>OW119930.1:91925954-94325954 GCA_933210815.1 Meta bourneti | reverse complement strand
AGTGGATTTTTTAATCCAATCGGGAGGAGGCTCCAAAAGGAGCAAATGCAATAAGGTCGGCAGAGAAAAAAAACTTTCGCGAGAGAGAAAAACCAGTCCACACACAGTCTTCCTAAAATAAGCCGAGAGTTAATGGTTTTTAAAACGCAATGTTTAATTTCGATCGCGCGGGGCCAGAGGGCGAAGGCAAAGAAGAAAAGTTTTAAAAACCGATTAGAAATGACATGTATATCGCGCACTGGAGGAAATGAAACGACACGGAAGGAGGAACGGAAAAGAATAAATAACGAAAAAAACACCGAGAGGAGAGAATGAAAAAAATGTCGGAATGAGAGAGCGGATAAAAACGATTAAGATTACACTATCGATTCATTCCTGGCGAGAAGTCGCGCGTCGCCCATTAATCCACATACCGCATTCTGCATGAATGGGACCAAATGTTGCGGATGGCACAAAAGAAATAGAGGCTGGTAAACGCTGTTGTTTCGTGTTTCCATTTTTTCTTTTGTGCCTTGTACTGTGCGCGATATTTTCCCTCTCCTTCCTTTCTTTCCACAATAGCCTCAGATGGCTTGTCTTGTGTTTGACACAGCTTGGCCAAACAGGACCCCTTGCGAGATAAAAGCAAAACAACCCAATCTACCAACCAACTCTTATCCCTGTGCTTATTCTGCGAGTTCGAAACTAGGTCCAACTAGAGACTAGTGTACAAAGAGGACTGATGTACGATAGATCTGTCGTGACCTCGGATGTCTTGACGTTGGTGTAGTGTGGAAGTTTGGAGAGTGGGGTGCCAGCTCAGGTCTGACCTCGTCATCTGAGCGTGGTTCAAAATGACGAAACGTTGTCCTTGGATCTTTTCCTTAGGGATTGATCCCGGAGCTGCTGCTCCGGTTGCTAATCCGCTATTCTTCCAACCGAGCTACCGATGTCACGACTAAATCATGGGGAAGAGTTCTGGCGATCAAGGTCGAAATTGGTTAGAAGTCATGCCCGGAAGACCGCAGGTTGCGGAACGGATAGATGCATGTACGCCCCTCAGGGATTACGAAAGTTCCTTCTATCGTGCGTTTCGTGTCAACTTGATACCATATCCAACATCTTGACCTTGAATATTGTGTGTGACCCTCTGGCTGAATTATGAGAAACATCACTTCGCCTGATTGGTAGAGAATTTAATGTTACCTTCGGGAAGGATGTTTCTCCCTTGTGATATAAGTTAACAGCACCTAATGAGCTTAGAGATTTTAAATGAGACTGTAGTTAATTACACAAAGCACCCAACGGATATTGCTTGTTTCAATTCAAAGCGTCGTTTAATACGAGGCCCACAAATTCACGAAGATAAATTTGGATCAATCCTGGATTCGCCTTTAGGTGTCAATCTTCACGGACCGATTCAGTAATCTAGTGATCCTTTCTTTTACATAGGTTTACTGTCTGCAATAAACACGGGGCCACGATCTTGGGATACCCAAGCAATCCTTTCTTGCTTTCATCCCACTTTGTTTCCCAATCCCTCTTCTAATTCCTTTCACATTTTTTATTGACGGTGGTTTCTGGCACAGTTTGTCCCTGTGCCAAAATCCCCGACCAACCAGCCTTGGATCAACGTGAAAGGAGTGTCAAGAGTCCCAGAAGGTACTTGGTGGGTTCTGTCACTGCTCTAGCAACCTACGAGTTATTGGTAATGCAGGTTTGATTTCTGTTACTTTCTGTCCCTGAGTGTCTGTTGTCAGTGAAACATTCTTTGTATGCGTGTGTGTTCACTACTTGCAGGTTTTCTTGTATTTGGTGGGGCCGCTGTATCCCGGTTGGCAGAGTAACTGTTTAGAAACCGTAGGGTTGCAAGTTCGAATCCAACCAAATACGGTCGTGTACATGGGAGCTGGTACACGTTGAAACCGT
Source organism: Meta bourneti (assembly GCA_933210815.1). Lineage (NCBI taxonomy): Eukaryota > Metazoa > Arthropoda > Arachnida > Araneae > Tetragnathidae > Meta > Meta bourneti. Next base: position 94,324,046 of record OW119930.1, on the reverse strand, counting down.
CGTGGCCTCAGATGCCCTCGGCGTGGTGTGCAAGTTTGGAGAGTGGGGTGCCAGCTCAGGTGTGACCCCGTGTTCAAAATTACGTGGTGTTGTCCTTCGGGTTTGATCCCGGATCGTCGCCAATATCCCGTTGTGTCACTCCAGTGCGACGTTAATTAAATACCTACCTCGAAACCCTGAAACCGCTGTATATAAGCAGAGGCTTCCACAGAATCTAGTTCAAGTATTTCTACAAAAGAATTTCACTGTCTTTGCTTGTGGCATCCCATGTTTTCCATTCAAGAAAAGGAAACTCGATTTCTCATTCATCTTTCACACAGCCATGCAGACGAATTTTAACGAAAGGTAAAAACCTCCGCGGATGTAAATCGGAGGTTATTAATGGTGGCTTTTGGGAAAGCAGAAAAAAATGGTTCGAAATTATTCCATTTCAATTCATCTCTCCTTTCATTAGCACCCCATTGCAAGTAATGAGCGGGGAAAACAAAAACGATGCCCGACCAAATCCCAGCGATTAAAGTTAATTTATGGTTGTCCCCCTTTTTTTCCCTCTCAGTTTCTATTCTTTTCGTTGGCAACGAGGCCGGTTGTTCGTTAATCTATGCTAATTAACTGTAATTAACCCAATCCAGTTTTTGAAGTATGGTAGTCTTCAAATGTAATTAATTACCGCACTGGCGGCAGGGAAAGATGTTTTCTGACGTTTAAGTTTTAATCTCGTTCCGGACAGAGAAGAAACAGGGAAAAATGACGGAGAGAACGCTTCCAGAGAAATGGACAGCCGATGAGAACCGTTCTTTTTGCCGTGTACTTAACAGATGTAAGGAACTTCGAGTTGCAGGTGGCGAAGGTTTGATTCCTCTCAAATGCATTACTACCTGTGTGTATTTCTTTCTTCTGTGTCAGTAAAGCTTTAATTGTGCCTGTGTCTATTACTTGATGTTGTATGTCTTGTGTCTAGCGCAACATGGCAAAGTATGGCCTTTGCGCCATAAAACCCCCAAACCAACCAATCTGTCAGGAAGGTGCAGCCGATAAATCCGTCTTATAAGGGCTTAATGGCTTCGAGATCGAAAGCTTCCTGGTTCGAATCCGGGGTGAGTCATGGAGTTTTGTCGGTCTGGAATGAATATGTGACATATCTGTAAACGGGTTAGGGCTGAGGTTGTCCAGTTGGAAGAGCAAAGGATTAGCAACGGGAGGGTTGCGAATTCGAAACTAGGTCCAGGCAAAGACCGTCGTGTAAACTGGGCTGGTGCACGTTAAATCTGTCGTCGTCTCAAATATCCTCACGTTGGCATGGTGTGGAGTTTGGAGAGCGGGGTGCCAGCTCCGGTGTTGTTCTTTTTATCTGACCGTGGTTTAAAATGACTATACTTTGTGTGTCCTCCGAATTTTGACTTTGGGATTGATCCTGGACCCTCACCAAAGCCCATTGTGTTGCTTCAGTGCAACTTTAATTAACTACCTAACCTGTAAACAGGTTGTGCCTTGGATATATGACCTATGTGAGGTGTAACTGGAACCCACCTCCATGGTCCACCAAGATAATTCATAAATGTAATGGATAATGAGTAGTGTCATTTAGAGAAATAACGAATGTTCAAAAGTTTCCGACCCCATTGATTGGTTAATAATAATAAGTTATGAAACAATAATTTTTCAATATAATCACTCGTTATTGCAATACATTTATAGAATGGCCAATTAACTATTCTATGTTATTAAGACATCGGTATTTATATCCTTTAACTTGTCTAAAACTGCAGAAATGACTTAATCACTTGTTAATTTTCCCCCACGCAGATCTGACTACGATATTGAAAACAAATTTTTTTTTTTTTAATTTGAAAACTTAACTCAATTTATATTTGAAAATATTGGGCGACTGCACTTTTATCTGCGACGCTAGCATCAGTGCTATTGATGCTAGAGGTAATGGTAGTCAATTAACGTCGCACTGGAGCAACACAGGGGCTATTGGCGACTGTGAACCCCGAAAGACTAATCAATTCTTGTTCTAACATGTTCGGGTTGGAAACTTTGGGACTTTGCTATGTATGATTGTGTATGTAGTGGCAGGTTATGTCGCTCAAGGATCCAGCACACCAAAAATTTTGGTACTCACAAAAACACACATTTTATTTACTCCGTGTACAGTTAACATGGCATTGTATCAAGGCCCAACCCAGCCGATGGAAAAGGATTGGAATTACTTATAGTTTGAATTAAAAAAACAATAGTTTGGAATTAAGTAATGTATTTTTGAGTCAATTTAATGTGTAATCTAAACGAAAGGAAATGTCTGGAACTGAAAGTTGAAATTACGTTTTAATGAACTGAAATAAGGTTAGAAGTTTTAATGTAACATACCTACCAAAGTAGAATGTTTATCATTTACGTGCGTTTGGTGTTCTGATGTTTCTAGGAATTTGAAAACTGGACTTTGAACAATTCTGGTGCACACAGTTAGAACCTTATCCGCAGTTGGCAAAAGAGAGCAGCATTGCAGACACTTTTACCATTTGCCACCATCTACCTGTGTGAAATGGGATTTTCATCTCTTGCACATAAAAACAAAAGCCAGAAATCGCTTAAATGAAAGTGATGACTTTGGCTCTTTCAAAGAGGGAGCCTCGCTTCAAAAGAATAATGAATAAACAACGCAGCCATTAAAAATTGAGATATTGTTTTGTATGTATATGTAAATGCATGTGTTTATTTTTCAATCAATAGATTATCTTGCAATAGATGTAATTTTCTAAACAAAGAAATCGAAACACATTTTTCAAGGGTTTACGAGAACCTATTTTTAGATTCAAGAGGGTGCCGATCACTGAAAAGGTTAAGAATCACTGATATAGACACACAGGATGTTTCGAAAGTATCTGTCCAAATTGTAAAGGATGGTAGAGGGACCGATAATAAACATTTTTTCCAGACTATGGAAATGCCGCGTTTCTGTGGTAGAGGGCGCTGCTGTTTAGGTCAGTGAATGCCGTCGTTTGTGAGAGGCGTCGTTCCCCGCTCCACGAATTCGGAGCTCTCAGATATGCCTCTGGTGCATGGGCTGCGACCGGTTGTTTATTTTAGTTACTATAAAAACATTTTTAAAATTAAAAAAATATTTTTAAATTGGTTTAAATGTTTGTTTTGGGCCCCTCGACCATCCTTTGCGATTTGACCAGATATTTTCGATGTATATATACAGGCATACGGATATATATACGTATAGAGGGAGATCCGTGGAGAGAAACAGGGACAGCCGGGGAGAGAGGCAGACAGATATAGAGAGAGAGACAGACAGATATAGAGGAGAGAGACAGGGGAACAGGAAGACAGAGAGGGAGAGAGACAGACAGATATAGAGGGAGAGCCGGGGAGAGAGACAGGGGGACAGAGAGGGAGACATAGGCAGAAAGACCGAGATACAGAGACCGACATAGATATTGCGATGGTGAAAAAAGAATTTTTTAGAATCCAGAACAACGACGTTTGGAAGAGCCAAAGTTTTCGAGCAAACTAACGCACTTTGGGGAAGATTAGCAGAAAAGCTCCCGGAACTTTCACCAAACTATTCCTCCCTCCGCAAAAAGCGCGACCGCATCTATCGGAAGATAAATCTGACCGGTTTCTTTTTAATTCGCTTTAATCTCCCCGAGTGATGTTTTTGCGCTTAACTGGGGTTGATTCCCGCGGTTCTCCATAAATCTTAATGACGCCCTGATAAGTGAATCGGCGGCGGATGAAAAATTCGGCCAAAATGCATTAATGGGATGAAAAGTTAATAACTCGTAACATTGTTGGCTTTACGGGAGTGTGCTTTTAAAAGGTAAATTTAATTAGCTCTTGGGGATTAGTTCCAAATATTTCGCCTTTTTTACTCTGCACTCCGTCTTTGGCCGAGGACTTAATTAGTAAGGTACACAATAGCGGAATTGTTAGTGGCTTTTTCTTTTCCTTTTTACAAAAAGAGTTTTCCAACAATATGTATTTAAGAGAATTCACTTCTGAGAGTGAAAGTTTGAGGAGAATGGATTTTTTCTCGTCAGTGGTTCGGTGGGATCTTTTGTGAGTAGGAGAGGGTTGAAGTAGGGTTTGCTCCCAACGATCATTCAGGGACTTCTTCCAGGTAGAGGGGAACCCTCTTAACCCTCCTGGTGGTTGTCCCGGCGAGATATCTCGTCGTTAGCAAAATTGATCAAATCTTGATGGACGAAGGGCCGCGGTGGTTCTGTTGGAAGAGTAGCGGATTAGCATCTTGAGGGTTGTGAGTTCGAAGCTAAGGCAGCTAAAGATAGTCGTGTACAAAGGGACTGGTGCACGTTAAATCTGTCGTGGTCTCAAATGTCTTCACGTTGGCGTGGTGTGGAAGTTTGGAGAGTGAGGTGCCAGCTCAGATGTTGACCTCTTCTTCTGACTAGTTCAAAATGGAGATTTGTCCTCGGATCTTTCCCTTCGGGTTTGATTCCGGACCGTTGCCAATAACCTGTTGTGCTGCTCCAGTGCGACGTAATTTCAAAGACCTACCTCCGGTATGTCCTGTGCAATCGAATAACGACACTGCTCGTTCGGGTTGGTTTTGGATAAGGAATCACGGTGTGATCAGTATGCTCGACTCAGACCATACTGTATTGATATTTTATTAAGGTAGGTATTAACGTCTCACAGGAGCAACACAATGGTCTATTGGTGACGGTCCGGGATCAATTCTAAAGGGAAGGATCCGAGGATGGTCAGATGATGAGGCAGCACCTGAGCTGGCACCCTTAACTTCCACACCACATCTATGTAGTCTTCTGTGTCACAAAAACATTAATTTTGGGTGTATATTTATAACTTGGCATTTTAGGTCTGGCGCAGCATGGCCAAAATATGGCCCTTGCGCCATAAACCCCTAAAATCAAGCAGCGATATAAATATTATCCCTTTTGGTAACGTTTAGGCCACGTGACATAGGGAGCCACCCCATACCTAACACAATCAATTTTCGTTACGTGGTAATTACATTTATAAGGTCTTTCTTTCCCCTTCTTTTCAGCTTAAAAAATCTAGCATATTGATTTCCAAAGGGTTATAGCATGGTTATCACTGAATAGTTTGTTCATATAACGAAGGTCAATAAAAAAAAACAATTTCGATGATTCCCAGAAATAGATTGCCGACAGGGGCATACCTTTTTTAAGTTTGCACGGGCTTCACAACCCCGGGGAACATGAGTGATCTTCCCTTTTTTCATTCTTCTCCACTCATTCCTCTACCTTCATTCCTCTCCCCTTCTACTTTTCTTCCTCCCTCGTTGTGGTTGCCTCTTCGGAGGTGAGGGCACCCCTTGAGAAGCTTTTCGTCACTCTGTTGCCTTCAGCTCCACTTGGGGACTATATCACCCACGTGTTTGCCGTGCGTAGAGTCCCGTGTCCCTGGAAAAGGGATTTCTGGCAGTTGAGAGGCGACATATTGATCCAATATACTGTTTCGGCCCCAGCTTCAGGTAAACGGGAGGTGTACATTGGTCCCGTGTGCATCAATCGGCTGGTCGATTGGACTTCGTCATCGGCTAGGGCTAAGCAATCGGCCACTTACTGGACACCTCGTAAACTCTCGCTGGCTCACTGCGTAAACTGTAGAGGAGCCCTCATCACTCATTTTCCCCGACCATCCCTCATTTTCCAGGATATGTCCGGAGTGGGTTCTCGAGAAGAAAGTTCAATCTGCAAAAGTGGAACAGAAACTTTCCTATCTCGAGGCCCGAAAAATAGTTGACTCACGAACACCCAAAACAGGAATCTCATACGCGACACTAGCCAAAAAACATCAAACTATAGCCACCCAAACTGAATCTTCCTCGGCCATCCAAAATCTATCTGGTCCAGAACAGAAAAAAATCTACATCTAATAAAGGCATTTTACCTTCCAAAAAATATTTCCTCCCCAAAAAACAATTCATCAAAATTTTTTTGTTGGAAACGAGGCATGCATCTTGTTCCAATCAACATCAGGAACTCGCAGATTCCCGTAGTCAACGAGATGAAATTCCTCGGAGTAATCTTTGATAAAAACTCACCTTCTTACCTCACATTTTACACCTGAGGAAGAAGTGTCTGCGGATGTATTGCATATGACACAGCAAATGCGACCAATTTGCGCAAATTGGACACTAGACCACTCTGCTCTGAGGATATGCTCTGGTGCATTCCGCACTTCACCAGTTAAGAGCCTCTATGTGGAATGTAACCAGCTCCCACTTGGCCTGCGACGGAAGAATTTGTCCATCAATTATTATTATAAGATTCAATCAGTGTCATTCCATCCCTTAAGCATCTGACTCTTGCTCCAGGTTTGAATCGCCTTTACGTCGCTCGTTCCTCTTGCATTAAACCTTTTTTGCAGAGGACAAATTCCACATCATTAACGATTCTTACCTTAGTGATATTGTGCCCCAACAAAATGAAATATTTCGTTTCCAACCATGGGACTTTCCATCTCTCAATTTTATCAACCCTTTCGCTCCGTAAGCAAAGTCTAACACTGCTCCAGAAATATTCCAACTATATGACTTTCACCTCTGTCAGTTTCACAACTATTTACCAGTTTTCACGGATGGGTCTAAAGGAGGAGATTATGTAGGCTGCGGAATTGTTTCCTCTATAGTTATGGAATCCACACTTCCTGCTCCGTCTACACTGCTGAAGCAGTGGCAATTTATTTCGCCCTTCAGCGGATACCCTAGCACCCACCGTAAGTACTGCATTTGCACTGACAACATGAGTCTATTAGATATTTTCTTGCGTACCTTGCAGAGCAAGTGTTTTGATATTCTGTTTTGTTGGGTCACGTGGGCATCAAGGGGAGCGAGCTTGCTGACAGTGCTGTGAAGGCAGCTTCTGTTCCATTGCAGCAAGCTGTTCCTCTAATTGAAATCAAGATATCCTTAGAGGAATTCGTCAGCTTCTTGTGGCAAGTCACCAACAAGTTACATTCTATTAAACCCATCATTCATCAGTGGCTAGTGTCTCCAATACGGAGGACTCACACTTTTCACCCATCGTCATCTTTTATTGGGAGAGAGCACACCATTTGCATTTCATGCTCTACTCTGTATATTCTCTGTTTATCGCATTTTAATTGTCCTGTTTTTCATCACCATCGTATAAAATTTTTTTAAAGCACAATTTTAAATGTACGAGATTTGATTGGGGAAAATCCCCATTCAAATCTCTTCTCATTTTTAAATAACATTGGTTTTTTAAACCTCATTTGATACTTTTTTTTACTATACACAACTCATTATTCATACCTTTTTATATTATATACCTTGCTGCTGATCACCATGTTTTAAAACATCAATTCATATCAACCATGATTTTTTTATATATTGATGGAAAATTTTAATCTCGATTTTATCATATCTAATCAAACCTAAATATCTTCTTCCACACGTTGTACTTTTATCTCTATCTTAGACCAATAATTTTTTAATATTTTATACTTTTATTGGTTCGCATTGTGTCTTAGTTTGGCGCAGCTTGTCCGTTTTTGGACCGTGAGCCCTAAAACCCCGAAATACAATCCAATCCCAGAAATAGATTGTAGAAAGAACACGCGGCAGAATTCTATGAGGAGAAAATACTTGAATTTACTTCAGTGTGACGATTATCAATGTCTTATCTGAGAGTCAGGAGATTTCGGAGATTTTACTCCACAGCACACATAATGACCAAATAACCACATCGATTGACTCAAGGTATCCTAGGAAAGATTATATTGGTCAAGAAGGATGGTTATTGAAATCATGCAGGAGAGACTAGGATACAGAACGCGAGCGCGGATTGGATTGGGCGCCGGACCCTGTTTCAACTGTGTAGCTTTCAGCTGTGTGGCTTTCAACTGTATAGTCCGCCTTACGGAGGAGTTTCGGGGATTAGAATCTATTATACACATTCAAGATAGTACACATAAAAGATAGAAGGCAAGTGAAGGACAAAACATGTAAGCACAAAATGACGTAAGAAAAGGATTTCGAAATTTTTTTAATTTACAGAGAACCAAATGATAATAACTTAAAAGTAATACTGATAATAGTAATATAATACAAATGATAATAATAGCATAATAAATAATTCATATGTAATAAACGGTAACAATACATAATGAACAAGGATACGTATTTAGAACAAAAAAATTCAAAGAGTAAAACCAATAAGACAATTAAAAAATGCAGATATACTAATTTCGTAAGAAAAGCTGTTATTTCGAGAACTTCCGACTTCTCAGCTCTCGCAGCTATAATCAATATTGGAGCTGAGAAATTCCATCATTTTAAGGATTTTGTGGTGGCAGTGTCTATTCTTGGCATACTTCGGCACCAATGAGAGTAGTTTTGTAGAGAAGGTTTCGCCAAATGCTTGTGAGATCACAGTCTAAAAGGGAGTGGATGGGATCACCTTCTCGGTGATCGCATCCAGATGCACAGCGCACTTGTTTTTAGATGACGCGCGCGCGAATGTAAGCGTGTGAATTCCTCAAAGGGCTATTTCGATTATGCTGAAATATGCTTGCTTGCTAGCCAACGTCCAGCCTTGGCTGTTGGGTCATTGGATGGTGCGGAGACCAGTAGAGACGGGAAAGCTTCCTCGATTGGTCCTCCTCGGTGTCTGATTCTTGGTCCAAGGCCGGGCACTGATCAGTTGGGCAGCATTCATGACACTCTGACTGCACAGCAGGCATTGTGATGTAACGTCTTGGTCCACGGGTAGCTCAGATTAGCTACTATTGAAAAGCAATCCGTTTCTAGATTAACGAATTTTATTTACAATTAGTTGATAAAACGAATGAAGAGTTCATTTAAGAGTTCAAAATGGAATCCATGAGCGATAGTTCGTTGGAAAGTCCAATGTTTTATCGAGGGGCTTCTTATGGCTGTTGGCGAGCCTTTCACAAATTACTCGAAGGACTCTCCTTCACGGCTACGGGCGAGCCTTTCTCAATAAAATACTCAGGCGAGTATAGAGTCCCAAGGCAGATAAATCAGCCTTCTCCAGCTCTGATGAGCTCAAATCTCCACGACTACTCGATCGAGTAGTTTCTCCCAAAAAGATGGCAACCTTTCGCCGACAGTGAACGGGTGTTCACTTCTTGTTCGACCCTGGTCCCTCCCAAAACTCTCTCCTCTTCGCTGTCCTCTCTACATATCGAGTGCTTCTTCTCCTTTTTGTTTCGGGTCGGCCCTTTTAGTCGGTGCTCGTTGGCTGTTGATTACCTCACCTTCTCCGTACCTTCCCGAATGGCCCTCGGACATTGGCCTCTCCCCTTGACTCTTACGTCAGACTTCGGTGGACTTGAAAGGGACCATTAACCCTTGTCGGCAATGGTCATTGTAAATCATCTCCGTACCCTTTTGTCTCGAAATGTCATAGAGGGCGACAGAAGGGCGCCTGCCTTTTGTTGCGAAGCCACCACAGTTTCGCCGCTGGAAGCGGTGCTTTCCCTATCTGCCGTTTAATAAGCTGTTCCAGTGGTCGTTCTTTTCGGCGCTTGATCGCCGGCAAGATTGTCCAGCTTCCTTAGCCGTCGTTACAGTGGAGTGGCAACACGAGTATCCTGTGCAGGTGGGCAGCAAGGTAGTCGTGCTCAGTCGTCATCCGCAACAGCGCCACGACGACTGCCTGAGGAATTATGCTGAAATACCGTTTGATGCATGGGTTAAAATTGTAAAAAGGTTTCTAAATTTTGGCTGCATATGGGTTTTATAACCAAACGTTCTTTACTTAATAAGGGGCAGTCGTGGCTCAGTGGGTATGCCCACTGCGCTAGCAACCTCCGAGTTGTAGACAGCGTAGGTTCGATTCCAGTCTGGTGCATTCCTCCCTGGGTGTATTTCTCTCTTCTGTGTTAGTAAAACTTTCATTATGTGAAAGTCTGTTACTTGATATTGTAGTCTGGCGCAGCATAGCCAAATATAGCCATAAAACTCCAACCAACCTTTACTTAATGGTCCTCGAGTATGTGGAACATCAAATATCTACTTGATTATGCACCCGAAAGAAGTATCTAAACTGAATGTAGAAGTATTTAAAAATACTTTATAAGTTCTTAATCGATTCAAACTGGTTGACCGATTCTTACGCTTCGTCAAACGTCAGAAATGTAGGCTGGATGCACAGTGTAAGGAATCGTGCTTTACGCCATATTAGATAAATTTAGCTGGCAATATATCATCGCTTCTTCCTCGCCACTTAAAAAGAATGCCAAGATCTCTATTAACCGTGACTTCTTCGCTTCCTCTGCCGGCCATGATTTATTAGCTTTCGGAAGAGGGCGCTGGGAACGCTCTCTGGCCGCCTTTGAGCACCGATTTCTGCATAACTACATTTGACTCCAAGGGAGTGCTTTCAAACCACCGATTCCTGGTAGCCCAGTTGGAAGAGCAACGGATTGCCAACCGAAGGGTTGTGAGTTCGAAACTAGGTCCAGCCAAAGATCGTGTAGATGGGAGCTGGTTCATGTTCAATCTGTAGTGGTCTCAAATGTCCTCACTTTGGAGTGGTGTGGAAGTTTGGAGAGTGGGGTGCCATCTCAGGTGTAGCCTCGTCATCTGACCGTGGTTCGTCATTCGACCGTGGTGGTGTTGTCCACGGATCTTTCGGGACTGATCTCGGGAAGTCGCCAATAAGCAGTTGTGTTGCTCCAGTGCGACGTTGATTAACTACCCACCTAACCACCGTTTTCTATATTTCAAAACATGATTACAATCTTATTGGTTTTTCAACATAAACATAAACTTTAAGCCGGCATTATCCGGTGCATGTACGTTTCCTCCCTGGGTGTATTTCTTTCTTTTGTGTTAGTAGGTAAGAAGGTAGTTGAATTTAAGTCGCACTGGAGCAACACAAAGGGCTATTTGCGGCTGTCCGGGATCCATCCAAAAGGGAAAGATTCACGGTCATTTTGAGACACTGACAGAGAGGTAATTACACCACAGCTGGCACCGCACTCTCCAAACTTCCACACCACGCCAACGTAAGGACATGATATCACGACAAATTTAATGTGCACCATCCCCCGTTATCTCGACGGTCTTTGGTTGGATTGAGTTTCGAACTCACAACCATCCGGTTGCTAAACCACCACACCTCCAACCGGGCTATCATGGCCCTTTTTTCGTGTGGAACAACTGAAGCCAGAATATATTGAGCAACCATTTGCAACACATGTGTGAGACATTTTTTTAATTTAATACAAAAGATAATTCAAAAATTGTATTGCATTTATGATTCATTCCACAAACCATGTGCTTAAATTGCATTTCAGTGCCAAGCTGTCATTTCCGGAATGAAACAGGAAGTTCTTACTTCCACTAAAACACCAACACTCCCTTTATTTGGCCTTCCAGAAAAACCTCCTAGACAATGAAGATGAATAACACTGTTTTCTAAAAAACTCTTTTCTAATGAAATAAATCCAATAAGTACTAAATGGCATTCTGTTGAGGAAAATGCTGTTTTTCTTCTGTTAATGACGCTTTTTATTTTAATTTCACCTAATGCGTCTCAAGTATAATTATATAAAAACAACCCTGTAATTTAAATAAAAGTAATAAATACTAAAGTGCGCGTTTTGTAAAAGAAAATGTTATTTTTGTTCTGTTAATGGGTTTGATACCTGTAACTTACTCTGAGTGAATTTTTCTCTTTTGTGTCAGTAAAACTGTCCTTGTGTGTGTATGTCCGTTGTCTTGTGCTTGACCAAATAAAGACCTTGCGCCATAAAAACCAGCCATCGAAATTTTCCGTAATGCGTTTTACATATATTTTGCGTGTAATTACACAAAAAAGCTCTTTGTTGTAAGTACTAAACGACCTTTTTGTGTAACGGAAAATGCGAGTTTTTCTTTCTACTAATGTCTCCTTTCATTCTCTTAATTTTACGACAGGAATCGAACGTTGATTAAAACCGAAACAACACTTGCTTTACGATTTTCTTTTCAACGTCGGTAGCGGTAAAAGAGCAAATGCCGTTATTTTTTCCCCCATTCGATATCGTTGAAAACTAAAGTATTTTTTCTTAGAAGAATCGAAACAACAACGGATCCATTAAGATGTGTTTTTAAAGGACTCGCACAAACAGACGTAATTGATTATTTTATTCTCCATCGCAGACTTTCCGAATCACAAAAGGACAATTTTTCTCGTGCGAAGGTTTTTACCCCCCACCCGACTCCAACACAGTCGGAAGTCGTGTAAATATTTAAATTGAAGCCGTGTTCGAAAAATACCTCTCAATCGCTTCCACTTTGGAACGGTTACCCCGTTCCATCGGCACCCTTTTAAAACGCGAGTCCCTTTATTCTAGGAAAAGGATCTGAATAAATAATATCCACCTAAAACTCATTTTCAACCGGGCTCTAGACTCGTAAAAGATTACGTGCTAATGAAAAAGTATTGACTTAAAATAAGGGAAAATGTTTTCCCAAAAATGCGGGGGAAAAGGGATTTTTGGACTTGGTGTTTCCCTTGTGGAATTTAATCTTCTTACACTAGAAATGATAGAAGCTCTTTATTTAATTTAAAAATATTCCCTCGTTCTCTCTTCAAAATTATCTAATATTATTGAAAGCGAGGTATAATTTGCAAAAAGGCTTTCAAGCCTCGCTCCAAAACGGGATTTTTCATTAGGAAAAGGAATGCTCGGTAACAATTTTTGTCGTTCAATTTTGTTAGTGGAAATTCTCGGAATTTCCATGGAAAAATAGGAGTTAAATTTGTTATAGACTTAATGCGGGCGTCTCAATGATAATTTGGGAAAGACTGTTCCGATAACGCATCCGCTTTTTGTTGGCGTTACCGATGTGGGAAAAAAGTCCCGATTTCTTTCCGCTTGCAAATAATTATTGCGGAGTTTTAATACTCGCGTGATTTCAAAAGAATTCTCATTTAATCCTTTCATATTCCGGAGGATTGGATTCCAGCCGTTTTCAGCTTTGCTTTCGGAATGTTCGGGAAACTATTTTCTTATATCGAAAAATGAGCATTTGGGAGTACAAGGCGGATGAATTGTTTTTAGTGGAATATCAGTAATGTGATTTTGAAACGTAATTAAATAAAATGGAAGCTTTTTCGTGAACTTTTGATAAAGTAGTAATACGTAAACAGAAAGTGGAATATACAAATAGACGTCAAGAATGATAATGGAGCTACGTTCCACCTCAATAATGAGTTTTTATTTCAGATTCGAATTCCGATTTGTGGAATTCCAATTTTGTTGAAAAAAGAGAGCATGAAAGCCGATAAGAGATATAAAATAAGCTGCTCCTTTTCAAAATAAGTTGTTTTAAGGAACGGTTTCATGACTTTTCACCTCTCATGACTTGTTTGGCTGCGATCGATGCTTACATTTCGCAGTAAGGTATTTTTTAAAGAATTCTGAAATCCGCAAGTGGTCCAGTAGGAAGAGCAACGGATTAGCAAACTGAGGGTTGTGATTTCAAAACTCATTTCAGCCAGACTCGTGTACACGTGTCGCAACCTGACCAGACTTTTTGCTGAGAAGCCTTTCGGAGTTGATCCTACACCGTCGCAAGTGGACTGTGTTTATATTTTTCGGCGAGGCGCGCAAATCTGTTGCGCTTCGAGATGTATGTAATTTCTTGGGGATGCGAAAGCAGACGCTCGTGAGATCGATTCAAGTGTAGAACATTAAAAACTCTCTTTAGAGGACTATCTATGCTTTTTCGTTTGACATGTCGGGAGCCATATGTAAGTTTCTACTATTAAATTATTTTTGATATAATTAGCTATACTTTACTCTCTCCAAAAAGTAACTATAAGAAACAAATTCCAAGTATTAAGAAGCAGATAAAAAAGACTGGTAGTTTTTTAACGTTGAGGATCTGCTATAACATGGGGGCTAGTGCACGTACAATCCATCGCGGCTTCCAATGTCCTCACGTTGGCGTGGTGTGGAAGTTTGGAGAGTTGGGTGCCAGCACAGGTGTTGACCTAGTTATCTGACCGTGGTTCAAAATGAGGAGGCGTTGTCCTAGGATCTTTCTCTTGGGGATTGATCTCTAAGGGAAAGATCTCAATAGCTCACTGTTGCTCCAGTGCGACGTTAATTAACTACCTACCTGAAATCCTCAAGGGCTGAATATTGTTTAATTTGAAAGAATTTTATCCGGTGAATGACCAGAAAACAACATTGATTTTTTTAACCTGTCACTCCTACATTTTCATGGAAAATACCGTAGGTTATTGGTTCGGTAACTACGCTAGCAATCTGCTAGTTGGTGGAGTAGGTTCAAATCCTGTAACGTGCCACAGGTGTGTTTCTCTCTTCTGTGTCAGTAAACTTTCCTTGTATGTGTATGGCCATTACTTGACGTTGTCTTGTGTTTGGCGCAAATTGGACAAGTATGACCTTTCGCCATAAAATTCAACGAACCACAGGAACTACCTGTTGCCAAAGCAACTGCAGAATAATTGATATTTTTAGTGTTCATCACTTAACTTATTGTTGGGAAAAAGTTAAGACGAACAAGGCTAAAATCATAATTAGACAGATAAAAGGTTGACTAGAGCAGCACAACGGGTTATTGGCGACGGTCTGGGCTTGAATAGAAAGAAAGATCAGACAACTCGTTATTTCGAACCACGGTCAGATGACGAGATCAACACCTGAGCTGTCACCCCCTTCCAAACTTCCGAGTACGGTTTCAGCAAAGTAAACAGAACAAAACCTAACATAAGTAACGAACTGAACGCGGTGTTAGTAAACTAAACTGAACCAAACAAGCATAAGTAACGAACTGAACGTGGTGTTAGTAAACTAAACTGGACCAAAACAAGCATAAATAACGGATCAATCGCGGATCTAGCAAACTAAACTAAACCAAACTTAAGTAACGAACTAAACATGGTTTTTGCAAACTAAACTGATACGAACATAAGTAACGAACATGGTTTTAGCAAACTGAATAAAATCAAGCATATGAAACTAACTAAATGCAGTTTCAGCAAACTAAACCGAATCAAAACAAACATAAGTAACGAACTGAGAATGGTTTTAGCAAACTGAACCAAACCAAACATAAATAACGAACTAAAATGCGATTTCAAAAAATTAAATCAAAGCAAACAAAAGTAACGAACTGAGTATGGTTTTAGCGAACTGAACCAAAACAAGCATAAATAACGAATTAAACACGGTTTTAGCAAACTAAACTGAACCGAAACGAACATAAGTAACGAACTGAGTATGGTTTTAACAAATTGAACCAAAACAAACAAATAATGAACCAAACACGGTTTCAGCAAACTAAACTGAACCAAAACAAACCTAAGTGACGAGCTAAATGCGGTGTTGGTAAACTAAACTGACCCAAAGCAAACATAAGTAACGAACTAAACGCGGTTTCAGCACACACAAACTAAACTGAACCAAAATAAACATAAGTAACGATCACGGTTTTAGCAAGCTGAACCAAAACAAACCTAAGTAACGAACTAAACACCGTCATTGCAAACTAAACTAAACATAAATAACGAACTAAACGCGTTTTGATCAAACTAAACATAGATGCTGTTTCCTTCAAAGAAAATCAGAGAGCCAGTTTCCGTCCTATAATCATAGTGAAGTAAAAAGCAAGTAACGGACATCTCATCAGCTGGTGTTGTGCACCTGAATGTAAAATCAGCAAGAGCGCATAATTCCCGAACAATTTGAATTTCAGATGAAGGCTTCGGGGTGTTGCGGAAATGGCCTCCGCTCTGGAGAGCCCCCTCCCGAAATCTGCATAATAGAGCCCAATGATAAAATTTTAATGAAAGCGCGCTATGAAGAGAACTCTCCTCCAAGAAATTGCTGCCGAGACTAGCTGTAATTGTCTTAAATAAAAATAGCATCGGAGAAATGAGAAATGGAGAATTCATGCTGCTGTAACTGCGACCGTACTCGCGTGGTGCGGATGGAAGGATTGTGGAACAGAAGCATTGGCGATGGGTCAGTTTCAGAGACTAAAGGCTATAATTTACAAAACCCTTTGAAGAATTATTTTTGGTTTCAAAAGTATCAATCAAATGTTTTGCTGTATGGTTATTTCGATATACATTTCAAGGGAAAAGATTTTACTAACGACGGTAATTAACGAACTCATTGTTTTTGTAAATGTATTCAATATTTAAAACATTTTGCTATGAATTGTAAGTTTCCAAAATGTTTTCTTGAGTGCCTTTTCCTTGAAAGGTGATCCACATTTCGAAATTCGATCCAATCAAACACTGTCGTGTATATGGAGGGCTGGTGCATGTTAAATCTGTCTTGGCCTCAAATGTCCTCACGTTGGCGTGGTGTGGAAGTTTGGTAAGTGGGCGAGAGCTCAGGCGTTGACCTCGTCATCTGACCGTGGTTCAAAATTGCGAAATTACGGATCTTTCCCTTCGGGATGCATGCCGGAGAGTCGCCAATAGCCCGTTGTGTTGCTCCAGTGCGACGTTAATTAAATATCGAATACCTCGTCTTCCTGTGGTTTGTTTTTACACTGAAAATCCCTCATAGGCAACGAGAGGTAATACAACAGATCTAAACAAATAAATATTTATTTTCTTTCGGTCTGTCAATTTTATATCGTTTTTTTTTTGTGTTTGTATATTGCATCTTCACGCCATTCTTTTCTTTTTTTTTAGTTTCTTGGATGAACTTGGCCTTGAACTTTGGAATGAGGTATGTTTTGAATAAATTTATGATCGCACGTTATATTTACAGCAGAAACAATCCTTATATTACAATTTACTCCTGTTTTAGGTAAAGAAATCTTTGGTACAAAATGAACGTTAGTTTTAAGGTCTTTAAAAATGAGCTGACTGCAAAAAAATGCACAAAATGATCCAGTTCGTAGAAATGAATGGATTACTCACTTCTGCTGCAAGAAGTTTGTAGAGTGCAATATACGACTATTTTCCAGCAGAGTCGGGTTCATGCTACTTTTAAACTTTTAATGGAAAACTTTATAGGAAAAACAGACTTTCCTGCCAATACTTCTAATCGCAGTTCTCTTTCATTTCATAAGTCATTAAAAGTTGAACAGTTTCACTTAATGTAAATTACGATGTGTTCCTATTTCAGTTTATTTTGTGCGGTACAAAACATACAGAGGTACTTTTGCATTCGAATTTCTTTTGATTATTTTTGTAACTTTAAGAATTATGTTTTACTGAACACAATTCCCCAAAATTCACCGAAATTATTGAAATTTACTGCATACCAGACAACTCAACTTACACCAATATCAATTAAAAAATTCACATCGCGCTTTACGTAAAGATTTTCTCAGTTTATAATTTTAAGGGGGTTATTGAAATATTTTGAAAACTAGATCTACACTGCTGGCCACCGTAAATGCAACACCCTGAAGGAAGCATGCAAATAATATGAAATTTACAACATGCATTAGCGGAGGTGAGATATGCAAATGATTAGAATTTCAGCGCAGACGCACATCACTCGCGCCTGTGGCGCCACTTCAAAGCGCTATTTAAGGCTTGGAGATTTCGACGATTTCAAGTACGGCAATTGTGTTTTTCTTGTGGTTTTTTCAAAAAAACGATCAATTATGCCTCGTAGAAAACAGCGATCATCTTTTGATCAAGTATCCGAGTTCGACAGGGGAAGGATAGTGGCCTACCGAGATTGTGGATTATCTTTCAGGGAAATCGGTAGTCGTGTTGGACGAAACCAAACAACTGTAATGCGGATATGTGATCGTTGGATGCAGGAGGGTACGACGGACCGACGTGTTCGATCGCATCCACCTCAGTGCACCACTTCACGTGATGACAGGCATATTGTGCGTATGGCAGTGGCGGATCGCTCAGCCACATCACGAACCATAGCACAGCACATTCAGTCTGTACCGCATCATCCAGTGTATGCGCGTACCATTCGACGCCGTTTACAGCAGAGTGGTCTGTCCGCAAGACGTCCATTGCTTCGTCTACCCTTGACGCAGAACCACAGACGTTTCCGCCGCCAATGGTGCGATGAAAGAAGGATGTGGACGGCAGAATGGAATGAAATTGTCTTTACTGACGAGTCACGCTTCTGTCTGCAACACCACGATGGTCGGATTCGAGTCTGGAGACACCGTGGAGAGAGGATGCTGAACAGCTGCGTTATGCACCGCCACACTGGTCCTGCACCGGGTATTATGGTATGCGGCGGTATTGGATATCACTCTCGCACTCCTCTAATACGCATTGCCGGTACTTTAAACAGCCAGCGCTACATCTCCGAGGTGTTGGAGACAGTTGTCCTTCCTTACGTTCAGGGCTTGCCCACAGCCATATTTCAACAGGATAATGCGCGACCACACGTGGCACGCATTGTCCAAGGTTTCTTCGTCAATCGCCAGATTGAATTGCTTCCCTGGCCAGCTCGCTCTCCGGATCTTTCGCCGATAGAAAACATGTGGTCCATGGTTGCTCAACGATTGACCCAGAATACATCCCCAGCTGCCACACCAGATCAACTTTGGCAACGTGTGGAAGCTGCTTGGTCTGCTGTACCCCAAGAACACATCCAAAGTCTCTTTGAATCAATGCCGAGGCATGTGGTAGCGGTGATCTCCAACAATGGCGGCTACTCTGGCTACTGATTTTGGCAGGAACCACACTTCACAGAAGTCTATAAATTTAATCATTTGATACCTGGTCAACATGTTATCTACAAAATAAATTTTGTTGTGATATCTCTTGTCTTTCTTGGTGTTGCAATTTGGGTGGCCAGCAGTGTATGTTTCCTCCACCAATGTTTTAACTCTCCTAGCGGTTTTGACGAGATATTTCGTTCATCAAGGTTCAACTAATTTTGCTAATCATAAAAAGATTGGCAATATCCAGACGTTATATCTTGTCATCCAGATATTGCACATTTTTTATGATGACGAGATAAAGATCTGGTAAGTTTTCTTCTAAAGACGAGATCCATCAAGATCTGGTCAGTTTTGATTATGACGAGATGCGTCATCAACCACCAGGAGGGTTAAATAACAAAACTCTTTCCTTGCGATTTAAATGTTTCCTTATTTCCCCCATATTTTAAAGGTAAGCCTACACTAATCTGCATCGTACGGATTTTAAAATTACATTGTTTTGAATGAGACTGCGCACACTTAGCCATATCGGACGCCGGGATTCCGACGATGATTCCGGAGAGAATGAAATCCGTTCCGTCCGTACAATGCGGACGACTCATCCGAAATTTCCGAGTCGTGTGGGCACCGCTTGTTGACGTTATACATTAAATTGTGTTTTTTATTTCCCTCATCTAAGTTTCTATTTTTACGATGGTTCGAGATAAAATTGAACGTTTCGACAGATTTCAAATCTGCGTAAAATGTTGCTTCAGATCGATACCACAACATGATTTCCTTTAAAAAATTTATTTTTTTCCAATAGTCGTACCTAATCTTGCAGTTATTCCTTTTCTACTAAACAACAACGGAAGTATTGGCTACGAGGGAACGTGTCCGACATTTTCCCGTCCGTTTCTAAGTGAAATGCCGATGCTCCGAATGCAGTGTGCGCAGTGCGATAAAAGAATCTGATCTGTGCGATGCATGCGTGCCGTCCGTCCGATGCAGAATAGTGTGAGCTTACCTTAACTGCTGCCTTTTAGAGAGCCTATACAGATAGAGAGATGACAGGGAAAACGGCAGCCACGTTTTTCGACCGTCGCTGTGTCAACGCGGACGCTATGAAAATGGACGCTTTCACTAGGGTTGCTAATCAGGTTATTTTGATATGAAGACTTCGGGTTTGGCGACAGTTTGGCGTTGGGTTTTAAATATTGATAGATTGAATTTTCTCATGGCATAAGAGCTACTCATTTAGACCACAAATCAGTTTATAAACGAGTACAGGATTTAATCTGGTGTGTGCTTGGGGGTCTGAATAAAGCCTTTTTTTAATTTCATACATTGAGTTAGATTTGAATTAGGAACACTTGCATGTTATTCCAATGTGAGGCAATGTACACTGCTGGCCACCCAAATTGCAACACCAAGAAAGACAAGAGATATCACAACAAAATTTATTTTGTAGATAACATGTTGACCAAGTATCAAATGATTAAATTTATAGACTTCTGTGAAGTGTGGTTCCTGCCAAAATCAGTAGCCAGAGTAGCCGCCATTGTTGGAGATCACCGCTGCCACACGCCTCGGCATTGATTCAAAGAGACTTTGGATGTGTTCTTGGGGTACAGCAGACAAGCAGCTTCCACACGTTGCCAAAGTTGATCTGGTGTGGCAGCTGGGAATGTATTCTGGGTCAATCGTTGAGCAACCATGGACCACATGTTTTCTATCGGCGAAAGATCCGGAGAGCGAGCTGGCCAGGGAAGCAATTCAATCTGGCGATTGACGAAGAACCCTTGGACAATGCGTGCCACGTGTGGTCGTGCATTATCCTGTTGAAATATGGCTGTGGGCAAGCCCTGAAGGTAAGGAAGGACAACTGGCTCCAACACCTCGGAGATGTAGCGCTGGCTGTTTAAAGTACCGGTAATGCGTACTAGAGGAGTGCGAGAGTGATATCCAATACCGCCCCATACCATAATACCCGGTGCAGGACCAGTGTGGCGATGCATAACGCAGCTGTTCAGCATCCTCTCTCCACGGTGTCTCCAGACTCGAATCCGACCATCGTGGTGTTGCAGACAGAAGCGTGACTCGTCAGTAAAGACAATTTCATTCCATTCTGCCGTCCACATCCTTCTTTCATCGCACCATTGGCGGCGGAAACGTCTGTGGTTCTGCGTCAAGGGTAGACGAAGCAATGGACGTCTTGCGGACAGACCACTCTGCTGGAAACGGCGTCGAATGGTACGCGCAGACACTGGATGATGCGGTACAGACTGAATGTGCTGTGCTATGGTTCGTGATGTGGCTGAGCGATCCGTCACTGCCATACGCACAATATGCCTGTCATCACGTGAAGTGGTGCACTGAGGTGGATGCGATCGAACACGTCGGTCCGTCGTACCCTCCTGCATCCAACGATCACATATCCGCATTACAGTTGTTTGGTTTCGTCCAACACGACTACCGATTTCCCTGAAAGATAATCCACAATCTCGGTAGGCCACTATCCTTCCTCTGTCGAACTCGGATACTTGATCAAAAGATGATCGCTGTTTTCTACGAGGCATAATTGATCGTTTTTTTGAAAAAACCACAAGAAAAACACAATTGCCATACTTGAAATCGTCGAAATCTCCAAGCCTTAAATAGCGCTTTGAAGTGGCGCCACAGGCGCGCGTGATGTGCGTCTGCGCTGAAATTCTAATCATTTGCATATCTCACCTCCGCTAATGCATGTTGTAAATTTCATATTATTTGCATGCTTCCTTCAGGGTGTTGCATTTACGGTGGCCAGCAGTGTATTTTGCCCTGTAATTTTCCGAATAAATTATTC
This sequence comes from Meta bourneti, assembly GCA_933210815.1. NCBI lineage: Eukaryota > Metazoa > Arthropoda > Arachnida > Araneae > Tetragnathidae > Meta > Meta bourneti. The sequence goes on along the minus strand of OW119930.1, from coordinate 94,302,579 downwards.
ATATAAAATATTTTTTCATAAGATAAAAGAGCTTTCATATGCTTAATAGACATGCAATAAAACTCCAATTATCACGACTGAGTGCTGGGAGTAATCAGGATATGCAAAAATCCGGAGAATTGGGGCAGTCATAAAAAACCGTTATATTCTGAAATAAAACGCAAATATTGATCTAAAATAATTTTTGTTTATTTTTATTACATACATACAGTATATTTGAATGGCAACTTAATAAGAAAAAGTAGGCTTAATGTACTGTATTCTGAAAATAAGTTAAATAATTAAGTATTTTAAATATCCATTTTCATCATTCAAATACTCATAAATTATTTATATTGAGTAAAGAAATAAAAAAATCAGTTTAAACATATTTAGAATTTTAAATTGTATAAATATAATATAACGTTTCTCAAAAAATTGTTTTCCGAGCAATACTAGTAAAACAATTTTATACGCTCTCTATTATTGGCGGAATATTGCATCATTTGGCGACATTTTTCTGGTTTGGCGAGAAGGGTCGACGGAATTTTACACATGTACCTTTGCTTCTTTTTAGTTGTCTAAATTAATGTTATCAACAGTTTACACCTTATTTTGTTCATTAAGTGGGTAGGTTGATCAATATTAAGTGAAAAAAAAATCGCGATCACCAAAGTACAACCGCCATGTTGAACTGTCCTGAAAAGGAAAAACATGGCTGCCGGCTGCATTAGCCAATCAGAAAATGTCGGGGGTATGTCCACTCTTTCTTTATATAGGCTCTCTATTTCTTGTTTTCACCAACTGCACTGAGCCGCTTTGTGACGTCATACCACTCTGTTGAAAGGATTTTACAAATGCATTACTCGTCTGAATCAAAACAACGGAAAATCCTCTCTAATGACTCTGAAAGGGATCATTTCGGGTTTCCTTCGCCTTGCGATTAGCTTACGTAAACAAATGGAACTACTATACTAAAGTCAACACTAATCTGGCTGCACTGTTTACCCTACGGGAGCCTTTTTGCACCTTTTTAAGCGAGGTTTACCAGCTAATCAAAGTTATTGCTAAATTTGGCGAAAGTCTTGCATTTTTTTCGCGTTTCCTGCCTGCATGATGAAGCGCCGCGTAGCTCGGTTGGAGGAGTAGCGGATTAGCAATCGGAGGGTTGCGGGTTCGAATCCAACCAAAGACCATCTTGTACAAGGGGATGGTGCACGTTAAACCTGTCATGGCCTCAAATGTCCTCACGTTGGCGTGAGGTGGAAGTTTGGAGAGTAGGGTGCCAGCTCAGGCGTTTACCTCGTCATCCGACCGTGGTTCAAAATGAGGAGGTGTTGTCCTCGGGTCTCCCTTCGGGTTCGATCCGGGCCGTCTCTAATAGCCCGTTGTGTTGCTCCAGTGCGACGTTAGTTAAAATGACTATCTACCTTCTATGTGTGCTCCTACTGAAATGGAGATTTTACTATCTCGCGTATTTGTGCGCAGAGTCAGTGGTTTTGCCAAAATAAAAGCAGACATCACCTCAGTTAAAAGAAGAGTTTATTTCGTAGTCTCGACGCAATGGAATTAAAAGAAAACAATCATAACTCCGGCTGGGCAATCCATGCCTGCAAATCCAAGAGACGAATTAAATATCAGATTATTTCTAGAAATTAAAATACCGTTCTCCCGAATGGACGGGGAATTTTTGAGTCACGACCGAAATGTGCACAAGAAAGGTTAACTTCCTGTCTGGTCCGGCATTTTTATTTTCACTTCTTTAATACTCCTTCACCTAATTTGTACGCCCTGCTATGTAAATCCCTCCTCACTCTAAACTTTCTTTTTTTTTTCGGTTATTCTAGATTTTTAAAATGTAAAAAGTTGTCATCTTTAATTACATATGTAGAATCCATCCCCCTACCGCCACCAGAGGTCGCGCCTAACGCGAGGAGCAGAACTGTAACTTTGTTTTCCTAACTGAGATTTGGAGTTGTGAGAGTAATTGTACGCTTCCACGTGCAGGACATCTATACATATGCTATACAACTCATACATGTGCCAGCGTGTAGGCTGTGCCCTGATCCATGTACATACTTTATAGAATAATTAAATGTTGCGTTAGTCCCTCATCTCCTTGTCATCCAGCTTCACGTCTTCATCGCACCGTACTACATATATCATAATAATGCGCTTTATATTTCCATGTGAGCGGAAAAAACACATCCATATTTGATGGAACTCCATTCAAACCTTTTTAATGTTTTACATAGAAATGGTTTTTAAATTCCAATTAAAGTTTCCATAGCCTTTTAACCCTCTTGGTGGTTGTCTCTACGAGGTATCTCACCATTAAGCAAAATTGACCACCCCTCGATGGACGAAATATCGTCCTGGAGCAAAACTGAGCAGATCTTAAACTCATACAAAAATCGGCACTATTTTGATGGAAGAGGTCGAAACCACTTGGAGGGCAAAAGTGCAGTTTCTCATCTAATTTAAAGATTTTAACAATCAGCTACAATTCTTTGTGTTGAAAATATTTCATTCCTTTGATACGTTTTTCGATGTTTAAAACTTTGTTATTTTCACTGTGTTAGTATGAATAATTTTTAGACTACTGTTTATTATTACTTCGGCTGTCCATTTCGATTTTTTAATGTTTTATTGGGTAAATTTCATAATAAACGAACCTGGAGTCTTCGTGGCTCAGTGGGTATGCCCATTGTGATAGCAACCTTCGAGTTGTAGGGGGAGCAGGTTTGATTCCTGTCACGTGCATTCCTCTTTGGGTGTATTTCTCTCTTCTGTGTCAGTAAAACTCTCACTGTGTGTGTCTATTACTTGATATTGTGTCTGGCGCAGCATGGCCAAATAAGATCCTTACGTCATAAAACCCCAAAACCAACCAACCGCCAACGAACCTTGCGCCATAAAAACCCAAATCAACCAACTATTCAGCTGAATCGCAATTCCCGTACTTTTAGAGAACTCCAATTACAATAATTTTTAAAGTTCCTGATCCCCAGGCTTGAACATTAGAAGGTATCATGAACGTTTGACTTACACTCCATTGTCTTGGCGGATGTTTGCATCTCACAGCCAACAATACAGGTATACTCAAATACAACTGCGGCAAAAACCTCCCTTTGTTCCGACGGACTGCACCGTTGCCAGAACCCTGGGAATCGCATTTGTGTGCGGAGAATTCATCTCCCGCGTTTCGGCAACGGGGCTAAAAAAAGGGTTCGGGCATTGCTTCTCTGTAATTGAATAACATTTATTCGATCGTCACGGGTAGAATTGTATTTACAATTCAAGGGCCTTGTTTATTTACAGATACGGATTATGTTTTCTGTTTGTGCTCACCATTCAATTACGGACGGTTCTGTTTGTGTTTTAAACTCCATATTATTAAATTACGCGATCCGCTTTTACGGTTTCTATAGAAATAAATATTTAACGAATTGAAATTTTACGGGTTGCGTCGAAAGCGGCTTTTCAGTACTCTGTATTTCGTATGCGTTTTATTCTTTCTGGATGCATGCTTTGGATGTTCTGGGGTTTTGTAATTTAAATATCTGGGTGGAAGTAAGAGATAGCTTCTTTATATTTCTCACAGAATAGAAATGAGGTATAATATTTTCGGGATGGGATCTCGTTTATTTTCATTTAATAGAGAACCGCAGAAACATGCATTTTGGAAAACAAAGTACGTTTTGGATGAAATTTTTCGACCAAGCGACAAATTAGAAAATACTCATATTTTGGCAGACTGTTAATGCCTGTTTTAAAAATTTGATTTGTAAATCTTGGTACGAGAGAATTACATAATTTTAATTACAAATGTAATTTATAAACAAACCAATAATACAAATGCATTGCAAATATAACTTTTAAACAAACAAATAATACTAATATTACAAATTGCAACAATTTATCACATGGCAGCTATATAATAATAAAATAAAATCGTAGTACAACACGCAATATTTATTTAGACAAGAAACGAAAACGGTACACATCTCCAAACGGACAGCGGAGCGATTGCCCTCTCTCTTAACAGAAACAGATGCTATCAATTTCAAACGGGGCACATGCGCGGAAGAGAGCACGATCATGCGTCCTTGAAAACAGCTGATTAACAGTTCCTCGTTCCGTTCGGGAAGAGAAGAAAAACGCTGGTGTTCTGCTACAAAATATAATTTTTAAGCAGAGAAATAATACAAATACAATTGCAAATATAATTTTTAAGGAAACAAATTATACAATTACAATTGCAAATATAATTTTTAAGGAAACAAATTATACAATTACAATTGCAAATATAACTTATAAGCAAACGAATAATAGAAACAAAATTAGAAATATAATTTATAATCAAACAACTAATACAGATTGATTACAAATATAACTTATAAGCAAACAAATACAAATGTAATTAGAAATATAATTTATAAGCAAACAAATAATACAATTATAAATGTAATTTATAATCAAACAAATGAAATTACAAATATAATTTATTATCAAACAAATAATACAAATACGATTACAAATAATACAAATAAAACTACAAATATAATTTATTAGCAAACAAATTTTTCAAGTAAAACAACAAATCTTTGATGGGCAGGAATAACAGTACTAGTAAGTTATGATGTGCACAGTTTTCTTGGTACGAACAGTACAAGTAACTTAATTTTGTCACAGGGCCGCATCCAAAATTCTCCTAATTTCCCCTTTAAAGTTGTCCCTTATAAGGTGCAGAACCCCCTTAATAAGGAGCAGAACCCCCTTAATAAGGTGCAGAACCCCCTTAATAAGGTGCAGAACTCCCCTTAAAAGGTGCAGAACTGATTTTATCAATTTTTTCATTCACAATATGGAATATTAAGTGTTTTTTTTTCTAAAAATGTCATTTTTTGACTTGTATTGTTATTGCCTCCCATCAAAGAAATAAAAGCTAACAAATAATGATATTTCGCATCAGTAAATTTTAAACGTGTACCGCAGCAACCGATGCGATCTGGTTAATTGTATCTGGCTACACGGTTAAAATTCGGAGTCCGTTTAACATGAAACATCCAGATGCAGCCCCGAAAAAGATGAATCGATATATTTACGTATATTGAGAAGTATAATTAGCACATTTAAGAGCACAGAATTGACCACAAACTGACATGGAACTTTGACAATTCAATTGTAATCAAATTATCCGATATTAAGGAATTTGATTTCAATGCACGCAAATTGTCTGTTTATTGTACGTTATTCATTTGATCGAGTTTTGGAATTATTGGGGTTGACTTCGAGGCCCCGGGCGGACTTACACATACGCTAGACTGAAATAATCGAAACAAATATTGGTCTGAGGATTTACTTCTACGATATGCCCCTTGTGGGCTTTGCAGTACTCTATTGCCGACACTATAATTGTTTACTTTTATGACAAAATGACAATATTTCAAATAATCTTTTAATTGAGATATTTATAAAACCTCACGTGCAGGCTCCGATTGTCCTCGGATCTTTCCTTTTGGGTTTTATAAATATGCCGGACCGTCGCCAATAGACCGTTGTGTTGCTCCAGTGTGACGTTTATTAAAACTACCTACCAATTGTGATTCAACAGTGATTGTGAGAATTACCTTTTACCGAAGCATCTATACTGGTTTCTTAATTATAGTATTTTATTATTTTGTCTATTGCATCATTTTTTTTAGATCGTTTTTCAGCGATCAATTTATAAGATGTCATTGAGAAACTCTCAGGTTTTTTTACGAAATAGGCAGCATATGGGCGGAGTGGTGTGGCATGGAGTGGAAGTTTGGAGAGTGGGGTGCCAGCTCAGGTGATACCTCGTCATCTGACCGTATTTCAAAATAACGAGGTGTCTTCAGATCTTTCCCTTCGGGATTGATCTTGGCCCGTTGTGCCGCTCCAATGTGACGTTAATTATTTATGTACCGACACAAAGGTACCCCAATGATCTGTTCTCTCTTTCGTTTTACCTTTGCCATATGATACCCTCGTATATTATTTCACCATATATTACCCTATTTGGTATTGTTTGGCGCAGCTTGGCCAAATATGGCCCTCGCGCCAAACCCCCAAACCAAGCATATTTTTTTCATTAATCCCAGAGACAATTGCGATTTTTTTCAATGAAAGTTGTAGTACGGGATTTAAATCACCCCCGTTCAGTTCCTCTAAAACAAGTATTGTTTTCGCTGGTAATTTTCCAACCTTAGTACCAACTTCTATTTAGTACCAACCTCTATTTAGTACTTCCTTAGTACCAACCTCTATTTAGTACCAACCTCTATTTAGTACCTCCTTAGTGCCAAGTTCTATTTAGTACCAACCTCTATTTAGTACCTCCTTAGTACCAACCTCTATTTAGTACCTCCTTTATACCAACCTCTATTTAGTACCTCCTTAGTACCAACCTTGGTACCAATCTCAATTTAGTACCTCCTTAGTACCAACCTCTATTTAGTACCTCCTTTATACCAACCTCTATTTAGTACCTCCTTAGTACCAACCTTGGTACCAATCTCAATTTAGTACCTTCTTAATACCAACCTCTATTTAGTACCTCCTTTATACCAACCTCTATTTAGTACCTCCTTAGTACCAACCTTGGTACCAATCTCTATTTAGTACCTTCTTAGTACCAACCTCTATTTAGTACCAACCTCTATTTAGTACCTCCTTTATACCAACCTCTATTTAGTACCTCCTTAGTACCAACCTTGGTACCAATCTCTATTTAGTACCTTCTTAGTACCAACCTCTATTTAGTACCAACCTCTATTTAGTACCTCCTTTATACCAACCTCTATTTAGTACCTCCTTAGTACCAACCTTGGTACCAATCTCTATTTAGTACCTTCTTAGTACCAACCTCTATTTAGTACCTCCTTTATACCAACCTCTATTTAGTACCTTCTTAGTACCAACCTTGGTACCAATCTCTATTTAGTACCTCCTTAGTACCAACCTCTATTTAGTACCAACCTCTATTTAGTACCTCCTTTATACCAACCTCTATTTAGTACCTCCTTAGTACCAACCTCTATTTAGTACCTCCTTTATACCAACCTCTATTTAGTACCTCCTTAGTACCAACCTTGGTACCAATCTCTATTTAGTACCTTCTTAGTACCAACCTCTATTTAGTACCAACCTCTATTTAGTACCTCCTTTATACCAACCTCTATTTAGTACCTCTTTAGTACCAACCTTGGTACCAATCTCTATTTAGTACCTTCTTAGTACCAACCTCTATTTAGTACCAACCTCTATTTAGTACCTCCTTAATACCAACCTTGGTACCAATCTCTATTTAGTACCTTCTTAGTACCAACCTCTATTTAGTACCTCCTTAATACCAACCTTGGTACCAATCTCTATTTAGTACCTTTTAGTACCAACCTCTATTTAGTACCTCCTTTATACCAACCTCTATTTAGTACCTTCTTAGTACCAACCTTGGTACCAATCTCTATTTAGTACCTCCTTAGTACCAACCTCTATTTAGTACCAACCTCTATTTAGTACCTCCTTTATACCAACCTCTATTTAGTACCTCCTTAGTACCAACCTTGGTACCAATCTCTATTTAGTACCTTCTTAGTACCAACCTCTATTTAGTACCTCCTTAGTACCAACCTCTATTTAGTACCTCCTTAGTACCAACCTTGGTACCAATCTCTATTTAGTACCTTCTTAGTACCAACCTCTATTTAGTACCAACCTCTATTTAGTACCTCCTTTATACCAACCTAACATTTTAAAACGAGTCTCGATTAAAAGTAACAGCCGAGAAAATAAAATTTGAATTTCATATCCGAATTTTGAACTAAGCGAAGCGCCTAAGTGCTCCACTCCACCCAAAATAGCCCGTGACTTCACTTCACTTTTTATTCCGTCTCGTCCCCCGCTGTCGAGTGTCCTCGCTTCATCGGCACTTCCCTCAATAGAGTTGTGTGTACCTTTGCAGTTAGCGTCACGACCTGTCAGGCGGAGGCCGACCGCCGCAAGAGCAAAAAGCGCAAAAATCGGGGAGCGAAAACCGGATAAATTCATTAATCTAATGACGGGTAACCTGGGAAAGGCATTTAATTTACGGCAACCGTGACTCGGAAAGTGGCCGGCCTTTTTAAAGGCACGCCTGGAATGTTCGAGAACATGCGGGCGACTTTTATTGATAACTTTCCCATCTTATTTTAGCATATTTCGCTTAAATTGGATGAGCCGCTCTACTTTCAACAGCACGTTCGTAGCTTGGAAATCAATTTTTAGTATTAAATTCTGAAGAGAGTTTGAATACCGTGACCGCCCGTTAGGTGAAATTTCTGACTTTGTTTTTGTTCTTGAAGCATACTGACGGGAAAGCGATTATTTGAAACAGGCTTGCATTTCTGTCTTGATGAATTTGCAAAATTAGACCCAAAATGGCAATACTTGCAACAATATAACATCACGATATGACCAAAAATGTAAGAAATATATATATTTTAATTTTATACGTTGAATATTAACCTCAATTAGATTTATTTTTTATCCCAATTGAATTTTTAAAGAAATACCCTGGTAAAATGTACGTTTTGGTTGAAATTTTTCGACCAAGCGACACATTAGAAAATAATCATATTTTGGCAGACTGTTAATGCTTGTTTTAAAAATTTGATTTGTAAATCTTGGTACGAAAGAATTACATAATTTTAATTACAAATGTAATTTATAAACAAACCAATAATACAAATAAAATTTATAAGCAAACAAATGATACAAATGCATTGCAAATATAACTTTTAAGTAAACAAATAATACTAACATTATTACAAATTACAGCAACTTATCACATGGCAGCTATATAATATATTTCGCTTTAATTGGATGAAGCTGCTCTAGTTTCAACAGCACGTACGTAGCTTGGAAATTAATTTTTAGTATTCAATTATGAAGAGAGTTTTAATACCGTGAGCACCCATTAGGTTAAATTTCTAACTTTGTTTCTGAAGCATACTGACGGAAAAGACGAGGAAAGCGATTATTTGAAGCAGGCTTGCATCATTTGTCTTGACGCATTTGCAAAATGAGTCCAAAAATGGCAAAACTTGCAACAATAAACCAACACTATATGACTAAATATAAGAAATATTTTTAAAATTTTATACGCTGAATATTAATCAAGCCTTATCTCAATTAGAGAATTATTTTTTATCCCAATTGAATTTTTAAAGAAATACCTGGGTAAAAGATAGTATTTTGTGTTAAAACCCAAAATTTTTACGCCTAAATGATGTGTTTACCGTCTTTGGTAAACACGGAGCTCCCAAGATACCCAAGTTTTCTTTTTCTGCTTTCATCCCACTACTCTGGTCGCCGTAGATCGGTTGGGAGAAAAACGGATTTGCAACCGGAGGGCTGCGAGTTCGAATACAACCAAAGACCGTCGTGTGCAAAGGAGGCTGGTGCATGTTCAATCGGTCGTGGCTTCCTATGTCCTCACGTTGGTGTGGTGTGGAAATTTGGAGAGTGGGGTGCCAGCTCAGGTGTGATCTGACCGTGGTTCAAAATGACGTGGTGTTGTCCTCGGATCTTTCCCTTCGGATTTGATCTCGGACCGTCGCCAATAGGCCGTTGTGTTGCTCCAGAGCGACGTTAATTAAAATATCTACCTCATCCTATTACTCTGTTCCCTAATCCTCTTTCCCTTCACGTCGTGTTCTGTTCGGCGCAATTTGGCCAAATATGGTCATTGCGCCATAAAACCCCCAAACCAATCAACCATTTTGGCATAAATCAAGCTTCATACTGCTAAGTCTGGATAAAATGCTAGGGACAACTAATTTATTTATATTATTGGTCTACTATTTCAAACAGATAAAGTACCATTTTTTTGCGTTGTGAAACTTACCGGTTATATAGATATCATCTTTTTCGTAACAAGAGAAAAAACGAAAAATTAAAAACTGGGAAAACTATTTCAAAGTAAAATTTTCACTACATTAACTATTCTGACTCGTAAATCTTGGTTTAAGATGAGCGTAAAAACGAAGTTGAAACAGTTTTCATAATAAGAAAGGAAAAATATTCACGTATTTTAGCCGAAAATCAGTTTTATAACGTGGTCTTCGTTTATTGCATCTTAGAATATTAAAATATTTATTCGAAAAAAAATTTCTTTTATTCACTAATTAAAAGATGTCTTTATTTTTAGTTCGAAACCTTGTTTTGATAATGAATTTAAATATGGTTTAAACAAGCTTAAACCCTTATACAAGTTTCCATGCGTATTTTACAACACTACCATAAGATACTTATAATCAAAGAGTAAGAACTTTTGACACCAAAATAGCAATTTAAAAATTGATTTGATAATTTCGTGCATGTATTATCTGCTGTTGAGATAAACAAATTTTTATCACGCGTTTATGAAGGTTCTATTGAGAAAAGTAATAAAATTTACAAAGCCAATCTGTGAACCGAGTGAATAGAACTCTGTTCTTGGTTCGACAGACTCTAGTTCGTATCCGTCCCTGCAAGAACGTTTGTATGGGTTCGGAATCCACTTCAAGCTGTAAGTACCTGTCTAATTAGCCCTCGTAGCAAAATCATGACCTTGGAGTGATACACCGTAAACAAAAATCTAAGAAAAGAAAATTGTTTACGAACTTACGAGCTTCATTTTATATTATGACCAAAATATTTCCAAAATTCCAAACACTTTAAATTTAATGTTTGAAACGGGGATACACTAGTTCGGGTGGAAAAAAAATTAAAATGGAATTTTGTAATTTAAAAACTTTTAATGTATATGTATCAATAATTTACCCCGTCTCTATTCACTTTAATTTCGGTGGATTTACTATTTGATCAAGTCAACTGTTTTATTGGATTGGATTTTAACGGAGAAATGAATTGGATATTTTCTTATGTGTAGTAGTTTTTCCTGCAGAGTAACTACATCCGCAGTGTAACGGGTTTTACAGAAGCACTTTCAGGCAGTTACTTCTCGAGAAACCTTACTCAAAAGAAAGCTATTTTTTTTCACTGAACCAATTCCATTCAACTCGAAAAAAATTTTGGTATGTTGTGTCGATGACACAAACCCGAGTTTTGAGGTGCTCGGGACTTATGTTGGATTGTGGACTGAATGAAGCAGACTTAGGAAGTTCGGACGATTGTTTAGTGTGAATATTCGACGATTAATTTACAGTTTGAAGTGCAGTTTGATATTAATTGTTATTGTTGGATTTTGTCTGATATTAATTGTAGCGTAGACACCACTCCACGCAATTCAAAGTAACACTGGCCCAAAGCTCGCCCAGTACCATGGAATTTCGACCTATTGCGGACCCCCTCCTCGCGCTCAGTGCGCATGAGCACTCGCTCCGAAGGTCATGTCAGGTACGGACATCCTTTGTCTACACGACGCTCTATTTATCTTCTAGATGCTTCTAATTTTAAAATCATAAGACAAAAAGTTGCATCTCATTCCCTTGTTGAAAGGTAATTCGATATCTTTTGATCTCTAAACCTATTTTCGGGTTGGCTCAGATTTTTTTTTCTGCCCTAATTTCCATCTTTCAGATTTTTCATTGCCTTCGGTCATCAGACTGTTGAGGAATTTCACTAGAGCGGCGAGAACTCTTCTGCGAAATTCTAGTAATGTGATGCAGCTCCTATCCCAAATTAAGCATATTCAAATGTTGCAGCAAAATTGGCAAATGAATCTCGTAGCTGTTGATTTTATATCGTCTACAGATGTTTGATGCCATTCGCCAATATACAAATAACGCCGATTTCCGTGTCATGTTATATAGTGTTAGGGAAATATGGATTGATTGTTTTTGGGGTTTTATGGCGCAAATACCCTATTCCGCCATGCTGCGCCAGACACAAGACATGCAACATCAAGTAATAGACACACAATGAGAGTTTTTGACACAGAAGAGAGGAATGCACCTGACAGGAATCAAACCTTCGCCACCTCCAACTCGAAGGTTGCTACCGCAATGTACATACCTACTGAACCCTTAGTGAGATGCACGTACGTTCAGAACTATACTATAGCTATAACTGCGAAATTGTTAATAATACGTGAAAAGAGAGTAAGTATTGGGTCATCCGGAAAGTTCTGCGGTTTTTCAAATCGAAGCGCGCTTTCTTGTTACTATTTTGCTACCGCTGATAAGGAGCGACCTTGATTGAAGCAGATGTGTAAATTCGGTCTTTTATGCTTTCACTGCATAATCCTAGCTTGTGTGGTGGCACAGTATTTGTTTCACTGCAGTGCTAAGAATGGAGAACCAAAAGGTTCATTTTCGTTATATTATGCTCGTTTATTTTAAGAAAGGAAAAAATGCTAGTCAGACTGCTCGTAAAATGTGTGCTGTATAGGGACAAAGTGCTGTTTCTGATGACACAGTTCGAAGGTAGTTTGATCAATTGAAGCGCGGAAATTTCAGCCTCGAAGATGATGCCCGCTCTGGACAAACATCCTCTGTAAACGAGGACCTATTAAAAGACGTGTTGCGAAGTACGTTGGTTCTTTTAAATTCAAATATTATTTACTAGCAATAGCTCAGCGAAGTTTTAAATTTCGAACCAACCTAATAAAATAGCAATATTCAATCGATTACAAGAAATCGCAAAGTACAGGTAACCCCCGTATAACACGGGAATTATGTTTCAAAAAATTGTTGTGTTATGCGAATCCGTGTTATACGAAACAAAGAACTAGTACGAAAAGGGGGGTTAGGTTCCCAAAATTAAAAAACATGCTATTATATTTTCATAATTAAGATAAATATCTTTATTAAAATTTTCTTAAGAAGTAATACATATTAATATGAATTAAACAATGTTTTCTTCGTCATCACTAAGCCCTATTAACCGAGGGTGTTTTCTTTTTGGCAAGATATCTTCATCCTCTGATTGACAGCCACGAGATCAGTGTGATGATATTTATTTTTTAAATCCTTTATTTCTCAATTCCGTTTTCTCCCTAGCTCCAGTGACGCTCATTAACTGTGCTAAGAATCTTCCAGAAAGTTACGTCATGCCATGTCATGTGTGTCCGTCTAACAAATTACAGATGAGCTAGTTTAAAAACAGCGAATCAGGAAGCCCAGCTCCCTTGATTGACAAGACCATCTCCCCTGATTTGCGACCCCCTGAAAAACTGATAAAAAGCGTGGAGAGGAAGAATATGCTCTCTTTTTTTTCGCCTAAGTTCAACGACCTTGCAGTTTTGTGAGAAAGAAACGCGTTAAGCGTTCTTGACATTTTTTCTTTTTGATGAGGAGCGTGGATCCCCAAGAGACACCATGTCTCTTCTAAGCTAAGTTACTTTTTATTTAATTTATCTCGAGATAATATCCGCGCGTGTAGTTCTTAGGATATTCCCATGCTACACCGTTTAAATTAAACTTTCATAATGCCGTCCTTTTCGCATTGTTGTTCCAATCATTCCATAAAAGCACCGTGTTATACGGGGATGTTCCCAATTCTCGAACCGTGTTAGAGTGAATCCGTGCTATAGAAGTGCCGTGTTATACGGGGGTTACCTGTACAAGAAAAACTTTTACTCACATTTTTTTTCCGAAATTCAAGCAACAAATGTATCAATACAATATATAAAAACCCAACATTCCGGTTGCAGTATATATACAAGCGGGTTGGCGCCGTTTTACACTTACGCACGCCAAGTGCTCCAACAAGACGCCATCGCTGAAAATCCACGTTACACCGTTCAGGAACCATTACAGAATAAATATTCCAAAAAATACAGTTTATGATCATCTGAAAAAGATTGGGTATGTAAGCCGCTACGATGTATGGGTACCCCATACTTTAACACAACAGAAAATGCTTGCTCGAATTTCGGCATGTGATTCTTTGCTGAAACGAAATGAAGAAGCTCCTTTTTTGAAACGGTTCATTACTGGAGACGAGAAGTGGATACTGTACAATAATGTTACAAGGAAAAGATCACGGGGTAAGTCAAATGAACCTCCCCAACTAACATGGAGAGGGGGCTGCATCCCAAGAAAGTAATGTTTTGTATATGGTGGGACTACAAAGGAATTGTTCGTTATGAATTGTTGCCACAAAATCAGACACTAAATTCGGAAAAATACTGTTCTCAAATGGCAGTATTAAAAGCAGAAATCGAAGCAAAGCGGCCAGAACTGACCAATCGTCGAGGTGTTGTCTTCCAGCATGACAATGAATGTCAGACAAAGACTTATTGAGTATGGCTGGGACGTTTTGTGTCACCACCATATTCACCAGACCTTGCCCCCCTCAGATTTTCACCTCTTGAGGTCACTTCAAAATTCTCTGAACGGCCTGGAGTTCAATTCTTTGGAGACTGTCAAACAGCACCTCGATAACTTCTGTACAAATAAACCTAATGACTTTTTTAAAAAAGGAATTTTCCAGCTGCCGGAAAGATGGCAAAAGGTTATAGAACAAAACGGTGCTTATATGTTTCAATAACATTTTCTGAAGTTTTTGTACTGCTTCGTTGGTATTTATCATAAAAGAATCGCAGAACTTTCCGGATGACCCAATATAACAACAAATGAAAACCCCACATTCGGAATAATTTAGCCTTTAAAACGAACGCAGGTTTACCACACGCAGAACAACGCATGCGAAGCTTCGAGAATCAAACAGTACCGCTCGGACGGTAACCATGGATACGACCGAAAACGCATCGTTCCGTGGACCTAACGCATTTTTCTTAAGATGCAAGAGCACAGTGTAGCGAATAAAATTAAATCGCTAAATTTAAACCCTTCTCCGTTCGCTCCATCGATTGGCTAATCCGTGACACTCTCGCTCCGGGGATTTTGTTGCGGAAGAAGAATGCGACGCTAAATGGAAAATTCGTCAAAATGTCAATTATGTCGCTCCCCTTCCTCATAAAATAACGACATACCCACACACCCTGACACGACACCATAAATAACGACCTACGACAAAATAATAAACAAGTACCACAATGCACCAAGACCTTAGGTATTTCTTGAAGATTAAAGCGCCAGCAGAAGCCCAGTTCGAAGAGTAACGTATTAGCAATAGGAGGGTTGTGGATTCGAGACTCGATCCAAACAAAGACCATCGTATACAATGGGAGCTGGTGCACGTTATACCTGTCGTGCCTCAGATGTCCTCACGTGCACGACGATCTTTGGTTGGATCGATTTTCGAACTCACCCTAATCCTTCGGAGAGAGGTGCCAGCTGAGGTGTTGACCTCGTCATCTCACCGTGGCTCAAAATTATGTGGTGTTGTCCTCGGATTTTTATCTTCGGGTTGGATCGCAGACCATCGCCTATAGCCCGTTGGGTTGCTCCAGTGTGACTAATTAAAATACCAACCTTCCAGTTGCTAATTCAACGTGAGGACATTTGGGGTTACGACAGATTTAACGTGCACCAGCCACCGCGTACACGACGGGGTCTTTGTCTGAACCGAGTTACGAACTCGCAACCCTACGGTTCCTAATCCGTTGCCATGCCAACTGGTCTACCGTGGACCTGATACAGAAGAGATTGAGAAGAGATACACCTAGGCAGGAGTCGAACCTGCGCCGCCTACAACTCGCTGGTTGCTAGAACAGTGTAGAAACCCGCTGAGCCACGACGGCAGTCGGATTGATTAGGGAAAAGAGTTTCTATCTGTCATTGGAGCTGAGAATCGAGTCCCTCATCAGACAAGAAAGCATTCATTAGGTTTTATTAAAAGAAGGGGGAACTGTTTTTCCCGCGTCCATCGATATATTAACTCTAAAAAATCGATTTGCATTCGCTGAGAAGGCGGCTCTTTGTGGACGCATCGGAGCCAGTGATGCGGCTCTATTAACTGCGACCGCCAACAGTCGGAAGAAGCGAAAGACGACGAGGAAAAAAGATAACAAAAAAGAATTCTGAGGGGAAAAGGATCCCACTTTCGGGGGGTGTTCTTCTACCGAATCTCTTCCACTTTCTAATTTTCCAAAACCAGAGAAATTAAAGAGGGGGGTTGGAATTCCGGATAAGATTATTTTGAGGTGTATAAAAGGGAGGATGGAAGGAGAAAAAAAAGGAGGAATCTATCTCATTAACTCGTGATCTCTCGCTCTTAAAATAGTGAGTGTCTTTGGAATGAGAAAAAATTGTGATTACTCGATGCGCACCGCTGAGTTCCGGAGGATTTTCCAAAGTAAATACTTGATGGTATTGTCCGTTGGGTAAATTGGAAGACGCGACACATGTTCTGGAATGAGATCTCGGCCAGGGACATCTCTAGGTGAAAGGCCCACTGCGCTAGCAACCTGCGAGTTATCGGCGATGCTGGTTCGATTCCTGCCAGGTGTGGGTAGCCCGGTTGGAAGAGTAACGGATTAACCAAAGACCGTCGTGTACGAAGCGGGCTGGTGCACGTTAAATCAGTCGTGGCCTCGAATATTCTCTCGTTGGCGTGGTGAGGAAATTTGGAGAGTGGGGTGCCAGCTCAGGTGTTTTTCTCATCATCTGACAGTGCTTCGAAATGATGACGCGTTGTCCCCGGATCTTTCCCTTCGGGTTTGATCTCGACCGCCGCCAATAGCCCGTTGTGTTGCTCTAGTGCGACGTTAATTAAAATACCTGCCTACCGGGTGCTGCGTGTATTTCTGTTTTCTGTGTCAGTAGAACTATCATTATGTCTATTACTATTGTATGTCTTATGTCCGGCGCAGCATGGCCAAAAAGGCCCTTGCGCCATAAAACCCGAAAAACCAACCTCTAGGTAAAAGAGTCAATATGTAATAGTTTTTGTGCAGTCCACAACTACACGAGGAGCCGTCGAGATCAGGGTATGACCACTGCGCTAGCAACTTGCAAGTTGTAAACAGCGCCGGTTTGAGTGTATTTCTCTCTTCTGTGTCAGTAAAACTTTCATTGTGTGTGTTCGTCTATTACTTGACATAGTCTGCATTGTGTTTGGGCAACATGGCCAAGTATAGCTCTTGCGCCATATAAACCCAAGCAACCATAATTATATGAAACTTCCTGCAATTAATTTAAGGACGGTGGGATTCCTGGAGTGGTTAATGCTACGTACATAAATATTTTAGGTATATTAATGGAAACAAAACTATTTCGACCTCCAAGTGGTTTTAGGGAGATGTCTCGTCCAAGCTCTGGTCAGTTTTGCAATGACGAGATATGTCGTCGAGACAAAATAATGTCCCTAATACTCCACGGAATGAAGATCCAAGTAGGTTTGGGGTTTTATGGCGCAAGGGCCATATTTGGCCATACAATATCAAGTAATAGACACACACAATGAAAGTTTTACTGATACAGAAGACAGAAATCCACCCAGGGAGGAATGCTCCTGACAGGAATCGAACCGGTGCGGCTTACAACTCGAAGGTTGCTAGCAAAGTGACGGCCCCAGGATCCATGCAAGGAAAATAGATTGTTCCTTGCTTGATCTGGTGACAGTTTGCATCAGGCTGGACACTACAGGGTGGTTTTGGACACGAAGTTAAACCACCAGCTTGTTTAATGCTTACAAATGGCGCCTAAAAGACAACTATTGAAAGACCACGAGATTTGATTATTATTGCTAAAATACAACGTTCGTAACGATTCTTTGAGTTCTTTCTTTGAAATAGAAACTTTCTTTGGAACAATTATTAGTCCTTTCCTTGGAATACAATCCTATGAAACGATACCATTGACTCATTATTGTAGTATAGAATCTTTGGAAAGATTTCATTGGTCTTTTTCTTAGAGTAGAATCCTCAGGTACTTTCCTTAGCGTAGAATCCTTTGGTGTTTTCCTTAGAATAGAATCCTCAGGTACTTTCCTTAGAGTAGAATCCTTTGGTCTTTTCCTTAGAGTAGATTTCTTTAGAACCATTCTATTGCTCATATCCGCATAATAGAATTCTTTGGACAGATTCTATTGATCAAGATGGTCGAAATGGGTCAGTGGTCATATAGAAAAACTGCTGGTTGTAAGGTGTAATTAATGCGTGAACGCTCCTCTCAGAGGGTGAAAACCTCTCAATTATAATAATATATTGAAAAGAGGTAATTAAGGCTATAAGAAAGTTCTTAGGAAATAACTGAGATTTTTTTTGTTTAGGGGTACTTGATTATTTTAAACCGGGGCAGACACACAACTTCTCACACACTCCGTATCTATTTTTTTTAAACCAAAATGTTCTTTTAAGGCTATTTTTCATATTTACCTTCTAAGAATTTATGTATAATTAGTTTTCACCTGCATAATTACTTTAACACGTGGGGGCGCGAGCTTAATTTCCTGTGGGCTTCTCTCACAAGTAAGACATAAATTCTTCTTGCTGAATAATAAAAGAGTTAATTATTAACCTAATTTAAAGACGAAAAAAGGAAAGAAGCACACTTCCGAGTAAAAGTTTAAAATTTCGAAAACAGAAAGCCCACATTTTTTAAACTATTTCTATACTACCATGCTAGTCGAGGAGGCATTATCTTCGTCTTTTCGAGTTCACGGAAGTTACACTTACAGCAGGTGATTGATCAAATGATTAGAGCACAGTGAAAAAAGGTATTTTCTCAATTTGGGGTAAATACAAACCCACAATTTAAAAGTCTTTTCATCAAATTCTATACATTAATATTAGTCTCGTGATGGTAGGTAGCTATTTAATTAACGTCGCACTGGAGCAACACAATGTGCTATTGGCGATGGTTCGGGATCAATCTCGAAAGGAAGATCCAAAGACAAGCACTCCTAATTTTGGACCATGGTCAAGAACAACACCTGAACTGGCAAACCACTCTCCAAACTTCCACACCACACCAACGTGGAGGTCACGACAGATTGAACGTGCACCAGCCCCCTTTGTACACGACGGTCTTTAGTTGGATTCGAACTCGGAACATTCCGGTTACTCATTCAACCAGGCTACCGCAGCTCTATAAATAAGGAAATCAAGAGAATAAAAATAATATTGTTTGATACAATATGCATTCTTATGGTGATTAAAATATATTGTCTAAATTTACCCATCGGTAGTATGTGTCCAAAGTGTTTTTATTTTAATTTTGCGATAAAATACATCAACTGTTAATTTTCGTAGTTTGCCCAGACTTGAAAAGGGAGCCCCATTCCCTTCCAAGGCTGTCGTCTAACCCACGACTGTCACTTTCTCCTTTCCTGGTGCGAGTATCCATAAAACCCAGACAGTTTCTCCCCTCTCGGCCCCATGGGACAGCCCTCCGCAAGCCCCGGGGACTCTACGTGTCAGATAAGTGACCCGGACACCGATTTTGCATTCGTCCTTTTTTTCCCACTTTGGCAGAAAAAGGGGATTGTTTGAGATTTTATTCCGTTGGAGAAGGGTGGATTGTTAAAACCTAGTCCGGTGCTCGTTCACGCTGAGGATATTTATTCTACGACTTTTAAAGATTATGGGGCCGCAGTAGCCCGGTTGGAAGAGTAACGGATGAGTAAGCGGGAGGTTGCCGTCGCCAGTAGTCCATTGTGTTGCACCAACGTTAATTAATTACCTACCTCCCTGAGTGTATTTCTCTCATCTGTGTCAGTAAACCTTTCTTTTTGTGTGTACGCCAATTGAATGACGTTGTCCATTTTGCGTTTGGTGCACCATGGCCAAAATATTTCCCCAAATATTTCACTAAACACAATCTGACCAACCAGATTTTTTGTCACGTACGTGGGGGCTGGTGCGCGTTAAATGTGTCGTCTCGTATGTCCTTACGTTGGCGTTGTGTGGAAGTGTGGGGTGCAAACTCAAGTTCTGTTCTCGTCTTCTGACGGTGGTTCAAAATGACGAAGTATTGTCGGATCTTTCCCTTCGAGATGGATCGCGGTCCCTCGCCAATAGCCCGTTGTGTTCCTCTAACGCGACGTTAATTCAAATACTAACCACCCTAAATATACTTAACCTTACAAATTGAAAGGAGGTGGAACCTCGTCCCGTAAAGGGTCTAGGAGACCCGGAGATCCAAATGCAATTAGCTCTAAACCTCCATGCACTATCAAACACTTAATTCCTTTCAACCTGTCTAAGATGTCATTTCTTTAATTTTGGTAAGATTTATTGACCAACCACCTTCTGACTCCGCAAGGCAATTCGACTCCGAGAAGAGACTGGAAGCGATGAGGAGTCTCACCTAATGTGTGCAGGTGTCAAACTCCACTAACGTGGAAATATTTCCTTTACTAATTCCCCGTGGCCTTAAACGGGGCTTTAAAAATTAGCATAATCTCTTTTAGGAAGCTTCTGTTCGTTTCGAAAGATAGAACGGGACGCTACTGTCTCTTAAACGTTTAAATAAATAATATAATTGGACTGTCACAGGAAGGAGTTGTGGATAGTATCTTTGAAAGACTGGGGCCGCCGTGGACAAATCCAGACAAAGACCGTCCTGTACAAAAGGGGCTCCAATGTCCTCGCGTTGGCGTGGTGTGGAAGTTTGGAGAGTGGGGTGCCAGCTCAGGTATGACCTCATCATGACGTGGTGTTGTTCTCGGATCTTTCCCTTCGAGATGGATCCCGGACCGTCGCCAATAGCCCGTTGTGTTGCTCCAGTGCGACGTTAATTAAAATATCTTAGAAATCTCGGTGTCTTAAAATATCTGGCAATTTTTTAAAAGTTACCAAGGAGCTAAAATTTTTTATAGATTTTGTTATTGATTCGTATGAGAAAAATCATTTTGTGGCATACATTTTTTGTTTTAAATTTATTTTTATAAAATTGGAGAAAAAGTGTAAACAGCCATGAGTACCGTTTACGCAAAACGTGATATTTAAAAAAATAATTGCACCTTTTTTCAATTTGTAAAGTGAATTATCTTGATTGATACATTGATACAGGTATTGAACTACAATCATTACTACTGTATTGTTATACTTATATTAATTGTGGACTTTAACGTCAGTCATCCCTGAAGAAAAGCAAAATGCAAACAATATTAAGGTTTACATCCTGCTCAATTTTTTAAATGCAAATTTCTTAATAATAGTTCAAATCCTGCTTCATAATCTTTATAACATGCATAAAAAATTAAAAAAAAATTTAATTGATGCATTCCGAGGTATTGTGTTTTACGGAGATTAACGCTTCGCCGAAATTGCATTTCGAGAGAAAGCTAAAAACAATTAAAAAACCCAATGTCAAATATAGATGTCAATACTTTTTTAAATTTTTATCTCCTGTTCCAATGGTCGTAGAATTTAAAATCCG
This sequence comes from Meta bourneti, assembly GCA_933210815.1. Lineage (NCBI taxonomy): Eukaryota > Metazoa > Arthropoda > Arachnida > Araneae > Tetragnathidae > Meta > Meta bourneti. The sequence continues at coordinate 94,281,358 of OW119930.1, read as the reverse complement.
AAGTGATTTGTAGAGTTAAAAGCTGTAGTATAAAATGTAAAATTTGAAAAACGTGACATTTGGGTGAAAATAGCTTTTTAAAGGTATACAAATACCGTCACTCTTAGTTTCAGGCGCAGGAAGTTTAAAAAAAATCAAATCATAAGTTAAAGTTGTTATGGTATTTAATTTTTTAAAATATATATTAAAAGGAAATTACCACTTGCTAAAGAAGTCGTAAACCTTTATGCTTGTAGGTGTCCATTGAAAGTACTAAATGGATTTGAAACCACCTTGTACATAAATTGACTCTTCCAACTACAAATCTACTCCATTAACTTCTTTTACTTGACTTCCTGTGTTCGGCGCAGCTTGGCCAAACATGGACCCATAAAACATAAAAACGACCAACCGATAATATCTGATTATACTCATAAATATAGCGTCACATTTCCCTGATTGTGTCAAATGTATCTAAAATCAATATCAAATGATAGAAAACAATAACCACATACCAAAGTATATGAAAAACTACTAAGTTAACTGCATATAAATAACTCAAATCGTCTATAAATATTTCGTCACGATAATTAACATGCTAAAAAGCATTGCAACATCTCTAAAATCGCTTATACTAAAATATCCTTGCACATATTTTATTTATAGTTTGTCTAATTCATTTACGTATCACATTACACATTTGAACGTCTATAAAATTTTTTACAGTGTGCCTGTACGCGTTACATCCTCAAACAGTCTCTTAAGTCTTTAAACACCTAAAATATCTCAACAGTTCAGAACACCTAGAACACTTCACATCGTACATACACACAAATTTTATATCATCTAAATATTTCACATTTTCCTCATTTTTTAGTTTAGAAACACTTAACAATACATATTAATCAGGAATTTGTTGACCTAAATTATCCCTAAAATTGTTTGTTTGAATTATAACATGATCAAACATTTCAATTGCAAACTGTTAACAAAAAGATGGCATGTGTACAAAATCTATACCCTGATTATAACATTTTGTAAGTAACATTAAACTACAAATCACATTTAATATATTAATAAATGGTGAACAAAAAGAATTTTAAAAATGACAAAAATTTCTACAACTATAATTTACAACTCGAACTGCCAATGTAAAAGCTCGCAGATTTAATTTATATTTTTCTGAATTTCTTGAAATCGTTTCAGCTCCCCCCGCAATTTCAGCATACAATATCTAAACATCTTTAATCACGAATATTTCCATAACACTAAAATACCTCGAAACTTTTAATATTTTTTTACAATTCCTACCATTTTCAAATAGCTAAAAACTTTAAAACAACGATGTCCGCAACATCCAAAAACTTTCAGTCTTTAATAACTCTTTAAGCCTTCTTGAATAGTTTTTCAACACCGAAAAAAAATCTTCGACACTCGGTTAACTTCGGACAGCATCTTTCCTCCGATGTGAAGACGTTAAAGAGTTCAACTCGTTAACTACACGAAAACACTTTAGCGCCGCTCTGTTTCCGCCACCAACTTTTAATTTCTTCGCCAACCCCAGCGGGCGCGGGAGAAAAAACCCTGATGACTCCTTGACAGTCGCAATTTCCCGCAGACTGAAAAACCCTCTGGGGCAAAGGGCCGACCCGGACGGGGGGAAGGAATTTACGCCCTAAATTAAACCGAAGGGCCGCCCTAAAAAACAGAACTCCTCAACCTTCCCCTAGGGGACGCAGGCTCTAAACTGAAGTGGGAAGAAAGAAAAAAGAGCGCGAGTGCTGCTTTAATCGTCGGTTGGGTGTTTTTTTCTCCCACCTCGGATGGGGTGTGAAGCCGCGGGGACATTCCAAGACTGCGGAAGACGATTAGAAACTATTTCTTCTGGTCTTGGGAATGGATTCTTGTTTGAGCCGCCTCGGAAGGAGAATGTCTTCTCTCCCTCTCTAGCACAAACCACGCGGCGATTATGTTGCAGTTTTCGATCCTGTGGCAGAGGCGAATAAAGACGGGTCCGTTTCGGTTTTATTGCGGAGGAGAAAAGTGACGCAAAACTAAAGTAACTGTAGCTGTCATGTCCTGAAGAATATCTAAGTGGTATTTAACCCTTTCGAGAACCAGTGGTGACAGTTGGTACCACTGGCTCACGAAAGTCCAATACCTGACAGCACACTTTAAAGGAAAAATTCATTTTTTCCCCGCTAAAATAATGGACAAACGCACGCAATGAAATTATTTATTGCCAATGAAGAGAAAAATACACCCAGGATGGAATCGAACCTGCACCGCCTACAACTGACAGGTTGCTAGCCCAGTGAGCAAAACCACCCATCTCGATTTCCTTAACCATCAATATACACTATATGGACAAAAGTAATTGGACAGTGCAGAAAATCGGAGGATCCATCTTAGTGTGAGGTCCTGGTTAGGACTCGGCCCATTGCTTCATGTACCTGGTACCATGAACGTGTACCTCGACGCTCTGGATCATTCGGCCTTGCCTACACTATGGCAATACTACAGCGATGAGGGTTGTTTATTCCTACATGCTCCATGCCATACTGCAAAACGTGTGCTGGACCGGTTTCCTGAAAATGAGATGATTTTGCTTGACTGGCCTGCTCAGATCCCCGATCTCGATCCGATCGAGCACTTGTGGGATGAACTGGAGCGACGGGTACACCTCCACGCACGCCCATCTTCGCAACAATCTCTTCTCACAGCCTTGCAAGAGGCATGGCGAGCTATTCCTGCCCAGACTTATAGAGAACGTGTGGAAAGTATGCCTCGGCGTGTTGTAATACAAGCAAAAGGAGGGCCTACACGTTACTAAGTAGAATAATAAAGCACTTTTTCTGAAAAACATGCTGCGTCCAAATACTTTTGTCCATGTAGTGTATATTAACAGAGAGTGACGCTTCTTCATGGGTACTTCGGGTTTCATCCCGGACCGTCGCCAATAGCCCGTTGTGTTGCTCCAGTGCAACGTCAAATCAATACCTACCTTTAGAAGTGGCGCACTCTTCACATCTACCTTGAAATGCAATAGATGGAGCATGTGTCCGCAACTTCATGTTATTTCTTTTTGTTGCTCAGTTTGAAGATCTGTCATGTGGTTGTGGTAAAATCACGAATCCCTAAAATCCCTAATTATTGATTGGTTAAACTGATTATCCACCGTGGTCAAAAACACGTCAGCGATTTAACAGCCAATCGGCTAAGTCGATTTGTGATTTACCCCTCAGAGATCTTGCCACAGCGACTACACCCACATGATCCGTCTATTTCATTTTAAGGTCGATGACTCTTCAAATTCTACATCTGCGCGCGTCTGTTTACAAAGGGGCCAATTTTGGGAATTTCGACGTGGAAACACGTTTTCTTACGTAAAAGAAAATACCCTCTTTATTTTGAAATAAAAATTCTACACTTCTCTTCTGGTCGTATACGTTTTAGATCCGGTAAGGAGCATTTTCCATCGGATTCGATTCGCGAGATGCCTGTTAGAGTCGTTGCCATCTTAAAAATACAAATAAGGTTTTTAAATAGATTCTGGATTTCGTGTCGAGTACTTTCACACACGTGCAGTCTCAAAATTCCACTACATTTATTCTTATACCCAAATATCATCAGCCTTAGTCTTTTGAAAAAAGCTGACATAAACTTCGAAACCAGACGAAGTAAAAAAATAAGAGTTTTGACGTTTTGAAGAGAGTCGTGTGATTTATCTCTCTCGGAACTGGGGCTTTTTTCCTCTGTAGTAAAGTTTCTTCTCTCAGAACTCGAAACCTGCCAGCCTGACACTAACCACTTTCGGAATGTCGTGTTTTGAGTCCTCTTTCTGATAGTTAGAGAACGTCAAATTCAAGTTCTCTGCGACTAGTATAAAGTTCTAACTAGGTTCTGCCGGATGTACTTCCAGAATGCAAAATTTCTCTTCTTTCCTCCTGGTTGAAAGAAAAAAATGGCTAAAAATTGGAATTGTTGCGTATATTTCAGAGAAAAATTACCAGAGCTGAAATTTTGGGTCCTGAATCGATTTCCATCCGAATACATGAAGGTTTAAGAATATTAATTTCATGCTTAATATTTCTTACTAAAAACTTGAATTGGTATTGGTATTTTTAATTAACATCGCACTGGAGCAACACAACGGGCTGTTGGAGAGTCCGGGATCAAAACCGAAAGAACAGATCCGAGGACAACACCACGTAATTTTGAACCATGGTCAGATGAGCTGGTTCAGACGGAATACCTGAGCTGGCGCCCCTTTCCTAAAACTTCCACACCATGCCAACGTGAGGACATTGGAGGACACGGCAGATTTAACGTGCACCGGCCCTCTTTGTACACGAAGGTATTTGGATTCGAACTCGCAACCCTCCGGTTGCAAATCGTTACTCTTCCAACCGGGCTAATCGGCTCATAAAAATCTTGGAAAAGTAACGGACTGGAAACCATAGGGATGCGAGTTCGAACTCGCATCCCGAAACTAGGTTCAATCAAAGACCGTCGTGTACATGGGGGTGATGCACGTTCAATCTGTCGTGACCTCAAATGTCCTCACGTTGGCGTGGTGTAGAAGTTTTGGGAATGGGGAGCCAGCCTCATCATCTGACCGTGGTTCAAAATTACGTGGTGTTGTCCTCGGATCTTTCCTTTCGGGTTTGATACCAGTCTCCAATAGTCCAATGTGTTGCTCCAGTGCGACGTTAATTAATTAACTACCTACCTACAATTTAACTGTATTGTTTCAATATTAATCGTATCTTTCTATATATATATATTTTAAACTATTTTTTGGTGCTAAATATTTAGCAGCCTTGGTTCAGGCAATGAAAGTAATAGGATACCTGCCAACTTTTCCGGAAGTATTCCGAAAAGAAAAAACACTTGGTTTCCTGTGTTTCGGACAAAAAAATATATTTCCCGGATTTTTCTGAAGGAAGAAAATTTTCTCAAGAAATGCCAATTTCGGAATTTGACGTCCAGCTGTGGCAACCATGAAAAAACCCCATTGGAATCAGTTATCGTGAGACTTGTAAAAACCTTTTTGGCACTAATTTCCCATAAAAAACTTCAACTACGACACTAAAACACTCAAAAGTTCAAATGCTCTTTTTGTTTATATTTCGCTCCACTTTTTGTTAAAATATTGGCAAATCGTTTTTTTTTCATCGCAAAAAATGTGTTAAAATATTGGCGAATTACTCCAAGTTCGAACTGCCACCAAGCATATAACGGTAGAGGAGAAAATGACTTTGACAGGGTTACTTTTTCTTTTATGAATTGTTTTCAAATTCCGCTTTTAATTCTTTATTTTAATATTTCTTAAGCATTTTTCTTTTTCTGAAAGCCAGAGCTGATGTTTATTTATAAAGAACTTTTTCATTCGTCATTTATCATTCCGATAGCACATTATACAATTGCTTAGGTGCGAAAGGTTCATGCTTGCGATATTGATCACCGTCGTTACTTTTTATTCCGGATTTTTTTTCCTTTGTTGTAAAGTTGCCAGATATGTAATAGTACTTACTGCCTTGAATCAAAAAGTCAGTAATCCTTTAATCCTCTGATGAGCTCACACATTATTCCACCTTGAAGCCTGAAGTCTTCCATGTATGGCTCCTAACCATTTTGACCTTTTCCACCAATACAATATTTTCAAAGGAATCTAATTAAAGGAGTAACATAATCTTTCCAAAGAAATCTGTTCCAAGGAAGGAGCAATAAAATCTTTCCAAAGGATTCTGTTTTGAGGAAAGCGGCAATAGAATCCTTCCAAAGGATTCTGATCCAAGGAAGGAGCAATAGAATATTTCTAAAGGATTCTGTTTTGAGGAAAGCAGCAATGGAATCTTTCCAAATGATTCTATTGCAAGGAAAGGAGCAATAGAATATTTCTAAAGGATTCTGTTTTGAGGAAAGCAGCAATGGAATCTTTCCAAATGATTCTATTGCAAGGAAAGGAGCAATAGAATATTTCTAAAGGATTCTGTTTTGAGGAAAGCAGCAATGGAATCTTTCCAAATGATTCTATTGCAAGGAAAGGAGCAATAGAATATTTCTAAAGGATTCTGTTTTGAGGAAAGCAGCAATGGAATCTTTCCAAATGATTCTATTGCAAGGAAAGGAGCAATAGAATATTTCTAAAGGATTCTGTTTTGAGGAAAGCAGCAATGGAATCTTTCCAAATGATTCTATTGCAAGGAAAGGAAGAATGAAGTCTTTCTAGATACAGCTATTTAGTTATTGAGTGTGTTGTGGGATAAAAACAGTAATACGCAACTCAGATGAGAAGGCTGTGTTCGGTCTTCAGGATTAACGGTTCTTAGAAAATGCTGCGTTTGACAAAGAATAGTTTATGAAGTCAAAAATAATCGACGGCGAGAGGTTTAAGAAACACATTTGTCGCGCAAGTTTTTGACCTGAAACACAATTAGTTAAGAAGTATACGAGTATTAAGTAAAAAGCGAAGGACAATGTTGCACCACAAAGGAATGTTCAATTTTCTTTTTAGCCGAAGAAAAATTCGTACGGTCGCTCTTTTTACTCCCCTAACGCATTCTGTGAAATTACGGGTCAGTGGGAAAAAAATTTGTTTACGTTTTCGACGGGAGAATTTTTACCGTGTTGCCAGATCGGCGTGACTGCGCCTTTTAAGGTACCTATCAACTCGTTTGGCTTCGCAATTTTAAATTGGACGCATTTGGGGATAAAAATTATCTGCATTCTTGCATCAACAGGTTGATTCTTGCGTTCATTCGTATCAGCAGAGCAAACCTCTGAACTGCGTAAAAATAGGATCCTTCTTTTGATATATTTCTATTGACATTTTTATTCAACAGTAGGTAGGTATTTTAATTAACGTCGCACTGGAGCAACACGACGGGCTATTTGCAACGGTCCGAGATCGAACCCGAAGGATTCGAGGACAAAACGTAATTTTGAACCACGGTCAGATGACGAGGTCAACACCTGAGCTGGCACCCCACCATCATCAGAACACAAGTAAGTCCCAAGAACAACAAATTCTAGAATAGCATAGTTCAACTCGCGTGTTTTGTTGTGATTAAGTGGGCCGCGGTAGCTTGGTTGGAAGAGTAACGGATTAGCAATTGGAGGGGTGCGAGTTCAAATCCAACCAAAGACCGTCGAGTGCAAAATGGGCTGGTACACGTTCAATCCGTCGTGGCCTCGAATATCCTCACGTTGGCGTGGTGAGGAAGTTTGGAGAGTGGGGTGCCAGCTCAGGTGTGACCTCATCATCTGACCGTGATTCAAAATGATGGGGTGTTCTCGTCGGATCTTTAACTTCACGATTGATCCCGGACCGTCGCCGATAGCCCGTTGTGCTACGACGTTAATTAACTACCTACCTGCTTTCCTCCCACTACTTTGTTACCTCTTTTCTTCAACTTTTACATTTTTCACTTGACGTTGTCTTGTGTTTGCCCAACTTGGCCAAACATGACCCTTGCGCCATAAAACCCCAAAGGAAACAAATAAAAACAACCTAGCGCTATTTCGGAAATAGCTACGGCTTAAATTTTCACTTTAGCTTCTTGTGAACGAGGAGAATTCGTTTTAAAAAATATTCTACCACATTTCGTTTTGCGGTAAAAATATTTAGTATTTTAAAAATTATTGGAGTAAAAATATTCTATCGCGTTTATAAAGATTCTAATTTTAGTTTTATGCTAATAACTTGTAGTTTTACATAGTTTTAATTAAATGAACGCGATGCAACTTTTTACTTCTAACAAACACTTTTTCTCGCTGCTCAACTATATCGCGCTTTTTCTTCCAAGAAGCACGAGTAATAGCTAAGAATTTTAGCTTATGAACATTTTGAAGAACTTCGTTTAATTAAATTTTATTTTAGCCAATTTATTAGTTTTTGTTATAATTAAAAAAAACTTGTTATTGTCAAAATATACTTTTAAGCAGGTCGCGTTTAGACCTTTTTAAAAAAGCGAAATGGGTCGCTTTCTCCGTTAGATATGGCAACCCTGGTTGCCAGATACCTGGACAGCGATTTAGTGGAACAAGGAAAAAAATGGGGAAGGAGCCCCGAACAAAAGAACACCGAACATACCTCCCCCTATATAAACACGGCCTTCGACGAATAAACAAGACAAATAAAAAAAGAATCTAGCCCAAAATCAACAGCTTTCTTTCCCCGCATTTAGGAAGGGCAAACACATAATTAACATTCTTTCTACGAGAAAAATCAACACGAAATTGTTTAAATTCTAAACGAAGTTAAGATGGAAGGTTGGTCGGTTTTTGAAAAAAAATTTTACCCAGCTGAGCAAACTAATAATACACATTTTTTTTTAACTTGATGGAATTGGAACTAAAAAAGAAGTAGTGCACAAATGAGGAACTTCGGTGAAAATTCTGCGGCTTGACGATTTTTACGCGCCATTTCCTTTCACTAACTTAAATAAAAAGGCTTTTAGAAAAATAAAACTCAAAAGACCCCCGTTTTTTCCCCTCTACTAAATCCTACACCCCCCTGATTCTTTTAAAGATCGCATTAAGGGAAAAGAGAAAAATTCCGGGACTAAAATTTAAGCGTTTAAAAATCAAACCGCCGCCGTTCGATCGAGCGCTTTTTCGCTTGCCTAATCACATAAGAAGACCCCCGTACGCTTTTAAAAAGGAGGAAGGGTTCGCTGGAAAGAAAAGTTAAATAAAGCGAAATAAAAATTGACCAGAAATATATTTATCATCCTGCGAGAGATGAAAAAGAGAGTGCGGGAAGGTAAAAGGAAAAAAATGGCTAAGTGTTTTAATTTGGCGGGCCGGCGTATTTGAAGATGTCAGCAAGAAAGGTAATATTGATAAAATCGGGTAATAGGCGGTCCCTGAAGCACTGCGCTACTCTCAAAGAAAATTAGCGGGCAGCTTTTTCATCTTCCGCATTCCTTCCGCGGAACATGAAAATGAGCTGTCGGATGTGCTTGGGTCTGCACTTCATTTTAAGAAACGCGCGCTTATTGCGGGAGACGCCATTTTCTTTTTTCTTAAATCTAAGAATCATTAAGAAGCGAAATCTTTTTGGAAGGGAAGAATGTGTCCGGTTTACTTAGAGATAGTCGAAACTGTGAAGGCTTCGAAGAATGAACTAATAGAGGGAATTGAAACCGACTGGTTTGTATGGCATTATTCTGACGAGAAGGAAGATGACCTTGGGATAGTCTATTTTTAAGAAGGTGCGAAGCCCTACGGCGTAAAGGTATGTATGGCAATCGTCATACATGACTAGCTCAATGACCCGGCGTTGCTCGGCTTGAATTGTTTGTAATTCATCGTAATCAATGTTATTCCTATGGGGATTTCGAATTGTTTTTAACCCCATCTACAGGCTCAGGACAAATAGAACGGGGTTAATATCTATCCTGTTTCCAGCAGGATTCTAAAGAATGAGTACCAAATTTGATGTGAATTGATCAAACTGATGGTACTGTCATTCCTATGGGGATTTTAAATTGTTTTTAGCCCCCTCTGCAGACCTAGGGAAAATCGAACGCGGTTAATATATAGCCAATGTGTTCCCACAGGACTCTAAATAATGAATCTACCAAATTTGGTGTGAATTGATCTGACAGTGATCGCAAAACTAATCAATGTTATTCTAATGAAGATTTCGAATTGCTTTTAGACCCCTCTGCACACCCAAGACAAATAGAACGGGGGTTAATATATAGCCTACGTTACCCGCAGGGTTCTAAAGAATAAGTACCAAATTTGATATGAATTGGTCGAACGGTGTAGATTTGTATGGGGAACAGACAGACGCCAACTCAGCTTTATATACTAGGGTAAGTCAAAAATGATCCGTACTTTCGCTAAAATAACAAACCTTTGTACCACTGCCTTCTGCGCATGCATGCTTAGAGTGGATGCTTCTGTGGTTCACGTTGTTTGACCTGGATAGCGTCGTTTTTCTTGCTTCTGCTTCATTATAAACATGCTACTCCACTAGCTGGATGCACCAAGGAGGAATAAAGAGCATTTATCCGATTTCTAGGGTCGAAAGGTCTGATATGAACTGAAATTCGTCGGAGGCTTATGACACAATACGTGGATAGTGCTCTACCACGTAGAAGTGTGAATGAGTGAATCAAGAAGCTTAAAAGAGGCCGGAGAAGCGTGATGCACGAAGGAGCTGGACGTCCGTCAACTTTCACCCCTGACGAGAAAATTCAGGAAGCTCGAAAAATGGTTCTGGCAAACACGCCAGTTACCGTCGACAATGTAACGTGTTCTCTGTAGATTAGACGGAAAAAGAAGTGCGGGAAGCGGTGCATAAATGGTTGGACGACCAACCAAAAGCCTTCTCTGAGAGAATACTGAAGCTTGTGGACCGCTGGCCCAAGTGCATCGAAAAGGAGACTGCAGAAAAATGACGCACTTGTTCAACCCCTACAATTGTAAATAAATTGAAAAAATAAAGTGCGGATAACGTTTGACTTCCCTCGTATATAGCTGTACTCCTCACCGGTGTTTGGAACTCGTATAAACTCAGTGCCAGAATCAGTGCTAAAGATGAAATGTGTGGAAGCGATTTGCTTTCCTTGCAACTATATACGAGGGAATTGAATGGGCCACATCTCCTTTAGGGCTTCACGAACCCGAGGTCCTCTACTGATCCCTTCTTTTCCCATGGGATTCAGTGTCCTTTGTAAACAAGGGATCTTGCTCTCGCGATACCCAAGCGATCTTTTCTGCTTTCATTCCACTACTCTTCCCCAATGCCTCTGATCCATTAGAAGATTAACGGACTAGCAAACGGAGGGTTGCGAGTTTGAATCCAACCCAAGACCGTTGTCTACAAAGGGGGCTGGTGCACATTAAATCTGTCGTCACCTTCAAAATGACGAGGCGTTGATTGGACATTTGACTACGGGTTTGATCCCTTACCTTCGCCCATAGCTCTTGTGTAGCTCCAGTGCGACGTTAATTACCTACCTACCCTGATACAGCCCGGTGGAAAAAGGTGCTCTAATTACGGGTTCTGTTTAGGAGTCAATGCAGCCACAACCTGCCAGACTACCGCGGTAAAAGAAGCATAGTAAACTATTAATGTGCGTTTCTAAAACTGCCTCATTCCCAAATAAAGATAGTTCCTTCCAAAAAAGGGAAGAGGGACCAAAAAAGAAAGGAGTAAAAAAAGAAAGAGCAATTAAAGTAATAGAGGGAGTTATCTCTTTCCTAGCAAACAAAGAACAAACTTTATTGAGTAACTCTAATTATAGGAGTGGAAGTTTAATAGCGAGCCAATTAAGCTGTTGCCAGATGAGACAATTTTAAGCAGCCGATAAATCGTTACCCAATCTGGCTGTGAGCAAAAAAGGAGCTCAAAACAGGCATTTTTGGAAGGGGGAGAGGAATTTGTAATTAAGGTTGTTGGCAATTCAGCGGGAATCGATGCGATCCAGAATTCCTGTTCATTAAAAGGAATTCCGGTGCACAGATTCCGATATTCATCAACTCCGTGACGTCATGACGGATACGGAGAATCCGGCAATTTTCTAGGGTTTCCGGCGCAAAGTCGACTCGAGTGCTTAGCGCTCTCGGCTCAACAGGTCGAAGGCTCGATTCCCGTTCCGGGCCAAGGAAACAACAAGTGTCAGAATTTGAAACCAATTTTATTATTTTTAATTTCCATTTTGGTCGGTATTTAATTAATTTCGCACTGGAGCAACACAACGGGCTATTGACGACGGTCCGCGATCAAATCCGAAGACAACACCACGACATTTTAAACCACCGTCATATGACGAGGCAACACCTGAGTTGGCACCCCACTCTCCAAACTTCCACACCGCCAACGTGGTGAAGCTCCGACAGATTTAACCTGCACCAGCCCCTGTATACACGAGGGTCTTTGGTCGAATTCGAACTCGAAACCCTCAGGTTGCTAATCTGGCCCGGTTGGAAGAGTAGGGGATTAGCAACCGGAGTTTGAATCCAACCATAAACCGTCGTGTATATAGGGGGCTGGTGCAGGTTAAATCTGTCGGAGCCTCAAATATCTTCACGTTGGCGTGGTGTGGAAGTTTGGAGAGTGGGGTGCCAGCTCAGGTGTGACCTCGTCATCTGACCGCGGTTCAAAATATTACGTGTTGTCCTCGAATCCTTCGGGTTTGATCTCGGACCGTTTCCAATAGCCCGCGTGCTGCTCCAGTGCGACGTTAATTAAAATACCTACGTATCCCCAAAGGTAGTTCAAAAAACCCTTTTTTCAGCATAAGACGCTTCGAAAGCTTAAGACGACTTTATCTTTTTGGAAACACGCGAGCAGATCTACCAACTCCTTTTAAGGGGGGGGGGCGCATAGGTTCCTCGCTAGGTAGCTACCCAAAGATATGCCATAAGCAGTTAGAGACAATCTCTTTCTGTTTCAGAGAACACACTGGCGGATCGACCCTCGGTTCTCATTCCCCGCACGCGAGTCTTCCAACATTCGAACGCCCCCCTCAGTCCCACATAGGATGGATAAGGGGAGGAGAACAACTCAGCAAAATATAAAAACCCAGATGCATATCTCTCCTCTTCACTTCAGTTTATTCTCTCTTATTTATTTATAGCCACATCTTCTTTTATTTGTAGAAAGATGGCCGAATCTTTTGTCGACGGTGAGGGGGGGCGTATTTTTTACTTCGAAGGAGGGGGATGTCTTTTTTTTGAATAAATGATCTTTAGATTTCCTTTTCTTCCATCTATGGGACATTCTTTCTGGAGCGATTCTTCTTTTCCCATTGTGTTTGGGTACTGCAGAGTGATTTTTCTGGTCTGGTGGTAAATAATATGATCTCATATTCACACTAGCTTGGATTTTTATCTCCGTTCTCTCTCCCAATATCTGTATCGTTTGTTTGCTTTTTCCTTCTTTCCCCTTCTCCCGTTTTTCCTGTTTGTTTATCCTTCCCTCTTTTTTTTATTTATCTGGCATCGATATCCCTGGGAGGGAGGAGGAAATAACTTATGGGTTAGGGGGAGAAGAATCGTCTTTTCGGACTCTTTCGGAAGACGAATAAAGTATTTTTTAAACATTCGGGTTCCTTCTTATCGAGCTATTGGTTTTTCTTTCGTAAGTGGTGGAAGTTACCGCATCTGGTTACCTGGATTAGCGTTATGGAGGTAGGCAGGACTACAGAGCCTATATATATAGAGAGAGAGAGTGGACATACACCCGACATTTTCTGATTGGCTAATGCGGCCGGCTGCCATGTTTTTCCTTTTCAGGTCCGTTTAACATGGCGGTTGTACGTTGCTGATTGCGATTTTGGTAGTTTTGTTTGGATACACTTGTAATTTACATAATTTTGAAAGTAAGAACGTTTTTTTCATTTAATATAGATCAACCTACCCACTTAATGAACAAAATAAGGTGTAAACTATTGATAACATTAATTTAAACAACTAAAAGGAAGCATAGGTACATGTGTAAAATTCCGTCGACCATTATCGCCAAAAAATGTCGCCACACGATGCGATATTCCGCCAATAATGGAAAGCGTATAAAATTGTTTTACTAGTATTGCTCGAAAAATAATTTCCGAAACGTTGTATTTAAACAATTTAAACTTCTAATTATATTTAAACTGATTTTTTTTTCTTTCCACACTATAAATAATTTATGAATATTTGAATGATGAAAAATGGATATTTAAAATACTTAATTACTTACCTTATTTTCAGAATACAGTATATTAGGCCTACTTTTTTTCATTAAATTGCCATTTAAATATACTGTATGTATGTAATAAAATAAAAACAAAAAATTTTAGATCGATATTCGTCCTTTATTTCAGAACATAACCGTTTTTTTATGACTCCCAATTCTCCGAATTTTTACATATCCGGATTACATCCAGCACTCAGTCATGATAATTGGAGTTTTACTGTATTTCTATTGAGGATTTAAAGCTCTTTTATCTTATGAAAAAATATTTTATGTGAATAATTTATTCGGAAAATTACAGGGCAAAATACGTTGCCTCACATTGGAATAACATGCAAGTGTTCCTAATTAATTCAAATCTAACTCAATGTATGAAATTAAAAAAGGCTTTTCTTTATTCAGACCCTCAAACACACACCAGATTAAGTCCTGTATATTACTGGTTTATAAACTGGTCTGTGGTCTAAATGAGTAGCTTTCATGCCATGAGAAAATCCAATCTATCAATATTTAAACCCAACGTTACTCGCAGGATTCCAAAGTATAAATGTACCAAATTTGGTGTGGATTGGTCAAACGGCGTAGATTTGTATAGAGAACATACAGACACCAACTCTCCTTTACATGTATAGATTACGAAAGCGTTCCAAGTTTGTATCAAACTTGAATCTTTCAAAGCCCTCATGAAAAAAAAACCATAATTAATTTATAATTATTTATTTCTATTTCTCAAATAAACATCGAATATACTTCCTGATCTTACCGCAATGAGGTACGAGGAAGCAGGAAATAGCCATTGAATCTAATTTAAAATTTTTCTCACAATTCTCCCCTCCCACCGTTCTCAAAACAAACTTAATTATTTTTCTGAGAGGCAGAATCTCGTTACAACTCAACTCATCTTGCGCCATTCCTCTGGTTTCGATGCAAAAAAATATCTTTACTCTGAATAGAAATGAGAAAAACCCGCTTTGGTTAAATACGCCGTTTCTTTAAATTTTAATTTATATTTATGCGCGCAACCACACAATTCATACACTCCAACGTTCAAACACGGGAAAATTAGACACACTTAAGAAACAAGCATTTTTTTTATTAAATCGTGAAACATAACGGATGAATGGTAATAAAAAAACCAAATCTTTCCCGCGCTTCCAATAAATAATTAGTTACTCTGCTTCGCTTGGCAAAAACCGAAGGCTTTTCAAAAGGGTAAAAAAAGCGTAAAGTAATCGGCAGTGAATTTTTAATACACACAAGAGGAGTTTTTATTAAGAAAGACTATCCGGCAGTAATCAGAACACAAAATTTAAAGAATGATAAATTGAATCCTTCGAATAACTGTCAATAATAAACGAGGCGGAAGCCAAACTTCATTCTGCCAAAGATTAATTTGGAGAATTGCTGTTAAAAAATTAAAGTAATTAGTGGACCTTATCTCTGCGCCGCGGGCGCTTTTGTTTATTAATACCATTTTTTTCGGCCCTCCGCTCTGGTAGATGCGTAATTGTCTTTTACGAAAAGGTAAATATATCACTCTGATTCGCGCGTCTAATTTAATTCAGAACGCCATGATTGTTAATTAAAACGTCCCAGGTAACGTTGTTTCCGCGGTGTTTAAAATTCCATCTTGCCCGGAATTCACTCCGCTTTTGTCCGGGTCACCATTGAAAAGAATTGCGTTTGGCTAATCAAGGTGACGAATGTTTCATGCACGCCTGTTCGCTTTGAATCAAATACAGCGCCTTTCTGTGGAAGGCGCTTCCTTTCATTCCTTACGGGAATGCGGGTTCGATCCGCGTCTCTTACAGTTTTGTGCGATATTATTAAAGTTCCAAAGGCCGCGGTAGCCCAGTTGGAAGAGCGACGGATTAGCAACCGAAGGGTTGCGAGTTCGAAACTAGGTCCAGTCATACACCGTCGTGTACATGGGGGCTGGTGAACGTTCAGTCTGTCGTGGCCTCAATTGTCCTCATGTTGGTGCGGTGTGGAAGTTTGAAGAGTTGGGTGCCAGCTCAGGTGTTGCCTCGTCATCTGACTGTGGTTGAAAATTGCGAGTCGTTGTCCTATTATCTTTCCCTTCGGGATTGATCCCGAACCGTCACCAATAGCCCTTTGTGTTGCTCCATTGCGACGTTAATTAAAATACCTACCTACCTCAAATGTCCTTACGTTGTCATGGTGTGGAAGTTTGGAGAGGGGTTTTGGCCTCGTCATCTGATTGTGGTTCAAAATGGCGAGATGTTGTCCTCGGATCTTTCCCTTTCGGATTGATCTTTAAACGTCGCTAATAGCTCGTTGTGTTGCGCCAGTGTGACGTTAATTTCCTACCTTCGTCACGATTTCGAAACAATCGTATTTAAATTTAAACCGACTCTTTAGTGCCTAATCTATTATGTCAATAACGTAAGGAACATTTGGACTTAAATTTATAAATATATCCATAACACTGATACATTTACAGTTAAAGGTTTGAACGGTTACCGATACATGACCATTTTTCAAGCAGAATCTCCAAAATTACAAAATCCCTCATAACAATGAAGCAGACCCGTGCCTTTAAATAAAAAATTTCGTATCTCTAAATATTAGCGGACACATTGATGAACCGAAGAAATTTAACGGTGTCTGTAGTCCCACTTTTTATCGTATCGCTCAAAAGTAACTTGAAAAGTATCGTATAACTGTAAAGCAGAGGTGTCAAACTCAATTAAAACACGGGCCATTTAATGCTACTGGTTAGATTCACGCGGGCTACATCCCATTTACACATTTTCTTAAAATTATATTTTGAAGTGAGGATTCAGGAATAGGGATAGGATAATTAAAACACATTATGTAATTAAGTGAATTTATAATATTGCTATATAATTGCTTTTATTTAAACGTTTATTTAATTTAATGTATTTATGAAACTAAAATTAATTTTTTTTACCGGAAACTAGTTTTCCAATATCTGGATTCAAAGACTGAGAACAGACAATCTTCATTAAGGCAGATAGATGTTTATCAGTTATTCTTGATCTGAAGGCCGTTTTATTTAATTTCATGGACGAAAAGAGTTGCTCACACATTTTTAACATGACGAAATTGTGTGTACGGTATTGCCTCGATCTCCCCTAAGTGCTATTTTCTTCATAACATAGGGTCCTGTTTTCATTTTATTTCAGAGCATCGAGGGCCACAAAAAATTACCTCGGGGGCCACATGCGGCCCGCGGGCCGACAGTTTGACACTCCTGCTGTAAAGTAACCACTACCTAAGTGGCAAAGCAGTCACTCTCAAGTCCTATACAGGGCGATTCAAAACTCAACGTACAAACTTTTAGGGGATGTAAAAAACACAAAAACAAAACAAAATCACATAGGAATGTGAAACCCCAACCTGATCAGCTGGAGGATAAACGAAGATGCAGAAATGACAAGCCAATAATGGGTGGAAAAACTCTTTATTGAGCGATACTTTACACTAGGACAGTACGTGTACAGTTTCACAACAAGTGCTCAAAGTTCTTACCATCCACAGTTATGCACGCTTCACAACGGAGATGCATTGATTGTCGGGCCCTTTCACAAATACCCGGCATTTCGCAGCTGCGACGGAGATTCTTGCGACGAGGTCGGTATCAGAGTCAACGGTGGTCTCGTAGTAGACTCAACGTAGATCATGGCTTTCAGGGTTCCCCACAAGAAATCCAGGCTAATAAATCGGGCGATCGTGGTCTTCCCCGTGGGACGGAAAAATGAGCTGGTGCCTCATCGCGCTGGAACCACATTGCACGCCGAACAGACACAGGAACAATGTCGGGTAATTCCGGCAGTATCTCCTCCAGAAAATGCGACATTTCCGGCCATCCACACAAAGTGCATGTCCGCCACTTCAGCGTTTGTAAATTGTTGCATGCTCTCTGAACGCAATCGGAACTTTAAATGACTAGCACTGCCAACTACAGCGATGGCAAACAGCGCCCTCCAGCGGATAACAGCGCCCTCCATCGTGCATAACTGTGGATGGTAAGAACTTTGAGCACTTGTGAAACTGTACACGTACTGTCCTAGTGTAAAGTATCGCTCAATAAAGAGTTTTTCCACCCGTTATTGGCTTGTCATTTCTGCATCTTCGTTTATACTCCAGCTGATAAGGTTGGGGTTTCACATTCCTATGTGATTCTGTTTTGTTTTTGTGTTTTCTACCTGCCCTAAAAGTTTGTACGTTGAGTTTTGAATCGCCCTGTAAATGTAACAAATACTTTACCTAGAAATGATAGCTTTTAGTTTTTCCGGAGGTTAACGTATAGTTGTAAGGAAAACACTTTTACAGATTAGCGGCTTAGCTAATAAATGGGTTGCAATTGGTTTACTACGATTTATATAAATCATTTTCCTCATCACCTGCAGTACCGTCCTACTGACTCAATAGCAACCATCAACCCAACTGCGCATGCGCTAACTGTACGAGTCAAAATGGGGGTGACGACACTTATCGATGATTTCGAAATTGAAGGAAAATTTTCGATACTCGGGCAATTTTTCCATTAAAAGGTATCTTTTTTAATTAACGTCGCTCTTTAACAACACAACGGGGCATTGGCAACGGTTCGGGATCAGTCTGGAAGGGAAAGATCCAAGGACAACGCCTCGTAATTTTTAACCACGATCAGATGACGAAGCAACACCTGAGCTGGCACCCTACTCTCCAAACTTCCACACAGCGCCAACGTGAGGATCTTGGAGGCCATGACAAATTTAACGTGCACCAGCTCCCTCTGTACACGACGGTCTTTGGTTGGATTCGGATTCGCAACCCTCCTGTTGCTAAACCGTTCCTCTTCCAACCGGGCTACCGTGGCATTCAGTTAAAGAAATGAGCACATTATTTTGAACACCGATTTGTATTTGGGTCAGACTCCTGATACACCAATAACTCACTATGTTATTTTTGCTCTTGAATTAATATCTGAATAATATATAATTCATCAAAATATTGGATAATATCTTGAATATAAAATTCAATTACAAGCAATATCGAAACCCGGAATCTCACTTATGTTAGTCTTAATAACCTGATTGCCAATAGATGGCGTTAATGCTTATTTCCTTTTGTTATTTTTCGATGAAGTTATTTTCTAAGCATCGCTCAAAAATGTATGCGGCAGCAACGGTTTTTGTGGAATCAATGGGGTACACTCAAGCTTTAAGGTAATTCCCAAAGGAAGAAACCAATTCATGATAAATCGGTGGATCGTGGTGGCCAAATGACGGGGCAGTTCATCGAGCCTCAAAAGTACCCTTGTGGGCAAATTACATCCCCTTTCGAACACAATATAATTTTGTGTTATCTATCTTCTTTGAGTCTACATTAAGTTTTGGTACACCCTGCAAATAACCACTCCATGCACGCATTTTCTCGTTCTGAAACATGCAGTTCGTCATCTGACTTTGGTTGCAAATTACGTGGTGTTGTCCTCGGATCTTTTCCTTCGGGTTGATCCCGAACCATCGCCAATAGCCCGCTGTGTCACTTCAGTGCGATTTAAAGGAAATACCTACCTACCTGAAACGTTCAGTTTTGCCAGTTTCCTTTTTGACCAATAGGATCTTTCCCGGGATTCTTTCTGTGAGTTGCAGTGGGCGCAGGTTCGATTCCTACCTGGGTGTATTTCTCTCTTTTGTGCTAGTAAAACTTTCCTTGTGCGTGTATGACCATAACTTGATGTCGTCTGTCTTGCATTTGGAGCAGCATGGCCAAATAGAGCCATTGCGCCATAGGTAGTTAATTAATGTAGCTCTGGAGCTACACACCGGGTTATTGGCGATTGTCCGGGATCCATCCCGAAGGGAAAGATCTGAAGACAACAGCTCGTAATTTTGAATCACGGTCATATGAAGAGGCCACAGATGAACTAGCACCCCACTCTCCAAACTTCCACACCACGTTAACGTGAGGACTTTTGAAGGTACGACAGATTTAGCGCGCACCAACCCCCGTGTACACGACAGTCTTTGGCTAGATCAAATTACAATCAATTGGTGTGGTGATTTAGTCATTAACCTTCCGTCTGGCGCATTTGATCTGACAGGCACAGCGCGGCCATTTTGTCGCCTCTACCCGTCGCTAGGCGGCGTTGACACCTGGCGCTCCCAGTAACTGCCTCTTTGCACTTGCTCTGCAACCTTCCCTCTTAGTCTGTCCTTGACTTTCACTACGAGTTCAAGTTTGTTCAGAGAAGCTCATTGCGCCCGAACTCGTCACATTTACTGGAGAAGGTACGGACCCTCTCTCCGAAGATGCCTGTATAGATATTAATATTGTGAACATTTTAAAACTATTTTCCAACTTTACTCTTTTTACTTTACGATTTTTTAACTTTACTTTTTTCACTTTACAATTTTCTAACTTTACTCTTTTTACTTTACGATTTTTTAACTTTATTTTTTTTAATTTACGATTTTCTAACTTTACTTCATTTATGGTATTTGATAGTAGGTCTTAAATTTCATTAAAATTTGTTCGACTAGTTTTATGTCAAATACATGGTTTTTTGCAGACACTTTTGTATTTCACTTTTGACATCCCTAATAACAATGTTCATCACTTGGCATTTGTATAAAGGAACTTAATTAGATGTTTATTACGTTTTTGGAATGTGTGCAAATCAAGCACATTGCGCCCGAACTCGGGAGTCAACATATTGCGCCCGACGAAAGGTTACGTGGGTTAAAAGATCAATGCTACTCTACTCGTATATCTCAAGACTCTGGAAGGATTGAAACAAAGTGAATGTTAAAGGTTTTGTGCTGTTTAATTGTTGCCACTCGCTCTACTCCGTCACGAGTCGGTGGTTAGAGATGCCCCGCGGTTGAAGGTGTTCCTGGTGTAGAACATAAACAACTACAAGCGATTGTTTCGAAGCATCCGCCCTGACCCTCTCCCCACTGCCTCATTCCAGAGCGAAATTTAAAAACAAAGGGGATCTCGAACCGTCAGGGGGAGGGAAAAAAGAACGAAGGCAGCGAGTGGGGACTTCCATCATTACCCAAACAATAAAGAAAAACCCGGAGCAGGGAGGAAAGAAACCGAGACAGACAGACAGACATTATTTTTCGGGAGAGGTAATTACAGGGCACGAAAACAATGTTGCATCTCCCGATATCTCTCCGGGACGTTATTTTCAGGAGCTCATTTCTTAAATTAGGAGCCTCGTTCCGGGATAATTTCCTTTTTGCGAAATAAAATAAGGGAGGGGGCATCTTCATATTGAGGAACAGGCACGTGCACATGGAGGAAATTATTTCGGAGGGGTCTGCTCACACAGTTTTATATTCCAATCCTAAACAAATATTCGTTTAATGATCGTTTGATTGTTTTCAGACGGATCTACAGGGGTCGCGGTAGCCCAGTTGGAAGAGCAACGGCTTAGGAGGGTTGTGAGTTCAAATCCAATCAAAGACCGTGTCGAAAGGGGGATGGTGCACTTTAAATCTGGCCTCAAAAGTCCTCACGTTGACATGGTGTGGAAGTTTCGAGAGTGGAGTGTCATCTCACTTGCTCTCATCATCTGACTAGCTCAAAATCTTTCACTTGGGGATTGTTCCCGGACAGTCGCCAATAGCCCGTTGTGTCGCCTCAGTGCGACGCTAATTAATTACCATTACCAGACGGATCTGCGTGAACTAGCTAGTACTGGCTTGTGTGCGTTGATCGAAGCGAGACTTGGATTGTCATTGATTAAATTAGCTTCAGTAGTGCAGTGTTGATTGCTTTCTGACTCTTAAAATATGACTCCAGAGTATGCTAAGGCAGCGGTAGACCTGTTAGAAGAGTAACGGATTAGCAACCGGAGGGTTATGAGTTCGAATCCAACTGTCGTGTGCAAAGGGGGCTGGTGCAGTTGAAATCTGTGGTAGCCTCAAAAGTCCTCACGTTGGCGTGGTGTGGAGGTTTGGAGAGTGGGGTGCCACAGCTCAGGTGTTTTTCTCGTCATCTGACCGTGGTTCAAAATTACGAGATGTTGTCCTTGGGGACTGATCCCGGACAGTCGACAATAACCCGTTGTGTTGTTACAGTACGACGCTAATTAATTTCCTACTTACGTACCTCTCATACACAGAAATTTTACATCAATCTGATAACTGCAAAAGTTTGTTCTGAAAGTACGCTCTCCCCTGAAGGTGTATGTATACACCAGAATTTTTTTTTTATTTTGACTTTAAAAATCCAGTTTTTTCACAATAGGTCAATGGTTTATGCTTCAACTCATTTGAGTGTGAAAAATTCTGATTAGGCTACTCATTCATTATCTAATTTAGATAGAATTAGCTAAATTGTACGTTTTTTAACAGTGATATTTCAAATTCTACTGTGTTCAGAAAGACAATTCCTATTGGAAATGATTCCTAATATTATTCTTCATGTTTTGACTCTCCATCAAGTTGCTAGAGGGAATACGTTCTTTTTTACAATTTTTTTCACGACGGAAGTCTAAAAAATCAAGATTTTTCCAGGAATTTCAACATTTAAAAATCAACTAAAAATTCATTTCTTAACCAATCACAACGACTGAGGGTCAAAACATCCACTGTATTATATAGATTATAATGACACAAAAGTAATTGCAATAGATCAATTCATTGTTGACTTATCACTGTTCGAAAGAAGTATCCTATTGCAAAAACAGTTCTTCGGAAATAGAAGTTTAAAGTTTTGGAAACGTGTTTGTCTAAGGTGACAGTACCTAACTCAAACACATGTAACTTGAAAACTCTTTCGAATATTTGCAAGATCTTGGTATCGTTTGAAAGCTAAGGGGTTGGAAACTATTTTGAATTATTAAAAAATAGATCGATATTTTGGTCAATTTTCGTGATTTCCAGTGTATACATACACCTTAACTCACGTGGTGGTTGTATCGACGAGGCACTCGTCATTAGAAGAAAACTGATCAGATCTTGATGGGCGAGATATCTTGTCACTAGAAAAAACCTGACCAGATTTCGTTACCATAAAAAATCTGCAATATCTGGATTTCGAAGTATTTCGTCATTAGCAAAATGGGTCAGAACTTGGACGAAATATCTCGTCGAAACCACTTGGAGGGTCAAGCAGAAAAACGATGGTACAAAGTGCTTGCTTGCTAGCCAACGTCCAACCCTGGCTGTTGGGCCACTGGATGGTGCGGAGACCATTAGAGACGGGAAAGCTTCCTCGATTGGTCCTCCTCGGTGTCTGGGTTCAAGACTGGACACTGATGCAGGTGGGCAGCATCCACGACCGTACAGTAGGAATTGTGGGGAGCACAACACATGAATCCTGTGCAGGTGGGCAGCTAGGTAGTCTTGCCCATTTATCATCCGGATCAGCGCCACCTTGTCTGCCCGAGGGTGGTCAGGCAGATCAGACCAGGTGGCGCGTGTTGTCTTTTCTTCCCCTTCGAAGCCGTCAGTCGCTGTTGCCTCGACCAGTGGTCAACAGCAGAGTTAATTTGGGAATTGCTGGAATTTAAAGTAGAGGCACAGACCGGCTGAGGCTAGAGAGCCTATATAGATAGACATACGCCCGACATTTTCTGATTGGCTGATGCGGCCGGCAGCCATGTTTTTCCTTTTCAGGTCAGTTCAACATGGCGGTTGTACGTTGCTGATTGCGATTTTGGAAGTTTTGTTGGGATACACTTGTAATTTACATAATTTTGAAAGTAAGAACGCTTTTTTTCATTTAATATAGATCAACCTACCCGCTTAATGAACAAAATAAGGTGTAAACTGTTGATACATTAATTCAGATATCTAAAAAGAAGCAAAGGTACATGTATAAAATTCCGGCGATCATTCTCGCCAAACGATGCGATATTCCGCCAAAAATGGAAAGCGTATAAAATTGTTTTACTTGTATTACTCGGAAAACAATTTTTTCCGAAACGTTATATTTAAACAATTTATTATGTTGAAACTGATTTTTTTATTTCTTTCCAGAATATAAATAATTTATGAATATTTGAATGATGGAAGAAATGGATATTTAAAATACTTAATTATTTACTTTATTTTCAAAATACAGTACATTAGGTCTACTTTTATATTAAATTGCCATTCAAATATACTGTATTCTCGTAATAAAAATAAATCAAAATTATTTTAGATCAATATTTGTCTTTTATTTCACAACATAACCTTTTTTTATGACTGTCCCAATTCTCCGGATTTTTGCATATCCGGATTACGTCCAGCACTCAGTCGTGATAACTGGAGTTTTACTGTATTTCTATTAAGCATTTAAAGCTTTTATCTTATGAAAAAAAAATTTATATACAATTTATTCGGAAAATTACAGGGCAAAATACGTTGCCCCACATTGGAATAACATGAAATTGTTCCCAATTCAAATCTAACTCAAAGTATGGAATTAAAAAAAAACTTTTTTTTATTCAGACCCCAAGCACACACCAGATTAAGTCCTGTATATTACTGGTTTATAAACTGGTTTGTGGTCTAAATGAGTAGCTCCTTTGCCAGGAGAAAATCCAATCTATCAATATTTAAAACCCAACGCCAAACTGTCGCCAAACCCGAAGTCTTCGTATCAAAATAACCTGATTAGCAACCCTAGTGAAACCGACTTTTGCATAGCGTCCGCATTGGCACAGCAACGGTCGAAAAACATGACTGTCGTTTTCCCTATGTCACCTCTCTATCTATATAGGCTCTCTAGCTGAGGCAAAGCCACCCCATCTTAATAATACAAAGTCTGGGGAGAATAATTGTGAGAACTGATTCACATTTAGATTTGAGGCACCCAAATCTTTTTCCCGATTCAGTTCAGAGTTAAGGTTGAAGGAAGTAATGTTCGAACTCTCAATTTCAAAGAAACAAATTGTGGTTTCTTTTAGGAAAATAAAAATTCATCATTGGACAAGTAAAGAACGATATAGTTAATTCCGTGATGTATCCAGGGGCGATATACAAGTCAGTATTTGTGACACAATGACAAAAATGAACTGTTGGAGCTGATTAAAAATAATCCTTTGAGCAGCACAATTGAGTTTGGAACTCTAACATCAAACCTCAAAAATATACAGACTTACTGTATTTGGTAATTTGTATAATTGATACTCATAATTTGTTGTATTTGTTACGTTCCTAATTTGTGATGAAGTATTTCTAATGCTGGGTAATGGGGCTAATGAGATTCTAGTAAGTGTGCTTTTAATGATATATTTAATTTGCATGTGTGTAATGTCAACGGGATTTTTTATTAGTAATGTTTTGCAGTTTTTTATCATTAATACAGATATTTTGCAGCGTTATTTTTTGTTACGGTCGTCAATGAGAATCAAATGAATAAAAATTATCCATTTAAAGATTTGCACTTTTTAAAAATGCATCTATTTATGTGTTCATAAATGAACATTTTTCAAATTTTTTTATGTTATAAGGATTCTGTTTATTTTTGAGGTTTGACGTTAACGAATTTCAAACTTAATACAAAGGACTCAATTAAGTTTGGTAAGGACTACTTTTAGTCATCTACAATTCATTTTTGTCGTCAAATCGCAAAAACTAACTGTAGAATGACTAACTAGTTCATGTGGGGGAATTAACTTGGGTAATAAACTGTTCAGGAAAGGTTTGTTGCCTGTCATTTGAAAGATGTGTATCATAGCTATACACATCTTCAACTTGTGGTTATAAGCAGTTTCCTTTCATGGCATTTACTTGACTTGAAACAATAAGATTTATATAAGAATCAGAATCCACTTGCAGAGTTCTCCCAAACCAAAGAAAGATCGTAAACCATCACGTATCTTGTTCCTTATCCCCCAAAACATTGATGGGGTGATATTTTTCATACCCTCCCCCTGCCACTTTTAACTGGATTGATCTCGCATCGCAGGCGTCACTTCCTGTTGATGGAGTACGTCATTTCCTCTACTCACTCATTCCTACGCCACCACGTCACTTGGCAGGCCCTGTCGCGATTGGACGACAGCGCCCATACGTCACGCAGGTGGGAGGCATCACGCACAAAGGGATCAACAGTCGATGGAATTTTAAACAGGCGATGATATTGTGGAGAGTAGTCGAGTTCCGATACCTTTTTGAAAAGATAGAAACGTTTCGTTATTATGGGAACAGTTTATTCATTGCCTAGTCCATCAAAATCCTTTCCGAATTTGTTTGATTGGGTACCGCAGTTTAAAATGGGACTGTTACAGTATGAGAGCGAGCCAGAAATCTTAATATTTCTTTAGTCGAGTCCTTCCTTTTTAAAGAGCACTGTGTTGAAAAAAAAAATTAAAAAACGTTTTGATCGAAAACCACCTTTACCGAATGTATATCGCACACAATAAAAATTCAGTATTTTTAAGGGTGGTTTCGCTACTATGGTATGGGCAATTTTATATCTCACCTCCCGCTTAGAACACTCCTGGACATCAGAATATCAAATATGGGAATGTTTGTATACTTTAGCAGCTTAATTATATTTATATACCTAGCATTCCATTTAGGGGGTTGTCTTCACGTTGGCTTGGTGTGGAAGTTTGGAGAGTGGGATGCCAGATTAGGTGTGACCTCGTCATCTGACCGTGGTTCAAAATGACGTGGTGTTGTCCTCGGATCTTTCCCTTCAGGTTTGATCCCGGACCGCCGCCAATACCCCATTGTGTTGCTCCAGTGCGACGTTAATTAAAATACCTACCATCCATTTTGGTGGCACATCTCGTCGCCCCTCGAAGAATTAACCCTCCAAGTGGTTTCGACGAGATATCTCGTTCATAAAGATCTGACCAATTTTGCTAATGATAAGATCTCTCGTCATCAAGAATGCCGACAGAATTCCGATTGATGAAGAAAGTGTCAATTTTTGATGATGAAGATATCAAGATCTGGTCAGTTTTCTTCTCATGGCGAGATATCTTGCACTTCAAGGTCTGGTCAGTTTTCTTCTCATGGCGAGATATCTCGCACTTCAAGGTCTGGTCAGTTTTGCTAATGACGAGATACCTCGTTGAGACAACTCGCAAGATATTATGGTCAGTAACATCCTTAGTTGTCAGTAAACTTCAGCTGCTTGATTGTCATTGAACTGATGAGATGTTGTTGAGGAATATATATTAAAAAAAATGACTAACTCATTACTTTTTTATTGCCCCAATTTTTTTTAGCAGTTTTTATGTTTTTAATAGAGATTTTTCAAATGGGGAAGTGGAAATTATTTTCATGGCTTCAACCGAGCCTAGTAAATATCATTAAAATTATAAATTAAAAAGAAAATTGCGGTAGGCAAGAGCGAATGCATATACCTGTCCTACCTTATAAGTATCCGCAGGATATAGTTAATAGAAATTATTTTTGTTTGAAATTCCGAAGTAAACGTACTACAAATGAATTTTAAACCTTTGAAGGGTTCACTCGTAGAATTCCATCGTGCAAACTGCAGTCTTCCGTGAATGATTTTTAACAAATTTTCATCTTGACCAATAGAATCTTTCTAAGGAATTTTATAAGGAAATTGACAATAGAATTTTTCCAAATGCCGTAAAATCGTAATGGGACTTTATAGTATGAAATGCTTAACATTTCACTCACATTTACTAGTCATTCTAATGGGCCACGGAAGCCCGGTTGGAAGAGCAATGGAATAGCTACCGGAGGATTGCGAGTTCGAATCCAACCAAAGACCGTCGTGTCCCTGGTGCACGTTAAATCTGTCGTGGCCTCAAATGTCCTCACGTTGACGTGGTGTGGAAGTTTGAAGAGTGGGGTGCCAGTTCAGGTGTGACCACGTCATATGACCGTGCATCAAAATTATGTGATGTTCTCGGTTCTTTCCCTTCGGGTCTGATCCCGGACCGTTGCCAATAGCCCGTTGTGTTTCTCCACTATGACGATAAATAAAAACCTACCTATGTATTCTATGCAATGATAAAAAGGCAATAATACTACTAATAAAGGCGACAATACTAGTACTAACACCTGAAGCAATCTATATGTACACTATATGAACAAAAGTATTTGGACACTGCATGCTTTTCAGAAAAGTGCTACAAGTTCTCTATAAGTCTGGGCAGGAATAGCTCGCCATGCCTCTTGCAAGTCTGTGAGAAGAGATTGTGGTGAAGATGGGCTTGCGTGGCGGTGTCGTACCCGTCGCTCCAGTTCATCCCACAAGTGCTCGATCGGATCGAGATCGGGGCTCTGAGCAGGCCAGTCAAGCCAATTCACTTCATTTTCAGGAAACCAGTCCAGTACGCGTTTTGCAGTATGACGTGGAGCTCGATCCTGTTGGAAGAAACAACCCTCATCGCCGTACTATTGCCATAGTGTAGGCAAGGCCGAATGATCCAGAACGTCGAGGTACACGTCAGCGTTCATGGTAACAGGTACATAAAGCAAATGGGCCGAGTCCTAACCAGGAAAAACAACCTGATTTTCTGTAGTGTCCAAATACTTTTGTCCATATAGTGTATTTCCCAGCATTGTGCTTAAGAAACCTATATTTATAATAATTGTATTTCTGCTATCATTTCCCTTCAGCCATACTTCTGCTGTTTGCCTTTTACCCTCCCTCTTTCTTGTCTTGTGTTTGGCGCAGCATAGACAAATATGGCCATTGTGCCAAAAACAGCCTGCAGACATTTCCACTTACGTCTTTTCAATAAAAGCGTTTACGTGACTCGTTTTTCCATACTTTACCTAAATATTACTTGTATTGTATAATGCTATTATATTATACACAACTGTTTGTGAAAATTGCAACACTATGAAAGAATCATCAGAAATAAATGAAATTGATTCCACGTATTGCTTAAAGTGGTTTAAATAAACTATCCAATTTACAGAGCAATAAAACAAAAATAATGCCGAAAATCAATATCTCGTTCAGCCGCCACGCGAAGCGATGAGAGCCTGTACACGTCGTGGCATCCAATCTTACAGATTCTGAATGTCATGCCGAGGAATGACATTTCAGATGGCCTCTATCTGATGCCAAAGTTCAGCCGTACTCTGCCCGATGAGCGGTACGAGCGAGTCGCCGTCCGATGATACCAGACATGCTCAATGAGCGATATATCCGGGGAACATGCAGGCCATGGAAGAAGCGGAACCTGTCGTGCCCTGAAGATGGCTTGTACATTCCGAGCAACATGTGGACGGGCATTGTCTTACTGAAATACAGTTCCGCGAACGAGTTGCAGGAGGGGTAGGACCTCGAGCTCCACAACTTCCCTGATGTAGCGCCTGCTGTTCACGGTCCCCACAATTTGGAGTAGGTAGGATCGCCCATGATATCCAATAGCACCCCAGACCATAACGCCAGGCGTTCGTCCAGTATGACGCTGAATAAGACTCCGGGAGAAGGCGTTCACCTCTGTAGCGTCTGACGAGTACGCGTCCATCGTTATAGTCCAGATTGTAGCGGGAATCATCTGAGAAGACGACTTGTTGCCAATCGGCACGCCATTGGCTGTGTTGGTGATCCCATTGTAGCCGGAAGCGTCGGTGGTTGAGCGTCAAGGGAATCCTGCGCATGAGAATCCGTGCACGTAGCCCATGGCGTAGAAGACGTCGACGAACTGTGGGGACAGACAATGACTCACCTGTAGATGCGCTCCAATGTTATGCCAAAGCACGAGAGGACGCTGTACGGTCCGTCACCACCATGTGGATGAGGTGTCTGTCATCCCTTGGTGACGTCATATTGCGTGGCCCACTGCCTTGGTTTCGACTTGTCCGGTTCTCCATGGTCCATCTCTTCCACACGCGCATCATTGTTGTGGCATGACGCCCCGTTCGAGTGACGATTTCACAATACGAAAGTCCACCCTCACGGAGGCCGATCATGCTGCCCCGTTCGAACTCTGTTAGTTGCTCTTATGGCATTCTGCGTTTTTGGCGAGCCATATTGACTTTTAATCAATCATTTGCAGCAGTCAAACGACGATACACACATTTTAACGCACCTTTGCAGAGCTTTTTATACACGGCTCACTTTGAAGTTTAGAGGGTGTTTCTCGCCCACACATGCGTGATCGCTTTGTAATTCTAATCATTTGCATATCCTAACCTGTTTTGCATTTCCTGGAAGTTTCGTTTAATTTGCATGATTCCTTCATTATGTTGCGATTTTCACATACAGTAGTGTATATTATATTAAAATTGTTTGCTATTATATTAAATATTATATATTATATTAAAATAGACTTTCGTTCTTTGTCATGCTTTTTTCATGCATGTAACGTCACGCATTCTATTGATTTTCTGGTCATGGGGTGATGGTAGCCTGGTTGGAAGAACAGCGGATTAGCAACCGGTATGGTTTGTAGTTATTTTAATTGACGTCGCACTGGAACAACACAACAGCTATTGGCGACGGTCCGGGATTAAACCCATAGGAAAAGATTCCAGTACAGCATCACGTAATCTTGAACCACGGTCATATGGCAATGTCACGCCTGAGCTGGCACCCCACTCTCCAAACTTCCACCTCGGGCCAACGACGGTTTAAACGTGCACCAACCTCTTCCAACCGGGGCTACCTTGGCCCCCAATGAATAGGGAAAGCATATATTACATTAAAATAACAGCCATTTCATGCTTTTGTCTAAAACGTCACGCATTCTTTTGAATTCCTGGTATTTATATACAGTGCCTGCATCTTACACATTTCCGGAACCCCACACAAAGAAAGGATAATGACCGAAACGGGCCATATCTTAGAATTGGGTTTTACAGACAAATACAGTTTAGACATTCACGCACAAAGCCGCCCCAGTAGGGACAAAATAACCGAATCGGAGACACGGAGAGAGAAGAAAGATGAAGTGCGAGAGCGAGGGAGAAATTGAGACGTACAAAGACGGAGAAATGGAGAAACAAGAACACCCCTCCGAACGCTGCACGCGGCGGCTAAAACCCCGTTCATTTTCCAAGAAGTCAGAACTCCAAAGGAAGACATCGAAGCTTTCCCTTTCATTATTAATAACATGGGGCAGGCGGGGGTGAAAGGGTGGGGGACGCGGCTTAAATTACAGAAAACGGTCGGCGGGTGGTGGGGGAG
The DNA here is from genome assembly GCA_933210815.1 of Meta bourneti. Classification (NCBI taxonomy): domain Eukaryota; kingdom Metazoa; phylum Arthropoda; class Arachnida; order Araneae; family Tetragnathidae; genus Meta; species Meta bourneti. The sequence continues at coordinate 94,250,622 of OW119930.1, read as the reverse complement.
GGTTAAAGTCTCCCCCCCTTTGAGTGATGGTGGCCGATTTCCCACGCTGTAATTTGAACTGCCGAAAAACTCTATTACCTTTTCGGGTAAGAGGGAAGAAGTCATCAGAAGACAAAGACAGGAGAAAGGAATGAAATACATTTTCCCCTTTCTGTCTCTCCTTCCCTTTATGCGCCATTTTATACTTTTTTCTCGCTTTAAACTCGGGAGGATTTTTCAGCCCACTCCCTGAGTCACGCAGAAAGGCACCGCGCTTTCGTTTCACCTCATGAGTAGACCATAAAGGAAATGTGGAGTGAGCGACGTAACCTTTTTTATGTGCACAGGATCATGTGATGAAAACTGGTAATAATGTGACCCTTTCGTCTTCAGGGTGGAAACGAACATTCATCTGATTGGCCTAATGGGACGATCGCTCGGTTTGAGGATCTGTCACGTGGTATTGGGAATAAGCACGAATCCTGCTGTAGGACCTAGGTGAAAATCCCCATCCAAACCATTCCGTTCATTCGGGTTTTTTTAAGTTCATCTAAATTTTTATCAAATTCAAAATGACTGAAATATATTTTTTTCAAATTCTTTTATAATTGAATCCTTTAAATTTCACTTTCAGAATTTTATGTATACGTAAATTAAATTCTGTTTCGTTGGTTGCGCTGCAGACGATTTTATTACCTATCTATTTGATTACTTTTATTCTCATCTACACATTTTCACGTTTTAAATCTACCTTTTATCTTTGTCTTGGACTATTAATTTTTAAATATTTTATACTTTTATTGGGGTATATTCTGTCTTGTGTTTGGAGCAGCTTGTCCTCTTTTGAACAATGCAAAACCCAGACATCCAATTCAACTGTTGTAGGGCTAATTGACGATCGTCATGAAAGGTATTTTGAACTTTGATAGCCAAGCGACCCATGTCAATTCCCAAGTCCACCTGACCTTCACTTGTGAGATCTTACAACTCCTTCCAAATTCTATTTCATTAGAGGGTCGATGAGATTGAGTAGTAAGCTTTCTTATTGGCCCATATGAGGTCAGTTATACAGTAAAACTAACACCACACACTCGTGCCTAATTTCTTGAGACACTACTGTTTTATGAGACGTACTTTACGTACTGTACTGTTTCGTGAGACACTGCACTGTTACGTTCTTCGATGGCCCTCGCTTCATCTTATGCATGAGCAGAACTTGGAGATTTCCGTTCGATTGGCGAGAGTCGAGAAGAAAAGGGGGTCTTTGTCCAAACGAAAAGGGGTGCCTTTCCCCCTTCTGTCTTACCCTAACGAAGGAGAAGAGGAGAGACCGAACTGGAATGTAGCTAAGAGGCACGAGTGACCTGAACGTCAACTCCGCATGTCTGGACCCATCCTCTGATGGGAATCCAACAGGTTCCGAGCGAGTCTATCCACTCCTCACTGACGGAAAGCCCATTGCCATAGTTCAGCGGATCCCCAGGTAAAACTGATTTATCTATAAACTGAACACCATCAACAAACATCGATAAACGAAAAGCGTTTTAAAATAACTGTTTATTAATTTGCGAAAGCTAATCACACCACTTCAGTGCCAGTTTAAATGAGTGGTTCGGATGAATGAAGCATGCCACCAAGGCGACATGTCCATTCAGAATGTCAGAGTACATTATATCTATACATTATTACATCTAAACATCGTTTGCACAGTAATTACATCTACATGTATGACAGAGTGATAATCCAGTAATGAGGAGAGGGATTAAAATTAAGATGAATTTAATATATGTGGAATCGGAGTGTGCAAGCCTCCCCGTTAGATGGTGCTGATGATCAACTTGAGCACGCGCAGGTGTTGGCAGATACGGAAACAGGAAAGAGCGGCGCGTAGGTGTCCTCTGAAATCCGGTGACTTTGTACAAGTGCGAGAAGGCACTTGCTGATCCTCGAGCGTGACTAGTAGAACTTATTTCCTGACTGAGTTAGAGTTGAACTAGTGACTGAAAGTTTCCACGCTCAGGTTGAGCGAGCGCTGTTTTATACGATTCATGCAAGTGGCAGCGTGTAGGCTGTTTCATCATTTTTATAACCGTTGGTGTATATACACTATATGGACAAAAGTATTTGGACACTGCAGAAAATCAGGTTGTTTTTCCTGGTTAGGACTCGGCCCATTGCTTCATGTACCTGGTACCATGAACGTGTACCTCGATGTTCTGGATGATTCGTCATCGCCTACATTATGGCAATAGTACGGCGATGAGGGTTGTTTCTTCCGACAGGATCGAGCTCCATGTCATACTGCAAAACGTGTGCTGGACTGGTTTCCTGAAAAGGAGGTGAATTTGCTTGACTGGCCTGCTCAGAGCCCCGATCGAGCTCTTGTGGGACGAACTGGAGCGACGGGTACGACATCGCCACGCATCTCTTCTCACAGCCTTGCAAGAGGCATGGCGAGCTATTCTTGCCCACACTTACAGAGAACTTGCGAAAGTGTGCCTCGACGTGTTGCAGCTGTAATGCAAGCAAAAGGAGGGCCTACCCGTTACTAAATAGAATATACAGCACTTCTGAAAAGCATGCAGTGTCCAAATACTTTTGTCCATACAGTGTAGTTTTTTGGTAGAGAAATAAAATGTTGTGTTAATCCTAATCTCCGTATTATCCAGCTTCACTTCACACCCTAGACACCGTACCACATATATGCAGAAGGAACAAATTATTTACAATATAAAGATATATTGACAGGGTTTTGAACCATCTTATGCCCGAACATTATAGTTTACATCTTAGCAGCCGCCTGCTGCAATGTCTTGTTTCGTCGACCACCAGTTATCGTCTCTTTTACTCATTTTGTCGGGAAAACTGCTATTCTGGGTGCGTCATGCGGGGGTGTTTCGAGCACGCATGGCGTCTTTACTTCTAGACGTCGGCGTTTACTAGACGATGAGGGATTTCTCGCAGTCCACATACATTCATACTATGTAACACTATGTATACAACATGCAGACATTTTTTTGGTCTCTTGGAATAAACCAGTTCTGATGATTCTCAATGAATCTCAACATGCCAATAATTTTGACCCTAGAGTGCTTGTTATTTACAATCTACTCGAGTCATTTCTATTTCAAAGTGGTCGACAGGTGTCCACATATGCTATGATGCTGTAAGGGGGCAGACTGATATTAGTGCAGAAACGTGCCGGTTTCACCACAGGTAGGTATTTTCGTTAACATCGCACTGGAGCAACACAACGAGCTATTGGTGACGGTCCGGGATCAATACCGAATTGACTTGGCTTTAGCATTTTCAATGTGAACAAACCACGAACTTGCACTTCGGGTCACCCAATTCGGAATGCGTCCAGCGTGTTCTACCACAAAACACCAGCGCCATCTACATTTATCTTTACAAGTAAAAGCCCCTGATCGTTTTCCGAAGCCTCCAACTTGAACATTTCGCAAGTAGTTGCACCACTTCAGCTCAAAATCTCTCGTTGGAGTTGAGTTGAGTTATTTTTTCCCCTGCCTCCTTCGTCTTTGTTTTCCCCCATCGATAGCGAGCCCGAAAAGAAGGAATAAATAATCGATTTGTATTCCCTCATTCTTTTTAAGCTCTTCCTTCCAAACTGATAAGGATAACAAACTAATTTTCGAAGCCCCCTCCTTTTTTCATTCCTCTCTCTGAAAATAAGTATGATTTGCAGTTTATTCGCACTGCAATGGAAGAGAAAAACGCAACTAGAAGCGCGTGATTGAATTAATTGTCTTTTATCTCCTTTGTGTACAGTCTGAGAAAGAAGCGCCTTTCAATAAGAGCAAAAAAGGGCAAAATAAGAAAGGGATATATATTGATGTCTGGAATGATAAACATATAAGGGATTCGGCGGGTCGCGATCTAATGTGTTTTTATTATCCTAGCTGGCTTATTATCTCCAGTCTTGCAGAGACATTTTATTTAGAAGGGAAGAAAAGCCTCCGGATTTGCAAAAAGGAAGCCCTTCAAAGGCGTTCTTCACTTAAAAAAAGGGTAAAAATAATTCGTGAAAGATAAGGATAAAGTCATGCGTTTCTGGTTGAGGTAGTAATTTAATTGTATTCCTCCCATTCCATTTCTGTATGTATCTTTTTCCAGTCGCTTATTGTTCTCGATGTATGAAACTGTTTTGAGTATGATACTTCTATAGTAAGTAATAGGCTCATCTCATTTATTTAATAAGCAAAAGCAATTTCTATCTTAATATTTTTACTGCAATGTACTTTTCAACTTATTCATTGTTCTTCGTGTGTGCTGTTTCGATGGAAATAAGTCAAGGTTTAGAGAGATTTTTTCGAAAAAATATGTCTTACTAATGAAACTGCAATAGAATATTTCCAAACTTTATTTGTCTATTTATGGTGTAACGTCCCACGATCCTGAACACGGAACTCTTGCTAGGAGGCGCTTTCCCCCGTTCTGGCTGCGCAGATGACGTCAGAGTACAACGGCAAGAGTCGCGGGAGTTTGTTTTTTGTTTTTTTTGACTAGAAAAAAGAAGGTGATAAAAATGGCAATCGAAGGGGTGCGGTTGCTCTTTCGCGATGTGTCTCGTCTGTGAAATTTTAAACTAGCTTTGTAATTTGTATGTAAATATTTGTTGATAATATAGAATTAGTTTGTTAAAAAGTGGTCTTGCTTTTATTGTGGATATGGTACAGACCATGAGAGTGGTGGCAGCTAGTGGATGCGAAATCCGCGTTAGTTAATTTTGATTTCAACGAAGCTACAGTTGTGACGACCGCCAGCGCGTCTGATGAGTGGCTGTATTTTTTTAAAAGGGTAAGTGCCAATTTACCAGAATTTTGTTGTAAATGTAAGAATCGGTGCTCACCGAAAATGCATTTGTTTTAGTTAACTGAATTGTAGTTCTTATTTTGAGTAAACACGGTGTTTAATGTTTGAAACGACCAGTTTCTGTTTACTAAAAAAAAAAATCAACCTGATTTTCTTGTGTGTAAATCAACCGTTCCTGGTTTGGTTTGAAGTCGTCCTGACTTATTGAGTTTGAAACGTCCTGTTCCTGAATTGAGGTAGAAGTCATCCTGACTTGATATTGTCGAAATCAACCGCTCCTGTTTTAATTTAGGAGTCAACCTGACTTGTTTAGTTTTGAAACGTCTCGTTTCTGTTTTCGTTTTAGAAGTCGCTAGACTTAACTGTGTTTTGAAACATCCCGTTTCGGTTTTCTGAGTCAATCCTGACTGGCGTTTAAAAGTCATTCTGACTTGCGAGAAAGAAAATAGAACATCAGTTCGATCTATTTGTGTTGTTTAAATATTATATTGTCATTCTAGAAAAATTTATATTCATTGTGTAATGATTATATTGATTGATTGATTTTGATAACAAGTTATGCATATTGTACTCAAATATATGTTTACGTTTCTAATGCAAGAATACGATTTTTAGCACTGTTATAATTGGTAAAATCAATTTTGATTTGATTTTGTGTGAAATTTTTGTCTTTCATTTTGGAACTATCCTAGTTTTGCTTTAGTGTAGAGGTATTGCACTGAACAGTATTTCGTTACAGCTGAAAACGAAAGTGCTTTTGAAATAAGAATATTATTGAGTTTTTGTGTTTGAATTGTCATTTGAGTGTTATGATCATTTGATAATTTATTTGAGCGAGTGTAGAATTCAGTTATTTTTTTTTAAGGAAAAAGAAAATAATATATGATAATTACTGTGAAATTTAACGAAAAGATTTAGTTCGTTTTACTATTAATCATATCGAAAGTAGAATTAATTTGTTTTGTATGAGTTAATCATAGTATTTACTTTAATAACTGATTTTCAGTGTTTTGTGTGCTTTAAGAGTGTGGATTCTGGGTTCTTTTAGAATTGTATATTGTTTTGGTATTGCAATCATGGCTTTCATTGCGCAAGCGAAAAAACAGGACATTGTTGTTCTAACCGAGGAGTTAGGTTTGAAAGTAGATTCGAATTCTACTATTGCAAAGATGAAGACAGAAATCATCACGTCTGATGATTACGACGAAGAATTCGTTAAATCACTTCTGGAAAGGATTAAAACCGAACGGCTTCAGAAGGAGAAAGAAGAGAAAGAAGCAAAAGCTCAGAAGAGAAAAGAGGAATTGGAAGCTGAAGCTCAGAAGAGAAAAGAGGAATTCGAAGCTGAAGCTCAGAAGAGAAAAGAGGAATTGGAAGCTGAAGCTCAGAAGAGAAAAGAGGAATTCGAAGCTGAAGCTCAGAAGAGAAAAGAGGAAATGGCGTTTGAACTGGAAAAACTACGTATTGAAAAGGGAATCATTCCTGATAATTCAATTGAAGCACATCCACCAAGGAGAAAAATAGAATTGCATCATCTAATGCAAAAGTTCGATAGTAAAGAAGGCGATATTTCCCTGTACCTAGTGATGTTCGAAAGGCAAGTTCGACGCATAAAACTTGATGAATCTGAGTGGGTTTCACATTTGATTGGCCTCTTGCCAAATGAAGTATCCCAAATTATTGCGAGGGAACCAGAAGAGAAGGCAGAAGATTATTTACATGTGAAAAATATTCTTTTGAAGAAATATAAGTTGAGTCCTGAGAAATTCCGACAGTTGTTCGTTAAACATCAGAAACAGAACGACAAGACCTGGGAAGAATTTGTTGATGAACTCCAAAACTATTTCGAAGAATGGATTGCTGGATTAGAGATAACAACCTTTAACAAATTGGTAGACCTGATGGTTACCGATCAGGCTAAAAAAAGAGTACCGGCAGAATGCCGAGAGCATTTCATCGATGAATGGAGTAAGATGACGTCTGCCAAAGAATTTGCTCTAAAGATGGATGAGTACGAAACCGTAAGAGGTTTTACGAAGAAGAATTTCGGGAACACTCCGAAACACCAAGAAAAATCATTATCAAATTGGAAACCTAGGAATTCCGAAGCACCAAGGCACCATTCAAATTGGAGAAATAAAAATCAAGAAAACCCGAAAGAAGTTAAAGGAGAACGTATGGATTCACCGAAAGTAACACCTTCGCCTGCTGCTTTTGAGAGACGAACAAGAATTCAATGCTACGAATGTCACGGTTTGGACCACATTAAACCGAACTGTCCTAAATTGAAGAAAAGACCCGAAGCGGCTTCAGAGCAAATAAATAGAATTGTCAGTAGTACCGAAGAGGACCTGATGAGACCACACACTTGGGAAGGATGCGTAAATGGAATTCCCATGAAAATTCTTCGTGACACTGGATCGACAATCGACCTTGTTGGCCGTAACCTCATTCGTCCTGAGATGCTGACAGGTGAGAATGTTTGGGTTATTCAAGCGTTGACAATACTCCAATCTGTTTGCCTTTAGCAGAGGTGGAGCTACAAGGAAAGTTCGGGCATGTTATAACCAAAGCCGCAGTTGTCTGTAGTCCCTCAGACAAAGGAAGATATTTGTTGGGGAATGGAACGGCTACACTTCTGGAAAAGATGAAGGTGGTCCATGCGCCATATCAGGTGAACGCCATTAAAACACGTGCTCAAAGACGAATCGTTCAACAAGAGGAAGAAAAAAAGGAAGACGTGGTAAAAGAGGAAGAAGTAATTTCGGTTCCAGAAATTGAAGATGACATCGATATCGACGAAGACGATTTGTTCTCTTTTCCGCCGAACGAGATGGAATCTTGGGAAGGTCTTGAACTTCTGAAGATTGATTCCAAGACGTTCGTTGAAAAACAAGAGGAATGCGAAAATTTGAAACCTCTGAAGGAGAAGGTACTAAGTCAAGGTACTGATAAGACCACAGGTGAATACGAAATACTCCCCAATGGTCTTCTGGTGAAAAGAAAGATTGATAAAATGGGAAACGAAAACATTTTACTAATAATTCCAACTCAGTATCGTGGAAAACTGATGTCGTTGCGTCATGAAGGTACATCAGGTCATTTGGGAATGACCAAAACAAAGGACATTCTTGCAAGGCATTTTTTTTGGCCTAATTGCTTCAAGGAAGTGGATAATTTTGTACGAAGTTGTGACAAATGTCAGAGAGTTGGAAAACCGAATGACAAAAAAAAGGCTCCTATGAAGTTGGTTCCTGTTGTACAAGAGATTTTTTCAAAGATCAACATTGATGCATGCGGACCACTTCCGGTTACTCCAAGTGGAAAAAGGTATCTGATAACAGCCATGTGTCTATCTTCCAGATATCCTGATGCTGTTCCCGTGGAGAATATCACTTCAACTTATGTTGTGGAGGCACTCATGCAGATTTTTAGTCGGATGGGATTTCCGAAGGAATTGCAACACGATCAGGGTACTTCCTTCATGAGCGAGCTAACTACAACCTTCGTAGAGAGATTTGGAATAAAAGTGATTCGAAGTTCGGTCTATCATCCTCAAAGTAATCCTGTCGAACGTTTTCACAGGACCGTCAAGAGAATTTTACGAGTCCTATGTCTTGAAGCTGGATCTGAGTGGGAACAAACAGTCTATCCTGCCTTATTCGCCTTAAGAACAGTGACCCACGAGAGTACTGGGTTCACGCCTCCTGAATTGGTTCATGGTAAGAATTTACGAACCCCTTTGACGCTGTTGTTCGAACAGTGGTTGAACCAAGGAGATGACGGAGGAAATCCAGTGACCGAGTACATCTTTTCGTTGATGAACAGAATGAAACGTTGTCAAGAACTAGCGGTGACCAAGGTAGAAGAGTCACAGAAGAAGAATAAGACATGGTACGATAAGAAGGCCATAAAGAGAGAATTCCAGGAAGGAGATTTAGTCTTGATATTTGCTACGTACAAAGCAAATAAGTTGAGTCCGCATTGGAACGGACCAGGAAAAATCCTACAAAAAATTTCTGAGACGAATTATGTAGTTGAATTACCAGGGACAAAAGACAAATCTCAAGTATACCATATTAATATGCTTAAGCCGTACTATAAGAGGCTGGAACATATGAACCTTCTTCTGGCTGAAGAGGATTGGAAGACGGTTGAAGATGATGTCGAGATCCCGTACATGGATCCTAATCCAAACATTTTTGACGTCGATGAATACGTTCACGAGAACAATCTTGAATCGAGATTGGATACAAGGGAACTTTCACAGCTCAAGAATCTCATTTGCAGATATGAAAAATGTTTTACCAACATACCAGGCAAAACTGATCTTGTAACTCATGACATTGAGCTAAATGAAGACAAACCTGTTTTCTCCAAGCCTTATAGAAATTCTCCTAGGCAGAACGAAATTTTGAAGGCAGAAATTCAGAAGATGTTGGCTATGAAAATCATCGAAGTGGGGTTTTCTGATTACACTTCGCCAATGATTTTAGTGGAGTCTCCCGGAAAGGATCCAAGACCATGCATCGATTACCGAAATCTGAACAAGGTAACGAAGACAAAGTATTTCCCTTTGCCGAACATCGAAGAAAGAGTCGAGACAGTTGCTTCTGCAAAATTTATCACCGTGATCGACCTTTCGAAAGGATATTGGCAGATTCCTTTGACTAAGAATGCGCAAAGACTAGCCACTTTCGTGACAAATTTCGGAACATACAAGCCCTTGAGAATGCCATTCGGGCTTAAGAACGCCCCATATGAGTTCAGTAAGATGGTTGCACAACTCTTAGACGGATGCGAGTCTTTTGCGGTACCTTATCTAGACGATATGGCCATATTTTCTAATACCTTTTCAGAGCACATCAAACACGTGGACACCGTGCTCCAAAGAATTCAAAAGGCGGGTTTGACGATCAAACTGTCCAAGTGTAAGTTTGCTCAGAGTCAAGTAAAATATCTTGGACACGTGGTGGGACAAGGATGTCGCTCACCAGCGGAGTTAAAGATCGAGGCAATAAAGGGTTTCGCTCGACCGACGACCAAAACTGACATACGAGCTTTTCTGGGAATCTCTGGATATTACAGCCGTTATATCCCCATGTTCTCGTCGGTTGCTGCACCCTTATCAGATGCTCTAAAAGGAAAGGACCGAAAGGGAACCATCAGGTGGACTCCCGAGTGCGAGGAAGCTTTCTTAAAACTCAAAGAAGCTCTTGCAAGTTATCCTGTGCTGTACGCCCCGGATTACCAACGGCCTTTCATCCTGCAGACAGATGCTTCCGATCGAGGAATGGGAGTTGTTTTGACTCAAATCGCAGTTGACGAATCAGAACATCCGATCATCTACCTGAGTAAGAAGTTCACCAGCGTAGAGCAGAAGTATGGAGTCAGCGAACGAGAATGCGCGGCAATTGTGTTTGCCATCCGGAAATTGAAATGTTATCTCGATGGACAAACTTTTGTTATTCAAACGGACCATAACCCATTAGTGTGGCTAAATGCGAACGCTAGCTCTAATGCTAGGTTAATGCGTTGGTCTTTAGCTCTACAAACTTTTGATTTCGAGATAAAGCATCGTCCAGGCAAAAAGCATCAAAATGCCGATGCATTAAGCAGACTCCACACTCCCAACCATATTGTGTAATTAAGTAATTGATACATGTAGTCATTTTTTTGTATTTATGTTTTTTGTATATTTCTTGCATAAAATTTTATTTTGTAAATGGTGTCAGTACCCTGATTTCGGTGATGCACTGATTCAGTCTGGTAGGTTGGTACTGGCCCCCCCTTTGTGTGAGCACTTCTACTCATTACTTCATTTTTTTTTCTCGAACTTTTCTTCGATCGAGATCTGCAGAAAAGTTTTCCAAGAGGGGAGGAGTCTGTAACGTCCCACGATCCTGAACACGGAACTCTTGCTAGGAGGCGCTTTCCCCCGTTCTGGCTGCGCAGATGACGTCAGAGTACAACGGCAAGAGTCGCGGGAGTTTGTTTTTTGTTTTTTTTGACTAGAAAAAAGAAGGTGATAAAAATGGCAATCGAAGGGGTGCGGTTGCTCTTTCGCGATGTGTCTCGTCTGTGAAATTTTAAACTAGCTTTGTAATTTGTATGTAAATATTTGTTGATAATATAGAATTAGTTTGTTAAAAAGTGGTCTTGCTTTTATTGTGGATATGGTACAATGGCTTCGGGCCGCGATACCTGGATAGGTATTGATATTTTTAATTAACGTCACACTGGAGCAACACAACACGGTAGAGTAACGGATTGGCAACCAGAGGGTTACGAGTTCGATTCCCACCAAATTTCGTCTTGCACATAGGAGGCTGGTGCACGTTCAATCTGTCGTGGCCTCAAATGTCCGTTGGTGGGGTGTGGAAGCTTGGAGAGTGGAATGCCAGATCAGTTGTGACCTCGTCATCTGACCATGGTTCAAAATGAAGTGGTGTTACTCCAGTGCGACGTTAATTGAAATACCTACCTATTCATGGTTTCAGGTATTCAAAAAAATTAGGTTAATCATATTCAAGATGAATCACGCCCATTTTAATAAATGGTTGGCATGATATCTCAACTCTAAGTGATTTTAAACAAAAAAAAACTGACTGATGGTTTACTTTATCGCATCTAGCTATCATTCGACGAACCAAAAACATTTTTATATATTTTGAGGTAGGTAGTTGAATTAACGTCGCACTGGAGCAACACAACGGGCTATTGGCGACAGTCCCGAATGGAAAGATCCGAGGGCAACGCCTCGTCATTTCGAACCACGTCAGTTGACGAGGTCATATCTGAACTGGAGCTCCATTGTCCAAACTTCCACATCCCGCTAAGGTGAGGACATTTGAGGCCACGACAGATTGAACGCGTACAAGCCCCGTGTGCACGACGGTCTTTGACCGGACCGAGTTTCGAACTCGTTGCCGTGGAAGTTTGGAGAGTGGGATAACATCTCAGGTGTTCACCTGAGATGTTCGAACTCCTAAGCCCTCTGTTGCTAATCCGTTGCTCTTCCAACTGGGTTACCTCGGCCCCTGATTGATTTGGTTTGCCCCGGATACTATTGTGAGCGGCCCTTAAGTATCATTTACATTTATGCGTCAATCAGAAGCCTTCGAACCAATGAGGACCTACGAAATCGCCACTCGGCCCCGCTAAACTCCATAATAGGTTCCACGGAGTTATTTTCGGAAGGATGTGATTCTTAAACGTCCTTTATTTTGTCAGGGCGTTATGTGTGGGGCCAATCGTAACTTAATATCCCTCGCAGCGACCTTCCTTTAAGTCGTACAATTAAATCCCCTTCTGGTGCCCGGGCAAACAAAGTTATCGCAAATGGAAGAGACGATCCCAAGACTTCCGTTCCTAATAGGGTTTGGGGGCGTAATGGGCATTCTTTGTTTCCTTTCTCTGGAAGGGACATAAATATATTCACTATAAATGGGACTCTTCTTTTGTTATTGTTTTTTGAGTTTCCAGGGCGATGATTTCTTATCATGGGATTCTAATAATGATTGGATGCTTCTTGGGCAGGGTTGCAAGAGTAACGGATTAGCAACCGGAGGGTTGTGACTTCGAATCCAACCAAAAACCATTGTGTACTAAGAGGCTGCTGCACGTCCAATCTGTCGTGGCTTCAAATGTCCTCACGTTGGCTTGATGTGGAAGTTTGAGGAGGGGGTGCCAGCTCAGGTGTTGACCTCGTCATTTGACCGTGGTTCAAAGTGATGAGGTGTTGTCCTCGTACCTTTCCCTTCTGGTTTGATTCCTTATCGTCTCCAATAGCCCGTTGTGTTGTTTCAGTGCGACGTTAATTAGGCATGGGGAACAGGTGTTTCAGAGCTATTGGAATGAATAGAACGTCCTCGCCAGGCATTGAAAAGACCCACTCAAATATAGGGTAGATGGATTGTCGTTTTGGAGTAAGATCTTGTAGTTGAGATCCGTTGATGCCTAGAAAACGTATTCTTATAGTTTAACGGATATAGCAAACCAGAAGGTTTCGAGTTCCGAATCCAACCAAAGACCGTCGTGTACATAGGAGCTGGTGCACGTTAAATATGTTGAGGCCTCAAATGTCCTCACGTTGGTATGGTGTGGAAGTTTGGAGAATGGGGTGCCAGCTCAAGTGTTGCCTCGTCATCTGACCGTGGTTCAAAATTATGTGGTGTTGTCTTCGGATCTTTCACTTCGGGACTGATCCTGGCCGTCTCCAATAGCCCGTTGTGTTTTTCCAGTGCGACGTTAATTAATTACCATTACCTCACCTCTCGACTGTATTCTCAAGTCTCGAATTAAACCTAATAGCCCGTTGTATTGCTCCAGTGCGACGTTAATTAAAATACCTACTTACCTCGAATTAATGCATGAATCAGAAAATCCTGGGATCAGAGTTAAACCAGGGTATTCACAAAACACGAATTAAGTGACCCACCGATTAAAGCGATGAGCTGTCTGTGATTGGCTACTGTCTCCTCTTTTTCGATCACGTGACGTTGTTTACGTTTCTTATGACTCCCGGATCTAAGAGCATTCCATTCCTTAAAACTCCAAAACTGATAACTTCTGCAATCTGATGACCCGAGCATTTGAAAACAAAGCAACAATTAAAGGGCTGATCCGATTTCTAATCTCTGCGAACAAATTCTAAACTCAACTCGACTTTTCTGATTACCAATAAACAAAATCAGACTCGAGGAATAGAGGTGAAGATCGACAACGTCGCAACCATAAACCTCAAAGCACTCAACAATCTTGAATCAATTAAAAGCATTCCATACTGGCCAAATGCTTCGTCGTCAGAATTGAATTGCTTTTTTCTCATCATTGTTGGTGTATTGTTATGATATTGTGAAGCAACTTGAATTGTCATTTTTGTATCTGCCGTGCTCAACGCAGCTGCATGTTTACGAATCCACTATATTCCTAGCGATTCCGTAAGCCGATAACATCTTCAAAGTTTTATCACTCAAATAAATTTCATAAATTCGGTACCAATGTCAACTACCAAACGCAATACTTGAGAATCCTTAGTCAGAATTCTGTTGTTTAGCACAGAACGAAGTGTCGTCCATTTTGTTTTGTATTTTGCAATTGCCTTGGCTGCCTCTTATTGAATCAGACCACATCAGACGACTTTCGTCAATTTCGAGCACTAGTAAAAAGTCTGTTATTATCAACGTAATTCAATAAGAGGCAGCCAAGGCAATTACTACATCAGACGACTTTCGTCAATTTCGAGCACTAGTAAAAAGTCTGTTATTATCAACGTAATTCAACAAGAGGCAGTCAAGGCAATTACCACATCAGACGATTTTCGTCAATTTCGAGTACTAGTAAAAAGTCTGTTATTATCAACGTAATTCAACAAGAGGCAGCCAAGGCAATTACCACATCAGACGACTTTCGTCAATTTCGAGCACTAGTAAAAAGTCTGTTATTATCAACGTAATTAAATAAGAGGCAGCCAAGGCAATTACTACATCAGACGACTTTCGTTAATTTCGAGCACTAGTAAAAAGTCTGTTATTATCAACGTAATTCAACAAGAGGCAGCCAAGGCAATTACCACATCAGACGACTTTCGTCAATTTCGAGCACTAGTAAAAGTCTTTAATTATCAACGTAATTCAATAAGAGGCAGCCAAGGCAATTACTACATCAGACGACTTTCGTCAATTTCGAGCACTAGTAAAAGTCTTTAATTATCTCAGTGTGGAATTTCTATCGGTGGTTTTAAATAATCTCTTAGTGAGCGTTGGCCTGAAAAATGCGTGATGGTTTTCAAAAAAGTTCAAATTTCGGTGAGTTTAATGTTTAGGTCCAGTAGGAAACCAAGTTATCAAATATTTTTATTTATATTTATTTAACACTAACACATAACAATGGCATTATAAAATTTCGCGACTCGTAGTCCAACCCTTTATAATAGTCCTGGTGTAGCAAAAAATTACCTTTATCTGAATATTACATTTTCAAAAAGTGGACTGTAGTATGGACAAGGGATGAGAATTAACCAAAGAATAAAATTTTATTTACAACCGCATTTCCTTTTCAAAAGAATCGAACTATAAAAAATACTGTATTATCTTTACTACAATACTGGATAACCTATCTATATTGTTTTTATAGCTCCCCCGATCTTCGTTCGAATCCAACCAAAGATCGTCGTGTACAAAGGGGCTGTTGCATTTTAAATCGTGGCCGCCAATGTCCTCACGTTGGCGTGGTGTGGAAGTTTGGAGAGTAGGGTGCTAGTTCAGGTGTTGTCCTCGTCATCTGACCGTTGTTCAAAATGACGTAGCGTTGCCTTCGATCGTTCCCTTCGGGTTTGATCCCGAACCGTTGCCAATAGCCCGCTGCGATGCTTCTTCTGCGACGTTGATTATCTTCCCACTTACCTCACGGTTTCGAAACAAGCGGATTGAAATTTAAACCACCATTTAGTTTCTAATTTGATATGATGCCAATGACGCGAGGAAAGTTGGCGGACAGTTGCCAATAGCCCGTTGTGTTGTTGCTCCAGAGCGACGTTAATGAAGTACCGACTTACATAACAATTACATTACAACAAAGCAATAAAAACTAGCTGACTCGTTGAGAACCACGTAACCGAAATGCCAATCTCAAGGTAGGTAGGTATTTTTATTAAAATCGCTCTGGAGCAACACAACGGCTATTGGCGACGGTCCGGGATCAAACCCCAAGGGAAAAATCCGAAGACTTAATTTTGAACCACAAGTCGCCCGGACTGCTTCGAAACCCCAACGCCGTTCGACCCAAACCCGACCAAACTATCGATTGCGTCCGGTGCGTCGAATGTCAACCACCTAATCCAATAGGACGTCGCCCAGAAGGGACGTCCAGCCCGCAATCGTGCCCAGCGCCACCTAATTAAGCTCGCGACAATGACAGGTGTATTTATTAATTCCCTCCTTTCACGCCGGACGGGGAGGAGGGGCAAAAAAGGGGGCAAAAATCCGCTCTTAAGTGTTAATAGAGTGAGTTGGGGGGCGACAAAATGTGCATCTCGTTAAACAATTAAGCTAATCATTTTTCACGTGCAGCTCGATAAACAACGGGATTCGCCTCCCTCCCCCCTAGCGTCGGTGGGAGGATGTTGTCACCCGTGACACCCTTAACACCCCGGAGGTGTTACCGAAAAAAGAAACACACACTCGAAGAAAGCGCTGAGTTATTTCTCTCTTCGCTTCTCTTCATTCCCTTTAATCATCTCCTCAGCCCGATATTTTTTTTTCAGTCGTTCCATTTTTTTGTCGCCGCTGGTGTGTGCGTGTCTTTTTATCTGCTGTCGCCTGTCAAAGGGTGTCATTTTCCACTTCATTTCGACGTCACTCTTTTGTCCTTTTTTTAATTTCCCGTTTCTTTCCCCCTGCCCGTTTCTAGCCTCCTCCCCTTCTTTTTCGTTCCGCTAGTCTTCATTACGTCTCGAGCAGATGATGCACTTTCCCAATCTCTTCGGGGTAGCCCTGTTGGCAGAGTATCGGATTATTAGCAACCAAAGACCTTCGTGCACAAAGGGGGGGCTGGAGCAATCTGTCATGGCCTCGAATGTCCTCGCGTTGGCGTAGTGTGGAAGTTTGGAGAGTGGGGTGTCAGCTCAGGTGTGACGTCGTCATAAGACTGGTTCGAAATTACGTAGTATTGCCTGCGGATCTTTCCCCTTTCGGGTATGGTCCCGGACCATCACCAATTGCCCGTTGTGTTGCTCCAGTGCTATATTAATTAACTACCTACACTGCCTTATGATGCCCTCAGGTCCACATCTTTAGGTGTGTATGGGCTTCACGAACCTGAGGTTCTCTAGCGACTTTTATTACCTCATGGGGTTTACTGTCTTCAGTAAACACGGCAGTCGAGCTCCCGAGATACCCAAGCGATCTTTCTTCACACTCGCCTATTCTCCAATCTTTCTTTCTTGACGCTTTCGCAACACTTTTTTCTTGATATTTTCTCGGGTTATATCCAGCTTGGCCGCATATGACCTCTTTGGCCATAAAACCTGAAACCAACCAACCAATCTTTTGCCATGGAGTTTACGGCCGCGGTAACCCAGTCGGAAGAGCACCAGATTAGCAACCGGAGGGTCGCGAGTTCGATTCTCGGTTCAAAGATCGTCGCGTATACACGGGTGCCGGTGCGCGTTCCATCTCGTGGCCAATGTCCTCACGTTGGCCTAGAGTGGACGCTTTGGGAGTGGTTTCGTATAATTCTAGCGTGGTTCAAAAGGACAAGGCATTGTCCTTTCCCTTCGAGATTGATTCCGGACCGTCGCCAATAGCCCGTTGTGTTGCTGCTGCGCGACGTTATTTGACTATCTACCTATCGAAGTATATTGTAAACAAGTAGGAGCACAGAAACTAGATGACAAGTTGAAGTGCCACGATTCCAACTGAAGTGCCAAGCCACATGGTCTGCGTTGCTTTGGACCTTGCGCCATAAAAGTGAAGATTAAAAATACCCAACCAACTCTCTCATAAATACTTTTTGGGGTCTTATGTTCTGATTCACCGCTCGTTTACGTGGTGCGTGATTTCAGAACTTTAATTACGTAGAAGAGTTTTTCAATTCTGGAAACAGTCTCTGGGCGTTCCTTTTCATAACCCTACGTTTAAAACCCTGTCTCTATCGACAGGTGGTAATAGCTGAAAATTGACAGTCCTCTATAGTTGCTTATTAAGGTGTATATGTACATTAGAAGATTTACTTTAATTTTGACTTCAAAAATCCAATTTTTTTTACACTAGGTCATTGGTTTGCGCTAAACTCATTTTAGTGTGAAAAATTCATATTAATCTAATCTTTAATTATCTCATTTAGATATAATTAGCATGTTTTTGAACGGTGATATCTCAAATTCTAATGTGTTCAGAAAGACCATTCCTGTTGGAAATTATACTTAATATGATTTTTCATGTTTTGACCCTTTATCAAGTTGCTAGAGAGAATAGTCTTTTTACAATTTTTTTCACCAAGGAAGTCTAAAGAATCAAGATTTTTTCAGGAATTTCAACATTTAAAAATCAACTAAAAATTCATTTCTTAACCAATAACTTCGACTGAGGATCAAAACATCCACCGTATTACATAGATTATAATGACACAAAAGTAATTACAATAGATCAATTCATTATTGAGTTATCACTGTTTGAACAGGCATCCTATTGCAAAAACACAGTTCCTCAGATGCTGAGTTCAAAATTTTTGGAAACGTGTTTGTCTAAGGTGACAGTTTGTAACGAGAATTCTTGTAACTAGAAAACTATTTCGAGTATTTACAGGATCTTGGTATCGTTTGAAAGCTAAGAAATTGGACAATATTTTGAATTGATAAAAATGAATCGACTTTTATGATTTATAGTGTATACATACACTTTAAACACTTATTAAAAACCGCGACTGTAATCGCCAAATTGCTAAACTATACTGATGCACATTGACTAAGATCGTTTCTAAATCTTTTGGGGACGTGGGTGTACTAAGAGCATTCGTCATTAGCCTTAAATTATTCAGCTGTATCGCAGTTCCTAGAATTTTGGAAACATCCCTACTAACATTGCATTTGAAAAGAGATATAAGAGTTAAAAAACGAACTTCAGTCATTCTGACAGGATGCAATTCATATTTTATTTAGTTTATATCGATCGCAGGGAATTCGGTAAATCTCCGTCGAACGCATTCGGCGAGACTGATTAAATTGTCTCCTTCGGAACAGAAGGTATTCGCGTCCCTTCGTAAATATCGCGAAATTAATTATTCTGTTCAGAAATCGAACCATTCCCAACCAGAACGAGAAACAGAAGCTCGGTTTTTTCCCCCATCTTGAGTGGAAAAACAAAACATCCATCCCGTTGCCAGATTCCGGTGGAGAAATACGACTCGCTTATTAAGGCAAAAAACAGGAAACCGGGTACAAAAACAAAGACGGCATTTTGCGTCTTCTCTTTTAATTAAAAATAGATATATAAGTAGAAAGAGGAATGCGTTTTATTAATAATAAACCTCTTCCTCCCCGTATTCCGCACGCGCAGGATTATGGGTAAAAGAACGGCATGGAGGTGAGGGCGGCCATTTTTGTTTTGGGTCGTTCGGAATTTTTCATCTGTGCTCTCGGTGATGTTTATTAATATTCTTTTTTTTGCTCCTCCGTCTTTTTCCCCGCGATTTCCAGAAATGCGAGACGACGTCGCAGTATAGGCAGGAATTTGATTTCTCTTCCAACGGGCAGAAGGATTTTAGTTTTTCCCTTTCCTCGCGCAGAGAGGGATTAATTTAAATCTTCTCTGAACGAATGTGAAAATTCACCCGGGAGATTTTTCCCTTTTGCGTTCCTCCCCCTTTTTTTGTTCTCTCCTCCTCCAAACGAGAAAAATAAAAGGGAACGTTGTGTAAACACTGGGATGTAATGGCCAACCGAAATAGCTACCGGCATAAATAAAAAGAACCCCGTATCTCGGAAAAATGATTCCGTTGTTTTCCAAACGGCATTCTGCCTCGTTCCGGCAGATTTAATGTTTTTTAGATAAGTTGCCATTTCTTTGGAAACTAATTCCGTTATTCTCGATTATTCCATACGTCCCTTGGAGCGAGGGAAGACGGGAAAGGATTAGACCCGAGTTCGTCAACACTCGAACACGATATATCTGTTACAAAAACCTGTTTTGAGAATTCTTTGTTTTCTACGCATTTTGTACAGTTGCAGTAATTTATTGCGCTAATTTTTACTTCCTCAATAAAGGATCGCGTTTCGTAGCCCATCGCTTTTCTCGGGAGACATCAAAAAGCACGATGGATAATGTTATAGCGATAGAACGAGGGTCGAGAAAACACTAGAAATAAAGGCACAAATTGTAGATTAAATAGACCTTTTTTATTTTAAATTATATGTGAAACGACAAGTTAAAGCTCTGAGGGATATACGCGCATAATTCCACCCTGCAGTTTTCCCTGCATGGCATCTAACCAATTTGGACCTCCTTTTCAAATAGAAATTTTCCAAAGGATTGTATTCCAAGGAAAGGTGAAAAAATATATTTCCAAATAATTCTAAGGAAAATAGCAATATCACCTCTCCAAGAGAACCAATTCTTAGGAAATGACCACTACCTTGCGTCCGTGAAGCTCGGACTCTTCTAAAGATGTGCCCCTGAGAGCTCCAAGGAAAGAAGCAATAGAATCTTTCCAAGGAAATCTATTGTATGAAAATCCACAATAGAATATTTCTGAAGGTTGAAGCAATCCATGGTTTCTTTCAACCAATAGATATGTTTATTTAGTCATTAAGTGAGAGATCTAAGGAGAGGAACAATAGAATCTTTCCAAAGAAATCTATTCTAAGGAGACGCGCAATAAGATCTTTCTGAAAGTTAAAATAATCCATGGATTCTCTCTTCCAATAGACGCGAATACTGAGTCATTCAATGAGTTATGTGGTAAAAGCAATACTACAGGACTCGGAAATGCCGTGACACTCAAGAGGGTTGAACTCAAAATCGAAGTTTAAAACTTTCATAATAGAACTAAATTCGGTAGTATATCTTTGAAAACAAGTTCCCTCCATTCGTTCAAGATTATTCATCTTTTTTTATAAGTACAGTTTAAGTAAACTGCTGGATGTACGTGACCTCTCAACTCTAAAGATACAGATTGAAATTTCATCTTCTGCTTGCGATTCATCAAGTCAAATAGAGCCGAATGCAAGATATGACGAGGTTCTACTAGAGGAATTCAAAAATAATACGGAGACTAGGACCATAAATATTTTGTTCTAGGGACTAAACATATTATATTGATTGATAGAACAAACTTACAATACCTGCATTATTTTCCACATCTCAACCAGAGATTTTAGAAAAATAGATTTTCCTCGTATTTAACCCGTACTTGCTACTAAACCCTATTATTTACATGCAAACCGTATTATCCTTTTATCAAAATACCATCAATATTGAAACAGTGTTAATTAAATTCAAACGTTTAATTATTGGTAAATCTAAGTAATCACTACTAGGGGAAACTTCAATACTTATACTGCTTCTATTTGAGCCTTACTACCATTATTTACAAGTAAACCGTTTCATTTAGAGTCTTGAACTAAAAATCATTATTTAGTAAATTAAATTTTAATTGTACAACCACAATAGTAGACTCCGTTTTCCCCGCTTACAAAACTAAACGGATGCAATCTGTCTGGTTGGGATTTATGGCTCAAGAGCCATATTTGGCCAGTCAGTCTGATTAAACAAAATACCACACACATGTGAGGCAAGAGGCAAAATCCTTTCCCCATTCCTCTTAGATCACTCAATCGTTTTCGCGAGCCGAGAGCGATCTTCTAATTGGTTAGAGTTCCATGCGTTCTGGTCACACAGTTCTTATTGGTCGGAGTAAGTGAGTTCTGGTGGTCAAATATGGCCCTTGAGCCATAAAACCCAACAAACTAAACCAACCGTGCGTTCTGGTCACTGTTCTAATGGGTCGGAGTTCCGTGCTTTCTGGTTACTATGGAAACGCTCAAAGCAGAGCGGAAAAGAATTAATCTTAACTTTAGAACATTGGATGTTGACCATGTGGGTTATCAATTTTGTAAATATTCCATCTGGTAAAAATGGACATCTGGACACCTTAGATGGCCACTGAAAAAGCGGGAGAATAGGTCTGTCCCAATTGAGAGCAATAAATCTTCCGAGGCGATCTCCAAGGGTGTAACGGGGGAACGATCCACACATTCTTATGGAGATTTTTTTCTAATAGAGTAAAGCTCAAGAGAGAGAGAGAGAGAGAGAGAGAGAGAAACGTCAATGAGTGAGTAGACATACTCCCTTCTCATAGCTCTCATAGAAGGCTCATAGACTCCCTTCTCCAAATCAACCGCTACTTCGTTTACCCTGACCTTCGTTTACCCAGTTTACGTTCCACGGGGCCGTCGTGGTTCAGTGGTTATGTCCACTAGCAGCCTTCGAGTTGTAGGCGGCGCAGGTTCGATTCCTGCCAGGTGCATTCCTCACTTGGTGTATTTCTCTCCTCTGTGTTAATAAAATTTTCATTATGTGTGTTTGTCTATTACTTGATATTGAATGTATTGTGTCTGGCGCAGCATGGCCAAATATTGCCCTTGTGCCATAAAACCCGCAACAAAACCAAACCTCAGTTCCATGTGTGACCACGTCTATGAGTTATGTTGCTTATTATTAAACCCTTTGTTTGCGCGTAGATCTTCTAACATATGCATATTTGCAGATTTGAGGGGGGACGGACTCAGAAGTAAAATGTTCGAGAACCTCTGGTTAACTCTTCTTGAAGGAAATACTTATTTATTAACCCTTTTCATGAAGGAAACCATAATTACTCAACCCCTTTTCCTTTAGGAAGCCCTAAATGGCTAGCCCTTTTCTTGTAGGAAACCCTAAATGGCTAGCCCTTTTCTTGTAGGAAGCCCTAAATGGCTAGCACTTTTCTTTTAGGAAGCCCTATATGGCTAGCCCTTTTCTTGTAGGCAACCCTAAATGGCTAGCCCTTTTCTTGTAGGAAACCCTAAATGGCTTGCACTTTTCCTTTAGGAAGCCCTAAATAGCTAGCCCTTTACTTGTAGGAAGCCCTAAATGGCTAGCCCTTTTCTTGTAGGAAACCCTAAATGGCTAGCCCTTTTCCTTTAGGAAGCCCTAAATGGATAGCCCTTTTCTTGTAGGAAGCCCTAAATGGCTAGCAATTTTCCTTTAGGAAGCCCTAAATGGCTAGCACTTTTCTTGTAGGAAGCCCTAAATGGCTAGCAATTTTCCTTTAGGAAGCCCTAAATGGCTAGCAATTTTCCTTTAGGAAGCCCTAAATGGCTAGCCCTTTTCTTGTAGGAAACCCTAAATGGCTAGCCCTTTTCTTGTAGGAAACCCTAAATGGCTAGCCCTTTTCTTGTAGGAAACCTTAAATGGCTAGCCCTTTTCCTTTAGGAAGCCCTAAATGGCTAGCCCTTTTCTTGTAGGAAACCCTAAATGGCTAGCCCTTTTCTTGTAGGAAGCCCTAAATGGCTAGCCCTTTCTTGTAGGAAACCCTAAATGGCTAGCCCATTTCCTTTAGGAAGCCCTAAATGGATAGCCCTTTTCTTGTAGGAAACCCTAAATGGCTAGCACTTTTCCTTTAGGAAGCCCTAAATGGCTAGCCCTTTTCTTGTAGGAAGCCCTAAATGGCTAGCCCTTTACTTGTAGGAAGCCCTAAATGACTAGCCCTTTTCTTGTAGGAAACCCTAAATGGCTAGCACTTTTCCTTTAGGAAGCCCTAAATGGCTAGCCCTTTTCTTGTAGGAAACCCTAAATGGCTAGCCCTTTTCTTGTAGGAAACCCTAAATGGCTAGCACTTTTCCTTTAGGAAGCCCTAAATGGATAGCCCTTTTCTTGTAGGAAGCCCTAAATGGCTAGCCCTTTTCTTGTAGGAAACCCTAAATGGCTAGCCCTTTTCCTTTAGGGAGCCCTTAATGACTAGCCCTTTTCTTGTAGGAAACCCTAAATGGCTAGCCCTTTTCTTGTAGGAAGCCCTAAATGGCTAGCCCTTTTCTTGTAGGAAACCCTAAATGGCTAGCCATTTTTTTGTGGGAAACCCTAAATGGCTAGCACTTTTCCTTTAGGAAACCCTAAAAGGCTAGCCTTTTATTGTATAAAATCCATAGTGGTTAACGGGGCCGTGGTAGCCCGGTTGGAGGAGTAACGGATTTGCAACCGGAGGATTGCGAGTTCGATTCCAACCAAAGACCGTCGTGTACATGGGGGGGTATGGTTCACGTTCATACTATCGTGGCCTCCAATATCCTCACGTTGGCTTGGCGTGGAAGTTTAGAGAGTGGGGTGCCAGCTCAGGTGTGACCTCATGATCTGACCGTGGTTCAAAATGACGTGGTTTTGTCCTCGAATCTTTTCTTCTGGATGTATCCCGACCGTGGCCAATAGCCCGTTCTGTTGTTCCAGTACGGCGTTAACTAGCTACCTATCTTAGTGTTTAACTCTTTCCTGAAGGAAATCGTAACTGATTAACGCTTTACTGGTATGAAACCCTAGTTGCAGAACCCTTTCCTAAATAAAGACATATTTATTAAACCCTTTATCAATGAGTGAAGCGAAGAACAGAGTAGTAAGAGGATTGCGAAGCTGTTTCGCGAATCGACGCAGGCATCGTACAAATTGCCACACACTTCCCGAGACTCGGAAATGAATGTCTCCTCTTCTATCCCGGATTCGGGCTGTCGCGACGGGGCTTCAAAATCTCACCCGCACACGCGTGTTAACACATCCGTCACCGGCGACTCTCGTTTCCAGGAGAAACCCGGAGTGAAACTCAAATATTTATTTTCGCTCGCACAATGTGGGGCGGGAAAAAAGGCGGGATTCCAATTTAATTTACTAAACACCGTCGTTTGGCGCCCATTTAATACCCGCGCTCTAATTGCGAGCCCCTAATGGCCGACCGGCAAAAAAGCAAATATTTAATCAGGGGCTAAAAACCGGGCCCTCTTTGTTCCGCCGCTCAGTTCATGCCACCGAATTAACACGGCGCTTAATTACGGCTGTTCACTCGAGGGGGTCGGCCGCGTGCTCACTTGGGTGCGGCGACCTCTCATGCGTCGCGCTTCCCTGGAAGTGTAACAGCCGTCACCCCTTGTATACATATATAGTAGATAAAATTATAATTATATTGGGTCATCCGGAAAGTTCTGCGGTTTTTTTTACGATAAATACCAACGAAGCAGTACAAAAACTTAAGGTAATGTTATTGAATCACATAAGCACCATTTTGTTCTAGGACTTTTTGCCATCTTTCCGGCAGCTGGAAAATTCCTTCTTTAAAAAGTCATTAGGCTTATTTGTAAAGAAGTTATCGAAGTGCTGTTTGACAGTCTCCAAAGAATTGAACTCCAGAACGTTCAGAGAATTTTGAAGTGACCTGAAGAGGTGAAAATCTGAGGGGTCTGGTGAATATGGGGGTGACACAAAACATCCCAGCCATACTTAATAAGTCTTTGTCTGACATTCATTGTCATGCTGGAAGACAACACCTCGACGATTGGTCAGTTCCGACCGCTTTGCTTAAATTTCTGCTTTTAATACTGCCATTTGAGAACAGTATTTTTCCGAATTTAGTGTCTGATTTTGTGGCAACAATTCATAATGAACAATTCCTTTGTCCACCATTCACAATGCATTACTTTTTGGGGATGCAGCCCCCCTCTCGATGTTACTTGGGAGGTTCATTTGGCTTACCCCATGATCTTTTTCTAGTAACATTATTGTATAGTATCCACTTCTCATCTCCATTAATGAGACGTTTCAAAAAAGGAGCTTCTTTATTTCCTTTCAGCAAAGAATCACATGCTGAAATTCGAGCAAGCATTTCTGTTGTGTTAAAGTATGGGGTACCCATACATCGTAACCGCTTACATACCCAATCTTCTTCAGATGATCATGAACTGTACTTTTTGGAATATTTAGTGTGTGTGATAGTTCCTGAACGGTGCAACGTAGATTTTCAGCGATGGCATCTTTTAATAGGTCCTCGTTTACAGAGGATGGTAGTCCAGAGCGGGCATCATCTTCGAGGCTGAAATTTCCGCCATTAAATTGATCGAACCACCTTCGAACTGTCATCAGAAACAACACTTTGTCCATATACAGCACAAATTTTTCGAGCAGTCTGACTAGCATTTTTTCCTTTCTTAAAATAAAAGAGCATAATATGGCGAAAATGAACCTTTTGGTTCTCCATTCTTAGCACTGCAGTGAAACAAAATTGTGCCACAACACAAGCTATGCAGTGAAAGCAGAAAAGACAGCATTTATGCATCTGCTTCAATCAAGGCCACTCCTTATCAACGGTAGCAAAATAATAATAAGGAAGCGCGCTTCGATTTGAAAACCGCAGAACTTTACGGATGACCCAATAGTATAATAATTGGGAAAAACACACCAACTAAATTGTGAATTTATAAATTACCCATATCGATAAATACAAAAAAATGGCGGTCCGCGGTAGCCCAGTCAGTAGAATTGCGGATTATCAACCGAGTTCGAAGCTCGATCCAACCAAAGACCGTTGTGTGGGGCACGTTAAATCTCACGTAGCCTCAAATGTCCTCACTTTGGCGTGGTGTGGAAGTTTAGAGAGTGGGGTGCCAGCTCAGCTGTGACCTTGTCATTTGACTGGTTCAAATTAGGTTCTGTTATCCACGGAATTTTTCCTTGGGAATGAATCCCGGACGTCGCCAATAGCCCGTTGCGTTGCTCCAGTGCAGAGTTAATTGAATACCTACTAATACATACGTACCCACAATTGGCGATTTTAGCGCTGATTGAAGCGCAAATTGTATTCTGTACCGGAGGTTATAGAAGTGATTATGAGTTGGCGAAGCAAATAATCACTCAGGCTTCGCGACCCCGAGGTACCCTGGCGATCTTTTTCTACTTTCTCTTCACAATTACTTAACATTGTCTGTCTTGGGTTTGTCGCAGTTTGGCTAAATATGGCCGGTGCTTCAAAAAATGCAAAACCAACCAAGTTCTGACAAACTACCCCGGGCCGCTAGTCCGGTTGGAAGATTAACCGATAAGTAACTGGAAGGTTGCAAGTTCGAATCCAACGAAAGACCATCGTGTATTAAGTGGATTGGTTCACGTTAAGTCTGTCGTGGCCTCCAATGTCCTTACGTTGGCATGATGTGGAAGTTTTGAAGAGTGGGATGCCAGCTCAGGTGTTGTTTTCGTCATCTGACCGTGATTAAAAATTACGTAGTATTACCCTCGGATCTTTCCCTTTGGGATTGATCCCGGACCGTCGCTAATAGCCCGTCGTGTTGCTCCAGTTTGACCTTGATTAAAATTCCTTCCTACCATCTCTTCAAGCAAACATTGTCTCGGTTTTGTCGCAGCTTGGCTAAATATGGCTCCTGTATCAATAAACCCAAACACAACATGACGAACTACCAATTAAGAATGGACTCCTTCATGGTCATCTGCTTTCTCACCAGAACCTCACTATATGGAATACCGCCTATACCACACCGAACTAACTACTCGATAGACACGCTGGCAGGAGCGTGCGTGCTTAAGTGTTTTGGTACAGAATGCGGGAAGAAGTAAACGCATTTGTCCTCAAGAATCCGAAATGTAAAATGCTTTTCTGAAATGCAAGACTCCTCTCTGGGAGTCTCGCGAGCTGGATCTGACATTCATCCGCGTTCCAAAAGTGTCCGGGAAAAGGATTTGGGAAGAAAATCCCGTTTTTCTTTTCATCCTTTCGGAGACGTCGGAAATGTTTTTGACAGAATTCAGAGAGCGCCCTTCTTTTTTACCATCTCTCCGACGGCTTCTTACAACACTCGAGTATTCTTCGTTTTTCTCTCAATCACAACACCAGAGAACGCTCGCGGCTTTTTCGGTATTGTTTCTCTTCGAATAAAGCGTAAAATACGCGAAACGTACCGAAAAGGCTTCTGTAATAGGTTAAGTTCACAAGCCTGTTTCGTGTGAAAGTCTAAATTTACTTTTGACAAATTAAAAATGGAAAATAAATTGGTTGAGGTTATTACATAACACCGCTTCATTAAAATCCCCAATACACTCGTTCCATCTATCTTCTGTTTCTCTTTCAATCATTTAGATCAGTGGTTTCCAACTGGTGGTACGCGAGAGCATTTGGGGTGGTACGCAGAAGGGTTCAATAATAATACACTACTGTTTGTGAAAGTTGCAACACCATGAAGGACTCACGCAAATTAAAAGAAACTTGCAGGATATGCAAAACAGGTTAGGATATGCACTTCTACAGGTGTGTCATTGTCTGCCCCCACGGTTCGTCGACGTCTAGTGCGCCATGGGCTACATGCAAGGATTCCCTTTACGCTGAACCATCGACGCCTCTGGCTACAATGGCCTCACCAACACAGCCAATGGTGTGCCGATTGGCAACAAGTCGTCTTCTAAGATGAGTTCCGCTACATTCTGGACTATAACGATGGACGCGTACTCGTCAGACGCTACAGAGGCGAACGCCTTCTCCCGGAGTGTCTTATTCAGCGTCATACTGGACGAATGGCCTGGGGCGCTATTGGGTACCATGGGCGATCACGCCTACTCCAAATTGTGGGGACCCTGAACAGCGGGTGCTACATCAGGGAAGTTGTGGAGCCCGAGGTCCTACCCTTCCATCAACGCATTCCCGGAGCTGTATTCCAGCAAGACTATGCCCGTCCATATGTTGCTCGGAACCTTCTTCAGTGCACGACAAGTTCCGCTTCTTCCATGGCCTGCATGTTCCCCGGATATGTCGCCCATTGAGCATGTCCGGGTTTACATCGGAGCAGACATACCACTCGTCGGGCAGAGAGTACGGCTGAACTTTTGCATCAGATAGAGGCCATCTGGAATGCCATTCCTCAGCATGACATTCAGAATCTGTATGATTCGATGCCACGATGTGTACAGGCTCTCATCGCTGCGCGTGGCGGCTGCACAAGATATTGATTTTCGGCATTATTTTTGTTTTATTGCTCTGTAAATTTAATCGTTTATTTAAACCACTATAAGTAATTCATGGAATAAATTTCGTTTATTTCTCACGATTCTTTCATTGTGTTGCAATTTTCACAAACAGTAGTGTACAAACCAAACATACTCGTTTAAAACTTAATGAATGTTTCAAAGAACTAACCAGTGACAGTTCAATGAAAGACTCTTTCAAGGAGAAAAGTCTTGTTTCTTTCTGGATGTCTACAAGAAATGAGTATCCTGCTCTTTTTAGTCAAGCACTAAAGTTTTAAACTCCATTTGTAACAACGCATTTATGTGAACGTGGGTTTTCAGAGCTAGTGTATGTGAAAAACAAGTACAAGTGCTTGGAAAACGACTCAAGATTAAAGATAAGCACTATTGAACCTGACATAGAAGCTCTAATAAGAAATAAGCAAGTTCCTCATTAAGCCTCCTGATGAAGACATTTTAGTGTTGCGAAATTGTATTTGTTAATAACAATTAAAAATAAACGGCTTTTTCTAGTTTTATGGGTTTATTTTCTGTATTTTGTTTTATTTATACTTAAATACATTTTGTAAAATTATTCATATGTGCATAGAATTTATTTGACCCCCTCAAAAAGTTATAGCATAACCAGTGGTACGCCACGGCCAAACAGAATTCTCAGGTGGTACTCATGTATAAACAGGTTGAGAATCACTGATTTAGATTAACCCTCTGGGTTTTCCCACTGTGCTAGCAACTGAGTTGTAGTCGGACTAGGTTCGATACGTGTCAAGTTCGATTCCTCCTCCCCGGGTGCTTTTCACTCTGTGTAACGCTTTTTCTTGTGTGTATGAGGACCGCGGTAGTTCAGTTGGAAAAGTAGCGGTCTAGCAAAAGCAGGGTTGTGAGTTCAAAACTCCACCTATAACCAGACCGTCGTGCAAGTGAGGACGGTGCACGTTCAATCTGTCGTGGCCTCAAATGTCCTCACGTTATCGTGGTGTAGACGTCAGGGGTTCCAGCGCAGGTGTGCACCTCCTCATCTGACCGTGGTTCAAAAGACGAGGTGTTGTCCTCGATCTCTTCCTTTGGGATAGATCGCTGACCTTCGTAAATAGCCCGTCGTTGCTTTGCTCCAGTGGGGTGTTAATTCAAATACCTACTTACCTTGTGTGTTTTACATTTTTAATGTCATCGTGGCTTTTTTCTGTATCCAAGCGTGCAAGTTGGACGTGTGGCGGATTCCCAACTAAAGGTTGCGAGTTCGAAACTCGATCCAACCAAAGACCGTCGTGTACGTGAAGGTTGACCCGTCGTACGCTGGTTCACGTTCAATCTGTCGTGGCCTCAAATGTCCGCACGTTGGGATGGCTTGGAAGTCTGGAGAATGGGGTGCTCATGATGGGCAGAGGAATTTATGCAGCTCAGGTGTGACATCGAAATCTGACCGTGGTTGGAAAGGACGAGGCGCTGTCCTCGAATCTTTCACTTGGGGATCGATCCCCGATAGCCCGTTATGTTGCGCCATGCGACGCAAATCCAACTACCTACCATTATATGAGCTTGCCGCAAAAAGCAGTCATCCGCTTTGAGCTGCGTCGGGATGTGGCAAGAAATGGCGCCCCTCGCCCGTCCGTCATCCGAGACCCCGTAGCCCTTGGGGATATGAGTGTCTTCTGCATTTCCATTGGTTGACGCATATCTGATGAGCGCCCTACCGTTTACATTCCGCACCCAAAGACACGCGTTTTTTTCCAATTTGTAAATCCAACACAAGTCTCCTTTTTTTACCCATTTAGTTTCCACCGGAATTGAAAACTCTTTCGTTCACCCCAAAAAAATTACATCCATGTTTCGTTTATGCAAATAAACGCGAGGCTTAAATAAACTTTTGCGATTAGATCTGTTTTGGCTTTTATTTTTTACATCCCTGTTTGTTTTTTGACATTCGTTTTTGATTCGATTCGATGTGTGTCCTCTCTTTGGAGCGGAAGGGGGGCTTCTTTTTCGGGATTTGTTGCAGAGCAAATACGCTCCCTCGCAAAACGAGAACCTTATTGGTTTTGGGCGATATTCTCTGCGTGATTGGCTGGAGCGGCGAACAACCACCGCGCAGGGTCGAGCTGCCGACGTTGCAGCCTGTGGCGCCACGTGATGGAATAATTTAGTGTCGGCGAAACTGCTTTGGACTGAGACTCCCAATATCACGTGGTTGTGTTGCACCAGCGTTACGTTAATTGCAATACCTAAATACCCAATATCAAGTGAGTTGCTGATAGGTAGGTATTTCAGACATCGTCGGACTGGAGCAACACAACGGGCTATTGGTGACGGTCCGGGACCACTCCCAGAGCAAAAGATCGGAGGACAACATCACGAAATTTTGAACCAATGTGATGATGAGGCAACACCTGAGCTGGCACCCAACTCTCCAAACCACGCTAACTTGAGGAGATATGAGGCCACGACAAATTTAACGTGCACCAGTTCCCTTTGTACGCGACGGCGTTGGACTATGGATTCGAACTCGCAACCCTCCGGTTGGTAATCCGTTACTCTTCCAACTGGGCCATCGAATATTAAATGCGATACGTTTGCTTCTCTCCATTAGCACTGAAAGTACAGAACTTGCAAATATGTCCATGATTTCGAATGTGGCCAAACATGGGCACGTTATGGGGGTCCTCTCGGAACGAACCGTACCTGGGCCGATTGTTCATTTGGCCGAGGGGGTGCACCTAGGGGGATGGAACTGCCGGATTCCACGATACGTTCTGATTAAAATCTCGATCGGGGTTTGTGGAGGAAGAGAAGGACCGACGTTGATTTCCCCCTTTTCGATTGGAAGCATATTTATTCTTGCCGAAGTCATTCAGAACAAGAAAGGAACGAAGGAAAAAAGAATCGAAATATTTTCCCATCAAAATAAGCATTTTTTTCTTCTACGGATCCGGAAAAATATGGCGAATGTTTGCTCTGTCGAAATTGGAATGTCACGAACTCATCATGCATAGAAATGATATATTTTAAGAAACCGAATTTGCGCGGAATTTTCGACGGGGGTCCTTTTGTTGGAACTGCGGGAACGGTTCTTTTTCCTTCCATGCGTCTGAAGACTTCGTTAAAGTTTTCATGAATACGCCCGCAGGGTCAAGAATTTTGTATTCTGCATTGATCAAACTTATCGAACGGCATGGTACGGTATTTTGAATTAACGTCACACTGGAGCAACACAACGGGCTATTGGTGGCGGTCCGGGATCCATCCCAAAGACTTAAAGAACGGAATTTCGGTTATCAGGAACTCCGGGAATGTGATCGTCATTAGCCGCAGTAGCCCGGTTGGCAGAGCAACCGGAGGTTTTCGAGTTCGAATCCAACAAAGACCTTGGCACAGCTTATCCATTTCTGAACCATGCGCCATAAAACATAAATAAACCAACCAAAGACCGTCGTGAACAAAGGTGCGCGTTAAATCTGTCGTGGCCTCAAATGTCCTCAGATTGACGTGGTGTGGAAGTTTGGAGAGTGAGGTGCCTGCTCAGGTGTGACCTCGCCATCTGATCGAGGTTCAAAATGACGTGGTATTATCTTCAGATCTTGCCTTCGGGTTTGATTCCGGACCGACGTGAATAGCCCGTTGTGTTGCTCCAGTGTGACGTTAATTGAAATACTACTAACCAATTACGATCATTTACTTTTTAACTAGATTTTATTCTCGTTTCCTGATTTGAACTCATTACTCTGATTGGTCAGAGATAAAGACGTAACAGTGCGTATCGACCAATCACAGCAATAGATCAACCCTCCTTGTCTCGACGAGGTAGGTTGTTAATTAACGTCGTACTGGAACGACGCAACGGGTTATTGGCAACATTCCGGTCCCCAAGGGAAAGAACCGAGGACAACACGTCATTTTGAGACACAGTCATATGACGAGGTCACACCTGAGCTGGTACCCCACTCTCCAAACTTCCACACCACGCCAACATGAATTTTTATGATACAGAAACGATATAAAACACCCACTATTTACAAAAGCAATTTGTATTAGCTCATGCATATTAAGTTTCACGCGTTTAGTATTATTTTTATTATTGACCCTTTCTAAATTTGTGGAACATATGAATATTTAAAATTTTTTTCCTTAATGTTTCAAATACCAACCTGTTGGCTCCTGCTATGCATCACGTCATCTGATCGTGGTTCAAAATGACGAGGGGTTATCCTTGGATCTTTCCCTTCGAGATGGATCCATCGCCAATAGCCCATTGTGTTGCTCCAATCCGATGTTAATTAAAATACTTACCTATCTAGTTTGGAAAACAAATCAATCAATTTTTAATTGTTCTATAAATAATAGTATTTAGACGTAGCTCTTAAATAAATGATAATTTGTGATATTAATGATATTTATGACATCCTCACTAATCCTCGAGCCTAACAGGTTGCGAGAAGCCTTTTAATGACTGAACTCCGACATACCTTTTTAAAGATCAGGCGTTTTCGGAAGTCAAGGGCGAAGAGTGCCATCTATCGATACGATTTGAAAGCTTTATTTTTCCATTAATTCCAGCTACCTTGTAAATGAATCGATATTTAATTTGAAGTCACTTCAATTAGCATTTCACTGATAGCCTTCGAGAAAACAAACCACGTGGTTACAAAAATGGGATTCTATAGAAATAAGTAAATTAAATTGTGTTTTTTGAGGTGAGGCAAATTGAGTTTTTTTACCTTAAAAAAATTATAATTGTTTTCTATTTCGTTGTGGTATCCTGGTTGGAAGACTAACGTATTAGCAACCGGACGGTTGAGAGTTCGAAACTTGACCCCACCACAGACGTCGTACACGTTGGTGCACGTACAATATATAGCGGCTTCAAATGTACTCACGTTGGCTTGATGTGGAAGTTTGAGGAGTGAGGTGCCAGCTCAGGTGTTGACCTCGTCATCTGACCGTGGTTCAAAATGATGAGGTGTTGTCCTCGGACCTTCTTTCCCTTCTGGTTTGATCCCGTATCGTCTCCAATGGCTCGGTATGTTGTTTCAGTGCGACGTTAATTAAAATACCTACCTACTGGGATCTATCCCGAAGGGATCCAAGATCTACCCCGGGGATCGGGATCTTAGTAGATCTTGGATCTTTCCCTTCGGGATCTATCCCAAAGGGAAAGATAAAAAACTATGCCACGTAATTTAGAACCACGGTCATATGACAAGGCAATACTTGAGCTGGCTCCCCACTCTCCAAACCCACACCACTCCAACATATGAGGTTAGGACAGATTGAACGTGCACCAGCCTCAGTGTATACAACTTTCTTTGGCTGAACCGAGTTAGGAACTCGCACTGCGGTTGCTACTTCGTTGCTCTTCCGACTGGGCTACCGCGTCCCTTTGTAAATAGGAATGTCGAGAAAACTCTCAATTCATGCCTAAAGCTCTTACTGGCGTGAAAGTTTGAATCGATTTGCAGCAGTGCATGGGGGTGTTTGAACCACGCCACTTTCGCCGTCGCCTCTCGATCTATTTATGTGTGTGATCATTGTATTATTCGGAGCCGTGGAATTGAATGCCGTTCATTGTAAACAGAGCCGTTCATCGGCTATTAAATCGGAATCAGCGCAGTCGGCGGCTCCGGATGTCAGAAGCACGTTCATCGGCCCGCTATTGATGGCCGCCCGCCCCGCGAAGCCCGGCCGCTCATTAATAAGCCATTATCTCTACTCATTCTTCCCTTGTCTTTGCGCTTTGATTTCACGCCCATTCCATTCGAGGGACTGCATTCAATCCCTTCGATAGAGCGTTGAGATAGCGACCGACTTTCATTCCAGAAAAACACACTAAACCGGAATATTGAAATATATATCTGCGCAAATTTAAACGTATCTATTTATGATATAAAGCTAGCGTCCGAATGGCTACATTTTAACCCTCTGGATACGGAGACCGGCCGAAAGTTTCGAGTCCCCTCGTTACGAAAGGCTCGGATTCTTTCAGACCTCAAACTCCTCAAGAATCGCCGCAACCCATTACGATTTCCATCCCCTCTTTTATGTGCTACAAAGAGACCCGCGCGTGAATAGCCTTATTAGGAATAGCCTTATTAGCCGTTGACAAAGATATCAGGGTTATCAACAGGGAGCCTCGCAAATTGTTTATCCTCGAGCACCTAGTCTATGAGAGGTGTAAATGAAAAGAGATACACATAAAAAGTCACCGCCGCCCTTTCAGTTTACTCGGGAAGAATCTGTCTCTTCTAGGCATACCCACGACCCGACAATAGAAACCGGCACATTAGGTGATAATGGGACGACACATATTCCCTCTCCTCCTGGAGGAAAACATTGTAAAGGCCATTTCGGCCGGTTTCAGTAAGTTGCCTGTGAAGCCGTTGGGCCGACTGCCGTAACCAAAGAAGGAAACGATATTCTGCCCTGACGTATGCAGAGGGTTAAATATTAATTTTGTTTTGTTATGTGGAGCCGCAGTAGCCCGGTTGGAAGAGAAACGGATTAGCAACTAACTTTAATATTTTAGCAGTATGCATTTGACGAAAATATTCATTGCGAACACAAAAGGGAGTATTCATCTCGTTTTTATAGAAAAGATATAACTTGATTGGAATAGTTTGTCTTAATCCACTGTTTTATATTTATATCCATTAAAAATAGGATAAGAAAATTGAATCGTATTCTATTTATTGTGAAGAAATTTACCCTGCTTTCAAACAGAACTTGTAAAAATGTGATAGTATATAACTAAAGGGGATAGTGGGTAATTTTATTTCTGAGAATAACGTTTAGCGACAACTGTCCGTTCTAGTTTTCATGTGCGGCAAAACGTCTTTAAAATAAAGCTAAAATTAAATATTCAATTTAAAAGCTAAACTTAAAAGTTATATTTTTTATTTGTCCTCAACGTGAAATGCGTAAGATAAGTTTCAATTTTCATTCATTTTTCACATCCTCGTGTTACATTGAACTCGATATCACTTTTGAAATTGAACTTCTGATTTACTGAACTTAATTTACTGTAAGCTTACTTTTCATAGAATTTATATTTTAATCTTGCAGTTAGTGCTATTACTATTTTAATCGAAATTTTATATTATGTGTACGTGTAGACGCAATTTCTATTAGCAATCACCTGGTTTTCGATATGTACTGTTTTGGGGGGTTTCTTTGAGATTTTTTGTTTTAACACAATTTTCTCGTTTCATCGTGGGTTTTAATCAAATTTTAGTTGAAACATTTCCCAGTCGTTATTCCATTTGTGCTACAAAACCTCTGAAAGAGGGTAGGTTGGAGGGTTAGTTTTCGTTTCGGATAGTCGGAATTCAGGGAAAATTGGGTTTAAAAATTAGACTAATTATTGTTATATATGTGTTATTTTGTGCTGATACATTAAAATGTTTATAGATAACTTTTAAAAAGTATAGATTTATTTGAAGGAAAATTAAATACAAATTATCTGTAAATAGTTGGAAACACGATAAAACCTGCAAAAATAACATAAAAAAGAAAGGTTATCTCCAATATCGGATTTTGTTTGCGTGTCATCTTTTGATAGTGTTTCGTAGACATGCCATATAAACAGAAATTCCGTTTCCAATTTCCTGGTTCTAGAATTGTTGTTTTTTGGGGATATACTTTTACTTTGCACTGTCAATTTTAAAATTTTAAGGAAATTGTTTGGTCATTTTCCAATTTTTTTTTAATCAAAGATTTAAAGAAATATTCCAATTTTTTTCATACGCAGTTCCGCTTTTACGATAAAACACATTACAAATGACTCATCTGCTAGCTTCTTGAGATCAAAAAATCCGTTATCACCCCTTAATACAAAACAAATTCTTACTATTTTTTATTGGGGGGTGAATAATCGACACTGGGGAGTGAAGGTTATAGGAGTTTTTTCTCTAGTCTAGACAGTACAAAACGAATACTTTAGGATTTTAGAGTTAAGGAAAATGTTTAATAAGGCCACAATTTGAACTACTTAAAGCACTGTTTCTCTGTGATCCGCTGGCTCATACCGGTTTCTAGGTCCAAAATAATCCCGTCATTCGAAAATTTTGAAAAATGAACGAAAAGATAACGTGCAAAAATTTACAATCAGGGTTGATGGCATTGACATTGCACCGGAACGCATCGTATACTAAACGTTACAAAAGATTTACCTGTTTAGGTTTTCACTTCTGGTCAGCAAGTCGATTATATTGCATTTATTTATGCATAAAGATTTAAGTTTTAAAAACACTTTATTCATAGGCAATTAGGGAACGGATGTTTCACAAATAGAAAGAATATCAAATTTTTACGTCATTTTGAATATTTTTTAGACTATTTTGAACATTTTATTAGTCATTTTTATACATTTCTAAGTTAACCAAATCCAGGTTCTTGTGAACACAGGGAAATCAATTTAAGGTTTGGAAAGAAAGATTTTCATCCAACTTTTAATGGCTGTAAAATTAAAACAGTTCATAAGGGGCAACAAAACATCTTATTAAAGTGATATTCCCTTTAAAAACAAGGCACTACTTCCGCTTAGTATAAAAGGAAGATCTGTAAAGATTAGTTGCGACTATTGATAAAAAAAAATAATTTTTTCAAAGAAAATCATGCTTTTTGGTATCGATCTGACGTAAAATTTTACGCTGATTCGAAATCTCTTGAAATTTTGACTCACCTTAACCATTCAAAAGATAGAACCTTGGATTAGGGGAATAGAAAACGCAATTTAATGCATAACGGAAACTGACCTCGAAAAACGCCCAAGAGGTGTTCACATGGTAACGCTCGGAAATTCTTATGAAACGCGCGTTAGAAAAAGTCCATGTGAACAGGGCCTAATTAACTACTTACCCTAAACAAGAATATATACATATATGTGAGCAAATTTCTACGTGGCTATTTGTGAGATAAAGCTAGTTTCCGATTGGCTACTTTTTCAAATATTTATTTCGTTTTGTTTTTGTTATGTCTGCTCGTTTCGGCGATATCCCTGGCTGATACCAAGGTCACAGAAAATGTTAACACTTACCCTCTTCAAATCTTTTTCTAGCCTCTTTGGGGTGGAATTGCTCCTTCAACTACCCCCTTTAACTTTTCACCCCTTTTCAACCACTTGTTCTTCGGATCTTCACGTCGAGGACGCTTTTCTCTTGCTGAATAAATCCATTTAAGTTTTTTGGAGACTACTTGTCTTGTGTCTGATTTTACAGGACCTCAGTCGTCCACATTGTGTGGAACAGAATGTGAACGACTCAGATCCTGTAAAAAGGGTCCTCAGTGGTTCTGCCCAAAAACTTAAATGGATTTTTTCAACAAGATCATAACAGCAACAACAGACATATACTATATGGACAAAAGTATTTGGACACTGCATGCTTTTCAGAAAAAGTGCTTTATTATTCTATTTAGTTACGAGTAAGTCATCATTTTGCACGTATTACAGCTGCAACACGTTGAGGCATACTTTCCACAAGTTCTCTATAAGTGTGGGCAGGAATAGCTCGCCATGCCTCTTATAGGGCTGTGAGAAGAGATTGTGGTGAAGATGGGCGTGCGTGGCGGTGTCGTACCCGTCGCTCCAGTTCGTCCCATAAGTGCCAGATCGGATAGAGATCGGGGCACTGAGCAGGCCAGTCCAGCAAATTCACCTCATTTTCAGGAAACCAGTCCAGCACACGTTTTGCAGTATGACATGGAGCTCGATCCCGTTGGAAGGAACAACCCTCATCGCCGTAGTATTGCCATAGTGTAGGCAAGGCCGAATGATCCAGAACGTCGAGGTACACGTTCATGGTACCAGGTACATGAAGCAATGGGCCGAGTTGTAACCAGGAAAAACAACCTGATTTTCTGCAGTGTCCAAATACTTTTGTCATATAGTGTAAGCGTCCAGCGACGCCAAGATCCGAAGAACAAGTGGTTGAAAGGGGTGGGAAGTCAACGGGGGTAGTTGAAGGAGCAATTCCACCCCCAAAGAGGCTAAAATAGATTTGAAGAGAGGAAGTGCCAACTTTTTCTGTGACCTTGGGTCAGCCAGGGATATCGCCGAGACGAGCGTAGACAGTTATTTAAATATTTATTTGCTACTTATCATGAACTAGTATACTCTGGTTTGCATGCTGGGTAAGCTTGTTCCTACGCCAAATCTGACCGTCGGGCCGGGTAAATAATCTGTTGTATTCATTTCTCAGTCGTCCGATGTCGCCGTGTGCATTTTGCACAGCTTCGGCAATATCGATTATTTTCTCGCTGTGAAGCGATGATAATCGATGATTTGAAGAGCAGCTACTATTACAGAGCAGGTGACTGTATGAGGTGTGAGTTCGACGCCCACGTTAATGGTGCACGTTAAATCTGTCGTGGCCTCCGATGTTCTCACGTCGGCGTGGTGTGGATGTGTGGAGAGTGGTATTCCAATTCAGGTGTTCTCGTGGTGAGACTGGTTCAAAATGACGAGACTTTGTTCTCGGATCTTTCCCTGATTGAGGATGTGCTTTCCTTGGATCTTTCACTTCGGGATGGATCGTTGCCAATAACCCGTTGTCTTGCTCCAGTGCGATGATGATTCAACTACTGCCTATCGTGAAGATCATCGTCTTCCGACTTGTGAGCTGTGTACGTCTGTTGTTTTGTTTGGGAATGGAACTTTTTGGTTTAAAAATGTGTTTTTGAATATCTAGTTTTTCTTTGAAGATTTTTTAATACTGTGGGTAATTTAATCCCACCCTGCGTCTACAAAGAGAGAAACTAAAAGCAAGCATTTAAATATGGCACACCCTGTGTCCCAGCATAAAAAAAAACATTTCTCAAAGAAAGAAATATCCCAACGCCACTCCGTAAACACTTAAAACAGCTCAGAACTAAATAATTAAGACACAAAAAAATAATCTTTTTGCCTCCTTTTTTCTCTCTTATTTTTAGCTGTCTCTTTTTCTAGTTTCACTTTTTTAATCGTTGTTGTGTTCCTTCGATTACCGTGAAGTGTTTTCAATGGCAAATGACCGAGAAAAAAACCCTTTCTTTCAAAATAGCGCTTTTTCCTCTTCCTTCCCGAAGCTTTTCGTAGACGATCAATTAGACGGGAGCAATCCTAAAACAAGACAGATTTTATCCCGAGTCTAAAGCTCTGCTTCTAATGCTATTAGTTTCTTTGTGTGTGCGAAGGGAAAAAATCCATTAGATTTTAAGCGTCTTATTTTCCCCACAGAACACGGGAAAGATGCCCCGCCTTCTCTTGCTTTGTTGCTTCTTGGACTTATTAGCGTGCGGGGCTTTATGTGCGCAGATAATAATTAATAAGTTCCATCAGACACAAAGCCTCGTTAATTATCACAAGCGGTGCATTTTATAAGAGAAAAATTCAGAAATTGTTTGATCTTCGAATACTCCCGGTACTTCGAAGGGAAATACTCTACTGTTTGTGAAAATTGCAACACTATGAAAGAATCAGCAGAAATAAACGAAATTTATTCCACGTATTACTTACAGTGGTTTAAATAAACGATGAAATTTACAGAGCAATAAAACAAAACTAATGCCGAAAATCAATACCTTCTGCAGCCGCCACGCGCAGCAGCGATGAGAGCCTGTACACGTCGTGGCATTAAATCATACAGATTCTGAATGTCATGCTGAGGAATGGCATTCCAGATGGCCTCTATCTGATGCCAACTCTCTGCCCGACGAGCGAGTCGCCGTCCGATGTAATCCCAGACAAGCTCAATGGACGACATATCCGAGAAACGTGCATGCCATGGAAGAAGCGGAACCTGTCGTGCACTGAAGAAACCTTGTACATTCCTAACAACATATGGACGGGCATTGTCTTGCCGAAATATAGTTCCTGGAACGCGTTGCTGGAGGGGTAGGACCTCGGGCTCCACAACTTCACTGATGTAGCGCCCGCTGTTCAGGGTACCACAATTTGGAGTAGGCGGGATCGCCCATGATACCCAATAGCGCCCCAGGCCATAACGCCAGGCGTTCGTCCAGTATGACGCTGAATAAGACACTCCGGGAGAAGGCGTTCGCCTCTGTAGCGTCTAACGAGTACGCTTTCATCGTTATGGTCCAGATTGTAGCGGGACTCATCTGAGAAGACGACTTGTTGTCAATCGGCACGCCATTGGCTGTGTTGGTGAGCCCTTTGTAGCCGGAGGCGTCGGTGGTTCAGCGTCAAGGGAATCCTGCACAGGGAATCCTTGTACGCAGCCCATGTTGCAGCAGACGTCGACGAACCATGGGGGCAGACACTGACACACCTGTAGATGTGCTCCATTGTTGTGCCAACGCACGAGAGGACGCTGTATGGTCCGTCACCGCCATGCGGTTGAAGTGTCTGTCGTCCCGTGGTGACGTCATATTGCGTGGCCCACTGCCCGAGTTTCAACTTGTCCGGTTCTCCATGGTCCATCTCTTCCACACACGCATCACTGTTGTGGCATGACGCCCCGTGCGAGTGGCGATTTCACGATACGAATGTCCACCCTTAAGGAGGCCGATCATGCGGCCCCGTTCAAACTCCTTTAGTTGCTCGTATGGCATTCTGCGTTTTGGGCGAGGCATATTGACTTCTAATCAATCATTTGAAGCAGTCAAACGACGATACACATATTTTAACGCACTTTTGCAGTGCTTTTTATACACGGCTCACTTGGAAGTTTAGAGGGTGTTTCTCGGCCCACACATGCGTGATCGCTTTGTAATTCTAATCATTTGCGTATCCTAACCTGTTTTGCATTTCGTGGAAATTTCATTTAATTTGCATGATTCCTTGGTGATGCAATTTTCACAAACAGAAGTGTAGATTGAAACTTCATCCCGTTGGCGTTCAAATGAATGCTGAAGTTGGAGAAGCGTTAAGTATTACTGTCATCTTTTTTCGTGTCCCTTTGTTGTGGGTGCTGCAAACGGGAAAATGGGGTCTACTCAACGGCCGGCTCGAACAAGCACACGAAAACACCCCTTGTCAGCTCGATCTCTGTCTTGTCTCGCCACTCGGAGGCAGTTCAACCCCGGGGGCGTCAAAGACGGCAATTTGACCACCACGGAAGACCACCCTGATATATGTATCGGAATTTTCGGCTTGTGGTCAGTGGTGTTGGTCTCTGATCCGGAGTTTGTTGCTAGTGGCGCTACACCAAGGCTTTACATTACATGCTAGTTTCCCAACTGAGAATGAGGTTTTGAACCCTCTTACATGCGGAACTTTACTTGAGAGGGGAACACCTGCATGCATCTCCTCTTATCCTCTTTAAGCCGTAAGTACCGGTAGCCTGGTAGGCAGAGTAACTGGTTAGCAATCGCAGGTTGGTGAGTTCGAAACTCGGTCCAACCTAAGACCGTCGTGTACACGGGACCTGGTGCTTGTTATATCTGCCGTGGCCTGAAATATCCTCAGGTAGGGGTGGTGTGGAAGTTTGGAGAGTGGGGTGCCAGCTCCGGTGTGACCACGTCATCTGACCGTGGTTCAGAATGACGTGTTCCATACGGGATCGATCGCGGAACGTTGCCCATAGCCAATTGTGTTGCTCCAGTGCGATGTTAAATAATTACCTACCTACCATTCAATTAGATTGGTTGATGGTTTTATGGCGCAAAGGCCATATTTGGTCAACCTGCGACAAAACCCAGAGAAGTAATGGACATACATATGCAACGAAGTTTTAGTGACACAGATGAGAGAAAAGGTGTGACCTCATCATCTAACCTTGGTCCAAAATTACGTGGTGTTGTCCTCGGATCTTTCCCTTCGGGTTTGATACCGGACCGCCGCCAATAGCCCGCTGTGTAGCTCCAGTGCGACGTTCATTATAAAATACAGGTCTAATCAGCTCTCTTGCAACGGAAATTGGCCGTAGAGCAACTTGCCGAAGGATGTTTTGTAGAGTCTGCAGTAGCATCGTAGTAGCGACGCTGACGTACCAAATAGATTCCCATAGCCTAAACTAGATGTAGACTAAACACACAAATGTATTACACTCGCGACTTTTTTCGTTCCATAATCAAGTGGTACACACACAAGGGTTGAGCAGAAATCGCCTGCATCATTAATAACGCAGTCCTCGTATCACGCAACATGTTACGGAACCTTCTTTCCTTCCGGAATTATTTCAGAGTCGGCATTAGCATAAAGGCGCCATTAGATCCCGGCGCGCCGCGAGAGCGGGAATTTCTGAGGTTGGATCCACTTATCACGATTACACAAACAGACGGAACATTATCTTTTTTCCAGACTTAATGGACTCGACAGCCCATGAGAGTTCTAAAACTTGCTCACTGAGTTCTGGATTTGGTTTTGGGTGCATGATAATGCGATTCGCAGAGTGTTTGAATGCTTCCACACATACACTATATGGACAAAAGTATTTGGACACTGCAGAAAATCAGGTTGTTTTCCCTGGTTAGGTCTCGGTCGATTGCTTTATGTACCTGGTGCCATGAACGCTGACGTGTACCTCGAGGTTTTGGATCATTCGGCCTTGCCGAATGATCCTATGGCAACAGTATAGCGATGAGGGTTGTTCCTTCCAACGGGATCGAGCTCCACGTCATACTACAAAACGTGTGCTGGACTGGTTTCCTGAAAATGAGGTGAATTTGCTTGACTGGCCTGCTCAGAGCCCCGATCTCCATCCGATCGAGCACTTGTGGGACGAACTGGAGCGACGGGTACGACACCGCCACGCACGCCCATCTTCACAACAATCTCTTCTCACAGCCTTGCAAGAGGCATGGCGAGCTATTCCTGCTCAGACTTATAGAGAACTTGTGGAAAGTATGCCTCGACATGTTGCAGCTGTAATACGAGCGAAAGGATGGCCTACCCGTTACTAAATAGAATAACAAAGCACTTTTTCTGAAAAATATGCAGCGTCCAAATACTTTTGTCCATACAATGTATACCTCAATGTCCTGCTCTAAGGCAGGGTCGCGGTAGTCCGGTTGGAAGGGTAACGGATTAGCAACTGGAGGGTTGCGAGTTCGAATCCCACTAAAGACCGTAGTGTACAAAGGGGCTGGTGCTCGTTCTCTCTGTCGTAACCTCACATGTCCTCACGTTGGCGTGGTGTGGAAGTTTAGAGATTGAGGGTGCCAGCTCTGATGTTGTTCCCGTCATCTAACCGTGGTGTCCTCGGATCTCTCCCTTTGGGTTTGATCCTGGACCGTCGCCTATAGCCCGTTTTGTTACTCCAGTGCGACGTTAATTAAATACCTACATTCCCGCTCTGAGGCATCGAAAGCACGCCTCGATCGCAGAAGCAACATCATACAGCAACTGCTCTTCGATTGATGAGAGTGGTTTTGTAGTCGAATTTCTACGAGGTAGGTAGGTAGTTAATTAACGTCGCACAGGAGCAACACAACGGGATATTGGCGACCTTCCGGGATCAATCCCAAATGAAAAGATTTGTGGACAACACCATGTGATTTTGGACCAAGGTCAGATGACGAGAGCAACACCTGAGCTGGCACCCTACTCTCCAAACTTCCACATACCGTCAACGTAAGGACGTTTGAGACCACGACAGATGTAACGTGCACCAGCCCCTTTTGGTGGTGAATCTCGCAAGATGAACAGATCGAATAAGATTGAACAAAGTCGAAACACAACATTAAATACTAAAAAATACTATCATACGCGTTTACCCCTTTTATAGCGAAAAATATAAGTAACCACTAGATATATCACGGTTGATATATCGCTTGAAACACAATCACGAAACAACAGGATATGGCAATAACTAATTTGTTGAAACATGACCTTAGAGCTCCTGATTCTAAAGGAACGGATTGTGACTTCCTTTGTTCGCAAGCGTAAAGCTCATCGGGGAGAAACAAAAACGAGCGATATAGCCAAATAAGCGATACATCGAGGAGCGAAATATCGTAGGATAACTTCCTAGTACGGAGCAGCTTGTTGGCTTTCGGACCTTGCGCCATAAAACCCCAACTTCCAAATCAATTTTTAAAAGTAAGTACAGTGAAACTTTGATTAACCGTTACTCTTTTAACCGTCACTCTTTTCACCGTCAGTTTCTGTTAACCGTCAGTCAGTTTTATTAAAAGTTAATTAAATATTAAAATATATTAGTACATACATGCATGCATACATACTGTACACATACATACTATACTTATAAGTAAAGTACGGAAAACACCACACACTCACACACATATATATAGTGTGTGTGCCGCTCAGAAAGCACGAAGAA
Source organism: Meta bourneti (assembly GCA_933210815.1). Lineage (NCBI taxonomy): Eukaryota > Metazoa > Arthropoda > Arachnida > Araneae > Tetragnathidae > Meta > Meta bourneti. Next base: position 94,206,059 of record OW119930.1, on the reverse strand, counting down.
ACGAAAGAAAATGACAGACTGTTTTAAAATTTGAATATGTATGTACGTCTAGAGCGTAAGTTCATGAAACAATATGTACATATGAACTATACTGTACTTAATGTAAAATGTACATTGTTTCTGTAAAATAAAATACATGTACAGTGTATTTCCAGTTCTTAAACGTACATTTTTTTCATTCGTTCAGATGAAATGGATTGAGGTGGGTTGTTGTTTAAGGTTTTTCTGTTATCCGTCTATTCGATTAACCGTCTCGGTCCCGACCCTGACGGTTAATCGAAGTTTCACTGTACATTAGGATTGAGAAAACTTTGTGCTGCAAAGTTTCTTAAGTCATGTATGACGTGTTGTATTTTAACCCTTCTGGTGGTTTATCTTCGTGTTCGAAAACAGTGTCCAGCCTCTGATACAGACACTTGTTCGAAATTGTCACCATTTCTGAGTAAGGGACTATTCGTTCCCACTGCTCGAATCTCCATTCTCCCTTGCAGTTATCAGCACACTAGTCCAGATTTGACGGACGATATATCTCGTTGGAGGATGCATGAGATGGGCTCGAAAAGATGAATTTATAATCAAATATGTTCCGAAGGACAAAGGGTGCGGCGGTAGCCCGGTTGGCGGATTAGCAACAGGAGAATTGCGAGTTTGAATCCAACCAAAGACCGTCGTGTGCATGATGGCTGATGCACGCTAAATCAGTCGTGGCCTGCAAAGTTGGTGTGGTGTGGAAGTTTGGAGAGTGGGGTTCCGGCTCATGTGTTCTCGTCATCTGACCGAGGTTCAAAATGACGAGATATTGCTCTCCGATCTTTCCCTTCGCGTTTGTTCCCCCACCGTCGCCAATAACCCGTTGTGTTGCTCCAGTGTAACGTTAACTTACCTACCGAAGGACACACACTAATTGGGCTCGCACTGGTACTTATAGCTAGTGTACGTGCAGTTCTTGTCTTCGGGCGATTGTAGTGAGCTTTCACTCCGCTTGCTTGTTATATTCTGTGTTAAGTACATTTCGTTTTAAGGGAATATTTGCGTATATTTTTTGTGAGCTATAAACTTTTTCCTTCCTATGTGTTAAGTTACTGGAATAATGGAATCTGCAAATGGGGCGGGTGCATCTTTATTCCATTTCGTAAATTATTTCTTCACCAAAATGGCCCTTTTCGAAAATGGGTCGAGCGAAGCTCTTCTCCGTTTCCAAAACAGGAATAATAATTCCAAATTGGATTCGAAGAAAGCCTCGCACGAAGCGATTACGCAGCAGCAGGGAAGGACTCGTTCTCGGAACCCCCTTCCATTCGAAAAGCTTCTCGTTCCTGTTTTCCTTTTTTCGCCCAAACATTCCTCTCATTTCGAACGGAAACATCGTTAGAGTTCTGGAGGACCCCGTTGTTTTCCCGAGCGTTTCCTGTTTTGTAATTAAAATGTTCTAGGAGCTTTCACCGTCCTCTTCCCCCCGCGGAAAATCGTTTGCACATTTAGTGATTGTAATTTTTCCTTTTTGGGTAATTCCGCCTGCGCGTTCTAATGGAAGGGCGGAAGCGGATTGCAGGGGCTCGCAGCAGAATACTAATGGGGGCGCCCCTGCTTTCTTTTTCGATTATTTCACTTCAGTTCGTTTCGGGGGAGGGCGGTGGGACGTCCCACCTTTCCAATGATTTTTTCATAAGCATCCCCATTCTTGTATTGACTGGGCCGCGGTAGCCCTGTTGGCAGAGTAACGGATTAGCAACCTGAGGGTTGCAAGTTTGAATCCAACCAGACTGTCTTGTACAAAGGGGGCTGGTGCACGTTGAATCTGTCATGGCCTCCAATGTCCTCACGTTGGCGTGGTGTGGAAGTTTGCAGAGTTCAGGTGTCACCTCGTCATCTGGCTGTGGTTAAAAATTGTGTTGTCCTTGAATCTTTCCCTTCCGGTTTGATCCCGAACTGTCGCCAATAGCCCGTTGTATTGCTCCAGTGCGACGTTAATTGAAATACCTATCTTGTATTGACTGCAAAGTTGCCATAAAACAGAGCTTTTAATTAAAACAATTTTATCATTAAAGCAAATTATTCAGCGCCCTATTGATGAGCTACAATGGCGCTGCACTATCATATCTACAACGGAAACTGCTCCCGCCACAAATTCTAGGTGATGGCGGTCGCTATAGGAACAGTACTTGTTTCTTTTTAATAGGGGAAACTGGTGGATGTCTTAACCCGCCATGTGGTTGTCTGGATGAATTATCGCGTAATTAGCAAAACTGACCAGATCTTGATCTCATCATCATAAAAAAAATCGACAGTATCTTTATGACGAGATATCTCGTCGTTAGCAAATGGGTCAGATCTTCGTGGACAGGATATCTCGTCGAAACCGCTTAGAAGGTTAATTTAGCTTTGTTTTGGGCGAATACTTGGGTTGGAAAAAGATAGTTTACTGTTATAGATGTTACAAGTAAAAATCGTGACAAACATCCATCTCCAAAGTGCCTTAAAGTGGGCATATGTGACAAACTTGAAAACATTACTCCGAATGGTTTCTATGGCAACAAACCGACGGAGACTGATGAAAGGAACAAACAGCTGCAACTAACTAAACCACATCAAAATAAGTTTTTGTTCCTCAAAATACCTTCTCGAAAGACCATGTACGTGGGGGCTGGTGTTCGATAAATTTGTCGTGGCTTCAAATGTTCAAATATTTGTCAAGAAAATTCTATCTGGTTAGAAATCATGCAGGGAAAACTGCATGTTGTAAGATGGAATTATGTTAAGTGTTAAAAGCAATTAAAAAATACACGTTGAACGGAAAATACACTCAACGGTTTAGAAACCGAATGGTTGCGAGGTCGAAACTCGGTCTAGCCAAAGACCGTCGTGTACACTGGGGTTGGTACACGTTCAATCTGTCGTGGCCTCAAATGTCCCCACGTTGGCGTGGTGTGGAAGTTTAGAGAGTGGGGTGCCAGTTAGGTGTGACATCGTCATCAAAATTCGTAGTTCAAAATTACGTTTCGTCCCCGGGGCGCGTCTTTAGGGATCGATCTCAGACCGTCATCAATAGCCCTAAGTGTTGCTCCAGTGCGACGTTAATTAACTACCTACCTCACTTCGTCTTTCACGTAGATTATATACACTTTGGGTGTGTCTGAAGGCAGCCGAAATGCCACCCGACGCTATGCTCATTTTGCATTACGGCCTGTCGATATAAACGGAAAACCGGGGAAGATTGAGTAGCGAAATTGTTTTCCGAATACCTACCTAGAGGGAGGTGCTTCCTCCCCCTCCACCCCATTGGTGCTACGATTATGAGCACTTTCACGGCTCCTCCCAAACCAAAATGTGTTTAACTACAGGTCGTTCCAAAGTCCGCCACCAGGGTTGGGATAAGTTCTCCCTCGACCACCTGATGACCTGTCTTTAATAAACATCCCATGGTGGTGATGCCGCCGTGAAACCGAGTTTACGAGATTCGTTTACTGCCCTGGTCACCTCGCGATGGCCCCTGGGCGATCGGCCGCTGATGGCCCCCCCTTCTGGGTCTCAGCTTTTATATATTCTCGTCAGTCGTAAAATCTGGTCGTTCTATTCTCCCTTCTCTTGTGAGGAACGTTTAATCAAACCTCCAGAGTTCGCTTGGAATTCTTCCGCGAATCCTCAAGCGGCAGTAGCCCAGTTGGAAGAGTAACGGATTGGCAACTGGAGGGTTGCGAATTCGAATCCAACCAAAGACCGTCGCGTACAAAGGGGGTTGATGCACGTTAAATCTGTCGTGCCCTTCAATGTCTTCACGTTGGCGTGGTGCGGATGTTTGGAGAGTGGGATGCCAGCTCAGGTGTGACCTCGTCTTCTGACAGTGGTTCAAAATGATGTGTTTGTTCTTGGATATTTCTCCTAGAGTTTTGATCCCTGACCCTCGCCAATAGCCCGTTGTATTGCTCCAGTGCGACGTTAATTAAAATACACACCGATTGGGTAACCGGAAGTGAAATTCTGCCGTTTGTTCACATTGAAAATGCAGAAGTCAAGCCGTGGACTGGTGCATGTTCAATCTGTCGTGGCCTCAAATGTCTTCATGTTGGAGAGGTAAGGAAGTCTGGTGATTGGGGTGCCAGCTCAGGTGTTGACCTCGTCCTCTGACCCTGGTTCTAAATGACGTGGTGGTATCGTCGGATCTTTCCCTTTGGGATGGTTCTCGGACCGTCGCCAATAGCCCGTTGTGTTGCTCCAGTGTGTCGTTAATTAAAATACATACCATACCAATGGTGTATACGGTATATAATACGGTGTCCCCTCCTTCGATTTGCACATTTATTAAACATTTTATGTAAGGAAATCAAACACTTTAAAAGCTTTAGAAAATCCTCGCTATCGAATGTGTGATCTGATAGATGCTACATCCAAATAATCAATGAGACAAGTAGTTAAGAAGTAAAATTGAAAATAATGAAAAAATGGAGGAAGAAAACCATGTTTTAAGTGGGTCAAATACGAATAATGAAATCTTATTTTTCGTCGTAGTGTTAAAGGTTTTAGTGCAGGGATCGCCAGACTTCTTTGGCAATCGATTCTTTCAAGAGTTTTTTATCGACCCTTCTATTTGACTATTACGTAATTATAAAACGACAAGCAAAGAAGACGCGTGTGTCAGTTTTTAGATTGTTTATTTTAGTAGTTAGTGTTTATTGTTTGTATATATATCTAGCTGAGTTTACCCGTCGTTTCTCGGGTTTAATCGGTTAAACATCAATTGAAAATGATCCAAAAAATCACTTTTCTGTCATAGAAAATGCAAATACAGTGTTACCTTGAGATACGAGTTTAATTCGTTCCATGACCGAGCTCGTAAATCCAAATGGTCGTATCTCAAATCAATTTTCCCTGTTGAAATTAATTGAAAGGAGATTCATTCGTACCAGGCCCCCCCAAAACCACTCCGATTTCTTTATAATGTATTTATAATGAACAAATATTGTAGCTGGAGTTATAGCCTTTATCGAGTCCTGCTTCAGAATAGTACATATCGTAGAAGTAACGCGATCGCACTGCGTTGCCAAGTCTATTACTCTTACGCCCTGCTCATGTTTGTATATTGTCTTACTCTTTAATTCCATGGATATTACCTTTTTCCTTTTCTCACCATTGTTCTTTACACTCACCTTCTTTGGACTCATGGTTATACGAAAAAAAATTAATTAAATAAACTGTACATCACCCCGTTTTTCCGTTTTCAGAATTGACGCATCTGATAGGAGAAAAGAAAAATGAAAAAAAAAAGAAAGAAAGAAAGAAAAGAAAGGGACTCGGGCCTCGCGGTCGCAGTTGACAATAAATGTCAAACCAAATTAAGAAATTGATAGATTTTTGTGACAGACTTTAACTGTCATCAGGTGAGGTAACTATGTGAACTGAACTGACTCGGGAATCTGAGCTTAGTGGTGGTTGTGACGTCACCGAAGCAGGCTCGTATCTCAAATTCTGACTCCGAACTCAAGGCAAAAAATTGACCTAGTGACGGCTCGTATCTCAAAAAACTCGTATGTTGGGGCACTCGTAACACAAGGTACCACTGTATAGAGAAAAAATAAGCAAGCGCAAAATAATTTACAAAACTGAGATTTTTATAACTTCCGCAATTTATTTTAGATCCAATTTGACATACTATAGGTGAGACAAACCTACCAAAACTGATACTGAGATGACTATATGCTAAAGTCGATTTTGAGTTTTGGAGTGATTGTGAAGTTCCCTTTAAGAGTTCATTTTCTAAAAAAAGACATCGTATTATTTGCATTCAGTTTTTGTTAAGAATATTTTTTTTATTTGTAGCACCTCTTGCACCAGGAATCCGAATTTCGGAATTCCACCATCATTATGAAAGGCTGACAAATCATATCGATACGATATCATCATCAACGTTTCAAGCAATTACACTTATGCTTGAAAATTCTATCCCGCATTTTACAGACGGGATACGTAAACGATATGATACGGAGCGATTTTCAGCGCAAGAGCACCCATCTGCGATTGCACCATACTTTAAGATTCCAATAAAACCTCCAAGATCATCTTGAGAGGCGACTCCTGTAGATATTAACTCTGACGTCATCTGCACAGCCAGACCTGGAGAGAGCGCCCCCAGGATGACGTGACGTTACACCCCCCTCTGCACACCCAAGACAAATAGAACGGGTATTGGTATTTTCAATTAATGTCACACTGGAGCAACATAATGGGCTATTGGTGACGGTCCGGGATCAATCCCAAAGGGAAATTTTGAACCACGGTCAGCTGACGACAAATAGAACGGGGGTTAATTTGTAACCTACGTGACCCGCAGGATTCCAAAGAATAAGTACTAAATTTGATGTAGATTGGTCAAACGATATAGATAAGACAGACAAATGGGCCAGTTCTGCTTTATGTATAGATATAGTATATATTATTACATTGGCTTAATGTCAAAGGGATGCTATTTTGTTTTTGACGTCTTTCTTAACATTACTTATTGGATAGGGGATAAATAATATATAATTTAAATAACCAAAATAACAATACAATCTTCCTTATACAAATGAAAATAAGACTTTTATTAACTTAGCATACAGTTTACTAACGTTGTCAAAGCGTGCTTCGTGACTCTTGACAAGATGAGCAATGTTGGCTTCCAAATGAGTCACTTTCAGCCTTCAATCCGCCACGGAATTCTATATTCACCCTTAATTGCGATGTCATTCAGGATGGAGTCATTCCAAGTGAATCGAATTCAATATTACTTGTACAATGATGTTATATTTTTCTATCGGATCCCTGAGCCCGGATCGACTCCTAACAATGTTCTATCGACCCCTGGGGTCGATATCGTTCACTTTGGTGACCACTGTTTTAGTGTATTCAAAGCTTTTTTAATGTTCCTGCTGCAGATGGTAATGAAATACATAATTTAGCAGAGTCATTTCCCCGCTTAAACTGTTCTGACGCATTTTAAACTGTCGCCCGACTGGGACAAAAGGAACAGTAAAAAAAAATTCAGTCAAGTTTCAAATTCCAGGACTACATAAAAAATTCCTTTCATTCTTTTGAACTTTTTTAGTTCATTTAGGACATTTCAGTGAGAAAAACCTTCTATAGAACACAACCGAGTGGGGGCCCGAAGGCATCCAAGAGCGCTAATTGCCATAATTAAAAACAAAAGAAAACCACCCGCTGTTTTTCAATTCCAACGCGCATCTTCCAAAAAAGGGCTTCTTTTTCAACATCCTCCGGTTACCGCAAATAACAATAACGAAGCCTTCCGCAGAGATCGTTAAAAAGTTTCCATTGCCACTAACGCGACGCTAAATTTTGATTTAAAATCTTTATAGAATTTTCGTTCCGCTTTTTTCCCCACCTCGGTTTTGATATTCCCTTCTTGGAAGCTTCGGGCGAAAACCTCGACGAGATTTTTAAATGGGATAAAAATTAATTTTTTCCTTCATGTCCTCAACGATTTAAACCGTTTTTTTATTCTCTTTGCACGAACAATTAACTTCGAGTGAAAAATTTTTATTCTTGCGAATGAATTTGAAAAAGATTTATTTTCTTTTTCTCTGGAAGAAGCGAACATTTTCTGATAATTAGGAGAATTGTTTGACGACACTTTTCTTTAAGAGTTTAGAGTTCATGCAAATAATATTTTGATACATGCGAGTAATTTGTAGGAATACTTTGTTTCATTCAAGTAACTTATGCTAGGAATATTTTGATACGTGCAAGTATTTTAAACTATGAATATTCTGATTCATTCAAGTAACTAATACTAGAAATATTTTGATGCATGCAAGTAACTTATATTAGGAATAATTTGTTACACAGATACTTTATGCGAATGATGTTCTGTTGCATGAAGGTAATATTTTTGTGAATGATTTTGATACTAATGTACATATAAAATTATATGTAATAACACATAATTCACACATAGTTTTGATTGATACAAACACTATTTCATACAGGTTGGATAACCTTCCATCTTCTGGCATAGGAAAAGGATCGCCTTGACTCTGTGGGTTTTCTCAGTCCGCTAGCAATAGCTGCTAGCTGTATTCAGCGCAGGTTCGATTCCCCCCTGGGTGCATTTCTCTTTTCAGTGTCACAAAACTTTCCTCTGTATGTTCATTACTTTATGTCGTCTTGTGCTTGGCGTGGCTTGACCTAATATCGCCCGTGCGCTCAAAATCAACCAACTCCCATTTAGCGTAACTTTACCTTCGGGTTTGATCCCGAACCGCTGCCAATAGCCCGTACTGTTGCTCCAGTGCGACGATAATTAAATACCTGCCTATTTGGCGTAAGATAAAATAAATATTTTATACGGTTATATATTTTGACATAAGCAAATAACTTTTGATGGAACTAATATTTCGATAGAGCAAACAATATTTTATATAAATAAAAATTTGATATGAATAAATAACTTTTATGCATTTAATACTTTGATACACGTAAATAATATTTCATGCAATTAAATATTTGAATGGTTTGTATTGGCATGAGCAATTCAACTTTACCGAATGTGGCGCACACCATTTGGCTTCTTTGAAAGCGGACGTTTTCATCATCACGTCCTGGTCACCAATCAGCAGTCTTTAAAAGCAGTGCAACTTCAGTCTACTAAAAAGGGCCTCGTAGTTGGTTGCACTGATATATGTACTACTACCATAGCGTAAGTTAATTATTGTCTGTCCTTCTACATCTCACCACCTGCAGGTGATTACTTCTATTTTTCCATTCTAAAGTTGTCAAAGGGGTGGAATTAGAATCTCGAAAGCGATCACTTCAGCGTGCACTTATGAAGAAGCAGCGAAAATAATTAAGTGTGTGAGACCTGTTTATGATGGATGGTCTCTAAACACTAACGATCTTTTCAGGCGATGAGGTCTCACCTCCTGCAAGCATCTGCCGCACTCCAAAACAAACACCTCCCCCAAAGAAGAAATAATCCCCCCCGAGCACTTTTTTCCCCCTTTTTGACAACTCTGCCTTTTTATCTTCCTTTCCTTCGATTGTTGGAGAAGTCACTCTTTTGACAAATGATGTTTAAAATTCGCGCTTTTCATTATTGTTAGCGTTGTTTTTCTTATCGGGAAAAAAAGTGAAAGATCAATCGAGGTTTTTCCGCTTTCCTTCTTTTCCTGGAAGTAGATGAATCGTGAAATTCCGCCGAAGCATTTTTGACTTCGCGACTAATTAATCAAAGAAGTTTTATTTTCTGACACTTGGCCTCCGAAAGAAAAGCGTTTCGTTCCAAAAGCGCATTGAAAGATTTCCACCCCTTTGAAAAATTCCATCCGCATTCACTTTCTGTCACCACTAAACGCTCGTGGCGTGTGGCGTGATGGAAGCAGGTCACAAAACTCAAGAAACAAGAATTTAAGGGATAATCAATTGGATTCTTCAGTGGAGGAGGTAGAGCAAATTGATGAGGGAATTTCACTTTCTTTTGTACAGTAGGTATTTTAATTAAAGTCTCACTGGAGCAACGCAACGGGGTAGAGGCGACAGTTCTTTATTAATCTCGAAGGGAAAGGACCGAGGAAAACGCCTCCTCATTTTAAACCACGATCAGATCACGAGAACACCTGATCTGGAACCCCACTCTCCAAACTTCCACACCACGCCAACTTGAGGACATTGGAGACCACGATAGATTTAATGTGCACCAGCCCCCGTGTACACGACAGTCTTTGGCTGGACCTAGTTTCGAATTCGCAACCCTCCGGTTGCTAATCCGTTGCTCTTCCAACTGGGCTACCCCGGCCCTTTCTTAGCAAACCGATGGTTGCGAGTTCGAATAAAACCAAAAGATCGTCGTGTACAAAAGGGGGCTGGTGCATGTTAAATTCGTCGTGTCCTGAAATGTCCTCACGTTGAACGTGGTGTGGAAGTTTGGAGAGTGGGGTGCCAGATCAGGTGTCCTCGTCATCTGACCGTGGTTCAAAATTACGAGGTGTCCTCGGATCTTTCCCTTTGGGATTGATCCCGGACCGTCACCAATTGCCAGTTGCTCCAGTGCGACGTTAATTAAAAAATACCCAAAATAGCTCTTTTCTTTGAAATAGAGTCCTTCGGAAAAAATCCATTGTTCATTTCCTAAGAATATAATCGTTTGGAAAGATTCTCATGTTCATTACCTTGGAATAGAATCCTTTGAGATTTTATTGCTCCTTTCCTTGAAAAAATAGGATCTTTTGTAAAGATTGTATTACTTGGAATAATATCCTTCGGAAAGTTTCTATTTCTTATTTCCTTGGATTAGAGCCATTTGAAAAGATTCTATTGCTCATTTTCTTATAATAAAATCCTTTGCATAGATTCTATTGGCCAAAGTGGTCAAAATTGGTCAGAAATCATGCAGAGGAGACTACAGTTTGCATAGTGGAATTGTGTGTGTGAAACTCAGTTGCACCGAAACGTATTCAAAGGATTCGGAGTTAAATGTCAAAAATTTAAATTTGTTGACCTATAGCAGAAGAATCAAACCGCGAAATCATATAAATATCTTTAAACTTCAAGATAAGTCAATTGGAAATAAAGAAACATAAACGTATGTATCTACTTGTAATGAAAGAAAATTGTTATGTATATTAAATTTGGCTACTAAAAAACTTGTTCGATCTCTTAGCCAAATTCTTAAAGGCTTATCAATTATATTCTCTCTTTGCTCTATCACTTATGAAAATATTCTATGAAAGAACTACTTGACACATTTTTGAAACACCCTAGATTACTGAATATCATTGCAATTATTTTTCCTTTCAATTACGGTCTCAGAATTATCAAATTGACGGTTTTCTTTAGGACACAAAAACCCATTTGAACGAGTTCAAAATTTTGACGAGAGAAATTTCTACGAATAATGCTTGGAATTTAGTGTTCTTTGTGACTATACAAAACGGCTATTCATCTTTAAAATGTAATTAAAAACTTATCCAACTTCCTTTGCGGCAACAAAGCAAAACTGTTCGGAGCTTCAAGATCGATATCATAAACGCCATTTCCCCAATCAAAATTCGGTGTCTTAAACTTTCAGTCTTTTGAGTCGGATTCGCTGACAGAGAACGTTTCAATTTTTCTGCACCTCGACAAAACACAAGAGGGGAACGAATAAAAAAAAAATCGAAGTCTGCAGAAACAAGTTTCGCCTCAGAAATTATCAACAATCGCCGGAGAGCAGATAAGACAACGGAGGAGCCCCGCCGCTATCGTGTTTGATATCGCTCCTGCGCTCGAACCCTCCGCTTCTCTCTACTCACTTACACTTCCGGCAGTGACTGATGACAAAAAACAACTGCGGCCTCATTTTTAAACGACAAAATCCTTCGTTCAGGAAAAAGATGTGAGATTACCCGAACTGCCATATTGGGCGCAAACGCGCCTTTTGGGCTGCATTTGAACGCCCTGAGATTTCCGAGTAGCGAAGGGTTGGTTTTACACCCTAGAAAGAATCCTAGGAAGGATTCTATTGGTCCAGATCAAAGGTCACGCAGAAAAGATTGCAGGTTACTGAAAGGATACTGCGTGTTAATCCTTCAACTCGTGGGTCGAAATTTTATCATTGGACGCGTTTATGGACTAAAATGATAAGTTTGGTAGCATAATTCATTTGTATCACTTTGAGTAAACATCTCAAAAATGTACTTAAAAAAATGCCATATTTTACACATAATATACTTCATTAGATACATCTGTGTTGCACAGAAATTCTGATTGCATGATATAGGGGATTTTTTATTTTTAAACCTCTTTCGCGGTGCACTGATTTTAAACGCTATGCTGCATTGGTGACTCGGACGTGATTGCGAGCACGTGCACTTAAAAACAAGCCAAATGACGCGTGCTACATATGGCAAGGTATGCACACCCTTATGCGGCCGGTGAACGTTTTTAGCTCTTCTATTATGGACATTCTCTGGGATGACCTGTTATATCTGTACGTGAAAACAATGTTTCGTTCGTTAGTACAAGTCAGGAAAGCACAAAAGTATCGCTCGCCATGCTTTATACATTCCAATCTTACGACGACTAGTAATTTTGAACCAGTCAGATGACGAGATGAACACCTGAGCTGGCACCCCACTCTCCAAACGTCCACACAAGGCCAACGTGAGGACATTGGAGGCCACGAAAGATTGAACGTGCACCAGCCCCCCTTTGTACACGACGGTCTTTGGTTGGATTCGAACTCCGGTTGCTAATCCGTCACTCTTCCAAGCAGGCTACTGCGGCCCGAATTACATCGCGGAGTGTTTTGTAAGAGATAAGACCAAAATCGGAATATCAAATGAAAGTGTAGTTAGGAATTTAAGCTAATCAACGCTTTGGGAATTTATTTGAATGCAATTATAATTAATTAATAAGTTAATTAACGCGTCTCTTGTAACAAAGAAATTCCTCTTTCGAATCGTTCTGTCGCATACGGACGTTTTACAAAAAGCGAAATTGGGGGGCGCTTCCTCCTGTATATCTGGCAACCCTGCAGATTACATCACTCCGCTATTCATCGCCGAGCTGACTTTGACACGGCACCGATAACGATTACGATGAAGAAGTGGGAAAACTTCATCGCGCGTTACTGTTATCGTTTAATTAACGACCCTCCCACCCTGGGGCTGTAGAGGGCGGAGGGGTGCAGGAGAGACGTTGGCATTCTTAAAGAGTTCCCTTCGCCTCTTTTGTTTTAGTTCGGGGGTGTTTCGTGAATAATTACAAAGTCATTTCCGTTTTACGGGTGGGGGGGGGGTGGAGACAATTTTTGTCGTTCAGACCTTGGAGGAGTCCATTGTTCGAGCTGTCTGGAGGGTTCTATTGTTGCAGAGGAGGGGGAGAAGTACTTCCGGATACAATGCGGTTGTTGATGCTGGAAAACAATTAGGGGTACAAATACGGAGGATGCATAGAATAGGAACGATTACGCTCTTTGGTTTCAGTGTAATAACATCGGGAATCCTACAGTGGGGCAACAACTTGTAAGGGGCACTTATTCACCACTCTATTATTAACACTGGAACGACCTGAAGTGACGGATTTCAGATTTCTTGTTTTGAATCAGACCTTGAAGACGCTTTTGTCGCAATTTATGTTGACTTTTCTTGGAATTTATGGGGACTTTTGTCGAGGTAAAAGAATTAAATGAGCCAATTTATTCTCCACTCAATACTCAGTTACAAGATCTATATAAGAGATATCTAAATATATCACAATCACAGTTAACAGAACGGGCTTAATTTATTCATAATTTATCGCAACGGTATTTCGATAACAGTTCAAGGCAGGTAGGTGGGGAGTTTACAATGACGGTTTAGGCATTGACCTCGTCATCTGACCGTGGTTCAAAATAAAATGTTGCCCGTCGGACCTTACCCTTCGGGATCGATCCCAGACCATCACCAATAGCCCGTTGTGTTGCTTTAGTGTGCATTAATTCAACTACCTACCTAACATCTATAGTGTGGGAATCTAGGGAGTTAATACATCATAACTGAGAAAGCGACACAACATCTGAAGGACTAAATATATTTATTTACAGCAATTACATCTGAATATGACATCTGAACAAAGCATCTTAAGATCAGTGACTGCGTCGTACAACTGGTAAACTGGTAGCTACGCTCAACAGAGGGCGCTGGTGTGTGCCGCTTTGATTGGTCGAGAGGATAACATCCTACAATAGATATAAGTAATAAAAAAAGTTTACCGAAGATTCTATATATACATATATGTATATATATATATGTATGTGTGAATACACTATATGGACAAAAGCATTTGAACACTGCAGAAAATGTGGGGTTGTTTTTCCTGGTTAGGACTCGGCCCATTGCTTTATGTACCTGGTACCATGAACGTGTACCTCGACGTTCTGGATCATTCGGCCTTGCCTACTTTATGGCAATACTACGGCGATGAGGGTTGTTTCTTCCAACAGAATCGAGCTCCATGTCATACTGTAAACGTGTGCTGGACTGGTTTCCTGAAAAGGAGGTGAATTCGCTTGACTGGCCTCCTCAGAGCCCCGATCTCGATCCCATCGAGTACTTGTGGGACGAACTGGAACGACGGGTACGACACCGCCATGCACGCCCATCTTCACAACAATCTCTTCTCACAGCCTTGCAAGAGGCATGGCGAGCTATGCCTGCCCAGACTTGCAGAGAACTTGTGTAAAGTATGCCTCGACGTGTTGCAGCTGTAATGCAAGCGAAAGGAGGGCCTACCCGTTACTAAATAGAATAATGAATCACTTTTTCTGAAAAACATGCAGTTGGTGCAAACGCCAAAAGGTCAAACATACAGACAAGCAGAAAGCCAAAATACTGGGGGTATAAAACTAGTCAAACAGAAACCAGAAAGCAGAACTGTCCATGAGGCTCCTTCTTGATGACGCCCTCATTCACCAACACTTCTTCAGTTTTTCCAAATTTTCTTGATATTCGTTAGTTTAAATTCCGAAATTTCTCTTTGTTTTGTAATATTGAATTATATATACATATATATACATATATGTATATGTATATGTATATGTATATATATACATATATATATATATATATACATATATATATATATATATATATATATATATATATATATATATATATATATATATATATATATATATATATATATATATATATATATGGATACCGGACCGCCACCAATAAGCCTTCGTTTTGCTCTTGCGACGTTAATTTAACTATCTCAATTCCTCAATGTCTCCAATGTCCTCACGTTGGCGTGGTGTGGAAGTTTGGAGAGCGGGATGCCAGTTCAGGTGTTCTCGTCATCTGACCGTGGTTCAAAATTACGTGGTGCTGTTCTCGGATCTTTCTCTTTGGGATTGATCCCGGACTCCCACCAATAGCCCGCTGTGTTGCTCCAGTGTGACGTTAATTAAAAATACCAAAATACCTTTGCCAATAGCCCGTTGTGTTGCTCCAGAGTGACATTAATTTACTACCTACCACGTTCACGTCCTATTATTCCCCACAAACGGAGCAGCGAGGAAACAAACCCCCAGTGGTCTTCCCATCCCTGAATTATGCAGAGGGGCCCTTCTTACTCTATCTCGCGTCTATTACTCTCTTTAAGGAGGGCCATACATCTTGGGATAATGAAGAAATCGGACCCCCGGAGGGGTCCCCTCCCGCGAAAAGGCACTTCCCCGAATTTACATATATTTTAATTAGACCCGGAGCCCTTGTTCAAACACTCCTCCCCTCACAGACTGATCAAATTTAATAATTACAGCGCTCCATA
This sequence comes from Meta bourneti, assembly GCA_933210815.1. Lineage (NCBI taxonomy): Eukaryota > Metazoa > Arthropoda > Arachnida > Araneae > Tetragnathidae > Meta > Meta bourneti. The sequence continues at coordinate 94,190,777 of OW119930.1, read as the reverse complement.
AATATTCATTTATCGCTCCCCCGCTCTTTTATGGACCGCTTTTAAAAGCTGTTGCCACTCGCGGGAAGACAAATACTGAGGTTAATCATAATCGCCAATGCCGCTTGTTGATACCGGGGATTTTTCATCCGCGCCTCATGTAATTTCGTTACGCAGCCGAGTTTTGATTGAAAACTGTCGCTGCTAAGAACGGGGATTATTTTGATTGAAGCCACTTGTTTCCCCCGCTTTGGGGATTTTTATTGGGGTGGTTATCCCTGTTCCGCGGAAAGAGTTATCATCGGTACTTGTGTTGGGGGACAGACAATGCAATAACCACCCGATCCTCGTAGAGTTTGTCCGCAGGGTCTGGAGTACGACGGAATAAAGGAGCTATTCTGTAAGTATGCGATGATGCGTTGTTTCTTGGGGCCGCCTCTTCGCTTTCAGGCCAGTGGGGTCCAGAGACGTTTAAGATCTTATGCGTTACAGGAGCGATTAACTCATTTTGGGTAGAAGTTCGCCGCGTCTAACCAACCTGGACGGACTAATCGGATTCGATTGAGGACGAATAGCGATATTTTCTTTCCCATGGGGAGGCATTACGTGGTGTTGTCCTCGATCTTTACCTTTGGGAGTGATCCCGGTCAGTCGCCAGTACCCCGTTGTGTTGCTCCAGAGCGACGTTAATGAAAAATACCAAAAATAATATAAAAATACTACCGAGCCGCGGTTGCCGGGTCGAAAAGTCACGTATTAGCTTAGCGTCAGATGTCATCTGACCATGGTTCAAAATTAGGGGTGTTGTCCTCGGATTTTTCTCTTTGTGTTTGATCTCCGATTGGTTGGTTTGAGGGTTTTATGGCGCAAGAGCCATATTTGGCCATTCTGCGCCAGGCATAAGACATACACCATCAAGTGATAGACACACATACAATGAAAGTTTTACTGACATTGAAGAGAGAAGTATACCTATAGAGGAAGGGTTTGGTCCCGGACCGTCAGCGTATAGCCGATTGTGTTGCACAAGTGTGACGTTAACTAAATACCATTACCATTACATATTTCACATAAAGTATATTTCCCATATTCCCGTGTCTAGTAAACACGGGGTTGAGCTCCCGGAATACACAATCGATATTTTTCCCTAACCCACCATATGCCTCGCTGTGTTTTTCAATGTTGGTGGGGGAAGTTTATGGTGGTTAGAGAGCCTATATAGATAAAGAGGTGACAGGGGAAACGGCAGCCATGTTTTTCAACCGTTGCTGTGCCAACGCGGACGCTATGCAAAAGTCGGTTTCACCAGGGTTGCTAAATCAGTTTATTTTGATATAAAGACTTCGGGTTTGGAGACAGTTTGGCGTTGGATTTTAAATTTTGATAAATTAGACTTTCTTATGGCACAAGAGCTACTCATTTAGACCACAGACCAGTTTATAAACCAGTAATATACAGGACTTAATCTGGTGTGTGCTTGGGGTCTGAATAAAAAAATCTTTTTTAATTTCATACATTGAGTTAGATTTGAATTAGGAACACTTTCATGTTATTCCAATGTGGGGTAACATATTTTGTCCTGTAATTTTCCGAATAAATTATTCATGTAAAATATTTTTCGTAAGATAAAAGAGCTTTAAATGCTTAATAGAAATACTGTAAAACTCCAATTATCACGACTGAGTGCCGGACGTAATCCGGATATGCAAAAATCCGGAGAATTGGCAGTCATAAAAACACGTTATGAAATAAACCGCGAATATTGATCTAAAATAATTTTTATTTATTTTTATGACGAGAATACGGTACATTTGAATGGCAACTTAATAAAAAAAGTAGACAAAATACAGTAGTTGTAGTACTGTATTTTGAAAGTAAGGTAAATAATTAAGTATTTTAAATATCATACATGTTCTTGGCATTGGTTTTGCAGATGGTGAAACTTCTAAATTTTTAACTAACTCTTACTTAAATCCTTTATAGTTTGTTTTTCCAATGTTTACTTTAAACTATCTAACTTTTATAATTTACTGCAGATAATTTCTTAGCTATATATGGTAAAAGCATTGAGGATTTGACTTTAATTTGTTCCATGGAATTCCAATATGCATCTTGATCAATCCGTTGGTGATGTATGATGATTTAGGTCTTTGTGCCGATTGTATTATCTATGTAAATAAGAATGGATTGTTTGTACATTGAATATTTTCGACCCATTTCAAGTTTTCTTATGCTAAATCAGTCTCTTGCGCGTTTAGTGTCTGTATGTACGTCCATCTGTATGTATGTGCCCATACTGCGTCCAAACGGTTGAATATACTTTCATGAAACTTTGCATACTGTGAGTACTTACATTCATTTAGTGACTCAACTTGGTTGCTTTAGTCTGTCTGTCCATCTTCCCGTTCTATGTTCGATTTTGTGTCTGTACAAGTATCACATAAAATTTATTTAACATAATTCAATGCCCAATGTTCTATATTGGATACATCATATTTTTGTTTAGTGAATTCACGATTTGAAATTTCTTTGCCTACATATTTAGGCAAGTTTAATGTTAAAAAAACTATACCTAAATCAACCATAATTTACCAGAGCTATCCAAAAACTATTTTTAAGGAATTTAAATTCTAATACTTTATTTATTTTGAGCCTTATTTTTCTTTACGAAATGTAACAAATTCTGAATATTTGGGACAGAAAGAAGATAAATAGAATAAAACATTATAAATAATGCATTCAGAACAAGACCTTTTAAAGTATTACTGGTAGCTAATATGGCAACCTCGGTACTTTTTAATCATTTGCTTTTTAAATTTATGTCCGTTATATTCCAAGAATCTATTTTGGAGTGGAAAAACAGATACATTCATTACTTTTCGTTCGAAGCTTTTTTAAAATATGATTTAACATATTTCTGCATTTTCAATTTGATGTGTTTATGGTTTAATTAGTTAAAACATTTTTAATCATTGTATGATAATTTTGGGAAACGCTTTTTTTTAATGACATACAAGGCATTTATATGCGTACTCAACTATTTTATGCATTCTGGGTAACATTGGCACATTCTAGAGATTTTGTCTTACTAAAAATTTAAATTCTACAAAAATGTAAAATATTACATATGGCATTTAATTACATTTGTGGAATTGCGTATTTTACAATTGTGTACATTTATAAGAGTTGTTACATGTAATGAATAGGAATTACAATTTATTAACGAAAGTGGAAGTTCTTAACCAGTTCAACCCGACTAACGCCGGGAAATTCTGCTACTAAATAAATAAATAAGCACTTGGGTCGGACTAGAGAGCCTATATAAAGAGAGAATGAACATACACCAGACATTTCCTGATTGACTGATGAGGCCGGCAGCCATGTTTTTCCTTTTCAGGTCAGTTCAACATGGCGGTTGTACGTTGCTGATTGTGATTTTGGGAGTTTTGTTTGGATACACTTGTAATTTACAATTTTGAATGTAAGAACGCCTTTTTTCCATTTAATATAGATCAACCTACCCACCTAATGAACAAAATAAGGTGTAAACTATTGATAACATTAATTTAGACAACTAAAAAGAAACAAAGGTGTAAAATTCCGTCGACTATTCTCTCCAAACGATGAGAATTCCGCCAATAATGTAAAGCGTATAAAATTGTTTTACTAGTATTGTTCGAAAAACAATTTTTTCGGAAACGTTATATTTAAAATTCTAATTATATTTAAAATACTTTTTTTATTTCTTTCCACACAATAAATAATTTATGAATATTTGAATGATGGAAAAAATGGATATTTAAAATACTTAATTATTTACTTTATTTTGAAAATACATTACATTATTACACTGTATTCTTGTAATAATAAACAAATTATTTTAGATCAAAATTCGCGTTTCATTTCACACCATAACCGTTTTTTATGACTGTCCCAATTCTCCATATTTTTCCATATCCCGATTACGTCCCGCACTCAGTCGTGATAATTGGAGTTTTACTGTATTTCTATTGAGCATTTAAAGCTCTTTTATCTTATGAAAAATAATTTTACATGAATAATTTTTTCGGAAAATTACAGGCAAAATACGTTGTCTCACATTGGAATAACATGCAAGTGTTCCTAATTCAAATCTAACTCAATGTACGAAATTAAAAAAAGGCTTTTTTATTCAGACCCCCAAGCACACACCAGATTAAGTCCTGTATATTACTGGTTTATAAATGGGTCTGGTCTAAATGAGTAGCTCTTATGCCATGAGAAAATCCAATCTATCAATATTTGAAACCCAACGCCAAACTGTCGCCAAACCCGGTCTTCATATCAAAATAACCTGATTAGCAACCCTAGTGAGACCGTCCATTTGCATAGCGTCCGCGTTGGCACAGCAACGGTTGAAAAACATGGCTGTCGTTTCCTCTATGTCACCTCTCTATCTATATAGGCTTTCTAGGTCGGACGTAATGAGCAACCAATATATGTGAGTTTCCAGTCAGGTTTGCTCATCCTCGTATTGCCACTTCTTGGGGTTTCCGGTTTTTCTTCGTAGGCGAGAGACAAAAGGGGTTAGCTTGCATTAAGACCTGTATGACGAAACTTCCCATTTTCCATTATAGTTATTGGGGCCGTAGTAGCCCTGTTGGAAGAGTAACGGATTAGCAACCGAACGATGCGAGTTCGATTCCAGCCGAAGACCATCGTGTACTAAAGGGGCTGGTGCACGTTCAATCTGTCGTAGCCTCCAGTGTCCTCACGTTGGCATGGTGTGGAAGTTTGGAGAGTGGGGTCAGCTCAGGTGTTGCCTCGTCATCTGACCGTGATTCAAAATTACGTGGTATTTGTCCTCGGACCTTTCCCTTCGGGATGGATCCCGGACCATAGCTAATAGCCCGTTGTGTTGCTCCAGTGAGACTTTTATTAACTACCTACCATAATAGCTGGTTGAGTGCAAAATTGTTCATTTATACAGATGGCTCTTATAATATGATTACCAACTGTTTCTCGTAACTGACTAAAAATGACAGAAGAATTCTAAAAATTTCTTTTAGTTATCCTGACTAACTTATTTTTTACTTTTGGATTGAATATCGCCTGAACATGAACTCCCTCCCCAGTTCTATCAACCAATCAGCGCCGGGACAGAAGGACTCCGAACTGAAAACATTCCTTTTCTGGCGGCATCTCTTCAAAAGAATTTGAACGAAAGCGAGAAAAACTAAACAAAGCCTTTCTTCAAATTCGTTTCGGAATCATCGCGAGATTTTTGTCTCTCGTTTAAGTACGCGAGATAAATTATTCATAAAGTTTCGCATCAAAGTGGCAATGCTCGAGAGCGAATTGTTTAAATTCGCGAGCGGGAGGTCTGAAAAAAATGGCGGAATTATTATTTCCATAAATTAGTTTCGTAAATGGCGTTAAGAGAATATCTTTCGATGACAATGTGAGGAGCGATAAAGAGGGAGAAAGTTCTACGTTCGACTGTTCCTCGAACTTCCGACATTTCAAGAAACAATTATTGTTGGGTATAAAACATCCGAAAGTTTGATTAATAAAAATTCGTATCTTTGTCCTTTTCATTCGTCGAATCGCTTATTAGAATAATTATTCATTTGAATGGAGGGGAATTCATTGCACGAAACAATCAGAAATAATTTAAATTGGAGTTTGGATTTTTTAAACCTTGAATCTAAACCCTTTCGGAATTAAGTACAGGTATGTTTACATTTTAGAGATTTTCTCGCTACTTTTTAAAGTTTGAAGCATTTTCTGGGCAATACGTTCCAAAGTTCACCTTTGGGTAGGTAGTTAATTAAAGTCGCACTGCAGCAACACAACGGGCTATTGCAGACGGTCCGGGATCAAACCAGTAGAGAATGATCCGAGAACAGCACCACTTAATCTTGAACCAGGTGTTCTCGTCATCTGACCGTGTGCTGTCCTCGGATCTTTCCCTTTCGGTTTGATCCCGGACCGTGGTTGTTCCAGTGCGACGTTAATTAAAACTACCTCCCTTATAAGTCGTACAGTGGATGATTATGACTTTGACTATCCTGTGTTGCCCATGGCAGCCGACAAGAGTTAAAGGTTACGTATTAAGTAAGTGATGATTGTCAAAGATTAGTGAAGCTGTGATAGGAGTAGAAGCAGTGTCTCTTCCACAGGCAGTTGTTGGAAGTTCTTTGTATCGCAGTGGCAATTCAACTCTTTTTCTCCGTGGAACATCCGTTAAGATGTCAGCCGTCTCCAATAGCCTGTTTAGGTGTTCTCAACACACACACACGCACACGCACACGCACACACACACACACACACGCACACGCACACACACACACACTTATCAATGTGTGTCTTGTAGTTTGAGTTTAGGTAAATTCGAATAAGTTACCTAATTTTAAAATATTATCCTAATTTTCCTGTATAGCGCAGTCACGTTGGCGTGGTGTGGAAGTTTGGAGAGTGGGGTACCAGCTCAGGTGTTGATCTCGTCATCTGATCTTGGTACAAAGTTCCGATGTGTTGTCCTCGGATATTTCCCTTCGGAATGGATCCCGATCCGTCACCAAAACTCCATTGTGTTGCACCAGTGCGACGTTAATTCAACTTCCTACCTGTATAGTGTTGCATAGAGTGTACAGTCGGGGAAACACGTAGCCTATTCTTAATTTGAGCCCATTTAACAGAAGAGAAAATTCAGAGAATGCGTTTGACAGAAACTAACGTCTTCTATAAATTCAAATGCATAAAATTTGCATAAGGGGCCGTCTTCATATTAAATTGAACACCAACTTCATAATTTCCAATGGAAAAATATTTCGACACACAATTTCGTATCTAGTACAAGGATATATCAAAAAGTAAGGTGAATTTGTCTCTAAAACTCAGTTTTTTGTGTAGCTAATTCATTTTTTTATATGTTGCAAGTACCAAGGTGATAGAAGTGTGACGGCTTGTAGAAACTTCTACGTCAACCCGTCTGGTGCTTAGAGCCAATCAAAGATGGCGCATCGACTTGAGCATTACTCCAAGGAGGAGGTGTCATTTGTTTTTTATGGGCCAAGGGGAAAAAACATGTGATATTCATCGAGAATTGTTGGAAGTCTATGGAGAGAGTGTTATGTCGCAGAAACAAGTGTACGTGTGGTGTAACGACACGAATGTGGCTGTCGTCGATGCCATGATTCGTGAAGATAGAAGAGTGAGGTTGCATGATATTGCAAATGCATTGAATAGCTCATATGGTTCAGTGAGCAGTATTACCATATTTTGGATTACCCTGAAGAAACACCTCCGTGGGCAGCATTTCCATACACTGGAAGAGACAAAACACTTACCTGCTTAGGGAACCTGGAGCAAGATTTCTTTGAAAAGGGCATGGATGATTGGGTGCCACGTTGGAATAAATGCTTCGACCACTTTGTCGAATGATAGTGTGATACAATTTGTCAAACATAATAAATATTCATATATTTATCTCTGCACGTTTTTCTGTCAATCAAAAATTCACCTTACTTTTTGATACTCCTTTGTATATCAAAATTTAACTTCAAATACCGAATTCCATGTCATTAGGTCTTACCCTTTCGAAGTACAGAAAGATTGGAGGTCCTAATGTTAAATCAGTTTCTTATGGACATCTTCCTAAACAGCCGTCCCCAATAGCAACCTTCGAACGCATCCAAGGAACCAGGTGTTTCAGAGCCGCGAAAGGGTTAAGTCCATGAACGAGGCACTCCAATTTCAGTGACGGAAGGGTCGTGTCACTCACCAGCGTCATCTGTCGGGTAATTATTCGGCTATTAATTCCCGGCCTGTCAGCGGGCCGCATTTTTAATTACGCGGCCGCTGACGCGACGCACAGCTTGCGCGTTCCGGACGCGATCTGAAGCGCCGGGCTTTTTGTTTGGGTAGTTAATTAAACGCTGCTGTGTGCGCCAAAGGGGGTTATTCTGAAATCGTGTTCAAACGCCATCTGTTTCGGAGGGCCGTTATTGCTTTCCATCTAGTTTGGTTTCGTTCGTCGTTGTACGATCGGTTTTTGCTATACAAATGACCGTAGAGTGACTAACTAAACATTAGCTGGCTAATTAGCCCTCTGGTTTCCGAGTTGTGTAGTATTGTTTTCACTGCATACCTCATTCCCCCCTCCTGGTGGTTACCTCGACCAGGTATATCGTCATTAGCAGGGTCGCGGTAGCCCGGTTGGAAGAGTAACGGATTAGCAACTGGTATTTTTTAGGTGTATGTATACACTAGAAATCACGAAATTTAACCAAAATATCGATCTACTTTTTAATAATTCAAAATAGTGTCCAACCCCTTAGCTTTCAAACGATACCAAGATCTTGTCAATATTCGAAATAGTTTTCAAGTTACAAGAGTTTGGGATAGGTAGTGTCACCTTAGACAAACAGGTTTCCAAAACATAAAACTCGATTTCTGAAGAACTATATTTTTAGAATAGGATGCTTCTTTCGAACATGATAACTCAATGAATTGTTCTATTATAATTACTTTTGTGTCATTATAATCTATATAATACAGTGGATGTTTTGATCCTCAGTCGAAGTGATTGGTTAAGAAATGAATTTTTAGTTGATTTTTAAATGTTGAATTCCTGAAGAAATTTTGATTTTTTTAGACTTCCTTCGCAAAAAAACTTAAAAATAACGTTTTCCCTCTAGCAATTTGATGGAAGATCAAAACATGAAGAATAATATTAGGAATAATTTCCAACAGAAATAGTCTTTCTGTACACATTTGGTATTCAAATGTATACAACGTTCTAGTGTATACATACACCTTAATAGTTATGTATTAGGTTTCGTTATTTAAATATACATTTGATTCTCATCATGGTGGATAGTTAATTAATGTCGCACTGGAGCAACACAACGCCTATCGGCGACGGTCCTTGATCAAACCAGAAGAATCTGAAGACAACACCACGTAATTTCCAACCACGGTCAGATGATCAGACTACACCTGCGCTGGCACCCCACTCTCCAAACTTCTACACCACACCAACGAGAGGACATCTGAGCCCACGACAGATTGAACGTGCACCAGCCCCTTTGTATACGACGGTCTTTGATTTGTACGCTACTCGGGAATCTGACGCACAGAGTGACGGCACTATAACATTGCACATTGTAGCTCAACGGTCACTTTTTGCTACACGAGGGCTAATTACGCCCATTGTAGTGTGGCAAGTAGGTAGTTACTTAAAGTCACACTGGAGCAACACAACGGTCTATTCGCGACGGTCCGGGATCAATCCCAACGCCTCGTCATTTTGAACCACTATCAGATAACGAGATAACACATGAGATGCTCTACATTCAACCAACTTCCAAAAAGAATCGCAAATACAGTGGTCCCTCTATAATCCGGCACTTAGCCAATTCGACCCCTCCAGAAAGGGAAACAAGTCACTGCATGTCGTTAAAAGTGTCATTTCAAGCACAAAAAACAAAAGAAAATTAACACTTTTTTAGACCTGATAACGTAAATCTAACGCAGGCCTAGTTATTGTTATGTAAACTACAGGAAAATGCGATATCTTGTTTCGTAATTTCTTTTTGACAACACTAATGTCCATTTCAATATATACACTGCTGGCCACCGTAAATGCAACACCCTGAAGGAAGCATGCAAATAATATGAAATTTACAACATGCATTAGCGGAGGTGAGATATGCAAATGATTAGAATTTCAGCGCAGACGCACATCACGCGCGCCTGTGGCGCCACTTCAAAGCGCTATTTAAGGCTTGGAGATTTCGACGATTTCAAGTACGGCAATTGTGTTTTTCTTGTGGTTTTTTCAAAAAAACGATCAATTATGCCTCGTAGAAAACAGCGATCATCTTTTGATCAAGTATCCGAGTTCGACAGAGGAAGGATAGTGATCTACCGAGATTGTGGATTATCTTTCAGGGAAATCGGTAGTCGTGTTGGACGAAACCAAACAACTGTAATGCGGATATGTGATCGTTGGATGCAGGAGGGTACGACGGACCGACGTGTTCGATCGCATCCACCTCAGTGCACCACTTCACGTGATGACAGGCATATTGTGCGTATGGCAGTGACGGATCGCTCAGCTACATCACGAACCATAGCACAGCACATTCAGTCTGTACCGCATCATCCAGTGTCTGCGCGTACCATTCGACGCCGTTTACAGCAGAGTGGTCTGTCCGCAAGACGTCCATTGCTTCGTCTACCCTTGACGCAGAACCACAGACGTTTCCGCCGCCAATGGTGCGATGAAAGAAGGATGTGGACGGCAGAATGGAATGAAATTGTCTTTACTGACGAGTCACGCTTCTGTCTGCAACACCACGATGGTCGGATTCGAGTCTGGAGACACCGTGGAGAGAGGATGCTGAACAGCTGCGTTATGCACCGCCACACTGGTCCTGCACCGGGTATTATGGTATGGGGTGGTATTGGATATCACTCTCGCACTCCTCTAGTACGCATTGCCGGTACTTTAAACAGCCAGCGCTACATGTCCGAGGTGTTGGAGCCAGTTGTCCTTCCTTACCTTCAGGGCTTGCCCACAGCCATATTTCAACAGGATAATGCGCGACCACACGTGGCACGCATTGTCCAAGGGTTCTTCGCCAATCGCCAGATTGAATTGCTTCCCTGTCCAGCTCGCTCTCCGGATCTTTCGCCGATAGAAAACATGTGGTCCATGGTTGCTCAACGATTGACCCAGAATACATCCCCAGCTGCCACACCAGATCAACTTTGGCAACGTGTGGAAGCTGCTTGGTCTGCTGTACCCCAAGAACACATCCAAAGTCTCTTTGAATCAATGCCGAGGCGTGTGGCAGCGGTGATCTCCAACAATGGCGGCTACTCTGGCTACTGATTTTGGCAGGAACCACACTTCACAGAAGTCTATAAATTTAATCATTTGATACTTGGTCAACATGTTATCTACAAAATAAATTTTGTTGTGATATCTCTTGTCTTTCTTGGTGTTGCAATTTGGGTGGCCAGCAGTGTATGTTACCGTGAAAGACCGAAATTAGAGAATGTCAATATTCTCCGGCGAATGTCGACACAGTACAAATACGTCGGTGAAAGACGGAATATTTGGTTATATTCTTATACATTCGGACCATCGCCGGTTATGTCGACAAGCACAGATAAGCTCTGGTGGGGGACGAAACGAGAAGGCGGAGAGGCCACAGCCAGAGAGGCCGCCTTCAGTTTAAGGTAGTTGCAATAAATAAGATTGTATAACGTTAATCACATAATTTATGTGTCAGTTTAGGATTGGTATTATTTTCTCATTTAGAATGTATTGTTCGTATTAGGTTCAACAGTTTACTTACATGTGCTGTTACTTAAGCTTTCTCCTATTTTGACATAGATCATAATACGTTTTAATAATAAGGTATGATTTAAAGTTTCATTTTGTCTTAACAAAAATATATTAATTCACCATCAGTGCCTGCTGAATGTCGATATTTGCCGGTGTAAGTGTGAAATAATATTTAGCAAATATTTCGGACATACACCAAGCGACTATGTGAATGCTGACATTCACCGGTGAATATCGCCATTTGCCAGATATCGGTCTTCCACAGTAATATATGTATTTCGTAATATTTTGTGCAATAAACATAGGTTTTGCTATTAAAATGAACCTCCACTAATCCGGCGTTTCCGTCGTTAATCCGGCAGTCCTCTGGTCTGATATCTGTCGGATTACTGAGGGATTACTGTATTACATGTTTCGAATTCTGTAGAAGTGTTTTCTTAGCACGCGTGCTGTAAGCGCAGGAAAGTTAACTATATTTGAAAGTTAACTATATCTTGAAAGTAGAGAAGAGTAATATTAAAAGATATAAGCAGAAAGGTTAGTGTGAAGATGATAGCGCGGGGTGTGCTAGCAGAACTAATTTCAGAGGGTTGGTTAAATTGCAAATTTAATCCACGACTACGTGTACGTATTTTTGAGGGGTTATCCAATAAAGTAGCGTGTTCGTTCAATAACTAGCAAAAACGTGTCTTCCCAGAACGAGCAGATTTATCACCTTCAGAGAGGCGACAGTTTTTTCCCTTCCTCGTGTTAATGAGGCTGAGGTAATTAAAGGTAATTTGTCAGAAGCGTCTCGGTGTGTGGGTGAATTAATAGTGCTGTCGTAACTTTCATGGCTTTTTGCGCCCCCTCTTTCCAGGTGTACTTGAAGTGTTCATATTTCACGCTCTGACACCATCAACTCAACACGCATTACTCTCACTTCCTTCCTAGTAGGGAACGCGGTAGCCCAGTTGGAAGAATCGCGGATTAGCAAGGAGAGGGTTGCTAATCCCAAACTCGATCTAACCCACGACTCGCTTACGCGGGAGCTGATGACGTTAAATCTGTCGTGGCGTCCAATGTCGTCACGTTGGCGTGGTGTAGAAGTTTGGAGAGTGGGGTGCCGGCTCAGGTGTTCTCGTCATCTGACCGTGGTTCAAAATTAGGAGGCTTTGTCCACGGATCTTTCCCTTCGGGATGGATTCCAAACCGTCACCAAAACTCCATTGTGTTGCACCAGTGCGACGTTAACTTCCTACCTGCATAGTGTAGCATAGAGTGTACAGTGGGGAAAAAAACCAGCCACCCCTCTTAATTCGAGCATTTTTAACAGTAGAGAAAATTCAGAGGTAGCGTTTGACAGAAACTAAAGTCCTCTATAAATTCAATTGCATAAAATTTGCATAAGGGGCCGTCTTCATATTAAATTGAATACCAACTTCATAATTTCCAATGGAAACCCCTATTTTGACACACAATTTCCTATCTATATGAAAATTTAACTTCAAATACGGAATTCCATGTCATTAGGTCTTACCCTTTCGAAGTTATGAGTACAGAAAGATTGGAGCTCCTAATGTTAAATCAGTTTCTCAGACTCTTATGCATATCTTTCTAAATAATCTTTCTATAGCGCTGATATTTTGTACCATATTACTGTTAAGCAACCCAAACAAAATCCACCTAATATTTTATTTTAAAAACTGTTTTTAGTTTGCAATAATAATTATTAAATTAATGTTTGAAAAAGTTATGAATTGGAACCTTTTTATATTTTGATGGGAATCGATTCAGACGAAATTCTAATATGACCATGTAAAATTTCAGCTCATTCGAATGGTTAGATTTTGGGCTACATTAAATTTTCCTCATTATTGCGATTTTAGGGGGCAACCCAAAGTTTAAAAATCGTCTGACAAATCCAAGGAATGTTAAATTTTTGAAAAATGGTTGGAAATTTCATTTACGTAATCTAAAATATTGACTTTTACCAGTTGTGACGAATAGATGAACTCTACTAATCAATGATCAATTGAATGACATAATCTATTCACACTTTTTGGATGATCGGAATATCAGTTCGATTGTATTAAATAACTGTAGGTAGGCTTTTTAGGTGCACACGTTTTGTATTTGCAAATGATTGTGCCAAAAATGAACATTTCCGTTTAGATTCTTTGTAGACTTTCAGTCAGGCATCAAATGAACAGTTTATGAATAACTACAATTAATCTCGATCTACGAATACCGGTTTTCAATGTGGATATGATCCCTGAAATTGACAACTCTAACATCGAATATCTCCAGATATAAAGTTAGTAATGACATGAAATTTTATATGTAGACAGATTTAAAGATGCAGAATCTGATTAAGGCATCGAAACATGATGTTTCCATTGTAAATTTTGCTGTCTGTGCAAAATTTGATATGAAGACGGCCCTAATGCATTTTTTTGCATTCGAATTTGTAGAGGACGTTATTCCCTATTGATTGATATCTTTGAATTTGCTCTACTATGAATAGTACTCAAAATAAAGGGGTGGTTCGCTTTTTTTTCCGCGACTGTACATAAATACTGTTCAGTGTTTGATTAACAGTAAACTTTGGAGATAGTTTGCCGAAATTGGGTTGTTTCGATTCGAATGCTTAAAAGTTCTGTGACCCCTTAAGATATCACTTCTCCGCAGAAGGGTGGCCATATTAGAAAGCTCTCACTGTATTCGCAGCCATTACTCCCTTCTTTAATCCGAAAGATTCGTTTATTTTCTCTCTCCATTTATCAGCCGTTAGCGAAAGTCCATCTTTCTGATTAAATTGTTCAAAAGGCGAGGAGAAAGGGGAAAAAAGTTTTCGCTCTCAGAAATTGAGAAATCACAATTCATTTGAGGGTAGCTTGTAATAGACGTGTCAAAAATATTAAGAGAACTGCAAAAAATGACGAAAAAATAATTAGGTCGCGGAGAGATATTTAATCAGGAGTGAAACACCATTTACGGCGAAATGAAATACAAAAAATATCCAGATTCAAAATAAATAATGGGTGTCTAATCAACTAAATGGAGCGAAAAAGTCGAAAGTCAGCCATTCATTATTGCAAACGAAAACCTCTTCGCACCTCGCGGTTACAGTCAAAGTGAAATGAGATTTGCCGCGAACACGCAATTCGCTTCTTAGAGGGAAAAAATGACTTTCTTTGGCGGGGAGAAACCTTTTTTAATTCCTCCTTTATACTATTTATTGAGGTTCTTTGACTAATTAATCATTAAAATATGTTTTCTTGGGAATGGAAATTTCTTCGGCGCGCGTGTCTGGCTGATTGGGAAAAAAGTGTCCAAAGGCGTTGGCCTGTTAAAAATGTTTCAGCGAATTAATAATGCAGTGGGAGATGGATTGGAGGTTTTTTCTCTCGGTGTTCCTTCGCCAGAATGGAGTGTGTTTGGTGGCGAACTCGTTTTTTTCTGAGGTTTTTCTGGAAATCTTTTTTAATCAATTTTTTGTTAATTGATAAAGGTCTGCTTGTTGATGCCGCAGGCAGTGCGAACAGTTTTATAAATGAAGATTTTTCAATATATCTTTCAGAGCATCCGAATGATCGGATGTAAATCTACGTTTCCTTTCATTTCTGGGCATCGGTGTGAAGACTAGCAGATTAGAATCCAACCAAAGACCGTCATGTACAAAGGTGCACGTTAAATCTGTCATGGCCTCCAATTAAAATACCTACCTCTCTTCTGTATCGATAAAACTTTCCTCATGTGTGTGTCCATTTATTGAAGTTTGTCTTATACTTGGGGCAAATTGGCCAAACTAGGCCCTTTCGCGAAACAATCGAACCAACCAATCTAAAACCCCACATTCTTGGGATTGGATTTTGACAAGGAATCTCTAATTATCAATTCTGACGACTTTATATGCTTTAGATTTACCCTGTTTACTTTAGAACTCCGTATTTAGTATATTTAAAAAGTTCAGCAAGGAATCCTTTCGGAAGCTGTTCGTCAGACGTCTCACTCTGAAAAGGTAAATCTCAATCTCACTCTGTAAGTCTCACTACGGAAAAAGGAAATCTGAGTTAAGTTAGGTAGTTAATTAACGTCGCACTGGAGCAAAAAAATGGGCTACTGGCGACAGTCCGGGATCAATCCTGAAGGGAAAGATCCGAGAACAACATCACGTAATTTTGAACCACGGATGACGTGGCCACATCTGAGCTGGCACCCCACTCTCCGAACTCCCACACCAACGTGAGGACATTTGAGGCCACTACAGATTTAACGTGCACCAGAGCCCCCTTAGTACTCGACGGTCTTTGGTTGGATTCGACATCACAACCCTCCAGTTTCCAAATCCGTTACTGTTCCAACTGGACTACAGCGGCCCAAAAATTAAATGTCTTTTTGAGAAATAATTTTTAAACCGTTCTTTAGAAATCTTAGTTATCGACATCAAGCCTGAAATTCTAAAGTTCAGCACCACAGAATCCATTGAGTTATCCTGTAGAATGAATATGTTTCATTTTGAATTCGACTCTGCCTCCCCACCTGTTTCCGAATTTCCAAGGGACTATTTCGGAAGAAGAATATGAATTTGTGAACCCTGTGCGCTCGACAGAATCGGACAAACTTTCCACGCAAACCGTTCTTTTCTTGTCACGCATCGTTCTTTGTGGCGACTTAGCCGAGGTTCCGCAAATCGGTTGAGGCGGTGAAAGATTTCAATTTTCGGGTGTTCCATTGTGCTTCGACTGAAAGCTCTTTCGGGCGACGAGTTTCACTTTTTGACAACGACGCATTCGAGCGTTTAATAGCGTTTCTTTCTTCGGCCACTCCCCCTTTGTGCGGGACAGCTAGAAAGGAACATCAGGTGTCGACAGGCGAGGGAACTGAAGAGAAGGGATGTTCGGGACGCTTCAAAAGGCAGCGAATCGGTTCTTGATTGGAAGATTCTGCTTACACTCCCGGTTCTGTTCTATGCACTCTTACTACGTTCTAGTACATCGTCCAAACACGATACTGCCATGTTGGCCAAAGAGGCGGTAAAGTAATCCCTCGTTATATTCTATCTCGATATATGGCTCGGTAGCCCGGTTGGAAGAGTAACGGATTATCAACCGGAGAGTTGCGAGTTTGAATACAACCAAAGACCGTCGTGTACTAAGGGACCTGGTGCACGTTAAATCTGTTGTGGCCTCAAATGTTGGCGTGGTATAGAATTTTGGAGAGTGGGGTGCCAGCTCAGGTGTGACCTCGTCATCTGACCGTGGTCCAAAATTAAGTGTTACCTTCGGATTTGATCCCGTTATGCTGCTCCAGTGTGACGTTAATTTAAAAAGTACCAAAAGTACCGATACATGGCTCATTCTCGCTCTTTTCCATTTGTGAACCATCAATTTTCAGTTTGCGAAAAGCGGAGGTAGGTTGGTTGGGTATTATGGCGCAAGGGCCGTAATTTGCCATGCTGCGTGCCTAGCACAAGACAGACGTCAAGTAAAAGACATACACACCCGAGGAATGTTTTACTGACGCATAAGACCCTGGGAGGAATCGAACCTGCGCCGCCTATAACTCGTAGGTTGCTAGCGAATACAGGGGTATTCTGAATCTGTTTCTTTAGAATCATTTTCATCACTTGTATCAACCAGTTAGTGGTAATGGTAATTTCTTTTCCTCGTACTGGAGCAACACAACGGGCTATTGGTGACGGTCCTGGATCAATCCCCAAGGGAAAGATACGTGGACAACACCAAGTCATTCTCAACCTTGGTCGGAAGACGAGCTCAACACCTGAGCTGGTATGCCACTCTTCAAACTTCCACACCACGCCTACATGAGGACGTTTGACTACGACAGTTTTTTTTTACGCGCACCAGCCCCTGTAACCATCCGATTGCTAAGTCGTTACTCTTTCAACTGTTCTATCATTTCCCTGATGCACAGGAGAGAAATGCACCCAGGGAGGAATCAAACCTGCGCAGCCTAGAACTCGGAGTTACTAGCGAATAGCAGAGGTATTCTCAATCTGCTTTAGAATCGGGAGGTCGCTTGTGTCAACTAGTTAGTATCTTAGCCATATCATGCGATCCCTCCTGACGTAATGCGAAATTTCCAAGTGACATCTATACTCACGACTATTTAGGGGATTGAGATTCTTTGTCGTTCAGTCCCGAATGGAGAAGATAGAAAAACCCGTCAATGATATACGTATATGTACAAAATAGTCTACCGATTGTATTTTAAATAAAATCCCAATGAAATGTGTATAATTTGCTATTTTTTCTATAAGCCAGCTCAGGTGTTGATCTCGTCGTTGTCCTCGCATCTTTCCCTTCGGAATGGATCCCGGACCGTCGTCAATAGCCCGTTGTGTTTGTTGATCCAGTACGACGTTAATTCAACTACCCACCTACCAACCTTCTCAAAAAAGGGACAACACAAAATAAATATTAATAAAGAGCCCAAGGGGAGGAAATGGTGTATATTTAAAAAATTATTTAATTTAAAATTTGTAGAATTCCTTCAGATATTTATAAAAATGTAGCCAATTTTTTATTTATTCTGCACGATTTTTTCGAGTTCGATAGGATCGATATTTAATTGAAAAAATCATTTCAAGTTTTTCGTTTCTCAAGAAGTTGCAATCCATGTTACCACCGATGAGCCCACGTACTTATTTTATCACCATCAAATCAGTCGTGCGCTTGGATGTTTCTTCAAATTCGACATCCATTTCGCTGAGAATTTTTCACATTTGAGTCCAAATCTAGATGTCAAGAACTACATCCACGCACGTGAATCCCCAAACTCGACGAAAATACTTCTCTCCGAAAAGCTGAGCGTTGACGCCGAATCTCTTCTACTCCCACGGTCTCCTCTTGACATATTGGCTTTTGACAGTCGGAAGAACGTTCTCTGTCTCCTCCACCCCTCTCTCGGTCCCACAAGGGGGGCTAACCCTCCCCCGCTTGAAATCAAATTCTATTCGGCCGAGTGTGAAATGCCAGAAAATTACGTTCGGAAGAAGAAATTTTTCTAAGGGAGAGATTGGATTTTCTTTTCTATTTGTTCGTTCCGGTTTTTATGGGGCGGAATGTGGCACGCGCAGGTGCCGGACCGTCTCAGCGGCACGTGTCATTTAACTCCCGGACGGCGAAGGGATGAGTGATTGATTAGTTCCCGCAATCTCTTCCTGAAAGAGAGCTCCGAATGAAGAAAAAACACTATTCTGACGAATAGGATAGAAAATCGCCCGTGAGAAAATCGATTTATTAAAAAGTTTGATCTTGCGGATCGATTCGAAATCCAAAATCGATTTTCTTAATAATAATTTGAGAGAAGAATCGATCTCTTGAGCTCCGAATGAACAAACAGCACTATTCTGACAAATGGGATAGAAAATCGCCCGTGAGAGAATCGATTTATTAAGAAGTTCGATCTTGCGGATCGATTCGAAATTCCAAAATCGAGTTTTTCAATAATCATTTGTGAGAAGAATCGACTTTGATCTATTGTCTATGCGATTTTACATCGCTGAGATGAACCGATTATTTGTATTTACTCTTCTGCACAGCGAGAGGAATCGATTTATATGTTATATCCGTGTGAAAAATGGAATAATTTGTTATCGCTTGAGAGACTCGATTGTTTTTATTCGTTTGTTTATTTTAATCGTTCAATTTTGTATTAACCGTGAGAATAATTGGGCAACTTAGAAATTGGATTTTGTACGATTTTAACAAGTAGGAAATAATCCGTAGAAGAATTAATTTACATTTTATATCGATTAGACGTAGATTTATTTTTAATCGTTCGCAAGAGGTATCGATTTATATGATATCAATGTGAAGAAGCGATGGATTAGTTTGCAACCAGTCATTGAGAAAAATTTATCAGCTCACGTAAGCGTATTCGTTAGTTCTCATTTGATGATGTCACCAGTTCTCTATTGGGGTTCATCCGTTTGGTAGGTAGGTAGTTAATCAACTTCGCACTGGAGAAACACAACGGACTATTGGCAACGATCCGGGATCCTTCACGAAGGGAAAGATCCAAGAGCGACACCTCGCCATTTTGAACCACGGTCAGATGACGTCGATATCTAAGCCCCACTCTCCAAACTTCCACACCTCTCCATTGTGAGGACATTTGAGATCATGACTGATTTAATGCGCACCAGCCCCTGTGTACGCGACTGTGTTTAGTCTTGAACTCCGGTTTTTAATCCATTTCTCTTCCAAGTGAGCTAGCACAGCTCCGTTTGAATAGACGTGGTTGAAAATGACCCTACTTAATTTCGTATCCAGATAAATAACTCAAATTTTGCATCAACCGTTTCGTGTTGCCTGGTTAGCAAGACCGGGTTAACTTCCAGTGAAACTGGGTTAATCGTTACGTGTAAATTTAACTCTAACCGGAAGGACATACTTACCAGTATCAGATTAGCTCAGGAAACCAGCCATAAATATTGAATCAGCATTGCTCAGTCGAGATTAGACTATGAACTCCGCGCTTGCTGGTACATAACGTAAATCAGCGGAATGGATATTTATTTTACAAGCGTACCATTTACCACGAAATTTCTTCTGGTACGAAAAAAATGGATGGGTTGTAAATATTAAGTTATGGGAAAAGTCGCATTCAAAGCAAAACAGGAGCGTTCCATGTCACCTGAGACAGGGAACAAGAAGGAACTTTTCCTGAAGGCACATAAAACCGCGACATCGTCTGCATATTTACTGCGCCCCGCGTTTGGATTGGTCACGTGTCGCATTAAAAAAAGAGCGACTCCTTTAACGAGTACACCTCGTCCCTGCTTTCATAAATATCACTCTGTAAGCCATTTAGAACGACGGGGCGTTCGACAGGGCCGTTCGAACATTCCGACACAACGTGCGCCGAAGATTCGACACGTCGTCTTCTGAGAGCCCACCGGAGACCCTTCAATGTCCTCATTAGGGTTGCAAGGTGGTTGCGATCGATTGCGAAGTGGGGAAAGAGAGTTTATAGGGGATTACATCCCGCTGTATAATGTGGGTCCTTCGAACGCGTCAAAGCCCAGGAAGTTCAAAGGCTTTGGACGTGAGATCCAGTCCGGAGTGGCTTCCAGCGAGCGCACGATCCCATTCGACCGAGAGGAGGGGCGTGTTCAGGGGAGACTTCGAGTCCCTCTTCGAACGTCTCTTGGTCCAATGGAAAGGGATCCGTTTCTAGATTAACGAATTTTATTTACAATTAGTTGATAAAACAAATGAAGAGTTCAAAATAGAATTCACGAGCGATAGTTCGTTGGAAAGTCCAATGTTTTATCGAGGCGCTTCTTATGGCTGCTGGCGAGCCTTTCACAAATTACTCGAAGGACTCTCCTTCACGGCTACGGGCGAGCCTTTCTCAATAAAATACTCAGGCGAGTATAGAGTCCCAAGGCGGATAAATCAGCCTTCTCCAGCTCTGATGAGCTCAAATCCCCACTACTCGGGCGATAGTTTCTCCCAAAAGATGGCAATCTTTCGCGGACGGTGAACGGGTGTTCACTTCTTGTCCGGCTCTGGTCTCTCCAAAAACTATCTCTTCTCTCCTCTTTCCTCTCTCTCCTCTCTGATCCGAAAATCTATATATAGAGTGCTTCTCGACTCCTCCTTTTTGTCTCGGGTCGGCCCTTCTAGTCCGTGCTCGTTGGCTGTTGATTTCCTCACCTTCTCCGGGCCTTCCCGAATGGCCCTCGCACGTTGGCCTCTTCCCTTGACTCTTACGTCAGACTTCGGCGGACTTGAAAGGGACCATTAACCCTTGAAGGCAATGGTCATCGTAACTCATCCCCGTACCCTTTTGTCTTGAAATGTCATAGAGGGAGACAGTGGGGCGCCTGTCTTTTGTTGCGAAGCCACCAACAGTTTCGCCTCTGAAAGCGGTGCTTTCTTTCCCTATCTGCCGTTAATAGGCTGCTTCGGTGGTTGTTCTTTTCGGCGCTTGATCGCCGGCAAGGTTGTCCAGTTTCCTTAGCCGTCGTTACACCCTCACCTTCGAAGTGTTTTCGGTGTTAAAATGAATGCTGAAGTTGGCTTGATCGAAAGAAATCAAAGTTTTGTTAATCACGCAGGCGAAGAAAATGCAGTCATGTCTGAATAGCAGTCAAAAAATTTAATGGGCCCGTCGTGGCTTAGTGGGTATGTCCACTGCTAGCAACCTACGAATTGTAGGCGGTGCAGGTTCGATTCCTGTCAGGGTGTATTTCTCTATGTCAGTAAAAACTTTATATGCGTATGTACATTATTTGATGTTGTATATCTTGTGTCTGGCGTAGCACGGCCAAAAACCCCTTGCGCAATAAAACCCCAAAACAACCTACCAAAAAATTTAATAAACGAAAAGCAGGGACGTATTTGGTAGCGGGCTTTTACAACCCTCCTCAAATGTTATTGATGCTTCAAAAACAAATGCTGAAGTTAGCTTGAATCGATGCAAATTGCGGGTTTACTAAGCCCTTCAGTAGCAAACTCATGGTTGGTTTGGTTTCTTGAGGTTCTACAGCGCAAGGGCCATATTTGGCCATGCTGCGCCACACAAGACATACACCACACAGACAGTAATCCATTATTTGTTTAACACCTGAGCTAGCACCCCTCTCTCCAAACTTCCACAACACGCCAAAGTGAGGACATTTAAGGCCAGGACGGATTGAACGCACACCAGCACCATTTGTACGCGACTGTCTGGTCGGATTCGAACTCGCAACCCTCCGGTTGCCAATCCATTACTCTTCCAATCGGGCTACCGCGGCCCTATTAAATGTAAGAATTAACAACGTTAAATACAAAAAATCAATTGGCTCAATGTTACGGCGCTCGGACTTTGAAGAAAAGATATCTCTAGAACTGAGAAATTAAATTTCAAATTAGAAGAAACAGCACGTGCGACTTTATAGTTTTCTTACTTTATACTTTTCTCAGTTTCACTCAGCCGTTGGAAGACAGCATCTATTTAACCCTCTGCATACGTCGGGGCAGAATATCGTTTCCTTCTTTGGTTACGGCAGCCGGCCCAACGCCTTTACTGAAACTAACTGAAACAGGCCGAAACGGCCTTTGCAATGCTTTCCCCAGGAGGAGAGGGAATATGTGTCGTCCCATTATCACCTAATGTGCTGGTTTCTAGTGTCGGGTCGTGGGTATGCCTAGAAGGGACAGATTCATCCCGGGTAAACTGAAAGGGCGGCGGTGACTTTTTAAGTGTATTTCTTTTCATTTACTCAACCTCTCATAGAGTAGATGCTTGATTATAAACAAGTTGCGAGGCTCCCCGTCGATAACACTGACATCTTTGTCAACGGGGAGATAAGGCTATTCACGCCCGGGTCTCTTTGGCACATAAAAGAGGGGATGGAAATCGCAATGGGCTTCGGCGATTCTTCAGGAGTTTGAGGTCTTAAAGAATCCGAGCCTTTCGTATCGAGGGGACTCGAAACTTTCCAGAGTTAAAGATGGTGCCACAATTCCATTGTAATTTCCAGAGAATAAATTGTTTGGATTGGCCCATTCTATAGAATAGAATCCTTTGGTAAATATGTCATGGATGTACCCAAGGATGTAAAAGAAGAATCCACATCGAGTCCTCCGGAATATTCAGGTTCAAATCCAACCAAAAATCGTCGTGAACAAAGGGTACACGTTCAATCTGTCGTGGCATTAAATGTCCTCACGTTGGCGTGGTGTGGAAGTTTGGAGAATAATGTGCCAGCTCAAGTGTTCTCGTCATCTGACCGTGGTTCAACATGACGTGGTGTTGTCCTCGGATCTTTCCCTTCGGGATTGATCCTGGACCCTTTCCGATGGCCTGTTGTGTTGTTCCAGAGTGTGACGTTAATTAAATACCTAACTCTTTAGGAGTGTACAGGATTCACGGACCCGAGGTACCCTAACGATCTATTCATTTCCCATGGGGTCTACTCTCTTTTGTAAACAAGGGGGTCGTGATCCGGGAACACCCAATCGATCTTTTCCTGCGTGCATTCCACTACGCTGTTCCCCAATCACTCTCCGTTCATGGCATTTCTTTCTTGTGTTTGGCCAAATGTGAACCTCGCTTCATAAAACCCCCCAAACAACAACCCACCTAGGATTCTGTCAACCGTTCGATGTGGTTATTGAGTCATTCTGCGTATTGCAGGAGAAGGTAATAGGGGAGACTGCTGTACATGCGGACAAAATTCACATTTTAATTTTTCTCGGCCCAGGGAAACATACACTACTGTTGGTGAAAGTTGCAACACCATGAAGGAATCATGCAAATTAAACGAAACTTGCAGGAAATACAAAACAGGTTAGGATATGCAAATGATTAGAATTACAAAGCGACCACGCATGTGTGGATCGAAAAACACCCTCTAAACTTCCAAGTGAGCCGTGTATAAAAAGCACTGTAAAGGTGCGTTAAAATGTGTGTATCGTCGTTTGACTGCTGTAAATGATTGATTAGAAGTCAATATGCCTCGCCCAAAACGCAGAGTGCCAAACGAGCAACTAAAGGAGTTCGAACGGGGCAGCATGATCGGCCTCCGTGAGGGTGGACTTTCGTATTGTGAAATCGTCACTCGAACGGGGCGTCATGCCACAACAATGATGCGCGTGTGGAAGAGATGGACCATGGAGAACCGGACAAGTCGAAACCAAGGCAGTGGGCCACGCAATATGACGTCACCAAGGGATGACAGACACCTCATCCACATGGTGGTGACGGACCGTACAGCGTCCTCTCGTGCTTTGGCACAACATTGGAGCGCATCTACAGGTGAGTCATTGTCTGTCCCCACAGTTCGTCGACGTCTTCTACGCCATGGGCTACGTGCACGGATTCTCATGCGCAGGATTCCCTTGACGCTCAACCACCGACGCTTCCGGCTACAATGGGCTCACCAACACAGCCAATGGCGTGCCGATTGGCAACAAGTCGTCTTCTCAGATGATTCCCGCTACAATCTGGACTATAACGATGGACGCGTACTCGTCAGACGCTACAGAGGTGAACGCCTTCTCCCGGAGTCTTATACATATATATATATATATATATATATATATATACATATATATATATATATATATATATACATATATACATATATATATACATATATACATATACATATACATATACATATATACATATACATATACATATACATATACATATACATATACATATATATATATATATACATATACATATACATATACATATACATATACATATACATATATATATATATATATATATATATATATATATATATATATATATATATATATATATATATATATAAGAACTGTAATTCTATTAAATATTTTTCTTCTAAACTTTATTTTGTTAGTCCTTGGTCCCAATTAAACAAAATTTGTATGTATTTATATGCAGAGGTGTACCCCAACTTACACGAATTCGACTTAAGCGATTTTTGTCGGACCCACCTATCGTGTAACTCCGGGGTATTACTGTATAACAACGTTTTACTTGAAGGATTTGGTGATTTAATTCCCGAAGACCACCTTGAATCTATCGTGGATTAATGAAGAGGACTTAAATATGAATAAAGGCTATTTCGAAAACGTTATTGTACTTGGAAGACTTCAAATGATTATACGTCATCACAGAAAGGAAGCCTTAAAAATTACTCTAAGAGTCTTCAAAAGGAATAGACCGTAAATCCATTCCATAAACAAATCGTATCTTTTAATCCCACGATTTTGCTACCAAATAACGCATCTTGCTTCCACCTCCCTTGTTCTCTCCCGATTCGAAACAACTTCTTGATCTTCTTGTAGATGGAATATCTCCAAGATTACATCCAGTACTTAGTCCAATTAGAGAACAGCACTTATGAAATGGCGAGAGAAGGTACTTTTCCAAATTAGCGACTTTAATCCGTATGAGTTCTGATCATTGTCCGCACATAAATCACCAGAACCTTACAAGAATTAGAACGCAACCCAAATAAATCACGAGGTCTTAGATCTTTTCTGTTCGGTTGACTCCTAAATCCAAATGTGGATTAGGTTCACGCAAAATGTCTCGTGCCTACTTCAGGGCTTAAGATGGAAATTGTCCTAGTGTTTAATATTTTCTCTTGCTGTAATCTAGAAACGGGAATTGATGTTGTGGATTTGTCAAAATACGCTCAACACTTTTCAGTTGGGAAGAGTCGAAATCCCTTTGTAAATTAAGGAACAAATGATTCGATGCAGTTTGTTTCCTTGGAACTGTGAGAAGATAGGCACCCAAATCGAACCTCATTCGCGTACTTTAACCCTCGTGGTGGTTGCCTCGATGAGGCGTCTCATCATTAAGTAAAACTGACCAGATCCTGATGGATGAGATATCTCGTCATTAGAAAAAATATGACCAGATCTCGACCTTGTGGTCATAAAAAAGTTGGCAATATCTTTATGACGAGCTATCTTGTCATTAGCAAACTTGGTCAGATCTTGATGGACAAGATATATCGTCGAAACCACTTGGTGAGTTAAATTTTTAACCCTCTGAGCGTAATGTTATTTCTGAGTAGTGTAGTTTTTACTTTTACCCCACAACCACATCTATACAATACATGGATTCTTCCCACCTTTAGAAAGATTCTTTGAACCTTTCCTTAGAATAGAATCTTTTTTTTGGATTGAATCTATATTAGAGCTCATGCTGTAGAATAGAATCCCTTGGAAAAATTCTGTTGGCCAATTCCATAGAATAAAATCATTTCGTGGAAATATTATATCTGTCCTTTCTTTAGAATAGAATTTCTTGAAATGATTCTACTGTTCTTACCTTAGAATCCTTTAGAAAGACTATTGGTCAAGAAGAATGTTCTTTCAAGTTTGCAGCCGCAATTTTAACCGGTTTCATGCACCCTTTTGCTTACTGATCAATTTTCAGGGGACACTTGAGATTTTCTAAGAACTTATATAAAAAGAATAAATTTTTAGGAAAGGGGGAAAAACTTTCACTTGGAATATTTTTAGCAGGATGATAAAAAGTGGTAGTTATTTAGATTCGAAGGCACCCCTGGTTAGTACCAATTGCAACCCGCCAAGTACCTCACTTGGCGCATTTTACTACATCAAACTCTAATCTTACCTTTCAGTAAATGTTATGATCTATCAGGTTGCCTTTTGGGCGGTGTAATCATCAACACTGATAAATTATGCAAACGATAAAATAATTATAAGGAGAAAAAGGAGTTCTAGGTTCAGAAACTCCATTCGAGTTTCAGTTCCAGATATTTTTTCATAATCCTATTTTGGGTTAAAACTTATTTTCCTGAAATTTTACGGTCTTTATTTTGTGGAATTTTTTGAAATTCGTTCCATTGCCCTCGCTGCGTTTTTTTTCTTAAATGAACCTTATTTAGACTTTGTCTCATCGCATTTTTATTCCTTTTATGTGACATTGCATAAGATAAGACATTATAATACAATAATATCACGTAAAGGGGCAATGGAACCGTGATTATCCGAGGAAAGTAACGAGACCCCCTCGAATCACAAGAAACTCGAATAAGGACATAGAAACACGAAATAGTCAATTTCACGTAGAGAAAAAAAAATTACCGAACTGCATTTTAGAATTGCCGAAGATTGATAAAGCAAGGATTAGAAGAATCTCACGTGACAGGTAGAATTCTGCCCCTCAACCTCACCGGTCAAGTGCGCGCGCACACCCTTGCTGGAAATTGTATTCAAAAACTTTAAAAAACCATCGGTGTCAAATTCGGCTCGTTTGGGATTAGAAACCAGAGGGTTGCGAGTTCGAAACTCGATCCAGCCAAAGACCGTCGTGTATACGGGGACTGGTGCACGTTAAATCTGTCGTGGCCTCATGTGGTGTCGAAGTTTGGAGAGTGGGGTGCCAGCTCTGGTGTTGACTTCATCATCTGACAGTAGCTCAAAATCAAATGGTGTGGTCCTTGGATCCTTTACCTTCGAGATGGATCCTGAACCGTCGCCAATAGCCCGTTGTGTTGGTCCAGTGAGACGTTAGTTAACTACCTACCTCGGCTCGGTTGTTTGGGGGTTTTATGGCTCAAGGGTCATACTGCGCTACGCACAAGACAAACAACTTAAAGTAATGGACATACACACAGTTCGTTAGTGGTTAGTTGTTTGGGGGTTTTATGGCTCAAGGGTCATACTGCGCTACGCACAAGACAAACAACTTAAAGTAATGGACATACACACAGTTCGTTAGTCGTTAGTTGTTTCGAGGTTTTATGGCACGTGGAAGGGAAAAAAGAGCAAAAAAAGAGCTTACTGCGTTTATTTTTTGTTGCGAAACAATTACAAGCCTTGCCTCTCTTAAATTGTTTGCTCCGAACTACAGCCTTGGGCCGTGGTAGCCCAGTTGGAAGGGTAACGGATTAGCAATCGGAGGGTTACGAGTTCGAAACTAGGTCCAGCCAAAGACCGTCGTCTACACGAAGGCTGGTGCACGTTCAATATGTAGTGGCCTCAAACGTCCTAACGTTGGCTTGATGTGGAAGTTTGAAGCGTGGAGTGCAAGCTCAGGTGTTGACCTCGTCATCTGACCGTGGTTCGAAATTACGTGGTGTTGTTCTCGGATCTTTCCCGATGGATCGCGGATCGTCGCCAATAACCCGTTGTGACTCCAGTGTGACGTTATTTAACTAGCTAAAGAACTAGTCTTTTTTTGACTAGTTAGAAATACGTATGCGCTATATAGTACATAATAATTTAAAGTAGTGGTGTGCGCACTAACAAAGCGTTTATCAAATAAGAAGCGGGAACTCTTATGCGTAAATTTGCAGGGAATTAAAAGTCTCCTCTATGTCGCTCTTGGGAGACATAAATCCGCTTAAATGAACTGAGAACAAACGAGACAGAAGTTTCCCATAACAGCCCGTCCCCACTTTCGATTATTTTATTCCTAATTCCTTAATAGCTCCAATAAAAGGGAAAAATGGAAATAATTCAAGGAAAACTCATTGTTGAAGTAATAAACGTAATGATAAGGCCATTCCCAAAAGCCATTTGTGTTCCCAAAGCAACTGGTCTTTATTGGGAGCTCTCATTGTTGCGGGCCGTTATCTGTTGATGGAATAATAATGAAGGCTCTTTTTCGACATTCGACTCTCCAAATTGTGGGCCGTGATTCCAGGAAACAGACAGACGACCCAACATTTCAAAGAAAGCAATTTCGGATCCATTTTAAAAGGAAGTATCCATCGCGAAATTGAAGGCGAGTCCCCTTTGTTTGTTTTATCCCTTACATTCCGTCCAAATGCGCAGAGTTACGTGAACGCTCGTTTTGAAAGGATTCCGTTTTAATTGAGGTGCGTTCTGAGGAGAGGGTAAATTGGATTATTTATGTTGCTTCAATAGGTAAGGAGATTGAATTGCAACTCCGGATGGAAGTTTGCGTAATCTGCTTACCTTGTTATCGTGTCGATGGGGAAAGCGACGGGAATTTATTTCAAAGGATGTTTTCATTTGTGGACGCTTGTTTACATGAAACTGTATCCATTTTTAAATCGATGTTCCGTTCGAATCGGCATCTTTCGCTACAGCTTTGATATACCTATCGATTGGTGGCGACGCTCTTTTATGTCGCCAAGGAAGAAGTTAGAAATATTCGTCTTTTTTTAACGAAAAATAAGGGGAAGCGATTTTACTGAAAAGTTAGAAAAAACATTTTTAACGGAAAATAATTATCAGAAACGGTTAGAAAATAGCGGTTAAAATCTTTTTAGTTTTTAAACTGTTTTAAACTCCTCCCAATCTAAATTTCTAACAATTTCTAAGAACTTGTTAAAATAATACATTTTTTCATCTCCACACGAGTTTTGAAACAAATATAGCCAAATAAAATGAAATGGAGTTTGTCTGTTGTGTGAAAGATTCCTTAAGGAAATACAAAAAAGCTGCTTATCCTGACACAAATACGTATATGCAAAATAAACGATTAGCCACTATCTCACTTCCTAAAGTTTCCCTACCACCAGAACAATTAATCTTCAAATTCGCGAAAGAATACCCTGAAACTTATCTCCAACACTCAATACAGAAGGCATGGTGACGAGATCAAAATCTGGTCAGTTTTCTTCTAATGACGAGATATCTCGTCCATCAAGATCTGCTAATGGTTTTGCTAATGACGAGATACCTCCTCAAGACAATCACCAGAGGTGATGCTATCTTTTGTTTGAGACCATCCTGAATCCTCTTAGGCATCAGAATATGATAATGACAATCTGAAATGAATGAAGCAGCAGCCTTAAGGTGTATGTATACACTACAATATTTTTAAATTTTGACTAAAAATCAAGTTTTTTCCAACAAGTTATTAGATTATGCTTAAAATCATTTCATCGAGAAAAAATCAAATTAAGCTAATTACCAATTAAATAATTTAGAGATAATCAGATAATTAGCATGTTTTTTGAACAGCGATATCTCAAATTCTAATTTGTTCAGAAAAGCAAAAAATTCCTTCTGCAAATTATTCCTAATATACTTCACGTATTGACTCTCTATTAAGTTGCTAGAAAGAATAGACTTTTTTGACAATTTTTTTCGCTAAGGAAGTCGAAAAAAAATCAAGACTTTTTCAGGAATTGCAACGTTTTAAAACGAACTAAAAATTCGCTTCTTAAATAACTTTGACTGAGGATAAAAACATCCACTGTATTGTATTGATTATAACGACACAAAAATAATTATAGATCAATTCGTTGTTGAGTTATCAGTGTTCGAAAGAAGCATCCTATTGCAAGAACATAGTTCTTCAGAAATCGAGTTTAAAGTTTTGGAAACGTGTTTGTCTATGGTGACAGTACGTAACCCATACCCTTGTAACTTGAAAACTAATTCGAATATTTACAAGATCTTTGTATCGTTTGAAAGCTAAGGGGATGGACACTATTTTGAGCTAATAAAAAAAATATCGTGATTTATACATATATCTTAAGAAACTAGATCCCTTGAGGGAAACATGAAAGACTTTATAACTTTGCAGCTATTACACAGCATTACCACACCGGTATCCAACCACATCCAGAATGAGCAGATACCAGAAGATCAAAGCTCTTTCCCAAGAGACGGACGCGTTCACCGATGAACGAGGCACTCCGGACTCGCGCAATATCCGGCAGAGGACGATGGACGCGATGCGGGACTTGAACAGAAGAATCCGGGACTCCGTTGGGACTTCGATTCATAGCAGGGTGATCCACTTCTTCGAGCGCCACGCGACCAGCTCCAACGAAGGTCCGGTCCGGTTCCGACTTCAGAAGTGGCTCAACAGGCAGTTCCGCGATGTCTGAAGCGAAGACGCACCCCTGGAGGATGAATGTTCCCTGCAGTCTGTAACAGACACCCTGCTTTGTCAAAATCCGATTGGAAATAAAATTATACTAACGCCTGTAAATTTTTTATTTTGGGTGCTTTTTCGCGGTTCAATATATTGTTAACTAGTTTAAGTGGATTGGTTGCTGAAGCCGTGATAGGAGTAGAAGCAATGTCTCCTCCACAGGCAGTTATTGGAAGTGATTTGTATCGCAGTGACAGTTCAACTCTTTTTCTTCGTGGAAGATCCAACAAGATTTGAGCCGAATGCTGCGATCCGGTTTGTTTTGTGCGTCCTTGATCACGTCTGCCAATAACCAATGTAGTAAAGCGTGAAAAGATGGCTTTCAGTCGACCGAAACTACTTCGTGGTTACTATAGACATCACAGTATGCACTTCGATATGTATTGAAAGTTAACCACTTTGGTGATGGGTAAGTTTTAAACCAATATAAACGAACGAATCATGAAAAAATCAACTCAAACCCCAAAATTACTTCACCAGTAGAAAAATTCAAACCGTTTATTTTCTATGCCAATGGTTTATTGAAAACAATCACATCTTCAATATTTCTAAAGTAAATATGAAGTAATTCAGCATATGAGAGGCATTTTCTGTTAAGCTAAATGTAGGTAGGTATTTTAATTGACGTCGCACTGGAGAACACAACGGGCTATTGACGACGGTTCGGGATCAATGTCGAGTGAAAAGATCCGAGGACACGTAATTTTGAACCACGGTCAGATGATGAGATCAATACCTGAGCTGTGTGTGTGTGTTACCCCACTCTCCAAACTTCCACACCATGCCAATGTGAGGACATTACAGATTTACCGTGCTCCATCTCCCTTTTTGCATTACGGGTCTTTGGTTGGATTCGAACTCGCAACCCTCCCGTTAATGTAGGTGGTGGTAGTGATCCTGTGGCGTTACGTGTATCCTGTGCGTATTCTGTCAAATCCCTACGGAAGCACGTATTTAGGTGTACGGGCTTCATGAACACTACGTACCCTAGTAATCTATTCCTTTCCCATGGAGTTTACTGCCGCTGGTAAACTTGGGGATCTCAGAATGCCCAAGCAATGTTACTCTCTTTCCTCCCTCCATCCTTTCTTTTCACAATTACTCGACACTGTCTGTCTTGTTTGGCGCAGCTTGGTCAAGTAGGGCTTTTACGCCATAAAACCCCAAACCAACCCAAAGAATGAATTGCGAATAGATATGATTGTCGATGAGTCAGCACCAATTGCACTACTGTTTGTGAAAATTGCAACGCTATGAAAGAATCATCAGAAGTGAGTGAAATTTATTCCACGTATTACTTATAGTGGTTTAAATAAACGATCCAATTTACAGAGCAAAGAAACAAAAATAATGCCGAAAATCAATATCTTGTGCAGCCGCCACGCGCAGCGATGAGAGCCTGTGCACGTCGTGGCATCCAATCATACAGATCATGAATGTCATGCTGACGAATGGCATTCCAGATGGCCTCTATCTGATGTCAAAGCTCAGCCGTACTCTGCCCGACGAGTGGTACGAGCGAGTCGCCGTCTGATGTAATCCCAGGCATACTCAATGAGCGACATATCCGGGTAACGTGCAGGCCATGGAAGAAACGGAACCTGTCGTGCATTGAGGAAGGCTTGCACACTCCGAGCAACATATGGACGAACATTGTCTTGCTGAAATACAGCTCCGGCTGTATTGGTGAGCCCATTGTAGCTGGAGGCGTGGGTGGTTCAGTGTCAAGGGAATCAAGGGAATCCTTGTACGTAGCCCATGGCGGAGCGGACGTCGACGAACCGTGGGGCCGACAATGACACCTGCAGACGTGCTCCAATATTGTGCCAACGCACCAGAGGACGCTGTACGGTCCGTCACCACCTGGGGATGAGGTGCCTGTCGTCCCGTGGTGACGTCATATTGCGTGGCCCACTGCCTGGGTTTCGACGTCCGGTTCTCCATGGTCCATCTCTTCCACACACGCATCACTGTTTTGGCATTACGCCCCGTGCGAGTGGCGATTTCACGATACGAAAGTCCACCCTCACGGAGAACGATCTTGCGGCCCCATTCGAACTCCGTTAGTTGCTCGTTTGGCACTCTGCGTTTTTGGCCAGGTATATTGACTTCTAATCAATTATTTACAGCAGTCAAACGACGATACACATATTTTAACGCACCTTTGCAGTGCTTTTTATACACGGCTCACTTGGAAGTTTAGAGAGTGTTTCTCGGCCCACACATGCGTGATAGCTTTGTAATTCTAATTATTTGCATATCCTAACCTGTTTTGCATTTCCTGAAAGTTTCGTTTAATTTGCATGATTCCTTCATGGTGTTGCAGTTCTTACAAACAGTAGTGTAGATTAAACGCCCAAAGTTGCCAAAGCGGCGATAAACTACATTTTAAGGTAATCCCGCTACGTATCATGAGAGAGCATTTGGACAGCGGAAGTATAATCTCCGCAGACCTTTTAGTTCAGACTGAAAATCCCTCTCATACTTTCAAACCTTATCGCCAAACAGACCATATTGCAAAAGTGCAGCCGATTTTTACGATCGCCTTTTTGCTGCTCCACTCCATCGGAACTATTTTGTACACCCCCTTCACCTCACCCTCAATTAGAGAGTCGTTTGAGGGGGTCCTGCGAAGCGGTTAATTGCGATTTGATATCGTCCACGGCTCATAAGCGGCAAACGATCATTAAGTTCGAATGAGGAGACGATAGTTTTTATTCTTACTCTTCTTTTTCCCCCTTTTGCTTATTCGGTTTTTTAATTTCGGATTATGAATGTAATAAGTTCTTTAGAACGTCATGGGGAGGTTGAGGTTATTAATTGTTATGGAACTCGAGACAAAGTTGGGGCAGTTTGCGAACTGTTCGAATAGAATGTCGGCGGGGGTTGTGGTTTTTTGCGAATCCGTTTTCTACCGTTCTTCCTTAGGATAGATCTAATTCTTAAATGGCGCCATTGATCGCCGATACCGGAGTATAGCTTTAGAACATCAGTCCATTCTTTTATTAATATTCTGTGGCTTATTGTTCAGGATGAAACTTATGTTGCAGATCTATTGCATCCATATACGGTCGTTGTAGTCTGGTTGGAAGAGTAACGTATTAGCAACCGGAAGGTTGCTAGTTCGAATCCAACCAAAGCCCGTAGTGAACAAGGGGGCTGGTGTACGTTAAATTTGTCGTGGTCTCCAATGTCCTCACGTTGGCGTAGTGTGGAAGTTTGGAGAGTGGAGTGCCAGCTCTCGTGTTGACGTCGTCATCTGACCGTAGTTCAAAATGACGAGATTTTGTCCTCGGATCTTTCCCTTTGGGATCGATCCCGGACCATCTCCAATAGCCTGTTTTGTTGCTCCAGTGAGACGTTTATTCAACTACCTTCCTACCTACCCACGTTGTTTACGAGCTGTAATTCAGGCCAAGGGTTTGCCAGCCCCTACTAATAAAGATTCTGTGTCATGTTGTAGGTATTCATGTTATATTTTCCACCACCTGTATGTGGTAATTATTCGATAGTTCACAATTATCGACCTCTGGTAGAATCTTTAATCTCAACCGCACAATACATTACCTCAATTTCTTCCCAAAGAAAAGATTCTGGAGCTTCGAAATTCATTTACCCAATCTCGTTCCATTCTTTTTCTAAAATTCCCCCCTTCTCCGGCAATCCACTCTTCGGGATCAAAAGAACCGCTCGCCATGAACACCCGAGATCGGAATGGCGTTGCGTGCTCCACTCTTAATGACCGGCGTTATCGGTTTTGAACCGCATTTCTCGGTCTTCCGTTGGCTTCCTCCGCTCGGCCCTCTGCTGATGCGATGGATGACGACACCCGTGTGACGGTGGCAACGGGTTGGGGTGGAACGTTCGAAATCTGAAGACTAGACTAGTGCTCTTCGCTTACATTTCGTGATGGTCTAGCGGAAATGCTGTTTTCTCCAATGCAATACTCGTAATGAGAAGAATAATTGTAACTTAAATTTGGAGAATGAGCAGGGTTCTCAAAAGGGTTGAGATTGCTATCGAAATGGAATACTATCACGCATAGGCATGGGGAACAGGTGTTTCAGAGCTATTGGAATTAATAGAACGTTCTCGCCAGGCATTGAAAAGACCCACTCAAATATAGGGTAGATAAATTGTCGTTTTGGAGTAAGAATTATCTTGTTGTTGAGATCCGTTGGTATCAAGAAAACGAATTCTTATAGTTGAGAGTTCGAATCCAACCAAAGACCATCGTGTACTTAGGAGCTGGTGCACGTTAAATATGTGTGGCTTCAAATGTCCTCACGTTGGCATGATGAGGAAGTTTGGAGAGTGAGGCGCCAGCTGAGGTGTGGCCTCTTCATCTGATCGTGGTTCAAAATGACGTGTTGTCCTCGGACTTTCTCTTGGGGATTGATGTCTGACCTTCGCCAATAGCCCGTTCCGTCACTACAGCGCGACGTTAATTAGATACCTACCTCTTATAATTTAAATTCTGTGTCCTGAAGAGAGCTCTGGAGTATCGAATGAAGCTTTGTCTTTAATTTAGATTGTATATGGACTTTGGATTTGCGAAATTTTAAATTGTTCCCAATTTTGACGTTCAGTTCCACTGCGGGATTGCAAATATTACACTTCTTAGTGCATACAAATAGTGTGGTTAAATTCTGTTTGGGTAAATCGTTAGTAATTTTTCCAAAGTTTAAGTTATAATAAATAAAACATTGATTCAATTTTTTTCGCGACAGTTTCTGATGGAAACTGTTCCGGCGAAATCTCAATTCTCCATATGGACGCTTCTGGCGAATTCCCAACCAAAGACCGTCGTGTACGCGGGGATGTGCCCTTTAAATCCGTCGTGGACTCACTCGTGGTGTTTTCCCCGGTTCTTTCCCTTTGGGATTGATCCCGGACCGTCACCAATACCGTTGTGTTGCTCGTTAATTGAAAAATACCAATACCAATACCGTCGTGGACTCAACTGTCCTCTCCGGTGCCAGGTCAGGTGTCGTCCTCGTCATTTAACCATGATTCGAAATGACGAGGTGTTGTTCTCGGATCTTTCTCTTCGGGCTGGATCCCGGACCGTCACCAATAGCCCGTTGTGTTGTTCCAGTGCGACGTCAATTCAACTACCTACCTGCGAATTCCAGTCGGTGCTCGCCACATTAAGCATGCTCTTTCGATGGACGGTTCACAATAAATAGTTGCAATTTCCAACGCAGTAGATATCACTTTCAACAACTGTCTGCAGTCCTGTGATAAAAGATATTACTTCTACTTCTAACCCAGCCTCACTCTTCGTTTCTACTCGTACTCATTTAATATTTCGGACTTTCACTCACTCAGCTGCTAACGGCAACAGCGGGATGCTCAAGCTTTGACAATCATCAATTGGCAAAGATTGCATGACAACGCCTATTTGGAAGTAAATTTCTTACATCAATACAGCTCTCACGCAATCGTCTATCAGCCAATCAAAAGAGCTGATTTCACTCCGGGTGGATTCCAAAAGAGAGAACACCTTTCAAAATGTTCTTTTCCCCTTAGGGGCCACACTCGTTTATGTCAATATTCATTCCTTATTCATGATTAAGTTTATTTAAGTTGAGTTATTTATTATCATAATTATTAGGTTTATTTAATTTGAATTAATAAAACGCACTGGAAAAGGTCGCTCAATATTAAATACCACACCTTAATAGACACTTGTCTAAAGTAAGGCGATCGAATTGCCTTGTAGCACATAATGCAGGTGGGGTCAAGTCTCTTCTGGTGGTCCAGCATCTATCGAATTCAGCTACTGCTAATTTCTAGAGGCGGGATATTGTGGAGAAATTAGCCCTAGTAAAAAATTAGCTTTTCGTTGTATCATTTGCGGGTCATTAGAAAAGAAATTGATTCATAATCTCCAAAAGCAGCAAGACATTTATAAAATATCATATTTACATTTAGACGTCGATAGCTGAAGTCGTGCGTTCTATCCATTTTAATTTAAACCCTCCAAGTGGTTTCAACGAGATACCTCGTTCATCAAGATCTGACGAATTTTGCAAAGATCCTTGTCTACGATGGCTTCCACTGGATGGAGTCGTTTCTTGTCAACGATGGCTTCTACTGAATAATGTCCTTGCTTGTCTAAGATGACTCCCATTGCATGAAGTCCTTGCTTGTCTAACTTTCTATTGGACGAATTCGTTGCTTGTCAAGGTAGCTTCCACTGCATGAAGTTCTTACATGTCTAAGATGGCTTCCACTGAATGAAGTGCTTGCTTTTCTACGATGGCTTTGACTGGATGATATCTGCTTGTCTACGATGGTTTCCATTGGCTGATGTCCTTGCATGTCTAAGATGGCTTCCACTGAATGAAGTGCTTGCTTGTCTACGATGACCTACTGGATGATATCTGCTTGTCTAAGATGGCTTCCACTGAATGAAGTGCTTGCTTTTCTACGATGGCTTTGACTGGATGATATCTGCTTGTCTACGATGGTTTCCATTGGCTGATGTCCTTGCATGTCTAAGATGGCTTCCACTGAATGAAGTGCTTGCTTGTCTACGATGACTTCTACTGGATGATATCTGCTTGTCCAAGATGACTTCCACTGAATTATGTCTTTGCTTGTCTACGATGGCTTCTACTAGATGAAGTACTTGCTTGTCTAACATGACTTCCTCTGGATGAAGCGCTTGTTTATCTACGATGGCTTCCACAGGATAAAGTCTGCTTGTCTAAGATGGCTTCCACTGAATGAAGTGCTTGCTTGCCTACGATGGCTTCTCCTGGACGATGTCTTTGATTGTCTACGATGGTTTCCATTGGATGATGTCCTTGCATGGCTACAATGGATGGCTTCGACTGGATGAAGTATTTGCTTGTCCAAGATGACTTCCACTGGATAATGTCCTTGCTTGTCTACAATGACTTCTACTAGATAATGTCCTTGCTTGTCTACAATGACTTCTACTAGATAAAGTACTTGCTTGTCTAACATGACTTCCACTGGATGGAGTGCTTGCTTCTCTACGATGGCTTCAGTTATCAGTTCTGATACTACATATAATGGTATTAGAGTGGATGTATAGAATTTCTGCCAACAAAATCTCCTTGTTTAACTACTAACAAAGACAAATTTTGACTCTCGTATAAAACTTTCAATACAGTTTTTTCTTCTATCATTGCACTGAAACTCAGCCGTGAAACCTTTTTGGTGGACTGAAAAATGCCCCCGTCTGCTCCAATTTCAATAAATTTCTCTTTGCACAAACAAGTCCACTCACAGTCCAAACCGTTTTTCTCGAACTCGCAGAGCCAGCTTAGAGTAGTTTACAATCCCTCCTGGATGTCTGGGATCATCCAGTGTTCATCGGCGGTAAAATACTAGCTACATTTCCATAATGCTCGTGATCCCATCTCGTAAACAAAATCCTTCCACTGGTATGTTGACTCGCATCCTTCCAAAGAAGACTCTTATTCTAATGACGGCCGTGAATGCCCCGCAAGAAGGGCATAAATAGCAAACGGCTATTGGCAACAGGGACGACATTAACGCCATTCCAATTGCTTCGCATACGAAGCGGGCGGGATTTATACAGCCAATCACGGCAGAGCGCTCTTTTCTACGCCATTAAGCGGCGGTTGCGGTTAAGGGTCGCGGGGGTCTTCGGAGGGAGTATCGCCTGCAAGAAATCCTGGAGTAATGGTCGCCCTGTCAACCCTCTTGTCATTAACGTCTGCTGCCCCCTTTGCCGCGCGCCATTTGAATATTGATTGCTGATTCCCCTCTTTCATTTACTTCTGCTTCGAAAGCTGTTTGGGGGGTGATGGAGGATTTTGTCTTGATCCTTCAACTCTTACATGTGAAAACTAAGCCCATGTTGCACGAGGCCATCTTGCACTGGCGAATACCCTTCACCAGTATCGTGGACAGGGGGTTTCTCTAGAAGTCCAAACACCCCCAGAAAGTGTTGGGTTCTGATTTTTAAAACATCTCAAACCAGAGGTTTTTTACTCTATGCCCGTCTCCGGCCTATAGGCCATCAATCGAAGAACAGCGCAACACGTGAACAAATATGACTTAAAAACACCATCTACTGCAGGGGTTGCCAAACTTCTTTGACCGTCGACCCCTTCAAGAGTTTCTTCACTTCTTATCAACCCCCTCTATTTAAATTATGTAATTATAATAGGACAAGCAAAAAAGACACTTGTGTGAGTTTTTAGATTGCTTATTCTATACTTACTATGTTTATTGTCTGTATAATATAGACTATATTATTATATTGTTCAAAGGAATACGTTTTTGTTTCTTTTTTAGATTGTTTATTTTATGGTTACAGTATCTATTGTCTGTATAATATAAAATATATTATTATATTGGTCAAAGGAATATGTTTTTGTTTTTTAATTGTTTTTAGATTGATTATTTTATGGTTACAGTATTTATTGTCTGTATAATATAGAATATATTATTATATTGGTCAAAGGGATATGTTTTTGTTTCTTTTTTAGATTGTTTATTTTATGGTTACAGCATTTATTGTCTGTATAATATAGAATATATTATTATATTGACGTCAAAGGAATACGTTTTTGTTTCTTTTCTAGATTGTTTATTTTATGGTTACAGTATTTATTGTCTGTATAATATAGAATATATTATTATATTGGTCAAAGGGATATGTTTTTGTTTCTTTTCTAGATTGTTTATTTTATGGTTACAGTATTTATTATCTGCATAATATAGAATATATTATTATATTGACGTCAAAGGAATACGTTTTTGTTTCTGACCAACATTAACCTGTCCTTAACATTATATATTGGATAGCAGGGATAAATAATGTATAAAATTTAATTTAGATAACAAATAACAATAATATAACCTTTCTTATACATGTGAAAATAAGACTTATTAACTTACATTTACATACATTTATATACATTTTACTATCGTTGTCAATGTGAACTCTTGACCCGATAAGATGAGCAATGTTGGGTTCAAAATGAATCAGTTTCAGCCTTCAATCGCCATGGAATTCTATATCTAGCTTATTTCTTTGCTTTCATGTATGAGCTTGGAAATGCAAGCAAAAAGGGGTTTGATTGATTGATTGTTGGGATTTATGGTGAAAGGTAAGCAAAAAGGGGAGTGCCACTTCAGAAAGTTTTGGATGGTTTTCTACACAAAATTTATATTAGTTCAAAAGTAACGTAAAGTCCTATTTTCAAAAAGCGTCTTAGCTTCATGATCAACTGGCTATTCAATAGGTTCATCTTAGTTACATTCGATATCTTCACTATCCGATTCGATTTTTCTATCGATTCCTTTGGCGACCACTGATCAACAGTATTTGCAATTGGAAGTCTTCGTCCAGTTCGCAAAGGGAACGGATCTCGCTACTCCAATGCGGTGTAAGTGGCTCTGTAGGTAGTCATGTCCGGTAAGAAGTCCAAAGCAAGTGACTCTACAACTCTGGGACTTGAGCTTGGCACAGTTTTTCCTTTTTTTGGACCTTGCGCCATACAACCCAACTATCAATCATTGAATCGACCTGAAACTCTGGGTAAGGAACCTGGGATACGAGTTTTATTCCTCAATAAAACATCCCAGTTCTTTCCTATACACATCTCTTTGTAGATTGAGAATCTATTAGTCCTTATAGAGGAGCATATAAGCCTCTTGATATTCCGTAGAGGTAAAGGAGACTTAGTTAGGGGCTACTGTGCAATCATCAACAGCAATCACCTAGCCTTAGCCAATTAGACTGCCTGCTCATTGCCATATACACTGTATGGACAAAAGTATTTGGACACTGCAGAAAATCGGCAAATATGGGGTTGTTTTTCCCGGTTAGGACTCGGCCCATTGCCTCATGTACCTGGTACCATGAACGCTGACGTGTACCTCGACGTTCTGGATCATTCGGCCTTGCCTACACTATGGCAATACTACGGCGATGAGGGTTGTTTCTTCCAACAGGATCGAGCTCCCTGTCATACTGCAAAACGTGTGCTGGACTGGTTTCCTGAAAAGGAGGTGAATTTGCTTGACTGGCCTGCTCAGAGCCCCGATCTCGATCCGATCGAGCACGTGTGGGACGAACTGGAGCGACGGGTACGACATCTCCACGCACGCCCATCTTCACAACGATCTCTTCTCACAGCTTTACAAGTGGCATGGCGAGCTATTCCTGCCCTGACTTATAGAGAACGTGTGGAAAGTATGCCTCGACTTGTTGCAGCTTTAATACAAGCAAAAGAGGTCCTATCCGTTACTAAATAGAATAACACAGCACTCTTTCTGAAAAACATGCAGTGTCCAAATACTTTTGTCCATATAGTGTATACCACAGGGACCATTGTCATATATACCACATAACTTGACTCCCAATTTTAACCAATACGAACTCGTCATCTGACCGTGTTTCAAAATGACGTGTTGTCCTCGGTCTTTCCCTTCGGGTTTGAGCCTGGACCGTCATCAATAGCCCGTTGTGTTGTTCCAGTACCTACCTGCCCTGAGACAAAGTATCATTTGTTGTTTTAACGTTTTCCAATAAATGTTGTTAAGAGCTCCCTTTCTTTTGCCAAACAATGAATGTTTTGTTATATTTTAAGTGTTCTCTTTTGCCAAAAAAGATCCATACGAGTACGCACACACCCTTTTTATTTATTCGCGAATCGTTCATAGTTGAGTAAATTAAATCTTTGAATCCCCTGCTGTAAATGCCAGCTACTGGGCCTTACTTTGAGAGTATCAAGCGCCGCTTGAAATTAAAAAAGGAGCAAGAGGTCTCGAATTTCTCCGTCACTTAACGAGATCCCGCAATCCTTTTACGGAACAAAAGAACACACAAAAAGGAGAACGATAATCTATTCTCTCCACCCCAAATCCGGATGAAGGACTCTGGATAACACAGCGTATAATTTAACTCCAAACTGAGTATCATCGCTCGAGGAACAATTTGCATATTTAAGTAAACTGCAACCGCAGTGCTTTAGAGGGGTATTGTGTGTTGTTACTCCGCCATTTATTTATCGGGGGTGGAGTTAAATAATGCCTTCGCGGGGGAGGGGTGACTCGGAACGGGACGATCTGTTTCCCGGTGTCCTCTTGCAGTTGTCGTCGAGTTCGTTATTTTCTTTCGCTCCCCCTCGCTTTATAAAGAACGGGTTAATGCGAGTGTCGTCTGCGGTTTTTAAGGAACGATGCAAACGATAACCGCGGCGTCGTTACGTCGAAATATGAGGCTCAGAAATCACGCAAACGATGTTTTACTACGGGGTTGAGAGTTATGAATAAAAAATAGGCTTGTTCCACCCCTGCCTAACGATGATGGGAGCTGGGTGGTTGAAATCGTCTGCGATTTGGATTTTCGCTAACCGGGGTTTGAAGTCGTTTTTCAGGGGGGTTGAGTTGCCGGACAGCGGATCGTTTGTCAAAGGAACCGGAGAGGGGTGATTTCGGAGGGTCGTCTCGTTTGTGTGGGTGCGTGTAGAGATGTCGTAACGGGTGAGTTTTTTTATCGCTGCCCATAAAACATACCCGTCTCGAACCATTTGTAAAATGATGCTCGTGTTCGCTTGTTTACTTCACTTCACTCACTCTCCCTGCGCAAGGGGGGTGAGCTCCCGTCGGAATTTAAAGGCACTTGTCATCTCTCTCTTCATGTTCCGATTTCTCCCGTCTTATGCTCTTTACTCGCTTGTTGAATTCGCATTCGAACAACGGAAATATTGAGGGGGAGTTTTCTTTTTGACTCGAACGAACTTTATGGTTCTCCCTTTGGAAATAATCACCTGTGTTCATCAACATGTTTTTAGCGTAACAGTTTTTACTCGCATAAATGATTTACATTATTTCATTTATCACTTGCTTTCTCCGTGTTCACGAGGGTCACAGTTACCCTTTTGGAAAAGTAACGGATTGGCAACCGTAAGTTTGCGAGTTCGAATCCAACCTAGGGCAAAGGGGGCACGTTAAATCTGTCGTGGCCTCAAATGCCGTCACGTTGGCTTGGTGTGGAAGTTTGGAAAGTGGGGTGCCAGCTCAGGTGTTATCTCGTCACCTGACCGCGATTCAAAATTATGAGGTGCTGTCATCGGATCTTTTCGTTCGTGTTTGATCCCGGACCGTCGGAAGTAGCCCGTTGTGTTGCTCCAGTGCAGAATTAAAATACCTACCTACCTCCTATATCTGCTTCATTCATTCCACAATCTAACACCAGGTCTGAGTATTCACGTCAAAACTAAGGTTTGTGTCCTCGACACAGCCAACCAATTTTTTAACTTTAGCTTTTTAAATTTTTTAGCTGATGAGACTTTGTGTCTCATCTAAATCAATCCTTAAAGTGTATGTAGATACTAGAACGGATTTTTGTTTTGACTTTAAAAATCCAGTTTTTCACAATAGGTCATTGGTTTGTGCTTAAACTCATTCGAGTGTGAAAAATTCTGATTAAGCTACTCATTCATTATCTAATTTAGATATAATGACCTAATTAGCATGTTTTCTGAACAGTGATATCTCAAATTCTAATGTGTTCAGAAGGACAATTCCTGTTGGAAATGATTCCTAATATTATTCATCATGTTTTGACCCTCCATCAAGTTGCTAGAAGGAATGCGTTCTTTTTTTTTTAATTTTCACGAAGGAAGTCTAAAAAATCAAGATTTTTTTCAGGAATTTCTACATTTAAAAACCAAATAAAATTCATTTCATAACCAATAACTTCGACTGAGGGTCAAAACATCCACTGCATTCTATAGATTATAATGACACAAAAGTAATTATAATAGATCAATTCATTGTTGAGTTATCACTGTTCGAAAGAAGCATCCTATTGCAAAAACAGTTCTTCAGAAATCGAGTTTCAAGTTTTGGAAACGTGTTAGTCTATGGTGACAGTACCTAACCAAAACCCTTGTAACTTGAAAACTATTACGAATATTGACAAGATCTTGCTATTATTCGAAAGCTAAGGGGTTGGCAATATTTTGAATTAATAAAAAGTAGATCGATATTCGCCAATTTTCGTTATTTCTAGTATATACATACACCTTAACACCGTAATATGAAACTAGAAAGAATTTATGTACCTAGCTTTAATCAATTCAAGGAACTAGGCCTCCACTCCACTGAAGAGTTTAGTAAAGCATTCAAATGTGCAATTAATTCTAACCGTCCATAAACTATTAAATAACGAACTCCTTTCAACCTGTCTAAAATTTCGTTCCTTCAATTTTATAAAATTTATTGAGCAACCACAAGGTAATTAGGCTCCGAGAAAGCGACGAGGAGTTTGTTACCTAATCTATGCAGGTGTCAAACTCCACTAACTTGGAAATATTTCCTTAACTAATTCCCTCACTTCCTCCTTCACTTTAAATGGAGCTTTAAAAATTAGCATTATCTGCTTTCGGAAGCCGAAAGGGTTAATTGAGATTATAACCAGCCGTAGACTTAAGCTATTGGTAGGTCGTTAATTAACGTCGGACTGGAGCAGCACAATGGGCTATTGGCGACGGTCTGGGATCCATCTATAAGAGAGAGAAAGGCGAGGACAACGCCTCGTCATTTTGAACCACGGACTGGGTCAGGCACACCACTCTCCAAACTTCCACACCACGCCACCACGTACACGACGGTCTTTGACTGAACGAAGTTTCGAACGTTGCTTTTCCAACTGGGCTACCGCGGCCCTCTTAAGTCATC
The DNA here is from genome assembly GCA_933210815.1 of Meta bourneti. NCBI lineage: Eukaryota > Metazoa > Arthropoda > Arachnida > Araneae > Tetragnathidae > Meta > Meta bourneti. Next base: position 94,146,412 of record OW119930.1, on the reverse strand, counting down.
GGGGTCATTCGAAGGTATTTTCACATCAACATTCGTCTGCATTTGTCATCCTCAAAACCATTGTTTTTCTTTCGCCATTATGAAACAACAAAACCATTGTTTTTCTTTCGCCATTATGAAACAAACAACTCACCTCAACTCATAAAGACTTCGATCGTCGTCATTTATCAGAAGAAAAGGAACAGCACCGCGAACTTGTGTTATTTAAAAAGGCTCGAATCACCTTCCCCCCGAATCCTCCAGAGGCTGCATGCATAGAAGGGGTGAGAGCCTACCTGCGCGAGCAAATGATTTCATTTATTTCCACCACCCCCCGGTGGCAGCAGCCACCCCACGATGTTTAAAATAAAATAAATAACCTCGAAAATAAATAATCGAACAATGGCAGAAACGCATCGATTCGAGAACTGATTTTCTGTTCCGTATATTCCACTTCACACCTGACGGGAAATTGATTTTCCTTCTGCTTGTTCGTTTGTTCTCCACCCCCGCAGTTCGCTTATTTGTTTATTTGCGAAGTTCGGGTGGCATCGATCCCGACGATGAGCTCGCTCTTTCTGGGCTCCTCTCTTTTTTTTCTCTTTCCCTTCGCAACTCTTTTCTTTCCTTTTCTTTCTTATATCTCGCCTTTTTTTCCTGATTTCTTTTGATACCTTCCAATGCAGATGCGTTGTAGGAATTCGCGTTACTTTGGCTTTCTTTTTTGTCCCGTTTAGTTCCGTTTTTTTACCTCCTTTTGCGACAGAAAAAACGTTGTTCCTGTACTTGGGGGCGGAGAAAAAAGCTCGATGACATGTTATTGAGATCTCTCCCCCTCGCAGCATTGTTTCGTTGTCGCGCGCGTGAAAAAAGGCGTTAATAATCTCGAATGTTTCTGGGAGTTTTCCCGCGTGAAAAAGCGTTAGTTCTCGCTTGATTGGAAGAGTCGGGAAGACGTTTGGGCGCTCGCTTCGAGTCCATTGTTGCCCTTTTCTTTATGTCACCGAATACTTACGGTTTAGTGAGACAAAACCACTTTGTGCTCCTTTGAAGTGAAGAGAAGTAAAGGTGGATACACACTCGACCACATCGTACAAACAGCACGGATCGAATTCGAAGAGTAACGGACTCGCAACTGGAGGGTTGCGTGTTCGAATCCAACCAAAGGGGGCTGCTGCACGTTAAATCCGTGGTGGCCTCAAATGTCCTCACGTTGGCGTGGTGTGGAAGTTTGGAGAGTAGGGTGCCAGCTCAGGTGTTTTGTCATCTGACCGTGGTTCAAAATAACGTGTGTTTCCATCGGATCTTTCCCTTTGGGATGGATCCCGGACCGTCACCGCCTGTTGTGTTGCTCCAGTGTGACGTTAATTAAAATACCTACTTTTTTCAAAGTAAAACAGCACAACGTTTATTCTAATACCTCCATCTTCTATCGCTACATTCTAAAGACCTTTAATTCGCATCCGGCCATCGACCTCCTAAAGAAATAGACGGGCATGTGGGCGGAGTCGCTGTCCTAAGATCTCTGAAGGGTGAATCACGTGGGGCTACGAATTGACAAAGCCGATTGGCTGTCGAATCGTTGACGAGTGTTTTTGATCACTATGGCTTATCACTTTAACCCATCAATAATTTAGGATTCATGATTTACCCTCAACCACGTGACAGATCTTCAAAGCGAGCAACTGGAAGAAGTAATATGAAGATGTTAATGCTGACTGAGATGCTGGAGATTACCGAGATTACGGAAATTTAGGAGATGTTGGCACATGATCCGTTTATTTCATTAGCTCGGTTTCAGCAGCCCCCCTTTGTACACGACGGTCTTTGGTTGGATTCGAACTCTTAACCCTCCGGTTACTAATCCGTTAGTCTTCCAACCGGGCCTTATTGCACGAATAGAATATTTTATGGAAATTATCTTCATTTTAAATTTAAATTTTGTTTTGGATAGGCCTCATTTGTGCCAGGTCCCAAAATTCTAGCTTCGCCACTGAGTGTCCGAACTGATAGCATCGGAACCACTCTACATACAAGAAATCGGTTTGATGCAGAGAGAACCCATGGGGCCCCTTCTCTTTTGGTTGTTGTCGGGTCCCTTTCTTAGTAAGATGTCGCGGTGTTCATTTTACTTCGGCAATGTCGATTATTTTCTCGATGTTTTGAAGAACATCCACTGCAGGGCAGGTGAATATAAGATGAGGTGTGAGTTTACGGCTCAGAGAGTTGTTACAATGTCTATGCGTCTGGTTCATCACATGCCTTTAAGGTGTATGTATACACTAGAAATCACGAAAATTGACCAAAATATCGATCCATTTTTTAATAATTCAAAATAGTGTCCAATCCCTTAGCTTTCAAACGATACCAAGATCTTGTACATATTCGAAAGAGTTTTCAAGTTACAAGGGTTTGGGTTAGGTAGTGTCACCATAGACAAACACGTTTCCAAAATATTAAACTCGATTTCTGAAGAACTGCGTTTTTGCAATAGGATGCTTCTTTCGAGCAGTGGTAACTCATAATGAATTGATCTATTATAATTACTTTTGTGTCATTATAATCTATGTAATACAGTGGATGTTTTGACCCTCAGTAGAAGTTATGGGTTAAGAAATGAATTTTTAGTTGATTTTTAAATGTTGAAATTCCTGAAAAAATCCTGATATTTTAGACTTCATGAAAAGAATTGTAAAAAATTTTCTAGTGTATACATACACCTTAAAATGTCCTGTTCTCAGTCTTGGTGTGGTGGTGTTTCTCTCTGTGCTAATTTCCTAAATTTGTTGTCCTATTTTAATATTTTGTGATAGGAGCTTGAACTTTACCAAAACACTAGCATCAGTAAGAGTTTGTGGGGTTTGTTCAGCATTCAATTCTCTGGCTTCCTTTGCCAATTGATCTGCAGTTTCATTTCCTTCGATATCCCCATATGTATCGTCATATTGTAATTTGTTTAAAGGGACACTGCCCTAAAAATGACCAAAATGTGATTTTTATCATCTTTTATTAATCATAAAACTTCAAAAAATATTTCTGCAAAATTTTATAGCTGTAACTACACTATTTAGCAAATTATTAAAGTTTTTCTAACAAATCTAAGGACCGCAACGCTAAGTCATTTAAGTACAGGGCTTTTTCTCAGCTTTTTATTTTTCATGACTTAGTGTATTTAAAATGCAAAGGCTTCTTTTGCATTTGAAACATTTTTCGGTTGTTTATTACGATACATTTGAAACCTTTGTGCGCGAAATAAGGATTTGTAAGAATAATTACTTTTTCGAAAATTGATGAAATCAACTATGATCGTTTTTTTTTGCTTTTTTTCAGTGTTTGTTACAATAATATTTCTAAAAGCATAAGTAACAATGGCATATGTAATTTCATGCACAAAATTGTGAGGAATACTTCATGGAAGGTAAATAAAAACATTACAAAAATTACAATTTGCAGACTGAGTACGAATTTTAAAATTTTGAAATATTTTTATAGAAATTGAATATTTTAATTATTGTGAATGTAAAAATGATTTTTTCTTTAGTAATGTATATTTAATATGCATTGGAATAAGGCACATTAAAACATTTTTGTTGTGAATATGAAAAAAATGTTCATAAGGTACCGTGTTCCCTTAAAAATAAAAAAAAAATCCAAAATGCTTATAATTATTCTTTTACCTAAAAAATTATAGTCTTCAAACAACTGTTAACCAAAAACAATTTTCTCAGTTAATGAGTTTCTGTTCTAAGCCGACGAATGACGGAAATTTCTACTGCTCCTAACATGATTGAGTTCGTGAAAAAGGACAATTAAAAACATTCAGAAATAGAGATGAATCGCTGGTCTTAATTTGTTGATAATTTGGAAACTAAGTTTCGACTAGCGATTTTTTTGGCTGGATATATTTTATGAAGAGGCAGTTAAGTAGTTGAATTACCCCCACCTATGTAACGGCCTTTGGCTGAATCGAGTTTCGAACTGGCTACTCTAATCTACGACTCTACAAACTGGGCTACCGCGGCAACTAGTTTATGAGGAAAACGACTGATATTCATACATAAAACGTATAAATATAAAATAGGGTATTAACTGTACAGTTAAATTGTGGTAAGCTCTACCACGATTTATGTAAAGGTAAATTAAAAGTAGTATGTTAAAACTCAACAGTCATCAATAATTCAGTTTCATGTACAATTAATTCTAATACGAATCATGATCTAGAAAATTATGCAGTACAGTTGAGATATCGTATAAACTTTTATTTCTATTTTCAGTTCAGTGATGCTTGAAAACTTTTGAATGGAAAGAAAGATTCCCCAAAGAGTTTGTTTCATTGTTTGGTTCATCCAGACGTCAAACTGTAAGTTAACTTTTATGTGCCCCTTTCAATAATATTTCTGAAACAAATTTGCTGTTGGTTATCTCAACGAAGTATCTCATAATTAACCCTTCTGGTTTTTGTCGTGTTAGCCCTTCTGGTGGTTGTTTCGACGAGGTATCTCGGCATTAGCAAAACTGACCAGATCTTCATCTGGTCATAAAAAAGATTGGTTATCTTGATGACTAGGTATCTCGTCATTAGAAAAATCGATCTTATCTTGCTGGAAGAGATCCCTCGACAAAACCACTTGTAAGGTTAACAAAACTGACCAGATCTTCATCTGCATAAAAAAAATTGGTTACCTTGATGACGAGATATCTCGTCATTAGTAAAATCGATCTTATCTTGATGGAAGAGATCCCTCGACAAAACCACTTGGAAGGTTAAGAAAACTGACCAGATCTTCATCTGCATAAAAAAATTGGTTATCTTGATGACTAGGTATCTCGTCATTAGTAAAATCGATCTTATCTTGATGGAAGAGATCCCTCGACAAAACCACTTGGAAGATTAAGAAAACTGACCAGATCTTGATGCACGAGATATCTCGTCATTAGAAGAAAACTAACCAGAGCTTGATCTCGTCGCCATCGGAAAATCGGGAATATCTTGAAGACGAGATGTCGAAAACAATTAGGGGTTAAGCGTAATATTCCTCTACTTTTACACGCAACTAATTTTTGAAAATAAATCTGCTAGGGATTAAGGATTTAGAGGAAGATTATTGGGATTAGGAGACCTATTAAGAAAGTTTTTTTGGGGAAGGGGGTTCTATCAAGAGTGGCACGTGCCTCTAAAGTGTTGTGGTGGAATGCATCGGCGATCAGAAGAGGGAGAAGCAAACAACTTAAGCGAGTGGATCTGTTTGAAGCCATGGTTAACGAGGTAGTGAAGTTCGAAAGGTGATAAGATGTACTGGGATAAAAAACAGAGTAATGGGAGAAAAAGGGGATGTATTCTGGAACATTAAGGGACTTATCTGCGTTGAAAATTATATTTTAGGGGTTTAATTTTAGCAACGTTTCATGAACATGAATCTAAATTTCTAGCTATAACCTATAGGTACAAATTTAGATTCATATACAGAATAGGGGGAAATACACATGTAATAGAAACTTCCAAAGTTTCCTTAATTTAGTTGGAGCCGTGATAGCACGGTTGGAAGAGTAACGGGTTAGTAACTGGAGGGTTGTGTGTTCGAATCCAACCAAAGACCATGGTGTACAAAGGGGCCTGTGCACGTTCAATGTGACGTGGCCTCCAATGTCCTCACGTTGGAGTGGTGTGGAAGTTTGGAGAGTGGGATGCCAGCTCAGGTGTGACCTCGTCATCTGACCGTGGTTTAAAATGACATGGTGGCGTCCTCGGATCTTTCCCTTCGGGTTCGATCCCGGACCGTCGCAATGGCCCCTTGTGTCGCTCCAGTGTGAAGTTAATTAAAATACCATACATACCTTCTTTTTCGTCCTTTTACAACATTTTTTACTTGACACTGTTTTACGTTTGGCACAGTTGACCAATTATGACCCTTAGCCCATAAAACCCCAAAACAATCAACAATGGGTGTATTTCTTCCTTTTATGTTAGCAAAACTTTTATTGTGTGTTTACATCCAGTACTTGATGCTGTCCGTCTCGTGTTTGGCTCAGCTTGGCCACAAACATGGTCCTTGCTCTATAAAACCCAACTCAACCTACCCTCACTCTCATCGTTGACAGTTGCTGATATACAGACTTTCAGAAGCTGCCGGTCGTTTATTATTTTGATCAGGTGGATGGTTTTTGTCATGGTGAGACAAAAACTCAAATCCTCTAATAAATATCTTCCGTGATACAGTTTCGCGATTGTTGAGTCATCTCTTCTGGACACCTTGTATTATTCATCACGAACGGTGAGCCCGGCTTTAGAAAAGCGCAACAACAAAAAGGTGAGGTGTCAAAGAAAAGGGAGATCACGATCTCTCTTGGAAAGAGAAATGTCTGACCATCAGAACACTCGTCTCTTTCAATTTGGTGGAGTGGTCTCCTTCACAACAGACGCTCCTTTTTTTATATCGATTCTTGAGTGTGAATGTGTCCTTCCTTTACTCTTTGTGTGTCCTACTTATTAATAGAGAGAGAGTACACTTGTCTTTAACCCTGTGATGTTGCTTTAACCCCACAACACCCACTTGATGACTCAATAACCACTCTTTTTAAAGAATCCGTGGATTCTTTCAACCTTTAGAAAGATTTTTAATTGGTCTTTTCCTTGGAACAGAATCCTTTGGCCCGTCTATTGGCCCATTATATAGAATAGAATCCTTTGGCCCGTCTATTGGCCCATTATATAGAATAGAATCCTTTGGCCCGTGTATTGGCCCATCTGTAGAGTAGAATCCTTTGGCTTGTCTATTGGCCTATTCTGTGGAATAGAATCCTTTGGACCGTCTATTGGCCCATTATATAGAATAGAATTCTATGGCCCATGTATTGGCCCATCTGTAGAGCAGAATCCTTTGGCTCGTCTATTGGCCTATTCTGTGGAATAGAATCCTGTGTCCAGTCTAAAACGACAAAAAAATCAACCAACTTTACATAATAATCCTTTAGAATGATTCTATCGGTCCTTTCTTTAGATTACAATCCTTTGGAAAAGATTCCATTTTAATTTCCTAATAGAATCTTTTGGAAATATTTTATTGGTTAAAGTCAAAGTTGGTTAGAAGTCATGCAGGGAAGACTGAAGGCTGAAAGATAGAGTTTAAGTGTGTGAACTCCTCAAAGGGGGTTAGATCAAATAGGATGTGTGGATTTCATATTGTGACCAAACGAAAAGTAGAATTGAGAACCAATCAAGGTTCACAAGGTCGAGGTAGTGTTAAAAACATCGTCCAATCTCTATATACAGTAAGTATCTCCTCGGCATATTGAGCTATCGATTGAGCGAGGATCGAGAAAAATTTACTTGTAAGGGGAAAAAGCACAAACTGCATTTTTTATCGCTTGTCTTGTGCTTAAAATTAAGTGCAATTACAATACGACGAAATATTTTTGTATTTACGGTTGATCTTTTGCGATTTCTACCATTCTTTCGGGGTCTGACCCATGAAAAACCTCAAACCCCCCAACTGGACGATATATCGCGATGGTGCGATATATGTGACTATGTCTGTAGAAGCCCCACGCAATTACCCTTTGTGGCAACAAATCCGACGAGAAATTTCAAGATTACTGGTTGAAACAGGTGGCCTCTGAACTCTCGATTCTAAAGAAATAGGTTGAAATTTTCTCTGCTGTTCAGAAACTTTCAATTCCTCGGGGGAAAGTAAAATTGATTGATATAGCCGTAACGAGGGGTTACTATATATTTTCACTTATATTAAGCATTTTTTTATGTGGGATACGGTTTAAAGAAACAAGTAGAACACCTGTCACTTCCTGCGTGTGATCAAAGAAATCAACAAGTACCACGATATCCAGACAGAACGGAGACCGAAGAGGATCTCAAAGGTTCAGGAAAGACAAATGAGAGGATGGTGTACTTCCATGCCTGACGAACACCTATCCATTGCAAATAAGCTCTGTAATTGTTAATAATTCCATTCCTCACTGCAAATAAAGGTTTTACGTATTCTACATATATATCAATGTAGACACATTTCTTATAAAACTATCTTTTTATGCTACTCGGTAGGTAGGTATTTAATTAACGTCGCAATTTAATGACACAACGGGCTACTGGCGCCAGTTTGGGATCGAACCTGAAGGGAAAGAACCGAGGACACCACCACGTAACTTTGAAACATGGTCAGTTGAAGAGGACAATACCGGAGCTGGTACCCCACACTTTCACACCGCGCCAATGTGAGGATATTGGAGGCCATGACAGATTGAACGTGCACCAGCCCTCTTTCACACGACGGTCTTTGGTTGTATACAACCGGGCTATCGCAGCCCGGTATGTTACTCGGAAATAAGAGAATGATTTCCTGTAAAGTACAACCTAGGTAACGCCATCTTTAGAATGTACGAAAAAGAAATGTATCATCATAGAATTCTTAGAATATAAGAGTAAGAATAGAACCATCGAAAGCATCCTTAGAGTGTATGAGAAAGGAAAGAACCATCATAGCATCTTTAAAGTAAGAGAAAGGATAAAACCATAACTTGAGAGTTTAAGTGAAAGAACCCAAATCCACCAACGCTTACATTGTGTTGGATCCCGTGATACACTGAGGCAGGATCACTGGTAAATTATATCGTTATATATCCGTATAATACTCCGCTTTTGAAACCACTGCTCGCTCAAGAGCCTCCCTCCTTCCACCTGTTGGAAGTTCGATGCAGCGGTTGTCCAAAACATGGTATGCTTCAGTCCGGAGAGAAAGGCACAAACTGTGCATTGCGGATTCAGATGCACAATGCGCATTTAGCGCGCGATGCACATTGTGCGGGATCTCCCCCTAATTGGCGCGATGAGCTGCCCATCATGGGCAGAGGGCCATTGTTCCGGGGCGTAATTAGGACCGCTCTCTCTGCCCGGCCATTGAGGCCGGAATCGCAATAGATACTCCCGTATCCATGTCTATGGGTGGCTAATCCACAGGAGTGCCTCTCTTCCATTGTAGTGCTCTGTTCATTACGGCCTGGTCGACGGTTTCAATGCCTGCTGCTAATTACTGGAAGTGGCTGCTCTTCATCAGATGTCCATGCACTCCAGGTAACCGGCATGGGCATGCTGAGGACCTCTGAAGCCTTTTTTGCGGCACACACAATCACAAAGAGAGGTAGTTAATTCGCGCCGCACTGGAGCAACACAACGTGCTATTGGCGACGGTCCGGGTTCCATCCCGAGGGCAAAGACGCCTCGGAAGTTTGAACCACGGTCAGATGACGAGGTCAACACCTGAGCTGGCACCCCACTCTCCAAACTTCCACCCCACGCCAAGGTGAGGAGATTTGAGGCCACGACAGATTTAATGTGCACCATCCCCCGTGTACACGACGGTCTTTGGCTGGACAGAGTTTCGAATTCGCATTGCCAATCCGTTGCTCTTCCAACTGGGTTATCGCCCCCTACAGAAAAGAGACCCAGGACAATACAAATTCTTAGTAACGTTTAAAAGCTTCCGGCATGAGATGGACCGCTGTTGCCAGGTTGGTAGAGTAACGGATTAGTTCGAAACTGGATCCAACAAAAGAGCGTCGTGTACGTGGAGACTTGCGCACGCTCAATCTGTCGTGGTCTCAAATGTCCTCACATTGGCGTGGGGTGGAAGTTTGGAGAATGGGGTGCCAGCTCTGGCGTTGACCTCGTCACCTGACCGTGGTTCAAAATTAAATGGTGTGGTCCTTGGATCCTTTACCTTGGATCCATCCTTCACCGTCGCCAATAGCCAGTTGTGTTGCTCCAGTGCGACGTTAATAAACCACCTACCTAGTGATTGTTAACGAAAGCAAGACAAGTTTCAAAAAGCGTTGTTCCTTCAGTCTGGGTTTTTGAATGAACTCGTCCGTATGTCTTCCTAACACAATCATCTCTGATAAGACCAAGCGTTTTCAAACCCCAAAATAGATTGAAGAGGACGTTTCATATCCAAAAAAAGCAAATTCCCAGATTTTTCGGGAGGATGGAACAAAAAAAGAACGCTATTCGGTTGTGCTCCTAATCCTGAAAATGATGCCATCGGCGATTCCCAAAACTCTAATGAGTGGCAATTTCTGAAACTCCCTCTTCGAGTCTTAACGAATTTAAATTACTAATGAAGAGCTTTCCTTAGCAACATCCACCACCACCCCGACAACTAGAATGAAAGGGAGGAATGAAAGCTTTTGAAGAAATTTTTTAGAACCCCTCCATGTCGACCCCCTAGTCTAGAAGGGGGGTGGGTGTCAGAGTCAAGACTTAAGTGGGATTTGGAGCCCGGATGCTAAGCAGATGAGGTAATGAGTTTAAGCACTGGAGATTATGATTCGAGACTGCCTTTGAGGAGTCTTTTCCTTTGCGAAAAAGAAGGTTCGGGACCTTTCGGAATCCTGAGAGAATCCTCAAAGAATTTCTCTCTTGTTCTGCATCTTTTTTAAATCCTTTTTGATGGGGTCGCGGTTTAGAGAAAGCAATTCAGTTTTTTTAATTTTGGAGTCACGAGATTACAGTTCGGTTGTCTCGAGTAAAATTCCCTGTGCTCTCGCGATGCCGGTGTTAAGATTTAGCGAGGGTAGTGGGTATTTTTATTAACGTCGCACTGGAGCAACACAACGGGCTATAGGCGACCGTCAGGGATCCATCCCAAAGGGAAAGGTCCGAGAACAGCACCACGTTATGTTGAACCACGGTCAGATGACGAGGACATCTGAGCTGGCATCTCACTCTCCAAACTTCCACACCACGCCAACGTGAGGACATTTGAGGTCACGACAGATTGAACGTGCACCAGCCCCGAATACATAACGGTCTTTGGCTGAACCGAGTTTCGAACTCGCGACCCTCTTCCAACTGGGCTTCAACGGCCCTATTTAACTTCTTAGAGACTAGTGATTGAAAAATTTACAACGTGGGCATAGAAATCAGAGAGATCATTCATCAGATCTTGATGATCGAGGTGTCTCTTCGAAACCACGTAGAGTGTTAAGCCACCCTGCTGCCTGACTGCATTTCCCATGTAATAAATATTTCGGCCTGCTTATGCTCTAATCGAAGATCTAGATCACTCGCCATCCAGCAAAAACTATGCGAATATTAAGATCTATGGGGACTCCGTGAGAAGGTAAACATCCCCAATCACAGAGAGAAGCACATTGATCGCAGATAGGACACGGTCTTCCTTATCCGGCAATTATCTTACTCCTTGTGTCCTGAGCTATTACAGATAAACTCAGATTGCCCCTCCAAGTGAATAACACACTGAGACCTTTGTTTGTCTTATTGCTTATTGCCTGTTTTTCTTCTCTTTCCGGAAAGGGATTTGATCCCGAATAACAGGTGGGGGCTATCGAGGAGAATTCCATTGATGATAGGAAACGGAGCGATTGTTACGGATGGATATATACAGTGCGTCGCGAAAACATCAACGTGTCTAACTTTTTGCATGCGATTCAGGAGGAGTAGGAGGAGGAGTATTTCAATTAACGTCACACTGGAGCAACACAATGGGCTATTGGTGACGGTCCGGGATCAATCCCAAAGGGAAAGATCCGAGGACAACACCACGTAATTTTGAACCACGGTCAGATGACGAGGCAACACCTGAGCTGGCACCCCACTCTCCAAACTTCCACACCACGCCAACGTGAGGACATTTGAGGCCACGACAGATTTAACGTGCACCAGCCCCCTTTGTACACGACGGTGTTTGGCTGGATTCGAACTCGCAACCCTTCGGTTGCTAGTTCGTTACTCTTCCAACCGGGCCACCGCGGCCCCTGCATGCGATTCAGAGAGATTATGATTTGAAATTTAACCACATATCTCTCGAAATATAAAACACATTAACGTGTGACGCACTCAGTCAAAAGTAACTTGTGTCCAAATTGTTTATTGGCACGACGTAATAAAAGATATACGATACGCAACATTAAGGTTGGTTGTGTTGGGGTTTTATGGCGCAAGGCGATATTTCTACGCCAGACACAAAGCAGGGCTGCGTTAGTTCCGGTTAGAAGAGTAAAGGATTAGCAACCGGAGGGTTGCGAGTTCGAATCTCACCAAAGACCGTCGTGTACAAAGGGGGCTTGTGAACTTTAAATCTGTGGTGGCCTCGAATGACCGCACCTTAGAGTGGTGTGGAAGTGTGGAGCCAGCTCAAGTGTGAGCTCGTCATCTAACCGTGGTTAAAAATTTACGTCGCTTTGTCCTCGGCTATTTCCCTTTGGGTTTGACCCCGGACCGTCACCCATAGCCCGTAGTGTTGCTCCAGTGCGACGTTAATTAAATACCTACCTATCTACAGACCAGACACTAGGCATACAATATCAAGTAATAGATATACACACCTATAAAAGATTTACTGGCACAGAAAAGAAAAATCCACCCATGGAGGAATGCGCTCGACCGGAATCGAACCTGCTCCGCCTATAACTCGAAGGTTGCTAGTGCAGTGGGCGTACCCACTGAGCCACGACGGAGACGTAAAGAACAAAATCAGTGTTTAGTGGCTTTTGTTTTGGGTACATTAGGGTGGACAGAAAAAGCTTTTTTCGAAATTGCTAAAACGATGGAGCAAAAGTTGCTCTGTCTAACAGTTAGCAATGTTTGAAATTAAAAAAATGTTCCATCATTCTTAGGCTCTACCAGCCTCCAAAGTATTTTTAAGACTACTTTTTTACTGTATCCAGGATGCAAATTTGATAACAATTAAACTCTTCAAATCAGTTAGAAACGAGGTTCTCTTAAATATAGATTAAAGATTTTAATTGAGTTTGGCAACCGAATTTGTAAAAAATGGCTATGGGGCTGATTTAAAACCAGAGGGTTACGTGTTCAAATCACGTCCGGGTCACCACTTGTGAACTCCCTGAATCAAATTATTCAGTCGTTCTCTACAAAAATATACTCATTTAATCTGACTCCGTAAATGCTACATACAGATATTTACACTTCTGCCCTATCGGATATCCTTTTTCGAAAGAATAGAGCTCTTGGCTCCTACCCAAAAGCGGACAAGCTGTGTGTTCTCTCTTCAATAACACCACACCGTTGCCATTATTAGGAAACCAAATTTTACTAAAAATATGACAAAAACTAAAATGCAAACGATAATTCGAGCTACTTTTAACATCGGAAGTTGGATCCCTGGTAGGTAGTTAGTTAATTAACGTCGCACTGGAACAACACAACGGGCTATTAACGACGGTCCGGGATCCATGCCAGAGGGAGAGATCCGAGGACAACGCCTCTTTATTTTAAATCTTGGGTAGATGACGAGAATAACACCTGAGCTGTCACCCCACTCTCCAAACTTCCATACCATGCAAAGGGGAGGACATTTTAGGCCACGACAGATTTGGCATGGTATGGAAGCCCCGCGTACACGGCGAGTTGGATCGCTGATAGAAGTCCTGTTTTTCAAGCTGAAATGACAGCCCGTTAAGTGCCTCTTTGGTTAACTCTCTTCTGAAGTGGCGTGCAAGCTATGAACTTGAGCAAAGTAACTTTCTGCCTGCTCTATATTTTAGATTCATCCGTTTCATCCCATGGTATATTACTAACGAACAGTAGATTCTTTATAGAGGTAAGCTTACACTATTCTGCATCGCATGGATCGGGTTAATTTAGTGTACTGCGCACACTGCATTCGGAGCATCGTCATTTCACGTAGAAACGGACTGGGTAATGCAGGCTACAGAGTCTATATAATGAGAGTGGACCTACACCCGACATTTTCTGATTGGCTGATGCGGTCGGCACCCATGTTTTTCCTTTTCAGGTCAGTTCAATATGACGGTTGTACGTTGCTGATTGCGATTTTGGAAGTTTTGCTTGGATACACTTGTAATTTACATAATTCTGAAGGTAAGAACGCTTTTTTTAATTTAATATAGATCAACATATCCACTTAATGAACAAAATAATATGGATAACATTAATTTAGACAACTAAAAGGAAGCAAAGGTACATGTGTAAAATTCCGTCGACCCTTCTCGCCAAACCAGAAAAATGTCACCAAACGATACGATATTCCGCCAATAATGGAAAGCGTATAAAATTGTTTTACTAGTATTGCTCGAAAAACGAATTTTTTTTTAAACAATTTAAAATTCTAATTATGTTTAAACTGATTTTTTTTATTTCTTTCCACATTATAAATAATTTATAAATACTTGAATGATGAAAAATGGATATTTAAAATACTTAATTATTTACCTTACTTTCAAAATACAGTGCATTAGGCCTACTTTTTTTATTAAGCTGCCATTCAAATATACTGTATTCTCGTCATAAAAATAAACAAAAATTATTTTAGATCAATATTGGCGTTTTATTTCACAACATAACTGTTTTTTTAGGACTGTCCCAATTCTCCGTATTTTTGCATATCCGGATTACGTCCAGCACTCAGTCGTGATAATTGGAGTTTTACTGTATTTCTATTAAGGATTTAAAGATCTTTTATCTTTTGAAAGAATATTTTATATGAATCATTTATTCGGAAAATTACAGGGCAAAAAACGTTGCCCCACATTGGAATAACATAAAAGTGTTCCTAATTCAAATCTAACTCAATGTACGAAATTTAAAAAACCCCAAACACACACACCAGATTAAGTCCTGTATATTACTGGTTTATAAACTGGTCTGTGGTCTAAATGAGTAACTCTTATGCCATGAGAATATCAAATCTATCAATATTTAAAACCCAATGCCAAACTGTCGCCAAACCCGAAGTCTTCGTATCAAAATAACCTGATTAGCAACCCTAACGAAACCGTCATTTGCATAGCGTCCGCGTTGGCACAGCAACGGTCGAAAAACATGACTGCCGTTTTCCCTATGTCATCTCTCTATCTAGTATATAGGCTCTCTACCTGTGCCCACACGACTCGGGAAGGTCGGATGGGCCGTACGCATTGTACGGACGGAACGGATTTGATTCTCTCCCGAATCATCGTCGCAATGGCCGACCTCCGATTCGTCCGAGAGGCTGATAGTTGTGCGCAGTCACATTTAAAACAATGTAATTCTAAAATCCGATGCGTGCCTTCCGTACAATGCGGACTAGTGTGCTCTTACCTTAAAGGACCCTCGATTTAACTATCGACCTTAAAATGAAATAGACGGATCATATGCCCTCAGCATCATGTTATTTCTTGCAGTCGCTCGGTTTGAAGATCAGTCACGTGGTTGTGGGTGAAAGCATGAATCCTAACTTATTGATTGGTTGAAGTGATTATCCAGCTTGATCAAAAACACTAGTTTGCGCTTCCATAGCCAATCGGCTAAGTCGATTTGTGATTTACCCTCCAGAGATCTTACTACAGAGACTCCTCCCACATGATCCGTCTATTTCATTAGAAGGTCGATGGATTTAACGACCGAAAATGCGATTGAATAGGCCCGGCAGTTCTAAGCTGTAATGCTGTTTATGATCGATGTAACCGCGAAAAAGGTAAAAATCTCTAGTGTATCACGTGTTTATATTACTAGTTTCCATATGATTGTTATCAGTTCATTTCTTTATGGCAACACATTTTAAATATGCAATAAAACAGTCGCCTCCGAGATTTTACGTTGTTCGTATCGTGTGGTATGCTTGTTAGTTGTGATATCTGCATTTATTAAATGTCTTGTTAGTACTTTGAGTTACACTTTTGTTCCAATATCACAGGCACTGACGATTTATTGCCAAGCATGGTAACCTGTTCTGATCCAGCTTTATGGCAACCCTATGCAAAAGGTTTTTTTTTTACAAAGGAAAGCCCGTTTTTTTTAACGAAATTGCGATTGCCTCCAAAGCCAGTATGGCTTTGGACGCCATCTTGATTTGCGACAAACATGCCCGGATTCGACATCTTTACCTCACAAGACATAACACTGCAACCGACGAGAAGTACTTACATTTACGTTATTACTAAATAAGCTAAATTATGGGAAAATCTTCAATGGCGATGTTTGGAAACATGGACTCTCAACCCGGAAATCAAAAATTGGGCTCAATACGTGGAAAGGTTCGAACACTTTATCGTGGCAAAAGGGAATTAAAGATGACGAAGAAAAAACCAATATTTCTGATTGTTATATCGGACCTTCAGCTTACAAGCTTTTAAGTATACTTTCGTCTCTTTGCGCAACCGAAAGTACCAGTGAATTGCGCCCTCAGAAATTGTGAAGATATTTAAATTTAATACACGAATGGCGAAAAACGGAAGAAAGTTCCTGTGTTCATGTCGGAACTTCGGCGGCTCTCTCATGTTCCGCAATTTCGGTGATGCAATTCTGCGGGACCGACTGGGCTACAGATGTATCTAGCGCCTCGTCTGGTGGTAACGCTCTTGGCGTGTTTTTTGGCGCACTTTTTATGTCGCCAAATAAAGAAATCTTTTTTTTATCTTTATAAATATAATATCTTTATAAATCTTTCCTCTTGCCGAGGTTGCCGTAAGAACTGGAATAACCTAATAAAGATGGGTTACCTTCACCTGCCATAACTCGCTACTAAAAGTGCGTCAAAAAACGAGCCAAGAGCGTTGCCACCAGACGAGGCACTAGATGCATCTGTACCCCGACTAGTGTGCGGTATACAAGACAACTTGATACAGCGTCGGCTACTATCGAAATCACAGGTTACATTACAGAGTGATAGGTATTTCGATTTCAATGGAAATGACAGGTGGAGACGTTTTGGATTTGCAAGCTCCAACGGAAATGCATGTGCACAAGCTTCAATAACAACCAAAAAGGTGAGAAATTATCACAATTCTAATTTTAAGTCATTTCAAGAACTGTTCAAACTTTAGAGGGTGTATCCGGTGATGTAAAAGTAAGACTAAACCAAATGTCTACAGCTCATCAAACTTCTACCCATGCTCTGACTACACCTGAATAACCTTCCAATGTTTCATCTTCACAATCTTACAACATATTCCAGACTAGAAACCAGCACAATTGTGTACCTAAAGTCATTGTTCTGACTATGGAAATAAAAAAACAGCAGGTTAATATTCGATACAGGTTCTGCGATTTCACTTCTTAATAAGAGAACTTACGAGGATTTGAAACTGCCAGGCTTACAGTCAGTTCAGACAGTTCTTGCAACTTTTACTGCTCGGCCTGTAATTGTAACTTTATTTTCCTAACTCAGAGTAGGAGTGGTGATAGTGACTGCGAACGCTTCCACTTACAGGTGGAACGCCGTTCATACAACTGATACATGTGCCAGCGAGTAGGTTGTGCCATGATCCATGTAACCTTTTCTGTACATGTTTTTTAGAGTAATTAAATGTTGCGTTAGTCCTCATCCCCGCGTCATCCAGCTTCACGTTTTCATCACACCTTAGACACCGAACAACAAGTTGAAGCTGCGGCCGTGAACCTTCATCAGGGCAAAGCTTGGAAATTTGGAGGTAGGACTATTTAATTATAATCACACATACATATGAGCATGCTGAATAAGTGCAGAAAGGAGTACTTAATCCTCATCGCTGAAGAGATTGGTGCTAAGTTGTTGATATGAAAGTGTTAATTGAAAGTAGTGAAATTTACTAGGGTGACCCCTATTTCGTTCGTTCGTTGAGGGTAGAAAGGCTAAAGATTGTGCCGAACAATTGAAACTTGAGGTAGAAAAAACGGCTGAGCAATCGAAACTCCGAACTGGAGAAAACGAAATATGATAAAAAATTTCTAGAAATTGAGCTAGAAAAGTAAAACTCGCGCAGCTGGAAAAGGAGTTCGAAATCGAAACTTTAAGGGGACAATCTCCGCAAAATATTTTCCAACATTCGGAAAGTGAGTTGCCGTACGTAGTCTAGAGAATTTCAAAGAGTATCACAACTTGAACTGTTCCTGTGCCATCTATGCCAGAAACAATTTCAATTGTTTCACTATTTTCGATTTGTTTTTTCAATCTTTGGAGAAGGCGTTTAGTATTAAAAACGTTCCAGTCGATCTGAAAAAGGAAATTTTGATTAACATTCTCTGGGAGAAAGCTAACGATATTTTGATTTACGTGACTGAACAAGATGTGTGTGATTACGAGAAACTTAAATCGGAAGTGTTAAAAGAGTATCAACCAATCTCAAGAATGTCTTAATAAGTCAAAAAGCTCAAAGAATTGAAGACGAATCGCATGTACAATTTGCATCGCGATTGGCAACTACGTTCGAGTATTGTTGCAAATTACGTAATGCGAATGATTATCCATCATTGTGTGAATTAATGGTATCAGATACATTGTTTCAATCATTCGATAATGAAACTATAGCTAACATAGGCATACAAGGTGAAAATTGGCTTTGACCGCTAGAACTGGGCAGAGGAAGTGGTTTTCTTTTCATTGAAAGGTAAATCGATAAAGGAAACTAATCCTTCCGAGTTCAGGCGAACGACAGAAGGTGGTTTCCGATGAAAGAAACAAGTGGTTCCCAATAAACCTAATAGAAAACCTTCTAACGAGCATTTTGGAAATTCTCATTCTAAAAATACGCCAAATACCTCTTGTTTTGTATGTGGAGATTTACACTTGGAAAAAATTGTTCGAGACGGTTTGAAAAACCCCAGAACACTAACAAAGTTTCACAAACGAAAAACGAAATGAATATTTCGTTGTGAACAACAGGCCATTCAATGAGTTACGTATGTATGTATTTTTAATTAACGTCGCACTGGAGCAACAGAACGAACTATTGGCGACGGTCAGGGATCAATCCCCAAGGGAAAGATCCGAGGACAATACCTCGTAATCTTGAATCACGGTCAGATGGCGAGTTCAGTGAGGTTATAATGCGTCGAACTTTTCATCGCGGTCAAAACAAATTACTGCAGTTTCTGATTCCTGAAGTAAAAAAATTGCATAAATAAAAATCTCCGAATAAACCCACTGTAGGAAAAGTGCTGACAAGTGCCTTATGCGGCAGACTTGGCATCTTTCCAATTTTCGTTTGGTGAAAGTAAACCCCTTGCATTCACAAGCGCACTTTGCGATAAATTAGCAGTCGATTGCATCATCCCGCCTCTGTACTTCAGATCAGACTTCTCGTGAAATGAATCATACAAATAAATGTCAATCTCATCGCTAAAACGTTGTCAAGAACTGAAAATCAGAATGATTCTTTCTCTGAAAGAACAAACAAAAATGTAATCGATTCTTTTTTTTATTTCTCGAACTGAGCTCCGACCTTGAACAGTCGAATTCTGTTTGTTCCGCTGGGGAAAAAATAAAAAGCGAGGAAAAGAGCAGGACTCTTGAATCCAATACCAAAGGAAAATACCCCTTTGAGTACTTTCCACATTGATTTTATTGGTCCGTTTCCTTCTACGGGTAAACACTACGATCACATATTTACGGTTGTTGAAGCTTTTTCGAAATTTGTGTGACTGTACCCAGTGAAATCAACATCCGTTCAGGACACATTACGGAAGTTAAAACAGCAACAAAGCTACATTTGGAAATTCATTTAGGAACATCTCCGATAGAGGTGCTGCATTCACTTCAAAGGAATTAGAAGAGTATTGCACGAAAGAAAACAGAATAACCACCGGAATTGCAACAGGAAATGGTCAGGTTGAGATAATGCACAGGCCATCGATCCCTGCATTGACAAAGCTGTCCATTGACGAATCAACGAAGTGGTACAAGCATGTAGATGCCGTCTAGTGAGCAATCATTAGCATTAGGATCACCAAATGGTGTCCTTTCGAGTTACGTACAGGCATGAAGATGAGTCTGGACGACTCAAGGATTTTGCAAGTGCTCCAAGAGAAGCACATCACCTCAATGATGGAGAATCGTGAAATTCTACGAGATGAAGCAAAGCGAAATATTCTGAAAATACAAGAGAATCGCAGGAGCTTCAACCGGAAAAGAAAAAAGCTGATCTGAACCGCCTAAGAGCGACATTTCCGAACGCACATTTGACAAAAAAAAATTTATTTTGTGCCCCTCTACCACCCTTAACAATTTCGAAAGGATATGTTCGAAACCCCCTGAATGTACACAAACACATACTTGAGTAGACTTTTCTTTGTCTTTCTAAAGAATGAGCGTGAATGTGTTTTGTTTGACCTTTGCAGCAACTGCTAATTGTCGCCTACTTCAAGTGGACCCCGGGTCGACACGCGACTGTCATTTAAACATTCTAAGCGAATAAACAAAATCCAGATAATCCATTCCAAGAGTTCGACGGCACAGTTCTCAAAACAATGCTTTCCGGAAACGGCTCTCGATTGTAAATTGAGGGAAAGCGTCAAATTCAAGCTGTTCGCAAACATCGCGAGCCAGCTCGTTTCTCGAACAAAGGAGGCCAGGAATTTTTATCGCGCGTCAATGGCGTCCTTTAAAATCATTCGGAAATCGCTTCCGCTGAATGTGCTCCCAAATTGACTCGTGTTTCGGCAGTGGAGAACTGCGCCAAAAACCACAACAGCCCCAAACGGTTATTTTGTAATCAAAATCGCAATTAGCGAAACCGAACTCAAGCTTTGTTCGCCATCCGCGGCTCCGGGCCATTAGGCCGGGGCCACCGTTCCCCGCCAGATGGCGCTCGTTCCCTAATCGCCGGATCACGTGTCTTTAACAAAGAGCGACGCCATTACGATCCAATAATGGGGCAACAAAGAAGAGGCCCTTTTCCAATCACCAAGAGTGGCAGTCAGACGTCATTTACAATATCACGAGAGGCCCGACGTATCTGTTAGGGAGAAATGCTCTCGTTTTATAGGAGACCATTAAAGTTAAAGATGAAGAGCGGTTGCTTTATTAAGGCGTTAATAAATGGGGAGGGTTTCTTCTTGGAACGAGCTGTGGACGACGCTCTAATTGGGGTGCGGGTGATTTCCGAAGTTTTGAATTAAAATTTTATAACCAGGGAGGAATTAAACTGAGGGTTCTATACCCGGTTTGACAATGTTGGGAAACTGAAATCAAAGTGCTTTCTTATCCTTCTGATGCCACTTGTTTGCTGTTGAATTTCTCCTAGAGGACTCGACAAGGCAAAGCTTGCTGAACCTTCCTGGTTGTGTCGTCGAGGTATCTCATCATTAGCAAAACTGACCACATCTTGGTGGACGCAGTATCTCACCGTTAGCAAAACTGAACAGATTCTGATGGTCGAGGTATCTTGTCCTTAGTAAAACTGACCAAATCTTGATGGACGATCCATCTCATTATTTGCAAAACTGACTAGATCTTGATGATCGAGGTATTTTGTCCTCGGTAAAATTGAACAGATCTTGATGGAAGCTGTATCTCATCATGAGCAAAACTGACCAGATCTTGATGGACGAGAAATCTCGTCGAAACCACTTGGAGGGTTAAGGGCAGACCTGATGGGAGGAATCTGTTCGTCTTGTAAAGTAGTAGATAGTGCGCACACCAAGAAACGAGATTCAACACGTGGTACCGGACTTCGACCTTCCGAGGCTGAGCATGCACGTATAGCTTCATGTTATTTCTCCCGATCGCTCGGTTGGAAGAACTCCGCTTGAAGGTAATCCCTGGGCTAATTGGCGTGCGAGATCAATGACACTCGTTTCGGCAGGCAGTCAGTCCAAATCGATCCACTTGACTTACATCTTACGACAGCGATACCTAACACATGCAGACCGCGGTAGCCCGGTTGGAGGAGTACAGATTAGCAACCGGAGGGTTGCGAGTTCGAACCAAAAGGTCGTCGTGTACAAAGAGGGCTGGTGCATGATACATTTTTCGTGGCCTCCAATGACCACACGTTGGCTAGGTGTGGAAGTTTGGAGAGTGGTGCTAGCTCATCGTTCTCAGATCTTTCCTTTCGGGTTTGATCCCTGACCATCGCCAATAGCCCGTTGTGTTGCTCCAGTGCGACGTACATTAACTAGCTACCGAAACAACCAACCAACTCCATCAAAATCGGTCTGACTCTGGAAACCTAGTTTTGAGGCCCGAGCCAAAATGACTTGGGAATGAAAAGTAGACTCGTTATTTACTTAGAGAAAGGAAGGTAGCTAAAATATTCCGGTCATTGGAAAGACAAATCGCATCCATTGCTTCTCCTTACCGTAGGGATGAGAAGCAGAGATTCAGACATCCATTCTCTGCCGCTACCGATCATAGGGCGAATGCCGCATCGGATGCAATTTACTTGAGACGCTCTTTCCTCTTCGCCCACCTGTCTTCCACCCGAGTTCTCCGCTTGGAGAGACTTTCTTTCGATACAGATCTCGGCCCCTGACGTATGCGTCGGAAGAGAGTCAATAAAAGAGCTCGCGTTTTCACGGGACAAAGAATCTTTTTCTCTTGTTGGTTGAACACTAAAGTGCGCTTTGAGAGTGTTCCGCAATTTTATTTCCTATACGTTAAAGCAATCCCAACCGTCAAAATGACGGAATTATTGTAAAAGTAACGGTTATTAGTTAACGTTGCACTGGATTGTTGGCGACGGTACGGGATTTTGAATCACGGTCAGTGAGGTCAGAATGACGGTCAAGGGGGTCAGAATCACGGTCAGTGGGGTCAGAATGACGGCCAAGGGGGTCAGAATCACGGTCAGTGGGGTGCCAGTTGAGGTCAGCACCTGAACTGATTTCCCACTTCCACAAACTTTCACCCCACGTCAACGTGAGATTTGAGGCCACGACAAATTTATTGTGCAGCAGCCCCCACGTACACTACGGTCTTTGGTTGGACCGAGTTTCGAACTCGCGGCTCTCCTATTGCTAATCGGTTACCCTACCAACCGGGCTAGCGCGGCCCTATTGTAGGAGAAACTATTAACCCTCAAAGGAGTTCACAGGCAGAATTTCACCTTTCAACCTGCATGACTTCTATCCTCACGAAAAACTTTTTAGAGTTCCATGGATTTCTATAGACATTTCTATGGAGAGAAACGGAGTTCCGTTTCTGTATAGAAAACAAATTCTATAGAATTCTACTGAGAAAACGAGTTCCAATTCTTTTAAAATGCATTTCTATAATAATTCTACTGAGAATTTATATAGAAAAGTAAAGTGAAACCAAAAAATAAGCTTCTATAGAAGTCTATAGCTTCTATAGAGATTTCCATTGAGGTTTTCCATTATAGAGATTATACAAAAACGGGCCGTAGTTCTGTATAGGATTTTATCGACCACATTCTATATAAATTTTTATAGAATTCTGTAGAAATTTTTAATAAGGGTAACCAACTTTGACCTTTTCGAACCTTAGAATCTTTAAAAAGAATTCTGGGGTCGTCGTGGCTCAGTGGGTATGCCCACTGCGCTAACAACCTTCGAGTTGTAGGCGGCGCAGATTCGATTCCTGTCAGGTGCATTCCTCCTTGGGTGTATTTCTCTCTTCTGTGTCAGTAAAACTTTCATTGTGTCTGTTACTTGATGTTGTATATCTTTGGCACAGCATGGCCAAATATGACCCTTGCGCAATAAAACCCCAAAATCAACCAACCATCCAAAGAATTCTATTCTTCGTAATGGGCGAATAGGATCCTATTCCATGGAAAGGATCAATGGAATCTTTTCAAAGGATTCTATTCTACAAATTGGGCCAATCGAATCATTCCAGAAAATTCTATTCTATGGAAAGGACCCATAGAATCAGTCCAAAGGATTCTATTCCAAAGGACTAATTGGTTCTTTCTAAGGATTGAAAGAGTCCACGGATTCTGTTTAGAAATAGATGGTTTTTCGTTGTGTGTTGTGGGACAAAAGCAACAAAGCAAAGCGGTTGGAAGAGTAACGAACTAGCAATAGGAGGGTTACGAATCCAACCAAAGACCGTCGGGCACAAAGGGGGCTTGTGCGCGTTGAATCTGTCGTGGCTTCAAATATCCTCACATTAGCGTAGTGTGGAAGTTTGGAGAGTGGGGTGCCCGTTCAGGTGTGACCTCGTCATCTGATCGTGGTTCAAAATGACGTGCTCGGATCTTTTCCTTGGGGATTGATATCGGACCGTCGCCAATAGCCCACTGTGTTGTGCTCCAGTGCGACGTTCATTAAAAAAATACCATACCTAAGCCGACGATATATCCTTTCTGCAATTTGCATGACTGGTAACCTTTGGAGACCTTGACCATCGCCGTCTTTCCTACGATTCTATCGCAAGCAATCGATGTGGTTATTTAACCATTATGTGTGTTGAGGGGGTGAAACAACACTTGACTTCTCGGAACTTTCGAGACTCTCAGAGAGTTAAAACAACGATACAACCCCTCACTGCAACCGTACCCGGCCTCCGATTTAAATGGAGACTTCCGGGTGACATATTCGAATATTGCCCACCCAACAACGGGAATTAACCTCCTCGGAATTATCATCAGAGATCGAGGGGGGTTCCCGAAGGGGGGTGGGAGTGAAGAAGCGAACAAAAACGGAGAACGAAAAAGAAGCGTGCAGAGAAAAAAATAAATAGAATGAAAAAAGATTCCATCCTAATTCCCCTCTTCCGTTCCAATCTGTGCTCTATCATCCGACCCGAGAGCTAAAGGAAATCGATTCAAGATGGCTGCTCTTAACTGTAACCGTCTCTCTCCCCTTCCATTCCCCGACAGACTCGCTCTTCTCTCCTGGAAACTTCTTTTTTTCCTTCTTTTCTTGCTTCAGTGGAAATTTCTCGCGACGGGTTTTTCTGTACCCGTGGCTCTTCTTCCTCCCTCTCTTTTCGCTTCGTATTTTTAACCACCATTATTGTTATTTTGTGAGGTGTGAGAAATATTATTCCGAAGGGAGCTGTGAGAAGAAGAGGAGAGGGATGCGAAGAGCGCCTCCCGCGTTTCCGCTTCTTTATGGCTCTAATTCTTAAAAAGCGGAGAGAGATTCGAGAGGAAGGAGAAGACTCCCTGCTGCACTTCCTTGGGTAGCCAGATTGGAAGAGTAACGGATTAGCAACCGGGTTGCGAGTTCGAATCCAACCAGAGGCCGTCCTATACAAAGGGTGCACGATACATTTTTGTTGAATGTTGATATTCTACGGGTGCTGGCCGACATTTGAGCCCTTTGGATTGCGTGGACTGCGTAAGCGATGTCATTCCAAAGCTACAGCCACAGTTTTACATGAATAAAATGATCCTTCAATATTGATATGAAACTGCACTTGACTCGTTCAAAGCGTAAATTAATTGTTGAATATTCACACTAAACGATCGTTCCAAACGCCCGGTTGGAAGAATAATTCAAATCCGACCAAAGTATAAAGGGGCTGGTGCACGTTAAATCTTTCGTGGCCTCCAATGACCTCACGTTGTCTAGGTGTGGAAATTTGGAGAGTGTGATGCCCCAGCTCATCGTTCTCAGGTTTGATCCCGAACCGTCGCCAATAGCCCGTTGTTTTGCTCCAGTGTGACGTACATTAACTACCTGACTACCTACCGGGGCTCAAAATGACGCGGTGTTGTCCTCGGGTCTTTCCCTTCGGGTATGATCCCAATAGCCCGTTGTGTTTGTTACTCCAGTGCGATTCCCACCACCTCCTGCAGTTTCTTTTCCTCGACGGATGGTAGGTATTTTAATTACCATCGCGCCGGAGCACCACAACGGGCTCTTGGTGACGGTTCGGGATCGACCTCCGAAGGGAAAGATCCGAGGACAACACCACGCAATTTTGAACCACGGTCAGTTTCCGCGACGGCGGTGACTGCTTTTCAGTTGGGTTTGAAAACAGGTATGTGAAGTCCAGTTTGGAATACCGATTAGTACTATGCCCCTTCGTTATATAGCGCCTCGATGTATCGGGCGTTCAGTTGTATCGTTCTTTTGAACAATATGGTGCGACTTACGGCCTGTGACAAAAATAGGTCCCAATTGAAATCAGGGATAGCCCAGTAGGAATAACGGCTTAGCAACCGGAGGGTTACGAGTTCGAAACTGGGGCCAACCGAAGTCCGTCGTGTACGCGAGAGTTGGTTGAAGTTCAATCCGTCCTGACCTCCAATATCCCAAAGTTGGCGTGCTCAGGTGCTGACCTCGCTTGGTTCAAAATTTTATGTTGTCCTCGGATCTTTTCCTTCGGGATCCCGGACCGTCTCCAATGGCCCGTTGTGTTGCTGCAGTGCGACGTTAATTAACTACCTACTTAATCCTACTACCTATCCAATTGAAAACGTCATATTGTTAAAAATACATGCCGAGCCGTAATCGAGTTAGCATATTCATATAGAGCACTTTGCATACTGCGCTATATCACCTCGCCATGTGACCTTGGTTCAAAATTACGTGTTGTCCTCGGACTTTCCCCCTTCGGGATGGATATATGCATACTCCCTTCTTCACCCGTACGCTGGGAAATGATGCCATGTTTCTGGCTTTGACTCAGTCTATCTCGGCAACCGGGAGCGCAACACGACTGTACTAAGCCCTCGTTGAGGAACATTTCGCCGTGGTTGGAACTAAACATGTATTTTTCTTCAAAGTTTGAGCACTTTTGGCAATATCGGGGTTTACCTGGACAATCGTATCGCAACACAACTGTGCGTAATGTCGTTTCTAAGCTCTCGACTCGAACCATTGAAATATACGAAGAACATTTTGCAGTGGTTTGCGTTCAACATTTAAGAAATTCTTTTCTTGTGAACTGGTAAACGCTTTGAAACAATTCTCGATCAGCTCATTTCAACTCTCTTATCTACAAGTCCAAGTTTTCGGTCACGAAAATTGACTAAAATGTCGATCTATTTTTTTAATAATTCAAAATTGTGTCCAACCCCTTGGCTTTGAAACGATACCAAGATCATACAAATATTCGAAATAGTTTTCAAGTTACAAGGGGTACTGTCACCATAGACAAACAGGTTTCCAAAACATGAAACTCGATTTCTGAAGAACTGTTTTTGCAATAGGATGCTTCTTTCGAACAGTGATAACTCAACAGTGAATTGATCTATTTTAATTACTTTTGTGTCATTATAATCTATATAATACAGTGGATGTTTTGACTCTCAGTCGAAGTGATTGGTTAAGAAATGAATTTTTAGTTGATTTTTAAATGTTGAAATTCCTGAAAAAATCTTGATTCTTTTAGACTTCCTTCATGAAAAGAATTGTAAAAAATAACGTATTCCCTCTAGCAACTTGATGGAGGGTCAAAACAGGAAGAATAATATTAGGAATAATTTCCAACAGGAATTGTCTTTCTGAACACATTAGAATTTGAGATATCACTGTTCAAAAAACGTGCTAATTAGCAAATTATATCTAAATTAGATAATTAATGAGTAGCTTAATCAGAATTTTTCACACTCAAATGAGTTTAAGCACAAACCAATGACCTATTGTGAAAAAACTGTATTTTTAAAGTCAAAATTTAAAAAAAAAGGTTCTAGTGTATACATACGCCTTAAGAAACATTCGTTTGAAAATTATATTGGTCAAGATGATCGAGATAGGTAGTTACTTAACGTCGCACTGGAGCAACACAACGGGCTGATGGCGACGTTCCGGGATCCATCCTGAAGAGGAAGGTCCAAAGACAATGCCACGTCATTTTGAATCTCGGTCAGATGACGAGGTGAAGATCCCACTCTCCAAACTTCCACACCACGTCATCGTGAGGACATTGGAGGCCACGACAGATTTAACGTGTACCAGCCCGCTTTTACACGACAGTCTTTAGACAGACCGAGTGTCGAACTGGCAACGCTCTGGTTGCTAATCCATTGCTCTTCCAATGGGGCTACCATGACCCTCAAGATTGCCGAAAGTGGTTAGTAGTAATGAGAAGATTTCACATTTCAAAACGTCTATATACAGGGTGAGTGTAAATTGTTTTTAGAAAATAAGAGGGTTGATAGCACCCATCCAGACGAGCCATAATTAGCATGGAACATAGGGTCGCATTCCACTCTGAGGCAAAAAAGAGTCAAATTAGAATTTCAACATGAACTTACAACAGTGTTGGGAAAGCGAATGAACGATACCAAAAGTTGCGGCACTTCTTGAATATTATATATCCCGCACGATGGATCGGACGTGGCGGACCTGTGGCTTGCCACCTCGCTCACACGACCTCAACCCACTGGACATTTTCTTCTGGGGGCACATGAAATCTTTAGTGTACCATACGCCTTTGGACTCGGCTGAAGATCTCGTAGCGAGAATCGGTGTTGCCGCAGACAAAATGAGACGTTAGTTGCCCATTTCCCACTACACTATGTACATGAATGGAGTTGTGATGAAATGGCTACTGTTTAGGGTCATGGAAGAAAATCAGACAAGTGGTGGAAAAAGATTAGTTATGATTTCTGTTGTGAATGCATGGATTACGAAGTATGATGTGGAACGTAAAACAGAACTACTATTATCATTCATGGTCCCCTTAGCTGAGCAACTCATAAATGTTGGGAGGGAGAAAGCAAGCACAAAAAGAACGCGAAAGTACGGTCGTCCGTCAAAAAGAGCAAA
The DNA here is from genome assembly GCA_933210815.1 of Meta bourneti. Lineage (NCBI taxonomy): Eukaryota > Metazoa > Arthropoda > Arachnida > Araneae > Tetragnathidae > Meta > Meta bourneti. Next base: position 94,118,055 of record OW119930.1, on the reverse strand, counting down.
AACTACTAAATTAAACTACTTTTCAGAGTTAAATTTTAATCATGCAAACGTCGAGACGAAAGGGTTAAAAATATATCTTATATTATTGGTTGGACGAAGGAACCTTAAATACTTAATCTATCTTCTATTGGGTTACATCATTCTGTCATGTGTTTGGCACAGCGTCCACTTTTGGACCTCCAAACCCATATCAGCCAACCAACCAACCAAAGCTACACTACTAAAGAACCTTTGGACCAAACTACCCAATGGCAGAGCGCATCTAAAACATTCTAGCGTCACTCTAGCTGGACTTGTTTTGCATTAGGGATGACTTAGAGCGCAATCAGCGGAACGCAAACGACTCTCCCATCTTCTCGCCAACCCCAAAACGACGGAGGGAGAATAAGATCCCGCGATAATAACTTCTCCGCCTCCCAAAGACACGAACCCCTCCGCGAAATTAAAAAACATAATTCTCGTCCCTTTTTGCCCAGTTTCCCTTTTTCGCAATTAACCCGTTTCTCTCCGCCGTAATGAAATTAAGAATTATTAATCGTGGCGTTTTAGGTCCATCTTCCTTTTTCCTCATTCTTTCCCCGTCTTCTTTCCGGCCGAGTCTTTTCATCTGCATAATTCCGGCTTCCTTAAGTTATGGCAAAAACGAGCCTTTTCATAAACGGGAGGATGAAGTTTTGGCCGCAAATTAGAGCTTCCTATTTACGCCGCGCTTAGCTTCGACATAAATTTCGTCCGCCTCCCAAGCCAGAGGGTCGAGCAAAAAACGCAAAGGGGGTGGTTTCGCAGAGGCACTGAGCGTGACTTCGAGTCGAGAGCTTCGCCAAAATCAGTAACAGGTTCTGACGAGATTTTTCTGAGGAGAAAGGATGCTCGTTTTAGATGCGGAGTGAAAAAAGGATTGATCTATGAGGACGCGAGAAGAAAGATTTTATAATTAAATGCAACATTTTTAGGGGTGCTTTTTTTTAATTTTGTCCGAATGGATTAAGACACGCTCTGTCGTTAAGTCCCCAATTTGCTCATCCAGGTTGTTTTCCAGTTCGTCGACTTAGTAAAACAGTGCGTGACTTCCGAAAAAATTTTGTTCGCTTAACTAATTCATCGCTGTTTTAGTCGTGTTGAAATTTATTTTTCCTTCTAGTTTTACGAGTTTCAATTAAAAAGTGTTGCTTTTCCATGTTTAGGTACTTTTACGATAATTTCTAAAAATCCGTATCTCTCACATACCCGACAACGTGCAGTACAATGTAAATGGGTTGGTTTTAGGTTTTGTGACCCATTTCTACATATTTGGCCAATCTTTTGAATGTAAATATATAAAACTGCAAATCTAGGCAAACTGATACTCTGAAATGTTAATAAATGTTTTTAACAAGTACGTACCACAATAGAAGCCTCATTCTCTGGTAGTACAAGGCAGAGAAAGGAAAGGACCGTGATGGTTTCTTCAACCCTGCAAAGGGACTTCTGTGAGATATCTCATCCATCAAGGTCTGGTCAATTTTGCTAATGACAGGATACAGTAGTCGAGACAAAATTGCTCCATTACTCCAAGGACAATGAAGATCCAAGTAAGAATAACAAATTGCCTCTTGCCTGGAACTGGTCACACTTTGGAACAGATTTGACATCAGAGGCTGGCAGGGTAATTTTTAACGCAAAGATAAACCACCAGAAGGGTTAAAGGGATTTGATTGGCTTAGTCAATTGGGAATAAAGCAAACGAAAGTACTTGACCGAAACATGGATACCGATGTCATGAAAGAGAAACGAACTTGAGTCAGGTAACTTTTCATAAGCAACAAAGCACCAATTTTCGCCAGGAGATATTTACCTCACATCTCAAAACAGTTCTTTTTTAATCTAAAAAGACATTTTTCATTTCTTAACCCTCCTGGTGGTTTATCTACGCGTTGAAAACTGCTCTGTAGCTTCTGATACAAACACCTGTCCAGTTCTGCTCAAGGGTCAATTTGTTTATCATTCCCTTTGGAGTAATGGGGCAGTTTTGTCTCGACGAGGCATTAGCAAAACTGATCAAATGTCGATGGACAACGTATCTCGTCGTTAAAAACGATTTTGGACGAGATAACTCGTCGAAACCACTTGGAGGGTTAAAGGACATTTTCAACACATTTTATAGATTCTAGAGGTAGGTATTTTAATTAACGTCGCACTGAAGCAACGCAACGGGTTATTGGCGACGGTCCGGGATCAACACGTCATTTTGAGCGAAGGTCAGATGACGAGAACAACATCTGAGCTGGTACCCCACTTTCCAAATTTCCACGCCAACGTGAGGACATTTGAGTACACGACGGATTTAACATGCGCCATCCCCCTTTGTACACGATTGTCTTTTGGTTGGATTCGAACTCGCAACCCTTCGGTTGCTTGTTTCTTTCTCTTTCAACCGGGCTCATTGTTTTTGGAGGATTTCTAGGTAAGCAATATCCAGACCTTTCCAATATACAGTGATAAGGCGCTTTGCCAGTGCTGCTTTGTCGCCCTACCACCGGCGGCAGCACGTGTACTTTCACCTGTCGGACAAACTTGATTAGTGCCCTCTCGGCGGAAGGAAAAGCTTCCCGATAAATTTGCCTCCGATCCAATCAAGCAAAAATTGAACAGTCCTCTTTTCCGAACGCGCCCAACTACTTGCATCCGGGCTCTTCCCCTCAGACCCGGAGCCACGAGGGTGGGGGAGGGAAGGCTTTATTAATTATCGCCCTGTCATCCCCCGCGCACGACTCAATAAGGAGCGTTAATAAATGACTCGCTTCTTTTAAACGCTGCCGTCTCGGATGACTCTGGTGCGGTTGAGACTCTTCGGGTTTCCAGCCGTTGACGGATGACGGTTCTCGAGAGAGAGAAAGGGAAGGGTTGGGTTTCGACGCTCCTCCTCTTTCCCGTTTTTTGGTGTCCGGAGCGGAAATGGTGGAACCCGTTCCGGGGAAATGAGTGAGAAAGCTCCCGCGGTCTTTGGCGCCGTTTCGAATGTACCCGCAAATCGACCGCTTGCGATGTGTAGAGATGGGCTGTTATTCCGATACATGTAAAATAACAGTTAGAAACTGTTATCGAAAATAGTAACAGTTGTCGACAAATGTTATTGGGGTAGCTGTGAGGCAATTCAAATTGAATTGGTATTAGAACACCAGTGATTTTCTTCTCTCCTCCCCAATCAGATCGGTTTATCAGCTGTTTCCTAGGACGCATGTTCGTACTCTCTTCTGCGCACGCGCCCCGTTTGAAAGTGCGTCTGTTCTGTTAAGAAGCGAGAGGGTAATCGTTCTGTTGTCAGTTTGGAGATGTGTACCGTTTTCGTTTCTTCTCTAAATAACTGTGTCTCGTCCTGGGGATTTGATTTGATTTTTATATAGCTAGACTGATAAGTTGCTATAAATTAAGTTTTTAGTTAAAAATTTAAAATTTTTAGAGTATTTGATAAAAATGAGGAGTTGGAATAACGTTTGATCGATCCTTTATTGTGTGTAAATATTCAACAGTAATTTGCAGTTTGAACGATTAAAGTACAGTTTGATATTAATTGTTGAGAGATTCTTGTTATGCAATAATAATTGTAGCATAATTCGGTAGCTTTCGAATGGCACCACTCATTCCAAAGTGATACTGGCCCTTAGATCACTCAACACCGTAAAATTTCGACCTATTGCGGACCCCCTTCCATTGCGCCTGCGCACTCGGTTCGAAGGTTATATCAAGAACGGACATCCTTTGTCTACTCGAGGCTATATTTATCTTCTGGGTGTTTCTTCTAGTTTCTGAAATCATAAGGCAAAACAGCTGTAATGCTTTTTAGTTGTACGCGTTTTAACAGTTCTGTGCGACGTATCCATGCCAAAAACAAACTTAAAACTTAATTTAAACAGTTATTGTTACTGTAAAATGTACTGTTAAAATGAATCGGCTAATGTCAATTTTTAACAGTTAATCGTAATCCTTAAATTTAGTTGCTAACTGTTGTTTACAGATAACAAAGCTGCTAATATCAGCAGTTAATAACTGTTTAACGCGAAATGGCAATAACAGTCAACAGTTTTGTCCATCTCTATAATGCATCATGCGTTGTAACCGGTTTCTCTAGAGTAGACGCTTATCAAACCCTACCGGGTGTCGATTTTGGGGACCCATACAAAGGAGTCGCAGTGAGATCGCGGGCGCCGAAAGGAACTAGTGCAACCCCGGCAAGAAGACAGATGACCGTGGTGAAGTCCATTTCTAGAAATGTGCTTAAGCTCGCCTAGGGCATGGGTCAGCAAACTTTTCATAGGGAAGAGAAAACCTATTAGCATCAGTAATTTGGCTCCTCAATTTACATTTAATGATGTTAGAAAATGATTACTCATATAAATACGTAGACCCGAAGAAACTGAGAGCACCCAATGTAAATTTTTTCAACTAATGTTATGAGTCCGCAAGACTATTCCAAGTATTGAAAATCACTGAGTCTGCCTTTTGTAGGTCTTTTATAGCAATCTTATTGTACTGTGAAATCAGACTGCAATTTTCTTTTCTAGCTCTTCTATTGCAGTACGAAGACGTACAAATTGATCGCTTGTCGACCATCAATTGTATTTCAAAATTAGGTGTGTCGATATCAAACGTTAAAATGTACAGTCGCGCTTCGCGCATCTTAGTGTCACGAAATTTTGCGAGACCTGTAAAACAAATGAAATCACCATTATGTGAATAAAATCCTTTGAAAATTCGATAAATGAAACTATGATAGTTTTATTTTCATTTTCAATTTTTCTTCAGAGCCACATGTACGTAACCATAGAGCCGCATATGGCTCGTAAGCCGCAGTTCGCCGACCCCTGGCCTAGGGTAAGGGGCTGCCTTACGCACAATCAATTATGTCGGCCATCATAGGTTGTTACTTGTTTTCCAATTCATAATCACTACCATGACTTCTGATATCGAACCCCAGTATGCCCAAGCGATCTTTCTTACTTTCTCCTCCGTCCTTTCTTTTCACAATTACTTGACATTGTCCGTTTTGTGTTTGGCGTAGCTTGGCCAACAAATAGTGCCCCTGCACCCTAACACCCAAAGCCAATCAACCTATTGCTGTCATTAGTAGACACGGGGATCGCGTTCCCTTGACACCTAAACGATCTTTTTCTGCTTTCATCCCAGTATTCTGTTCCCAATCCATCTTGTTTTCTTGGCGCGGTGTGGAAGTTTGGAGAGTGGGGTGCCATCTCACAGGTGTTGTTCTCCTCATCTGACCGTGGTTCAAAATGACGCGTTGTCCTCGGAAGGGGATTGATCTCGGAACGTCGCCAATAGCCCGTTGTGTTGCTCCAGTGGACGTTAATCAACTACCTACCTACATACCCCTTTCCCGACATTTTTTACTTGACAATGTCTTATGTTTAGCACAGATTGGTACTACAGTAGGCGTTCAATAATCCGGCACGTTCGGAACTACGGCTGTGCCGAATTAGCGATTTTGCCGGATTATCGAACATCAATATAGTTTTAACGGGAATACTAAAGAAAAATTTATACAGTACAATGGTATTTAAACAAGTTGTAATAAGCTGCTCTATGGCAAGAAAAAATACACGTGAGCGTTACTTTTTCCCTCTGATCTTTTCGCACTAAACCAAGTGTAGAAGGCACTATCAACAATTTCAAGTTTAGGTTTCTTTAATGCCGTATCTTGATTCTGTATTTTTTGCTCTTACACCTTAAGCTGCAAACTTCTTAAGTTCTTTTTGTCTTTTTATATCAGAAATTGCCGAAGAACCGATATTGAAATCACGCATTATGACGTTTCTGTTTTCGCCTTTTTCGAGACGATTAAGTATCTCTAGTTTTTGCTGTAGAGTGAAGGTCACATGCTTACGATTATTAGTTTTATTAGCACTTGAAGAACTTTATTAGCACTTGGAGAACATTTTACAGTACAGTACACTGTACGTGCACAGTTGTAATATTGTGCAAACGTGATATCTAACCCGCTGGAAAACAGAAAACACTACTGAAATGAAAACTGTCACGATAAACATTGAGCGAACTAAAACCGGGGGCAGCGCAGTGGCGCGATCTGGCGGTCAAGGTCAACAATCGCCCGAATCCGCTCGATCGGTGCCGGACTATACACTGCCAAAAGTCATGGGATAGCAATATGCAAATATGCAGAAAACATCGCGTAAGGGCAGTGCATTGAGGGCTTTCGTTTGTACTCAAGTGATTCAGGTGAAAAGTTTTCTGACGTGATTATGGCCACACGACGGGAATTAACGGAATTTGAACGCGGAATGCTAGACGCATGGGGCATTCCATTTCGGAAATTGTTAGGGAATTCAACATTCCTCGATCCAGTGTCAAGAGTGGGCCGAGAAAATATAATTTCAGGCATTACCTCCCACCATGGACAACGCAGTGGCCGACCGCGTCTACTTAATGACCGAGACCAGCGTCGTGTGCGTAGAGTAATCAGTGTTAACAGACAAGCAACACTGCGTCAAATAACAGCAACCATCAATGTGGGACGTACGACAGACGTGTCAGCGAGGACAGTGCAGCGAAATTTGGCGTTGATGGGATATGGCAGCAGAAGACCGACTCTAGTGCTCTTACTAACAACACGCCATCGGCTGCAGCGCCTCTTCTGGGCTCATGAACAAATCGGTTGGTCCCTAGATGATTGGAAAAACGTTGCTTGGTCAGATGAGTCACGATTCCAGTTTTTAAGAGCTGATGGGAGGGTTCGAGTGAGGGCGCAGACCTCACGAGGCCATGGACCCAAGTTGTCAACAAGGCACTGTGCAAGCTGGTGGTGGCTCCATAATGGTGTGGACTGTTTTTACATACTGGGTCCTCTGGTCAAACTGAACCAATCATTGACTGGAAATGATTATGTTCAGCTACTTGGAGACCATTTGCAGCCATTTATGGACTTCATGTACCCAAACAAGGATGGAATTTTGCAGGATGACAATGCGCCATGTTACGGTCCAAAATTGTTCGCGATTGGTTTGAGGAACATTCTCGGACAATTCCAGCGAATGATTTGGCCACCCCGATCGCCAGACATAAATCCATCAAACATATATGGGACATGATCCAAAGGTCAATTCGTGCACAAAATCCTGCACAAGCAACCCTTTCGCAATTATGGACGGCTGTAGAAGCAGCAAGGCTGAATATTTCTTCAGGAGATTTCCAACGACTTGTTGAGTCAATGCCACGTCGAGTTGCTACACGTCGCCGAGAAAAGGAGGTCCCACACGATATTAGGAGGTATCCCATGACTTTTGACACTTCAGTGTATATGGCCCTTGCGCCATAAAAACTCAAACCAACTTGGTGTCATTGTCTTCTTAACTTCTCTTTTGTGGCGGGGTGTTGATTTTAGTCCATTGTGGGTGCAGCATCCGTTCGAAAAGACCCGTCTGCCCAGACCCTCCTCCTGTTCAGTTCTAGAATGGAGTTTTTAAGGACGTTTCCCCGTTGAGAAATGTTTCCCATCGCCACCCTTAATTTCCTTGTTTTCTTTCGGGAGGCCCCACGAGAAATCTTAATGTTATTCCAGTCACGGAGCGAGGCTAACGTTTAGCAAAGAAGGAAACTTAAAAATGCGGAGAATATTCTGTTTCGCCTCGACTTTGAAAATAATTTCCCATATATTTCCCTCAGCTACGGGGTGGGGGGAGAAGGGGTTGACCCCGAAATACATATCTCTGCACCCCTCATTAGCATAACTAAACGCTCCCCGTGCACGCGCATTTCGAATAACAAGAGGACGTGCCGCGAATTCATTTGGGGTGGTGTCGTTCGTTCCTTGTATAGGGGGGGGGCACTTCGCTCCCGTCGTGCGGTTAGGGGGGACATATTGTTCAGACGTTCCTTTTTTTTTTCCTGGATGAAGTTGAGGGGACTTTTTATAGGTAGGTAGATAGTTAATTGGTGACGGCACGGGATCAAACCCTAAGGGAAAGATCCGAGGTCAACGCCTAGTAATTTTTAAACACGGTCAAATGACGAGGTCACGCTTGAGCTGGAATCCCACTCTCCAAACTTCCACACCACTCTAAAGTAAGGACATTGGAGGCTACGACAGATTGAACGTGCAGCAGCCCCCACATACACGACGGCGTTTGGTTGAATCGAGTTGGAACTCTGTTGCTAATCCGTTGCTCTTCCAATTTGTTTTACCATGTCCCAATCGACTTCCTGGCAAAGATCAACTGATTACTCAACTTTACGGCCACATTGTCTTTTAAATGCAAGTCAAATCTATTTCAGACCCGATTAAAGTCAGAATTACGTCCATTTTCCTATTAACAAGAAAGTTTCTGGCGTCCTCTGACCGTGGTTCAAAATTACGTGGTGTTGTCCTGGAATCTTTCTCTTTGGGAAAGATCCCTTCACCGTCACCAATAGCATGTTGTGTTGCTCCAGTGAGATGTTAATGGACTACCTACCCTACCTAATCTAAAACATATTTTTTTTATCTAAAACATATATCTACAACAACTTTTCCTTTACCATTTTTACACCCTCGTAAAACGGAAAGTTAATTCTTTTCTCTAGAATCAAAAGCATTTCCAGCGAAGCAAGTCTCTCCAAGAACTTTTCTCTTGCCAGAGTTAAGTACATTTAAAACGGATTTCAAAGTCTTCCCCGAAGTTGGTTCTCCTTTTACTACCGGACTTTGCAAGTACGTGCGTCAACTGTTGGATCTTCGGTTCCGTCCAGAGTCTGAAGAGAGGGTCTCTTTCGTTTAGGTAGAGTGTCGCAGAAAGAGTTTCCGTTGTAGGACGACCGCAGCACGTTCGGTCCAACGGATTCCCTGAAACTCGGGCGTGATCCGAATTCCGCATCACAATGGAGCACCACTGCTTCAACTCCATCTTGAATGCTCTGGCTCTACTTGGAAAGATTTGGGTTGGGCATATATTAGCGAAGTGGGCGTTATCTCAAGCGTTTACGCATCGAAATTTCGATCTATTTATTTGAGCGGTTGTAAGAGTAACGGATTAGAAACCGGTGTGTTGCGAGTTCGAATCCAACCAAAGACCGTCGTGTACAAAGAGAGCTGTTGCACGTTCAATCTCTCGTATCCTCAAATGTTGGCGTGGTGTGGAAGTTTGGAGAGTGGGGTAACATCTCAGGTGTTCAACTCGTCATCTGAACAGTGTTTCCAAATGACGTAATGTTGTCTCGGATCTTTCCCTTGGGGATTGAACCCGGACCGTCGCCAATAGCCCGTTGTGTTGCTCCAGTGAATTGTTAAGGTATCCGACTAGGTTCGGAACAATTTTTTTGAAAATAACTATTAAAGCACAATTTAAACACTTTTCATATTAGATAATGGTTCAAAATCATGAATAAATGTATAAAATATTGCACTCACTCATTAAATTTTAGTAAATTGGGCAAATTTAGTGAAAATTCAATGAAAATGACCACAATATCGCAAACACTCTGTATAAATTTCTGTTGAATTAATTTTAATTTCCTTGTAGCACCATATATCTATGATATTATTGAAGGCAATGAACTAAAATCTAAGAGATATATTGAAATGTTAAGAAGTTATTGCTCGTTATATGTAGCTTAATCTTAAATTTTGAAAAATTTCTGCTTGTTGTTCAAATTAAACAGCTATAAATTAAAAAGTATGCATTGTACAACTAAACCTTTAGTTTACTGCCTTCACAACATGTTAATAAGTAATAATGTCAAATTTCATTGAGATATCTCTGTAACTTTTTGAGAAATCATGTTTTGCGTGTGCAATATTTGCTAAAAATTGGGTTTTCCAGAAAAAGCATTTAAAGTTTACCTTTGCGTTTTTCTATTAGATGCTATGATCAGAAGTGTCTAAAATTCACCACTTTTGTAGGACACACCCTCTTTCTTCTCAACTGTTGCACATCTTTTCTTTCTGGAAGCCCGTAATTTTTTTCTTGATAACCTCGCTGTTGGTAATGAGTGCCTTTTTGCATCAACGATGCGTTCTTTATCCAAGGCACCATACTCCATAAGGGTGTAATGGCCTGGGTCAATTTCCAGTTGATTAAAAACATTCACTAATCCATAAAATCCATCATTAAACAGGATTACGGCTATAAAAGAACCTAAGCGGAATGTCTCTATTTCAATAAAAACATTTTTAGGTAGTATTGTCCACAAAACACCATTGAAACTTTCATTTGTGTTTTGGGTTTTCCCATGAAGACACTTACTGAGTAACTTTTGGTCGCACAATTTCATGTATACTGGCTTCACTATATTCACAATTTTTTGAGGAAGACCTACAGATGGTTCTTTAATCGTCAAATGTAAAGCTTGAGCTCGCTGATATTTACACCAACTCTCTGCTCCTTTCGGACACTGCCCATGCATAGGTTTGTCCTTACTCGAACAACAGTGGGCAAATGCTGCAAGAGTAGCACTCTGCATTTTTAAAAGGTCCCCAGCATTGGCTCTGATAGCTATACCGTAATAATTTTGCAACTTATTTATAAAGTTATCGGTTAGTTTCCCTTTGCCGCCAAGTCCTTTATTGGTCAATTTTAATTTTCTTAGGTGTGTGCCCACTCTTTTCTGTATATGGCCAATACATTCCAATTTTCTTACAGAGTCTTTACCATAAATGTCCTTCACAGCATCATATCCCTTCGAATCTCCATCACCATAGTAGTCGTTGTAATGAAGCATCCGACCACTCTCAGAACGTTCGAAAATGCGATATGCACCGACAACTTCCATATTGCCAGCTGAACCACTGTGGTTTGCACACTTATGTTCAAATTGTGAAGATGCTTTATATTTTTTGCAAATTCTGCAGAATTGAGACATAATTTCCACATCCAGAATTTTCCCTGTTACGATGGAAATGGCACTCACGACACCATTGAGTGATGAGTAGCCTCTACGCTGCCATGTTCCATCAACAGATACACCACATTTCGTGACCTTGTTCTCAGGATTTTCAAATGAAGTTATCTCTGTGGCAGCTGTATTCATCGAACCTGTAGCACATACCGCAGTGGCAGAGAGAATTTTTTTTCTTGCTGTCTGAATGCGAGCTTTGACATGAAAGGAAAGTTCATCGTTGCACAGAATTTCTTCCCGGCCGTAAAACCCTTACCAATTATTCTAAGGGCATACACAAATCTGGTATTAACTTCACTGCATGTTTCCTTCTTCTTGGAAGTAGAAAAACCTTTAGAAAAAGAGCAATTCTCACAACGCAAGCAAAAATTGGAACTAAGTCCAAACCTTGAATCTTCAATCAAACATAAATTACTTTTAAAACAAATTGGACAGCATAGTATGGTAAAAACACTTATTAATATCTCCATATCAATTATTCTATGTCCAATAACTTTCTCACCAGTATCAAAGTCATCTCTCAAAAGTTTTTCAGAGTTCTGAAGTTTAGCACTGCTAGCAGTCGACACATCTTGGGTCTCAGGTTCAACTGCAACAGAAGTGAACCGATTTCCGTGAAATTTCCTCTTTCGAGTTCTACTACGATTTGGTCCTCCCATTATATTGATACTAAAGTTTAATAAATAATTATATTATTAATTAAACTGTTCGTTGATTGCGGTTAAAAATAGTTTTCAGCAAAAAAATACCAGACAGAACGTAAAGCAACTGCTACAAAGTTGTAAACATTACCACGTGAAGCAATGCCATTGCCAAATTCTTCACAGAAATTCATCGAAACTTGATGTAAAATGTTGAGGCTTGTTTATAGAAAACAGTAATTTAGTAAATTTATATTTAAAACTATGTTTACTTTTGAAAAATTAGCGGAAAACCTCCAACTTCCGGTCATTTCAATCGTACTTCCGGTTTCGGTTTTCGTCGTTCAGTAATACTAAAATTGCTATAATTTTATTTCTATTTATCGTAGACTTAAAACAATTGCAGATTCTGAAACTTAAGGAACTGGGCTTCAATATGAGACAATAAAAATTTTTTGAGAATTTTGGTCAAAATTACGTTTTAAACGTAGTCGGATACCTTAATTAAATACCCACCTCGCTATTCGTGGAAAAAGAGTAAGCTCAGCGTTGCTGTTGAGAGGAACTTCAGAAAGTGTGACTATCGTCGACTAGTAGTCACGTGACTGCTCTGCGAGAAATTGACTTGGTTGGCCAATTTGGCATCTTATCGCCTCGTTGGTGGTATAACATCCTAGGAGAGTGTAGGTCGTGAATGCGCTTTTGTATAGATTGGCGACCAAAGTGGTGAAATCGCCAAAGTCTACAACTATGTCGCGTGCTCCTGGTTGGTTGATTTTGGGGTTTTATGGCACAAGGACCATATTTGGTCCTTGTGCTGCGTCAGGCATACAATATCATGTATTTGACACAAGACATACAATATCAAGTAATTGACACACACAGGTAGATAGGTAGGTATTTTAATTAACGTCACACTGGAGCAATACAACGGGCTATTGGTGACGGTCCGGGATCCATCGGACGGCTCCGGGATCCATCCCAAAAGGGAAGATCCGAGACAGCACCACCTAATTTTGAACCACGGTCAGATGACGAGACACACGCACAGTGAGAGCTTCACTGACACAGAAGAGAAATACACGAAGGGAGGAATGCACCTGCCAGCAATCGAATTTTCGCCGCCTGCAACTCGAAAGTTGCTAGCACAGTGGGCATACCCACTGAGCCATGACGGCCTCTCACGTGGTCCGGGATCAAAGTCGATGTGAAAGATCCGAGGACAACACCACGTAATTACGTTCAGATGACGAGAACACCTGAGCTGGCACATAACTCTCCAAACTTCCACACCACGCCAACGTGAGGATATTTGAGGCCACAACAGATTGAACGTGCACCAGGCCCCCTTTGTACACGACGGTCTTTGGTTGGATTCGAAATGGCAACGCACCGGTTTCCTCTTCCGTTACTCTTCCAACTGGGCTTCAGCGGCTCCAATTATTTTGGGGAAAAGGCACCTGGGAATCAATTCTACTTTCAACAATTGCGGCCATGTTTGATAGTTATTTATACGTGAAATGTGCTTGAAGGAGGTTTGTAGGTCTCTGGAGGTTTGCAGCAGACGCATAAAAGATTCATCCACCAAAAAGAGTCTTAAAATCATTTTTATGTTACATATCTGCGCCCGAAAATACCCGGGAAGAGAGAGAGGAGGAAAAATTCCCCTTCTCATTGATAGAGGGTGTGTAAACTCATGAATAGATGATACCCACTGAGAATTCACGTGCGCCAGCTCTTTACCGTTTTCCTTCTTTTTGGAACAATAATAACTCGCTCGGATTTCTGACTTTGCTTTCCCTCGAGGTTCGTAATCCGAATAGGTTGTTACCTAGGGGAGCCCTCTAGCGGAGAAAAAGCGCGAAGTGCTGTCGCAGCAAACGGTCTTATTGAGAATTAGCTATCGTGTCTTTTCTCAGGTTGCGTAATGAAAATTTTGATGGGTTCATTTCCTACTATACGGGTCTTTTCGATTTTTTTTATATGTTGTTGGATTTTATGGCTGTATATAATGTTTTTATGGGTCATGTCTTTCTGTCGTTGCATCGCTTTTGTTTTGTTCATGACCGTTTTCAGTTGACCTAATCACCAAAAGTCAGTTCTTTTGTGCTGGGGTCGCGGTAGAACAGTTGGAAGAGCAACGGATTGGCAACCTTAGGCTGTCGAGTACACAGGGATTGGTGCACATTAACCCTCTGCATACGTCGGAGCAGAATGTCGTTTCCTTCTTTGGTTAGGGCATTCGGCCCAACCGCTTTACACGCAACTTGCTGAAACCGGCCGAAACGGCCTTTACAATGCTTTCCCTCAGGAGAGGGAATATGTGTCGTCCCATTATCACCTAATGTGCCGGTATCTATTGTCGGGTCGTGGGCATTCTATGGAGGTTACTTTAGAGCTTATAGAAAAACGGGCCATAATTCTATAGGTTTCTATACACCACTTTCTATAGAAATTTTCAGACTTCTATAGAAATTTGTTGTAAGGCTTATCTTTTCATTGATGCTTATTTTGTGTTTGGCGAAGTATGTCCATGTTATGGACCTTGTGCCATTATACCAAACAAAAAATCAGGTTGTGTAGGAACTGTGGAAGTAAGGTTAAATGACTCAGCTATTCGATCGTACCAATCAAGTGGTTAGAAGTCATACAGTGAAGACTGCATGTTACAGAACTGATATGTGTGTGAACCCATCAGTGGGATAAATGAATATACCTGTGCGAATGAGTGAGTGGAGGCACCTGCGAACTCCTTAGCCTGAGACACAAAACGACCTTCTGAAGTGTTCACGCGCGTAACTCCACTTTGTAGCCTCCAGTCTTCCATGCATGATTTCAAAACAGCTTTGACCTTGAATCTATTTAAAGGAATCAATTCTAAAGAAAGAAGGAATAGAATCTTTCCAAAAGATTCCAAGGAAATGAGAGAAAGAATCTTTCCAAAGGATTCAAAGGAAATGAGAGAAAGAATCTTTCCAAAGGATTCCAAGGAAATGAGAGAAAGAATCTTTCCAAAGGATTCCAAGGAAATGAGAGAAAGAATCTTTCCAAAGGATTCTATTCTAAAGGAAATAAGTAATTTTTTCGAGGGATTCTATTCTAAGGAAAGGAACAATAGACTCTATTCAATGGATTCTATTCTACAAAATGGGCCAATAGAATCGTTTCAAATGATTCTAAGACCAATGGAATTTTATAAAGGTTGAAAGAAAGCAAGGATTCCTTAGGAAGAAATAGGGTTAATTTTAGTCATTAAGCGTGTTGTGAGGTAAAAGCAACACTACAGTACTCGGAAATCTCGTGATTTTCAGAGGGTTAAGAGGTTCCAAACCCTGCTGCGGTTGGACACACACGAATTTCCCGTTTTACACGAAAGCAGCTCCGCCGCCATCAAACAATCATCATAAAGATTTTCTCCCGAAGAGTTCCCCAGAGCAGCAGCAGCCCCCTCTAGGCGTTTGGAGCAGCTCATTTTCGCATTCAATTACCCCGGACCGACACAGGAGGGGGAGGGGCAATTAGCTTCAGGTGGGCCGCCCTGTTTACAAGCGGCGTGTCACGCTTTAATACGTTTTGCGCCCCGGCTGCTTCTTTCGGGGCGCTGCAAACCGCCGGAAATTGCAATCGGGGCATTAACAGATTCAGCCCCGTTCGTCTGCCCGCCGGCGAACGCGAATCTGCAAGCGCACCCCCCCCCCCCGCATACACTCGCGCCGTTCGTGTTTGGTAATCGTTCGAAATGTTCGGAGTACGCTTTGGAGCACGCCCAGCGAACCCGAAGCGTTCGGCCGATCGCTTTGACGAAATGCAGCTTTCCTTGCTAAACAAGTAGCTTGAGCGGTTCACACGTACTTATCTGTTCTTCAACCTGCAGTCTTCCCCGCGTACCTTCTAACCAGTTTTGACCCCCTCGACCAATAAAATGTTCTAGATTTCTTTCTACCAATAAATGTGGTCATTTTTTTAGTAATTATGTGAGAGAGGTAAAATCGCGCTGCCACTCTACTCGGAAATCACGTGACGCTCAGAGGGTTAAAAATAAAACTTTGTAGGTTGTGTCGAGGTAGGTAGTTAATTAACGTCGCACTGGAGCAACACAACGGGCTATTGGCGGCGTTCCGGCATCACTCCGAAAAGGAAAGATCTGGAGATCCATCCCGAAGAGAAAGATCCGAGGACAACGCCTCGTAATTTAGAACCACAGTCAGATGACGAGAATGAGCTGCCAACCCACTCACCAAACTTGCAACGTGAGGACATTTGAGGCTATAACAGATTGAACATGGACCAGCCTCAGTGTACACGACTTTCTTTGGCTTCGAACTCGCAACCTTCCGGTTATGAAACCGTTGCCCTTCCAACTGGCCCCGTTGTGTCGCGGACACAAACAGTAGTTTTGACGTCAATACTTGGGCCTGATGTTGGATTCTGGATTGCATGGAGTGAATTGTTGATTCTAATGACTGTTGTGAATATTCAAGTATTAAATTACAGTTAGATCGATTGCAATGCAGTTTGATATAGTTGTTGTCCACTGTTAATTATAGCGTAATACGATAGCTTTCAAATGACACCACTTACGCAGACCTCACTCGATGCAATCCAAAGAGACACTGGCCCAGCACCTTAGAATTTCGATATATTACGGACCCCCTCTCAGTGCGCCTGCGCACTCGGTCCGAAGGTCATATCAGTTCGACATCCTTTGTCTACATGACGCTGTACTTATCATCTGGGTGTTTCTTCTATGTAGTTCTGATATCAAAACACGAAACACTTGCATCGCTTTTTTATCGCGATCGAGTTTTCGTGCATGCCCCCAGTGGCCCCGGAATGTCCTCACGTTAGCGTGGTGTGGAAGTTTGGAGAGTGGAGTGCCAGCTGAGGTGTCACCTCGTCATCTGACCGTGGTTCAAAATGACGTGGTATGGTTCTCGGATCTTTCTCTTCGGGTATGATACCGGACCGTCGCGTTGCGCCAGTGCGACGTTAATTGAAAATACCTGCCATACCGAGGAGAACACCACGACCGATGACGCGGCAACACCTGAGCTAATATATTTTCGGACATACTAAAAACAAACCATAAAAAATGCATACTTTTGCTTTATAAATAACACATTATTATCTTTTCATTGTGTAAGATTTAAAAGAGTCAAAATCACATGTCAGCACCAGTTACGGGGGTTAAATGCAAAAAAGCTTCGAAGCGCCACATTGCGAATTGTCCACAGGTAGGTAGTTGCACTGGAGCAATACAATGAGCTATTGGCGACGATTCGGGATCCATCCCGAAGGGAAAGATCAAGGACATCACATAATTTCGAACATAGGTCAAATGACAAGGACCATACCTGAGCTGGCTATTCACTCTCCACGCCAACGTGAGGACATTGGAGGGCACGACAGATTTAACGTGCACCGCCCCGTTTGTACACGGCTGTCTTTGGTTGGATGCGAACTCGCAACCTTCCGATTGCTAATCCGATGCTCTTCAAACCGGGCTACAGCGGGCTTTCATCGAAATTGAGAAATTGATTTTTGTAGTCTTATAACGTAGAGAGCCTATATATAGAGTGGACATACACCCGACACATTTTGTGATTGCCTGATTCGGCCGGCAGTCATGTTTTTCCTTTTCAGGTCCGATTGTACGTTAATGATTGCAATTTTGGATGTTTTGTTTGGATACACTTGTAAGTTACATAATTCTGAATAAGAACGCTTTTTTTCATTTAATATAGATCAACCTATCCACTTAATGAACAAAATAAGGTGTAAACTGTTGATAACATTAATTTAGACAACTAAGAAGAAGCAAAGGGACATGTGTAAAATTCCGTCGACCCTTCTCGCCAAACCAGAAAAATGTCGCCAAACGATGCGATATTCCGCCAATAATGGAAAACGTATAAAATTGTTTTACTGGCATCGCTCGAAAAAACAATTTTTCTGAAACGTTATATTTAAACAATTTAAAATTCTAATTATGTTTAAACTGATTTTTTTATTTCTTTACTTAATATAAATAATTTATGAATATTTGAATGATGAAAAATGGATATTTAAAATACTTAATTATTTACATTGTTTTCAGAATACAGTACATTAGGCCACCTTTTTTTACTAAGTTGCCATTCAAATATACTGTGTTCTCGTAATAAAAAGAAACAAAAATTATTTTAAATCAATATTCGCGTTTTATTTCACACCATAACCATTTTTTTATGACTGCCAATTCTCCAGATTTTTCCATATCCGGATTACGTCCAGCACTCATTCGTGATAATTGGAGTTTTACCGTATTTCTATTAAGGATTTAAAGCTCTTTTATCTTACGAAAAAATATTTTATATGAATAATTCATTCGGAAAATTACAGGACAAAATACGTTGCCTCACATTGGAATAACATGCAAGTGTTCCTAATTCAAATCTAACTCAATGTATGAAATTAAAAAAAAGGTTTTTTATTAAGACCCCCAAGCACACACCAGATTAAGTCCTGTATGTATATTACTGGTTTATAAACTGGTCTGTGGTCTAAATGAGTAGCTCTTATGCCATGAGAAAATCCAATCTATCAATATTTAAAACCCAACGCCAAACCCGAAGTCTTCGTATCAAAATAACCTGATTAGCAACCCTAGTGAAACCGACTTTTGCGTAGCGTCCGCGTTGGCACAGCAACTGTCGAAAAACATGGCTGCCGTTTTCCCTATGTCATCTCTCTATCTATGTAAGCTCTCTATTATAAGGTACTGTGCCCCTTTAACAGGAGACGGACGACATTTGTAAGAGGGAAAGCTCTGGTCTGATTCGTGGGTCTCTTTTGTCCGAGATGATATTTTATTCAGGGCCCGAATGATCCCACAATAAATTATTTGTCATGGGGAAGGGCCATAAAAGGAGGTCCGGGAAGCGGTTCGCATTTGTCGCATTGGGAGAAATTGTCACGACGATTTCCCTTCAACAGATGGGTGCTCTCGCTTCCCGAGATTTATGCCCCCACTGCCCCGATGGGATGGTTTAGAACCCGTCCCTTCCTCTCCGTACTTTTAATGCGACTCTTCCTTTTCTCTTTATTGCGCCCTCTTCGAAAAGGGTGCGCCCCGGTAAAGGACGAAGCGTGTTGCTCGAAGGCTTTCGGTTGCCTTCAAGATTTCGAAACTTGAATTTTAAGCGCCTATTTCAGGCATTGTTCTTCTCTCTTATACTCTAAATCAGTGGTCGATATCGACTCCAGGGGTCGATATAACATTGTTAAGGGCTGATTCGGGCTCGGGGGCCGAAAGAAAAGTATAAGACATAACTGTATGGGTAATATTTAATTCGGTTAACTTGAATTAACTCCATCCTGAATAACAACGTAATTAAGATTGAATAAGTATCCGTGGCGATTTGAGGCTGAAACTGACTCATTTAGATTTTAAATTGAAGGCTCTAATGTTGATTTTTATGAACCTAAAGAGGCGGATCAAGGCTATAGATCAGTGGTCTCCAAAGTGGTCGACATCGATCGTCAGGGGTCGATGTAGCATTGTTAGGAGTCGATAGAAAAATCGAATCAGATATTGAAAATATCGAATGTAGCTTTCAAGATGAGCTTGTTGAATAGTCAGTTGATCTTGAAGCTGAAACACTTTAAAAATAGGATTTTAAGTTACTTTCGGAAGAATATAAATGATGTAGAAGAATATCCACAACTTTCTGAATTGGTAGTCCCCTTTTCGCCTGCATTTCCAAGTTCGCACAGGGCTGTAGCTGGTTTCAGCCATGTTAATTCCATTTTAACGAAACAAAGAAATTAGCTAGATATAGAATTCCGTGGCGATTAAAGGCTGAAATTGACTCATTCGGAACCCAACATTTCTAATCTTGATAGTCACGAAGCACACCCTTCACATTGACAACGTTAGTCAATTGCATACTAAGTTCATAAAAGTCTTATTTTCATACATACAAGGAAGATTGTATAATTTTTATTTTGTTACCTAAATTAAATTTTATATATTATTTATCCCTATCCGATATATAATGTTAAGAAAGACGTCAAAAACGAAAACGCATCCCTTAGACATTAAGCCAATATATATACTCTATTATGCATGCAATAAACATAGTAAGTATAAAATAAGCAATCTAAAAGCTCACACAAGCGTCTTTTTTTTGCTTGTCCTATTATTATTACATAATAGTAAAAATAGAGGGGGTCGATAACAAGTCAAGAAACCCTTGAAGAAGTCGACGGTCAAAGAAGTTTGGTGACCCCCGCTTTAAATCTAACTTCCAGAGTGTGCATCACATTGAACCATTTATTCCATTCCGAGTAACGTACTTGTTGGCTAGTTAAGTTCTTTAGAAAATCAGAAGGCAATTTTACATAACAACCAACATTTATTAAACATCAACGCTACGGAATAGAGAAAAACGTTTCCTCGAGGGAAAAAGCACCAGTAGTTCTTCTGGCATGTTTACTCTTTTTATTCTGATTGACGATCTCTCCTGATGCCACTCCAATTAAAACTTCGTTGCAAACGATTAGCGGTTTGCTTGTCAACAGGGTTGCCAGGTAGCCACATACTAACGCCACGGTAGTCCAGTTGGAAAAGTAACGGATTAGCAACCGGAGGGTCTCGAGTTGGACACTCGCTCCAGCAAAAGACCGTCGTGGGGGGCTGGTACACGTAAAATTTGTCGGAGCCGCAAATGTCCGCGTGGTGTGGAAGTTTATAAAGTGGGGTGCCAGCTCACAGGTGTTCTCGTGGTTCAAAATTACGAGACGTTTTCCTTTTATCTTTCCCTTCGAACTGGATCGCGGATCTTCGCGAATAGCCCGTTGTGTTGCTCCAGTGCGACGTTAATTAATTACCATCGAAAGAAAAAGGCACACGGAAATGAAAAAAATTTAATTTAGAAGAGCATTTCTCATAAGGGCGACCCCTTAAGTGTAGAAAGGATGAATTTATTTTGCTCTTTCTTTCAAATATGTCACAAAAATGGAGAAACGTCAAAAGCTACTTTTCAAAGTGCTCCGCCGCTTCTAATTTGAAAAGAAATACGCCCAGCGATATTTAAAAAGAGACGGAGGCAGTGAGTTCCCCCTTTCTCTCCCGCAAATTGTTTGGAAGAAAGATTCCGCCCTCCCACACTAATAGCTTTCCAAAGTAGCCATTTGATATCAATCAGAGGCGGAGAAATATTTATAAATAAAGAACAGGGATGACCTCCTATTTCTGGATGCAGATTCCCCTCAAATGATCCGCATCCATCTTCCTTCCGAGATGACGTCATCGGAAATTACAGGGGGGGATGGAATGCGGGAGACAAAAAATCCCGGATTGTTTGCTGCTGCCGGATTCCGGACTGATTTTATCTTTGGAAGGGTTGACGATTTGTCATCGTTACGCGGCAGATGAAGACAGTGTTCGACCGTTGGATAGTTAGTCATTTCGGACTCCTCGCTCTTTAGCTGGGAATATTTATTTGTGTGTTCCGCGGAAGAACGATTCGTTGCGTTTGAATTAAAATAGACACGTTGGGGAATGGTCCCAAAAGTTTTCGATTGTTCCAGATGGGTTGACCCCCTCTTGGATTTCTAATGCTGTATCTCATCTAATCTCGCATCTTTTGCCTCTCTTTCGAACTCCATCGAATCTGTTTAAGGTATTAGAAATCACGAAAATTGACCAAAATATCGATCTATTTTTTAATAATTCAAAAAAGTGTCCAACCCCTTGGCTTTCAAACGATACCAAGATCTTGTAAATATTCGAAATAGTTTTCAACTCACAAGGGTTTCGGATAGGTACTGTCACCATAGACAAACACGTTTCCAAAACTTTAAACTCGATTTCTGAAGAACTGTTTTTGCAATAGGATGCTTCTTTCGAACAGTGATAACTCAACAATGAATTGATCTATTGTAATTACTTTTGTTTCATTATAATCTATATAATACAGTGGATGTTTTGACCCTCAGTCGAAGTTTTTAGTTAAGAAATGGATATCTAGTTGATATTTAAATGTTGAAATTCCTGAAAAAATCTTGATTTTTTAGACTTTCTTCATGAAATAAAATTGTAAAAAAGAACGTATTCCCTCTAGCAACTTGATGGAAGGTCAAAACATTGAAGAATAATATTAGGAATAATTTCCAACAGGAATTGTCTTTCTGAACACATTAGAATTTGAGATATCACTGTTCAAAAACATGCTAATTAGCTCATTATATCTAAATTAGATAATGAATGAGTAGCTTAATCAGAATTTTTCACACTAGAATGAGTTTAAGCTCAAACCAAAGACCTATTATGAAAACACTGGATTTTTAAGTCAAATTTTAAAAAAATTTTCTAGTGTATACATACACCTTAACCCTCCTGGTGGTTGTCTCAACGGGATATCTCATCATGAGCACAAAACTGACCAGATCTTGATCGGTCAGTAACAGGAGGGTTGCGAGTTCGAAACTCGATCCAACCAAATGGCATTTCTATTGTACGGGAGGCTGGGGCACGTTAAATCTGTCGTGATTTCAAATGCCTTCACTTTGGAGTGGTCTGCAGAGTTTGCATAACAGGGACCGTTTCCCGGACCGTGCCAATAGCCCATTGTGTCGCTCCAGTGCGACGTTAATACAACTACCTACCGTTTATTACCTATTGGATATGAAGGTAAAGTAAATATATTTAAATAATTAGAATAAATACTAATTAGTACCACATCACTTTTTGTATCTTTTAGTGTTCAAAAAATAATTTTTGATGGCGATTAACTGTGCCTAAAAACTAGCAAAAATCCGGGCTTTATTTAGTGCCACCTGTTAGTGAGTCTCCAAGACGTTAAGAAATCATTTTATATACATTATATACATTCCATATACATTAGTGCAATATATATAAAGTTAAAAAATTAAAATTATAAAACTCTCAAAACCTTTAGGGGCCACGGTAGTCCAGCAACATGAGGGTTACGAGTTCGAAACTAGGTCCAGCCAAAGACCGTCGTGTACGCGGAGTGGTTCGAGTTAATGACGTGGTCTCCACTGTCGTTACATTGGCTTGGTGTGGAAGTTTGGAGAGTGGGGTGGCAGCTTAGGTGTGACCTCGTCATCTGACCGTGGTTCGAAATTACGAGGCGATGTCCTTGGATCTTTCGTTTCGGGATTGAGCCCGGGTCGTCGCCAATACCTCATTGTGTTGGTCTGGTGCTACGGTAATTCAATTACCTACCTACCCATATCTTATATATAAATATTAACATTATTATACATATATTATTATATACATAACATTAAAAGTCTAAAGAATGCAAAATGATGGAAACGCTAAAACGCTAAAAACCATGGAATAGGCATTAATCAAACAGAACTCCACCATGAATGCACGGCGAAGTCGAAAGACATCAAGAGTAAGATAATAATAATTCAATGGAGAAAATTAAAGGAAAAGTTTAGAAAATATTTAAAGCAGCACAAAACGGTGTTTCCTACGTATGAGCAGCAGCACGCTAAAAATTGTTTATACACTCCTAATAAGCGTATGAGGAGTGTAAGAACAATTATATATAGAAACTAGAAAAATTAAAATTATAAATTATAATAATTTATTTATATAAATTATAAATAAAAAATAAATTATAAATTATTTTTATATTTTTAAATTATAATTATAAAACCCTTAAAACATTTAATAGAATATTTCTGAAACGCTTGACTCTGGCGTCGGCGTTGGAGTTGCTCCGAGTCTAATTACATCACCCAAACCTCAGCAGACGATTTCCGCGAAACCAACTCATCATGTCCCTCCGTTTCGTTCCTCACTCCATAATCTCCCTCGCAGCCAGGATTAGAAGCCATAAATTAAAAAGCAACATCCAGCCGAGAGGTTTTCGCCTCGCTGAAACAACTTCGGTGATTCCAAAAATAAATGCAGATACGTTCCGGCGATTACTCGTCGCGTTTTAATAAAATTTCAATATCCGCCCGAAACTCGCCGCGTCCGCAAAAATAAGCACTCGAAAAAAAGGGAACGGCGTATCGTGCCGAAGGATCGACTTTTAGTTGCCTAATTAATAAAACTTTGCGGACGGGAGTGTTGATATCCCCCCTCCAACGCGTAATCGAGAAAAATTACTTTAATTTCTCGTTTCCGGAAAGCCTTAAAGTCAACTTAACCTTTTCCGGACGCGAGTTTTAATTTGCGCGTTGGCAGCAGCAGCATTATCGTTTTAAAACTCCGGATTTTAAAAGGTGCGGCAGCGAAGCTAATTTGTCGGAACATATTCAGCAATTACTTTTCTCGCTCTCCCCCCCCCTCTGCGCTGGAACGTCTTATCGTCGGCGCTGGGGTGGAATGGGAGGGGGAAGGGATGGTGGAAGGATTTAATGAAAAATTTTCTGGATCCCTTTTCCTGGAAAAAGCGCACGGGCAAGGAGCGGAAAACGCGATATTTCCTGTCCCGGGGTAAAAAAACGGGAACAACAACCTGTTAAGCGAGAAAGTGTCTGAATTCTTGAATGGTATTAAGACCTGTCGTCGGAATTTTCCCTTAGGGATTGCGTAAAGCGAATTTCATAAATTCGAGCAACCATTGGGCTCGTTTTTGAAGAAAAGCCCTTTCCTTTTAGCGTGTGAGTTATTACTTTTACAAACCATCTCGTGTCGGTCAGCAAACAAAGGATGTGGTTACCTTTGTTATGTTTTTGAGTTAATTGCAGTGGTAACTCTATAGCGTTCGGACTCTTTTTCTCTGTTGATGATATCAAATTACAAACAAAGATGGAGGTAGTTAATTTTTGGTGAGCTTGAGTGAAATAGTGCAACTTTGTCTGCTAAAAGTACTCCATGTAGAGTTGGGTTACACGGCTATACAGGGTGAGTCTAAATTGTTTTACAAAATAAGAGGGGTGATAGTACCCATCCAGAGGAGCCATAATTACCATGGAACATAGGGTCGCATCCCACTCTGAGAGGCAGAAAAGAGTCAAATTAGAATTTCAACATGAACTGACAACAGTGTTGGGAAAGCGAATGAACGATACCAAAAGTTGCACAATCTGATTGATTGATCAGAGAAAAACTCACAGCAAGTGCTCAAAGTGGCAGCCACGCGTGACGTTGTACAGTTCACACCGGCGAAGGAATGACTGGCTCTCGAAGATTCCTGGTGTTGTGTTCATTTTGTCTGCGGCAACACCGATTCTCGCTACGAGATCTTCAGCCGAGTCCACAGGCGTCTGGTACACTAAAGATTTCATGTGCCCCAGAAGAAAAAGTCCAGTGGGTTGAGGTCCGGTGAGGCCAAGCCACAGGTCCACCACGTCCGATCCATCTTGCTTAGGAGATATGCTACGTCGGCAGGTACGAAACGACGTCAGAGGCGATGACTTGTTCATGCTCGACGCGTTTCGACTTTACTCTTTTCTGCCTCTCAGAGTGGAATGCGACCCTGTGTTCCATGGTAATTATGGCTCGTCTGGATGGGTACTATCACCCCTCTTATTTTGTAAAAACAATTTAGACTCACCCTGTAGATACTATTTTATCGTAAGTTAATTTTTGTAGTGGTAGCTAAGTTCGCCACAAATTACGTCGCACTGGAGCAACACAACGGGCTATTCGCGAGGGCCGGTCCAGGATCTATCCCGAAAAGAACGATCCGAGGACAACACCCGGTAGTCCGGTTAGAAGAATAACGGTTTAGCAACCGGAGGGTTGCGAGTTCGAATCCAACCAAAGACAGTTGTGTACGTGGGGTCTAGTGCATGTTAAATCTGTCATGGCCTCTAATGTCCTCACGTCGACGTGGTGTGGAAGTTTGGAGAGGGGGGTAACATCTCAGTTGTTCACCTCGTCATCTGACCGTGGTTCAAAATGACGTAGTGTTGTCTCGGATCTTTCCCTTGGAGATTGATCCCGGACCGTCGCCAATAGCCCGTTGTGTTGCTCCAGTGAATCGTCAATTAAATCCCTACCTCGCTATTCGTGGAAAAAGAGTAGTCCGAATATTGCTGTTGAGAGAAGCTTCAAAAAGTGTGCCTATCATGTCGACTAGTAGTCACGTGACTGCTCTGCGAACAATTGACTTGGTTGGCCAATTTGGCATCTTATCGCCTCGTTTGTATAGAATGCTATAAAAGAAGGATCTCTCCCTTCGGATGTGATCCCGGACTGTCAACAATAACCCGTTGTTTTGCTCCGGTGCGACGTTAATTAAAGTTCTTACCTACCTTTCCTGTAGTATTGGAAAGTTGAACTCCTTGTGCCACTGGTCTTGCTAAGCGACTGACATAAAACTCCGAAACAATCAACCTTTCCTCAGGGTTTGCTCCCGGATCATCGCCAATTAGCCCGTTGTCTTCTAGTTTTGAAATCATAAGAAAAAACAGTTGGAACGCTTTTTTTAAGGTTCGACTCTTCATACATACCCCAAGTACTGTTCCGATTTTAAAGACGCGTTCACGTCAGTAAATTGATTTATAAAAGAAGTCAGAACAGCCGAGCAGTCCAACATTAAAAGAAAATATGCAACGAATATATTCCAGTGACATATCTAAAACTAAAATTTGAAGTCTAAACTTTTAATAAGATAGACGTGAAAGCATTTTAGATAAAATGAGAATTAATATTTGAGTTCCCATCTTAGATGATAAAACTTCAAAAGAATTCTAAAAGCTGATGAATTGTAAATATGGTAAAAAAATCCTGAATGATGGAGGAAGGTAAAAAGGGATGGATGCGGGATCTAACAAGTCCGATACAATTGATAAGGTATTAAATTGGCGTAAAAAAGGGTTTAAGGTGTATGTATACACTAGAAATCACGAAAATTGACTAAAATGCCGATCTATTTTTTAATAATTCAAAATAGTGTCCAACCCCTTATCTTTCAAACGATACCAAGATCTTGTCAATATTCGAAATAGTTTTCAAGTCACAAGGGTTTGGGATAGGTACTGTCACTATAAACAAACATGTTTCCAAAACTTTAAACTCGATTTCTGAAGAACTATGTTTTTGCAATAGGATGCTTCTTTCGAACAGTGATAACTCAACAATGAATTGATCTATTATAATTATTTTTGTGTCATTATAATCTATATAATACAGTGGATGTTTTGACCCTCAGTCGAAGTTATTGGTTAAGAAATGAATTTTAATTGATTTTTAAATGTTGAAATTCCTGAAATCTTGATTTTTTAGACTTAGTTCGTGAAAAAAATTGTGAAAAAGAACGTATTCCGTCTAGCAACTTGATGGAGGGCCAAAACATGAAGAATAATATCAGGAATAATTTCCAACAGGAATTGTCTTTCTGAGCACATTAGAATTTGAGATATCACTGTTAAAAAACACGCTAATTAGCTAATTCTATCTAAATTAGATAATGAATGAGTAGCTTAATCAGAATGTTTCACACTCAAATGAGTTTAAGCACAAACCAATGACCTAGTGTGAAGAAACTTGATTTTGAAAGTGAAAATTAAAAAAAAAGGTTCTAGTGTATACATACACCTTAAGATTGAACCAGACTTTATAATATGGTTTATTGTCGAAGGCTGTCGGTGAGGTTTCCCCATTAACCCCCCTGGTGGTTATCTAGACTAGATATCTCGTCATTAGCAAAACCATTAACTGATCTTGATGGAGGAAATATCTCGTCATTAAAAGAAAACTGGGAAAAGATCTCGGCATCATAAAAAAGTCTGCGATATCTTGAAACGAGATATCTCGTCAATAACAGAATTTATCTGACCTTTAAGGACGAGATATCCCGTTCAAATGATTTGGAGGGTTAATAAATATCTATCTCTCGAATGGTCGATGCGAAGATGAGTCATAAGAACCTGTTCTTTTACGGAATGATTGCTTGGTTGATTTGGAGCTTTATGGCGCAAAGGCCCTATTTGGCCATGCTGTGCCAGACACAAGACATACAATATCAAGTTATAGACATACACACAATGAAGGTTTTACTGGAACAGAAGAGAGAAATACACCCAAGGAGGAATGCACCTGCGCCGCCTACAACTCGAAAGTTGTTAACGCAGTGGGCATACCCACTGAGCCACGACGGCCCCTTTTACGGAACAAGTACCTTTTGTTCGAAATTTTAATCCTCCAAGTGGTTTCGACGAGATATCTCTTCCGTCACGATCCGATCAATTTTGCTACTGACCAGATGCGTGGTCACTGAGATGTTGTGTCATTAGCTGGTTCTTCTGAGCAGTCAACAATAGGAAAAAATTTTATCAATTCGATCTTTTCTAATCGTGGCACCTCGTACATTTTAAATGGCGAAGAGTTCTTAGCTTGCCAGCATTGCAGTTTCTCGTCTTCCTGGATTTGAAAGATTTTTGCGATGTGTGCTACAAGGGGATTATTTGAGAAAAGCGTCACCTGAAATTACTTCCTAACGCCCAACTTCAACAAGAAGGGATTCAGAAGGCTGATCTCGACTTTTTGTAGATACTACCGAATGCGAACTAAGTTTGCGATTCAGAATTATGAGGCAGACAAGTAGAAAAGAGACAGAAAGGGACAAGAAGAAAAACAGAAAGGAGAGAGAAATGAAAAGGAGGAATAACGGTAGAGAGAAGAAAAGGTGGAGAGAAAAAGAAAGTCAGAAAAGAGAAAAGAATGGCACAGAAGACGGAGATAAAAAAAACTCGAAAAGCAACAGACAGCAAAGAGAAAAAGAGAGATAAAAGAAACAAGAGACAGAAGAAAGAAAATAATGACAGAGAAGAAAGAAAAGAATGACAAAGAAGAAAAAAATAAATAAAAAGGAAAAGCAACAAACAGAAAAGAGAAAATGGCACAGAAGAGAAAATTAAAAAGAAAAAGAGAAAAAAGTATTGCATAGAAGTAAAATAGAGATAAATAGGGAAAACATGAGACAGAAGAAAGAAAAGAATGGCAAAAAGGAAACAGAAAATGGTAAAAGAAAAAACTTGAGATTGAAGAATGGGAAAAAAAGAAAAACACAAAGAAAATAGAGAAACAGATTAAAGAAATAAGCATAAATGAGAAAAAGGAGACAGATGAAAGTGGAGAAATATAGGTGAGAATGTCGGGACAGAATAGACTAAGTATTTAAGGTAGACAGTCGGGAAGATAATAGAGAAAAGAAAACAGAAAAGGCAAAAGTATATGTGAGATATGTTTTGGAGATAAAAGAAAAGAAATATAGAGAAGAGCAGACAGAAAGAGATTGAGATAGAGAAAGGCAGAAAAAAAAGTAGAGGACAAATGGAAGAGTTAATGGACGAAATAACAGAAATAGAGATAAGAAAAACATGCAGAGATTAGATAAAGATGCAACAAAATTACCTAGGCATAGGTATTTTTAATTAACGTCGCACTGGAGCAACACAACGGGCTATTGGCGACAATACGGGATCAAACCCGAAGGGGAAGATCCGAGGACAACACCACGTCATTTTGAACCACTGTCAGATGACGTGGCAACACCTGAGTTGGCACCCCACTCTCCAAACTTACCACACCACGCCAACGTGATTAGGTCACGACAGATTGAACATGCACCAGATCCTTTGTACACGGCGGTCTTTGGTTGGATTTGAACTCGCAACCCTCCTGTTCCTTATCCGTTACTCTTTGGGATTGATTCCGGACCGTCACCAATAGTCCGTTGTATTGCTCCAGTGTAACGTTAATTGAAATACCCCCCTTATCCGTTGCTCTTGCAACCGGACTATCGCGGCCCCTAGACGTACGGCAAAACGAGAAGTATAAAGAAAAGAGAAGAGGAAGCAGAAAGAAGAGATAGAAGAGGAGGTTGGAGAAAAGGGATAGAAATGCTATTAGCAAGAAAAGAAACAGAAAAGGAAAGGGAAAATGAAAGATAAAGAAGAAAATAATAAGTGAGAAGAGATAAATTTTATACACAAGATCGCCAAGACAGATTACAGAAGAGAACGAAGAACAGAACGGATGATAAAGAAATGAGAAAAGCGAAGATAAAGTGAAAGAATATCAGGAAGGAACACACAAACAGAGAGACGATGAAAGAGGATAGAAAAGACAGAAAGAAGAAAAGGCAGAATATAAATAGATGAGGGAACAGGAAGAAAAAGACGAGATAAGAGATACGATAAGGAGAGAGAGATAGAGAAGACAAACAGACCAAGGGAAAAAGTGACGAGAAAATTTCATCCAACATCAATTCTACTCGGAGAAAACACCCAGAAAAAAGGACGCGAAACAAAACAGAAAACCTAATAACTGAAAACTAGCCAAGAAAACGAGTGAGAATGATACGAAAAAACCCTCCCTAGGTAAAAAAAAAAGCAGGGAGAGGGAGAACCTTGATCTGAAACACGTGATCCCGTGGGGAGAAGGGGAAGAGAAAAAACGCCTCTAATCCAAATTAAATTTTCCATCTCCCTCAGTTTTTCGTCATCATTAGGGAGTCTTGTGGCAATAATAGCCTCATTCCGAGGAGACGGGGAAGATGTTTTTGGGGAAAAGAAGAGTTCTCCTTTTCCATTTCATTTTAATTACGATGAATTCCTGACTGAATTAGAGGGTGACAGAGGGTATCACTCACACTGCCCGGGAGAGAAAATGACACGGCGCGATAATGACGCAACGCTGCTTAAATGTATTAGAAAAAGCAAGTTCTTAACGGAAAATGAAGGTGATTTGGAATTACGGGCGCATTTGGCACGATGCCTTCGGGCCCTTCCAATGTTTCCGAATTCTGCATTTAAAGGACGTTCTAAAGTCAAGGACTCAAGGAATACGCAGAGAAGATACAACGAATGCCGTTCTAGTTCTTCCCCGTCTTTGTACTTGGCCTGGAAAGTCTTAACCCTCTGTGCGATTGGATTGGATGGTTGGATTTTATGGCGCAAGGTCCAAATGTGGACAAGCTGACACAAGACAGAATCTAACCCAATAAAAGCACAAAACATTTAAAAATCAAGTCCAAGACAAAGATAGATTTAAAACATGTAAAATGTGTAGATGGAAATAAAAATATTTAATAACCCTCTGTGGGGTTCACACGTGCAATTCCATCTTGAAACCTGCAGTCTCCCTTTTATGAATTGTAAGTTCGACCTTCTTGATCAATGGAATATTACCAATGGTTTCTATTCCAAAGTTGGACAAATTTCCTGCGCTCGTTTCTCTTAAACACTACTTTTTAATATTTTTATATATAATACAATCATTTTATGATTCTACCTTGCGCTTGGCGCAGCTTGTCCTTTTTTGGACCTTCCGCCATATATATATAAAACCCAACAATCAATCAATCAACCAAAGTTGGTTGGTGGGTTTTATGACACAAGAGCCATATTTGGCCAAGCTGAGTCAAACACAAGAAAGCCAATGGCAAGTAACTGAAAAGAAAGGATGGAGAGAGGATAATAGAGAAAGATCGCTTGTGTATCCTGGGGTCGCGACCCTTATGCTTCCCAGAGGCAGTAAACCCCATAGGAAAAGAATAGATCACTTGGGTACCTCGGGTTCGCGAATACCGTACACACCTTAGGAAGATATGCCCCCGAGGGTATCTATTCCATGAAATGAGCAATATAATCTTTCCAAAGGATTCTATTCCATGAAAATGAGCAACAGAATCTTCCCAAAGGATTCTAATCCATGAAAATAAGCAATAGAATCTTTCCAAATGATTCTATTCCATGAAATTAGCAATATCTCTCCAGGGGATTCTATTCTAAGGATAAAAGCAATATATTTTCAAAGAATTCCATTTCAAGAAAAGGATCAATAGAATATTTCTAAGTGTTGAAGAAATCCATGGATTCTTTAGAAAGATGTGGTTATTGAGTCATTACTAGTGTTGTGGGGTGAAAGCAACACTACACTACTCGCAAATCTCGCGACACTCGGAGAGTTGGTTAAAGAGCATGTGATTGCAACACTGTACGAAGGTAACACATTTAAACCTCGTGTTCTGTGCTTTTGTCGTGATAATGGTGGACTTTTTGCTCCACTGAAAGAGCTATTGACATTTTTTATCACTTTGTTTTTATCTTTATTGGCAATTTATATTTTCAATATTTGCTGATAGCTTCTATGTAATATTTGATTCTCCTATAATGGTCGAGGACACAAGGAAGAAGATTCAAGAAATGCAATAGGGATCGAATGGGTTAAGTAGTTTTACTGTTGGGTTTCGAGTCCTGTAGAATACTAACATACAAATGCAGTCGCTGTTGAGTTAGTTGCTAAATGTTTTTTATTAGCAACTTAAGTCAATTCAACAATTTAATGTTTTCGGTCTCAAGGTGTTGATGACTTCAAATCCTGATACCCATTTGGCACGATACCAATAGCTGCCTGGAATACCAATTCAGTTATGAAGAGCAATCGGTTATAGCGCACTTTTTTACTTTTAACCGATGATTGCATTGGATTGGATGTTTGGGTTTTATGGCGCAAGGTCCAAAAGCGGACAAGCTGCGCCAAACACAAGACAGAATATAACCCAATAAAAGCACAAGACATTTCAAAATCAAGTCCAAAAAAAGATAAAAGATAGATTGAAAATATATAAAATGTGTAGATGAGAATGAAAATATACAGATAGTCAGATGATAAAAACAAGGTAATTGACTGCAGCATAGTTAATGGATTTTATTTACATATGCATAAAATTTGAAAGTGAAATTTAAAAGATTGAATTATAAAAGAATTTGATAAAATAGATTGATGAGTAATTTTGAATTCGCCAAAAAGTTTGATGAGATGTAAAAAACCAATTGGACGTAAAAATGCGAAAAGGTTTGGATGGGGATTTTCCCCAACCAAATCTTGTAAATTTAAAAATATATTTTAAAAAAAGTTTTGGTGATGATGATTAAAAGCAGGACATACAATTAAAATAGGATGAACAGTAAATCTGAAGAACATGAAGAACAAAAAGGGGGCTATCGCCCAACAAAAGATGACGATGAGTATATCGTGTGTACCCAATCCGTCCTGCGTACTGGAGACACTGATTATAATATGCAATTATATAGAATGGAGTTTATAGATGCAATTTGTTGGTAACTTGCAGGTTCCTTTAACCGATGAATTTTCAGTTTCGGTACAGCAGCGATCAATTTTTATTCCTAATGCTTGACCACTCCTCTTCGACTTTCTGCTCTACGAGGGACGAATTGAAGGCTATTTGTGAACGTGCACCCAATGAGTAAAACGCAATTACTCCTAACAGGAAAAATCATTAACATCCGTGCTCATACGAACCGCGATTCGGACCCGGAACCTCCTTGGCGGTTCGATTTTGGTTATTTTGCGGTTGATTTTGCTGACCCTGTATGCTTCAATATTTTTTATTTACTTTTAATCCTATGCCCGAGCAGCGGTAGCCTGGTTGGAAGAGTAACGGATAAAAAACAGGAGGGTTGCGAGACCGAAACTCGGTCCACCCAAAGACCTAGGGGATACAAAGGGGCTGGTGCACGTTCAATCTGTCGTGGCCTCAACTGTCTTCACACTGGCGTGGATGAGCAAGTTTGGAGAGTGGGGTGCCAGTTCAGGTCATCCTGTGGTTCAAAATGACGCGGTGTTGTCCTCGGATCTTTCCTTTTGGGATTGATCCCGGACCCTCATCAATATCCCATTGTGTTTCTCCAGTGCGACGTTGATTAATTACGATTACCAAAATTAAGACATCCATTTATATAAAATTCTCTCCAATTCGAGCCTTTCTCTCTTGGCAATCCTTTGGGTTTGATCCAGGACTGTAGCTAATATCCCATTGTGTTTCTCCAGTGCGACGTTGATTAATTACGATTACCAAAATTAAGACATCCATTTATATAAAATTCTCTCCAATTCGAGCCTTTCTCTCTTGGTAATCCTTTGGGTTTGATCCAGGACCGTAGCTAATAGCCCGTTGTGTTGCTCCAGTGCGACATTAATTAAATACCTACCTTCCTTGGCAATGCACGTTTCCAGATTAGCCGGAACGTAAGGGCGCAGAAGAGGCAACATTGTGTTGGAGGGAGCGCAGACAATTACACGCAGTCCTAGAGTTTCTCGTGCCCTAGTGGAGTCTATTCAGTCACCTGACGCCATTAATATCTGAGTCGCCGAGTGTCGTGATGAATGTGTCCGTCGCAGATAACCAGGGGTGACAAATGCAGCCACCTCGCCCCCTTTCGCCGTGTCCCCACGCGCACCAGGAAAAATAGTCCCCCGCGAGGTTGTCACCTCTGACGCGGTTGGGGCTCGACGCTTTAATTTAAAGTTCGTGCTTTCCTAACGACACGACGCTTCATCTGTTTCGATGAGTGATCTGTCTGGTTCGTCATGCTCCCTTCCTTAGTTTCCTTTACTTCCGGAGGGCCCGGTGTGAAGAGTAGCGGATTAGCAAGTACGGGGAGCTGCTGCACGTTAAATCTGTCGTGGCCTCAAATGTACTCAGGTTGGCGTGGTCTGGAACTTAGGGTGGCAGATTAGGTTGGGCATAGAAGGGAAGTTTGGGTGCCAGCTCAGGTTGGCGTAGAGGGGAAGTTTAGGAACAGTGTGCCAGTTCAGATTGGCGTAGTATAGAAATTTGGGAACTTAGGGTGGGCAGCTCGTGTTGGCGTAGTGTGAAAGTTTGGGAGCTTAGGTTGGCGTGGTGAGGACGTTTTGGCGACCCTCCCATAACTCACATTCAATTGATGTGACCCTTGTCTTAACAAGTATCCTCGTTATCTGACCATGATTGAAAATTACGAGGCATTATCATGGGATAGTTTCGCTCGGGGCTGATCGTCGCTAATAGCCCTTTGTGTTTCTCCAGTGAGGCGTTTACCCTCCTGGTGGTTTATCTTCGCATCGAAAACAGCCCTGTAGTAGACTGTTTGGTGCAAAAACCTGTTCCAAACTGTCACCCGTTCTGGGACAATTTGTTTCTCTTACTTGGATCTTCATTCCCCTTGGAGTAATTGGGCAGTTTTGTCCCGACGAGACAGCTCGTCCTTAGCAACATTGACCAGATCCTGGTCAAGACATCTCGTTGAAACACTTGGAGAGTCAATTTAACTACCTCCACCCTTTGACTTCCGGGACCACCGGGGCTCAGTAGGTTTGTTCACGGCGCTAGCAACCCTATGAGTTGATGGCGGCGCAGGTGTGATTACTCTCTGGGTGTATTTTCCTATTGTATGTGGGTCCATTGATTGACGTTGTCTGGTGTTTTTCGCAGCTTGGCCAAATGGGGTCCTTGCGCAATGAAACTCAATCCAACCAACTTTTACTTAAGGTCTGGGCCGTGCACCGATCTGTCTGGGCCAATCTGGGACATATTCAAGGTTGAAATTCCCCGAAATGTTCTTGCTGTTTTACGATTGTTAGTTGGTAGTTAATTAACGTCGCACTGGAGCAACACAACGGGCTATTGGCGACGGTGCGGGATGCTTCTCCAAGGTAAAGGATCCAAGGACCACACCATTTAATTTTGAACCACGGTCAGATGACGAGGTCAACACCTGAGCTGGCACCCCACTCTCCAAATTTCCATATCACGCCAACGTGAGGATATTGGAGGCTACAACAGATTGAACGTCCCCATGTACACGGCGGTCTTTGCTTGGGTCGAGTTTTGAATTCGCAACACTCTCATTGCTAATCCGTTACACTTTCAACCAGACTACCGAGGTAGGTAGGTATTTTAATTAACGTTACACTGGAGCAACACAACGGGCTATTGGTGACGGTCAGCGAT
The DNA here is from genome assembly GCA_933210815.1 of Meta bourneti. NCBI lineage: Eukaryota > Metazoa > Arthropoda > Arachnida > Araneae > Tetragnathidae > Meta > Meta bourneti. The sequence goes on along the minus strand of OW119930.1, from coordinate 94,082,813 downwards.
CAATCCCAAAGGGAAAGATACGAGGACACCACATAATTTTGAGCCACCAGGCTACCGAGGAACCCTTAGTTTAAGAAAAATTGTGTGAAACAAGTGTCCTTTGAACTCCCATTTCTAAGGGAACATATTGAGATTTCGTCGGCTGTTTGTAAATCTAAAACTGATGGAAGGACCAGCAAAAAAGAACGATATATACGTATGCGGTGATACATCGAAGCGCGATACAACGAGTCATTACTGAATAACCTATCCGTTTGTCCATAACTCAAACATAGTCCAATTTTAAACATCATAACAAGCTAGCCAATCGATTCACTTTGAAGACCAAGACCCAAACAACCGAATCCGCCTTCGAAGACAGCTTTCAACAAAGTCTTAACGAAGAACAATCGAACTCATCCCCCTCCAAGAATCCGGCATCCTTTTTGCCCCTCCCCGGGGATGATCAGAATAAAAGAATGAATAAAAGAGCGTGATTCGAGAAGATCTTTCGGAATGAAGGTAATTGATTTAATTCCGGACTCTCAATGGGATGCATTTCAGGGCTTCTCCACTGCCGGACTAATTTAATACTTCCGACTGCCGTATCCGGTTATCACTTGTAGGGCGGGTTGCCATGGAGACCGGCTTTTAATTGATTCCCGTCGCGTTGTTGCTACAGAGACTTCGGATGGGGAGGGACGATCTGGGGGTTGAAGGGCGTTCGATGGGACCCCGTCTTCAACCCCTTCGGTTCAGAGAAAAACCCTCCCCTGAAAAAATTATTAAATAGCCTATTGAAGGTACTTGAGACAAATTATTTATGTCATTCTTTTTTGTATTAATCTTTAGACACCTTACTGGTATGATGTCATAGTGTTTGTCTGCCACTCTGCAGGTCCTGGGTTCGAATCTCGGTTTGTAAGCGCATGGATGTTGTCAATTGTCCCTGTTAGAAGTAGCGGCGGTTGTCTCCATTTCGCCCCTTGTGCCGAAGATCGAAGAGATCAGTGGTCGGGCATGGAAAAATAAAAATATTTTTTATGATCCAAATACAATGCATCCGTTCTCTTTGGACACGTGGTGTTGCCTCGGACCTTTCCCTTCGGGTTTGATCCCGGATTGTTGCCAATAGCCCGTTATGTTGCTGTCGGACGGTGATTAAAATACCCACCTACCGTCCTCTTTGGAATGTAGAACTGTTACTGAATGTATCGTGTTACATTTTTTCTCTTATTGGTTACATAAGATTAATTGTTCCAGCCTACTCAGAGGAATAAATATTCATGTACCTCACATAATACTCGTAAAAAAATATTTTTCAAGAAACTTCGCAGCAAAAAAAAAAATACCTGAAAAATCAACTAATTGCCCAATTTACCATAACTTTCCTTGTTTACCCTAAAATCCTTGATGTCATCTTTGAAGACCTATGTAGTTTTTAGTAATTTTATGAGTTAAGCGTTTGAAAACTGAGATTTTAAGTGCATGTTCTGTACTTGTGATCTCTTCTCGCTGTCATGGATCCTTCGGATATGGGCACTGTAGGAATGGTAAAGGGGGTCCACTGAAATGGCCATCGACCGCAGATCAAAACCACTCCGTTCTGTTCCCAACCACGAAATCTTCTCTCGTTCCTCCTTACCTGTCATTAATATGGGCTTTAATCCTCTGCATACGTCGGGGCAAAATATCGTTTCCTTCTTTGGTTACGGCAGCCGGCCGAACGGTTTTACTGGCAACTTACTGAAACCGGCCGAAACGGCCTTTACAATGCTTTCCCCCAGGAGGAGAGGGAATATGTGTCGTCCCATTATCCCCTAATGTGCCGGTTTCTAGTGTCGGGTCGTGGGTATGCCTAGAAGAGACAGATTCTTTCCGAGTAAACTGAAAGGGTGGCGGTAACTTTTTAAGTATATCTCTTTTCATTGACTCAACCTCTCACAGACTAGATGCTCGAGGATAAACAATTTGCGAGGCTTCCCGTCGATAACACTGACATCTTTGTCAACGGGGAGATAAGGCTATTCATGCGCGGGTCACTGTAGCACATAAAAGAGGGGATGGAAATCGTAATGGGCTGCGACGATTCTTCAGGAGTTTGAGGTCTGAAAGAATCCGAGCCTTTCGTATCGAGGGGACTCGAGAAACATTTTTCGGTCGGTCCCCGTATCCAGAGGGTTAACGGAGCTTAATCTTTTAAAAAGGGGCACAATGTCTTAAAGCATTCAAATCAGGAAGGTAGATAGGTACCTTAATTAACGTCGCACTGGAGCAACACAACGGTTATTGACGAATGTCTGGGACCAAGCTCGTAGGGAAAGATCCGAGGACAACAACCGCGGTCAGATGACGAGGTCACACCTGAGCGGGTACCCCACTCTCCAAACTGTCACACCGCGCCATCGTGAGGGCATTTGAATCTTGGATGTTACGGCAGATTAAACGTGCACCTTTGTACACGATAGTCCTTAGTTGGATTCGAATTCGCAATCCCCCTGTTGCTAATCTGTTACTCTGCCAACCGGGCTACCACGACCCTTCAAATCAGGAAGAAAAATAATCAAATCTAATCGAAATCAGTTAATCACTTCGATCTCCTAAAGTTTGCTGAAAGAACAGCTGATTAGTAACAGGAGGGTTACGAGTTCGAATTCAACCAAAGACCTTCGTTTACAAAAGGGGCTGGTGTACGTTAAACCTGTCGTGGCCTCCAATATCCTCACGTTGGCGTGATGTCGAAGTTTGAGGAGTGGGGTGCCAGCTCAATTGTGACCTCGTCATCTGACCGTGATTCAAAATAACGTTGCGTTGTCCTCGATCTTTCCCTTTGGATTTGATTCTGTACCGTCACCAATAGCCCGTTGTGTTGCTCCAGTGCGATGTTAATTAAAATACTTACCTACCATATTGTTTTAGAAGGTTTAACTAACAATTTTAGATATAAGTTCTACTTTAATATTGCTTTAGATTTGAAACGAGTAATTGAATTTGTGCTTTTGTTTCCATAAGTGTTTTCAATGTCCGTTACATCTTACCCTTCGATGTATCGCGCTTCTTGGGGAAGGCGCGATACATCGAGTGGTTACTGCACATAGAAATTTCCATATAAGTTCTACTTCTTTTAGATATAAGTTCTACTTTTTATTGCTTTAAATTTGAAACGAGTAATTTAATTTGTGCTTTTATTTCCATAAGTGTTTCTCAATGTCCGTTACATCTTACCCTTCGATGTATCGCGCTTCTTGGGGAAGGAGTGGTTACTTCACACTGAAATTTCCATTCGTGTCAACTATTCTGAATGCCCGTATAAGCATGGCTTCGAATCTCATTTTCTCTTTGTTTTCGTGAGAAAGGTATTTGGAACTAAATCGACGATAAGTCGGTTCTACTAGTGCCGGCAAAAACATCTCCTTGAGCGGCCCTAACTGCGGATGTTTGCTCTCGGAATGGCTCTTTCATGCTCCATTCCCGTGCTCTGGCTTTCTGTTTGATTGCGGGAGCTCTTACGGATGTAAGGGCGAAATCTTAAATAGCTCCGAAGAAAACAAACGAAACTACTCCAAAAGGCGAAAGCTTTCTCTCCTGCCAGAACCCAAACAGTAGACGGGACCATGGGAGGGAGAAACTGAAGATTGAAACCTAAGATTTGCAAAAGTAGAAATGGGGGTAGTTCAGTTCCCAAAACCACGAGAGCCAATTCACTCAGAGAAAATCAGAGTAAGCCGTAGACGCTTTATTTTTGCCTTTTAACGAGTAACGGACTAGCAACCTGAGGGTTGCGAGTTCGAATCCACCGAAAGACAATCGTGTACAAAGGGGGCTGATGCATGTTAAATCTGTTATGGTCTCAATTGTCCTCACGTTGGCATGGTGTGGAAGTTTGGAGAGGGGGTGCTTGTTCAGGTGTTACCTCGTCATCCGACCCTGGTTTAAAATGAAATGGTGTTGTCCTCGGATCTTTCCCTCCGGGTTTGATCCCGGACTCTAGCCAATAGCCCGTTGTATTGCTTCAGTGCGACGTTAATTAAATACATACCTATCTAACTTTTAATAATTTCGGGAAATTAGCTACATAGTTGATTTAATGTCGCAGTGGAGCAACGGTCCGGGATACATCCCGAATAGAAAGATTCGAGGACAACACCATTTCATTTGAACCAGGGTCGGATGATGAAGCAAAGACCTGAACTAGAACCCCCACTCTCCAAACTTCCACACTACGCCAAAGTGAGGGCATTTGAAGCCACGACAGATTAAAAGTGCCCTCACGTGTACTACGGTCTCTTCTTGGATCGAGTTTCGAACTCGCAACCCTCCGCTTGCTAATCCGTTACTTTTCCAACCTGGCTACCACGGTTCCATTTCAACTCAGAGGAACAGCGTATAATTTACAAATTACCTAGTAACTCGAGATTTACCTTTCATTCGAAATCAAGCCCTGCAGGGGTTTAAAACGGAATTCTTCGGGAGCTGTCGTCTATCCAGAGATTGCATTTCAATTTTTAAATAAGACAGCTCAGATTCTAATACCGATTCCTATGAGAAATTGTTCACCATCTCTCTATACGAATGAATGCCACTCGAAATGGCGGAAGGAAGTGACTTGGTTTGATGGAATTAATTTTACTGGCAGAGGGAACAAGGAAGGAGGTTAAAATGGAGACTATTGGGGAATCAGAATCCGTAGAGAATATCGACTTCTCGTAGAGTGAACGACTTTAGATTCGATAGTGAATCTTTTGTGATGCACTTCTAAGATTATGTTAAGATGATGTATAACTGAGAGTCTCGAGATTTACGAGTTATGACTAAACAACCTCATCTATGGGTACGAAGAATCCTAGGAAGGGTTTTAATGGTTAAGAAGGTCAAAACCGGTTAGAAGTCATGCACGAGTTATGACTAAACAACCTCATCTATGGGTGCGAAGAATCCTACGAAGGGTTTTAATGGTTAAGAAGGTCAAAACCGGTTAGAAGTCATGCACGAGTTATGACTAAACAACCTCATCTATGGGCACGAAGAATCCTAGGAAGGGTTTTAATGGTTAAGAAGGTCAAAACCGGTTAGAAGTCATGCACGAGTTATGACTAAACAACCTCATCTATGGGCACGAAGAATCCTAGGAAGGGTTTTAATGGTTAAGAAGGTCAAAACCGGTTAGAAGTCATGCACGAGTTATGACTAAACAACCTCATCTATGGGCACGAAGAATCCTAGGAAGGGTTTTAATGGTTAAGAAGGTCAAAACCGGTTAGAAGTCATGCACGAGTTATGACTAAACAACCTCATCTATGGGCACGAAGAATCCTAGGAAGGGTTTTAATGGTTAAGAAGGTCAAAACCGGTTAGAAGTCATGCACGAGTTATGACTAAACAACCTCATCTATGGGCACGAAGAATCCTAGGAAGGGTTTTAATGGTTAAGAAGGTCAAAACCGGTTAGAAGTCATGCACGAGTTATGACTAAACAACCTCATCTATGGGCACGAAGAATCCTAGGAAGGGTTTTAATGGTTAAGAAGGTCAAAACCGGTTAGAAGTCATGCACGAGTTATGACTAAACAACCTCATCTATGGGTACGAAGAATCCTAGGAAGGGTTTTAATGGTTAAGAAGGTCAAAACCGGTTAGAAGTCATGCACGAGTTATGACTAAACAACCTCATCTATGGGTGCGAAGAATCCTAGGAAGGGTTTTAATGGTTAAGAAGGTCAAAACCAGTTAGAAGTCATGCAGGTAAGATTGCAGGTTGCAGAATGGACATATCCGTGTATGATATGTATGTATCAGTAAAACTTTAAGATGACATTTTCTAATACTTTAAGAACCATGACTATGACGATTCTTTCCTTTCTCTACTATTGCTGCGGAAGCCCGGTTGGAAGAGTAACGGATTAACAACCGGGTTCGAATCCAACCAAAGACGGTCGTGTACAAAGGGAAAGATAGGTTTACTTTATATCTGTCGTGGACCACAAATGTCCTCACGTTGGCGTGATGTGGAAGTTTGGAGAGTATGGTGCCAGTTCAGGTGTGACCGTGATTCAAAATGACGTGATGTTCTCGGATCTTTCCTTTCGGGTTTGATACGGGACCGTTGCTAATAGCCCGCTGTTTTTCTCCAGTTCGACGTTAATTAACCTACTTACCTACCTGTCCTCAGTGGCACATTTTCTTTAGGTGTGTACGGTTATCACAACCCCAAGTTACCGAGTGAGCTTTCCTCCCTTTTATTTTTTACCCTCGCTTACCCCTCTGCTTTTTGCTTTTTCTTCTTCCCTCATTGTGTTTTTTATCTTATGTCTGGTGCAACTTGCCAAATATTGCCCTTGTTCCATAAAACCCGAAAACAACCAACCAACCTGCATTCATCCTATTACTGTTTCTCAATCCCCTTTTTGCTCCACTTTCACGCTATTTTTTACTTGAAGTGTTTGTCTGGCTCTGCTTGGCCAAATATGGCCCTTGTGCCATAAAACGCAACCAATCCAACCCCCTTCTCAACACTTTCACTTTTAAACATGGCACTTCTACTTATGTGTATTTGTTAAAAACATTCTAAATTTTCCGAGTATCCATATTTTTGTTACAATTTGTGTATTTACAACAAAAAGGCAATTGTCTAGTCCCGTGGACATGGCATCGAAAGACCTTCCATACGTCCTATCTCGGTGTCCAACCCCCGCAATTCTTTTTCTTCCCTTCACAGCGCCGGGATGGCCATCCCCTTCTACGTCCCTTGGAGATCATCAAATGGTTCCTTCCAGCCAATATTCTTTCTTGTCACCGGAGAACCTCACAATAGCATTTGTAGTTGACGCATGAAACTTGTAGATGAAACACTTAATTTTCTCATAATACTAGTATTATTATTTGATTTTCTACTTGTAGATAACCCACGTAATTATGGAACTTGTGTAGGTGGCGCATAACTTGGCGTAGCAAATGACTTGTAGACAAAACGTGAAATTTCCCTGTAGTTACAATGTAATTTAGATATACTTTTTCTATTGAAAGAGATCATAGAACACATACATATATAGAGAGAAAGCATGGAACTTGAAGACACTAGAAGGTGTAAGCTGTGTTACGTCGGTCCTTTCTGTCAATTTGTTCACCACAACTTACAGACGAAAATTTGAATTTGTTGGCGAACCATGCAATTTGTAAGGCGTTACATGCGATTTCTAAATATACTTAGAATACTAAGTGGATTCTACTCGTTTGAGTTCCTACTTATAAATAAAACATGAACTACGAAACGTGTAGATGAGACATGTAACTTGTAGATGAAGCTTCGAACTGTTAATCCTGCTAAAGTGGTAAAGGATATGTAGAATGTAGATGAAACGTGAGGTGAGGAACTTGCATATGAAGCATAATATTTGAAAACATAAGGCGCTATGGAAGTTGTAGACGTTATGTAGACGTAACTATGCTATGGAAACTGTAGACATAACTGTTCTATGGTAGTTGTAGACGTAAATGTTCTATGGAAGTTGTAGAGTAACTATGCTATGGAAGTTGAGTTGTAGACGTAATGTAGAACTATGGAATTTGTAAACGAGGGGCATGAAACTTGCAGACGTAACTTGGTTTTATGGAATTTGTAGACGAAGCTTGAAACGTGGATAGACGCAGCAGGAAACTTGTGGAAGAAACATGGGGTTGCAAAAGAAACATGAGGCCTGTAGACCGGACATGGATCATAGGAATTGCAGTAGAGACATGGGGAAAATGCAGATGAGATACGGGGATTGCACACGAGATATGGTGATTGCAGATGAGAGATTGTGTTTGCAGATGAGACATGGAGATGGCAAATGAGACATGGGGATTGCAGAGGAGACATGGAAAATGCAGAGGTGATATAGGGATTGTAGACGAGACATGGGAAATTGTTGACGACAGATAGGGGATTGAAGACCGAGATGTAATGAGACATGAGGATTGCAAAAGATACATGGTGATTGCACACGAGATATGGTGATTGCAAATGAGACATGAGGTATTCCAGAGGAGAGTTGGAGCTCGTAGAAGAGAAATGCGGATTGCAGACTGGACATGAAATTCTCTAATAACTTTAGATTTCAACCTGTTTTCTAAAAGAGTAGATTAAAAAGATCCGTGGTTGCAGGTAAACTATCTTCGAACTCTTATTCCTGGCTAATGATAATTTATGTGCACCATCCATTACTTAGTAACCTTCTCCAGAGTAATCTCCGAAACTACTTTTTACCCATTTCCGTTCCGTCAACATCCGCCCATAGGACAAAAATAATAAGGCGCCGACCCGAACAAAACGGAATCGCTTATGCAGATTTTCGGGACAAGAAAAGTTCTCTCCGTCCCTCCAGAGAACATTCGATGTGTGCCTTCTCCGTGCAAAGTCAAGAATAAACACATTCGCCTTCACTCCCCCCTTTTACAGAACGAGGGGAGGTAAATAATATTTTCGCGACGGTTAAAAAGCGGGGGGAAGACTCATTAAAAATGATTAGATTATAATTCGGGATTTTACGGTCTTTTAAAAGCGTCTCCTGGATCATTAATTTGCATCTAAATGAGTCATTTGCCGGTAGCACTCCCCACACCCTCCCCTTGGAAAGGATTTGTTCCAGAATATATTTTTATTCTGGTGGTTCTCTTCGGTGAGAATGCTTCGAACTCCGATGTATGGAATTAATGATGATTCGTAAACAGAATACAGAATTTCAGCTGTAGTTTTTGCGAGTGTCGACTCAAGACGCGAGAAACAATGCGCGCGTTTCGGAAGCGAAAATGGTTCGAATGCAGTCGAAAACAATAGATCCATTCACGCATGTGGAGTAAGTGAGGCTGGAAATGTGTGGGAATGAATTCATCTCACTAGACCCGGGTTGTTCATAATGCCGGTTAGAGATCGGTACGCCACAGTAATTTTCTTCCACCGCTAAGCCCAACGCCAGTGTCTATTGGCTGAGGATTTTCTTATCACAATAGCAGCAGGACCAGAACTACTCAACTTCCATGGGGACCCATTTTCTTTTAATACATCTGAGTACTTTCAACACAAATGGAAGTCAACTTCTGTAATTTCTCCGAGTTGGCTTCAAAAATGTATGAAAAAGGAGACGAACCTTGGTTTCCTGAATCGAAAGAAACCGTTATTCGTTCTAGACTGGCACGTATTCAGGTAATAATTTCGGAAGACCTAATATTCTCTTCAGTTTTTCGATTCCTAACAAAGGCCCTAGTACTAAATAAACATTATTTTGGATGATTTTTGTGATTCACTACCAGAACAAACACACTCCCCTACATTTTACCTGTGTGATGACGAACTTCGATTGACGCTGATAGTATTGGCCTCAATGTGTATGTTTGATTTCTTTTTAACGTTTGAAATATTTCAGGTAGTTAATTAACATCGCACTGGAACAACACAACGGGCTATCGGCGGCGGTCCGGGGACAGTCCGAAAGAGAAATATCAGAGGACACCTCGTCATTTTGAACCACGGTCAGATGACGAGGTCAACACCTGAGCCGTCACCCACTCTCCAAACTTTCACACCACGCCAACGTGAGGACATTGGAGGCCACGAGAGATGCACCAGCCCCCCCCCCCCGCACATCACTAGTTGGATTGAGTCTCGAACACGTAATCGTCTGGTTGGCAATCTGCTCTTGTAATCAGGCTACCGGGGTTCATTTTAGAGGGAGATTCAGGCAACGCGTACAACCTACTTTTAGTGTAATATTTTGTTCCTATCATCACCACTCCTACTCGGTGGGAAAACAGAAGTGCAGGTGTCCCTTGGTCAGTGAGAGAAGTGACCACGGAGGGGTTTGACTTGTGGGTGGTAGGATTAGGGAGAAGGAAATAGGGAACGAGAGAGCGAGGAAGTGGGTCGGGTATTGTAGACTGATCCTTCGTCGTGGGTCTTCCCTGAGGGAAATATTGGCTTTCGTTACTACGAGTACTTGTTGCTTTTAACATTTATTCAATAAACGTTTCGTTAACCTTCCTAGTAGCTGTATCTATTCTTAGAGTAACGCAACGTGTTCAGAGACAGTACCTTTAATCCATCTAACAGTACCCCAAGGTGCAGCTTAAACCTAAAAGTCTTTTACAAAAAGTCTCAGGTCCAATTAATTCCTGTGTGGTAAAAATTGACAATAGAAAAACAGAAACCTTAACCCTCCTGGTAGTTAGTTGTCTGGACGAGATATCACATCGTTAGAAAGAGACTGACCAGGTCTGATGAACGAGATATCTCATCGTTAGAAGGAAGTAGACCAGGTATGATGAACGAGATATCTCATCGTTGGAAAGAAACTGACCAGATCTGATGAACGAGACATTTCGTCGTTGGAAGGTATGGTATTTGGTATTTTTCAATTAACGTCACACTGGAGCAACACAATGGGCTATTGGTGACGGTCCGGGATCAATCCCAAAGGGAAAGATCCGAGGACAACACTACGTAATTTTGAACCACGGTCAGATGACGAGGCAACACCTGAGCTGGCACCCCACTCTCCAAACTTCCACACCACACCAACGTGAGGACGTTTGAGGCCACGACAGATTTAACGTGCACCAGCCCCCTTTGTACACGACGGTGTTTGGCAGGATTCGAACTCGCAACCCTTCGGTTGCTAGTCCGTTACTCTTCCAACCGGGCCACCGCGGCCCGTCGTCGTTGGAAGGAAATTGACCAGGTCTTAATCTCTTTATCAGATGATGACGAGACGATGACGACTGAATGACGAACTATCTTATTAGCAAATTTAGTCAGATCTTGTACGAGATATCTCGTCGGAACCACTTGGAGGGTTAAGTTTCAAGTGCCTCTTTCCTTTGCCAACAAAGAAGCATGATCGGGTTTCTACACCACCCTAGCAAGAAAACAGTCAATTTCGGAAGAGTCAATATCCGAGTAAATCGTTGTCGAATCCAGGGGATAGACCAGGAAAAGAAAAAAAGAACGCCCTCTCCGAAGAGAACAAACCCCGAGATGTTCCAATTGTTGCGCAAAACCCATCTCATCGGGGGGTCGACGTCGTTCCATTCGATCGAACAAAAAGACGAACCCGAGCGTTCCATCCATCATCGCTGTCACACAATCTGCGCCGGAATATTTGCATAAATTCACTAAAGCCACTCAGTGACAGTCGAAGGCCTTTAAGCCGGACTGGCGCGCCAGTTTTTAAAATTAAACATCCAAGTCGGGGAATCATAATAAAAAAGCCCCCTTCTCCAGAATCCTTTTTTCCTCTCTCCCGGATAAGGCGATCCGGGGGTCTTCCAATAATGTCACATTCCGGACCCAATATGCGAGATGGCCCTCTATCCCTGATAGATGGGATTCAATCGACTCGCTCCTGCCACAGACAATCGAACAGGATTTACGGGAGAAGCCGTACCCCCGTTCCCACTCCCATTTCTTGACGGAGTCAACTAGAGGGTGGTATTTCAATCTTTTCGCCACCAGGGGTGTTGCAGCTGTTCTCCCCTTCAGGTAGGTCAAGTTGGACAATCATCCTTGATTGGACGGAAGGGTAACGGTTTAGCAATTGGAGGGTTGCGAGTTTGAATCCAACCGAAGACCGTCATGTACATGGGGGCTGGTGAGCGTTAAATTTGTCGTGGCCTCAATTTACCTCACGTTGACATGGTGTGGAAATTTGGGGAGTGGGGTGTCAGCTCAGGTGTTCTCATCATCTGATCCCGAGGTTCAAAATTACTTGGTGTTGTCCTGGGATCTTTCACTTCGGGTTTGATCCCGCACCGTCGCCAATAGTCCGCTGTTTTGCTCTTGTGCGACGTTAATTAAAGTACCTACCTACCATCCTTGCTTGGAGTGTTTCTAAAATAGGTGTGATCCAAACTAAGGTAGGTCAAGTGTCTGGACTGTAACTCTTCTGTGTCAGTAAAACTTTCATTGTGTGTGTATTTGTTACTTGATATTGTATGCCTTGTTTCTGGTCTAATATGGCCCTTGCGCCATACAAACCCAATCGGCCGGACTAAATTTTAAAAAATTCCAAGACTTAGAGACTGGACTCAATGAAATTCCAAAGGCATCTGCTTAGTTGGATTAGCAGCCAGTTGAGAGTTCGAAACTCGGTCCAACCAAAGACAGTCTTGTACGTGGATGCAAGTTGAATGGATGACGGTATAGGACGATGCACATTGATGGATGTCCTACCGTCGGAGTGGAGTGGGGGCCAGCTCAGGTGTCATCCAACCGGTGTTCAAAATGAGGAGGCTGTCCTCGGATCCTTTTGGGATGGGCCGTCGTCACTAGCCTTTCATGCTGCTCCAGGGAGACGTTAATTTGACTACTTACCTACAAATAGCACCCATAGGAAGCCCAGCCATTTTCAAAGCTATTTCCACAGTGGAAACATTTTTCTGCGGTCATCTCTTAACTCCCTATGGGGCAAACACGCGCATTGGGGTTCTTTCATCCAAAAGGTGTGATTGTTTAAAGATTCTATGTATGTGGTGTTTTGTTTTGTTACTGCATTATTCGGAAGGAAATCTGGAAGGTTAGAGTAGTTATATCGTCGCATTCTATATTGTCTACGCTCACTGCTTCAATATACGCCCTTTCAGAATCAAAATATTTTTGATTTTCGTGTTAGTTGTGATGCTTGGACATTAATGTAGTTCGGTCCGTTTTAGCAACGCTACAGAACGCGAAGTGTCATAAAAACCGCCCCCTTGAACCCTCTGGATACGGGGACCGGTCCAACCGGCCGAAAGTTTCGAGTCCCCTCGTTACGAAAGGTTCGAATTTTTCAGACCTCAAAACTCCTGAAGAATCGCCGAAGCCCATTAATATTTCCATCCCCTCTTTTCTGTGCTACTTAGAGACCCGCACGTGAATAGCCTTATCTCCCCGTTGACAAAGATGTCAGAGTTATCGAAGGGGAGAGCCTCGCAAATTGTTTATCCTCGAGCATCTAGTCTGTGAGAGGTTGAGTCAATGAAAAGAGATACACTTAAAAAGTCACCGCCGCCCTTTCAGTTTACTCGGGAAGAATCTGTCCCTTCTAGGGACAGACCCACGACCCGACACTAGAAACCGGCACATTAGGTGATCATAGGAAGACACATATTCCCTCTCCTCCTGTGGGAAAGCATTGTAAAGGCCGTTTCGGCCGGTTTCAGTAAGTTGCCTGTAAAGCCGTTGGGCCGGCTGCCGTAACCAAAGAAGGAAACGATATTCTGCCCCGACGTATGCAGAAGGTTAGAAGTCTGGATTGTGACGATCGATGTAGAAACGGACCAATCGTTTCGAGTATGGATGATTCTGATCGATGCCTTAAATTTTAAATTTTTGGTGAATGTCAAGGTAGCTTATTAGTAGTACAGATCTTTTCTAGCAACAAGATCGTAGAGTTGCGAGTTCGAAATTCGGTCCAGCCAAAGACTGTCGTGTACACGAAGGCTGGTGTACGTTAAAGCTGTCGTGGCTTCATCTCGCTTTGGCTTGGTGAGGATGTTTGGAGAGTGGGGTGCCAGCTCAGAAGTTCTCGTCATGTGACCATGGTTCAAAATGACGAGTCATTGTCCTTGCGTCTTTCCCTTCGGGATTGATCTCAGACCGTCACCAGTAGCACGTTCTGTTGCTCCAGTCCGACGTTAATGAACTATCTACCTTGCAACAAGATAAAAGGTCATTAAAGCTTTTTCCAATTTTTCCATTAAATGCATCTTGTGATAAAGTAGCTGTAGCATTTATTTTTGTTACATCAAGAATATTTGAGGGGGCGCGCCTCCGAAAATGTTAAACCCCTTCTCAAATGAAAAGCATTTGCTTTTCATTTAAATATAGTTAAGTAAGTAAACAATTTAAACAAAACTTTTCTCTAAATTGTCTCCCACAGACATCTCCGTCATCTGACCGTGGTTCAAAATTACGTGGTCCTCGATCTTTCCCTTGGAGATTGCTCCCGGACCGTCACCAATAGCCCGTTGCGTTGCTCCAGTGTGACGTTATTCATTGGGCAGGTAAGTAGGTATTTTCATTAACGTCGCACTGGAGCAACGCAACGGGCTATTGGTGACGGTCCGGGATCAATCCCAGAGGGAAAGATCCGAGGGCAACACCACGTAATTTTGAACCACGGTCAGATGACGAGGTAACACCTGAGCTGGCACCCCACTCTCCAAACTTCCACACCACGCCAACGTGAGGATATTGGAGGCCACGACAGATTTAACGTGCACCAGCTCCCTTTGTACACAACGGTGTTTGGCTGGATTCGAACTCGCAACCCTTCGGTTGCTAGTCCGTTACTCTTCCAACCGGGCCACCGCGGCCTCATATTTAGAAGGAAAGTGTTAAAATTCACCACCCTTCCTTTCGATAGTGAAAGGGTTGTTCACTGTGATTCATCTCACTGACGAATGTGTTTTTATTCGCTTATTTGCATTTTATTTAAAAGGAATATCAGACGAGAATATTTTGCAGAAATGGTTTGTAAATATGATTTGTCATAATATACTATTAAATTTTTGATATGATTTGTCATACTATAATATTCAAATATACTATCAATTCGACAAAAATGTGAATTAATTCGTAATGTTTTATTTATATGAAATGATGTTTTGCTGAATTTGATACTTGTTAGTCTTCTTCATGTGTATCACGTTGGCGTGGTGTGGAAGTTTGGAGAGTGGGGTGCCAGCTCAAGTGTTGCCTCGTCATCTGATCGTGATTCGAAATGACGTGGTCTTGTCTCGGATCTTTCCCTTCGAGATTGATCCCGGACCGTCGTCAATTGCCCGTTGTGTTGCTCCAGTACGACGTTTTTTTTATGTAGTTATCATTACTATTGTATACTTATCTTTCTGTTGGACCTCAGTATGTTTTAGGTAATGTTAAAACAGCCAGACAGTACATATTTTTAAATTTTCGTTCGTGCGACGTTTTTGTTTTAAAAACTACTTTTTCTTTCATTTTCAGCATAGAATTACAGGTCTTCGGGAAATTGTTTGAAAGGAAAGCCCTTTTACGCTGTGCTGCACTTTCCAGAATTTGCAATCCGGAAAAAAGACATTTTGCTACATCCGAAACGATTCGATTTTTAAACTCATTCGATTATCCGCCTTCCACAATCGATCAAACGAACCAAAAATGAGACGGAGACATTCATCTTGCATTCGAAATTATTCGATTAATCCGCGATCAAGGATCGATCATGCAAACCGGAAAAAGATCAAAAACGTCCACGTTGTGCTCTTGACGTTACTCGATTATCGAAATCATTCGATTATCTCCAAATCACTCATTCGTCCCTCCACTCGCAGCGAATCGATCGAAGGAACACCGCGCCCTTGTTGCGTTCCAGCTTGCGCCGTCCGCCGCCAGGGATCGCTGCCTGCCCTTCGCAGATGGGAGAGAACCGAAAACGTAACCAATTGGCCGCGATTGCAGTCTTTCCAGTGCAGTTGCCGATTCTAGTGTGTGCGTGTCAGTGCTGCCTGTGTACCCGATTCTCTGTCGCTCATTGCTCATCAACAAAAACAGAAACCTCCTGTGCTTGTGTTACCACCCTCCTTTGGATATTCGACCCCCGTCCCCTGACACCCCCGATCGTTTGTGTGGGAAAGCGTTCGGAGGTGTTGAACTGGCAACGGAACCGCTTGCCCAATCCAGATTCAACAGGTTTCCACCGTGCGCAGAGAATCGAGCTCGATTGGTTGTTTACTTTGTTTAGTTGGATTTCCATGGAATTGCGAGTGATCGACTGATTGAGAAGACCATCTCTGTACTCGGAAGCGAGAGGTAATTTTTTTCGTTCTTTTTGTTCTTTAGTTTCGGAATCGAATGGCTGTTTGAATTCCCTGACACCTGTTTGAGCAGCCCTGGCCAACCCGATTCGCTCAGCGGGCCGCTTTGACGAGGTAAAAAATTCCCACGAGCCTAAATATAAAATGCACTTTTTAAAGTTAAATCCCGTTCACTCACGTTTTGTTTGGCGCAGCATGGACAAATATGACCCATCCTTGCACCATGAAACACCCCATTCATATTTTCTTAATTCATCAGTGGTGTGTTCAGTTTCCTTTCCGATCACTTGCCAGTTGAAGGCGGAGCAAGTTCGATACCTGAAACTTACCATGAGTGCATTCTCTGTATCAGTCTCCTTGCGCGTGTTTGTTCATTTGCTTGACGTTGGTGTAGCTTGGTCAAATAGGATCCTTACACCATGAAACACCTAACGTTTAGGTGATCGAAATAATTTTAAGCGTCCTGCTTTACGAATACCATCTTACAAATTTTGCATTAGATAAGAAAGTTAAAACAACGAATATCTTTAAAGTTTAACTTTTAAACGGAATGTTTCATTTAACCTTTTTTTACTCCTTTATTTCAACTATCTTAAAACATTTCCTGTATTTCAAAAAAGAAATTACGCTTTTTAAATCCCCAGAAAATTCAAGAATGCTTTATTTCAGAAGTACAAACAATGGATCATTTTCTTGGACACCATTTCATTCACGGCCATTCACAAAAAATCAGCACTACCTTCATGACGAGATATCTCGTCATTAGCAAAATTAGTCTGATTTTTATGTACGAGATATCTCGTCGAAACCACCTGAGGGATTAAAAGTTTTCAATAAGTTTCAATGAGACGTTTAATTTAACATGGACATATATAACATGGGGGGGGGGCTGTAAAACACAAAGAACAGTATTCTTCACAGAAAATTGCAGATTTCTTGCACAATATAACGTGTTTTAGTAAAAGTATTGTACTCTGAATGTTAAAATATTTGAAAGCAGAATGAATAAACTTCAAAGCGTTTTGCAATGAAAAGTTTAGCTGCTTTTTTATACGAACAGTTCAAAAGAATAGGGCTGAGACCTCATCTAAAATCTTGAGTTTTAGTAGCGGTCCGTGCTTAATTATATAAATGAGAAGCTAAATTAATAAAGTAAGTAAAATAGTTTTGTTGGTGTAAGTAAAATAGTTTTGATCCAAGCAGTAAACGGGGCAGTTTATGATAAAGATATGATTTTAGAATTCTGTTACAGTGAATTTCATCTTTTTTTGAAGTATTACTTTTAACTATCTATTCTTCACTGTAAACGAATTCGTTCTCTGCAAAACTTTTAGGATCTGATTTATGAAAAACAATTATACGATCATAGATAGTCCATTTAATTCAACATTTGGAATTCATTTTGCCAAAGTCCCCTGTCTAATTCGCCCTCATGCAGTAACAAATAATTGTAGGGAGACAATCCCCAAACCTTAAAATAGAAGCTTCAATTGCTTTGAAGTCGAAAATGAATTTTACTCTTCATTTCATTCAGCGTTCCCTCTGAATTGTGATACCTTAGGCTACATGGGCCAATTTTATTTAATTCCTTGTTTTTCATCTTGCAGAAATGGCATCGGTATTTATATAGGAATGACGTTTTAACTGCTGAAGGGAATTGGAAACAAAATTTTTCAAAAAAATCGATTGGAGGGTAAGATTTGGATGATATGCTTTTCCAAGCACTTCATTTCGGGATCAATTACTACTAGAAATTTAAAAAAAATTTTTAATGCACATCTTAAATTTTACGTAAATGTATCAAGTGAATAAGCATAGGAGATTATACTGAAAGCGACTATTTTGTTTTGAGCAGAGTAGTTATTTGTATCCATTTTTCACAACTAAACACAGAAAACACGTGATTTTCTAGTTAATTTTATATTTAAAAACTTTTAATCTATGCAACACATGTTATTATCCCACTTCCCCTTTTAGTGTTGACCGCTGTAGCCCGGTTGGCAGAGTAATGGATTAGCAACCGATGGGTTGCGAGTTCGAATCCAACCGTCGTGTACAAGGTGGGCAGGTGCATGCTCAATCTGTCGTGGCTTCCTCACGTTGGCTTCGTGTGGAAGTTTGGAGAGTGGGTCATCTGACCGTGTTTCAAAATTTCTCTTCTGGATTGATCCCGGACCATCGCCACTAGCCCGTTGTGCTACTCCAGTGCGACACGTTAATTAAATGCCTGCCTACCTCTTAAAACCCCCAGTATAGCCAAGCGATATTTCTCTACTTTCTCCTGTTCATCCCTTCTTTTCACAATTGGCATTATCTATCTTGTGTTTGGCACAGCTTGACCAAATGTGGCCCTTCAGCCAAATAACCCCAAACCAAACTCAATGTTCTGTATTCGAATCCCGGTATGTTTATAAATGTTCGTAGTGATCCGGAATCCACTTGAAGCCGTAGGTCCTGGTCTAATTGGTCCTCATTTCTGCTTGTGCTAATCAGTCATGCATATACACATGGCAAAAATGAGCAACAAACCAAACCTAACACCAATTTCTCTTCAGCAACCACTGACATTTTGTGTTACAGTGGCACACAAATTGTACCCTAAAGCCTACATTTAAATCTTCTAGGTGGTACAGTTCCTTCATAAGGGTCGTGGCCCAAGGAGGCCAAAACGACCTACTTTCTTCTCTCCACCCCATCTTGGGCCGCGGCAGCCCAGCATCGGATTAGCAATCGGAGGGTTGCGAGTTCGAGACTCGGTCCAGCCAAAGACCGTCGTGTACACTGGGGTTGGTGTACGTTGAATCTCGTGATTTCAAATGTCATCACGTTGGCGTGGTGTGGAAGTTTGGAGAGTGGGGTTCCAGCTCAGGTGTGACCCGTCATCGGATCGTGGTTCCAAATGACGGTGCTTTCCCTGGATCTTTCCTCTCGGGATGGACCATCGCCAGTAGCTCGTTGTGTTGCTCCAGTGCGACGTTAATCAAATAACTACCTCTCTTGACGATGACAATTACTTGACGATGTCTGTCCTGTGTCTGGCACAGCTCGTCCAAGCGTGTCCCTTCCGCCATCATACCCCAAACAATTTTATTCTATGACAAATTTCTTGCTTTCGTTTCTCTAAAACACTACTTTTTAATAATTTTATTTATAATACAATGATTTTAGGATTTTATCTTGAGCTTGGCGCAGCTTGTCCTTTTTTGGACATTGCGCCACAAAACTCAACAATCAATCAACCCCCAAACAACCAACAATTAAATCGCAACTTGAATCAGTGAAGAGAGATCGCGTGTGCTGGAATGAGGTCAGCATTTCGCAATGCGCGACGGAAGTTATCGACAACGCGGCGAGGTGCTAAGTTTAGATGCTCTAAGGAAAACGCTCTTATCAATCGCCGTGACTATCACAAGCAGATGAGAAACAAACGAGCCTAGTTTGGAAGGTACTTATAACGCCAGCTTGTTTCCAAAGTGCCATCAACTTTTCCAAAGTCATATCTAATAATCTGTTATCTCTTCTGAACTATTTATTTCTCTTCCTTCGATGAGTTAAGTTTAAACACATTTTTTCATTTGCATCTTTGTGTCGAGTTGAATTGATGCTGATATGTGTAACAGGAAGCAGTAAATTATATACAATGTCGTGAATGGGTTCAATTAAAATCGCACTGGTGCAACACAATGGGCTATTCGCGACGGTCCGGGATAGATCCCCAAGGGAAAGATCCGAGGACAATACCTCGTCATTTTGAACCACGGTCAGATGACGAGGTCACACCAGAACTGGCACCCCACTCTCTAAACCTCCACGCCAACGTGAGGACATTTTAGGCTACGACAGATTAAACGTGCAGCAGCCCCTATGTACACGACCGTCTTTGGTTAGATTCGGACTCGCAGCCCTCTGGTTGCTAATCCATTACTCTTCCAACAGGGCTACCGAGGCCCCATCGTGAACCCAGAGAAAGCAAGTACTAAATGAAATCATGTAAATCAACAATACGGGAGTAAAAATTGTTACTGGAGCAATAAAGAGGGCTATTGGCAATGGTCCGGAATCAAACCGAAGGGAAAGATCCGAGGACAAGGCCTCTTCATTTTGAACCACTTGAATCACGGTCAGATGATAGAACACCTCATTTGATATAGGATCAGATGACGAGAACACATGAGATCGCACCCCACTCTTTAAACGTCACAACCACAATGTGAGGACATTTCGACAGATTGAACGCGCATCAGCCCCTATGTACACGACGGTCTTTGGTTCGATTCGGACTCGCAACCCTCCGGTTGCTAATCCGTTACTCTTCCAACCGGGCTACAACTCGGAGGTGGACATACCCACTGAGGCACCACCTCCTATCGGTGTCGTGATAAGTTTCACACAGAATCCGCTTGCTCAGGTCGACGCTCGTCATCTGCGGATAAACACATTCCCCGAATGCAGATGCACATTAATCTGGTCTCCAACGACTGCCCGCCATTAGCACTCCGTCCTCTCTGCTAAGCGGCTCCAGCGAGGCCATCACTTAAAAAATAGTAATGACAAAAGAAAAGGAAAGAAGATTCAACCCTGAAATGTCTCGAGGAAACAGGTATGTGGGGGAAAAGGAAAGTATTTCTCTGTGGCCTGGGGTCATTTCGCTGACATACCACCTCTCACTGCACCTTGGCGAACATACCGATCGTCAGCGACAACCCAGATGGGGACGTTTTACCACAAATCGCACCGTTCCGATTCGATGAGAACCGCCGTCACCGTTTCATCATCTTTAGGGGGTGCGAAATGTCCGAGATCCAGTCACAAAAGAGTCAATTCGCTGAGAAATTCTAGTGTAAAGAAGGATTGTGTCGGGGCCACTTTGAACCGAGCTGCGCCAGAGACATGAAATAACATACAAGCCAAGGTACGTTGAGTGAACTTTCGTTTCCCCCGCTTTCAAAACGAAACGGATATTGTCTATATCTGATTGAGAAAAAAGACTAAATATTTTAAATTGTACAATATTTATTCTAAACACCACACACATATAAATTAAACGCAACACTAAAACGAACACAGAAGGGGCTCTGGAAGCCTTGAACAACAAGATTGTTCGTTTCGAGATATTTCTTTGCCGCTACACCATCCTATTTGGGTGGCCGCGGTATCCCTGTTGGAAGAGTAACGGATTATTAACCGGAGGCTTGCGAATTCGAATCCAACCAGAGACCGTCTTGTACAAAGGGGGTTGGTGCACGTTAATTCTGCCGTGGCCTCAAATGTCCTCACGCTGGCGTGGTGTGGAAGTGTGGAGAGTGGGGTGCCAGCTCAGGTGTGACCTCGTCATCTGACCGCGATTCAAAATTACAAGGTGTAATGGTCGGATCTTTCCCTCCAGATTGATCCCGGACCGTCGCCAATAGCCCGTTGTGTTCCTCCAGTGCGACGTTAATTAAAATACCTACCTACCATTATATTTATCTTTCTACTTCCTGTTCGTTCTTTTTTATTTAATTAATTAATCCCCGATACGTGTCGCAGGGAAGGAATGGGACATACACATTTCGCGTTCTCCATCTGAAATTCATGGTTCTTCTGACTACTCGTAGGAAGGTAGGTAGTTGAATTAAGGTGTATGTATGCACTAAAAATCACGAAAATTGACTAAAATGTCGATCTATTTTTTAATAATTCAAAATAGTGTCCAACCCCTTAGCTTTCAAACGATACCAAGATCTTGTCAATATTCGAAAGAGTTTTCAAGTTACAAGGGTTTGGGTTAGGTACTGTCACCTTAGACAAACAGGTTTCCAAAACGTTAAACTCGATTTCTGAAGAACTATGTTTTTGCAATAGCATGCTTCTTTCGAACAGTGATAAACAATGAATTGATCTATTATAATTACTTTTGTGTCATTATAATCTATATATACAGTGAATGTTTTGACCCTCAGTCGAAGTGATTGGTTAAGATATGAATATTTAGTTGATTTTTAAAAGTTGAAATTCCTGAAAAAAAATCTTGATTTTTAGACTTCCTTCGTGAAACAAATTGTAAAAAAAATAACCTATTCCCTCTAGCAACTTGATGGAGGGTCGAAACATTTTGAAGAATAATATTAGGAATAATTTCCAACAGCAATTGTCTTTCTGAACACATTAGAATTTGAGATATCACTGTTCACATGCTAATTATATCTAAATTAGATAATGAATGAGTAGCTTAATCAGAATTTTTCACACTAAAATTAGATTAACACAAACCAATGACCTATTGTGAAAAAACTGAATTTTTGAAGTGAAATTTAAAAAAAAAATGTTCTAGCGTATACATACGTCACACTGGAGCAACACAAAGGGCTATTGGCGATGATCTGGGATGTATCCCGAAGGTAAAGACGCCTCGTCGTTTTGAACCTGCATGATGTTAAAGACTATGGTACATGGATGTATTTAGAGCCCTCCGAAATGTTCTGGATTCTCATAAAATGAATACTGAAGTTAGCTTAATGGATGTGAATCAAAATTTTGTTTAAACCATGAGTAAAATAGAATAATCATGGACATGTGTGTCTGAAAATAATCAAATATATCTGAAAAGTAGGTAGTTAATTGAATTAACGTCTCACTGGAGCAACACAACTGGCTATTGGTACGGGATCCATTCCGAAGGGAAGGGTCCAAGGACAACGTCTCGTAATTTTGAGCCAATCAGATGACGAGGTCACACCTGAGCTGGCACTCCACTCTCTAAACTTCCACACTACGCCAACAGGAGACTAACAAGTATCAAATTCAGCAATACATCATTTCAAATTGATTTTAGTTAATATACAGGGTGTCCCAAAAAGGTTGTTCCGCAATTTATCTTTTTACCATTTGGAGATAGGTAGGCAATGCAAATTGCAAAAATGCACCAAATAAGGTAAGTAATTAAGATATGTGAATAAAATTATCACGTGATAACAATTTAAGCGGATACAGTTTTTAATTTGTATACAACCCCTCTAGATAAAAATCCGAGATAGCAGAAATGTTCCTCACTGCATCCCTATCGTTAGCAGAAAGCTGCATTTCTGTAGGTTGAACAGTAACGGAGGCATAAGAACGCAAAAAAGTTGATTTATACCGCTTGTGCACAACTGTTCAAGCAGTCAGATTAGAGACCGCATACACAATGCTAAAAAGCATTTTTTTTCGGTCAGAAAGTGCAACATTGTGCAAAGTAATGTAGTATTTGCAACTGCAGATGAAAATCGCAATGCATAATAGTAGACAATGTAATCTTTAATAAAAATATTGTAGAAAAATGGTTTAAATAAAAATAAAAGGAAATTTTTCCATCTGCAGCAATGCAGAACTTAGCTCTTCATTCTTGGCCATGGGTCAGTTTCCGTTCTAGATTTGATACGGCCCCCTTAAAATAGAAATTTTTGTATCTCCGTTACTATTCAACCTACAGAAATATGGTTTTTTACTAACGATAGGGATACAGGTAAGGAACATTTTTGCTATCTCGGATTTTTATCTAGAGGGGTGGTATACAAATTAAAAACTGTATCCGCTTAAATTGTTATCACGTGATAATTTTATTCACATATCTTAATTACTTACCTTATTTGGTGCACTTTTGCAATTTACATTGCCTACTTATCTCCAACTGGTAAAAAGATAAATCGCGGAACAACCTTTTTGGGACATCCTGTAGTCTTAATAAAGATTATAAGAGGGATTTTAGTGATTAACATTTTCTATTGCTTCAACAAGCAAAATTCCATTCCTTATTTTTAATCCTATTTACTGACGAGCCTCATTATTTCTGTACCTTTGTAGAAAAAGGGCCAATGTCGTTTTTGAAAGTTTGAGGTAGCACCTGATTTGGAATAACATCTAAGCAGGAGGACATTGGCCCTTTTTTTTATTGTAACTTTCATTATCTTGAAGTGATTTATGAACATAACTCCGAATAATCGAATTTGGGCATTGGCCCTTTTTCTACTAAGGTACAGATTTATGTTCGCAGAAAACATAGACTGATAGCTTTTGTTTGTTAATAAGAAGGTTCGTCATCTTGCTAATGAGACCAGTATACAACGAAAAAGCTTCTCCCAAGATGTTTTCGTAAAAACAAGACATTTCAAAAACTTGATTTTATTTTTGGAGTATTATTTCACGTGTATTTAGCCTAAATAGTCATTTAATCTAGAAATGTTTTGAAGTGTTTTACTTAAAATTTCAATAGCTTGTTTCTCTTTTTGACAAGACGTTTATCGTGGTAGATTCATGTTGCGAGACACGGACTTTATATTGGAAAGTTCTCAATGCTGTGGGCGTGCGGACTAAAAGCAGATTTACTAGCGCACGGCCAAATAACAACTAAACTCTTTTCCATTGCTAAGCAGCTGCAATGGAAAAGCTTCCCTTTTTTCAGAATTTATCGGCTGCAAGCTTTTTAATCGGCTACAAGCTTATATATAGGAATTTTTTGTTGTGTGCGATCTTGTTATTCGGTAAATAAATTTATTTAGAATAATTGACTAATATTTTTGAAATAATTAATCTTTTAAAGACATGAACCTCTGACTTGATACCATAACTGTCATTCTCCTATGCAAACAAGTATTTATAAATTCTTTTAATTATTCTAAACAAGAATAATTAAATTAATTAATGTCAATGTGAAATCAAATCTCACCACTATAACAATTTAATGAACACATTTTCAATCGAGTTGAATAATTCGTTTAGATATTTTAAATATTTTCAATGGTCGCAAAAGTTTAGACGATTAGACATTGTAAAAATCTTGGTCTGACAAAAACACTAGATAACTTTCACCATTTTGATTTTTAAAATGTTTTCGTTTAACACTAATACTAAATATCTTTTCGTTTGAATTTTTCAAAGTTCTCAGTTTGACAGGAATACTATAAATGGTTGTTTCAAATCTTTATTGCGCTCAATTTTTCGGATACTTGTTTTTGTTTTGATCTTTTAAATCTCAACTTGGTGAACAACGGTCGATAGTTATTTCCTTTATCTTCTGTTCTTTGACGTGCTTCGTTGTTTACACTAGTTAAGCATCAACATGGGACTTCTTGATAGGTCAAGGATCAAAGGTCTCAGGTACACAAACGACCAATTAGTACATGTGATACACCCTTTGCAGAAATCGAACTTTTTCTCTAGTTATATTTATTCCATATCCCTCTGAGCGCAGCTAGATTTCTGAGTAGCGTAGTATTGCTTTTACATGCATCACATTTAATTACTAAATAAGCATATTTACTGGATGAAAGAATAGAATCCTTTGAATCAATATAATGGAATCCTTTGAATCAATTGAATTATTCCTTTCCTTGAAATAGAATCCTTCGGAAAGATTCTGTTAGTTCTTTCCTGCAATACTTTAGAAAAATGTTCTTGGACATTTCCTTAGAATGGAATCCTTAGGAAAGATTCTATTGTTCCTTTCCTTAGAATAAAATCTTTCGGATTTATTCTACTGCTCCTTTTCTTGGAAGTGAATTCTTTAAAAGAAGGTGAAAACTGTTTAGAAGAAGGATATTCCTTGGGTTAAACTTTTGGTGATTATTTTATATTTTTCTCTACTTAGGGCACTCAAATGCCTTGCGACATCCCTTCTAGATCCAGTGCTCTGAATTTAATACGTTTGAAGCTGAAATTCATTCTGTTAGATTTTGAAGAGGTTTCTGCTTCTATTGGAACTCCTCTCTTTGACACATTCGGGGCTGTCGTGGCTCAGTGGGTATGCCCACTGCGCTAGCAACCTTCGAGTTGTAGGCGGCACAGGTTCGATTCCTGTCAGGTGCATTTCTCTCTTCTGTGTCAGCAAAGCTTTCATTGTGTGTGTGTCTATTACTTGATATTGTATGTCGTGTATGGCGCAGCATGGTTAAATATGGCCCTTGTGCCACAAAATCCCCAAGCCAACTTTGATACGTTTCTCATCTCAAAGAATAAGTTTTGTAGTTCATGCATCTCTTTGAAGGGCCAGAACATTCTTTAAGAGTTCTTAAAAATTAGTATTAGAATAAAGCACGTTTTCAAGTAAAATTTACTAGAAAGATTTTTATAGAAGTGGGGTTTTTTTTTTGCTTATATTCGTTTATCTCAAATTTTCTTGTGAAAATTCTGTTTAGAATTGTTCAGTCTTTTAATAAAAATGTGTCAGAATATTTGTACTGAGAATTTTCGTACTGGAAATTTGTCGTCGGAGTATTAATTACTTGTTATCTTACTCGAAATATTCTTGCTGAGAATTTTAATAGAAGGTTTGCTTTACACTTTCCATGGAAGCGTGTGCAATTTTTTGAGAAAATGTTTTACAAGATGCTAACATCTAGAAAAATGTTTGCTGGGAATTTTACTAGAAAATTTTCAAGCAAACAAACGTATTGATTTTTAACGGAACATGCTAAGTACTATGTTATCTTACAAAAACTTTTCTCGCCGAGAATTTTAATAGAAATTTTTAAAGGAAAAGAATGAAATTATTTTACTAGATTTTCATACTCGAAATGTGCTTGGAATTCTAAACTGCAAACTCTTACTATGGGGAACAATTTGCTTAGGACATGTTTTTTTCGCTTATAAACTTGGCGGGAATTCCTCGATGGGAAATTTCGTTCTTAACGAAAAACTTTTAATAATTTTGTAATCTCTGTTGATGGTGGAGAAGGGTTGTTTTGTTAAACAACCAGACGCCGCCATCATTAGTACAGGCAGGTAAACAGGTGTTGATAGAAATAACCTCAGTGAGTCAGAGTTTTGTTTTCTTGTTCCGTCTGCCCTTTGAACCCGAAAACACCGCGGTCGTTTCTGCGATGGAATGACGTCGAGAGATAACATACAAATTCAGGCCACGTAAGTGGCTTGCTGGGGAGAGAAAGGCTCTTGACCTTCCGATTGGCTGTCTCTGGGCGTTGCTGCTAACGACTGAAGACTGAACAGACGAATGTGTGTCATACGCGAAGGAAACATGGACTCTTACAAGACTTCGAGGAGCCTTGAAAGGGGAAAAAATAACGCTCTCTCAGTTGATAACTAGCTGTGTGTGTGTCGTAACTTTTCTGTGCAAAATGTAAGGGGACAGTAGACTTTCAAAATCACCCAAATCTGTTTTCTTTTAAGGTGTATGTACACACTAGAAATCACGAAAATTGACCAAAATATCGATATATTTTTTAATAATTCAAAATAGTGTCTATCCCCTTAGCTTTCAAACAATACCAAGATCTTGTAAATATTCGAAATAGTATCCAAGTTACAAGGATTTTGGTTAGATACTATCATCATAGACAAACAGGCTTCCAAAACTTCAAACTCGATTTCTGAAGAACTATATTTTTAGAATAGTGATAACTCAACAATGAATTGATCTATTATAATTACTTTTGTGTCATTATAATCTATATAATACAGTGGATGTTTTGACCCTCAGTCGAAGCTATTGTTAAGAAATGAATATTTAGTTGAGTTTTAAATGTTGAAGAAATACATGAAAAAAATCTTGATTTTTTTAGACTTCCTTCGTGAAAAAAATTGTAAAAAAGAACCTATTTCCTCTAGCATGGAGTGTCAAAACATGAAAAATAATATTAGAAATAATTTCCAACAGGAATTGTCCTTCTGAACACATTAGAATTTGAGATATCACTGTTCAAAAAACATGCTAATTAGCTAATTCTATCTAAGTTAGATAATGAATGAGTAGCTTAATCAGAATTTTTCCACACTCAAATGAGTTTAAGCACAAACCAATGACCTATTGTGAAAAAACTGGATTTTTTAAGTGAAATTTTAAAAAATGTTCTAGTGTATACATACACCTTAATTTTAGCGTTAAAAATTAATTGGTATAAAATTCTGTGGACTGTGGACAGACTGTCAGTATAAAATTCTGTGGACAGAAAATTCTGTGGACATTTTTGACTGTTGGTTGATTTGTAGTTTCATGGTTCAAGGCATATTTGGCCATGCTACGCCAGACACAAGACATACAATATCAAATAATAGACATACATGCAATGAAAGTTTTACTACTGACACAAGACAGAAATACACCAATTTGACGGAGTTACATAGAGAACAACATCAATGTTATGATAGATAAGAAAAAGTAAGTCTACTAAAAAAACACGTTTTTCTCCAATTGGGATTTTTTGACATTCTGATTTCCAAAATGTTCCGCGCGCCTCTGGGTTTAATTGATTTTCTTGATATTTTTTGATAATTCGTAAAGTCTGTTGCAAGTTGTAAAGTCTATATGTCTATATAAAGTCTATATGTCTCTATGTTGTAAAGTCTATATATTTAAGTGCAAATGAGAAATGGATCGTGCTTCCAATTTTTGAAATTTTGGTTTAAAATGTTGCTTAACCTATACCTTTTTTCAAAAATTTAGCTGTTCTAGTACAATTTTGTTTTGTTTTAAAATTGAGCGAAAGTCTTATCCGATGGAGTTAATTTGATTTATATGTATACAAATTATTATGTGAATTAAAGTATAGACAATACTTGTGAAAATTATTGCACATGGGACGTATCCATTTTTGCTAATGTATCAAAACATTTTGGACTACGCTTTATGTAATAACTTCCGAATGACTATTTTTGGAGCAAACTTTATTTAGAGGCGTTTTAGTAGAAAACAGTTTGCAAATTCCATAGCAATTGGGAAATAACTGTTAAAGTTTGTTTGGTATCTTCATTTTCCCTTAATCCTCGGACTCGTTAAATTTATGAGAATGAAAATAATAAAGAAACCAATATAATTGAAATCGTTTCAAAATAACCATGGTTACGCAGTAGTGTACTGGAGCCATCGCAGTTACTGCTGGAAAAATGTATTTTGCACTTTTCAGTCTTTCAATGGCTCGTGAGGCCTGTTGCAAAATTGATGCTGTCTTGTATTTGGTGTATTCTTTTATGTCTTGTATTAAACGCAAACAACCTGTTTCAGTCTTGACGTTTTAGGCCCTTTGAACGTCATGAGATTATTAGTGCGGTATTGATTTTCTCACATGACATAGTAGCCCATCTGTTGCGTGAAATAATCCCAGGAAAGATAAGTCATCTGATCATGGTTCAAAATTACGTGGTGTTGTCCTCGGATCTTTCCTTTCGCGTCCTTTGATCCCGGACCGTCGCCAATAGTCCGTTGGACGTTAAACTACCTACCCAGGAAATATATTGGTCAAGAAGGTGAAAACTGGATTGCAGGTTGCAGAAACAATACATACGTCTGCCTCTCAGAATGTTATTTCGAAGCTATGAATATCAGACCGCCCAAACAACTACATCAGAGGAAATGCAACAGGTTCCGGCTTATTAGTGGTGTGGAAGTTTGGAGAGCGGGGTGCCAGCTCAGGTGTGATCACGTCATCTGACCGTGGTTCAAAATGACGTGTAATTGTCCTGGTATCTTTCCCTTGGGGATAGATCACGGTCCGTCGTCAATAGCCCATTGTGTTGCTCCCAGTGCGACGTTAATTAAAATACCATACCATACTTTTTTTCCTTTCACGACATTTTTTACTTGACATTGTATGTCTTTGTCCTAGCTGGGCCAAATACGGCTCTTTCGCCATAAAACCGTAAAACAACCACAAACTTTTAAAAATGAAAAAAATGTAATATTTTCAATAGCTTACGATGCTCTGATCTTCGCACGAACTATTCTCTTGGACTCCTCTCTAAACCCATCCCTAATAAACCAGAGAATGAAACAAAATTCCAAAGAAGTGGGCTCGCGAAATTCTCCATTTTGTTAATCCTTCAGCAAAATCGGCCACTCGTCAAACAGAATGGAAGACGTAATGGAACGTGTGCTGCTTGAAATGCGAATCAATCCAATCCGAAAAGATCTCTTTCCCCGAGATGATCTGTAACCGAATTGAGACCGAACTCAAAAGGGTGTTGTTTGTTCGGGACGGATGAGACTGGCTTTGTCAGAGTTGACCTTCTCGAGTGGCCCTTGAAGTCTTCAGGATGTGGTTGCAGCTTTATAAGGAGAGGCATCTTTTTGGGGTTTGCTTTGGGCTGGAGGCTGTTTGGGCACTCATTGACTGATACCATGCAAATTATAATTGATCGGGAGGTTGCTGTTCGTCTTCCTCGTTCTAAACAGGTAGTTTCGACCTTTGGGGGGTAACAGGATGAGACATCACCTCTCGTTCCAATTGGTTTTGATTTTATGGTTAGTTTAATTTCTTTTTTGCGTCAACTAAACTATTACCGTTCTTAGTCAATCTGAAACATGTAAACACGTCTTTGTCCCGTTAAAAGACATTCTTTTCTTAACCCTCCAAGTGGTTTCGACAAGATATCTCGTCAACAAGATAGTGTCGATTTTTTTATGGTGATTAGATCAAGACCTGGTCAGTTTTCTTTTGGCGAGATATCTCGTCCATCAAGATCTGGTCATTTTTGACCCAATGACGGGATACCTCGATCGGACAACCAGCATGAGGGTTGAAACAATCTGAAAGGGCTCATGCACGATTTCTTTTACGCTTTCTCTGCTATTTGTATTCTTGGTCAATTCCAAAATCAGTATCTATGTCATTTGTGAAGTCTTTGATCCCAACGTGGTTCTATAGTTTGTAAGATTAAAGTATGGTAAGCTTTTCTCATTTTCGCAAAAGAAAAGATATCAAGCAAAGTGTCACAACAAAATATAAGTTCCCCCAATGTTCTGTGAAGCGAGTGATTGGTTTAATGAAGAATTTGGGGGCAAATTTCTGGAGTGAGGTGAGTGAGCAAATCTTTTTACAGTGTTCCAACAATTCCACCATTCTGTGTGTTTAATTTTTTTCTAATTATGTTGCAGTATGTATCTTAAAATATACAGGGTGAGTCTAAATTGTTTTTACAAAATAATAGGGGTGCTAGTACCCATCCAGACGAGCAATAATTACCATGGAACATAGGGTCGCATTCCACTCTGAGAGGCAGAAAAGAGTAAAGTCGAAACGCGTCGAGCATGAACAAGTCATCGCCTCTGACGTCGTTTCGTACCTGTCTACGTAGCATATCTCCTAAGCAAGATGGATCGGACGTGGCGGACCTGTGGCTTGGCCTCCTCGCTCACCGGACCTCAACCCACTGGACTTTTTCATCTGGGGGCACATGAAATCTTTAGTGTACCAGACGCCTGTGGACTCGGCTGAAGATCTCGTAGCGAGAATCGGTGTTGCCGCAGACAAAATTAACACAACACCAGGAATCTTCGAGAGGGTGCGCCAGTCATTCCTTCGCCGGTGTGAACTGTGCAACGACACGCGTGGCCGCTACTTTGAGCACTTGCTGTGAGTTTTTCTCTGATCAATCAATCAGATTGCGCAACTTTTGGTATCGTTCATTCGCTTTCCCAACACTGTTGTAAGTTCATGTTGAAATTCTAATTTGACTCTTTTCTGCCTCTCAGAGTGGAATGCGACCCTATGTTTCATGGTAATTATGGCTCGTCTGGATGGGTACTATCACCCCTCTTATTTTGTAAAAACAATTTAGACTCACCCTGTATAATGTAATAGTTTTTAACTTTGCGTTCTTTCCATTTTCCTGCCAAACGTGTCACGTTCCTGTTAAGGATAGTGAAGCTATTTGCATTATGATATATGTACTACGTTTCAATGGTTTCATCACAAGTGTGTTGAAAAATAATTTCAAGTAATAACCCTAAAAATAATTTTGAGTATTATTTTTTATTACAAAAGTAATGAATAAATTAATCCGAAATTTTTTTTAACGATCTACTTTGAGTAACAAAGAAATGCCACTTTGGAGCAAGGGAAAGATAATTAATAAATTCTTTTTTGTAAATCAAGCAAAATTATACCTATTTGTTTCTGTGATTGGAAAAAAAATGTTTATTATTTGTGTGTAGCAGAAAGTTTAGTAATTAATTCAGTGATCGCCAAAGTGGTTGATATTGACCCCCAGGGGTCGATATAACATTGTTATGGGTCGATAGAAAAATATAAGAATACATACGGGTAATATTGAATTCTGTTCACTTGGATTCCCTCCATCCTGAACGACAACCCAATTGAGAGTGAATATAGAATTCGATTGAAGGCTGAAACTGACTCATTTTGAAGCCAACGTTGCTAATCGTGTCAAGACATTGACAACGTTAGTAAACTATATGGTAAGTTAATGAAAGTCTTATTTTCACATATATAAGGAAGATTGTATTGTTATTTTGTGATCTAAATTAAATTTTATACTTTATTTATCCCTCTTCTCTAATATATAATGTTAAGAAGAATGTCGTAAACAAAAAGTATTCTTTTGACGTTAAGCCAATATAATAATATATAATACTAGCTGAATTACCCGGCGTTGCTCAGGTTGAATTGTTTACAATTCATCGGAATATTACTCAATATTATTCGTATGGCAATTTCGAATGACGGGACGTTACACCCCTCTGCACACCCAAGACAAATAGAACGGGTCTTAATATGTAGCCTACGTTACCCGCAGGGTTCCAAAGAATAAGTGTACCAAATTTGGTGTAGATTGGTCAACGGTGTAGATTTGTATAGAGAACAGACAGATGCCAACACTGCTGTATATGTATAGCTATTGTACATACAACAAACACTAACTATAAAATAAACAATCTAAAATCTCACATAAGCTTCTTTTCTGCTTGTCTTATTGTAATTACGTAATAGTAAAACAAAGGGGATCGATAAAAAGTCGAGAAACTCTGAAGGGGTCGACGGTCAAACAAGTTTGGCGACCCCTGAATTAGTTCATGTGTGCCCTGAGATAAAAAAAAGTTTGAAAATCGCTTTTCTTAAATCATATCTATATTTGATTGCGGCAGTTGATGTAAAAACTCCTCATTTACGATTTTGTCATAATCGTCAAAACGCTCTCCAAAATTATTGGTGACCCATTAAAATTCTGCCCCCGCATACACTTGGAGGCTCTGTGGCCTAGATTCAAACCTACCCTCCCTATCTCTAT
The DNA here is from genome assembly GCA_933210815.1 of Meta bourneti. Taxonomy (NCBI): domain Eukaryota; kingdom Metazoa; phylum Arthropoda; class Arachnida; order Araneae; family Tetragnathidae; genus Meta; species Meta bourneti. The sequence goes on along the minus strand of OW119930.1, from coordinate 94,050,038 downwards.
CTATTCCTGTCACTTTTTGTATAAACACTTACCATTTTTGCAGCAACAGTACACATTTGGCGTCATGCCAAGAGACTTCTGACCGGCACAATCCAGATGGAGAGTTTATGTGGAACACAGAAATTGCAGTTGTTTGTGTCGACACAGCTGCATCTGCTCTTCAAGAAGAAACGCGGATTCCGCTATTTCGGTGTAATAAACTACGCAAACAGATAGGCCTGTTCGGGCTCAAACACTGACGAACGGAATTGAGCTTTTATTCGGACTGCTACCCTGTGCTGACGGTCTTATCAGAAGAGAAGTATCTCCAAGTCCGGTCTTTTCGAGCTACGATTGCTACGTGCTATGTAAAAGAATACTTCACAACACTGGGTAACAGTGTGTTCATAACGTAATTGTTAAATGTGACGCCATGATGTAAAATAAGTATCAAATACTTCACAACACTGGGTAACTGTTCACAACATAAATGCAAAATGTGAAGCCATGATGTAAAACAAGTATAGAATACTTGACAACTTCACGAATACTTCACTGGGGGTAACAGTGTTCATAACGTAAATATAAAATGTGACGCCCTGATGTAAAATAAGTATCGAATACTTCACAACACTGAGTAACAGTGTGTTTCATAACGTGAATGTAAAATGTGACGTCATGATGTAAAACAAGTATAGACAATACAACAGTACTTCACAACACTGGGTAACAGTATGTTCATAACGTAAATGTGAAATGTAACAATCGATATAGTCATTCAATCATCAAACGTGTTGCAGGGTAAAACCAATAGACAATTTTAGAAATCTCGTGACTCACAGGATGGTGATTGCCTCGACGAAATATCTCGTCATTAGCAAACTGGTCAGATCTTGATGGACGATATATCTCATCATCAGAAAAACGGGCCGGATCTTGATCTCGTCATCATCAAAAACAGCAATATCTTCATAATTCGAAATTATTGATGACGACATATCTTGACATTGCAAACTGGGTCAGTTCTTGGTGGAAGAAGATATCTCGTCGAAATCACTTGGTGGTTGAAAATTTTTTATACTGATCAGAAGAACGTCAATACCGCGGGTACCTTAAAAAGTGTGACCAAAGGCACTTGTTCCGCATGTGTTAAGACGCTATAGGATTTACTCCATTCAACTAAACGCGGTCTATTGAATTAGAATTTGTTGTGTTTTGGATGAACCAATCACTCGCCACTACTTATGGTGAATACGCGCCGTAGACGAAGCCTTTAAGTGACAATGACATCGAAAGAAGAAAATGGCAAAATAATACTCAATCGGGAATTCGAAAGCGCGTAAGACGGTTAGTTGATAAGGATAAAACTCCTGATAACTCATTATCGGACGATTGTTGGCAGGAAAGTTGAAATGACAGACAGGAAACCATTTACGGAAATTTTCTGTGTTAATGTTTTGGGTTTGAAAGATTAGATCATAATTCAAGTGTTTGAAGAAGCGTAAATACTGATTTATATGGAAGTGTTTTTGCAATTCATTCGCCAGCCGTTCTCAGTATTGGAAAAGTGTGAGTCATGATCACATGAAGGAAAGTGTTTTCAATCAATCTTGAAAGTACATTGACAATGATGAATGTACAATGAATGTACGATACGAATGTACGATGATGAATGTACAATACAATCATGAAAATACATCGCGTACATTTTTAAGGTGTATATATACACTAGAACATTTTTTTTTTAATTTTGACTTTAAAAATCCAGTTTTTTCACAATAGTTCATTGGTTTGTGCTTAAACTCATTTTAGTGTGAAAAATTCCGATTAAGCTACTCATTAATTATCTAACTTAGATATAATTAGCTAATTAGCATGTTTTTGAACAGTGACATCTCAAATTCTAATGTGTTCAGAAGGGTAATTCCTGTTGGAAATTATTCCTAATATTGTTCTTCATGTTTTGACCCTCCATGCAAGAGGAAATAGGTTCTTTTTTACAATTTTTTTCACGAAGGAAGTCTAAAAAAATCAAGATTTTTTTCAGGAATTTCAACATCTAAAAATCAACTAAAAATTTAGTTCTTAACCAATAACTTAGACTGCGGTCGAGAACATCCACTGTATTATATAGATTATAATAACACAAAAGTAATTATAATAGAACAATTCATTGCTTATCACTGTTCGAAAGAAACATCGTATTGCAAAAACAGTTCTTCTGAAATTGAGTTTAAAGTTTTGGAAACGTGTTTATCTAAGGTGAGAGTACCTAACCCAAACCCTTGAAAACTATTTCGAATATTTACAAGATTTTGGTATCGTTTGAAAGCTAAGAGGTTGAACACTATTTTGAATTATTAAAAAATAGATCGATATTTTGGTTAAGTTTCGTGATTTCTAATGTATACATACACCTTTAACTTTTCCTCTTGAATGAAAAATGTATTAATATATCTTCAGTGTCTGAGGGCAGAAGCGGTTAAGAGTCAAAATGAATACTTTTCAGAATCTTTAATTGAATACTTCACTCTTTCTTACGAGAATTCAGGAATGAAAAGAATCATGCCACGACACAAGTAATTGTAATTGTAGATTCCTAGATTCATTTGGGCCGAGGTAGCCCAGTTGGAAGAGCAATGGAGTAGCGACCCAGAGGGTTGCGAGTTCGAAACTCGCTCCAGCCAAAGACAGTCTTGTGCACAGGGGCTGGTGCACGTTCAATCTGTCGGCCTCAAACGTTCTCATGTTGGCTTGGTTTGGAAGTCTGGATAGTGCTGTTCCCGTCATCTCATCGTGGTCACGTTGGCGTGGTGTGGAAGTTTGGAGAGTGGGGTGCCAGCTCAGGTGTTGCCTCGTCATCTGACCGTGGTTCAAAATTACGTGGTGTTGTCCTCGGATCTTTCCCTTTGGGAGTGATCCCGGACCGTCACCAATAGCCCATTGTGTTGCTCCAGTGTGACGTTAATTGAAATTCCCCCCCACCCATCTCATCGTGGTTCGAAATGACGAGGCATTGTCCTCGGATCTTTCCCTTCGGGATGGATCCAGGACGATAGCCCGTTGTGTTGCTCTAGTGTGACGTTATTTAACTACCTACCATAGATTCATTTAGTTTCGATTTTAAGAATATCATATTATTTTTTAAATTAATGATGCACTTCACACCTTTGCACCCATCAAAAATCAGACTTAACCTCTTGCCCTAACAGGTAGGTAGGTAGTTAATTAACGTCGCACTGGTGCAACATAACGGTCTATTAGCGACGGTCCTGTTTGCATCCCGAATGGAATGATCCTAGGACGACACTATTAATTTGTAACCACGGTCAGATGACGAGGTCGACTGGGATGGCACCCCCTCTCCTAATTTCCCCACCACGTCAACCTGAGGACATTTGTGGGCACGACAGATTTAACGTTCACCAGCCCCGTGTACACGACGGTCTTTGGCTGGAGCTAGTTTCGAACTGGCAACCCTCCGGTTGCTAATTTGTTGCTCTTCCAACTGGGCTACCGCGATCCGACATGGGGGGTTATATGTTCACTGAGAGTAATAAATCTAGTTGTTTGACTCAGACGTTTGTCATGCCCCATCACATCCTCATCGAATGTTCTCCCTTTCAAATATTTCACAAAAACGAATTTTAATTCGTACTTTTTAAACTAATCTGAAAAGAAAATTTATGATTCCAATATTTTTAACTTACAAGAAACCAATACAAAATCGAAAATAATTTTCTCTGACGTCTCACACTGAAATCGTTGTTTGCTAATGCAAACTTTGCTTTGATTTGACGAAAACAGTTTTTTTTGCTTCCGTTATTTATGCAATTTTGAAACTTGTTTCGGCGCATCTTGGCCAAACTTGGTTCCTGCGGCACATAAAATTCCCAACCTACCTACAGGTTCCGGTAACTTGGTTGGAAGAGTTCGAATCCAACCAAAGACCGTCGTATACGTGAGGGTGCACTTAATGATGGCGGTGTAAATTAAATCTGCCGTGGCTTCTATGTCCTCAAGTCGGCGTGATGCGGAAGTTTGGAGAGTGGGGTGCCAGCTTAGGTGCGACCCCGGCATCTGATCGTGGTTCAAAATGACATGATGTCCTCGAATCTTGGTCTTCGGGTTTGATCCCGAACCGTCGATAATAACTCATAGTGTTGCTCCAGTGTGACGCTAATTAAAATACCTACCTTAGAAAGAGTAAAGCGTTTGCGTGGTGTACAACTGGACATACCATATGAATATACAAAAGGAGAAAATGATCTAATTAGCCCTCGTGAAAGAAAAAAAGAGCGACTAACCCAACAAGGAGGACATGTGTGCGTTTAAACTCTATGATCTCCATCCACCTTAAAATGTAGCAGATAATAAAGCAGCAAACCAAACCTACCTTAACCCTCCAAGAGGTTTAGACGATATATCGTCCATCAAGGTCTGACCAATTTTCCTCATAATGGGATATCTCGTAATCAAGATACTGCCTTTTATTTTATGACGAGTTCAAGTCCTGGCGAGTTTTCTTCGAATGATGGGAGAAGAGATTTTGATGAACGAGATATCTCGTCCATCAAGATCTGGTCAGTTTTGTGCTAATGACGAGATACCTCGTCGAGACAACCACCAGGACTTAAAGATCCTCCTTTTTGGTTTATACTATTGCACATACATGCGCACAAAGAAACCGTTGTTATGACTTGTTTTATATTATAAATTTTGAAGTATGATATCCTTCGCACTCAAACAGTCAAAAAAAAATTTCTCTGATAAAGGAACAAAGCTTTGCATCGATTTGAATTTTATTTCCCGAAGCTTCCATCGATTTGGGATAACTAGTCACTAACATCGATTCTGTTCTTGCAATCACGCGGTTTTTGTTTGCAATTGTTGAATCGGTGCATGAAATATAGAATCAGTACTTAAATTTTCTTTCCTAAGAAAAGTATATATCCCTCTAAATTTTTGTTTTATTTTGAAGTACTTCAATTCAAAATAAGCCTTCACATTTAAAAGTACGCATATATTTTAGATTACGCATGATCCTTTTCTCTGTTGATGAAAGGAGTTCGAATCGGTTTTGTCTAAAATGATTCTATTGGTATTTTGAAATCTCATTGATTTTTTTTATCGCTTTGGAACAAATAGTTTTTAATCTGAGGTTCCGCAGCCAGCACCTGCATGACTTCTAACCAGCTTTTACCTTGACCAATAGAATCTTTTCCAAGACCCATCCCAAACAATCGATGTGTTCATTTAATCATGTGTGTTGAGGTGAAAGTAATACTACACTACTTGGAAATCTCGTGAGCTCAGAGGGTTAAAGCCGTGGTCAAATAGGAAGCGCAAGGCACGAAACGACACTCGCAGACCAATCAGATGTGTTGGCGAGAGCGGTGGAAACGCTCTGATTGGTCTGCGCGTGTCGCTTTGCGCTTCCTATTTGACCAGGGCTTCAGAGCATGTGAATATTCTCTCATTTGTTATTCTGATGTGTAGGAGTAAGATGAGACATAGGGCCACCACTCCTCAACAAAATGTGATGCGTTTAGTTTTCATACCTACAAAGGGCAGTCGTGTAAGGCAATGGATCATTACCCATAATGGATAGCTAGGTATTTTAATTAACGTCGCACTGGAGCAACACAACAGGAAATGGGCGACGGGGACCAAACACCAAAGGGAAAGATCCGAGGACAACACTACGTAACTTTGAACCGCAGTCATGTAGAGGTGACACCTGAGCAGGTATTCCACTCTCCAGACTTCCACACGACGCCAACGCGAGGACATTTGAGGCTACAATAGATTGAACGCGCACCAAACCCCGTGTCTACGGCGGTCTATGGTTAGATTCGAATTCGCAACCCTCCGGTTGCGAATCCGTTACTCTACCAACCCTGCTACCGCGGCCGTACCCATCATGGGATATCAAATGCGTGGAGCTGACTACTGACCCTAGCCAGTCACTGAAGGGTGTACGAAGGCCGCTCTTATTGGTGTTGTGAAACGACTCTTCGCCATCTGCTTCTCAGCGTGTCGAGACGGAATCTCTGCTAACGGCCTCCAGATGCGCCTCGTGCTCCCCCCCCCCTCGCGCGAGAGACGCGCGCGGTGAAAGACGAGAATGCTCTCCAAATAGATCCCCCTCTGAAAAAACAGCCAAACGGCAACGCGCTTTTTCTGCGAGACGTTTCAATCGGCCCTTCACTTAGAAGCTGCCTTCGCCAGAGACATTTCATCAGAAAGAGAAGACGATCATCAGAAGACTGACCAAATCTTGATCTCGTCATCACAAAAAACTCGGCAATATTTGATGACGAGATACCTCGTCATTTGCGAAACTGCTCCGATTTCGATGGACGAGTTATCTCGTCGAATCTACTTGTATAAAGGTTAGCTAGTAATAAATGCAATGGAGTTTAATCATCAACGTATCAAATCTTTTTTAAGTACGATTTTAAAGCTGCGAGATTTGATTAGGGGAAGATTCCCATTCAAACCTTTTAGCGTTTAATTTCTTTCTCCATCTTTTAAATTTCACACTCAAAGTTTTATACTTATGTAAATTAAATTCTTCAGTTTCGTTAGTTATGCTGCGAACGATGATCTTGTTTAATCATCTGACTACTGTTTGAATATTTTTATTCTCCTGTACAGTTTACGTGTTTTGAATCTACTTATCTTTATCTTAAACTATTAATTTTTTAATATTCTATGCTTTTATTGAGTCATTCTATCTCGTGTTTGGCGCAGCTTGTCCGCTTTTGGAATTTGCTATTATAAACCCCCAACATCCAATCCTAAACCAGTTAAAAATCTGCGGTCATTCTGTAATTTCGGGTTAGAAATCCCAATGAAATAAAACAAGGTAAGTAATTAACTTGAACACTGCATAGGATCTTTTCCATTCTAACCTCCCTTGTCAACTACGTGTTGGTAAATAACAAAACAAACCAGCTTCCACTAAAAGTTTCGAACAAACGGCGTTGTTTCATCCCAAGACCATCATTTCCTCAGAAAGTGCTCCGTCAAAAAGTTCTCGAAATAGCCCGAACATATTCACCCCACCCCTTCTTACCATATACACAAAAGAAGCACTTCACCAGGCATGCGCACTGCGCTTAACCTTTATCGTTCTTTTTCCCGACATGCCCGGGAATAAGCGAGACATAAAATTTGCATTCGTGCATATTTATTTTACGCAATTTTTGGCTTCTTGCGCTGAGAGCGGGCGGCGTTTTCAAACAAATTTCCCCCGACAGTGCTGCATAAAATCCCCATCAGGGGCGCCCCGGTTCTCGATCACTGGGCGGCCCCTTCTGCCTTCCCCCTCTGCCAGGGAACGTTGTTAACTTCTCGAGAATGGTCTCGAGATCTGATGGGTGGTGTTTGGAGGAATTTACGTTTTTAAAGGATGAGGTATTGTTTTGTCAGCAAAATAACCGATGCGGTTCAATTCTATTTCAATTGCTCAATTGTGTGTAGAAACGTCTGCCAGTTGATGGCAGCACCTAGAATTGTGTGATGCGTTTTGAAGTGTTACGCCGCGTGTTCAGTTCCATGAAAAAAAATTCTTTGAAGTCTCTTTTACGATCACGTTATTACAATTCATTTTCGTCATGCGAGTCCTGAAATCACACACAGCCTCGAGTTTTTCGAGTCGAAGTAGATGCTAATCGTTTCTTAGCCTCTGAATGTTGTTGCGAGATTTCCTAGTAGGGTAGTGTTGCTTTTACTCCATAAAACACTAATGACTGAATAACCACATCTTACCGAATCCACGGATTCTTTCAAACTTTTAAGACAAATTCTATTGATATTTTCCTTATAATGGAGTCCCTTCGAACGATTCTTTTGCTCATTTATTTAGACCAGAATGCTTTAGAAGGATTCCATTGATCCTTTCCTTTGAATAGACGCTAGAAACCTGCGTCTATTCAAAGCGTAAGCGGCGCAGGTTCTATTCCTCCCTGGGTGTATTACTCTTCCGTGTTAGTAAAACTTTCCTTGTGTCCATTACTTGATGTATGCCCTGTGTTTGACTCAGCATGGCCAAGTATGGCCCTTTCGTCATAAAAACGTAATTCAACCAAACAACCTTTGAATAGAATCCTTTGGAAAGGTTCTATGGGTCCTTTCTTTAGAACTGAATTTCTTGGACCGATTATATTAGCTCTGTCCTTGGAAATGATTCTATTGCTCTTTTTATGGAATAGAATCATTTGGAAAGATTCTTTCGTCCCTTTTACAGAATAGAATAATTTGAAAAGATTCTTTCGTCCTCTTTTATACACTGCTGGCCACCGTAAATGCAACACCCTGAAGGAATCATGCAAATAATATGAAATTTACAACATGCATTAGCGGAGGTGAGATATGCAAATGATTAGAATTTCAGCGCAGACGCACATCACGCGCGCCTGTGGCGCCACTTCAAAGCGCTATTTAAGGCTTGGAGATTTCGACGATTTCAAGTACGGCAATTGTGTTTTTCTTGTGGTTTTTTCAAAAAAACGATCAATTATGCCTCGTAGAAAACAGCGATCATCTTTTGATCAAGTATCCGAGTTCGACAGAGGAAGGATAGTGGCCTACCGAGATTGTGGATTATCTTTCAGGGAAATCGGTAGTCGTGTTGGACGAAACCAAACAACTGTAATGCGGATATGTGATCGTTGGATGCAGGAGGGTAAGACGGACCGACGTGTTCGATCGCATCCACCTCAGTGCACCACTTCACGTGATGACAGGCATATTGTGCGTATGGCAGTGACGGATCTCTCAGCCACATCACGAACCATAGCACAGCACATTCAGTCTGTACCGCATCATCCAGTGTCTGCGCGTACCATTCGACGCCGTTTACAGCATAGTGGTCTGTCCGCAAGACGTCCATTGCTTCGTCTACCCTTGACGCAGAACCACAGACGTTTCCGCCGCCAATGGTGCGATGAAAGAACGATGTGGACGGCAGAATGGAATGAAATTGTCTTTATTGACGAGTCACGCTTCTGTCTGCAACACCACGATGGTCGGATTCGAGTCTGGAGACACCGTGGAGAGAGGATGCTGAACAGCTGCGTTATGCACCGCCACACTGGTCCTGCACCGGGTATTATGGTATGGGGCGGTATTGGATATCACTCTCGCACTCCTCTAGTACGCATTGCCGGTACTTTAAACAGCCAGCGCTACATCTCCGAGGTGTTGGTGCCAGTTGTCCTTCCTTACCTTCAGGGCTTGCCCACAGCCATATTTCAACAGGATAATGCGCGACCACACGTGGCACGCATTGTTCAAGGGTTCTTCGTCAATCGCCAGATTGAATTGCTTCCCTGGCCAGCTCGCTCTCCGGATCTTTCGCCAATAGAAAACATGTGGTCCATGGTTGCTCAACGATTGACCCAGAATACATCCCCAGCTGCCACACCAGATCAACTTTGGCAACGTGTGGAAGCTGCTTGGTCTGCTGTACCCCAAGAACACATTCAAAGTCTCTTTGAATCAATGCCGAGGCGTGTGGCAGCGGTGATCTCCAACAATGGCGGCTACTCTGGCTACTGATTTTGGCAGGAACCACACTTCACAGAAGTCTATAAATTTAATCATTTGATACTTGGTCAACATGTTATCTACAAAATAAATTTTGTTGTGATATCTCTTGTCTTTCTTGGTGTTGCAATTTGGGTGGCCAGCAGTGTACAATAGAATCCTTTGGAAAGATACTTTCGTCCTCTTTTATGGAATAGAATTCTTTGGAAAGATTCTTTCGTCCTCTTTTATGGAATAAAATCCTTTGGAAAGATACTTTCATCCTCTTTTATGGAATAGAATCCTTTAGAAAGATACTTTCGTCCTCTTTTATGGAATAGAATTCTTTGGAAAGATTCTTTCGTCCTCTTTTATGGAATAGAATCCTTTGGAAAGACTCGTCCCTTTTTACAGAATAGAATCCTTTGGAAAGATACTTTCGTCCCTTTTTTACAGAATAGAATCCTCTGAAAACATTTTATTGATCAAGAATGTTAAAACTGGTTGGAAGTCATGCAGGAAAATCTGCACATTGCAAGGTGGAATCATGCGTGTGAACCCCTCCAAAGAAAGAAATAAGGACTCTTTGAGACCTGACAGCGTCTTTCATAGTTGTACACTTAAAAAACGTCTTTATTCGCCAAATCTTACTAATGGGCACTGACTAGCATCGTATGTCAAGACGTGCCTTTTTACCTGAAAGCATTAAGTCATCCCCACTACGTTATTCAACCGGATCGCAATTCCAAGAAAAATCCCTCGGATGCAATCTCATCTGATATTCTGATGCCAAAAGAGCCTGAAAGTCATCCTTGTCTACCCCACATTCCCCCGGAAAACCCTCCTGAAGGTGGCTTTGTTTCAGTTCCGTTCCTTCTCTCTGCCCGGGGACAGATGTAAAAAGCGTCTTCCAAGAAGGGAGGCCTGTTCCGGAGAGGCGCGCGCACGGGAATTTACGGCCCTCCGCGTAAACACCGCGAAATGACTCCTCCGCATATATCTGTCAAGATGGCGGGCGGAGATTTTGTTTATTTTGACACGCAACGGGCCTCTGTCCCTAGGGGTGCGTTGCAGAGAAGCGCCCTCGTGACACGCGCTGCTAATGGGCTGAATCCCCCTTCCACGTGGGGCCCACAACCCTTCTCTGCACTCCTCCCCTCTCTTTGTTTCTTTGGAGGATGATCTCTTCTCTCAGGTATCTGGTGTCTTCTATTCCTGTGGTCTTTCCCTTCGGGGCACATCTTTAGGTGTGGACGGGCTTCACGAACCCGAGGTACACTAATGATCTATACTTTTCCCATGGGTTTTACTGCCTCTGGCAAACATGGGGGTCAGGGTATGGGGAAACCAGGATGTCCAAGTTGCTGTCACTTCTCAAGGAGTCCTTATTTCTTTCTTTGGAGGGAGGATGTTATCCCTCTGAGGGGTTCACAAGCATGATTTCCACCTTGCAACGTGCAGTCTTTCCTGCATGACTTCTCTAACCAGTTTTAACATTCTTGATCAATAAAATGCTTCCAAAGGATACTATTCTGTAAAAAGGGACGAAAGAATCTTTCCAAAGGGTTCTATAAAAGGGGACGAAAGAATCTTTCCAAAGGATTCTATTCTATAAAAGGGGACGAAAGAATCTTTCCAATGGATTCTATTGTATAAAAGGGGACGAAAGAATTTTTCCAAAGGATTCTATTACATAAAAAGGGACGAAAGAATCTTTCCAAAGGATTCATTCTATTGCATAAAAAGGGACGAAAGAATCTTTCCAAAGGATCCCTTCGGGGCACATCTTTAGGTACGGACGGGCTTCACGAACCCGAGGTACACTAATGATCTATTCTTTTCCCATGGGGTCACTGCCCCTTGTAAACATGGGTGTCAGGGTATGGTGAAACCCGGATGTCCAAGCGATCTCTACTTTTCTCGTTCCATTCTTTCGGGCCGCGGTAACCCTGTTGGAAGAGTAACGGATTACCAATCGGAGGGTTGCGAGTTCAATTTCAACCAAAGACCGTGGTGAACAAAGAGGCCGGGTGCACGTTAAATCTGTCATGGCCTGCAATGTCTTCGCGTTGGCGTGGTGTGGAAGTTTGAAGAGTGGGGTGGCAGCTCAAGTGTTGACCTCTTCGTCCGACCGTGGTTCAAAATGACGAGGACGTCAAAATGACGATCCTTCCCTTCGGGATGGATCCAGGACCGTCGCCAATAACCCGTTGTGTTGCTCCAGTGCGACGTTAATTAACTACCTACCATAAAATGAAATGCATTTAACACAAACGAAAATACTTCATAATACTAGTGGAGCTTACGGGAGATAATGACCCGAAAGGATCACGGTTCTTTCTTTTGGGGTTTTATGGCGCATCTGGCCATGCTGCTCCAGACCCAAGAGCTACATAAGAAAGTGACATAAAAGCAGAAAATGAACATCAAGAGACCCAAAATGCTTGTTTGAAGGATTAATCAAAACTCCAGTTTTATTTTTCATAACCTGTGATTTATTGTGCTCGGTTTAGTTTTGGAGTTTTATGACACAATTTTGGCCATGCTTCGCCAGATACAGTATCAAGTAAGACATAATGAAAGTTTTACTGACACCCAGTGAGGAATGCGGCTGACAGGAATCGAACCTGTTCCGCGTGCAACTCGAAGGTTGCAAGCGCAGTGGACATACCCACTGAGCCAAGACGACCCCCGAAATGATCGCGGAAATCCATCGACAGTTCAATCCCTCATTCCTGCTGAATCCAAACTCGTCATTCCCGTGTTTGTTTTGCAGCTTTGATCTGTGTATGGACGGTCGGCATAATTGATCCAATAGCAATGCCCCTGACCAGGCCACTCATCCGGAGGACATCAAAGTGAGCCACTGATTTGTCACGGAGTATTTTACGGGGTGCGGCCTCTGGTGCAGAGGGGGAGGATGTCGAGACGAGATGGCATTAATAGAGGATGGATGAGTCAACGATTCCGTCTGCTTTTGTGAGGGGTGGACTTGGAAAGGATTGGGGCAACCGGATTCTGTATCACTTCTAGAGTATACTCAGCTGGAAGAAGGGGTCTTACAGACTTGTGAGGGTTGTGTGCATTATGGGAGTTAAAATGTATTTGAACTAGATCATTCAGGAGGGTTACGGTACGAATCCAACCAAAGACCGTCGTGTACAAAGGGGGCTGGTGCACATTGAATCTGTCGTGTCCTCCAATGGTGTGGAAGTTTGCAGAGTAGGGTGCCAGCTCAGGTGTGATCCCGACATTTGACCGTGGTTCAAAGTTTCGGGGTGTTGTCCTCGGATCTTTTCCTTCGTGCATTCCTCCCTGGGTGTATTTCTCTCTTCTGTGTCAATTAAACGGTGTGGTATCAATTTCTTAATATTGTATGTCTTGTGTCAATTACATGTTAGTGTATTGCGTGTGGAGCAGCATGGCCAAATATGGCCCTTGCGCCATAAACCCCCCAAAATCAAACCTTTCCCTTCGTGTTTGATGCCGGACCGTCGCCAGTAGACCATTGTGTTGCTCCAGTGCGACGTTAATTTAATACCTACCCACCTGCGACCCGGTGTGGAGATGTGTAGGGAGCTACTGCATTTTTTGGGTGGATATGACCCTGTCATCCACAGAAGGAGATTCCCTTTCTGTGGAAAATGTGCTTTCTCTGCGTTCTACTGACGACGCAAAGTCACCCAATGCATCATCCTACGCTCCCAACGAGTTGATATTTTATTGCTTTTCAATTGCAATTGTATCTGACTCAAAACCTGTCACGTGTCCTCGAGCGTTGCGTCACCGTACTCATCGGAAGGATTTCTCCAATCACATTCGCCGTCGTTCAATCCCTCTATGCGAAGCCACGTCCTTGCGTCGAATCGCCAGTTTAACCTTCCTCGGCCCGTGATTCCACGGAACGTTGTCGCCCATTATGTGCGATTGAATCACCTCTATCGTTACTGGGAAAAGTTCTGTAATCTGTTTTCATGGATGTTGGTTTTTCATTGGGCGTTTCGAAACTTCGTTGAATTTCGATTCATTATATTCATACGATCTAGAGCGATTCATAGAAAGATTGTATGCTCTTGTTAGTTTCTTATTTATGTAATGCTTATCGAAGAGCTGAAAATCTCTGAATTTTCGAAGGGCAATGCGTCTAAAATGATAGATTTTTTTTTGTAAAATAAACTAGAGGATGAGGACTTATTTATGTTTTTAGCACATAATTCGGTGGTTTCCCTTGTGTCTCGTCATCCTTCACGTTGGCGTGGTGTTTAAGTTTGGAAAGTGGGGTGCCAGCTCAGGTGTTGACCTCGTCATCTGACTGATTCAAAATAACGAGGCGTTGTACATGGATCTTTCGCTTCGGGATTGATCCGGGACCGTCGCCAATGGCCCGTTGTGTTGCCTCGGTGCGATGTTGATTACTACTTACTGCCCGTCACCGTGTTCGCTCTAAAACATCAGAATATCAAACGATAGAATATTTATACACCTCAGCAGATTTAACATCTGGTGGTTGTTTTGACGATTCATCTCGTCATTAGTAAAACCATTAGCAGATCTTGATGGACGAGATATCTCGTCATTAGATGAAAACTGACCAGATGTTGGTCTCGTCATCATCAAAAATCGGCAATAACTTGATGACGATATACCTCCACGTCAGCGTGATGACATTTGCGGCCACGACAGATTTAATATGCACCAGCCCCCGTGCACAGATCGGTCTTTTGTTGGATTCGAACTCGCAACCCTCCGGTTGCTAATCCCCTACTCTTCGAACCGGGCTACCAGAGAATGGTGAACAGAGGGTTGTGAATTGCGAAAAAAGGGTTGTGGCAGTCTAATTCGAACCAATACTGAGATGATCCTAACGGCACGTTTTCACGCCTTTGAATGGACATATTATCCGGAGACCCGGTATATGTTAGAAGGTCAGATGCGGATAAAAAAGTTTCCGGGTCGAATCCCTTGTTATCGGATAAAGGGTATGGTCAATGAGTGGAAAACGGGGTTACTGTGAAATGAAAAGTTTTTTGAGGGAGAGCATCGAGAATCGATACTTTACGGATCGATGCTTTTAGGTGCATCGATATTACCTACTCGGATCGATCCAGAATATCGATACTTTTACCGAAAATGTCCATCTCTACCTTAGTGTCCATTCCTCGACGTCGGCTTTCGTTTTCATTTCCCCTCGAAATCCTGGCGCAGCTTGTCCGCTATGGGGCCTTGCGCCATAAAACCCAAACCAACCGCTCGAAATCCTCTTTACCTCTCCAAGGACACAGATAACCGTCTCACGGACACTCCCACTTCCGGCCATCAAATCGTTCCTTCCGGCCATCATTCTTTCTGTCTGACCGTAGAACCTCCCAAATATCGAAGGCATCATCCACTAGCAAATGGGCTCTTGGGGAAAGAGGTAAGAGATGAAAAGAAAGAACAGGAAGAAGTTCGTTTTCTGGAGGAAAAAGTTCCTCCAAGGATAGTAGGTAGTTAATAAACGTCTCACTGGGGCAACACAACAGGCTATTGGCGACGGTCCGGCATCCATCCCATCCAAGGACAACGCCTCTTCATTTTGAACCACGGTCAGATGACGAGGTGAACACCTGAGCTGCACCCGTCTCCAAATTTCCTCACTACGCCAACGTGAGGACATTTGAGACCACGACAGATTAAACGACAGACCCTCCTGTAAGGATGGATTTGCACTGCTTCTGGATATGTGCTCAGATCCGCCCCAAAGTCTACCATTCTCACGAAGGGGACCCACGAATTACTTCTGGATTCCATACCGATGTGAATGGTACACAATGAACAGTTCAATACATTTTAAGCGGCATCAGAAACTCTTACTGATGCCCATACTTTAGTAAAATTCAAACTCGTATCACAAAAAATTGAAATAAAACATCAAATTTGTGAAATGAGCACCGATAGAAAAACCAACACCACACTACAGACTGAGAACAGGACATTTGAAAGGCTTGAAAATGAACAGTGATGCAACCAGAGCGTATAGGTATTGCAACAACTGTCTGGGCGTGGAACTCGCACCTAATCATCCCTGCAATAGTATCTTCTAACCATCGATTACCATCCTTAAGAACAGCTTTTACAGCTAGAAAATAATCGACATCGCGAAAGCTGTGCAAAATGCGACATCTGACTCAAAAATGGACACAACAAGCGACTGTTCAAAATTTTATTTCACCGACTTCGCCACTTCGGCAAAATCGATTTGGACCTCAAAATTCTTTTAAAACAGGATCCACAAGGTGACCTATTTTGTTTCTTTTCAGACATTTGTTTAAAGCTTTATTTGAAAATTAAATAAATCTCTTACGTTGTTATGCATTTTGTTATATTGCATTGTACTTCGCGCCTCATTGCCGTTTTGACACTTGAGTCTTGGCGGCTAAAAGGCTTGTGCACCTCAAATGTCCTCACTTTCGTGTTGTGTGGTAGTTTGGAGAGTGGTGTTCTCGTCACCTGACCGTGTTTCAAAATTATGAGGCGTCCTTCGAGATCGGACCGTCACCAATACTCCAGTGCGACGTTAATTAACTACCTACCAACACTTTTGACATAAGTCTTCACCCAAACCATATCTTTCAGTTAAGTTCTACGAGTGTAAATGATGTGTCTTTCTACACTTATTAAAGTACATTCCTTAAATCGTTGAAATAGTCGGTTGTTTTGCTTCAGTATGATTTTAATTAACTACCTACCAACACTTTTGACATAAGACTTCACCCAAACCAAATCTTTCAGTTAAGTTCTACGTGTGTAAGTGATGTGTCTTTCTGCACTTATTAAATTATATTAAATAAATCGTTGGTTTTTGTTTGACAAAATAAGTATAAAATGTTTTTGATGCTAGAGCGCAAAGATTTCTGGGCCATCTATGGGGATTAACCATCAGAGCCCCTTAGTTAATAAGAATTTTCCTGGACACTTTTTGTAAAGAAACGTGAACCGCCATTTTTTATCTCAGAATTTTCGCTGGGTCCGCTCTAATTGAGACAGAAGTTTTTCACAATCATTTCCCTCACTTTTTCTCATCAGTTTTATTTCGCTCCTTTTTCTTGGGAGCAGGAAGGGGAGGGCTTCGTGCTATAAAATTACGTTCCCCCTGCGTGGCGGGGACTGTATAATGGAGGCGAATAAATTAAGAATTCCTTGACAGAATAAAATACTCGTAAAAATAAATAACTTCTGTGGATGGGAACATAAAATGGAAGAAAAGAAGGAAAAAAGGGCTGTTTTTCCGGAGAAATATTCTTTTGAGGTGCGAGAAAAAGTAATCTTAAAATGTAAATTTAGTTGCAAAAGCGCGCTCCGCTGCGAAAAGTGTTATTTTCTTTTCCCCCAATATTAAAATGAACAAGCGAAAGATGCTTGTAAGACCCGACTTTCTCCGGATTCTTTTTCACCCGAGAATTTAATTCCAAGGAATTGTCGGCCGTCTGTCACGGAAAAAAGTGGCCGCAAAAGAACGTTTTTTACGTCTTCGTTTCATTTTCCATCGGCACGTCGATGCCGGATCGTTTATCACGTCGATAAAATATGTAAATAGCGCGGCAAATTCTGTTTCGGGAAATGGCATCGCCGATCCCACCCGTGACGTCACGCCGGGTGATTCATTTATTTCTGATTCCGTCTTCGCTCGCGACGGCAGAGAAAACGTGTTTGGAAATGTTTGTGATCCCTTGCGGAATCCGTTTTGTTTGTTTTGCGAAGAGTGTATGCATATTCATCGTTGACTCGTTTTTCCATGACTCCGGCAGATGCTACGTCATGCGGATGTTTGAGTTGCTCTGTGGGATTTTGTGGAATTGTGTAATCGCTACTACGGGAGAGATTATCTAAATGTCTTAAGCAGCCGAGTACACACTGGCGAGGTGTAACAATGTAACAGAATTATTGCGTGAACACTAGTCGAACAGATCTTGGGAACAACTTTGGCGAAGCTGTACGACCGGTTGATTTTTGGTAAGTAGTTAATTAACGTCGCACTGGAGCAACACAACGGGCGATTGGCGTTCCATTCGTTGTGGCTCAGTGGGTATGCCCACTACGCTAACAACCTTCTAGTTGTAGGCTGCGCAGGTATGATTCCTGTCAGGTGCATTCCTTCCTGACCCAGGACTCTCTCTTCTGTGTCAGTAAAACTTTCATTGTGCGTGTGTCAATTACTTGATATTGTATGTCTTGTATACCATGGCCAAATATGGCCCTTGTGCCATAAAACCCCCAAACCGACCAACCGGGATTAATTCCGAACGGAAAGATCCAAGGACTCTTCATTTCGAACCACGGTCACTTTCCAAACTTCCACACTACGCCAACGTGAGGAGGCCACGACAAATTTAACATGCACCACAAGTCCCCGTCAACACGACGGTCTTTGATTGGACCGAGTTTCGAACTTGCAACCTTCCGGTTGCTAATCCGATTATCTTCCATCTGGGCTACCGTGGCCCTTGTTGGTTTTTGGAACGAACACGAAAGGGGATCGCAGAAATACACTGAAACGAGTTATTTCATGCTGTGTTCCGAGCTCTTCCATCGGTCCAGAGGTACTCTAGTGATCTTTTCTTTTCCCATGGGTTTCACTCTCTTTAGTAAACACGGGATTCGATCCCCATGATACCCAGGCCATCTTTTTCAGCTTTCTTCCCACGAATCTCTTCTCCAATACCCTTTTTTCATTTCACAACATTTTTATGATGTCTTCTTTTAGACAGTTTGGCCAACTATGGCCATAGAACGCCAAAACAAACAACCAAGCTATTCCATAATGCTCGAACCGAGCATTTTCATTTTCTACACACTAGGTTTGTGGATTCTTTGTTCGCGCCCTGCGCCATAAAACCCAACCTAATCAACCAACCATCGTCTGGGTGTTATAAAGAGACTGAACGCGTCGTCTACATCTGAAGCTGCTTTCAGTACATGGTGCAGTTCACTTAAGCAATGTAACCCACTTCATATGTATACTACACGTCTACAGTCTAACACGTCACATACTTTTAACACACGTCAGAGCCCATTTATCATGTGAGCACCTTAATATTAACTACATTCCACTAAGCGTAACATGTTTCTATCGTGGAAATTGTTTTATAAACTTACACGTAACTAGTGTCCTTCAATTAGAGACAAAGCTTAATACTAACGTATGAACATACTAATATCGTATTGCCCGAAAGTTGCAACTGCATACAATTTGCTATTGAAATAATTATTATTTTGAAGGACCGTCGCAACTCAAGGGTATGTCCACTGCGCTAGCAACCTTCGAGTTTTAGGCGGCGCAGGTTCAATTTCTCTCAGGTGCATTCCCCTGGGTATTGCTTTATATTGTGTCTGGCGCAGCATGGCTAAATAGGTCGCTTGTGCCATTAAACCCCAAAAAACAACCAATTATTTGACAATGCAATAAATACTTCCATTCTTAACATTTCATTTCCACCTGTTTCAGTGCATTTAAAATAATTCCAAAATTGGGGTCCACACAAACCCCACGAGCAGTTAAGGGTTAATACTACCCTGACTTCCAGGCTTAGCATGGGAGTCCCCCTTATGCCCGGGGCCCCTCGGTGAGCTGCATTCGAATCCTCGTTTATTCCATCTTAGCGTCGGAGCACTTTCACCCCTAATCAAGGGAGACCGGGGTTCGCAATCGATGGGGGTTCCTCAGCTTAGGGTAAACGCAATCAGCGTAAATGCTGCCCGATTACCCCGAGGGCTTTCCCCTTTAAGCCCCAGCTTATGGCCCCGATGTCGATGGGGCATGTTTCGGGCATTTTTTCCCTTCGAGAGCGCTAAGCAAGAGGGATCCACTGATTCGTTAATGAGTGGACTTTTCCAGGGTTGCCAGATGTGGAGGAAAAGAAAGCGCCCGATTTCACCCAAACAAATCAGATGGGTTTTGTAAGGAAAAACAGTTAATCATTCTAAAAAGTGTTCATTTTGATTGTATTTAAATAAATAAAATGGTTTGATTTTTTATAAGCTTGGGATCTTAACCGTGCTTTGCGTTCATGTCATAATTACAGGGTTTATTTCTTACATAATATTCCATCAATTGCATCTTTAACAGGATGCAATTGTGAACCGATTTCATGACTTCGAAAGCCGAGAAATACTCCTGAGTAAAGTATCGCATATATCGTCGTCTGGGG
This sequence comes from Meta bourneti, assembly GCA_933210815.1. NCBI lineage: Eukaryota > Metazoa > Arthropoda > Arachnida > Araneae > Tetragnathidae > Meta > Meta bourneti. The sequence goes on along the minus strand of OW119930.1, from coordinate 94,030,338 downwards.
TCAGCTCTTTAACCTAGACTTATCCATCATCTAACCTGGTATTTGGATCCGTCCTGTAAGTGTGGGTAACGGATATTTTGATCCCCTCATCTAATCAGGTACTTGGAACTGTCTTCTAAACTGGTTCTCGGACCCGTAGTCTAGCAAGGTACTGGAGTCCGCCCTCTAAAAGGTGATGTGACTTATCCAACTTGATGATGGGACCTGTCCTCTAGGTGTGGGTAACAAGTATTTGAACCCCTCATCTAATGAGATACTTGGGACTGTCTTGTAAATTGGTTCTCGGACACAGTCTAAGAATGTACTGGGGCACTGTCTCTAAAAGGTGATGTGACTCATCCAACCCTATGATGGGACCTGTCCTCTAATCAGACACTTGGAACTAGTCTAGCAAGGTACTGGGGTCCGCCCTCTAAAAGGTGATGTGACTCATCCAACATGATGATGGGACCTGTCCTCTAGGTGTGGGTAACAAGTATTTGAACCCCTCATCTAATGAGATACTTGGGACTGTCTTGTAAACTGGTTCTCGGACACAGTCTAAGAATGTACTGGGGCACTGTCTCTAAAAGGTGATGTGACTCATCCAACCCTATGATGGGACCTGTCCTCTAATCAGACACTTGGAACTAGTCTAGCAAGGTACTGGGGTCCGCCCTCTAAAAGGTGATGTGACTCATCCAACATGATGATGGGACCTGTCCTCTAGGTGTGGGTAACAAGTATTTGAACCCCTCATCTAATGAGATACTTGGGACTGTCTTGTAAACTGGTTCTCGGACACAGTCTAAGAATGTACTGGGGCACTGTCTCTAAAAGGTGATGTGACTCATCCAACCCTATGATGGGACCTGTCCTCTAATCAGACACTTGGAACTAGTCTAGCAAGGTACTGGGGTCCGCCCTCTAAAAGGTGATGTGACTCATCCAACATGATGATGGGACCTGTCCTCTAGGTGTGGGTAACAAGTATTTGAACCCCTCATCTAATGAGATACTTGGGACTGTCTTGTAAACTGGTTCTCGGACACAGTCTAAGAATGTACTGGGGCACTGTCTCTAAAAGGTGATGTGACTCATCCAACCCTATGATGGGACCTGTCCTCTAATCAGACACTTGGAACTAGTCTAGCAAGGTACTGGGGTCCGCCCTCTAAAAGGTGATGTGACTCATCCAACATGATGATGGGACCTGTCCTCTAGGTGTGGGTAACAAGTATTTGAACCCCCTCATCTAATCAGATACTTGGAACTGTCTTGTAAATTGGTTCTCCGACCCATAGTCTAAGAATGTACTGGGGCACTGTCTCTAAAAGATGATGTGACTCATCCAACCTGATGATGGGACACTTGGAACTAGTCTAGCAAGGTATTACGTTCCGCCTTCTAATCAGTTACGAGGGGGCATGCTACGTCCTATAACTACGCCTCTAAGTACTGTGGCTCTCCTCCAACCTGATACTGGGACCCATTCTTAAGCCATGTACTTGAGCAAAAAATTGGAACCTGTAGGGTAGATGTGGCGGAAGGTATTCGACTCCAGCAGATTGCCTAAATACACTTATTTTTTAGGGAATTGAAACAAAGGATTCACTGAAAAATCGATGCATATCATCGATCTCGGCATGAAAAAATCGATGTCCTGGATCGATTCAGAGATCTCCATCATCCTAGGTAGGACATAAGACTTATTGGGCACTCGTATCCCGATTCTGCATCTCTTCCATGGCGTGCGGCAGCGGGGAGATTCGTGACTTTTCCGGAACCGGGAAAAACTTGTGAGAGAAGTAAAAGTATTCCTTATCAGCGGAGATGTATCGTCATCGTCTGCGAGAAAAGGAAACTGATGCACGCGGAACAATGAACGGTTCCTTGAGACAGACACGCGAACCGTTTGTGAAAGATGCACTTTCGGATCGCTCTTTCCCGTGTCCTTTCTTCTGTGGCCTTTATTAATGCGTTTTTGTTATTGCCAGTTTTTCGGATTTCGACGTTAAGTGTGGCTTTTCCTCTTCATGGCATGGGAAACGGCATTTTTGGAAAGACTTCCCAAAGAAAGTTTTCGGGAAGAGGCCTTTGCGTTCTTTGCTTGACTTTTTCTCCTTTCTGGGAATGGATGCTTTGGTGTCATTCTGTTTGAAAGGGAAGTTGAGATGAACAGCGGAACATCTAGTTTCGTTACTTGGGGTTTCGTGCGCTGCATAGATAACGGAAGTTTTGCGGAGAAACATCGCTCAAGGGGGACAACGTAGATAAAACTGGGATTGTTTCAGTCGAAAACTTCTAAAGATTTCGAAGAAAACTAAAATTCGCTGTCTGTCTTAGAATCACCTACGAAAAATGACATGTAGATAAATCCTTGGATCCCAGGTAGGAGAGTAGTCGTTTTATTTTCCCTTGTGTAAGCTGTCATATTCCGTGAAATAAAGAAAAGAAATCTACAAAAAAGCAGCGTTGGTGTCTGTAAACATCTACACCGTTAGAATCCTATTTGATGCAATTCCGCTTTGAACCAAATGCGGAAAACACAGGATACATTAATGCTCGTTCGATTTGTTATGAATGTCCAGTTGAGAGTAACGGATTAATAACCGAGGACTGCAAGTTCGAAACTCGATCGAGTCAAAGACCGTAGTGTACTCGGGAGCTGGTGCACGTTAGAATCTGTCGTGGCCTCCAATGTCCTCACGTTGGCGTGGTGTGGAAGTTTGGAGTGGGGTGCCAGCTCAGGTGTTAACCTCGTCATCTGACCATGGTTTAAAATTACGTGTGTTGTCCTCGATTCTTTCCCTTGGGGAATTGATCCAGGACCGTCGCCAATAGCCCCTTGTGATGCTCCAGTGTGACGTTAATTAATTACTATAACCATTACCAATGCGTTGTCTCGTCTTTAGCAAAAACTGCCCAAAGTTTTATGGACGAGATACCACGTCATTAGAAGAAAACTAACCAGATCTTGATGGACGAGATATCTCGTCATTAGCAAAAACTGCCCAAAGCTTGATGGACGAGATACCACGTCATTAGCAAAAACTGCCCAAAGCTTGATGGACGAGATACTACGTCATTAGAAGAAAACTAACCAGATCTTGATGGACGAGATATCTCGTCATTAGCAAAAACTGCCCAATGCTTGATGGACGAGATACCACGTCATTAGAAGAAAACTAACCAGATCTTGATGGACGAGATATCTCGTCATTAGCAAAAACTGCCCAAAGTTTTATGGACGAGATACCACGTCATTAGAAGAAAACTTACAATATCTGGATCTCGTCCTCAAAAAATATCGACAATATCAAAATGAATCAGATCTTGATGGACGAGATCTCTCGTCAAATCCACTTGGAGTGTCAATATGACACAATACAATTCCAAACAGAATGTATAATAGTCCAAAATACTATAATAGCAGTAACTCAAAAGGGTAATGTTTTACTATAAAAACAGGGAAGGGCGATTAAAAGATCGACATTCTGCAGCATTTACTGGAGCTTAAACACCATTGGCGTGTGGACAACAAAGCGCCCCGTTTCGATGGATCCGAGGCAGGATTCCTTTTTCAATCCGATTAAGCCATCGTCCTCTGCCGATATTACTCGACCGTTTTATCTTCCTGATAAAGCGAGCGGCGAAACCCAAAGTGACGTGGAACAGAATGTCCGCGAAATCGAACGACACGTCTGTCATCTCTCTCGTCCTCCGAACATCATTAGTCTTTATAAAAGCTACTTAATAAAACAAAGAATTCGATTCCTTCCCCCTCCGCTCCTGTAAATACCAAACGACTTTCCCCTTCAGCATTTCCATTCGATTTCCATTGAGACGGCGGCTCCCTGTCACGCGCATCGATCCCCATCCCTTAGGTCCTCCCCTCTCTGTTCTTAAGTGAACAAGGATGAAAATTTTCCCAATTTCCTTTCTTTGGGGTGGTAGCCCGTTTGGAAGAGTAACGTCAATCGGAGGGTTGCGACTTCGAAACTATGTCCAGCCAAAGACCGTCGCGTGCACGGGGGCTGGTGCACGTTAAATCCGTGGTGGCCACCAATATCCCCGCGTTGGCGTGGCGGGGTAGTTAGGAGAGTGGGGCGCTAGCTCAGGTGTTGACCTCGTCATCTGACCGTGACTCGAAATGACGCTTCCTCGGTGGGTGGGTAGGTATTTAATTAACGTCGCACTGGAGCAACGGGCTATCGACGACGTTCCTGGGTCAAACCCGAAGGGAAAGATCCGAGGACAACACCGCGTCATTTCGAACCACGGTCAGATGTCGAGGTCACACCTGGGCTGGCACCCCACTCTACAAACTTCCACACCACGCCAACGTGATGACGTTTGAGGCCACGACAGATTTAACGTGCACCAGTTCCCTTGTACACGACGGTCTTGGGTTAGATTCGAACTCGCAACCCTCCTGTTGCTAATCCATTACTCTTCCAACCGAGCTACTGCGGCAGTGTTGACCTCGGATCTTTTCCTTCGGTATTGATGCCAGACCGTCACCCGTTGTGTTGCCCAGTACGACGGAAATTCAACACCTACTCAAAGTGTTTACAATTTAATTTTTTGGGCTATAAACTGAGCAGCTGTAAAGGGAAATATATTTTTTGTCAGTTTTTCTGGTCTTAGATTACCACATTTTACTAAACCATTTATGCAAGTTGTTTATTTCGGGTTAATAATAGCCCCCCGAGTTTTCCTCCTTTTGGTTGTTTTCATCGGAGACTAGAACTCGGGGTGGAGTTGCGTTTCTTGTCCTGAGACATCGTCGGGAATTAGAGCTATGTTGATATGGAAGCAGCCGAGTTGAGTTGGAAGATTCGCTGAGGATTACGACTCCCCCTTGAAGACTAACCGAGGGGGAGACGTAAGAGGTCTTCGGGTTCTCCAGGTTTTCTTCGAATTTGTTCGGTGCTTTGGGTAGGTTCGGGAATGTTCGGCGTCGAGTTCTGATTTTGAGAGTAGGCAGGAAAAAACTGTTACTCGTAATATTTTTCAGCGATTCCATAAATTTGCGACGAGAGGGAACATGAACGTCCTGGCAGCTTCAAGATTCCTTACTTTTCAATATAGGCAGCCAACAATAAATAAAATTGAACCTAAATTTAACGCATTTATTCATTGGGTTGATGCAGTTCATCTCGTTATTTGACAAAAATTGAAGAAAAGTTTTATTTACTAAATTACATTGAATCAATATAGTATGTGCCGTTCTGTTCCATGACCTCCATCTCCGATAGCTTTATCATCACGCGCTCATAGGAGTCTGAGGTTTCTGGCTAAAAAACTGAGCCAGAGACGAAGCCTTCTGAACCACTTACAGCACATGGAATCGTCAACGTCACTCCTCATACTACACAACACATATCTTTTGCGTCTGCGAAGTATTCTTGCCTTTTCGGAAATAAAAAAGCATATGTCGAAAATGCTCCTTATTTTCTGCCGTTTTTGATGCTTAATAAAATTTTTAAAAATACAACCAAATGCCTACCTACCCAAGTACTCGCTGAAATTATTTCCTTTCAAACAACAAAATTTTACCCGTGGAGTAGAAAATACTTCGGTTTTGCGATGCAGCGCCAAAAACGGGACGAACGTTTTTATCAAACCGATAGAAGGGTGAATCCATTTCAAATCCAGGAAGATTGTTTGCCTCGCCATCTTCGAATCGAATGATTTTTTGCAAACAGGTACATCTTGGGCCACCTTAAATCAACATTTTTTATAATCTCGAAAAAAAATTCTTCGAGATACAGCGCTGTGAAAGTGACGTCACAAATTAAAATTTATTTTTCTTATGCGATTTTTAACTAGGAGATGTACGCTATCTCCTGAAGTATTTAAGATTATCCAATTTTTTTTGTTTTTTCAAAACAATTGTGAGATTTTAGAGCAACTATTGATACTAATTTCAATAGTGGTCCGTAAATAGTAATGGAAATGTGAATTTTTTAATTTAATGAATTTTAAATTCGTTTTTCTCAAGAAAGCCATCTTGTAAAAATCTGATGATTTTTTCTGAGTTCCTATATAAATATTCTATCAGAGTGTGAGAGTTTTGCAGGTTTTGAATAGTTAAGCTTAAGTAAATTATTTTGTGTAATGACCCTGATCGGAAAAACCGACGCTAGCAGAAAATAATGAAATACCGTAAAATTTGCTTTCAAAGTACGAAAAATCCCTAAGCGCATCTCAAATTCCCTATAAAAGGACGAAAAGGTTTTCAAAATACCTAAATGAAATCGAGATTCCCTTTCAATTCAGTACGCTTTCTGTATTTGCTTAAAATACTTTTACTCAACGTTAACCGAATAATTTCGATAATAATTTATAGTATTTACTTAATTTGAATAAATTATCTATTACAAAATTATATATTAAACATTTACACGTAATTTCACAAGCATATCGTAATTTTGCTGTTCATCTCACTACAAAACCAAATTAAAAAAATACACTGTAATTGTTTTGATAGAAAGGATCAGTGTAATAAACCCCTACATATTTAAGATATTAATAAATTCCTATAACTATATGAAAACATTTAAACAGTATTGAAACTCGTAGCACAAAACGTAATACCCTATAAATCCTCATAAAACAGTTCGAAAATTGCATAGATAAGAATAAGTAATATATTCAACATCGCAGATAAAAATAATATGAATTTTTATGTACCTAAAACAATAAGAAAAGTTGCTAATTTGAATATTAGTTACGTTAAATAAACTATTAATTTTAATAAATTGGGAGATTTGTTATTTAAATTCGGCGAAAGTGTTTAATCTGTCCTTTCTGCCACATAAAACTCCAAGAAAGCATTCAACGGATACTTCAATAAATGACTATTTCAATGTTGAACTTCACGAATGCAATTCATAACTAAATAGCCCCTCTTAGTTATATATATATATATATTTTTCGCGAATCGACTCAGAGTTCAGTCGGGCCTTGTATATGTTAGACAAAACCGGCACCGTCTAATCAAAGCAATGGTTATAACCCGATCTTTTAGTCCTACTTGATGAAAATGGCCCCTCTTTGTTATTTTTCGCGAATCGACTCCGAGTTCAATCGGCAGCCCGAATCAGTTGCCTCTTCCGGCCACTCAAGCGCATAAATTGCTTTTTAAGTAAAGATCCCGTCGCACATTACGCGGTAACGTTCTTCCGAAACCACATTCGAAAGGTCTCGTGTAACGACGTGCCCTTTTTTCTTCCCACCAGCCAAGGTCGAGGACAGCCTCCCCTCGGGAATGAGTCGAGGTTTAATGGTTCCAAATGGTGATTTCACTTCCCCGAGAACACCTCCCAGATCGGATCGTTTTTAGGGTGCACGCAGTCTGCCTCGCTCCAGTAGTGCTGCTCCTGTTATTTCCTTCGTCCTCGCTCGGCTGGGCAATTCTGGCAGCCAGCGGAGCGGGACCGTGCTACATGCAGGAAGACACAAATGAAATTATCGAATGCACCTTGGATGTGCCGTGATTATCTCGACCCCCTTCCTCCTCACCTCCATCGGACCCGAAAGCACGATCCCTTGCAGTCGCTCCTCGGCGACGATAATCCGCGACCACTTGTAGAACATGCGCCATTGTTTGGAATCGTTGGTATTCTTCATTGGTCAGGATGCTTGTCCGTTTGGGTTCGGTGCGGTCCCTCAGACGATAATTATCACTCGATCGGTGTAAGGGAGATGTCGGGACAAGGTTCTGATTGGGGGATTCGTGGTCGACTTGCTTTTGATTGTTGTGGTGCCTCGTTTTACTTTCGATCGAACGCGTTCTTTTTAGAGTGACGGACGGGGAGTGCTTCGCGAATCGTGCGACGGTTCGCTTAATTTGCGTTTCGAGTCTTCGCTTCAAGTGAAATGGAGCGCACTCAATGTCTGATTTAATCAGACAGGCATGTCCTTATTTTCCCAATCAGATTATACCAGCCATCGAGGAATAGAATCAGAAGCGATGGTGTCATTATTTTATTATTTTAGCTCGGTTTAACTCCGTCCACCCCCGCGGTGGTCCGGTTGGAAGAGCAACGGATTAGCAACCGGAGGATTGCGAGTTCGAATCCAGCCGAACACCATCGTGTACAGAGGGGGCTGGTGCACGTTAAATAACTGTCGTGGCCTCAAATGTCCTCACGTTGGCGTGGTATGGAAGTTTGGAGAGTGGGGTACCAGCGCAGGTGTGACCTCGTCATCTGACCTTTGTTCCAAATGACTTGGTGTTCTCGGATCTTTCACCTGGGGGTTGATCCCTGACCGTCGCCCATAGCCCGTTGTGTTGTTCCTGTGCGACGTTAATCGAAATAGCTACCTATGAACTAGGCACCGCGGCCCCAAGGAGTACTTTATTAAATATTGCAACATTTACGATTTGTGACACTGACCCTTTCTTTTGACCATTACCCACAATACTTTCGTCATCTGACAGTGATTCAAAATGAGGTGTTGTCCTCGGATCTTTCTCTTCGGGGTTGATCCCGAACCGTCGCCCATAGCTCTTTTTCTCCAGTGCGAAGTAAATTCGACTGCCTACCAATATATCCAACAGAACTTGCTTTACTTGAAAAATACATTATTCGTTCATTTTTAATCTTTTCGAGTCATTTTGTTTGATTTATGTTGCGCCATAACACCCAACATCCGATCCAATCCCATCGCCTCACTGTAATTATTGAATAGATTAAAAGTACACCCAGTCAAGTTTTGATTTCAAGGACGCGTGGAAGCATTGAAAGAAACCCGAGGTTATCGGGTCAGGTATGTTCCAGATCGTGTCTCAGATGAGAGATTGGATTGTTTCGGCCACTATCTGGAATTGCAGGGGAGTATCTGGGGTCAGGGTGTTCTCTCCCCTTGCTCTTTTCCTCCTTTTGCCTCACATTCACAATCGAGATTCCCTTTCGCAACCTTGAACCACATCTTTCCGACTGGGCGGGCGTCGCTTTGTTTCCCTTTCACCCGTGGCACCATTTTCAAGTTATGAATATAAAAATTCGAAAAATTTTCAGTACCGTGCTGTGAGAGGTGGTTGGGGACTGAAATGGGGAGATGGAGGTAGGTAAGTATTTTAATTAACGCCGCACTGGAGCAAAACAACGGGCTATTGGCGACGCTTCCGAAAGGAAAGATCCGAGGACAACACCACTTCATTTTGAACCACGGTCAGATGACGAGGTCACACCTGAGCTGGCACCTCACTCTCCAAACTTCCACTAACGTGAGGACATTGGAGGCCACGACAGATTGAACGTGCACCAGCCCCCTTTGTACACGATTGCTGGATTCGAACTCGCAACCCTCCGGTTGCTAATCCGTTACTCTTCCAACCGGGCTAACGCAGCACCCCAAAAATGGGGAACTCAAACCCTCGTTTTGCCGTGAATATTCAGGCCTGATGCTGTATTGTGGAATGAATAAAGCAGACACAGGAAGTTTGAACGATTATTTAGCGTGAATGTTCAACAATTAATGTACTGTTTGAACGATTAAAGTGCAGTATTTTTATATTAGAATTGAAACATAATTTTATTGATTCGAGGCCTGTGATTGGTAGCGAAGTTCGGTAGCTTGCGAATGACATGTTTATATTCGTTCCTCACTTCACGCAATTCAAAGTAACACTGGCTCAAAGCTCGCCCAGAATCGTAGAATTTCGATATATTGCGGACACGTGCTCAGTACGCCTGCGCACTCGGTCATGTCAGGTACAGACATCCTGTCTACTCGACGGTAGTTACGAAACCATAAGGCAAAACAGTTGTAACGCTTTTTCTCTGACGCTCGACTTTTCATGCATACCCTCAGTACTGATCCGATTTTAAAGACGTTTTTACGTCGAAATGTCACAAGTCTTATTTTTGGAGAGAAGATATTCTAGAAAAATCTTCTCTGCTCACTCGAGCCATACAATATGCTAGAATTCCATCGATAACTGTCGCACACACACTTTGGACTGTATGCACCATTTTATTCTCAAGTACTCAAGGTAGGTTATTAGAAACCGGAGGGTTGCTAGTTCAAATCCAGCCAAACAATTGTGTACACGGAGGGCTGGTGCACGTTCAATCTGCCGTGGCTTCAAACGTCCTCACGTTGGCGTGGTGTGGAAGTTTGGAGAGTAGGGTGCCAGCTCGTCATCTGACCGTGGTTCAAAATCACGCGGTGTTGTCCTCTGACCTTTCCCTTCGGGTTTGATCCGAGACCGTCGTCAGTAGCCCGTTGCGTTGCTACAATACGACGTTAATTAAAATACCTACCTACCTCCATTACGATTTATGAAAGTATTCATTACAATAGAAAACAACGTGAGTTTAATGATTTTATTTCAAGATGCTATAAGGGATTTTATGATTTGTAGTGTTTTTAATTTGCAAACAAGTATCTAAGAAATCGAAACCCAGCATTTTCGTAAGGAATCCCTTCGCCACTGGTCTATGCGTCCGTCCACTTGTCTATCCAAATGCTTGAAGAAACCCCGATTGGCTCCTGGCTATGCTTCCGACGCGGAGTTAGTATCATGGAAACATAAAAAGAACCTCGCAGAAAAGGTGAAGAAGTGGTAACATTTTTTCCCTCTTTTCTCCACCGGTTAATGAAACAGCATTCCTGGTAATATTTTCTTTTCCTTTTGATCAAAGGAGGAAAGACAGAAGGGAAGGAAAAAAACGTTCTCAATGTTCGGTAGAGTCGTTCGTAGTGAAAGGCAGTCGTTGACCAAAGAAGCGTCGTCACACTTCGGTGCCTCTCCGGTTCTGCTTCGAGTCCTCTCCGCTCTGGAAGCCTTTTCTGTGTTTTCGTGAGACAAAGACGGGAATTCCACTCAATTGGATCCGCTCGCTTCTTATGGGATGGGGTGTTTTGTCCCGAGTGGACCACCTCCGCTTCGAACTGCGGTGTTACGCCGGCGTGGACGACACAGATTCGCACCAGGAGGAGGTGGAACCGTCTGGGGCAGGGGTCAAGAGTTCCGTTCCATGGGATGAGTGGTCTAATTTACATTCGGGTAAAAAATGGCAGTAGAGGGACAATAACACCAAACTTTGTGGGGATAGTTTATAGAGCACTAAACACGACAGGTGCTTTCGCTCTGGAAATAAGGATGGTGTTATTTTAGGTATTTTATTTAACGTCGCACTGGAACACAACACAACGGGTTATTGGCGATGTCCGGGATCAAACACGGAGCTAAACATCAAAGGACAACACGTCATTTTGAACCTCGGTCAAATGACGAGGCAACACCTGAGCTGGCACCACACTTTCCAAATTTCCACACCACGCTAACGTGAGAACGTTTGAGACCGCGACGGATTTAATTTGCTCCAGCCCCCTTTGTACACAACGGTCTTCGAACCAGTTGCTAAACCGTTTCTCTTCCAATACCATTGCCCCCCACAGTTGAATGAGTTCATTTTGTTCGTAGGTTAGGTCATAACAACAGCCCTGAATAAAAAAAAACACTACGGCATTCGTGCATGCGGTGCGTGTAATGTATGCACAAAATCGTCCTTTGATGGACTGAATGAAACCTAGGTAGAGGTCTAATATCTGCCATCTGTTCGGAACTAACCCCTCCAAAGACGGACCCAACACAAGCACGGGATTAGCCTGCGCTACGAAGTTTGCGCACAAACCGCCCAAGTCCCATAATCCTCACGTGTCTTCGTCATAGACGTCGCATACATTAGGGAGTCGACCCATTCAGCGAAGCGATTTGGGACGCCCCGGTGACCCTTCGTCAAAGGGATCAGTTCCAAATTCTCCCTTTTTACACTCCCCCGCCTTTCCGAAATTCCATTGAGAATTTCACTCCAGAAAGAAAGGAGAGCTTAGGTCCAAGTGAGTGTGAAATTCATCCCTTCTAATCGCTTGAATACATTAGCATTAATGGAAGGGAAACTGAGGCTCAGGGGGTGACTTCTGAGTGATTTTATGGGTCACCCGAACCTCTCTTTTGTCAACAGATTCGGTAATTTCAAGCAACTTCGCTTACAAAGAAGGGTGACATAACTTTTGGGTCCTCTTGGAAACCTATAGTGCAATCTCGTGTGGGGAATTGATGACTTGAGTGAAGTGTTCGCTCTATCGGTACGTCCTTTTGAGTTTTTCCGGTGCTTGTATCAATGGGTAGGTAGTTAATTAACGTTGCACGGGAGAAACACAACGGGCTATTGGCGACGGTCCGGGATCCATCCCAAAGGAAAGGTCGGAAGACAACACCACGTAATTTTGAACCACGGTCGGATGAAGAGGTCAACACCTGAGCTGGCATCCCACTCTTCACACTTCGATACCACACCAACGTGAGGACATTTGAGGCCACGACAGATTGGACGTACACCAGCCCCCTTTGTACACGGCGTGTTTTGGTTGGATTCGAACTTTCAAACCTACGGTTGCCAATCCGTTACTCCTCCAACCGGGCTACCGTGGCCCCTTTTGGTTGAAACAGGTAATATTTGGTTGAAAACAGTAATAGAAACTAGTTTGTTGAAGTCGAAAACTAGTTTGATGGTTGGTTTGGTTTTATGGCACAAGGGCCATATTTGGCCATGCAGCGCCAAACACCGGACAGACAACACCAAGTAATGAATATACACACACAAAGAAAGTTTTGCTAACACAGTAGAGAGAAACACCCAGGAGGAAATCGAAGCTGTACCGCCTACAACCCGCAGTTTGCTAGCGCGGTGGGCATAGCCACTGAGCCATATATGGAACTAAAAAATCTTTAAGAAATTAGGTGGAAGATTTTTCATCTTTCGTTCTGGATTTGCTGTTAAAAGGAATTCGGAGCGTTCGAATACCGAAGAGACAGTATTCACAAATACCGTTGATTTAATCGGGGAATATGAGCACTCCTCGACCGTAGAGTGGTAAGATTACAGAACCAGTTAGAGATCATGTAGGGAAACATCATGGTAAAATAATGCGTGGCATCCGAGTTAAAATTTGACCGCTTGAAAATCCTAGCAAAAACAACCTTGATGTACCAACCGTACATCTATTATTTAAATACGATTTCGGGCAGACTAATGATGCAAAAACAGCTCTGATCTCACAGCTCACCAATCCATTTGTCGCCCGGCTCCCTGTCACTCTAAACGTTCGAGGAGTGCTCATATTTCACGAATCAATTTACGGTATTCGTGAATACTGTCTCTCCGGTATTCGAACGCTCCGAATTCCTTTTAACTGCAAGAAAGCAGGAACGAAAAATGACGCGCTCTCCCTCTTCCACTTAATTTCTTAAAGATTTTCCAGATCCATATATAAGCTGACTTGGGATCCCTCTTTTTATATTGGACGACTCCATCCATTCGACATTACGCGATAGAATTTAGTTATTGCCCTCCCTCTCCCCCAACAATCCGATTAATACCGTTTTCTCCCACCCCTTTTTATTCACTGCCCTCCATCCCCTTCCCTGCCGTGCCGATTTAAAATGAAATCTATTGCTTGTCCCCGGTTTCTATCCCCGGTTTGTATTCCGCTCTCTATTCCAGCCTCTCACAAAGAAGAAAGAGGTAATAATAAAAAAAAAGCGGGGGTGGCAACAATCCATCACTACTCATCCTGCACCCCCATCTCTTCGAGGGGTGGGGGTATGGTGATGGGCAGTTACTCAGAAAGTGACCCGGGCGAGTGGGAAATCCAGTGCTCGGATCTGTCTTTGCCATTTTTCTTCCTGACGAGAATCGTCGTTGAAGTCTGGTCATTTTTCTTTTTCGAGGTTTTGTCTCCCCTCGCTCTCTTCACAAAAGAATGAATGAAGGGAAGAGTGGAGAATGCTGTTTGCAAACTTGAAATGCGTCAGGGGGCAAGTAAAAATGAGCTTTTGCTAGATGGACAAATAAAAATGAGCTATACCTAAATGAACAAGTAAAGGTGAGTTATTGCAAATGTACAAGTAAAAGTGAGTTATTGCCAATGAACAAATAAGAATGAGCTATATCTAAATGAACTCGTAAAAGTGAGCTATAGCCTATGAATAAGTAAAATGAACTATTGCCAATGAACAAGTAAAAATGAGCTATTGCCAATGAACAAGTAAAATGAGCTATAGTCAATGAAAAAGTAAATATGAGCTATACCTAAATGAACAAAATAGCCCGTTGTGTTGATGTGTGACGTTAATTGTAATACCTACCTAAATGAACAAGTAAAAATGAGGTGTACCTAAATGAACAAGTAAAAATGAGGTGTACCTAAATGAACAAATTAAAATGAGCTATTGCCAATGAACAAATAAGAATGAGCTATTGCCAATGAACAAGTAAAAGTGAGTTATTGCCAATGAACAAATAAGAATGAGCTATACCTAAATGAACACGTAAAAATGAGCTATTGCCAATGAACAAGTAAAATGAGCCATAGCTAAACGAACAAGTAAAAATGAGCTATACCTAAATGAACAAGTAAAAACGAGCGATAAAGCCGAATTGCACGATGTATTGAGATGCGATATAACGAGATGTTACTGTATATTGAATTTGCAATTAATTAGGCTCACTGGAGCTTCAATCAACTGCAGACGCTTTATACACAATTTTCATGGAATTGTGCAAAAAAATCTGGGGATGAACGTGGAACCAGAAAAAGTGACCTTGCCCTCTTAGATGACCACCCTCTGTCCTGCTTAAAATTCAACCTTTATAGAAAAATTGCACATCATTGTTACATGAGCAAATCTCGATCTGAGCTTGTAGATCTCAACATGTCAAGAAGGGTTTCTCCACGTTGACAAGACTGCACAGTAGACGCCTAAAATATATGATCTTTATAGATGACACCAGGCCTTTTTCCTCAGTGCTCTACATTACATCGCATTGGACATACCAAATACTCATCGTCATTTATTACTTGGGGAAAATGCTCCTTCGTGCCATACGTGTTTTACACCTTTTACCGTTCATCACGTTTTAGTAGTTTGCCCTGATTTTAATCATCAGCGTCGCAGATATATTTTAGTAGCTCTATTTTAGCTATGCAGGATTTGATAGGGGAAAACCAACACCCGAGCCTTTTCCCTTTTTTAAATAAAATTGGATTTTAAATTATATTTAATATATATCTATATTTTTTATTCATTAGGAATTTTACATTTTATTCAGTAATCAATTTCTTGCGCTTGATTCTATTATAACACTATTTTTTAATATATATATATATATATATATATATATATATAAGGGTTCTTGTTATTATTTGCATTTTGTTTTTATTTGGTTTCTCCTTTTTGATTTGTGGTGATGGTCTATATATATATATATGTGTGTGTGTGTGTTACCGTGAAAGACCGAAGTTAGAGAATGTCAATATTCTCCGGTGAATATCGACACATACCAAATACGTCGGTGAAAGACCGAATATTTGGTTGTATTCTTAAACATTCGGACCACCGCCGGTGTATGTCGACAAGCACAGATAAGCTCTGGTGGGGGTCGAAACGAGAAGGCGGAGAGGCCACAGCCAGAGAGGCGGCCTTCAGTTTAAGTTGTTGCAATAAATAAGATTGCATAACGTTAATCACATAATTTATGTGTAAGTTTATGATTGGTATTATTTTCTCATTTAGAATGTACTGTTCGTTTTAGGTTCAACAGTTTATTTACATGTGCTGTTACTTAAGCTTTCTCCTATTTTGACATATATCATGTTTTAATAACAAAGTATGATTTTAAAAGTTGCATTTCTGTCTTAACGTCACAAAAATATTTTTATTCAACATTCACCATCAGTGCATGTCGACATTTGCCGGTGTAAGTGAGAAATAATGATATTTAGCAAACATTTCGGACATACACCAAGAGACTATGTGAATGCTGACATTCACCGGAGAATACCGACATTTGCCAGATATCGGTCTTTCATAGTAACATACACTGATTTTGAGATTTTTTCTAGCGCTTGCCGCGGCTGGTCCTTTTTTGGAACTTACGCCAAAAAATTCAACCATCAATCAATCTACATTACATCCTACATTGTATCAATGTCAGTAGCCCAAGAAATTCTTTTCAACCCCACCAACAATAGCTGAAAAATTTAATTTCGCACAACCTCCATGTCTTGGTGGTTGTTATCTGGTGCACGTTAAATCTGTCGTTCGTGGTTAGAATTCAGCCAAAGACGTTAAATCTGTCGTAACCTCAAACGTCCTCACGCTGGCGTGGTGTGGAAGTTTGGAGAGTGGGGTGCCAGCTCAGGTGTGACCTCGTCTGTTTGTGGTTCATCCTCTCTAGTTTGAATCCAACCAAAGACCGTAGTGTACAATTGGACTGGTGCACGTCAAATCTGTCGTGGCCTCAAATCTGACCGCCAGCTCAGGTCGTCATCTGGCCGTGGTACAAAATGCGTCGTCCTCGATCTTTCCCTTCAGGATTGGCATCGAACCGCCGCGAATAGCTCGTTGTGTTGCTCCAGTGTGACATAAACTACCAACCAACGAAACTGACTGGAATTTCATCTGCTGTTCGCAAATGTAAAATTAATCGGGGACGATTAAAAACGAGCGATATAGCCATGTGTGATAGTTCGGGGGACGATTAAAAACGAGCGATATAGCCATGTGTGATAGTTCGGGGGACGATTAAAAACGAGCGATATAGCCATGTGTGACAAATCGAGGGGTCACTACTCTTATTTAAAGCTCAACTGAGTGCCAACTCTTTAGAAATAAAAGTTTGAATTTGAATAAATACATGCGTTATATTTAAATATTTCTGTGTATACTAAAGTTATTTCCCTTTTTCAGGTAAGTTGGAGAAATATTTTATGTCGTGCAATCTCTGTTAGGTAAAGTACATATATTTATTATTTAAATATAAAATGTGCCTTATGTGTGGTTCATAAATCTCAAATTCTCTTCGCCCAGTCTTCGGGGCTATGATTCGACCACTGGGATTCAGTTTCAATCTCTACTACATGAAATATCGTGCATTTCAATTCCACTTTCCTTTCTCTTGGGTGGATTCGTTCGAACATTTTGAGCAGGGTGTTTCTGAAAACATTTTTTTCTCGAGAAATATATCAGTTCCCATTTCGTACATCTCTTAGTGTCAGTATATCTTTACTCGTGAATTCATTACGTTGCTGTACGATCTGGCGAATCTTTTGCTTACGCTTGGGAGTTATTTCACCTGTTCCCGCTGTAGCCCAGTTGGAAGAGTAACGGATTCGCGAGCTCCAATCCGTGTACTATTTTGATGAGCTGTAAAGAATTTTATGCTAGAAATAATTTTATTTTCGCAGCAGTTAAATAGTTAAAGTAGAACTTATCGCCTGCTAACTCAGTTTAGTTTACTTTCAAAATGGCGCCTTTAAATAAGCAATGGATGGAAGGCTATATTTCCTCTCTTTCCGAAGATAATTATGCTTATTCAATTATTCAAAAACGCTGTAAAAGTCATGTTTTTTCTATATGTAAAGGTACGATAAGTAATATTATTAATGAGAAAGGATAAAAAACGTAAAAAAGTGGAAAAATACTTCCAAATACGTATCCAAAGAAGAAAAGAATTTCTGAGAATATTTGTTAGGTAAGATCCTTAATTTTAAAAGAGAATCCGCCAAGTCAAAGGACTATTAATAAGTCATTAAAATGTTCAGTTTCAACTGTAAATAAAATAATTAATAGTGATTTAAATCTTAAAAAGGCCAAAAATTACAATCTTCATTGTCTATCTCCACTACATATTGCAGAACGCAGAACATTTAGCTGGAGAAAGATGGGAAAATGTTGTGACAATAGATGAGGCGTGGGTGTATTTAAATAATTGCAATGAAAAAAATTTATTATCATAAAAGAGGAGAAAAAAATCTTAAAACGTGGTTCAAAGAATCTAAAGAAGATTTCTATAAGGGATTTATGATAGTTGCCGGTTTTGCATATAATGGAAAATTAAAAGTAGAGTGGGAAAAAATGTAAAAATCAATCCCCACATACTATCAAAACCCTATTTTATCCCCAATATTGAAAAAAGAAATACCATATCTTTACCCACAGTGCCAACCATCAGCAGAGCAGCATCAGGATAAAGCAAGCAGCCACACATCTAAATCCACTATTAAATTCTTAGAAGAAATGGAACAAGAAACTGGTATCAAGCCCTTTATTGATATTCCTGCTAAATCTCCAGATGTCCTACCCATGGACTTTTGTGCTTTTGGACTTTTAAGAAGAGTATTATCGAAACGTTGACCGAAAACCATTCAAGGACTTTGGAATACTAACAAGAATGGGACAAAATACCTAATATACAAAATACCTAAGGTGTAGAAATAAAATTTCTACACCTTATTTTCCATGATAATAATGACTAAAAGTCATTATCATCACAGAAATTAAGGTGTAGAAAGATAGTTAACAGTAAGGGCTATCAAATAGAACATTTAAAACAAAAACTTCATCTAAAAATTGATCTTCAGTCCATTAAAATTGTTCAAAAAATGTCCGAACAGCCCCTCTGTGTAGAATGTCTCCTGTGATTTTTTCAACCAATAGATCTGGTTATTTAGTCATTATATATGTGACGTGAGTACTAGCAATACTATTACTAGGAAATGTTGCGACGCTCAGAAGGCGTCGCGAAGCATAACACTTAACTTGCCAACCAGCTACGTTTGTCTTATGACCTGAAAGTTGTTTTGGGTATATTTAATTAGCAACACAATGGGCCATTGGCGACGGTCCGGGATCAAACCCAAAGGGAAAAATCCGAGGACACCACGTAATTTTGAACCGCGGTCAGATGATCTGAGTTGGCACCCCACTCTACAAACTTCCACGAGGCCGCGACAGATTGAACGTGCACCAGCCCCCTTTGTACACGACGGTCTTTGGTTGAATTTGAACTCGCAATTTGCAGTATGGAACATAAGATTTAAAAAGATCTTGAGTTGAAACAACAAGCTCCAAATGAGCTTTGTTGTGACGCCACACAACACATTGTTCACAGTTATGGAAATGCTTCCTTTCACGTACCTAATGGGCGGTCAGTGACCACTCATTAGGTACGTTAGATTAATAAATCTTGGTCAGTTAGACTCATCAAACTGAATGTACCTCGAGGAACCATCTATGCAAACGGACATAAGGAACTAGAACCTGTGTAAGATACAGAAATATTTCATTATACATCATTGGGGTGGATTAAACGAATACCTGAATAACTTTCCGTCCCTGAATTAAGACATACTGAAACATCGAACCCCAAGGTTCGTTATCGACACGACGGAGGACTTGAAAGCCTCAATTCCCAAGTTCCGTACGCGCGTTAATTGTAGTATTGGAAAACCACCGGCCGGTGTCCGACCCCCCCCCCTCCCACGCAAACCCCCCAAAGAGGCCGGATAATCAATTATCCGATGTGGTCCCTTTCTGCCAGGCATGCCTCACCCCCCAGAAGATTAATAGCCGCGGCGTCTGACTCACATTTATATCTATCTATCAGCTGTTCGCTTTCGATATAGATATAGAGGGAGCGTGTTGTGTTTTATTGCGGCTACAAATGTACGCTGAGAGCTCGGCCGTTGGGTTTGTCTGTCCCTCTGTCCGACCATCCATCACCGCAGCTTCCTCCCACCCCACCCCCGAATGCTTCTGTTCTCTGGTAGGTGTTACACTTTTTTAATGGAAGGGGAAATGTGCGAGTTTTTCTCCGTCAACAGTTCAGAGAGGCAATGATATCGATGGTATAACTTTACCCTCTCCTGTAAGCGATGATCTTTCTAGGGTTACGATCGCTCTCTCTCTCTCTCTCTTTTTTTTGTTTGCCCTCTCCCTCTTGCGCTAGTTCTTGTTTTATTTCATGTACGTGCATTTATTACTGTTGGCTCCTTTTTTTTCCGCTGGGTGTCTGGAAATCATTCGGGACCAGATGTATTTTTCATTCGTAGGAACGGCGCATTTTTTCTCTCTCAATGTGTGGAGATAGTCGGAATGGTTGGTAGTAACGGACGTGTACGGAGGGGATGGTTGTAAATCAAACTCGCCGAGTTTGAGGTACGGTCTCGAGATGCTAGATCCGTCACTCTTAGGAGGATGTAAAAATAAATACGACCCGTTTTGAAACTGAGCTGTGCGATCTCTTCAACTAGGTAGGTGATTGAATTAGCACAGAAAAGAGGGGATGGACATCGTAATGGGCTGCGACGATTCTTCAGGAGTTTGAGGTCTGAAAGAATCCGAGCCTTTCGTAACGAGGGAACTCGAAACTTTCGGCCGGTCCCCGTATCCAGAGGGTTAAAAGATTATTTTAAAATATCGATAAAAAATCACCAAGGAAAGTTCGTATCCTTTTCGTAAACTTTCGATTCAACTGTCACTGACACAATCAATGTTGTAGCTAAGGAATTCCCTCACTCTTGAGAATTTTATGGTGGCAATGTCTGTGCTTGCCAGTATTTATCCACCTAAGACTGGATACAAGTTGTACCTGTACCGAATTGCATTTTTATGTATGTGTGTAGTGAGCTAGTATTTTGAATTCGTTTTTAGCACAATCGGCCCACAATTACACGCCAGTTTGTTTCGCTAAAAATGACCTCCGCTCGATCTGCTTCGACGGATCTTAACTTTTCTAAGGGTTGGATGAGTAATGGATTAGCAACAGGAGGGTTGCAAGTTCAATTCCGACCAAAGACCGTCGTGTACATGTGGTGGCTGGTGCACATTTAATCTGTCGTGGCTTCCAATGTCCTCACGTTGACGTGGTGTGGAAGTTTGGGAGAATGGGATGCCATATCTGACCGTGTTTCAAAATAACGTGGTGTGTCCACACATCTTTCGTTTCGGATTTGATCCCGAACCATCGCTAATAGCCCGTTGTGTTCCAGCGCGACGTTAATTAAAATACCTACCTACGTATTAGAGGTTTAGGCTATTTGAGTATTAAAATTTTTACTGGGTCGAATATTGTCTTGCGTCGGGCGCAACGAGTCCGTTTTCGGACCTGCGCCACAAAATCAAGAAATAAAATCAACTAAATCATATTTTTCGCGTCCCCTTTATTGTGGCTCCGGGAACCTGCAGAAGTGCGATTACCAGAAGTTGAGTTGCGCTGGTTCTTATCTGAAAACAATTTCTCATTTGGCGTTAAACGAATGTGTTCGGAAGTATTTAAATATTATTTTTCCACTCCTTGACCCAGAGACAGCCGAGATAAATGATATCCCCGTTCCAGCGTCTTAACGTTTACATTTCACATCCTGTGTTCCGTAATCAGTGTTCTTCACTTCTCATCTGGCTGCCCGCCTCCTCTGACTCGCAGAACCCGCTTCGACCGAAGAGAAAAAAGCGCGACTTCCTCATGTGGAGTAACTCCGCTTACATTCTGTTGCTTTTTTTGCCCGTCATCGCGATGACGGATGGCTAAAGAGCGGAAGGCTAATTTTATCTCGAAGTTTGCCCTTTCAGTGCGAGATGAAGAGCAGAAAACGTCGCGAGTTCAAATGGCTCGCGCGGCGCGAAAACTCTTTCTAAAATGATGGGATAAACTGTAGAGGTATTTAGGTAGGTATTTAATTAACGTCCACTGGAGCAACACAATGGGCCATTGCCGACGGTCTGGGATCACACCCGAAGGGAAAGATCGAGGACAACACCACGTCATTTTCAACAACGAGATCACACCTGAGCTGGCACCCCACTCTCCAAACTTCCACACCACGCCAACGTGAGGACATTTGAGGCCACGACAGATTTAACGTCCAGTCCCAGTGTTCCCAATGGTCTTTGGCTGGACCTAGTTTCGAATTCGCAACTCCATAAAATTTCGCGGCCCTTGATAAAAACAAAGCACATGCCTTAGTTGCACAAATAAATCGAGTCCAATCAAACCAAATATGTTTCACTGTGGAAAAGGCTTTATTTATGCGCCTGGCATTTCACTTGGATTTGCAATTCTAAGCCGGCTAAATTCCGAGCCACAGAGCTACGAGGAAGAAATTTATTCTTCGTTGTGTTGTCCCACAGAAGAGTTCTGGTTTCTCGAATTGCGCCGGAACTCCCTTTGAAAGGGAGGACCGAGAGAAAAGTGTTCCGAACGAGTGTCGGAATTCCGCATAAAAAAGGTTCCCTTTCGCGTGTAATTGATTGCATTTCCTATTCCCACTTCCTCCTCAGAGATCGCGAAAAAGAGGAGTCCTGAAAGGGGAGGGGTCGACCATCATTCACTGCTCCGGGATCAAAGAAGGAAAAAATTTCAGGGATGACCATTTCCTGGTGTCCTCTCCCGTCAAATTTGACTTTAAAGAAAAAAATCCGCCATCTTTTTTCTGTCTCTTGGGTTTTTTATTCGAACATTGGAAAAAGTGGTCTCTTATTTTAAAGAATGGTCCCTCAATTCTGTCGCCTTTGAGATTTATTCTCCCAATTCCGAACTACGCGAAGTTGAAAATCACCAATTCTTGAAAGGGTGGTGGAAGTCATTCGTCCGACCTCCTTAAAAAGGTTCTGAATAGATATACGAGGGAAAGTAGAGAATTATCCGCACTTTATTTTTTCAATCTATTTACGCAGATGTAGGGGTTGGAAAAGTTCGTCATTTTTCTAGTTTCCTTTCTCGATGCGTAATAGACCCTTGTGTCGCTCCAGTGGGACGTAAATTAAAATAACTACCATACTTACCTTTTCGATGCACTTGGGCCAGCGTCCACATGCTTGCGTATTCCCTCTAAGAAGGTTTTTCTTGTATCCCCCAACCATTTATGCACTGCTTCCCCACTTTATTCGTCTAATCTGAAGAGTTCACGCTACATTGTCGATGGTAACTCGCCGGTTTGCCAGTTCCATTTTTCGAGCTTCCTGAATTTTCTCGTCAGTGGTGAAAATTGACGGACGTCCTTCTTCGTGCAACACGCTTCTCCGGCCACTTTTAAGCTTCTCGATCCACTCATACACACTTCCACGTGGTAGAGCATTGGAGGCTTACAACACTAGTATTGTGTTGTAAGCCACCAATGAATTTCAGCCCCTGGCACACATTCAGACGCTATAAATCGGATCACTGCTCTTTATTCCTCCTTGGTGCACACTGCTAGCTGAGCGGCCATGTTTACACTGAAGCAGTAGCGAGGAAAATGACGCTATCAAGTTGAAACTTCGGTAACGCGACCACAGTAGTTTCAACTCTAAGCATGCATGCGCAGAAGGCAGTTTGACAAACCTAAAGATGTGTTATTAGCGAAAGTGCGGATAATTTTGACTTACCCTCCTATTAATATTTCTCTTTGTATTAAGGTTGCTAAGGTACATAGATATTCTAGGAATATTGACGCTGCTCTTCCTTAAAACTCTGTCGTTGTAAACTGTTTTAACCCTCCTGGTGGATGTCTCGACGAGGTATCTCGTCATTAGTAAAATGGTCAGATCTTGATGGACGAGATATCTCGTCGAAACTACTTGGAGGGTTAACTTCTCCATAGGCGGTCGGGCGTTTGATGCCTCACCTCTTTGGAAGCGTTTAGGCTTGATTCATAGGCATAATATATTCTTTGCGGGTGAATTATTTGTAGTTTGAAACTGGAATCTGGCAGTAAGTACTGTCATTAATGCCCAGATACATATACTTTTTTTATAAACAACTTTTAGTTTACATTTTCTTGTTAAGCATAGTAGCGTATATATATATAAAGCTGAAACTTGCAGTTTCTATTTTTCATAAACTATGTATGCCCACAAAATGATTCAAGAATTCCATCCAAAAATAAATAATAATAATCCATTAAAATAAAACCTGTCGCCCTTTCTCAATTCCAGCCCCTGTCAATAACCAGACCTCTGCACTGACACAATGTGAAAAGGCTCAGTTGAGAAGGCAGATGACCTTGGAGAAGTTCATTTATATAACGGTGGTACGGGGAAAGAGATGTGCATAAAATCCATGCATTGCGAACGCCATAAGCGATTATTTCCCCAGCTCGTAATCACTTCTGTAGTTTCTAATACTGAAAGGTTAACTTAGAGCCACTATCCTTACTAAAGATAGGGCCGTGGTAGCACGGTTGGAAGAGTAACGGATTGGCAACCAGAGGATTGCGAGTTCGAATCCAACCGAGGATCGTCGTGTACAAAGGGGGCTGGCGCACGTTCAATCTGTCGTGGTCTCAAATGCCCTCACGGCGTGGTGTGTAAATGTGGAGAGTGGGGAGCCAGCTCAGGTGTTCTCGTTATCTGACCGTGGTTCAAAATGAAAAGTCGTTTTCCTCGGTTCTGTCCCTTCGGGATCGAACCCGGACCTTCGCCAATAGCCCGTTGTGTTGCTCTAGTGCGACGTCAATTAACTAGCTACCTGTCTAAAGAAGTACTGAAACCCTCTCATCAGCCCAACAGAATTGGGTCGGTCTCTGTGTGGACCCGGCATTCGCAGTGTCCCTCTTTTGTTGTTTCTTCCGCTCTTAAAGTCGCATCCGTCATTCGGAAGAGAAGAATGTCTGCTGTTAAAGTCACATAAATCTTGGTCTAAAGTGAGGCCTCGCACAATGGGAGAGAGGATGAAAAAATAATAAGTAATTTTCCTCCGCAATTTTTTTCCTCCTCTGGTTTCGGAGACTGTTCCTTCTGGCCAATATAAGACCGACGGCAATTTTACGGTGAAAGAAAGAAACAAACTTCTTCAAACAAGGCTCTGCTCAAGTCGTTAGGACCTTTTTGAGAAGTTGGAACACGATTTTTGTTCCTTTTTCAAGAGCTCCTTTACACGAGACGGGCATCACTCTGTAATTTGTGCCGTGGAAAATATTGGATATTCCTCGACAAAACTCCAGTTGTGATTGTCTTATCTGAAAATTTAGATGATTTCTCGGTGCTGTTAATAAAAGTAGATGTTGAAGTCAAGGCTAAATTGATATAAATCTGTTTTTATCTATTTTATAAGGCCCATAAGAGTTGAAAATCTTCGACAGATCTGAAAACAATTACATTTGCCAACTACATTTACAAAAAAAATGCTCATTTCGTATTCGGTCGCTAAAGCAAGTGATTTCGTTATGGGGTTCTTTGGAGCAAGAGCTCTATTTGGCTACTGAAGCAAGTGAAGAATCCGTCTTATGGGCTGAATAGGAAGGGATTGGACAAGTATACACATTGCGTGTCTATACGGGTAGACAGGATCTGACCACATTTGCTAATGACTAGATCAAGATGTCGATTTTTTGAGGATGACGAGATCCGGTCAGTTTGTTTCAAATGACGAGATATTTCGTCCATCAAGATCTCGTCAGTTTTGATAATGACGAGATACTTCGTCGAGGTAGGTAATTAATTAACCTCACACTGGAGCTACGCAACGGACTATTGGTGACGGTCCGGGATCAACCCCAAAGGGAAAGATCCGTGAACTACGGTCAGATGACGAGGTCACATCTGAACTGGTACCCCACTCTCCAAACTTCCACACCACGCCAACGTGAGGACATTTGAAGCCACGACAGATAGAACCCCCCTTGTACTCGACGATCTTTGGTTGAATTCAACCCACCGGTTGCTAATCCGTTACTCTTCCAACCGGGCTACCGCGGCCCTTCGTCGAGACAACCCGAGTTAATCGTGCTTAGCAAGAGAGTGGTGCATCGTTAACTCCACTACGGAGACATTATTTGGTAAAACTCGCCTTGTATGGAAATCCAAGTACGGCGGTGGACTTGACCCACTCTTCCTCTGTGCCTTTGGGTCCGAAATAAATAAAAGCCTTCGGACGCGCGCTCCCGTGTAATGACGCCGTCAGCCTTAATTTGAAACCGAAAACATCCGACCCAATTTGCGCTAACTGCTCCTTTGCTCGAATAAAAGGCGGTCAGTTTGAAACGGACTTCTTTCTCTCCCAACAATAATGATTGCAATCCGTTTGGGAGTGCTATTGGAGTCGTTGCTGGGGGCAGAATTGTTCCCGCTCCCTAATTGGTGCTCTGCTAGGGTCCCGACCGAATCTCTCGTTCAGGGTCTTGCAGGGAAGTTCGAAAAAGGGTTTTGAGTTTCTTCGAAACTCGAGTGTTGGAATTTGTAGTACTAACTTCCCTATACCTCGTTTCACGCAATCGGGAGAGAGAGAGCACATATTTCCTTTTTCGTCCTGTAAATTGGAGATCCTCACACTAATCTAACCGGGTAACCGGTTGGAAGAGTAACGAATTAGCAACCCGAGGGTTGCGAGTTCGAATCCAACCAAAGACCGTCGTGTGCAAGAGGGGGGCTTTTGCACGTTCAATCTGTCGTGGCCTCTAATGTCCTCACTCTGTCGTAGTGTGGAAGTTTGAAGAGTGGGTGCCAGTTCAGGTGTGACCTCGTCATCTGATCGTGGTTCAAAATTACGGTGTTATCCTCGGTTCTTTCCCTTCTGGTTTGGTCCCATACCGTCGCCAATAGCCCGTTGCGTTGCTCCATACCTTCCCAGTAATCTAACCAGATTCGCTGGTCGCCTATCGAGCAATGCCCTCAGGGGCACGTCTTTAGGTGTGAACGGGCGTCAAACTCCCGAGGAAATCGAGTGATCTTTCGTCCCTTCTGTTTTAGCCTACCCCTTCTTTTCCTACCTTGTATTGTATTTGGTGTAGCTTGGCCATAAAACCCAAAACCAGTACAGCTCAAACCGGTACAGTATCGAGCCAGTCCAGCTCGAAGATTCCCATCAGTGCTCGGTTTATGGGATGAACAAAACAGGGTATAGCAATAAAATCGTGAATGCTGCTGATTGCTCGCCTGTGCCTCGAAGCGAGCAATTTTCAATTATACATATTACAGAACTGAATTCATCTGCTAGATGGAGCCATCGTGGCTCAATGTTTATGTTCACTGCACTAGCAACCTTCGAGTTGTAGACGGCGTACGTTCGATTTCTCCCTGGGCGTATTTCCCTGTTCTGTGTTTCCTTGTATATGTCTATTACTTCATGTTGTCTATGTTGTGTTTGGCAGAACATGGATGCCAAATATGCCATAAAAACCCAAAGAGAGAAAGCACGAATTCGAGCCATTCGAGGAAGAACGAATTGAGAAAATAATTTCGGAGGGTGGGAATAATTTTCTCTCCCGGTTTTTCATTTCAATCGAGATGTCGTAATCTCAAATAAACATTAAATTGTTGATTTGTTGACTGTTAGGCATATCTCCGAGCGTTATGATAAGCAGAACTTCAATTTCCATTGATGCAATTAACTTTGTTGAGTACTTTTTTTATTGTTTTATATCATTTAAAATATACTAGTTGAGGAAGATAACACAATGAAGGAAAAATGTCTTTATTGGTAGATCTTATAAACCTTAAAGCTTTTATAGCTAAATAAAAACCTTCTTTTTTCATCAGATCTTAAATATATCCAAAGAAAAATTATTTTTTCCCAAGTTAATTTCATACGAAGTTATTCGTGAAGCTTCTTAAAGCATTCGTCTCGAAGTATGATTTTTAAATGAGTTCCTCGGCTTTGCTTGGAACTGCCCGAAATAAATGTCGGTGTAAAGATAATTTTGTTTCGGTGGCCTATTTGTAGCATCGTCATTTGGAAGACGGCTCAAAACAAGATTATTTCATCTGGATTTTTGAAGCATAAGTTGAGAAGTCTGCATCCAAAACTAAGCCCTTTTTCGTGGCCTGGTAGTAGGCAAGATGGTTGTTTTCATTTGTCACTGTTACCTTTGGCGTTATGTCGTCCGATTTGACTTTTCAGTTGTCTTCCAAACTTTCGACTGATCGTTTCCTTGAGTGAACGGAATAGAGTTTTCCTCTTGTCTTTCTTATCGAAAGGTGGCTTCGGTTCTCCAACTAGGTATGGCTTCACCGTTTCTTCATTGGAGGCGGTGACTTTTCGTTCGTCCTTTCCGCTCAAATCTGCGTTACCTTTTTCTTGCATTCTGGGTGATATGTCAGACTTTTCAAAATTTTCATTTACACGTGGAACTTCTTTTCTGGAAATTTTGTTTTCTCTTTCTTTCTCTTTTGCTAATGTTGGAGGTTCGCCAAAGAGATAGAGGTATTCGTATTTTGTTTTGCATCTTACCATTAAGTTGTGAATGTCACTTATTTGTGGTTCATTTTCGACCAAATCTTCAGTATCTGTTTGTATGAGAATACTTCTAGATATATCAGATGGTTCCATTTCTCCACCTGCAAGTGAATTTATTTTTTCGGCAGTTGTGTTCTCACTTTCTTCCTCTTCGTTTAATGTTGAAGTTTCTAAATATTCGTCCTTTGTATTGCTTCTTAAACTTTGAGGAACTTCAAGTATATTACTTATTTGTGGCGTTTCTTCGCTCATATCTTCAGTATCTTCTGTTTGTATGAGAGTACTCCTGAGCGATTTAGATTCCTTAACATCTCCACCAACTAGGGGAGTTTCTTTTTCGGAAGTTTCGCTCACTTCATCTATCGTTGGAAGTTTTGAATATCCGAACCTTGTCAAACACCTTGTCCTGTTGTGATTGTCACTTGTTTGTGGCGTCTTAATTCTTTTCCGGCAGCAAATCCAAAGCACACCATTCAAAAGCACTCCAACCACAGTGCATATCACCAGTATCGTCAGTAAACTTTCATTCAAATCAAATGCGTCATCATTGTTGGAAGTGGAATTAGGATGTTTTGAAGTGTTCTCCAATTTATCATAGAATTTCATTCCCTTGCCTTGTTTCAGTTCCATAACTCTCTTTCCAGTGAAGTCTGCATCTATGTGTTCAAGGTCTTGACCAACTTTGGAGCTGGTTTGATGTTCAATCCCCGCTTGGTAGTTTGGTTTCTTCTCCATTCCTTGAATTATACCTTTCACCGAAATGGGACTCTGTAAATCACATTGATTTCAAATTCACATCGATGCATTCTTACAGGTAACACTCATTAGCAATGAATAATAATGAACATGAATAGAATATAAAAATATAGATTATGTGTTTTGATACCGTGTGGTCTGAATTGACCACACAACAACAATAATCATACTACACGATTCCCTATCAAAAACAAAATCTAAAGAATGTCATTTTTTTATTGTATCCGGCATTCCGGAGATATTCGCGTCAAAAGTTTTTATCACGTCATTCGAAATTTAAGCACAAAAACACCCAACCAATTCTACTTTAGGCGTCCCTATTATTCCTGGTACGTGAGAGTCAATCGAAACGAAGCTAAAGGGTCAGATTGGTATACAAATCCGAATGTGTTAAACTATCAGTTGCCCATACCCATCTGGTGTTTAATTTTTGTACCTGTGCCTCGGGTACCAGCAACACCAAGTACGCCATAAGGATAGTTTGTTGGGTGTTTTTAGTGCTCAAATGACGTCATAAACTTTTGACGCGAATATCACCAGATGCCCCCCCCCCCCAATCGAAAACCGGACAATACTTTATGGGGTTTGTTTTCGACAAGAAATAGCGTACTGTGCTTGTGCGGGAGAGATTTTGACCACACTGTATAATCATTACCTGATTGTCCAAATTCTTCCGTATTCCTTGTTTCAGTCCGTTCCAGTTCAAATCCGTAGTCATGTCGACCTGCAAATCACAATTTCAATATACTGCAGCATGCTTGTCAGAATAATTGATAAATTAACTTGAATAGAACATGAAAATAGAGGATATATATTTTAAAATGCAGTGTTTCATAATTCATGAACAGAATTTAGTTTAGTGGGTTTTTCTGCTGGCCCAAACTTCCAACATAAAAAGATCAGGGATTTTCTGATCTTGTCCAATCTCTGTCTAATCAGGCAGTCACCATAGATAAATTCTCGTTTGCTTCAGCAAAATATCAAAAGCCTTTAAAATTAAATGAACATTTATCTTACGCATATTTTTTAATATTTTCAGACTTGTCCACTGTTTTTTACTTATGGGTTGAGCAAAACTTGAATCGACATCGATTAAACTAAGTACGCATTTATTTTTATAACATCAATGATATTTTGTGGAGTGACCTCTATCTTTTCGTCTCCGATGAATACATATAGGTCGCTTTAATAAAAAACCTCGTAAATCTTGAAATCATTAATTTTCAGGAACAATAAAAACTGGGTACTAAATTGAAGACCTATTATGAGATACGAGGCGAAAAATTCGCTGATCGCTTGATAACCAGCTTTCGAAAGGAGTTTATACATATTTGGAATCAAATAATGTTAAAATCTCAAACCAAAAAATTGGACTTGCCAACCGTATACAGAATGTGAAAATACAGAATCTTTAAAAGCGCTAATATATATCTATCTTATTTAATGAAAAAATTTAAATTCAAATAAATGTTACTTAATAATTAATAATGATGAATTAATAAAATAATTAATGTGAATGCTATGCGGCTGTAGCTACGTACCATCGGTTTGTCTGGAGGCTTTTTCGGCATTTCTGAATGCAGCTTGTCGATCTGCAATTGAAAATAATTTCAATCATCCAATCAATGCTTTCTTACATTTAACACCATTACCATTATATAATAAATTGTACCATTCATTCAGCTCATTGTATGATTATATAATAAATCAATATTAGCCGTAAAAATTAAAATATGGAAGCTAAAAATATTCTTAAACAGTCATGAAAATCTTATTTGATATAAAATGTCACACAATTAGATGTATTCAAACTCTAAATCGAAGCCTTTCTATTTAAGCCTGCTCACCTTGATGTTAATGGTTGAGGCCCTTTCAATAGGGGTAGTTGCCACTTTTTGCATGCAAATGATGCAAAATACCAAAGTAATTGATGTTTTCATCACTTTGGATAAAAAATATAGCTTTTGTCTCAAAAATTAGGTTTTATGTATCAGTAATCGCATACACAAAGTCACTTTCCAGATAAAACAAATCGTTGTACAATGTCATCGTTGAATTTCTTGTGGTTCGGTTTCATTGTTGCTTTTCTTCATTGTTTGGTGGAGAGAACAATGGTACTTTCTCACTGAAGGTAGCGGTTTTGGATCCAGTGCTACTACTTTATGCATTGTTGCTAAAAAGGAACAACAATGGCGCTTTCATTGTTACGGTGGCGGTTTCTGCTTCTAATATGAAAGTCTGCTCTTGGAATTTTATACACTGTGTTCATAGTCAAATTGTAGATATTGAAACTAAATTGAATAGGCATTGACTTCTAAATTGAAACAGTGAAGAAATGAATCATTAATTAGGAAATGAAGATCGACTAATGATGTCTTTAAAATAAAACATTGTTTCGGGTCAACTTAACATGATTATACGTGTTTACTACGAAATAGAGCCTCCAGCCATAAAAATATGATACTTGAAACACTGCAAATTGGTTTCAGGATAAATGAACGCTGAAAAAATTGTTTCATACAAATCCCAAATTGTTTGAAATATTAAATGCTTTGCACAAAAGCTTACACAAATCATTGAATTCTTTAATGTTTTGTGGTTTCGTTTTACTATTTTAGTACTGAATATTACGCATCGTAATTTTTTATCCACCTAAAGTTTACTTTTCATCAAAAGGTGGAAAGACGCAATTCATTTCATTTTACCACTCATTTGTAATATCTTGTCCTCTATGAGGCCAAGAGTTTGGGGCCCTTGCTACAGGATGACAATCGATTTTGTGTTTTGCGCAGCGTGTGCACTTTGGACTTTGCTTAACAACCCTGATCCAACCAATAAATAGACCGTTGTTGCTCCAGTGTGATGTTAATTAAAAAATACCAAAGACCAAATACCATCCAATAAATGTTACACATGTCCCAATCGTGATGGGGCCGCGGTGGCCCGGTTGGAAGAGTAACGGACTTGCAACCGAAGGGTTGCGAGTTCGAATCCAGCCAAACACCGTCGTGTACAAAGGGGGCTGGTGCACGTTAAATCTGTCGTGGCCTCAAATGTCCTCACGTTGGCGTGATGTGGAAGTTTGGAGAGTGGGGTGCCAGCTCAGGTGTTGCCTCGTCATCTGACCGTGGTTCAAAATTACGTGGTGTTGTCCTCGGATCTTTCCCTTTGGGATTGATCCCGGACCGTCACCAATAGCCCGTTGTGTTGCTCCAGTGTGACGTTAATTGAAATACCCCCCCCCCCAATCGTGATGAAGTGTTATTCAGGCAGCAAGCAGTTAAAATAATCGTGTTATTAAAAATGAACATTTGGCAACTGTTGACAAAAATATTAGCTGTCGCTGTTATCGCCAAATGCTGAAAAGAAAGTTTAAAATGACTACAAACACCAAAAATCATTGATCAATTAAAATAAGAGATAAAATTTGTGAAAGATTTATACAAATAAAACGTTATTCCTAAAAATGTCTAAATCACAACAGAAAATTTGAAGTTGCCAGTTAGAATCAACCATTTACATCAGTTTCTAACCATTAAATTTATTTAAAAAATACTGTTTTTCTCCAGTTACTGGTTATGAGCGAAACTGTTGACAGTGACAGTTATTAATAACTATTATCAGAAATTAACAATAACCATTGACACGTGTCGTAAAATAACAGTTTTGCTCATCTCCACTGCTATTAAGTAATTGGGAGCAGCAGCGTTCCCCAGCGCCATCTGATGATTTACCGCGTCACGTGACCCACGGTGGAAGACGGAAAAAATGGGCGCGCTATGAAACACCAAAAAAGATATCTTTTAAAGCTGACGCTCGCTTATTTCTCCCCGAAGAGTTGTTGCCTCGCTTAATGCCTTGCGCAGGGGTGTGTTGCTCCGAGTAAAACAGGGCCGGTCTAAATTAATTTGCTGCCGCGTTTGAAGTTAATGTTTAAAGTTTAAATTGCGGGGAAGAAGAAAACCGGCGTTGTGAAAAAGAGCAGCCAGTGAAAAAGTACGTCCAGTCGTTGTTTTGAGAAGTCTCTTTTAAGTAAATTGCTTAAAGTGGAGAAAAGTTGCTAACCGTTTTCCAGGGACCTCGCTAGAGGGGGTGTTAGAGGAGAGGCTGCCCCCCCCCTTTGTGGGGCTTTTTTGTATCTTTCTTGGGGCGTTGTGCTAACGTAGGCATTCCACGTTAATATAAATTCCTTTCCGATTAAAGTTTCAGTCGTGCTTGTTCGTGGAAGGAAAAAGCGGTAACAACTTCGGACGGTGATGTATTAGAGGACGGCTTAAGAGGCATTAGGTCTCTAACTCCCCGCTTCGTTCGATCCCTTAAGATGGAACGCTGCAGCTTTGTTCCAGGGCGGTTTCAACTTATTAGAACGGCCCTCGTCCGCTATAAGATGTGTTTTTCTTCCGTACAGTGTTTTGGGGTGTGTGACCGTGAACGCATCACGGTTCCGTGCAGGATCGGGACAAGAATTTATCTCCAGCCTCTTCGAGTTCGACCTTCACTTCGAAATCCTTAAATAGAACAAGATAAATAACGGTGTCATTGTAGTGCTTTATCTTGTATTTTTGGTTGGTAGGTGTTTTAATTAACGTCGCACTGGAGCGACACAACGGGCTATTGGCGACGGTCTGGAATCAATCCCATAGGGAAAGATCCTAGGACGACACCTTGTAAATTTAAACCACGATCAGAGGACGAAGCAACACCTGAGCTGGCACCCCACTCTCCAAATATCCATACCACTTTAACGTGAGGACATTTAAGGCCAAGACAGATTGAACGTGCATGAGCCCCCACCGGTACACGACGGTCTGGTTGGATTCGAAATCGCAACCCTCCGGTTGCTAATGCGTTACTCTTCCAACCGGGCTACCGCGGCCCTTTATGTTTAGATAATATATTTTTGTTCTCTATAATTGGGTTTTTTCATTAGAGAAACTGGGGCCACGGTAGCTCGGTTGGTAGCGGATTGGCAACCAGAGGATTGTCGGTTCAAAATCTGATCCAACCAAAGATCGTCGTGTAAGTGGGGGCTGATATGCGTTCAATCTGTTGTGGCCTCCAATGTTCACACGTTGACTTGGTGTAGAAGTTTGGAAAGTGGGGTCGAAGTTCAGGTTTTGACCTCGTCATGCATGTCGTCATTTTGACCTCGTCCATGGTTCAAAATGACGATGTGTTGTCATCGCATCTTTCCCTTCGGGGTGGACCTTCACCAATAGCCCGTTGTGCTGCTCCAGTGCGAAGTTATTTAACTACCTACCCTAAAAGGGAACAATTGTAGGGTTATATAACGTATTTGCCTTTTTTCTTTTATTTCTTGGATCCTATATTTTTGTTCTCTGTAATTGCATTTTTTCTGTAGGGAAACCACAATTGAATGAAAATAAATAAAAGAGTTAATTGTCGGAAATGTCAACGGTTGCCAATAAAACGATATTCTGATGGCAATGAAGCAATTTAAAATGACTAAAGCCTTTTTCTTTCATTTTAGATTTATAAAAATAAAAAGTTGAAATTGAAAAAAAAAATCAAACCACTTGGTCTAATTTAAGCAGTTAACAAAAACCGTTAATGTCAATTTCTAACATCCTTATACCCGTTCAATTTATTAACTGTTAGTCGAAAACAAACCTGTTTTATGTAAGGCAAGAATAACTGTTATCGCAAATTAGCAAGAACGATGAACACTTCGTAAAATTACATTTTGCTCATGACTATCAATGAGTAACACTGCTGCCTTGTTTGATTTCACACACTCGCAAAGAACTCTTAGGTACGCGGAGGAATTTTAATTAAAGTCGCACTGCATCAACACAACGGGCTATTGGCAATTGTCCCGGATCAAATCCGAAGGGAAAGATTCGAGGACAACGCCACGTGATTTTGAACGTTGGTCAGATGATGTCACACCACTCTCCAAACTACCACACCATGTCAACGTGGGGACATTTGAGACCACGATGGATTTAACGTGCACCAGCCC
Source organism: Meta bourneti (assembly GCA_933210815.1). Taxonomy (NCBI): domain Eukaryota; kingdom Metazoa; phylum Arthropoda; class Arachnida; order Araneae; family Tetragnathidae; genus Meta; species Meta bourneti. Next base: position 93,995,601 of record OW119930.1, on the reverse strand, counting down.
CCTTTGTACTCGGTCTTTGGTTGGATTCAAACACGCAGCCCTCCATCAAACCCTTATAAAGAAACCATTTGGAAACAACCTGCCAATCGTGGGAGCTACGAAGAGGTATAAAAATTGGGGGTCACGCCCATCCAATGTGCTTCGTTGCTACTTCCCTGGCCTGTTTTATCGTCTGCATTATCTCGTGGACGCCCTCTCCGTGATGAATACCCGTTGCTGCCTGTCACAGACGACGAGTTCAGATTGCGAAATGGCAACACCCCTCCTTGCAGATATTGTTTGTTCTTTTCCAACATCTCCACCCGAATTCAACACTGATGATTTGGGATGAGATGTTCTCAATCTCCAACGACCTGTTAAGTCACGTTCTTAAAGATGAAATACGCTCGAGGAACTTAAGTGGAAACCTTGCCACTCTTCAAAACTTAAACTTTCCATTGCCTCTTCAATAGCCCCTCGTGTTGCTTCAGTGCGACGGTAATTAAAATACCATACCTACCGATTATCACATCTTCCCTTCCAATTGACATTTGAGTCACGTTTCTGAACGAGTCCACTCTTTAATTCGGGGTCAGGATAATCGTAAACAATGCCTTTCCCACAATTTGCATCTAGCTGCCCCGAGTTTATCGTTCGGAGGTCGAAACTCGGTCCGGCCAAAGACCGTCGTGTACACGGAAGCTAGTGCACGTTCAATCTATCGCGGCCACCAATGTCCTCACGTTAGCGTGGTGTGGAAGTTTGGAGAGTGGGGTGCCAGCTCAGGTCGTCATCTGACCGTGGTTCAAAATTACGTGGTGTGAACTAAGATGGGGGTACCCCTCTTAGTTCCCTTTTTTAAAAAATACGCTTTTACATTTCTTTTGATTAAAATTTTAATTTCATATTCAACTTTTATGTATATCACGGTTTTATTCATTGGATTTCTGTTTTAATGTTAGTCTGATTAGTTTAAAGTCTTAAGTACATTTCCTAATTTTACTGTTTTGTTTGACGGTTTGGATCTTACGCCATCAAACCCAAACCAACCAACCTTCAAGAGATCTGGACTGATCAAGAAAGGGGCAGTCAATAGACGAAAAAGCGGTCAGATCTGTTAGTCTTTCCAAAGGATTCAATTCTGTTAAAATTATTCCTAGTGATTCTATTCTAAGGAAAGAACCAACAAAATCTTTCAAATGGATTGGATGCCAAGGAAAGAAACAATAGAATAATTCCGAAGCATTCTATTCTAAGGGAACGACCAACAAAATCTTACTAAAGGATTCTATAATCTAAAGAAAAAGGAGAGATATCGTTACCACCACACCAAAGGCACGAATCTGCAAAATTGACATTTCTACAAAAACGCGTTCAAAGTTTTGACGCTTTGGGAAAAATCGAGTTGCGACTCAGGTTTTCTCAGGAAAATCGGCATTTCCGTAAAGAAGCGAGATGATTCGTGACTCAGTAAAACATGAAACGGTGACTCGAAAAAGACAGTTAGGTGAAAATCGCCAGAAATGCAGATTCGTGCCTTTGGCGTGGTAGTAACGATTTCCAAAGGATTCTCTTCCAAGTAAAAGAGCAATGGAATACATTTCTAAAGTTTGAAAGCTTCCATGGATTCTTTTGCCCAATAGATGTGGTTATTTAGCCATTAAGTGCCTTGTGGAGTCAAAGCAATACAATAGAACTCGGAAATCTCGTGACATTTGGAGGGTTAAAAGATATACAGCCTTATCAAGGTGCTTACAATTTTTATTTTTTGACTTGAGGTAGGTAGGCAGTTAATTAACGTCGCACTGGAGCAACACAACGGGCTATTGGCGACGGTCCGGGATCAAACCCGAAGGGAAAGATCCGAGAATAACGCTGGCGCAGCTTGTCCGCTTTTGGACCTTGCGCCATAAAACCCCAACGTCGAATCCACTCCGAGGATAACGCCCCGTCACTTCGAACCACGATGTCTAGAACGAAACCTGATTTGGCACCCCACTCTCCACACCACGCCAACGTGGGGACATTGGAGGCCACGACATATTTAACGTGCACCAGCCCCGTGCACACGACGACGATCTTCGGCTGGACCTAGTTTCGTACTCGCAACTAATCCGTTGCTCTTCCAACTGGGCTACCGCGGTGTATTTTTTGACTTGAAAACTAATAGTTAGATTTTGGACAGTTACAGACAGGACTAATAGTTACAGTAGCACATTATTTTTGCTAGTTAATGAGATTCTACTGTAAGTCGACGATGTACGCCAGCTACGTACGAAGGGTTACACGATGAGAGGTTGCGAATCACTGATATAAGGCACACTCCTCGCGACTCAAAACGGCACGGTCGGCCGCGTTTATTCTCAACTGACCATCGCTCCGAAACCACCCGATCGAAACTCGTCTGCACACTCTGCGGACTCCCGCAACAGGCCCCAGGGGCGCAGCGGACCGCAAAATGACTACCTCCCCCTCCTCCATTAATATTCCGTCCGTCCGGGTCAGCAAAGAGAGAGAAATCGTCACGTGGCGTCTCCGGGCTATTAATCTAGTCCCGGACTCCAGGGAGCGGGGGAGGCACCAGGGCGGAAGGAGCGTCAATTATCGAAAATGTTTAGTTGTGCTGCGCCCCTGCAAGAGTGCATGCAGGGGCGTACCCTGTCAGGTTTGCCGCGATTTGCTGTCTTGTTGGTTCCTTGATGTTTTCGGTGGAGTGGCCTGATTACATTTGAGAGAAGTTTTGAAATGCCAATGCTGAATCAAAATCTAAACCTTATTATAAAGTTTTGAAGTTCCCTGAGAGATTTTGTCTTACCAGATCACCCATACATAGTATCTGCGCTGAAATTTCTACTAGTATCAATTGAAGGCAGCAGCAGGGGCCGCCGTGGCTAAGTGCATCTGCCCAGTGCGTTAGCAACCTTCGAGTTTTATGTGGCGCAGGTTCAATTCCTGTAAGGCGCATTACTCCCTGTGTGTATTTCTCTCTTCTGTGTCAGTAAAACTTTCACTGTGTCTATCACTTGATATTGTATGTCTTGTGTCTTTCGCAGCATGGCCAAATAGGGCCCTTGCGCCATAAAACCGCCAAACCAACCAACCAATTAAAGACAGTGTCGTCACTAAGTTTCCATGCCTTAAATGGGTCTAGACATACCCACGACCCGACACTAGAAACCGGCACATTAGGTGATAATGGGACGACACATATTCCCTCTCCTCCTGGGGAAAGCATTGCAAAGGCCGTTTCGGCCGGTTTCAGTAAGTTGCTTGTAAAGCTGCTGGGCTGGCTGCCATAACCAAAGAAGGAAACCATATTCTGCCCCGACGTATGCAGAGGGTTAAATCTGTCGTGGCCTCAAATGTATGGCTGTGGAAGTTTGGAGAGTGGGGTGCGAGCTCAGGTCTTGTTCTCGTCATCGGACCGGGGTTCAAAATGACGTGGTGCTCTCGGATCTTTCCCTTCTGGTTTGATCCCGGACCGTCGCCGATGGTCCTTTGTGTTGCTCCAGTGCGACGTTAATTAAAATACCTACCAGATTATTGGGGTGTATTCGTTATTAGGAGGTTAGAGACTTGCTTTTGCGGTGTTATAGGGACCACGGTAGTCAATAGCAACGGATTAGCGATCGGGGGTTGCGAATTCGTTCTTCCCGTGCACCGGACCGTCGCCAATAGCCTGGTGTGTTGCTCCAGTGTGACGTTAATTAACTACCTACCTTGTGCCTTCTGTTGTGTATTGAAGCTAAGTGTGTTCGTCTGTTATGCCTAAAAATAGAAATGTGTCCCTAAAAATGTTCCCGGGCTCTTTCGTTCTAAAATTACGTTGGCCAAGGGATGCATACTTGTGCATCGTTTGGCGGCGACGAGATGTCCGACCGAATTCTCGACAACACCCCTATCGAGATGCCTCCACCGGAACACTCCCCGGGACTGAGGCAGACGACTTTCCTTATCGTTTCGAGTCCTTGATAGTCCTCCACAATTGAAAGGAACTGGTTCCACTTCCACCTCGTATCGTATAGGCGTTAAGGAGATTATGTGCTGCTTGACTTCTCTGCGGCGGTAACGATTGGCCCACTCCCTCTCTTCACTTCGCGTCGCCTTCCTTTTGCGTGTACTATTTCTTTTCCCATCCGAGGAACTTTATTCGCTGACCAGACGAAAATTTTCATCTTCTGGCGAATTTTTTCCCTTTGAGTTAGTGGCTGCTGCTTTTTCTTTCCTTGATGGAATGCGCGTGGGTTCGATTTCTGCCGAGGATCGAATTGAATCAAGAACGTGTGAAAGAATGTTCGAGTTTCGTAACCCGGTGGCAGTCACCGTGGCACCTACCAGTAAGCCCCCAGGTCCGCACTTCCAAGAGAGAAGGAACATTTTCAGAATATAATTTCAGCCCCAATTTTCTCTCTTTCAATCGAAAGACCATGATGTTAAACGAACATTTCACCTGTGTGATGAATAGGGTCAGGGTAGCCCGGTTCGAAGACTAACGGATTAGCAATCGGAGGATTACGAGTTCAAATCCAACCAAAGACCGTCGTGTACACGGGGTGACTTATCATGACGTCACTTCCCGATCCCCAAATCCTCTGGCGTAGAGCCCTATTTTTACCCTACTGTCGTGGCTTAAAATGTCCTCACGTCATGTGGAAGTTTGGAGAGTGGGGTGCCAGCTCAGGTGTTCACCTCGTCATCTGACCGCGGTTCAAAATTACGTGGTGTTGTCCTCGAATCTTTTCCATCGGGATGGATCCCGGACCGTCGACAATAGCCCGTTGTGTAGCTCCAGTGTGACGTTAATTAAATACCTGCCTAACCTGCCAATTAATTAAACAATTGACTTTTACTCCCTTTTATTCCAGGTGCCGCGGTGGCCCGGTTGGAAGAGTAACGGACTTGCAACCGAAGGGTTGCGAGTTCGAATCCAGCCAAACACCGTCGTGTACAAAGGGGGCTGGTGCACGTTAAATCTGTCGTGGCCTCAAATGTCCTCACGTTGGCGTGGTGTGGAAGTTTGGAGAGTGGGGTGCCAGCTCAGGTGTTGCCTCGTCAACTGACCGTGGTTCAAAATTACGTGGTGGTGTCCTCGGATCTTTCCCTTTGGGATTGATCCCGGACCGTCACCAATAGCCCATTGTGTTGCTCCAGTGTGACGTTAATTGAAATCCCCCCCTTTTATTCCTTTATTTTACATATTTCAATGTCTTACCTCATTAAAATTTACCTCTTAAAATTTTTACTGAAATGACCACGCCAGTGAAAGGGATTCGAAAAATCCGTAACTGTTGGAAAAAAGATTTTGAGTCAATTTTTTTGATTTTGCAGAGATCAAATTGATTGTTTTAACCAACAAAATGGAAAGTTAGCTTTTAAAAAAAGAGATCGCTCTTAGGGGGTGGGAAATACTTAGATATCGAATGGGAGTGGGGTCTTATAAGCCCCCTTCCTACGCGCCTGACGCCAAATATTATATTTTTCAAAGCCCTACAGGAACAATATATCATAAAATATAATTCCATCCCTCTAAATTCATTTCCTTTTTCTTAAAAAAACTCTCCCACTTCTTCCACTCGATAAATCCTCCCTTGCTCTCCAGATACAGAACGGAGCATAAAGAAAAATTGGCAACACACAAAGCTTTCTCTTCGAAGGTGGTACATCAGTGCACCCCCACCCCGCGCCTTGCATTCCACGAGTCATTCCCTCTTTCATGAGTTACACGAAAGTCAGACGAGAGTTACACGCAGCATACGAAAACAACTCCACTCCGTCCCCATATTGATGGTCGTACGTCAAAACTTGTGTCCATAGACGAGAAAAAAATTACCCGACTTTTACAGCATTTACAGCGTAATTTTTTCTCCTTTAAAAAGTGATCGGGGATGTTTCCGTGTCGCTCTTGATGGATGGTATCGTCTGCGTGAACATTCCGCGACCCCTCCCTCCCCCTTTTCGGAAGGGGTGTTTCTTGCGGATCTACAGATATTGAGTCCCTCGTATTGATATCTCTAATGCATGTCGACCGTTTGAGGAGTGGAGTCACGTGTCGTGCGGGGGTCGATCGAACAGAGATGGGTGCTAAAAGCCTACGTGGTGGTATGTCGCCCCCTCTGTCCCATCGTCATCTTCGGCACGTAGCGGAAAGTTGTACCGTTGCCACTCGCGGAGGATGAAACTGTCGCCTGATCCACCTTCGAGATTGCGGTGAGTCGGGAAAAATGCGTCCTTGCTTCTTTTTCCGGGATAGAGTGCATTGGGAAAAGAAGGAAACTTCATTTTTTTTAAAACTGCTTTTTGTTAATTTTTTTCGTGGGAGGCAATTTTTACCTAGAGAGAGGTAAGTTCCACACATATACACTATATGGACAAGTATTTGGACACTGCAGAAAATCGGCCTGTTTTTCCTGGTTAGGATTCGGCCCATTGTTTTAAATACCTGGTACAAAGAACGCTGACGTCTACTTCGACGTTCTGGATCATTCGACCTTGCCTACACTATGGCGATACTACGGCGATGAGGGTTGATTCTGCTGACAGGATCGAGATCCATGTCATACTGCAAAACGTGTGCTGGACTGGTTTCCTGAGAATGAGGCGAATTTGCTTGAGTGGCCTGCTCAGAGCCCCGATCTCATCCCATCGAGCACTTGTGGGACGAACTGGAGCGACGGGTACGACACCGCCACGCACGCCCATCTTCACAACAATCTTTTCTCACAGCCTTACAAGAGGCATGGCGAGCTATTCCTGCCCACACTTATAGAGAACTTGTGGGAAGTATGCCTCGACGTGTCGCAGCTGTAATACAAGCAAAAGGAGGGCCTACCCGTTACTAAATAGAATAATAAAATACTTTTTCTGAAAAACATGCAGTGTTCAAATACTTTTGTCCATATAGTATTTTATAGACATAATATATAGTCCAGTCCAAATCAATTTTTGAATTTTAAAGCAATTATTATCTTTACATTTCTTTCGCATAACATCTTCCTCTTCCATTAACCCGATTCAGAAAGTCTTGAAAATATCACGCGGATATTCTTCATCACTACTTGGGGTTCATTTTGTTCTTTGTAATTTCGTCTTCATCCATAACTGTTAGCTACTTAAAATTAAAGCGCCAGATTATTGAACTCTACGAGATTGTTAATTGCAAATAAAATTAAAACTCATGTACTTACGAAAGTGAACGAAATTGACAATTCGAGGTAACATTATTTACATCTGATTTGTAAAACAATTATTTGGTTCACTCAACTTTTATTTTATGCCTGGAAAGGATAAATTAATTTTAATCTCGTATCTTGTTCGATTTCCAGTTTGTTCCTGTACACATTTTTTTCAAAACTAAGGCAGGAAAATAAAACTTCGTACACAGCACACGAAGCGATTACTTCGAGTACTAAAAAATTCTCTAATGTTCCCGTGAAGCAAACAATTGAAATTGGAAAAGGATCTATTGGTAAACTATTTCAACAGCATATTGCCAGAATAGATTTCCATAAAAGTGAATGGCAGCCGACATTTTCCAGACCATCACTATTATACTTTTTCTTTGTCATTTTCCCTCGTCGAACTCTACTTCAGAGATCGTCAAAGTTATGGTCAAAACAATTGGCCGTTTGAGACAGACCCCTTCGATTCGCATAAAAGTGTTCGAAAATAGAAGGAAGTCGTTCATTTCCTTTCACAAATTTCTACGACTTCATTCGTTTCGGAATTTGTTATTTTATTCCTCCCTTCCTAACGCAGGCGGGGGGAAGAGAAATGTAGATACGGTTGCAGTTATGGATAAGAAAGAAAAGTAATGGCAACTCGTTTGCTGCAAATGGGTTTTTGAACGCTTCGCCTTCAGTGGCCATTTTTTTTAAGTGGCGACGAGGACTTACTTGTTACAGAGCAAAAGAAGGAATTTGATTGCAGAAGAATTTGGTTTTCTAAATGGTCACATTTAATATTCATTATTCCATTGCCGACTTACCCTTTCGAGATTTTAAGTACAGTTTATGACCATTTCAGGGAATAAAATTTTGCATTCTGGTTAAAAAGGCAAAACTGCAGCAGTTCTTTGTGAGAAATTTCAATCTCCCAAGTTGTAAATGCTGTGTTACTGAATTTCAGTCACCCCCGTTTTGTGTTTTTAAAAACAATTTAAGCTCTCAGGATTTGGAGAAAACGCCCCATGGACAATTTTCCATTTTTCAACGTTATTGGGTCTTTTAACCTCGTTATAACTTCATGTTTCATTCCTTTTGTTCCACATCACTTTCATGTGTTTTACATATCATTATTTTTATGCTTTTTTTTAAAAGGTTCTTCACCTCATCGGTTTTAAATCGGCTATATATTGTTTCTTCTTTGTTTTGGGTAGGTAGGTAGGTAGTTAACGTCGCACTGGAGCAACACAACGAGCTATTTTCGATGGTCTTGAATCAATTCCTAAAGGATAGATCCAAGGATAGCGTCTCCTTATTTTGAACCACGGTCTGATGACGAGAACACCACCTGAGCTGAAACACCACGCCTACAGGAGGGTTTAAGCCACGACAGATTTGACCTGCACCAACCATCCGTATACACGATCGTCTTTGGCGGACCTAGTTTCAAACTCGTAACACTTCGATTGCAAATCCGTTGCTCTTCCAACTGGGCCACCGCGGCCCTCTTGTTTGGTGAGCCATTGTGGGTTTCATTAAACAAAAACAATTCCTGGCTACTAGTTTTGAATTTGTTTATTTTACCATTAAGGCTGTGTTCTCGCTATCAATGCTATTGTGGTGTTTACTCGGGTGTTAGAATTTTTTAATCTGATTGCGCAGCTTGAGCCACAGAACCAGCGAACCAAATACACAAATTATGAATAGAGTTGCATCATGATTCTCACTATAATGGTGAAAAAGAGGGACATGTCCTCTTTGTCCCTACAAATCAGCGAGCCAAACCCAAAAAAAGAAAGGAATCGGTACTTGAATCGTGTTATGTTGACATGTGCTGGGGTTTGACCGCCAAGCTATTAATCTGTGAGTCCTATTAAAATTTTCTCCCCTCGAGGCACATCTTTAGGTGTGTTCGGGCTTCACGAATCCGAGGTACCTCAGTGATCTATTATTTTCTCGTGTGGTTTACTGCCTCTTTTAAGCATAGCAACACCAGGATGCCAAAGCGGTCTTTTTCTTTCTTCTCATCCTTTCTTCTCACAATTACTTGACATTCTCTTGTGTTTGGCGCAGCTTGGTCCAATATGGTCCTTGCACCATCAAAATCAAAACCAAACAACCAACCTATCTGTCGAAGACTCATAATTATCTTTATTTTAGAAGGGGTCTTGTCTTAGTCCTCCACAAAAATAGCGAACCAAGTCAGCGAATCGGAATTTGCTTCTTAGTTTCTGTTACAACTCATTGTAATTTTGGAAGGGGAGGACATGTCCCTTTTTCGGATGGCCCACTACAGCACCAGGGAGAATCGACGACATCCCTTTCCTCCAAAACACATCCCGTTGTAATTCCTTCGGGGTTCGGGACGAGACTTTCTTCCGAGCGCGACATTCCACAACTTGTATCGACTTTAATGAAAGGAAGAAAAAAGAAACAACCAAAAGGAAAAAAATCCCATCAGCTCCTCCCCCCCCCCCCCCGTCCAAGAAGAGAAGCCGAATCATAAAGAAGAAACTTGCGGCAGGAGTTCGCGCGAAGAAAGAGAAGCGAAAAATACCACACAGCGCTGAGGGAACTAATAAAAAAAGGAAGAAAACTCTGTATATATAAAACATTTTCTTCCGGTATCTTAAGAAGTTCAAGACCCGACAAGACCAATTTCGTCGCCATTGAAGCCGCTGACAGTTTAATATCGCCCCCCCTCCCTTCTGCTTAATACATAACCGGGAAACTTTGGGGCGCCCGCCAATATGTATGGTAATGCGCCCACAGGTTAAATTAGGGAAAAGGGGCGCATTCGATTAACGCCCGCCGCCGCCCTTGGGGCGGCGGGGGCGGCCTTCATTTTGAAAAGGCCAGGTAACAAATTTTTCACTCTCGCATCGTCGATTGTGACAGGTCTGTCTGGAGGGTGGGGAGGGGAGGGGGACATCTACACCCCCCAAGGCCGGTAGGGATTGTCACCGGCTTCACTTCAGTTCGGATGGAGGTTCCCGGGCATTAATACGCGCGCGCGATAATAATAATGGTCGTTTCCCTCTGTGGAGGGTGGACATTAGCCTTGCAAATGCGTCCCTGCGACTGTGTTTCGGAAGTGTGTCTGTCGAAAGTCCTTCCGGGGGCAGTGAAGTAAAGACAGGGGTGCTTTAAAGGGTGGAGGTGATCCGGAAAATGGTTCGCGAGTGTCGGTCGCTGAATAACTCAGAATTCTGATGGCGACGAGTGACTTCCCGTTCTTGTTTTGGTCCGTTGTGCGATTCTTTGGCAGGGCTTTCTGAGTTTGAGACTTATGCCCTCAGGGGTTTCGAACCTTGTGCCATAAAACTCAACAAACTCACTAATGAAGTCCGAATACAATGGACGAAAATCAAATTCCCGTTTCTGTCGTTACACCGCCTCTGAGGTAGATATTTAAATAATGTCGCACTGGAGCATCACAACGGGATATTGGCCGGGATCAACCACCGAAGGGAAAGATCCTTGGATAATACCACGTTATTTTGAACCAGTCAGATAAACAGGCCAGGCCTGAGGTGGCACCTCAGTCTCCAAACTTCCACACCACTCCATGAGGATATTTGATGCCCCGACAGATTGAACTTGCACCAGCTCTCTTTGTACACGACCGTCTGGATGGATTCGAACACGCAACCCTCCGGTTGCTAGTCCGTTACTCTTCCAACGATACTACTGCGGCTCAAGGGTAATGATATATAATATACACTATATGGACAAAAGTATTTGGACACTGCAGAAAATGTGGGGTTGTTTTTCCTGGTTAGGACTCGGCCCATTGCTTTATGTACCTGGTACAATGAACGTGCACCTCGACGTTCTGGATCATTCGGCCTTGACTACACTATGGCAATAGTACGGCGATGAGGGTTGTTTCTTCCAACAGGATCGAGCTCCATGTCATACTGCGAAACGTGTGCTGGACTGGTTTCCTGAAAAGGAGGTGAATTTGCTTGACTGGCCTGCTCAGAGCCCCGATCTCGATCCGATCGAGCACTTGTGGGACGAACTGGAGCGACGGGTACGACACCGCCATCTTCACACCAATCTCTTCTCAGTCTTGCAAGAGGCATGGCGATCTATTCCTGCCCAGACTTGCAGAGAACTTGTGGAAAGTATGCGTCGACGTGTTGCAGCTGTAATACAAGCAAATGGAGGGCCTATCCGTTACTAAATAGAATATACAGCACTTTTTCTGGAAAACATGCAGTGTCCAAATACTTTTGTCCATATAGTGTATATATATATATCAGTACTCTAGATGCATTGAGTCAGGTGTACAAATATTCTTTCGTTTGATATACTGATATCAACGAGTGCTCAGGTGTCTGGTAGTGTTCTTCTCCACAACACATATCATGACTAAATCTATTGGTTGAACAAATCCTAGGAGAGAATCCTATTGGTTAAGAAGTCTGAAACAGTTTAGAAGTCATGCAGGGAAGACTGCATGTTGCGTGAATCCATACGAATCCCACGTTTGAGCAAGGCCGGGCTAGCCCAATTGGAAGTGCAACAGATTAGCAAACGGAGTGGTGCGAGTTCGAAACTCGGTTCAGCAAAAGATCGTCGGGTATACCAGGGCTGGTGCACTTAAATCTGTCGTGACCTCAAATGATCTCACGTTGGTGATGCGTCGAAGTTTGGAGAGTGGGGTACCAGCTCAGGTGTTGATCTCGTCATCTGACCGTGGTTCAAAATGCCGAGGCGTTGTCCTTGGATCTTTCCCTTCCGGGTGGATCCCGGATCGTCGCCAATAGCCCGTTGTGTAGTTCCAGTGCGACGTTGATGAACTACCTACCCTCGTTGAGCAACATGAGTGGTGGGACATACGGTTTCCCGCCTAGCCTTAAAACTAAATGTATGAAAAGTTTTGTAAAATAAAAATGCATTCATATAAGTCGATAGGTCGTTAATCATTAACTCGTTTCTAGCATAGGGCTCTTCAAAGTTTAAGGTAGGTGGGTAATTGAATGAACGTCGCACTGGAGCAACAATCGCAACGGGCTATTGGCGACGGTTCGGGATCCATCCGAAGGGAAAGATCTGACGACACCTCGTCATTCTGAACCACTATCAGATGACCAGAGATGGCACCCCACTCTCCAAACTTCCACACCACGCCACCGTGAGGATATTTGAGATCGCGACAGATTGAAGGCGCACCAGCCCTCTTTCTACACGACTGTTTGGTTGAATCGAGTTTCGAACTCGTAACCCTCCAGTTTCTAGTCCGTTACTAGTCCAACATGCCTTCCGGCGGCCCCCCCCCCTTTCAAAGTTTAAAATTTCATTCATTCAAAGCCATGAGTTATGGGATCTACTAATTATACTTTATTGGACCTTTCATCTGTCACGAAAGGTTCCCTTGCATTGCACACACGTTTCACTTATAAACACCTGTTTGACGAATACCTGTGCGGTTACTTCCACTATTCACTCTGTTTTACTTGCTTGGATGATCATCGTCGGATACCTTAAGCTTACGGGATTTGATTGGAGTAAACACCACAAATCTCTTTGATCAGCATGTATACCCTATAAGCCTATTTTAACCGTTCCTGAACTGTTTAATCCTGTAAGTGGTTATGACGAAATTACTACGACAATTTTACTAATTTACTTTTACTTAATACTTTTTCTTGATCAGCCTATATGCCTTATCAGCTTCATACCTAGAACATTTATTTTAGTCTTGATATATTTGTGTCTTGCTGGAGAGGAAATAAGGGGCAGAACACTCTGTATAGTTTAAGGTGTATGTATACACTAGAATATTTTTTTAATTTTGACTTTAAAAATCCAGATTTTTCACAATAGGTCATTGGTTTGTGCTTAAACTCATTTTAGTGTGAACAATTCTGATTAAGCTACTCATTAATTATCTAATTTAGATATAATTAGCTAAATTGTACGTTTTTTAACAGTGATATTTCAAATTCTACTGTGTTCAGAAAGACAATTCCTATTGGAAATGATTCCTAATATTATTCTTCATGTTTTGACTCTCCATCAAGTTGCTAGAGGGAATACCTTTTTCTCTACAATTTTTTTCACGAAGGATGTCTAAAAAATGAAGATTTTTCAGAAATTTCAACATTTAAAAATCAACTAAAAATTCATTTCTGAAACAATAACTTCGACCGAGGGTCAAAACATCCATTGTATTACATAGATTATAATGATACAAAAGTAATTAAAATAGATCAATTCATTGTTGAGTTATCACTGTTCGAAAGAAGCATCTTATTCTAAAAATATAGTTCTTCAGAAATCGAGTTTAAAGTTTTGGAAACGTGTTTGTCTATGGTGACAGTACCTATTCCAAACTCTTGTAACTTGAAAACTATTTCGAATATTTACAAGATCTTGGTATCGTTTGAAAGCTATGGGGTTGGACAATATTTTGAATTACTAAAAAATAGATCGATTTTTTAGTCAATTTTCGTGATTTCTAGTGTATACATACACCTTAAGTTATTTAATTGGATTGGAAATAAAACTATATACAGGTATTTACAAGAATCGAAATTAAGTTCAGATAGTCCGAAAAAGAAACATCCTTCCTTCTTCCTCTCACGTTCAAAAGTGTCTGTTATCTTTTGAAGAAAAGTATATCCCTTGCAACTGAGTGTCACAGAGGGGATCTCTTGATTGGCATTGCTAAGCAGTGTTCGCGTTGCTGGGACTCCTCGACCTTGTCATTTATTTTCTTATCTTTAACCGTTACTGAAAGGTTCAACCCTCCAAGTGGTTTTGACGTGATATCTCGTCATCAAGGTAATGCCGATTTTTTTAAGACGACATCAAGATGTTGCCCGTTTTCTTCCAATGACGAGAGACGACCAAGATCTTGATGGACGAGATATCTCGTCCATGAAGATCTGATCACTTTTGCTAATGACGAGATACCTGGTCGAGATAACCACCAGGAGGATTAAAAAGGGGAAGGTACATTTCGAAGGCGAAAGGTTGTATAACCCCCTCTGTGTGTGTGTTTATTAGGTTTTTCCGACTCCCAGAGCAAACTCAGTCGAAAAGGAATGAGGCTAAAAAACCCTTCCGGAATTTGCATGTTATTCGCAGTCTCCGGAATCGAATTCATTCTCGTGTCGCCTTTTGGAATTGACTCTCCGATTGGAATGCTCCTCACACTCCACGGTTACAGCATGTCCAAATATGTTGCCGGGATCGTTGCCACATTTGGATTGCAAATTCTTCCCTTCCCCGTGGGAAATCGTGTTGCTTGGAAATTGCTCTTTCCAGACGAGGTTCCTGGGTTTTGCGCCGAATCTGGCATTACGCCCCCTTATTTTCCCATCCAAATCGCGGGCAGCTGGATGAGCAATGGATTAACAACCGAGGTGTTGCGAGTTCGAAACTAGGTCCAGCCAAATACCGTCGTGTATGTGGGGATTGGTGTACGTTCAATCAGTCGTGGCACAAATGTCTTCACGTTGGTGTGGTGTGGAAGTTTGGAGAGTGGGGTGCCAGCTCAGGTGTTGACCTCGTCATCCGACCGTGGTTCAAAATGACGGTGTTGCCCTTGGATCTTTCCCATTGGGATTGATTCCGGACCATCTCAGGAACCGTCGTGACTCAGTGGATATGCCCACTGCTTTAGCAACCTTGGAGTTATAGGTACCATAATCAGGTTCGATTCCTGTCCGGTACATTCCTCCCTGGGTATATTTCTAGATCAGTAAAACTTTCATTCTGCGCGTGTCTATTACTTCATATTGTATGTCTTGTGTTTGGTTCAGCATGACCAAATATGGCCCTTGCGCCATAAAACCCCAAAACCAACCCCGACTGTCGACAATAGCCCGTTGTGTTGCTCCAGTGCGACGTTAATTATCCACATACCAACCTACCCATCTAATGGAGTTCGCACTCGTGTGGCTAAAAATAATAGCAGGGCCAAACTATTAACGCTTTAAAGGCCACATTGCAGAAAAATAACGTTTTTTTAACTTCATGGTTGAAGAAAGACCCTATGTAAATGTATTTTTCATTCAAAAAATTTTGAGTTTTTCAATTTTTTAAGTCCATCTAGATTACTCCATCTAAATTACGTCCATCTAGATTACTCCATCTAGATTACGTCTATCTAGATTACTCCAAGACATCAGCATATCCAACGAAAGAATATTTATGGACCATGGTGGTGGTTCCCAAATTTGACCTTTGTTTCTGCCATAAAACTCAACCAACCTTACTATTACCATGTAGTATTTTTATTCAATTACTAGTTATTTCAAATGACCTTGTTACTCCCATTTCAGTTTGCAATTACTTGTAATTGTATCGAAATCATCAGCAGATAAAAATGAACTCCAGGTTTTGCTTCCATTCGTAACAAGCTCAGGTGTAACCTCGTCATCTGACCGTGGTTCAAAATGAAGTGTTGTTGTCTTCGGGTCTTTCCGTTTGGGATTGATCCCGGACCGTCGCCAATAGCCCTTTGTGTTGCTCCAGTGTGACGTTAATTAACTATCTACCTTTCGTGAGAAAAACGTTTCCGTGTTTTATTGAGAAACATCCGTCAATAAAATCTCCTATTCCGCTATTCTATTCCGCTACATTAGTTGCAATGAGTAGCACATGAAGCAGAAAAAACAGATATCTTTCCTGGATACATTTTTCGTAGGCTGAAGTGATCTGCCCTGACTCACTTCTCACGTGGAAAGTCTACTCTATTGCTATTTTGCGAGGAAACTGCTATTTTTTTGTTGTGCGAATGAAGCAACAGCTCAAAATCTATGGCTTTTTGAGATCTTGGTAGGGTAAGTGTGCTTTCTGTGCTTGATCGTAAGTGATAGATTCTTGGTAGAATTAAATATGGCTATACTTGGCATCGATTGTGCTGAATACAAGAACATATTTAACAAACACCAAGCGTAATTGCAGCTGTGGATCTTAGGAGAAACCCGACTGAGCAGCTTCCGAAAAAAATATTTAAAAATTATCGCTTCACACATAAAATTCTCTTTTAATACTCTTAAAACAAAATAGTTATTTTATTATTAAAATAACTGATATTCATTGTCTTATATAATTTCATGATTTGTGATGAATAACGTATTCATTAGAAAATATGAATTTAGTACTTGGTTGTAGTATGGAATGTATGTATATGGAATAGTATATGAATGTATTATGGAATTGGTTGGCATTGGTGTTTTATGGCGCAAGGGACCTATTAGGCCATGCTACGTCAGAAACAAGACGTACAATATCAAGTAATAAACACACACAATGAAAGTTTTACTGACACAAGAGTGAAATACACCCAGAGAGGAATGCACCTGACAGGAATCGAAGCTACACCGAATACAACTCGAAGCTTGCTAGCGCAGTGGGCATATCCACTGAGCCACGACGACTCCATATGGAATTGGAGTTTTTTCTTTGCTTCTGACACGGTTTTCATATTCACATATCTACGTATCGTCTTCAATTAACAAGACTTGCTTGCAGTTTTTCCCTTTGTAAAATCAACCGCCGTGTACAATATTTCTTTTCACTGGACCCCTATCTTTTAAATTTATGGTTCGATGACTAAATATTATAGAAGACATATTTTTTAAGACATGGCACAGATCCAAAAATTAATTTGACATAAAAATAATATTTCGAACTGAGGAGATAGTATCGTGAAGTGAAAAAATTTTGTAAATGCAAGATCTCATGATTGTTTCTGGATAATGACCGCGCAGAGTTGTTGGAATATGTAGCAACTTAAATTTATTTGGGCCGCGTTGGAAGAGTAACGGATTAGCAATCGGAGGGTTGCGAGTTCCAGACTAGGTCCAGCCAAAAACCCTCGTGCTTGTCCTTGCCTGCAATGTCCTAATGCATGCAATGGCAAAACTTGCAATGGCTTGGTGTGGAGGTTTGGAGAGTGGGGCGCCAGCTCAAATGTTGTCTCGTCCTCTGATACGTGATTCAAAATGATCTTTGTGCTCGGATCTTTCCCTTGGGGATTGATTCCGGACCGTCGCCAATGATCCGTCATGTTTCTCCAGTGAGACGTTAATTAACTACCTACCTACCAAGAAAATATTGGGAGGCAGCTCCATTTGATCGCAGTGGCTTGTGAATGGTATGTGCGTGAGTCATGGGATCATTTTCTTTGTGCGCTACTTTTGAGTTTGGGATGTCTCCGTTTCGAAATGAGGTTTCGTGATCTGATACGTCTTCACGTCCACCTCGAAATAGAATTTGCATGTTAACCCGTACTAGATGACGGCTCTGAGAAAGCAAATAATTTGTGTCACTTGTTTCTTTTGGAGGCCCCAATGTTGTGACAGTCTAAATCGGAAAGAGGGGAACTCTCTTTGAAAAAGCCAACTAAAGAACACTAACTCTCTAAGTAGTTAACACGCATGATGCCACCTTGCAACCTCCCATGCATGACTCCTGACTAGTTTCGACTTTTGAAACATTCGATTC
This sequence comes from Meta bourneti, assembly GCA_933210815.1. Lineage (NCBI taxonomy): Eukaryota > Metazoa > Arthropoda > Arachnida > Araneae > Tetragnathidae > Meta > Meta bourneti. The sequence goes on along the minus strand of OW119930.1, from coordinate 93,977,992 downwards.
TTTCCAATTGATTGTTTTTTTAAACAATGACCCTGATAGAATATTTCGAAAGGATACTATTTTAAAGAAAGGAGCAATAGGGATCTGGGATTCAAAAGGATTCTGTTATTCACTATGGGCTAATAGAATGGTTTCAAGGTATTCTATTTCAAGGAAAAGACCAACAGAATCGTTCCAAAATATTCTATTTCAAAGAAAATACCAACAGAATCGTTCCAAAATATTCTATTTCAAAGAAAGGACCAACAGAATCGTTCCAAAATATTCTATTTCAAAGAAAATACCAACAGAATCGTTCCAAAATATTCTATTTCAAAGAAAGGACCAACAGAATCGTTCCAAAATATTCTATTTCAAAGAAAGGACCAACAGAATCGTTCCAAAATATTCTATTTCAAAGAAAATACCAACAGAATCGTTCCAAAATATTCTATTTCAAAGAAAAGACCAACAGAATCGTTCCAAAATATTCTATTTCAAAGAAAAGACCAACAGAATCGTTCCAAAATATTCTATTTCAAAGAAAAGACCAACAGAATCGTTCCAAAATATTCTATTTCAAAGAAAAGACCAACAGAATCGTTCCAAAATATTCTATTTCAAAGAAAAGACCAACAGAATTGTTCCAAAATATTCTATCCGAACGAAAGTAAAACTGAATCTTTCTAAAGGTTTGGAAAGAACTCATGGGTTCCTTAGAAAGTGATGTGGTTATTGAGCCATTAAGTGTCTGGGTTAAAAACGACACTACACTATTCGCAAATCTCGTGACACTCGTAGGGTTATGCTGATTGTGCCACCTAGCTTCCCATTAATGAGATTTTTATCGCCTCAAATTGAAGTACAGTAATCTATTGATATATCTGATATATCGGGGGGACAAAAAAGGTGCGATATACCGAGGAGAGCGATAGTCGTCGAGAAAAATTTACATGTTCAATTAAAACACGGAAACCGTTCATTATATGACGCTTCTTTTGTTTATAATTGCGTAAAACTACGATGGCGGTGGAATATTTTTTGTATACGGAAAATCATTTACGATTTTCGTTTCTTTGGGAGTTGGATCGATAAACCTCAACTCAATAACTTGATGTTGTCTAGATGTACCAATGAAATGTTACACTGTGACAGAGGGTAGGTAGTTGATTAACGTAGCACTGGAGCAACACAACGGGCTATTGGCGACCTTCCGGGATCCATCCAAGGACAACGCCTCATCATTTTGAACCACGGTCAGATGACACCCCACTCTCCAAACTTCCACACTGCGCTGACGCGAGGATATTTGACGCCACGACAGATTGAACGTGCACCAGCCCCCTTAGTACACGACGGTCTTTGGTTGGATTCGTAATCGCAACCTCCAGTTGCTAATCCGTTATTCTTCCAACTGGGCCACCGCGACCCCAGGACCATGGAAGAGGGCGATCTCTCCCCTCTGAATACATGTCTGGAGCAAAAGGCGTCGCAGTTTCGGTGACACACATTTCTGATTTTCTCACGCGCCATTTGACTCCAGGAACGCCGAATGCTTACAACAGCCAGCTCGAGATTCGAACCCAAATCGGCAATGGACGACTTGTTCCAAGAGCGTTCGGACGAACAACTTTCTTCCCCTCGTGCATGCCTGCGAACATCACCTCGCAAATCTGACTTGCAAATGGGGAACTCGGTCCAAATTAGCAAACAAAGGGCGTGCTCGAGAAGAAAAAGATGGCAGCCGATTTCTTCCATCTGTTCCATCCGCCCCAACAGAACAATGTCTTTCCTTTTCCTCCGAATCCGAACCTCTGTCGGAGAGTCGCTGTCACTTCTGGAGACAGAACGAAAAAACAACTAATGGCCCGGAATTCGGAAACACTTATAACACATTCCCCAAGTGCTTTCCCTTCCGATTCAAAAACGCGAAGAAGCCAGACTCCAGGGAGAGGGAAAAAACCTCGCACACACTAAAAAATCCTCTCGGCGTTAACTGCACAGAACGACCGCATAGAAATGATGCAATAATGAAGGCATTGATCGGGGCCCGAATGGGGTCCCCCCGTGCGTGGGTACGTCTTTAAAACTTAAAAGACCTTCCACGGATCGATCCTTGTTGGTGCGGTCGTAAAAAAAAGGTTGGGGACATTTTTAATGACAAGGCGTTGGGTAATCTGCTCGGAACATCTGTTCCCGAAGAATGGTCTTGAATATAAAGTGGGGAGGAAAAGTTTCGCATCAAAAGAAGTTCGGTGTTTAAGTTTTTCGCGAGGTTTATGTCCACTGGAATTTAGGAGGAGCTCTGAATAATTAGAATTTTTATGTCGAGGGTGAAAAATCGTTTTAACTTTTTCTCGGCCAATCATCCATCATTTGAAGCATTTTTAACTCCTTAGGAGAAACGGCGCTTTTCTCCAAACTTTTCCGTGATTGCTTTCGAAGTCGTTTCCAACGCTTCTGTGGAAATGCAGATTCGATTTGGGAAACCACATTGCCGCGTTGTCTGCAGTCGCGCACCCAGACTTTCTTTATAACGAGCTGATGGCGATTATCTTTTTCTAAGTGCAATCAAATTTCCATAAAACTTTAAGACCCACGCATAGAACCTGCGTTAAACTTCCTACTACTACTTATAGCCATTGATGGCACCAGCCAAAGACCGTCGTGTACACCGGGGCTGGTGCACGTTAAATCTCGTGGCCTCTAATATCCTTACGTTCGCGGAGTGTGGAAGTTTGGAGAGTGGTTTATAAGCTCTGACTTCGTCATCTGAACGTGAGGCTTCGTCCTTTCTCTTGAGTGTGGATCGCCAGTAACCCGTTATGTTGCTCCACTGCGATGTTGATTCACTTCCCATCTACCTATCCTTTTATTTACATTCCAAAAACCGGATAGCTTGGCTGTATGTCCGGCTGTTTGTCCGTCCACATCAGAGAAACCGGTTAGCATACTTGGATTCGTTACAATTCGCTATCGAGTACGCGGTTTAATAGACCCGTGCCCAGCTTTGCATATTTCGGACGGGGTCCCTTCGACTTTCGGAAATGCGTTTTGCACGAAGACGGATGGCCCAGCGGCCGTCTCCGGACCCGATCTCCGACCCCAAACCTCGTCCATCACTCGTTCCACCGGAGCTCCACCCTCTCGTTGCTGGTGGTAATTCTCAAACGATAAAAGTAATGGCTTAATGGCAGCAGTCCGATTCGTGAGAAGTCTAGGCGTGTCGCCATCGACCGTCCCTCAGTTAATGAGCAGGTCGCCATTACTTTTTCATGGGCTGCTCATTTGCGAGTGAAACATCGGTCTCCCCGCAGGAATGCGATCATTTGTCAGGGGCTTTTGTTACCATATTAACTCGAGCAGCAGCATGGGGTAGATTTCAGGGTGAATTGATTAATTTCCTTTCACGGGACTTTGATCTTTAAATTGATCCGGCTGGGTTGGACAACATTTTCCAGAGTGACGATTTGAAATGGTTACTGGCATTGTGCCATTAATCCTTGCCTAGTAGCCGATTGGTTAGCGCTCCGGCCCTTGATTCAACAGGCGTCCAATTACTTTTTGTAAGCTTTCAAGGATGCGGTCGTTTGTCAGAGGCTTTTGTTGCCATGTAAGCGTGTGGTGGTTGTGGTAATTAATTAACATCGCACTGGAGCAACACAGTGGGCTATTGGTGACGGTCCGGGATCCATCCCAAAGGGAAAGATCCTAGGACAGCACCACGTAATTTCGAACCACGGTCAGATGGCGAGGAGACATCTGAGCTGGCGCCCCACTCTCCAAACTTCCACACCACGCCGAGGACATTTGAGGCACGACAGATTTAAAATGCACCAGCTCCTTTGTACACGATGGTCTTTGGTTGGATTCGAAATCGCAATCCCCGGTTGCTAATCCGTTACTCTTCCAACAGGGCTACTGCGGCCCGTCAGCAGCATGGATTCTTCAGGTAACTTTGATCTCCGTGGACGTTTTTCTTTCTCGATTAGACATTTCGTGAGCACGGTTCATCAATAATAATATAGGTGGTGTTTCTCTAACATATCGCAGATGAAGTGAAGTACTTATTAAAGTGATTCGTTGGCACAAAAGCACTGTTATATCATGAAAATTAACAGAATTGAGACCGTTTTAATATTTTTCTACGGAAAAAAATTCTTGTGTTTGAGAAATTGATATTTTAAGGTCTAGGGTACTTTGATTTCATTTCCTCATCTTCCATTTTTAAATGTCATTTGTTTTTAAAATCTGATAATTCGGATTTTTTTATTACACATCTTTTCATACTTACAAGTTGATTCATGTATAAGTTGATCAACATGTTTTTAATCAGCAGTTTGTTGAATTTTCATTTTCGCTCTACTCCATAATTATTTATATTGACCAACATTTATTTGTCTACTTACACTCTATAACATAAAAATCGACGCACCAAGAAGGAGTTATCCGAATGGGACGAAATTGCTTATGCACATACCTCACGATAGAATATGCAAATAATTAACTTTTGGCGGCCAATGACTGAATAGGTGGAGCTTCAGAGCATTGCAACGGAGCATCCGAATCGTGTATAAAACAGAGGACATTCCAATGCTAGGGCATAACTTCCATGCAAATGCGGCTCCGTCGACTTACGTGGACTGTACCAATGCCTTGCAGACGGGTTCGCGAACGGTATGAGCAGATGTCACCATTTGAGAGAGGACGTGAAATTGGACTAAAGGAAGCAGGATGGTCAAATCGCAGAATCGCTCGACATTTGGGTCGGAGCGATGCTACCATTCGACGATGTTGGCAGGAATGGGTGAACCATGGCCGTACAGAGCGTCAAGAAGGTAGCGGTCGACCAAGAGAGGCGACAGAACGCGAGGACCGAGTGATCGTCCGATCGGCGATCACAGCACTTGATGCGTCCTTATCAACGATCCGACGTGTAACCGGGACACCAGTGAGTGCAATGACCATTGATAGGCGAATCAACGAACGGGGGCTGAGGCCACAGAGGCCATTGCGCCGACTGCCCCTCACCGTTGCACACCGTCAGGCGCGTTTGCAGTGGTGCCGGGTGCATTCGACCTGGAATCTCACTGACTGGAATAGAATTGTTTTCAGCGATGAGTCCCGCTTCGAATTGAGTACCGATGACCAGCGAAGACGTGTCTGGAGACGTCCAGGACAGTGGTGGCATACTCACTTGACTGTCATCCGCCACACAGCCCGACAACCAGGAGTTATGGCATGGGGTGCCATTTCATTTGATAGCCGGACCCGTTTGGTTGTCATCACTTGACACCCTTACAGCACGGCGGTACGTCGAAGAGATTCTACGCCCCGTTGTGTTGCCCTTCCTTTCACGGACCTCTGGACTTACATTCCAACAGGATAATGCCCAGCCGCACACGGCACGCCTTTCTACAGATTGTCTTGGTTCTTCAACACTTCCCTGGCCGGCGCGATCGCCAGATCTCTCCCAATAGAGCACGTTTGGGCTCTGATGAGCAGACGTTTACGATCGTCCCTGGATCGAGCCGATCTAACTCGCCAATTGGAACGTGTATGGCAAGCAATTCCGCGGGAGGACATCCACCAACTCTACGAGTCAATGTCCTGCCGGATAACGGTTTGCATCAGGGCCAGAGGTGGGCCAACGCATTATAGATTTTCTTTGATCTTGTAGCTGTATTTCCTGAATAAAACATTCAATTCCTATGATACTGTTATCGTTTCGTTTTCAATACATGTGCATCACATCTACAGATTTTCAACCCATTCGGATTTCCAACCCATTCCTTCATGGTGCGTCGATTTTTGTTATAGTGTATTACTGAGATTTATATACATCTAATCACCCGTACGATTCATTATTTTTCAGCTCTTGTGTGTCCAACGTCTTAATTTATTTCTTACCATGCTTTATATATTTTTAATTTTGCGATTAAATTCTTGGGATTGATTTTGTGTTATGAGATGGTTTTTTTGTAAAGATGAAACTCGGTCCAACCAAAGACCGTCGTGCATACACCTGGGCTGGTGCACGTTAACCCTCTGCATACGTCGGGGCAGAATATCGTTGATTACGGCAGCCGGACCAACGGCTTTACAGGCAACTTACTGAAACCGGCCGAAACGGTCTTTACAATGTTTTCCCCCAGGAGGAGAGGGAATATGTGTCGTCCCATTATCACCTGATGTGCTGGTTTCTAGTGTCGGGTCGTGGATATGCCTAGAAGAGACAGATTCTTCCCGAGTAAACTGAAAGAGCGGCGGTGACTTTTTAAGTGTATCTCTTTTCATTTACTCAACCTCTCTCATAGACTAGTTCCTCGAGGATAAACAATTTGCGAGGCTACCCGTCGATAACCCTGACATCTTTGTCAACGGGGATATGAGGCTATTCACGTGCGGGTCTCTAGCACATAAAAGAGGGGATGGAAATCGTAATGGGCTGCGGCGATTCTTCAGGAGTTTGAGGTCTGAAAGAATCCGGCCTTTCATATCGAGGGGACTCGAAACTTTCGACCGGTCCCCGTATCCAGAGGGTTAAATCTGTCCTGGCTACAAGTATTCTCACGTTGGCGTGATTTCGAAGTTTGGAGAGTGGGATGCCAGTACTGATGCCGACCTCGTCACCTGACCTTGGTTTAAACGGACGAGGCGTTGGCCTCGTTTCTTCCCCTTCCGTATGGATCGTTCCCAGACCATCGTGATAGCCCGTTATGTTGCTCCAGTGCGACGCTAATTAACTACCTGCCCACCTTGCCTTCAATCGATCAATCAGTTCTTGAATTCACATCCGAAAAGGAGAGTAACTGGGCTATTTTCAAACCTGCCTTTACTGCGAGTGATAAAACTGAACCACTTATTAAACTGATTGATGCCCACGCGGGGGCCAGAGACAGAACTACCTGTTTATTATAAATATAGGGAACGTTCTGCTGGAAGAAGAGGCGGATGGGGTGATGGATGGCAGGTGTCAGCGCGTGCTGATGGATTGTTGCGCATGAATTAAGTCTCATTGCTCCGGAATCTTGGCAACGTGTTCCTTCCCTTTGTCCTGCATTCTGTTGGGACAAATCTGGTAAAAGCCCTGATGGATGGACGAAGCAAGATGGTGATGAAGAGAGGCAGAGAATTCATTGCTCAGAAACTCGATATTTTATACCAAATGAGGATTGGGCTGATGACGTTTCAAAAATTTAGCTTCAAGCCTCCCATTAGGAAGAGAGAAATGTCATCTGACCGTGGTTCAAAATTACGTGGTGTTGTCCTCGGATCTTTCCCTTTGGGATTGATCCCGGACCGTCACCAATAGCCCGTTGTGTTGCTCCAGTGTGACGTTAATTGAAATACCCCCCCCCATTAGGAAGAGTAACGGATTAGTAATCGGAGGGTTCCGAGTACGAAGCTCGGTCCAGCCAAAGACCGTCGTGTGCATGGGGGCTGGTGCACGTTAAATCTGTCGTGGTCTCGAAGGTCATCATGTTGGAGTGGTGTGTAAGTGTGGAGTGCCAGGTGTTGTTCTAGTGATCTGACCGTGGTTCAAAATGACTAGGCGTTTTCCTTGGACCTTTCCCTTCGGGATTGATCCCGAACAGTCGACAATAGCCCGTTGTGTTGCTCCAGTGTGACCTTAATTACCTACCTACCATCTTATATTTGGTTTCAATGTGAGGAACTGCTGGCAGGCGTGGAAATTTCTATACATCCGAATCCAGAATTCGCTTAGTTCGCGAAGATTTGCTTTTTTATTATTGACAACAAAGCATTAAACATTCAAATCTTGTTTTCCGAAATTCAATTTTTAATCCTCTTTGGTAGGTAGTTAATTAACGTTGCACTGGAGCAACACAACGTGCTATTGGTGACGGTTCAGGATCGATCCCCAAGGGAAAGACCCAATGACAAGACCTAGTCATTTTGAATCAGTCACCAATCACCAGGGCAACACCTGAGATGGCACCCCACACTCCAATCTTTCACCACACCAACGTGAGAACATTTGAAGCTACGACAGATTAAACGTGCACCAGCCCCCATGTAAACGACGGTCTTTGGTTGGACCGAGCTTCGAACTCGCAATTCCGGTTGAAAATCCGTTGCTCTTTCAACTTTTTGGAGCGTTGATGAGATATGCAATTATGTAATTGTGATACTAGTAGTCACAATGAAGACAAAACAAGATCAAAATCTTCATTCTTTCATATTTCATAGTGAAGAATTTAATAAACTGTATAGCAGAACATCAGTGTTTCTTTTCTCTTTCCCTAAGGACGTGGACTTTTTCTAACGCGCGTTTGATAAGAATTTTCAAGCGTTACCATGTGAACACCTCTTTGGAGTTTTTCGAGGTCATTTTCCGTTTAAATTGTTTTTTTTATTCCCCTAATCCAAGTTTCTATCTTTTGAATGGTTGAAGTCAAAATTTCAACTGATTTCAAATCAGCGTAAAATTGTACGTCAGATCGATACCAAAAAACATGATTTTCTATGAAAAAATTATTTTTTTATCAATAGTCGCAACTAATCTTTTGCAGATATTCCTTTCATACTAAGCATAAGCTGAAGTATTGCCTTGTTTTTAAAGGGAATGTCACTTTAATAATATATTCTGTTGCCCCTTATCAACTGTTTTAATTTTACAGCCATTAAAAGTGGATGAAAATCTTTCTTGCCAAATCTAAAATTGATTTCCCTGTGCACAACAGCCTGGATTTGGTTAACTTAGACATGTATGGAAATGACCAATAAAATGCCTAAAATAATCTAAAAAATATTCAAAATGACGTAAAAATTTGATATTCTTTCGTTTGTGAGACATCCGTTCCCTAATTGCCTGTGAATAAAGTGTTTTTGAACTTAAATCTTATACATAAATAAATGCTATATAATCGACTTGCTGACCAGAAGTGAGAACCTAAACAGGTAAATCTTTCGTAACGTATAGTATATGATGCGTTCCGGTGCAATGCCATCAACCTCGGTTGTAATTTTTTGCACGTTAGCCTTTCGTACGTTTTTCAAAATTTTTAGAATGACGGGATTATTTTGGACCTAGGAACCGATATGAGCCAGCGGATCACAGAGAAACAGTGTTTTATGTAGCTCAAATTGTGTCATTATTAAACATTTTCCTTAACTCTAAAATCCTAAAGTATTCGTTTTTTACTGTCAAGACTAGAGGAAAAACCCTATAACCTTCACTCTCCAGTGTCGATGATTCACCCACCAATAAAAAATAGTAAGAAGGATTTGTTTTGTGTTAAGGGATCACGGATTTTTTGGGCTCAAGAAGCGAGCAGATGAATCATTGTTTTATCGTAAAAGCGAAACTGCGTATGAAAAATTGGAATATTTCTGTAAAACTGATTAAAACGAAACTAACTGGAAAATGGCCAAACAATTTCCTTAAAATTTTAAAATTGACAGTGTAAAATAAAAATATATCCCCCAAAACTACATTTCTAGAACCACAAAATTGGAAACGGAATTTTTGTTTATATAGTATTGTCTACAAAGTACTATCAAAAGATGACACGCAAACAAAATTCGACACTGGGGCACTGGTGATAACCTTTCTTTTTTATGTTATTTTTGTAGGCCTTATCGTGTTTCCTACGATCTATAGCTAATTTTTATTTAATTTTCCTTCAAATAAATCGCTAGATTTTTTAAAACCTATCTCAACATTTTAATGTATCAGCACAAATAACACATATATAACAATAATTAGTCTTTAATTTTTAAACACAATTTTCCGAGTTCGGACTATCCGAAGCGAAAACTAACCCTCCAACTTACCCTCTTTCAGGGAAAGTCAACTAAAATTTGATAAAACCCCACGATGAAACGAGAAAATTGTGTTAAACTAAAAAAATCTCAAAAGAAAAACCAAAAAATAGTATATATTGAAAACCAGGAGATTGCTAATAGAATTTGCGTCTACACGTACACATAATATAAAATTTCGATTAAAATAGTAATAGCACTAACTGCAAGATTAAAATATAAATTCTATGAAAAGTAAGCTTACAGTAAATTAAGTTCAGTAAATCAGAAGTTCAATTTCAAAAGTGATATCGAGTTCAATGTAACACGAGGATGTGAAAAATGAATGAAAATTGAAACTTATCTTACGCATTTCACGTTGAGGACAAATAAAAAATATAACTTTTAAGTTTAGCTTTTAAATTGAATATTTAATTTTAGCTTTATTTTAAAGACGTTTGCACACATGAAAGCTAAAATGGACAGTTGTCGGTATACGTTATTCTCAGAAATAAAATTACCCACTATCCTCTTTATTTATAAATTATCACATTTGTACAAGTTTTGTGTGAAAGCAGGGTAAATTTCTTCAATAAATCGAATACGATTCAATTTTCTCATCCTATTTTTAATGGCCATAAATATAAATCAGTGGATCAAGACAAAATACTCCAATCAAGTTATATCTTTTCTGTAAAAACGAGATTAACCTTTTGTGTTCGTAATGGATATATTCGTCAAATGCATATCGCGAAAATATTAAAGTTACAGTTGAAAAATTATTTATTTAAAGAGAATCACATTTTAGGTAGCGATCTAGTGTAAAATTTTCCGCAGATTTCAAATCCAGCGAAATTTTCACTCTATCTTTAACGATCGCGAAGATAGGAACTTGGAGTAAGAATAAAAAAGCCTTAACGCGCTTCAAACGCGTGTCATGTGAACGTTGCAGTACAATCGTATGTATCTCCAAGCGCCTTCTAAACGCTAGAACGGCCGGAGATTGTTGAAGCGCCGAAGCTATCTAGCGCGTGGAGTTTTAAGTTCTCTATTTTAACTCTGTCGTTGACCCGTAAGTTTCCGCCGATCATATTGGCAGAATTTCCCAACGCAAGGCCAGAGTGCTAACTTCTTGGAATGTGTTTCGAAGTGTACGGGGATCGCTTTGACGTCCTTGTGGCGTTGTCGCATCGGTTCTATCGACGCTCGCGGAATCGTCCTTCCAATTTACTTTCTTAATTGATCTCTGCTCAACAGGTTTCCGAGTGGAATGCCCTCCGCATCTGGCTCGCATTCATAGAGGTTGTTATTTCTCACTAACTGTTAAACGTTATTTCGCGGTGATTATCCCGGTAGCAGTTAAAATAACAGCGATATGACGAATTAACAGTTAGCAACTGTTCCGAAAATATGAATAGGGGTTTACAATTGTCGCGAAATGTTGAAAAGTAGCCTTTAAATTGCTAAAACTCATTACAAAAGTTAATAATTTTAAAAATGCAATAAAATTTTAAGTGATTAAAAATGTTCATATCAGTTGCAGTTTAATAGGGAAGGTACCTTTTCTTGTTTGCAGTTTAACAGGTAGGTTTCGTTATCTGACCGTGGTTCAAAATCACATGGTGTTGTCCTCGAATCCCTTTGAGGATTGATCCCGGACCGTCGTCTGGCACAGCTTGTCCACTTTTGGACCTTGCGCCATAAAACCCCAAAATCCAATCCAATCCCGGACCGTTGTCAATAGCTCGTTGTTTTGCTCCAGTGAAACGTTAAATACCTACCTACCTTAACAGGTAGGTGCCAATAGTACCTACCTTAACAGGTAGGTGCCAATAGTACCTACCTTAACAGGTAGGTGCCAATAGTACCTACCTTAACAGGTTGGTAGGTACTATTGGCACGGTAGGTATTACATAGCCCGGTGTGTTGTAACCAGTGCGACGTAGATTCAACTACCTTAACAGGTAGATAGTTGAATCTGCGTCGCTCTGGTTACAGCGCAACGGGCTATTGTCGACGGTCCTTGATCCATCTCGAAGGGAAAGATCCGAAGACACCTCGTCATTTGATTTTGAATCACTGTCGAACCACGGTGAACCCCGGCCATGACATATTTAACTTGCACCAGACCCCACATACATGACGGTCTTGGATTGGATCAAATTTCGAACTCTCTTGTTGCTAATCCGCAACTCTATCAGCTGGGCCACCACGGCCCGATTTTATTTATGAATTTGTATACTATGTTTAGCCATTTTAAAAGTTACTCTAACATCGTGTTTATCTATTATGAGAGGTATTTTCTATCAAGTTAGATATAGATGGCGCCAGTGTTTCTGCAGTTATTCCCTTTCCTATACGCATTCTGAACGTGTCATCAGTTGGCTTGTTTCTCGAATACGATTTCTTGATGTCACAAATTCCAAAGAATGAACTCCGAATTGATATACGATAGTTGATCGGTCACTACTAATTAGATAAAACGCCAAACATTGCCCAAAACGGTGATAAACTAGGTTTCCACCCTCCTGGTGTTTCCTCAATGAGGTATCTCGTCGTTGGGAAAACCATTAGCAAAACTTGATGGACGAGATATCTCGTCATTAGAAGAAAACTGACCAGATCTTTATCTCGTCCTCATCAAAATCTCGACACTATCTTGATAGTGAGGTATCTCGTCATTAGAAGAAAACTGACCAGATCTTGATCTCGTCCTCATCAAAATCTCGACACTTTGATAGTGAGGTATCTCGTCATTAGAAGAAAACTGACCAGATCTTGATCTCGTCCTCATCAAAATCTCGACACTATCTTGATAATGAGGTATCTGGTCATTAGAAGAAAACTAACCAGATCTTGATCTCGTCCTCATCAAAATCTCGACACTATCTTGATAGTGAGGTATCTCGTCATTAGAAGAAAACTGACCAGATCTTGATCTTGTCCTCATCAAAATCTCGACACTATCTTGATAGTGAGGTATCTCGTCATTAGAAGAAAACTGACCAGATCTTGAACTCGTCATCATACAGACAAATCGACACTATGTTGATGAGATATCTCGTCATTACCAAATTGGTCAGATGTTGATGGGATAGATAGTTCATCGAAACAACGTGGAGGGTTTTGGTAACCCTATATGTAACGTAAGAGAAGTACTTGGACAACAGAAGCAAGACCCTCACAGATCATCTGGCTTTGTTTGCTCATCCTGAAAATCTCTCATTGTGAAAATTTTAACAACAGTCGATGAGTGTTATTTTAACTGCTATCGGAATAACAGCTGATTCATCTGAATCGTGGGATTCTGTAGGTATGGGTCGCATGCCGGAATGCAGTCTGTTCAACATGGGCTCGCCCGCTCCAAAGTGGCCTGTTTGTGTGCATCTGATCCGATCAGTTTGATTTAAGGGAAGCAATTTGTGTTCCGATGGTGGGCGTATCCGACCGATAAGGCCTACGCCCTGAAATGCCAAACTTTGAATTTTACGAATGGGTGTTATTGCAGAAACATCGATTGCTGCTGAGATTACTAGACTAGTTAGACGCAGCGGTCCTTTTGCCATTCAGTAGGCATCTCAGAGTAAACAACATCTCAGAGTAAACAACATCTCAGATAAGTAAACAACTCATAAAGGTAGAGGAATAAGGGCTATAGCTATTTCGGTGTCTTATCAAGACGAAATTACTTTTGTTCAGATCATGGTGGGCGTTTGGCTCCACCGAAATAACTTTGCGACTTCAAAACTCGTTTGAGCCAAAGACCGTTGTGTACACGGGAACTGGTGCACGTTCAATCTCGTGGCCTCAAATGTCCTCACGTTGGAGTTTGGAGAGTGGGGTGCCAGCTCAGATGTTGTCTCGTCATCTGACCGTGGTTCAAAATGAGGCGCTGTCCTCGGGCATTCCCTTTGGGATGGATCCACCAATAGCCCGTTGTGTTGCTCCAGCGTGACGTTAATTAATTACCTACCTACCCGGTGTAATTAGCCAAAAACCAAGCAGACTGGCTAAACCAAGTCAACTCGGTAGCTTTCTGAGATGACGTGGATGTGTCATTCGCAGATTCGCTGATTTCTTTCCAGATGATTCGCCCTAAAACTGAGCCGTTTGGGGCGGATGGAAAGAAAGTGCGTGAGATTTCCTTCTGGGTCAGCATCACCTTGGGCGCGTTTTTCGGAGGAATTCCGTCCGAGCGAAAGTGGAATGGAGAAACGGATGAATAGTTTTCCACTTGAACACGTGACGGGCTTAATGGAGCCTTTACGCACTCTGAACCTTCCATTGTTTGGGATTAACCTACATTGGAATATTGAGTTTTTGTTCCTTAATTCCATTGCCAGTTGCGTTCCGCAAGTTCTTGTGCAGAAGTGACGAAATAATGTCGTCCAGAAATTAAGATTTTCAGATCATTGGATTGTTGGTCGGTGATTCTCGATGAGGTTCCTACAACTATTTTCGTTGACTAGTTATTACTAGAGAGCCTTTATAATAGATAGAGAGGTGACATAGGGAAAACGGCAGCCATATTTTTCGACCGTTGCTGTGCCAACGCGGACGCTATGCAAAAGTCGGTTTCCCAAGGGTTGCTAATCAGGTTATTTTGATACGAAGACTTCGGGTTTGGCGACAGTTTGGAGTTGGTTTCAAATATTGATAGATTGGATTTTCTTATGGTATAAGAGCTACTCATTTAGACCAGACCAGTTCATAAACTAGCAATATACAGGACTTAATCTGGTGTGTGCTTGGGGGTCTGAATAAAAAAGCCTTTTTTTAATTTCGTACATTGAGTTATAGATTTGAATTAGGAACACTTACATGTTACTCCAATGTGGGGCAACGAATTTTGCCCTGTAATTTTCCGAATAAATTATTCATATAAAATATTTTTTCATAAGATAAAATAGCTTTAAATGCTTAATAGAAATACAATAAAACTCCAATTATCACGACTGAGTGCTGGACGTAATGCGGATATGCAGAAATCCGGAGAATTGGGAGTCATAAAAAAACGGTTATGGTGTGAAATAAAACGCCAATATTGATCTAAAATAATTTTTGTTTATTTTTATTACATACATACAGTATATTTGAATGGCAACTTAATAAAAAAAGTAGGCCTAATGTACTCTATTTTGGAAGTAAGGTAAATAATTAAGTATTTTAAATATCCATTTTTTTCATCATTCAAATATTCATAAATTATTTATAGTGTGGAAAGAAATAAAAAAAAATCAGTTTAGATATAATTAGAATTTTAAATTGTTTAAACATAACGTTTCGGAAAAAATTGTTTTTCGAGCAATACTAGTAAAACAATTTTATAGGCTTTCCATTATTGGCGGAATATCGCATCGTTTGGCGACATTTTCTGGTTTGGCGAGAAGGGTCGACGGAATTTTATACATGTACCTTTGCTTCCTTTTAATTGTCTACATTAATGTTATCAATAGTTTACACCTTATTTTGTTCATGAAGTGGATAGGTTGATCTATATTGAATGAAAAAAGCGTTATTGCATTCAAAATTATGTAACTTACAAGTGTATCCAAACAAAACTTCCAAAATCGCAATCAGCAACGTACAACCGCCATGTTGAACTGACCTGAAAAGGAAAAACATGGCTGCCGACCGCATAAGCCAGTCAGAAAATGTCGGATGTATGTCCACTCTCTCTTTATATATAGGTTCTCTAGTTATTACTAGCTTAAATTAGATTCATGACTAGACTCCGCCCGTAGGAAATCCTATTACTGTATGAGTGTGGAAGGTGAGAACTACTTTCTCAAAATTTGATTTTTCGCGTTTTGGCGACATTCAGCGTTCATTTCTTCCGACACGAAATTATTCGTGTGGA
Organism: Meta bourneti; assembly: GCA_933210815.1. Lineage (NCBI taxonomy): Eukaryota > Metazoa > Arthropoda > Arachnida > Araneae > Tetragnathidae > Meta > Meta bourneti. The sequence continues at coordinate 93,962,385 of OW119930.1, read as the reverse complement.
AAATTAGAACCAGACTTCATGGAAATATTTGTAATACATGTGTTCAACTTGTTTTTGGTTTAAAAAAGAAAATTCAAAGAAAATTGTGTGATTAATTATTAGTGACATGCGAAAATTGCATTCTAGTAAGAATGCAGACTTTTAGAATGAAACAGAAATGGGCACTTCCTTAAAACCTTAACGCCCTCTATATTTGTGACATGCGAAAATTGCATTCTAGTAAGAATGCAGACTTTAGAATGAAACAGAAATGGGCACTTCCTTAAAACCTTAACGCCCTCTATATTTGTGACATGCGAAAATTGCATTCTAGTAAAAATGCAGACTTTTAGAATGAAACAGAAATGGGCACTTCCTTAAAACCTTAACGCCCTCTATATTTGTGACATGCGAAAATTGCATTCTAGTAAGAATCAAGACTTTTAGAATGAAACAGAAATGGGCACTTTCTTAAAACCCTAACGCCCTCTATATTTAACTTCATGGGAAAATCCTTTCCTAAGAAAAGTTGAGCATCAGCCGCGTAAAAAGCTGGTCATAAGTGAGATGCAGTCGCTTAAGCCCCTACACACTAACAGAACCACGGTAGACAAGTTCATAGATATAAGCTATTATATTTAAGCAATTATATATGAGTAAATAGAGATAAGCAGATAGATATAAGAAAAGGCTTAGAACAGCTGAATGATTCTGCTAGTTCACGTTAGAACATTTAAAATTCACGTTGAAACTCCTTTCGCTAAATTTTCTTAGTATAAATCGCCAATGTGTTTTTATCACTCTTATTGTTCGGAGCGATTATTATAATATTTGTTTTATTTTCAGGTTTTTAAATATTTTACGGATCCACTATAGGATTACCCTGTACGTTGGGAAAGAATCATCTCTGAAAAAAGGTAAGATTCCTTTTTGTATAATAATGCTTATAAGTATGTACCAATCTACCCGTACACAGGTTAAAAACAAGATTCTAAGTCAGCCTTACGATTGAAGCAACGATTGATCAAAAACCTCGTTAAGGAAATTAGACCTCACAATAGATTTAATTTCTAAAATAAATGTTTGATTTTTAAGAGTTAAGGGGAGATGATGTACTTTCCAAATCACCAAAATCGATGTTTTGATTTTCGCGTTAAAAATTAATTGTCAAACTAGATAAAAACAACTTTCAGTTTTGATAATTTTTGGTGAAGTTACCAATACACCTTATAAAACATAAGTTTAGTAAGTCTACGAAAACGCGTTTTTCTAATATATTTGATTTTGAAACCGATTTCAAACCGTTTCCTGCGCATCTGGTTTCTCTTGATTTCCTTGAAGATAGGGCCGCGGTGGCCCGGTTGGAAGAGTAACGGACTAGCAACCGAAGGGTTGCGAGTTCGAATCCAGCCAAAACACCGTCGTGTACAAAGGGGGCTGGTGCACGTTAAATCTGTCGTGGCCTCAAATGTCCTCACGTTGGCGTGGTGTGGAAGTTTGGAGAGTGGGGTGCCAGCTCAGGTGTTGCCTCGTCATCTGACCGTGGTTCAAAATTACGTGGTGTTGTCCTCGGATCTTTCCCTTTGGGATTGATCCCGGACCGTCACCAATAGCCCGTTGTGTTGCTCCAGTGTGACGTTAATTGAAATAAATAAATAAATAAATAAATAAAGATTTCCTTGAAGATAATCCTTGCAATATGTAGGTAGATAGGTATTTAATTAACGTCCCATTGGAGCAACACAACGGGCTATTGGCGACTGTCCGGGATCAAGGACATCACGTACCAAGCTTGAACCGCGCTAATCAAAAGGAGTTAATTTGATTTCTATGTATACAAATTATTATGTGAATTAAAATATGGCCGATACATAGAAAACTAATGCGTGTGGAACCTATCCAATATCGCTAATTTATCAGTTTTTGACCGCGCTTTATGTAATAACATCCAACCAAAGACAGTCGTGTACAAAGTACGTTCTGTCATGGCCTCCAATGTCCTCCTGTTGGCGTGATGTGGAAGTTTGGAGAGTAGGGTACTAGTTCAGATGTTGACCTCGTCATCTGACCGCGGTTCAAAATGATGTAGTGTTGTCCTCGGGTTTGATCCCAGACCGTCGCCAATAGCCCGTTTCATTTCTCCAGTGCGACGTTTAATTAAAAACCTACCGTATTGTATTTCGACGTTTTTTCTTCCGCTTTGAAAGTTGTAGCGCGTGTTTGAACTCGTACTGTTGGCGAGGCTTTCCGTTTGGGAGGGTGTACCTTTCAGAGTTCGTATACGACTCCATCTCTTTGAATGCTTGTGTGCATGGCAATGAGCAACTAAGTCTCACATGATGAACAGTTTCCGAAGCAATTCCCAAATCGCCGCACGTTCGCTTCACAAGCACGCGATTGTTCGTCGAGAGGGAACCTGTTCCATTCTTGCTCGCGGGCAGGATCGAACGAGAGCATCGAGTTCTTGGCATTCGAGTAGACGTACGAGTATTACTGCCGTGGTAGTCAAGGCCCAAGTTTGGCCCACGCTGGTGTCCCATGTCGTGGCATTATATGTCCATGTATACACTAGAACATTTTTTTTTTAATTTGACTTTAAAAATCCAGTTTTTTCACAATAATTCATTGGTTTGTGCTTAAACTCATTTGAGTGTGAAAAATTCTGATTAAGCTACTCATTTATTACATAATTTAGATATAATTAACCAATTGGCATGTTTTTGAACAGTGATATCTCAAATTCTAATGTGTTCAGAAGGACAATTTCTGTTGAAAATTATTCCTAATATTATTCTTCATGTTTTGACTCTCCATCAAGTTGATAGAGGGAATAGGTTATTTTTTACAATTTTTTTCACGAAGGAAGTTTAAAAAATGAAGATTTTTTTTTCAGGAATTTCAACATTTAAAAATCAACTAAAAATTCATTTCTTAACCAATAACTTCGACTGAACGTCAAAACATCCACTGTATTACATAGATTATAGTGAAACAAAAGTAATTACAATAGATCAATTCATTGTTGAGTTATCACTGTTCGAAAGAAGTATCCTATTTCGAAAACATAGAAATCGAGTTTCAAGTTTTGGAAACGTGTTTGTCTAAGGTGACACTACCTATCCCAAACCCTTGTAACTTGAAAACTATTTCGAATATTTGCAAGATCTTGGTATCGTTTGAAAGCTAAGGGGTTGGACACTATTTTGAATTATTAAAAAATAAATCGATATTTTAGTCAATTTTCGTGATTTCTAGTGTATATATACGCCTTAACTTCCTTTGCTAGGCCAGGAAAAAGGGACTCATGTCACTGTCTTTTATTTTTTGATGAGGACCCTTATGCGAAAATTATTTCATCTGCTGGTAGATGAGTTACATGGTTTGTGTTTTATAGGAAAGAAAGCTGGCGAGTAGGGAAGGTTTCAATAAATGATTTTTTTACACCTAGGACAAAACTACATTATGTTTAAGAATGACCATAAATGCCCTAAAAATACCAAATGGAAAAACTTTCCTAAAACACTCAAAAAAGTACCGAAACGTGATAATAAAACTATTATTTCTAGATAGGTAGGTATTTAAATTACCTTCGCACTGGAGAAATACAATGGGCTATTGGCGACCATCCGGGGCCTCGAATGTCCTCACGTTGGCGTGGTATGGAAGTTTGGAGAGTGGGGGGCCAGCTCAGGTGTGACCACGTCATCTGATCGCGATTCAAAATTACGTGATGCTGTCCTTCGATCTTTCCCTTCGGGGTTGATCCCAGACAGTCGCCAATAGCCCATTATGTTGCTCTAGTGCGACGTTAATTAAATACCTATCTACCACAGTAATGTGATGTGTTAAAAGGGAAATGAGGCAACATCGATATTGAACAGCTTTTGTGGCGTCCAATTCGTAAATGTGAAGGCCAGGGCCGTCTTGGCTCAGTAGGTATGCCCACTGCGCTAGCAACCTTCGAGATGTAGGCGGTCGTGTAGGTTCGATACCTGTCAGGTGCATTCCTCCTTGGATGTATTTCTCTCTTCTGTGTCAGTAAAACTTTTATGGTGTGTGTCTATTACTTGATATTGTATGTCTTGTGTCTGGCTCAGCATGGCTAAATATGGGGCTTGCGCTACAAACCCCAATCCAACCAACCATAGACGGGAAAAATAAGTAGACTGAGCATTGCTATTGAGAGGAGCCTCGAAAAGACATGTGACCAACATCTCGACTAGTAGTCACGTGACTGCTCTGAAAAATCTACTTGGATGGCCGATTCGGCATCGTATCCCCTCGTCTGGCGGTATAACATTTAATGCACATTTCTATAGAGTGGGGACAAAAGTGGTGAAATCGCCAAAGCCTACTCGGTCGCGTGGGCCAATCAGGTGATCAATCAACGGATGGGCGTCTTTTCCCGTCCCGTGGTCCAATCAGATGATGAATGCTTGGTTCCACCAAGGAACCGAAAGTTGTCCAAGGGCCACGTTACTAGTTTTGGTGACATGGGCACATGAAAAGATAAGTATTAGTACGTGAGTACATGAAAAGGTTATAAGGCTGTTCGCTGGTCCCGTTCGCTCTTCGTCCATACCAAAGATTGTAGATAGGTATTTACTTAACGTAGCACTGGGGCAAAACAACGGGCTATTGGCGACGGTCTGGGATCAAACCCGAAAGGACAGCATCACGTAATTTTGAATAACGGTGAGATGACGAGGTCACACCTGAACTGGCACCCCACTCTCCAAACTTCCACAACGTGGGCTTCATAGGGTCTGCGCATCTATCAGGCACAGGGATTTGTCCAATTTATTCCCACCTCGTCCACCTTTGTGTTTTCACTCGCCACTGCTTCCCCAAACAATCTGCGGCTGTCCTCCCTCATCCGGAGAAGGGCGGCCCCCGATTTCGCGCCCCGGTGCCCCCTAAAGAGCGTGACGTGTCGTCCCCCCAGGGGGGTCGAAAATCTGTGTGATGCCGCTCTGGTAATTTTCTTCCCGACTACAGGAGGATTAGGTTTGATAGGACACACTAGAGCGGATGGGGGTGGTTTTGATTGCACTGGCGAATCCCGACCGCTGATTCTGTATGTCTGACCATCAGGGGATCAGTTGGCACAGCAATGCCTTCAGCTTTTGGAGAAACCGTAACGGCGGATTTAATCCTTTCCATTGCCCCGATCCATCTGTGCCTGCGCTGAACCAAACTGATCGCTGTTTACATTGTTCCACACCCGTATGTCTCCAGCGGGTCCGGTCGGTAGAGTAACGGACTAACAACCGGAGGGTTGTGATTTCGAATCCAACCAAAGACTGTCGTGTACATGGGAAGGCTGGTCAATCCGTCGTGGCCTCAAATTCCTTACGGTGCCTTGGTGTTCGAGTTTGGGGTGTCAGTTCAGGTGTGATCTCGTCATCTGACCGTGGTTCGAAATCCATTCGTGGTTGATTCCGGACCATCGCCAATAGCCCTTTGTGTTGCTCCAGTGTGACGTTAATTTGAATACCTACCTCAGCACAGAAAATCTAGTTACCTTTTCTGACGACAGATGGCACGCCACCTCTCAATTTCCAATGAATTCTGCTCGCAACGGGAACTAACTTGTTTGGAATTAGCCCTCCTGGCGGTTTCGACGAGATGTCTAATCCCTCATGACCACTTTTGCTAGGATGGGATATATCGCCATCGATATATTGCATATTTTTTGTGGATGTGATTCAGGTCTGGTCAGCTTCGTCTCACTTCATGGCCGATATAACTCGTCCTTCAAAATCTGGTCCGTTTTGCTAGTGACGAAATGCCTTGTCCAGACAACAAGCCAGGAGGGGAAGTTCTTTGAACACCAAAAAGTACGAAGATGACAAATCCCTGAGGTGCTGCGAAGGTAGGTAGGTATTTTAATTAACGTCGCACTGGAGCAACACAACGGGCTATTGGCGACGGTCCGGGATCAAAACCGAAGGGAAAGACAACAAACACCACGCAATTTTGAACCACGGCCAGATGACGAGGTCAACATCGAAGCTGGCACCCCCCCTCTCCAAACTTCCACGCCAACGTGAGGACATTTGAGGTCTCGACAGATTTAACGCGCGCCAGCCCCCTTTGTACACGACGGTCTTTGGCTCCGGTTGCTAGTCAGTTACTTCCCAACCGGGCTACCGCGACCCTCTTATAAATAAGACTGCATTTTTAAGAATATTAACCATCCAAAATCGATTTCTTGATGTGTTGCGTCTCTTTTGTGTGTAATGTCTTCAGTAGGAATCTACTCCTTTCTTGCCTGAGGAGTAGATTCCTACTGAACAGTAGAACACCCCCTTCCAGATGGAATCTCCCTCAGACATTGCCAATAGTTGGAATTCGAGGGACACCCCATCCTCAAAGCTACCGTAGGGGCGCGACCCCTCGCTTCGAATCCATTAAAGGATTCCCCACCCCCCAATCGGGTGACACTTCCGAACTCTCTGCCCCCCCCTGCTGCAACAGATGGTCCAATTACAAGAGAGCTCCTCCGCAGCTTATGTTCTAATTACACTCGTGACTCAGCGGACCCAAAAACCCCGGTCGGACCGCTTTTAATAATCCTCCGCTCCTCCATTAGGGGGCCGGGGGGCCCCTTGCCCCTTTTTTGAATAGGAGTTAAGGATGATTCATTGGGGAGCATTATCTGGGGCCCACGCCCACCTTTCATCCCTTGATGAAGTTATGAGCTCTAAGAGAGGGTTTTTGCGAGATTTTGCTCTGGGGTGGGGTTCTTACTCTGTCGATAGGTAAAGGATGAGTGCCGATCGGGTAAACGGGTAGCTTTATTCGGGCTCAGCACCCGATTTGTTGAAGGCTTAGAGACACAAAATGGTACTTTTTTCTGTAGAAATGCGGCTGGTGCCCGTTAAATCCATCGTGACCTCGAATGTCCTCACGTTGGAGGTTTGGAGAGTAGGGTGCCAGCTCAGGTGAGATCTCGTTATTTGACTGATTCAAAATGACGTGGTGTTGTCCTCCGATCTTTCCCTCGGGTTTGATCCCGGAACGTCGCCAATATCCCGTTGTGTTGTTTTAGTGCGAGGTTAATTAAATACTTACCACGCACTATGATGGTAATGATAATTCCACTTTATGCAAGACCCTAATAAACTATTTTACTTGAATTTTATCCGCTTGTGAAAGCAACACTACGTTCATCCCCAATCGACTCCCAACATCACTCCTGTCACCAACTGATGAATCCTTTTGACTCCTGTCACCAACTAATGAATCCTTTTAACTCCTGTCACCAACTGGTGAATCCTTTTGACTGTCCTTTTGACTCCTGTCTCCAATTGATGAATCCTTTTCACTCCTGTCACAAACTGATGAATCCTTTTCCCTCCTGTCACCAACTGATGAATCCTTTTGACTCCTGTCACCAACTGGTGAATCCTTTTGACTGTCCTTTTGACTCCTGTCACCAACTGATGAATCCTTTTGACTCCTGCCACCAACTGATGAATCCTACATTACAAGATATTTACGTTCAGGTGAAGGGAGCAGTGAAAACAAAAACTGCTCAATAAGGACTGACTTTCTCTGAGACACTTTCATTCAAACCCGCTAAACCAAATAGGAAACAGCCCAATCAATACGCACAGCGAAGATGAAATCCTAGAGGGCATAACGCGATAACGTCCAAGAGCGGGAAGGGGTAAAAATCGAGGGCAAATTAAGGGTGCAAGATAAAGGTGCTCGCTCAGCGCTTTTGAGAAGCGAACGTGAAACACAATCTTGAAAAAGCCCCTTCGGCAGTTCCCGCCCGCTTCGATCCACCAAAAGAAGGATTTCTTTGGGATTGAGACTCACTATTCAGTGCCCGATCCATCGCATTCGAGGCTGGCTTTAAATTGGATACTTCGTCCCCATGAAAGCAGCTTTTGGCTCTATCCCAAAGTTTGGGTTTCTTATTTTTAAATTATCCATCTTCCTGTTAGCCCGGTAGCCCGATTGGAAGAGTAACGGATCGGCAATTGGAGGGTTGCGAGTTGGGATCCAACCAAAGACCGTCGTGTACATGGGGGTTGGTGCACGTTAAATCTGTCGTGGCCTCAAATGTCCTCACGTTGGCGTGGAAGTTTGGAGAATGGGGTGCCACCTCAGGTGTGACCGCGTCATTTAACTGGTTCAAGATTACGAGGTGTTGTCCTCGCATCTTTCCCTTCGGGTTTGATCCCGGACCTTCGCCAATAGCCCGTTGTTGCTCCAGTGCGACGTTAATTAAATACCTATCTATCATCTCTTAAAAACAAAATACTTTGTGTACATGAATACTTTTCTGTATTCTTCACATAAAGTAACGGTTATTTTATTCTTCATGTAACTATTGTATTAACCTTCCCATGGACAATGTTATGAAGCTGTTCACACGGAAAGCCCGACGTGTTTCCTTGGTAGTTGTGATTGGTTGTTTGGGGGTTTTATGCAACCCTATTTGGCCATACGTCGCCAGACACAAGACATACAATATCAATTAATAGACATACACAAGCAATGAAAGTTTTACTGACACAGAAGAGAGAAATTCACCCAGCGAGAAATGTACTTGACATCATACATACAAATTAATGTGAATTAAAATCTTGCTTTATAGACAGTCAATGCGCAAATCTATCAAATATCTCTAATTTATCAAACACTGCTTTTAGACCACGCTTTATGTAAGAACTTACACAATTCAGTTTTTGGACAAAACTTTAAATTTAAGCTTTTTAGTAGAAAACAGTGCCATTTTTGTAACCATCGTATAAAAACTGTTGAAAGTCTTTCTTTTTGCCCGTTATGATTCTACCTGTGTTTATCTCTAATTAAATGCATTATTATTTATAATTTCGGACAAGGGTCACTGCCACAAAACGACTTGATTCGCTCTTGTCTATTAGCGTCGGTGAAAAATTTTTAGATTTTCTTAAAGCCAAAGATTCACCTCAAAAACATTTATTTTCCTTACAAGACACTCGCTTGCTCAATTCCTTCGACTCTGGAAACCCCAGAAGACACCAACCAACGAAGAGGAGGGGGGTTTAATAACAATCTTTTTGCGAAGTGGAACACCCGAAATAAGAGACTGTCCTCTATTAAAAATGAGTGGAATTAAAAAGGCAAAAACCACAGGAGGGATGGCAAGATATAACACACAAGTCCCACGAAAAATAATGATTCCAGTACTGCGTCCTGTCGGAAATTTTACAGAACGTTAATTAGAGAGACGATCCCAAAAGGAGCTAATAAGGGAATTTCTCGCCCCTCTTCCCCGCTCCTAATCCTATTTCTCCTTAATCTGGCCGCGCTCGTATTCCCTGCAAAAATTCCCTTTTCCCCTCGAAGGGATTCCTTAAACCTGGGTTTTAATTATTTCCCGTTATGCCGTTATTATTAAGATATAGGAGCGTTTTTTTCTTTCGTTTCTGTGTGCGTGTTTTCTTTTAAGCCCTCGCTCATTATTATGATTTATTTATTTGTTTTTTTCCCTTTCGGGGGATGGCAATGACAACGTTTATGTAGGGAAAACTATTTTAATTATAGGACGGTGCCAGCGACAAATCCTCTTAAGAAACGGGGTCCCGTTGCGTCTTCCTTTTGTTTCGGGAAAAAGGATTAGGAGTAATGTTTTTTGTTGTTATTCGCGCGAGGAACTTTCCTTCGCAGAACCTCCTCTTCATTTTTAGGAGTCTTTTTTAGAAAGGATTTGAAGGAGGGAGGGTTGAAATCGGGGGTCGCGAAGGAACCACTAGCACGATGAAAGGTAAAAGTGCGATTTTTTAAAAAAAATCTTCAGATTGGGTTTTGAGAATGAAAGGAGGATGAGAAAGGCATCATCTTCTAATGAAAGGAGGCCCTTTTGGAAGAGTAACGGATTAGCAACAGGAAGGTTTCGAGTTCGAATCCAACAAAAGACCGTCGCGTACAAACGGGCTGGTGCATGTTAAATATGCCGTGGCCTCCATTGTCCTCACGTTGGCGTGGTGCGGAAGTTTGGATAGTAGTTGCCAGCTCAGTTCTGTCATCTGACCGTGCTACAAAACGTCCTCTGATGTTTCCCTTCGAGTTTGAATAGTGCGCGCAGGATTTGAAATCTGAGTTAGGTAGGTATTTAATTAACGTCGCACTTGGAGCAACACAACGGGCTATTGATGAAGGTCCGGGATCTGCCCCCGAAGGGAAAGATCCGAGGACCAATCATTTTGAAACACGGTGAGAAGTCGAGGTCACACCTGAGCTGGTACTTCACTCCAAACTTCCACGCCATGCCAACATGTGGACATTCGAGACCCCGACAGATTTAACGTGCAACAGCCCCCTTTGTACAACTGGGCTCATTCTGAGGAAAATGCGATAAAAGTTCAAGTAAAAGGGTTATGATTGAAATCGGTCTTAAATGTGAATGAATTCTCTCTTAAATGTGAACGAATTCTCTCTTAAATGTGAATGAATTCTCTCTTAAATTGTGAATGAATTCTCTCTTAAATGTGAATGAATTGTCTCTTAAATGTGAATGAATTCTCTCTTAAATGTGAATGAATACTCTCTTAAATTGTGAATGAATTCTCTCTTAAATGTGAATGAATTCTCTCTTAAATTGTGAATGAATTCTCTCTTAAATGTGAATGAATTCTCTCTTAAATTGTGAATGAATTCTCTCTTAAATGTGAATGAATTCTCTCTTAAATTGTGAATGAATTCTCTCTTAAATGTGAATGAATTCTCTCTTAAATTGTGAATGAATTCACTCTTAAATGTGAATGAATTCTCTCTTAAATGTGAATGAATTATTGCAAATAATTTTATAGAAGAATCAGACTTTTTTTATAGAAGATTTCAGATTTTCTAAACTCATCGAAATTGTACAATCGACTTTTTTCCAAAGTTTCAAAAGTGCCCCCTTAAACTGGAACGGCCGAAAAAACGGAAAAGGCGCCGAACCCGAAACACGCTAACAAAGATCGTCTGCATGTTGAAAAACGTCCCTCTTCGACATATTTCCGATACAAGCGCAGTCTTGCTCATGCAAATGACTCGGGCGCGATTTATTTTCGAGCGACGAGCGTTCCAGTTACAGTTAGCCTGCTAACGAGCCCGGAGCAAGTGCCGTGCGTGTAGTGCGTGACTCTGTACAAAAAAGGGACTTTGTAACAATCGGCCGCCGCCGTCAGGTTGTCCGTCAAACCCATCCGTACCCTGACGTCACTCAAAATCCACTCTTTCCCATAAACCCATTATTTTTCTCTACTTTTACAGTTGCCTCGGTAGTGGAATAATCGTTATATAGATTGGGACATCGAGGGGGGGCAGTCGAACGAAACGTTTTGCCTCCCCCAACCTCTCGTCCGGGTCCTTTTGCCAGCTTGTTTATTCGGTCCCCCCGATTCATTCTTTTTCGTTCCTTTTAAGTTTATCGTTTGAATTTTATCCACTCCAAAACCGTTAGCTTTGTTTGGGTATCTCCCCCTTAACATGGGAACGGCAGAAAAAAAGGATTTTTATTTTTTCGATTGGGAAAAGCTCTGCCAGATAAAGTAGGGAAATGTCGAACGAAGAGCTCGGTGGAATGGGGAGGGAAGGAATTCGATTTTTGCTCTCCCCCATATCCTCTAAACATTCGGAACAATATGTTCTGCGCTCCTTCTCTCCTGGCATTTCCCAGTTTATATTTTTCCCGTTTTATTTCCCCTCCCGCTGCGAAATAATGAAGTTATGGATTTCGAGTTTGGGGGCTGATAATAATAATAATAAAGGGGAAAGCGAACAAACCGGGCTCCCCCATGATAGTTAGCCGAGGAAAGGGATTTTAAATGTTCTGCACACAAACAAACGGTTTTCATTGGAAGGGCACTTAGAAGGGAGATTTGGATTGCACTGTTGCGTTGTTTTCCCCCAAACAAAGGAAAGGTTTCGTGCGGCATTCCAATAACGAGCATCTCTGCTCACGGAGTTTAACTTCCCATTAGGAAGGGTTTTGGAAGTCCTCGATTCTTTTCGGATAACTCGAATAATAAGAAAGGAGAAGGAAAGGTTTTCCGATTTTGTTTGTCTTCTCGGGGTCACGTACTGCCCTTCCTCAATCGCTTTGGAAACGGAATGGAGATGGCGGATATTTTCGGATGCTCCCAGACAGGTTCGGATTGGTTTGTGTGCGGCAGACCCCAAATATTTCGAGAAGCGTGTGTCCGAATATGTAAGGTCTGCATTCGAATTAAATCCTCCGAGACGGGCCCATTCCCTATAGGAAGGTACGGGCTTCAATGAGATAATCTAATGATCTTTTCCTACCCCATGGGGTTTACTGTCTAGTAAACACGAGGTACGAGCTCCTGGGTTTACCGAAGCTATCTTTTTCTGCTTTCATCCCATTACTCTGTTGGGCCTGCTGTAGCCCGGTTGGAAGAGTAACAGATTAGCAACAATCTTTTATGATTGTTCTTACTGTGGATTCCGGTATCTCAAACTTCTTTGCCAATTCACAAATTTTCATCCTGCTATCAAAATTTTTGAGAATGTTCAGTTTACATTCCAAAGATATGGTTTTCCTTTTCTTACTAGGTGAAGGAGAATCAGATTTACTACGTTTGGACGATATAGTTGTTTAAGGGTTTAGAAAACGTATAACGAAACAATCTTCACTTTCGTCGAATCGTAATCGCGCACGTAGAGTTCGTTCGAAACGCGTCAACGAAACGATGGAATCAAGAACCGCGTAACTCCGAGTTCGCGTAAGTCGGGGTATTACTGTATTCCATATATTTTACAAGAAAAAATGTTTCGATAAAATGCGTAGATGTGCACATTTTTCTTCGCCGTCTTCTCGGGAAGACATGTCACACTTATTCATGACAGGAAAAATATTGAAACGATTTCAATTTTTACGGGTGCTGTAACAGAATGGTTAAAGTAACTGCTGTCAAAATTTTACACTATTACGCATGAATTGAAATTTCTACAAAATCAGCAACAAAAAAGTACTTTAAAAAATAACAAACTAGTCGTTTTTACTAAAGTCATCAAATAACGAACAAGAGTTGCTGCATTAATGCCAGTCTCTTTTTTCACATGATAGGTGTGTAATTTAATTAACGTCGCACTGGAGCAACACAACGGGCTAGTGGCGACGGTCCGGGATTAAACCCGAAGGGAAAGATACGAGTACAATACCACGTAATTTTGAACCAATGTCAGATGACGAGGTCACTTCAGCTGGCACCCCACTCTCCAAACTTCAACACCATGCCAACCTTTTTCACATCTTAAAAACTGGAAATTTTGATCTCTTCGTTTTGTTTAGCACAATATAGATTTTACTGTTTAAGTTCATATTTTACTCTGAGTTATTTGTTTGTAGTCTTATTAACGAAACAGTCCGTTATTTTCTTTTTCAAAGATTTCTAATTTGTATTTGGGTCGTCGTTGGGGCTCAGTGGGTATGCCCACTGCGCTAGCAACCTTCGAGGTGTAGGCGGCGCAGGTTCGATTCCTGTCAGGTGCATTCCTTCCCTGGATGTATTTCTCTCTTCCTTGTCAGTAAAACTTTCATTGTGTGTGTGTCTATTACTTGATATTGTCTGTATTTTGTCTGGCGCAGCAAATAGGGCCCTTGCGCCATAAAACCCCCAAACCAACCAAATTGTTAGGCCTACTTCTGAGTCAACTGGTTTTCTCCATAAACCTCTCCGTTTTGGATCTAAAATCTAAAATCCTGTCACCTAAGGCAGTTGAACAAAGTTTTTTGCAGAAAAAGACACGTATCATCAGAACTGCTAATGCTTTTCATTCATAGGTTTGCCCGCGTACCATAGCATGCAAAGGCGACATTAAGCGTTCTGCAACATCTTAAGCAGGCCACGAAGCTTTAGTGCTGACGAAACCGCCACCTCCAAATCTCCGAGACAGACAAGTGCAGCAGATTAAATCGGTTTATTTCTCCTCACTGTGCACTGCTTGTCGGTATTCCCATTTGTATGGCTCGCTGTCCTCACCCACCCAATGGGACGGCACTCCCTCTGCCAGAGAGGAGGAAAACATCTCTTCACTTCCTTCGACCCTTTCCTCGACCCTGCGTAATGAAGTCGGGATGGATGGTTGTGGAGGTCGAGCACCGGCACCCAGGGTCGTAAAGAAAAAGGGGTCGACACCTGAACCCTGTCACCTGTGCAGGCAGGGAGGTGGGTGCAAGGTCACCGCGTGACCTTGGGGCGCCCTCACGCGGGAAGGTGCTCGCCTGCCACCTGTTGTGCTTTCTTTTTCCTCTTCGGGGGGGGGGGGGGTTGCGTTCGGCTCACCTGGCGCACTTTCGTTTTCGGTGCCGCATGGGATTCGAAAAGGAACTGTGAGACGAAGGAGGCGCACAAACGTTTTCGTTTTTGGAATCGGAAATTCCGCATCTTTCAACTACACAACATAAAATTCATGATTATAAGTGGCACATGACAAATATTTAGTTTTGTAAGGGTTGTGTGGTTAGGTACACCATTCACATCGCACTAGAGCAACCGGAGGGTTGCGAGTTCGTATCCAGCCAGTCGTGTACAAAGGGGGCTGGTGCACGTTAAATCCGTCGTGTCCTCAAATGTCCTCATGGAAGTTTGGAGAGGGGTGTCAGTTCAGGTGTTGCCTCGTCATCTGACCGTAGTTCACAATGACGTGGTGTCAAATCGGATTAGATCGTGGAAAGTCGGCAATAGCCCGTTTTGTTGCTCCAGTGTGACGTTAAATAAAATACCTACCTACCTATTGGGGACTGGTGCACATTCAATTTCACGTGGATTCCAATGTTTTCACGTTGGCGTGGTGTGAAAGTTTGGAGAGTTAGGTGACAGCTGAAGTGTGACCTCGTCATCTGACCGTGGTTCAAAATTACGTGGTATTGTCCTCGGATTTTTGCCTTAGCGTTTGATCCCGGACCGTCGCCAATAGCCCGTTGTGTTGTTCCAAAGCGACGTTAATTAAATACCTACCTAAAGTTTGCTTTGTGACAAGATGAAACTTTTAAAGGGTGTATATGTACACTCCGTAAACTACTTTAAAAGTATTTGGAGATGGTATGTAGTTTTCGGATATAGATCCAACTGATTTATCGTACCCCTTTTTCGTGACGGTTGGTGAAACTGACGAGAACGGCTGTTTTCTCAAACAGTTGAAAGTTAATGAATTGTCCACAATCTAACACACTTCACTCTGCCTGAAAAATATGGTCCATCTTGTTATAAGACTTATGTAGCCCGGTTGGAGGGTTGCAAATTTGGAACTCAGTCCAACCAAAGACCATCGTATACACGGGAGCTGGAGCGCGTTAAATCTGTCGTGGCCTTAAATGTCCTCACGTTGGCGTGGTGTGGATGTTCGGTGAGTGGGGTTCCAGTTGAGGTGTCGACCGCCTTATCTGACCGTGGTTCAAAAAGACGATTGTCCTTGGATCTTTCTCTTCGTGGTTGATCCCTGACAGTCTCCAATAGCCCGTTGCGTTGCTTCAGTGCGACTTTAATTAACTACCTAACCCTCATAAATCTCAATCGCATCAACGGAATTCGTCGACACTGTTACTTAAATGGCACTTGTTTACTCAGGAGTGTGTTCGAGATGAGTGTGCACATCGTCACACAAGTAGCACTTCTCTTTCATCTCTGGTGCTGTCATGGAACTCATTCTGCCAGAAGTCATCGGCTCAGGCAACGACCGTTGAGAAATCGTTACTTCCTTCTGTGTGCTGTGCCTCCTGTCAATATTTCAGAGATTTTCGACTCGGAGTTGGCCAGGAGCACATCCCCATTGTTCCTTCCTTAAAGCACGGGAAGTGCTGAACGCCGCGTACACGACTCAATTGACAGTAGAAGTGGTGATTCATGCCGGGCTCATAACAGCATGTGTTTTGCCCCACGCTGGAAAACCCTTCGCGGTGTGATGGTACCTGAAATAGCTAAAATGCCGTGGAATAGCATCCATCTGTGACCAGAAATTCGGCATCCCTCGATTTAAAAAAATAAAATTCGGTAGAAAGAATAGAAATTGACAAAACCTGAAGCAAAAACCCGCTTGGAAGAGCAACGGACTAGCAATCGAAGGGTTGCGAGTTCGAATCCAACCAAAGAGGGTCGTGGACAAAGGGGGCTGATGTACGTTAAGGTGTACACTTAACGATACTAAAAATTACGAACTAGAAATCACGATAATTATCAAAAATATCAATATATTTTTTAATAATTCTAAATAGTGTCCAACCCCTTAGCTTTCAAACGATACCAAGATCTTGTAAATCTTCGAAAGAATTTTCAAGGCTTTGGGTTGGATACTGTCACCACGTTTCTAAAACTTGAAACTCGATTTATGAAGAACTGTTTTTGCAATAGGATACTTCTTTCGAACAGTGATAAACAATGAATTGATCTATTATCATTACTTTTGTGTCATTATAATCTATGGAATACAGTGGATGTTTAGACCCTCAATCGAAGTATTGGTGAAGAAATGAATTTTTAGTTGATTTTTAAATGTTGAAATTCCTGAAAAATCTTGATTTTTTTTAAAACTTACTTCGTGAAAAAAATTGTAAAAAAGAACGTATTCCCTCTAGCAACTTGATGGAGGGTCAAAACAGGAAAAATAATATTAGGAATAATTTCCAACAGGAATTGTCTTTCTGAACACATTAGAATTTGAGCTGTCACTGTTCAAAAAACATGCTAATTAGATCTAAATGAGATAATTTCTGATTAAGCTACTCATTAAAATTTTCACACTAAAATGAGTTTAAGCATAAACCAATGACCTATTGTGAAAAAACTGAATTTTTAAAGTCAAAATTTTAAAAAATGTGTTCTAGTGTATACATACACCCATACACCTTAAATCGTTCCTGGCCTCGAATGTCCTTCCGTTGGTGTGGTTGGAAGTTTGGAGAGTGGGGTGCAAGCTCAGGTGTGACCTCGTCATCTGGTTCAAAATTACGTGGCGTTGTCCTTCGGGTTTGATCCCGACCGTCGCCAATAACCCTTTGTGTTGCTCCAGTGCGACGTTAATTGAAATATCTACCTACCCTTGATTTGAAAAGAAAAGAAAATTCAGTAAAAGAACAGAAACTGACAAAACCTGAAGCAAAAACCCGCTAGGAAGTGTAACAAAAGGAAGTAAAATTTCAACACTATAGTCCGACTCCAATGAGTTGGCATGTGAAGCACGTGGTTTCGAACGAGTCTATTCGTTTGATTAGGTAGCAGGTTTATCTTAAACAACACCCTTCCATGTTTGGTGTCTGTAATATGATTTCTGGCTCTAAGTTTTATCATCAGTTAATTCGAGTTAGCGAAAGAAATAATCACTTGTAGCGGTCTCTTTACATTATTGATGAATATGGCAGCCTTTTTCCATGGCAAACATAACACCTTGCTAGATATGGACTCGTGCAAGGCCATCTTCCTTTTCTCTGGAGCTGCTTTATGCCTAATTATTACCATTGATAGATGATAAGACATACAACCCCCAAAATATGGGATTTAAATCTAACAAACTTTTATTTTTAAGCTTATTTACATTTCCTAATCTCGGTACAAACATTTATTGATTATGTTCTTTCTACCGTGCTTAAATGTTTAGATAGGTAGGTATTTTAATTATCGTCGCACTGGAGCAACACAACGAGCTATTGGCAACGGTCCGGGACCAAACCTGATGGGAAAGATCCGAGGACAACACCGCGTCATTTTGAACCAGTCAGATGATGAGGTTAAATGTTTAGAAACGTAAATTATTTAAACTTAACCATGGCAGTAACTTTTGAAAACAGTGAGTTTTTCATAATTATCTGTCAAAGTACTGTTTTGAAACAAGAAATATGTACAGGTCGAAAGATGTCTCTTTTTCTACTGACATTTCGCTCTATTGTTCCAAATGTGTCTGGATTTTGAGGGTTCGAACTTTCCAAAATGGATTAAGAAGGAAGTTTATGAAGAAAATAGACAATTCCGAGGTGTTTGAAGTAAACCTGCGAATTTAAAGACGTCAAGAAATAACAAACTGATAAGTTTACTATATGAGAGTTTGGGTGGTTTAATGGGACAAGGGCCATATTTGGCCAAGATGAGTCAAACACAAGACATAGTCAAGTCGGGTAAATGGACATACCACACACACCTCCTACAACTCATATTTAATGATATATTGACAAGTGAATGAAGTCATGTAAAATTTCACGTTTCATTAAAAGCTATTTATTAAAGATACGAGACGATTGCACTTTGTGAAGTGTAAAGTACGATATTTGGTTGGCCACGAAGAATATGCGGTAGTTCCTCTACCTCCAAACGAGTTTATCTCCGTTGCCAGATCGCTGTCGAGCGATTGTTGCGTAGGTAGGCCCTCCTCATTTCGGAGATTTTATTAGCCTGATGCTCGGTCCCAACGTCACAGAAATCGATGACGCTGGTGACGTCATTGATGCATATTTTAAGTCCTTCCGAGCTCTAAAGTAAGGCTGCGAGAATGCTTTCGGGAAGGTCAAAGGGTGTCTTCTCACGTGACATTACACCAGGACGACCCCGACGTTTCCGGTCTTGTAGATAGACGCTCTATCCTGACCATCAAGGCTTCGAGTTTTTTAAATTTGTGTGTCGCTCTATGGGATTTGTATTTCTTCGCGAGGGCATATTAGAGGGGGACCTGATGCTTAACCTCCTGAGGGGTTCACACGCATATATCCGTTCTGCAATCTGTAGTCCTTCCTGCGTGACTTTCAACCAGTTTTGACTTTCTTTCATCATTCTTCCACCAATAGA
Source organism: Meta bourneti (assembly GCA_933210815.1). Taxonomy (NCBI): domain Eukaryota; kingdom Metazoa; phylum Arthropoda; class Arachnida; order Araneae; family Tetragnathidae; genus Meta; species Meta bourneti. Next base: position 93,943,627 of record OW119930.1, on the reverse strand, counting down.
TGTGACTATTCAATCAGTGTTTTGCTGGGGAAAAGCAATACTACACAAGCAGTAAATCTCGTGAAGCTCAGACGGTTAAAGTGGATTCCGAACCACCACAGGCATCCATCCCTAGACTGGGATTCGAACCCAGAACCTGTTGAACCAGAAGCCAGCTCGCTGACCACAGTGCACAGTTCTTTAAAAACTTTATTAGTGAAGCACTTATTCATAGTAGGTACTTAATGTGAAGGGTAGGTAGGTATTTTAATTAACGTCGCCATTCGAGTAACACAACTGGCTACTGGCGACGGTCTGGGATCAAATCCAAAGGGAAAGATCCGAGTACTACAAGTAATTTTGAACCACGGTCAGATAACGAGGTCGCACCTGAGCTGGCACCCCACTCTCCAGACTACCACACCACACCACACCACACCAATGTGAGGACATTTGAGGCCACGACAGACTTAACGTGCACCAGCCACCACGAACACGACGTTCTTTGGTTGGAACTGAACTCGCAACCTTCCGGTTGCTGATCCGTTACTCTGATCCGCTACTGCGGTACTACATAGTATGAAGGAGTGAGGCCCTGAGAATGTATTTTTCTAAAAAAAAACTAATTTTTTGAGATAGAGATGACATAGGGAAAACGGCAGCCATGTTTTTCGACCGTTACTGTGCCAACGCGGACGCTATGCAAAAGTTGGTTTCACTAGGGTTACTAATCAGGTTATTTTGATACGAAGATTTCGGGTTTGGCGACATTTTGGCGTTGGGTTACAAATATTGATAGATTGGATTTTCTCGTGGTATAAGAGCTACTCATTTAGACCAGTTTATAAACTAGTAAAATACAGGACTTAATCTGGTGTGTGCTTGGGGGTCTGAATAAAAAAGCCTTTTATTAATTTCGTACATTGAGTTAGATTTGAATTAGGAACATTTTCATGTTATTCCAATGTGGGGCAACGTATTTTGCCCTGTAATTTTCCGATTAAATTATTCATACAAAATATTTTTTCATAAGATAAAAGAGCTTTAAATCCTTAATAGAAATACAGTAAAACTCCAATTATCACGACTGAGTGCTGGACGTAATGCGGATATGCAAAAATCCGGAGAATTGGGACAGACATAAAAAAAACGGTTATGTTGTGAAATAAAAGGCCAATATTGATCTAAAATAATTTTTGTTTATTTTTATGACGAGAATACAGTATATTTGAATGGCAACTTAATAAAAAAATTAGGCCTTATGTACTGTATTCTAAAAGTAAGGTAAATAATTAAGTATTTTAAATATCCATTTTTTTCATCAATCAAATATTCATAAATTATTTATACTGTGGAAAGAAATAAAAAAAATCAGTTTAAACATAATTAGAATTTTAAATTGTTTAAATATAACGTTTCGGAAAAAATTGTTTTTCCAGCGATACTAGTAAAATAATTTTATACGCTTTCCATTATTGGCGGAATATCGCATCGTTTGGCGACATTTTTCTGGTTTGGCGAGAAGGGTCGACGGAATTTTACCCATGTACCTTTGCTTCCGTTTAATTGTCTAAATTAATGTTATCAAGTAATCAATGTTATTACCTTATTTTGTTCATTAAGTGGATAGGTTGATCTATATGAAATAAAAAACCTTCTTACATTCAAAATTATGTAAATTACAAGTGTATCCAAACGAAACTTCCAAAATCGCAATCAGCAACGTACAACCGCCATTTTGAACTGACCTGAAAAGGAAAAACATGGCTGCCGGCCTCATCAGCCAATCAGAAAATGTCGGGTGTATATCCACTCTCTCTTTATATAGGCTCTCCAGTGCTCCCGTAGATAAGGAAGGAGTTGCCTTAAAAGGTAGGCAAGTGGATATGTACAGGAAACACGTTTTACCACTGAAACACTAGTACATCTAAACACCTCTAATTTAGCGTCACAAAATAAGTTTCATACTTGAGGATTGAACGAACCAGCAAGCTCGAGAACTTTCGGAAGATTTACACTTTAAGATCATTTTCTAGTTCAGATTTATTTTATGACAATGTGTAATTAAAATAATTCTAATTTAAATTAAAAAGGACAAGGGGTTATTCTTTAAAACGTAGGCCGGTTAAAAATGCTCCACTGCAAATATTGGAAGGCAGTCCGTCCCTGACCTAGCCTTAATCATTTGCAGGAGGTGCGACCTCCCACCGCCCCAGAAAGGGTTAAACCTCCGCTGTTGCCCGGAACTGAACCTCTGAAACAATTTAACACTTGATATGCAAACGAGACGACGATGATAGATCACCTCGGACGAAGCGAAGTGAATGAGTAACTCGTTCCTCGTCACCGATGCCAGCCGACGGGACTCTAAATATGATTAATTCCCTCCGCCCCTAATGAATCGTTTGCGCATGTTTTACTACGGCTCGGGTGGCAACAATCGCGAAATGCCTTTTTTCCAGTTCGGTTTCGATTGGGGCGTCGGTCGGAATGCGAGGGCAAAATATTGGCCCTTCGGGCAAAGCATTGGTATTCATGGGCGGCAGGGGCAACTTGCGAACGTGTCCTGTATACCGCCGTATCGTGCGTTTGTGCATTTATCAAAGTCTGCCCTTCACTCGAAGGCGTTTATTTCCCTGCTCTGTTCCGACGGCTGAAATACAGTCGGATGTTTTTACAGTCGGATGTTGGTACAGTCGGATGTTGTTTCGGAGGAGGTACAAAGTTATTAAAAGAATTTTTTATTACGAAATTAAGATCTTATCACATTTTAAAAATGTCTTTTTATGTTCATTTTGATAACGACTGAATTTTTAAAGCTCTCACCTAGTTAGTATAGTTATAGTGCTTCTCTCTACTCTTTCAAGAGCGTTGCGGTAGCCCGGTTGGAAGAGTAACAGATTAGAAACCGGAGCGTTGCGAGTTCGAATTCAACCAAAGACCTTCATGTAGAAAGGGGTGAGCTTGAAATCTGTTCTTCGCCTCAAATGTTCTTTAGTTTGCGTGGTATGGAAGTTTTTAGAGTGGGGTCAGCTCAGGTGTTGCCTCGTGACCGTGGCTCAAAATTTCGTGGTGTTGTCTTCGATCTTTCCCTTCGGGTTTGATCCCGGACCGTCGTCAATAGCCTGTTGTGTTGCTCCAGTGCGACGTTAATTGAAATACCCACATATTGCTGCAAGGTCATGAAACGACATATCTCGGTCGATCAAAGTACGCGTGGTTTTCCGCACATATTTACAAAATGGAACTCTTTAGGCCATGGAGCTCCGAAGGGGCTTTGGTATCCAGTATTGATAGTATAGCACTTGATAAATGGGCCTGCCTTGGTATTTGCGAATCCTCATAAATTGGTAGATTAAGAAAAGAACTGAAGGAATATAAAATATGCATTGACGTTTTTTTAGTATTGAGTTTTTATTTTTCTGCCTCTAGGTTAAGTCTAGCCCAAAATAAATTTATTTTATTGAAATCTTGAAAAAGTTGAGCTCCGAAGAAGAGAGCATTGAAATGGATAAGACCTTCTCACTGGCTGTATGAAATGAAATGCAGATCATTGAGGGTACGACAAATGGTTGGAGGTTGAATTGGTGGAGTTGCAGGATTTCAGTCCAAGAGTTTTGCGAGGTCTTGTTTTATTTTGGGGGAGCGTTGGATCATAAATTTCAATTTCTTTTACTGCAGGGTCGGTATTTGTTTCAATTTCAGAGAAAAATGTGTGGGAGATTTTGTTAATGAAGTTTCTAATCGATGGAACTTTGAGGGAAACCCCCAAAACAACCAGTCTTACCCGTTTTGATCTCTGCTTACTGAATAGTTGGGTTTTATGACACAAGGGTCATATTTCACAGTGCTGCGCCAAACACAAAACACAGCGTCAAGTAATTGATATACATATACAAAGAACGTTTAACTGACACAGAAATGTACACAGGGAGCACCTGCGCCAGAGATTGTTCCAAATATTCAACCAATGTATGGATGTGGTTATTTAGTCATAATGAAAAAAATGCAACACCAATCAGAAATCTCGTGAATGGTGTTCAAAATGCCAATTTTCTGCATTAGGATGTGATTTATGAAAAACTATTTCTTCTACAAATATTTACCCTTAGCTTTCTTTTACTGTACCTTGATAAATTCCGCTTAAATCTAAAACCCTCTGTTGGAAAAGCACTTTTATCGTCTGTTATTTTTTGTTTCCAATATATCCAAGGCATTATGTTGCTCATCAACTCAATAAAAAATGGCCGCCGATAAAACGTTCTTTTTGGGGGATCAGCCCCTCACCACCAGGATTCGCTTTACACTCTCAACGCCTCGAGACAGATTACTTCGAAAATTCGGCAGGTTCTTTAGAAGGTTTGTTTCTTCGGGAAATGTTATTTTTTGGTCGCGATACCGCAGCCTCCTCCGGTCTATTGCCTCTGAAAGCTCCATTCTGGTTCGTTGCCTGTTTAACGCATCGACTGAAGGATTAAGCACTTCGGTGGGGTTTTCGGTGTGATGTATCACTGGGCAGAATCTTCGGTGTGATGTATCACTGGGAGATTTTACTTGCTTAGTGTCAGTTAGATTGGGAGGGGTTGGAGGGCCTAGACACCCCCCAGAAATGTTCTTGATGTTGCTGAAATCGATGCTGAAGACAGCTGAAATGATGTAAATCACTTTATCCAATGAAAATAAGGTCACCAATGGCGCGTTGTGTTACTCCAGTGCGACGTTAATTAAAATACATACCTACTTAAGAAAATAAGAGCGCGGTTTGAAGAGAAGCGAATTAACAACCGGAGGGTTGCGAGCTCGAAACTTGATCCACCAAAGACCGTCGTGTGCGTCAGTTCCTGTAACAGGAGGGAAACAACTCAACTACACTTCCTGTTATGACGTCACTTCCTGTAACAGGAGGAAAACAACTCAACTACACTTCCTGTTATGACGTCACTTCCTGTAACAGGAGGAAAACAACTCAGCTACACTTCCTGTTATGACGTCACTTCCGGATCCCCGACTCCCCTCTGGCGTTGTATCCCCACTTTCTCCCTACTACGTTGAATATCTCGTGGCTTCAAATGTCCTCACGTTGGCGTTGTGGTGGGGAAGTTTGGAGAGTGGGATGCCAGTTGAGGTGTGACCTCGTCATCTGACCGTTGTTCGAAATTACGCGGTCTTGTCCTCGATCTTCCCCCTGGGGATTGATCCCGGACAGTCATCAATAGCCCGTTGTGTTGCTGCAGTGCGACGAGTGGAAGTGGTGTCACTACTGCGACCTGTTAGTGAGGGTGTATAGCATAAAAATATCCGTAACTAAATTGTTAGATAAAAATATACGTCAATTGTGTACTGGAAACATTTTGTGTTCTGGACTAGTGGCAAGAAATGGATAAAAATTCAATCTGTACGGGAATTTATTCTCCAATTTTGCCGCTTAGTTTAAACATGTTTAATTTGAATTTTGGAGCTGCATAGTATTGCTAAAACTACAGGGAACAGGTTGCCATACTAATGGTAGGTAGGCACGTCGCACTAAAACAACACGACGGGCTTCCGGGATCCACCCCGAAGGAAAAGATCCGAGGACAACACCTCGTCATTTTGAACCACGGTCAGATGACGAGGTCAACACCTGAGCTGGCAACTCCAAATTTCCACACCGCGCCAACGTGAGTACATTTAAGGCCGCGACAGATTGAACGTGCATCAGCCCCCCGCATTAGACGATCTTTTGTTGAAACGAGTTTCGATCTCGCAACTCTTAGATTGCTAACCCGCTACTCTTCCAACTGGGCCCGATTAAATATATGAATTAACAGTAAGAAGTACACCTGTATGAAGTATTAAATGTTGCTTTATATTTTTTAATAATATTTTCATTAGTGAATACGAAATATATGTGCGTATAGATGCTTACATTTGTAATAAATGGATTTAAATAAGATAACCAGATTTGAATCTCACTGGCATCAATGGACATTTACAATTTAGAAGCAAGCGGTGTCTACAAGTTTATTGTAAAGAGATATTTTAAAAATCAGAAACGGATACTTTCGTAGAGAAATCGGACCCCTCATCTGGCTACTCCACTAGCATCAGCGTAAGAAAAACCCTCGCATCGGCGAGTTGGAGAGCATCCCGTTGTCACCCCTCCTTTTTCACGCACTTGTGGGTCCTCAGCCTGATTAAGTGTGCAGAAAGTAGGTGTATAATTAAAAACCAGAAACCCGCCAAGGCTCACGCTTCAACGCTTCGCCCTTATCTGAGAATGAACTTCTGCTGGGGCTTCTTACGGTCTTTTTAAACGAAGCACAAATAGGTTTTAATGAAGATTAATAACGGAAATCTTTATGCGAAGAAAAAGGGAGTTATGTCTCCGGCAAATTAGATTTTGCTTTTCTTTTCCTTGCCTTGCCGATGCTGCTGCCATCTGGCGTCGTTGTGCAGCGTTGGATCTGTTCACTGTAATTGGAAAGCGTGATGTTTTCAAGCAGGGCTGTCGATGAGTTTCGCTACCTTTTTCGACCGAAGTGTCTCCTTCGTTTTGTCCACGATTTTTGTTGGGATATTGTGCAGATAGAAGAGCGGAATTAAACGCGATAATAGGGAAGTTTCGATAGCGCGTGTAAAAAAGGAAAACCAAATGAAAAATCTAAGCTTGGAAGAAAACTGATTGGAAAAGGTACCTTGAACATAAAACATCTCCGAAATCTGTTTACTTTTGTTGTTGCCGTTTAAAAAATATCTAGATTTAAAGGTTTTATTCTACTTACTCTGATTTGATGAATACCATCCTAGAGAACGTCGATTCGAACACTCATCAATCGAAGCATAGAAATTTTTTTTATTTGACACCGCCGTTCAAATAAATTATCCTGTGAGCAGTGATTCCCAACCTTTTTATACTTGAGTACCACCATAGAATTTTGTAGGGTCGTGGCGTACCACTGGTCATGTTATAACTTTTTGAGGGGGTCAAATAAATTCTATGCACATATGAATAACTTTACAAAATGTATTTAAGTATAAATAAAACAAAATACAGAAAATAAACCCATAAAACTAGAAAAAGCCGTTTATTTTTAATTGTTATTAACAAATACAATTTCGCAACACTAAAATGTCTTCATCAGGAGGCTTAATGAGAAAGTTGCTTATTTCTTATTAGAGCTTCTATGTCAGGTTCAATAGTGCTTATCTTTAATCTTGAGTCGTTTTCCAAGCACTTGTACTTGTTTTTCACATACACTAGCTCTGAAAACCCACGGTCACATAAATACGTTGTTACAAATGGAGTTAAAAATTTTAGTGCTTGACTAAAAAGAGCAGCGCGGGAAGTTGTAAGTTTTAACCCAGTACTTTTGGTTTGTATTATTATTAACCCTTCTGCGTACCACTCCAAATGCTCTCGCGTACCACCAGTTGGGAACCACTGCTGTAGAGGATTAGAAACTTATGTAGATCAGCTAGCCACAGAATAGCCGAAGGTAGATTGGTAGGTAGATGAATTAGCGTCGCACTGGACCAACACAACGGGGTACTGGCGACGGTCCGGGATCAATCCCAAATGGTTGGTTTTGGGGTTTTATGGCACAAGGGTATGGTATGGTATTTTTCAATTAACGTCACACTGGAGCAACACAACGGGCTATTGGTGACGGTCCGGGATCAATCCCAAAGGGAAAGATCCGAGGACAACACCACGTAATTTTGAACCACGGTCAGATGACGAGGCAACACCTGAGCTGGCACCCCACTCTCCAAATTTCACACCACACCAACGTGATTATGGCACAAAGGCCATGCTGCGCCAGACAATACAATATCAAGTAATTCCCAAAGGGAAAGATAGGAGGGCAACACCTAGTAATTTTGAACCACGTTCGGATGTCTAAGTCAACACCTGAGTTACAGATTAACCCCGAAGAAGAAAAATACTTAAATCAACTGTTATGGACTACATATTTGTCTAGCTTAGAATTCCCTTTTTTGTATCACTATTCAGCTGCACCAACTATGACTCTAGAATGCAGATGTTCTCTGCGTGTCCGAACCATTGGAGGGAAGTGTTCAGAAGAGAAACACCCCTCGTGACGTTACTGGCCTCGGTAGCCGTGTTGGAAGGGTAACGGATTTTCAATCGGAGGGTTGCGAGTTCGAAACTCCGTCCACCCAAATACCGTCGTGTACACGGGGGCTGGTGCACGTTAAATCTGTCGTGACCTTGGATGTCCTCGCATTGGCGTGGTGTGGAGGTTTGGAGACTGGGGCACCATCTAAGGTGCTGACTTCGTTATCAAACCGTAGCTCAAAATGACGTGTTGTCCTCGAATCTTTCCCTTGGGGATTGATCCCTCACCGTCACAAACAGCCCTTTGTGTTGCTAAAGTGCGACGTTAATTAATTATCATCTCCTGTGTCTGGCGCAGCATTGCCATAAAATTCTCAAAAAACCAACCAACCGAAGACCGTCGGGTACAAAGGGGCTGGTGCACGTTTAATCTGTCGGGGCCTCAAATAGCCTCACGTTGGCGTGGTGTGAATAGAGAGAGTGGTGCCAGCTCAGGCGTGACCTCGTACCGTGGTTCAAAATGACGTGTTGTCCTCGTATCTTTCCTTCGGGTTTGATCCCAATAGCCCGTTTTGTCGCTCCAATGCGACGTTAATTAGAATACCTACCTACCTACCTTTACTTCTCGGTGACTCGGTGGGTTTTAAACAGTGGACTAGCAGCCTGTGAGCTGTAGGCGACGCAGTTTCGATTGCTGTAACTACCTTCTCCTTTATGTACTTCTCTCTATTGCTTCAGTAAAACTTACCTTATGTGTGTATAATACAGGGTGATTCAAAACTCAACGTACAAACCTTTAGGGGAGGTTGAAAACACAAAAACCAAACAGAATCACATAGGAATGTGAAACCTCAACCTGATCAGCTGGAGAATAAACGAAGATGCAGAAATGACAAGCCAATAATGGGTGGAAAAACTCTTTATTGAGCGATACTTTGCACTAGGACAGTACGTGTACAGTTTCACAAGTGCTCAAAGTTCTTACCATCCACAGTTATGCACGCTGGAGGGCGCTGTTCACCAGCGCTGTAGTTGGAATGCAGCTCTAGTCATTTAAAGTTCCGATTGCGTACGGAGAGCATGCAACAATTTACGAACGCTCAAATGGCGGACATGCACCTTGTGTATGTCCTCCATTACGTGTTACGTACTTAACGTGTACATGTCCTTACCGTACACGTCCGGATACGTACTTAAAGTATACACGTACGTAACGTATACACGTCCGGATTCAACGTGTACACGTTCTGTCCTAGTGTAAAGTATCTCTAAATAAAGAGTTTTTCCACCCATTATTGGCTTGTCCTTTCTGCATCCTCGTTTATCCTCCAGCTGATCAGGTTGGGGTTTCACATTCCTATGTGATTCTGTTTTGTTTTTGTGTTTTCAACCTCCCCTAAAAGTTTGTACGTTGAGTTTTGAATCGCCCTGTATACACATAATAAAATACATTTATACACTGCTGGCCACCGTAAATGCAACACCCTGAAGGAAGCATGCAAATAATATGAAATTTACAACATGCATTAGCGGAGGTGAGATATGCAAATGATTAGAATTTCAGCGCAGACGCACATCACGCGCGCCTGTGGCGCCACTTCAAAGCGCTATTTAAGGCTTGGAGATTTCGACGATTTCAAGTACGGCAATTGTGTTTTTCTTGTGGTTTTTTTCAAAAAAACGATCAATTATGCCTCGTAGAAAACAGCGATCATCTTTTGATCAAGTATCCGAGTTCGACAGAGGAAGGATAGTGGCCTACCGAGATTGTGGATTATCTTTCAGGGAAATCGGTAGTCGTGTTGGACGAAACCAAACAACTGTAATGCGGATATGTGATCGTTGGATGCAGGAGGGTACGACGGACCGACGTGTTCGATCGCATCCACCTCAGTGCACCACTTCACGTGATGACAGGCATATTGTGCGTATGGCAGTGACGGATCGCTCAGCCACATCACGAACCATAGCACAGCACATTCAGTCTGTACCGCATCATCCAGTGTCTGCGCGTACCATTCGACGCCGTTTACAGCAGAGTGGTCTGTCCGCAAGACGTCCATTGCTTCGTCTACCCTTGACGCAGAACCACAGACGTTTCCGCCGCCAATGGTGCGATGAAAGAAGGATGTGGACGGCAGAATGGAATGAAATTGTCTTTACTGACGAGTCACGCTTCTGTCTGCAACACCACGATGGTCGGATTCGAGTCTGGAGACACCGTGGAGAGAGGATGCTGAACAGCTGCGTTATGCATCGCCACACTGGTCCTGCACCGGGTATTATGGTATGGGGCGGTATTGGATATCACTCTCGCACTCCTCTAGTACGCATTACCGGTACTTTAAACAGCCAGCGCTACATCTCCGAGGTGTTGGAGCCAGTTGTCCTTCCTTACCTTCAGGGCTTGCCCACAGCCATATTTCAACAGGATAATGCGCGACCACACGTGGCACGCATTGTCCAAGGGTTCTTCGTCAATCGCCAGATTGAATTGCTTCCCTGGCCAGCTCGCTCTCCGGATCTTTCGCCGATAGAAAGCATGTGGTCCATGGTTGCTCAACGATTGACCCAGAATACATCCCCAGCTGCCACACCAGATCAACTTTGGCAACGTGTGGAAGCTGCTTGGTCTGCTGTACCCCAAGAACACATCCAAAGTCTCTTTGAATCAATGCCGAGGCGTGTGGAAGCGGTGATCTCCAACAATGGCGGCTACTCTGGCTACTGATTTTGGCAGGAACCACACTTCACAGAAGTCTATAAATTTAATCATTTGATACTTGGTCAACATGTTATCTACAAAATAAATTTTGTTGTGATATCTCTTGTCTTTCTTGGTGTTGCAATTTGGGTGGCCAGCAGTGTACATAAGGAAAAGCATTGCTTGGGCAGCTTAAGCCTTGCGCCAATAGAAACGAAACCGTTTAAATCTCTATTTCTGGAAACCCAAACACCTCTGTGTGTGATTCCGACCCCGAGGTTAGCATGCAGGTATCGGTTCCAACCTGTTTCACTTTCCAGCCGGTGGGTGGGGCCGCCCGTAATGAGGGCCCCGGCAGCTTTCTTCGCCCCTAACCTGTTGCGTGAAGGATGGGGTCCACTCAAAGAGGTCGCAACTCGGGAATGCGCTCTAATTTATCCCTTTCTTTCAATTAACGGCGATGGAAGGTGTGGTGTGTTTGCTCAGGGCCCCCTGCGATGAAATATGGCGGCCCCAACTGGATTTGGGATGTGGGTGCGGCCTGTTCTCACCTTTCCACGCAAGATGGATTTCTTTCCGTTGATGAAACCGGCCTGGGCTTTAGATTGGAGATTGCACCGCGGCCTCATGTTGCCTTTTATGGTTGTGATGTCGCCCATTCTCTGCGGAATGTCGCATAGACATTGCAGAGTTGATCTGAGCTTTTAGAGGTGTATTCTGGTAGGCAGGTATTTGAATTTAGGTGTATTGAATTCAAGTGTACACTAGAAATTACGAAGATTGACCAGAATATCGATGCTTTTTTTATTAATTCAAAATGTTTTCCTACTCCTTAGCTTTCAAACGATACCAAGTTCTAGTAAGTACAGTAATACCCCGACTTACGCGAACTCGGGGTTACTCGTTTCTTGATTTTTTCGTTTGGCAACACTGCCGCTTGATGTGATACGCATCGGACGCGTTTCGCTCATGTGATAGAAGTTGTTAATCTTGCCAGGCAATTAGATTTGGAAGTCAATGGTGATGATGTCTACGAGCTGTTGGATTCACATAGTCAGGAGCTGACAATTGATGAGCTCATAGAGATGCGTGAGCAAAACGTCACTGAAGTATCAGACCCAGTTCCACCAGAAAAGGACATGACAATTGCAAGCTTGACAGAAGGTCTCAGCTCAATTGAAAATGGCTTACAAATTTTAGAAAACACACTCCAACGAAGAACGCGTTATAGCTACAAAGCTAGGAATAAAAAAATTATTAGCTTGCTACGAGGACATTCTGCGTGAAAAAAGAAAGCATTGTGTCGTCAGACGAATTGGTTAGATTTTATGAAGCTATCGACATCGAAATAACTTTTTTACGTAACTCATTTATTTTTTCAATATTCTGTATTAATATGTATAAGGAACTGCAATTCTATAAAATATTTTCTTCTAAACTAGTGTTTTTGTTAGTCATTGGTCCCAATTGAATAAAATTTATATGTATTTATATGCAAAGTTGTACCTCGACTTACGCATATTCGACTTAAGCGATTTTCGCCGGAACCACCTATCGCGTAACTTCGAGGTACTACTGTATTCGAAATAGTTTTCTAATTACAAGTGTTTTCGTTAGGTACTGTCACCATAGACAAGCATGTTTCCAAAACTTTAAACTGGATTCCGGAAGAACGGTTTTTGCAATACGATGCTTTGTTTAACCAACGATACGATGGTGCAATACGATGCTTTGTTTAACCAACGATACGATGGTGCTATACGATGCTTTGTATTCCAAACCGGTATCGTATGGTATGGTATTTTAATTAACGTCGCACTGGAGCAACACAATGGGCTATTGGCGACGGTCCGGGATCAAACCCGAAGGGAAAGAACCGAGGACAACACCATACAATTTTGAACTCATTGATACTCATTCAAAGTAATTAGTTAAGAAATGCATCTTTAGTTGGTTTTTAAAGGACAAAATTCCTAAAAAAAATTTGATTTTTTTTAGAATGCCTTGGGAGAAAAATATTGTATAAAAAAACCTTTATATAAAAAATATTTTTTTTATACATATTGTATAAAAAAATATATATAAAAAAAACCTTTTCCTCCCTAGCATATTGACTGATGGTCAAAATATGAAGAATAATAGGAATAATTTCCAACAGGAATTGTCCTTCTGAACACATTAGAATTTGAGATATCACCGTTCAAAAATCATGCTAATTAGCTAATTATATCTAAATGAGATAGTTAATTAGAATTATCTGAATTTTTCAGACTGAAACGAGTTGAGGTATAAACCAATGACATCTAAAAATATGGATTTTTAAAGACAAAATTTTTAAAAAGTTTAGTGTATAAGTACACATTAACGCCTCACTGGAGCAACTAAAAGGGCTATCGGCGACGATCTGGGATCGATCCCGAAGAGAAAGACCCCAGAACATTTTGAACCACGAGCTAGAACATCTCCATTTTTCTAACCTGTAGAGAAAAGTGGTAAGTTAACAGTTTCTACAACTGCAATCGGCGTAGCAATGCAGCAGCAGATCCGAGAACAGCACCTCGTCATGTTTGTTGGTTGGTTTGGATTTGCGTACACTACACTCTTTGGTTGGACCTAGTGTCGAAATCGCAACCCTCTGGTGGCTATTCCGTTACTATTCCAACTGTGCTACCGAGGTTCAATAATTTCTGGAATGACTGACATGAATCATCAGTATTCCTTCACGCGGCTCAAATCATTCAGCAGCATTTTAAAACAATCCGAGCATTGGATCTATAATCAGCATCGTTCTGATACTTTCACTTGTTCTCTAATACACGTCGTTATTCACGCTTTTTTGCATCCTGAACTCGATCGCTTATCACTCTAGCTCACGAAGTCATATTCATCAGATAAGACGATTCGTGAATCGCCTGATTTGACTGGTTTATTGAATCTCTTTGCAGGCTTATTTCTGATGACGTTGGAATTTTCTTCGATTTTCCATATTACTATTACTGCACACACCTATATCCATTCCCGGGGGGCTGTAAAAAGAAACATGGTTATGCCTCGTTATATCGCAAGCTCGATATATCTGTTGTTTTTACTTGACCACGTTGAATTTTAAGTTCGAGAATAGCAGAGATCTGAGTGTTTCTCAGGTTTTTTTTTTTTTTTTTTGGGGGGGGGGGTTATATATATGGCGCAAGGGCCATATCTAGCCATTGTAATGGGTATGTTCACTGCTGTGCCACACAGAATACATGCAATAGTCACTTGTTTCAACCAGTCATCTAAGCCTTCTTCCATGGGCCAAATGTGACATTTGTAAGGGTATTTTCAGACATCAAGTTTAAGTGTTGAGGTTTTTCAACGATACAGGCCCCCATAAAAGGTTGGTTGATTGGGTTTTATGGCTGAAGGCCCATATATGTGTATGTCCGTGGTGTGCCAAACACAAGACACAACTTCAACCGAAAAGAGGAAGAAAAGCAAATGCCTCTAGCGTACACACAGAATAGAAAACCATATTTACTTCCACATGATTATTAACCGATAAGAGGAGGTAGGTAGGTATATTAATTAACGTCGCACTGGAGTATCGCAACGGGCTATTGGCGACGATCTAGATTGGTTGGTTGGTTTTGGGGTTTTAGGGCGCCATATTTGGCCATGCTGCGCCAAACACAATACAATATCAAGTAACTGACACACACACAGTGAAAGCTTTACTGACATAGAAGAGAGAAGTACACCCAGGGAGGAATGCACCTGGCAGGAATCGAACCTGCGCCGCCTACAACTCGAAGGTTGCTAGCGCAGTGGGCATACCCACTGAGCCACGACGGCCCCGGGCGGCGGTCCGGGATCAAACGAGAAGGGAAAGATCCGAGGCCAACGCGTAATTTCGAATCAGTCGTATGACGAGCACAACATCTGAGATGGCACACCCTCTCCAAACTTTCACGCCAGGCCAACGTGAGAACATTGGAGGCCACGACAGATCGAACGTGCACCAGCCCCCTTTGTACACGACGGTATTTAGTTGGATTTGAACTCGCAACCCTCCGGTTTCTAGTTCGTTACTCGTCCAACCGGACTACCGCGGTCCTTATACCTTCTAGAATGTGAGGAACTATTGTAATGCTAATGATGCTGCGATCGGATATATATATCGGATACTTTAATTCTAAAATTGGTCTATAGTTTTTCGGTTCATTCACTTTTACCGTAGATGAAAGCGGGGAAAATGTATCGATCTCCTTTTTCTGTAAAAGGAAAACAACTCTGGCGCAATATAATGAAAAGCGCGAGAGAAAGAATTTTAAACATCATTTGTCAAAAGAATGACTTTTTCCAACAGTAGACGGAAACGAAGAAAAAATGGCTGAGTTGTCAAAGGCGGGAAAAAAGGAGGATCATTTCTTCCGTGTGGGGGAGGTGTTTGTTTTGGAGGGCCCGAGACCCCGCCGTCTGAAAGTGTCGTTAGTGTTTAGAGACCATCCATCATAAACAGGCTTTAACTCTTAATTATTTTCCCTGCTTCATTTGTGAACACTGTTGTGCTGTTCACTATTAGAAAAATACTCCCACTTCTTGACAGAACAAATCTGTTGGAATCGGTCTCAAACCTCCAATTATAGTGCCGTGTGGGGCACATAAATTTGAAGAATGTAAATCTTTGAATGTATAAAAGTGAAGAAAGATTGGGGATCATGAACTGATCAGACTTCTTGTATGTTTTTAAACCATAAGACTTGGTCACGTAATAAAATTTATTTTTAATGTTTAAAACTCTGTCTTCAATCGATAAAACCCAACAATTGGTTATGGGCCACAGACCTTAAGCTGAACCTGAATTCTGCCACTACCGGTATCCAGTATGACGGGTATTCAAGAAATGTCCATGTTTTCCTTCCCGAAGTTATCGGATTTCAACTATGCCACGTGGAAGACGGACATGAAGGTATTGCTAATTGACCGGAACTGCTGGGATTTTATCACTAAAACGGAACCTCTATTATTGGAAGATGCTCCAGAACAAGAAAAAAGAGACTATCGTTATAGGAAGCAGAGGACATATACAACTATCTACCAGGGCATAGACAGAAAATATCAAGTCTTAATTTCATCTACTGAAGACGGTAAGGAAGCCTGGGATATATTAAAGACCAACTTTGAACCAGCATCTAGAGCACGATTGGCAGGCCTTGTGGACGAGTTCTTTTCAATCCGCTACCAGCCGGAGGACGAATCCATTGGACTCTTCTGCAAACGAGTGCATGAGAAGTTGTTACAGATAAAAGAAGGTGGATTCGAAATCCCAGACCTTTTAGTTTGCTTTCAACTAATAAGACATTTGCCTCACGAATACGATAATCTTGTACAATTGCTATACAGGATGGATGACAACGAGTTCACGCTAGACAATTTGTCTAAACATTTAATAACGGAATCCAGCCGAATCGAGCTGAAGCGGAAAGACGAAGGCACAAAATTAAGTATCGTGGCCGATGCTTATGCTACAAGAAACAAGTCATCTAAATACAAGGAGACACGGGCGTCTACTCCTGATCACAGCAGATGCGTACTGGACCCTGAATTAATTCCTTCAAGCCCAAAAAAGTCGACAGTTTGTCGTATGGGGCCGCGACCATTCTGCAACTACTGCAAAAAGTCGGGACATTACGAATCGAAGTGCTTCAAGAAATGCAATCGGCAGAAACCTGGTGGTGAATTATTTTATATGGAGGACAATCCAAAAACTGATCTTCAACGTGCCTATGCAGTTTCAAATTTTCCAAATGAAAGACCGAGGGAATTTCTTATTGATTCTGCTGCAACTGCCCACTTCTGTAAAGAACGCGATATGTTTACGACATTCAGAAAACTACCACCACAGAAGATCCTAGTCGGAGACAAGGACAGCACCTCGGAAGTATTAGGTATGGGTGATATTCAATTTACAGTTTTAGATAGAAACAGAAATTATGATATAACTTTAAAAGATGTGTTATACTCGCCTAATATGAGAAGAAATTTAATTAGTGGTGCTCGTATTGACCTTGTGGGAAACCAAATTAAATGGGGGAAATAACAAAATGATTATTTATAATAGTTATAATAAATATTTGTTTACTGTTCCCAGAATTGAAAAATTGTATATCTTGAAAGGTTATCCCAAGATTAAAAATTATACATATGTAACTGGTTTAGATCTAGAAAAAGCCCACCGTAGGTTTTGTCATGTTAACATGCCCTTAATTGAAAATATGAGTAAAATTAATTGTGTAAAAGGAATTGAAAAACTTAATTGTAAAAATATATATAAAAATTGTAAGATTTGTGCTATTGCTAAATCCACTAGAATATCCTTAAAAAGAAACTATATGTACGAAAGGAAAACTAAAAATGTTTTGGAAAGGATCCATATGGATTTGTGGGGTCCTGCTCCAGTTAACTCTCTAGGTGGAAACAAATACTTTTTATCTATTATTGATGATTTTTCACGTAAAGTAACTGTTTATATTATTCAAAATAAGAATGAAGTTTTTGATTACTTTAAAAAATACTTGGTTAGAGCTGAAAGACAGCTAAATGTTAAGTTAAAATGTGTCCGAACTGACAATGGTTTAGAATTTTGTCACAAAGAATTTAAAAAGTTTTTAAATGATCTAGGAATAAAAATCGAAAGAACTTCAACTTATACCCCTGAACAAAATGGCATTGCAGAAAGGTTCAATAGAACAGCCATGGATTGTGTCAGAGCTATGCTTCAAGACAGTGGTTTACAACCACAATTTTGGTCAGAAGCACTTTTAGCATTTATTCACACTAAAAATAGATGCGAACACAAATTAACTGAGGGTATATCTCCTAACGAAATATGGACTGGTTTCAAACCATCAGTAAAACATTTTAGAATTTTTGGCTCTTTGGCATATGTTCATATTCCTAAAATACAGAGAAATAAATTACAACCCAGAGCAAAACTTGGTATTTTGACAGGATATGGTTTGAAAACTAAAGGTTACAGAATATATGTACCAAACGAGAAGAGAATAGTTGAAACTGTCCATGTTCATATCAACGAAAGTAAGAAAGCTGTTGATGTACTATTTGGTAAAAACTTTGAGTACGTTTCTTTCGATCTTAATTCTAATATTCCTATTTATCAATCAAATGAAAATATAAAAGTAAAATCGGAAAGTGAAACTCAAGTTTTAGATTCTAAAGATTTAGTTAAAACTGAGGACTTAAAAAGTCTTAACATTTCAAATTGGCGAAGAATCGAAAAACCTAGAAATAAAAGCAATAGGATAGATGTATACTATTATTCTCCTGAAAATTTGAGAATGAGATCTTTAAATGATATTAAAAAGTACTGTACTAAAAATAAGATTAGGTTTGATCCTGTAAATTTCAATTTTAAGCCAGAAACTGAACATCCTAATGTGGATATTTCTAATGTGCCATCTACTTCTAGTGATGAATCTAATTTTTTAGACCAACAGATGTACGACATGTATGATCAGTGTTATAATGTCGAAATTCCCAAAAGTAATGAAGAAATTCAGATAATGAAGGATAGGCAAGTATGGAAATTAGTGGACACACCCCCAAATACAACCATAATTGGAAGTAAGTGGGTGTACAGCATAAAAATGGACGAAAACAATATACCTAAAAGGTATAAAGCTCGTCTTGTTGCTCAAGGTTTTAAGCAAAAACCCGGCATTGATTTTAAAGATATTTTTTCACCAGTTGTGAATTTTTCTATTGTTAAATTATTGTTTGTACTATTGATTTCTATGTTGGGTTGGTATCACTGTCAAGTTGACGTGAAAAGTGCATATTTATATGGATACCTTAAGGATACTATATACATGAAACAGCCAAAAGGATTTGTGCTGAAAGGATCCGAAAACAAAGTATGTCTATTGGAAAAGGCTATATATGGTCTGCATCAAAGTGGTAGAGAATGGAATTTGGAATTAGACGGTATTTTAACTAAATTAGGATTTTCTCAGTTAAATTGGTGTAATTGTGTCTACAAATTTAAAGATGTAATTTTAATTGTTTATGTAGATGATATGGTTTTGTTTTCAAAAAGAGAACATTTGATAAATGACGTAATCGAATTATTGAACAAAAAATTGGATCTTACAGTCCTAGGTAAAACTAAATATTTGTTAGGCGTAAACTTTCAAGAGATTGAAAATTCGATTTATTTACATCAAATTACCTACATTGAAAAATTAATGTCAAAATTCAAAGATCTTCCTAAAAGTTTTGTGAATTTGCCTTTTAAAATTGGTTGTAACTTACCTGATAAGGTTAAAGAGGAAGAAATAATTGAAAATGATTTAATGAGGAAATTTCCCTATCGTTCCTTAATAGGATGTTTATCGTTTTTGTCAGATAGATCCAGACCAGATATTGCATTTGCTGTTAATATAATGTCTCAGTTTTGTAATGGTTATACTTACAAACACTGGTCTTACGTTGTTGATATTATGAACTATGTTTTTCTTACAAAAGGATTTTAAAATTAATCTTTCCGATGTAAAAAGTTCAAATTTGATTGCTTTTTCTGATGCAAATTGGGGATGTGGTCTCACAAACAGACATTCAAGCAGTGGCTATTTAATTTATTTTGGTAACATCCCAATATCATGGAAATCTTCTAAACAAAAGTGCATAGCTCTTAGCTCAATGGAATCTGAATTTATTGCACTAACCGATTGCACTAAAGAAGTTATTTGGTTTAGTAGAATTATAAATGAATTAAGTTTGTGTGATTACATAAGACCCCAAGTATATTGTGATAATCAATCTGCTATCTATTTTTCAAAAAATAGTCAGGAAAATCAGAAAACTAAACATATTGATATCAAGTACAAATTTATTCGTAAATTAATAAAAGATGAACTATTCAACGTAAATTATATTTCATCGGAAAATAATTTGGCTGACTTTTTAACAAAGCCTTTATTGTTAAATAAATTTAAAAATATTATTAGAAAAATATTTTGTTAGATTTATATAAATATATTTATTTAATTGTAATACATCTGCTGAGGTTTTACAACCGATGGGGCCGCATGTTGGAATCGGTCTCAAACCTCCAATTATAGTGCCGTGTGGGGCACATAAATTTGAAGAATGTAAATCTTTGAATGTATAAAAGTGAAGAAAGATTGGGGATCATGAACTGATCAGACTTCTTGTATGTTTTTAAACCATAAGACTTGGTCACGTAATAAAATTTATTTTTAATGTTTAAAACTCTGTCTTCAATCGATAAAACCCAACAAAATCTGTAAAACTACGGGGCCGCGCGCGCGGTCGTGGCTCAGTGGGTATAGCCACTGCTCTAGCAGCCTTCGAGTTGTAGGCTGCGCAGGTTCGATTCCTGTCAGGTCCATTCCATCTCTCTTCTGTGACAGTAAAAACTTTCATTGTGTTTGTCCATTACTTGATACTGCATGATCAGCCCTTGCACTATAAAAAAAATCCAACCAACCATCTTTAACCAATTCTCACTCTCTTTACCAGATTCGTTTGCTGACCGTGGTTCAAAATTACGTGGTGTTGTACTTTCCCTTTGAGGGCCGCGGTGGCCCGGTTGGAAGAGTAACGAACTAGCAACCGAAGGGTTGCGAGTTCGAATCCAGCCAAACACCGTCGTGTACAAAGGGGGCTGGTGCACGTTAAATCTGTCGTGGCCTCAAATGTCCTCACGTTGGCGTGGTGTGGAAGTTTGGAGAGTGGGGTGCCAGCTCAGGTGTTGCCTCGTCATCTGACCATGGTTCAAAATTACGTGGTGTTGTCCTCGGATCTTTCCCTTTGGGATTGATCCCGGACCGTCACCAATAGCCCATTGTGTTGCTCCAGTGTGACGTTAATTGAAATACAAAATACAAAATACAAGTACTTTCCCTTTGGGATTGATCCCGGACCGTCGCCAATACCCCGTTGCGTTGCTCCAGTTAAGACGTTAATTAAAATACCTACCTACCTAAACTACGTTTGTAAAACTGATATTGTAAATACGAATGGGCAAAACTGTTATTCTATAATAAAGTTATTAACAACAGTTATGTTAACAGTTAGTAGTTAATTTAATGGTTATTAAATGCAGTTAGAAAGTGTTGTAAACGGTTGATTTTAACAATTAGTAATTGTCAATCTACTGCAAAGTAATTGAAATATTTTAGAAAAATCGACTCTATTTTTTTTCCAAATTTCAATCTTTTTCCAAAAGGTATTTAATTACTTTAATTTAATAATGTTAAGTCATTGTGTAGAAGTCACTTTTTAACATTTAATGGCAATTTCTAATCTCAACTGTTTTCGTAGTATCTATTGGCTATCAGTGAGTTATTTTTATAACATTTGTTAAATGTTGTTTCAAAACGACATTGTTATTTAAACTGCTTTCGAAGAAACGCCCCATTTCTAGATGTTGTAGTGATTCTCTGAGTAGCGTGGTAGATTCAAATCTACAGAGAACAGTCTAGCTTAAATAACAAACGATAATTTTATTTAAAACAATGTCTTGACTATATTAGAATCTATTTACACGACACTTTCACGCCTCTGCTAACTGGATGCGACAGGGTGTCGAAATCTCAGGACGTACGAAAGTCTCTGAGTTGGAGAAAGGTATCTCAACAGTCTCTAGATGAAACTCTACTCGTCGGGTGACGATTTCACCAGATCAGCACTGGATCCTCACTGGACGACAGGACAAGGCAGGTTCACTGCCGGACGAGAAGTCGGTACCGAACTCTCCGCAGGTCGTCGGCTCGGCACAATCAGGGATCGGCTCCACTGGGGTCGTCGGGTCAGTACAAGACAGCACGGCTCCGCTGGGGTCGTCGGATCGGCACAAGACAGGCACGGCTCCGCTGGGGTCGCTGGTTCAAGTCTCGAACGAGAAATAAGCAGGAACTCGAGATAGGCAGCCTACGCCAGGCTACAAGAACGCGTCCTCTCAGGGTGAGAGAACCGTCTTCCAAATTAGTAAGAGCTCCTTAATGGGGTTGACCGCTCAAAGGGTCACTGAGCTAAGACGTTAGCTCGGGAAACAAACAAGACTCGAGATGGGTAGCCTACGCCGGCTACAAGAACGCGTCCTCTCAGGTTGAGAGAACCGTCTTCAAAAAATATATTTTCTCCCTAAGGAGTGACCGCTCGAAGGGTCGCTGAGTTAAGCCTCTCGAACGAGATCACCGGCAAGAACTGACGATTCGACTCCCTACTTTTCCTTTTGAAACCTCCCAGCCTTTGTTCGCTGGTGGTTCCCGATTCGTTCGTTCTTGATTGGTTCTTACTTTTAATTGGTTCGTTTTTACTTTGCTCATTTTTGAGGTTGCTGATTCGGTAGAGACTCTCTGACGTAAAATGGGATCAGCTACTTAGCGCAGGTGGCTTGATTACCTAGCAGGTGGACTTAATCACCTGGCAGGTGCACTCCTAAACACCTGGGCTCTTTTACGGAACGAATCTCCTTTTGTCCTCTTCGATCCAAGTCCCGACCGTCTGGCGCCAGAGAGATGGAAATGTATTGTCCGGCTTTTTTACGACCTGTCGGCGGGTTTGCCTTTGGGAGGGATAATTGAGGGTCTGTCAATGAATCCTCACAACCCCTCCCCCCTAAGAAAGATTTTGTGGTATGGCAAAATCTATAAGGCAAGGGTTAGACATGGCAACTCGACACATCATTAGAGGCAACAATTTTAAGAATTTATATACAAAATTTTAACATGATTTCAACACTTAAATTTCAAGTTACATCTACTATTTACAATACTCTTACATCCTACTCTTGTGATACAATTATATTTTATCACATAAGTTCAATCAAATACTGGGGTTTATGTACAATTTAAATCGGTACTTTTGGTATTATTTAATTTTCCGACAGCATTCTGCTCAGACAATCTGCATGTTGGTTGTCCTTCCCAGCCCTATGGATGATCTGGTAATTGAAGGGCTGTAAAGCCAACGCCCACCTCATCAATCTCGGGTTATTCCCGGAGTTATTCTTTAAAAATACTAACGGATTGTGGTCCGTTTCAATAGTGAAGCGTTGTCCGTCCAAGTAATGCCGCAGCTTTTTAATTGCGTAAATAATGCCTGCGCATTCTTTTTCGGTAGTGCAGAATTCCTCTTCTGTGTCGGTAAACTTCCGGCTTAAATATAATATCGGGTGATCAACTTTATCTGGCCCTTTTTGTGCCATGATTACCCCGATTCCTTGGTTGGAAGCGTCAGTTTGGAGGATAAATTCCTTTGAGAAGTCTGGGGCGTACAACACCGGCTTCTCAGTGAGTTTCGTTTTCAGCTCTCGGAAAGCTGAGTCGCATTCCGTGGACCACTCTACCTCCTCCCTTCTATTCTTTCCTTTTAATGCCCTCGTTAATGGCTCGGCTATTATGGCATAATTTTGGATATACCGGGCGTAATATCCACTCAAACCTAAAAATTGTCTGATCTGTGTTTTATTCCTGGGTGTGGGGAAATCAACTACCGCTTGGATTTTCGCCTCAGTCGGAGTTCTACATCCACTCCCTACCATATGTCCCAAATATTTGACACTGCTCTGTGCGAACTTGCATTTGGCAGGTTTAATTGTTAATTTCGCATACGTGATTTTCTTAAGAACCACATCGAGATGTTTGATGTGTTCCTCCCAAGTTTGCGAAAATATAGCTACATCGTCTAAGTAGGGTACACAAAATTCATCTAACCCTTGTAAGAGTTGAGCCATGAATTTTGAGAAGCAATATGGCGCGTTTACTAGTCCGAACGGAAGAACTAGTGGTCTATATGACCCGAATGGAGTCACGAAAGCGGCCAATCTTTGTGCCTTAAGACTCAAGGGTATCTGCCAATATCCCTTGGTCAGATCTATGACCGTTATATATTTTGCGGCTGCCACTTGTTCGATTCGCTCGTCCATATTAGGCAGTGGATAATATTCCGTCCTAATGATGGAATTTAATCGACGATAATCGACACAAGGGCGAGGGTCACGTCCTGGACTCTCTACTAAAATCATAGGGGAAGTGTAATCGGACTCCCCGATCTCAATGATTTTTAAATCCAACATCCTCTTAATTTCTGACTTGAGGATTTCCGTTTGTCTAGGAGAGGTGCGGTAGGGTTTCGATCTAATGGGTTTGTCACTAATTAAATCGATATCATGTTCGATAAGATTCGTCCTACCGGGATCATTTGAAAATAATTGCCTATGGGATTTTAACAATTTCCCAAGTTCATTGATTTGATCCTGCGTGCATCGCTCTTCCAATTTACTGTTTTTCACTACCTCTCCGAAATCAAAAATATTCGGATCTGCGATAGGATACTGAATATCCAAATCAGATTCTACGGTGTCGTGAGAGAATACTTCGCTCATCAAAACATTTACGCTTTCCATCCGCTGGTGGTATGGCTTTAATAAGTTAATGTGGTACACTCGTACCTTCTCTACCTTCCCTGGCATCTTAACAACGTAATTGGTCTCCGAAAGCTGTTTCTCTATAGTTCCCGGACCAACCCATTTTACGGCGAATTTTGTTTGTTGGCAAGATGACAATACTAAGACGCGATCGCCTACTTTAAACTCGCGCTTCACCGATCCTTTGTCGTAGTACGACTTCCTTTTAACTTTTGCGTCCGTTTCGGTTGCGGTGGCTACCTGTTGACACCGTCGCAATCGATTTATCAACTGGAATACGTACTCCGTGACAATGTCTTCACATGGGGGACTTTGGCACCATTTGTCAAATAAAATGGATTCGGGCA
Organism: Meta bourneti; assembly: GCA_933210815.1. Classification (NCBI taxonomy): domain Eukaryota; kingdom Metazoa; phylum Arthropoda; class Arachnida; order Araneae; family Tetragnathidae; genus Meta; species Meta bourneti. The sequence goes on along the minus strand of OW119930.1, from coordinate 93,919,082 downwards.
TTCTCAAATTCTTCCCGTAAATTAGCTCTGCGGGGCTAAAACCGGTTGACGCATGGGTGACGTTCCGCAAAGCCAAGAGAGCCGATGGAAGTACGTCCTCCCAATTTTCTTTTAGCTCCAGGCACATCGCTTTCAAAAGTCTCTTTAGGGTCCGGTGGAACCGTTCCACCGGGTTCGTTTGTGGATGATAGATCGAACTACGCACCACCTTAATCCCAAACCTCTCAAAGAAGGTAGTTGTGAGGTTGCTAGTGAAATACGTAGCATTGTCCAGTTGTAGTTCTTTGGGGAAACCTATTCTACTGAAGATAGCAAGCAAGGCATCAGTGACGGTTTCTGAGTTCACTGCTGATAAAGGAATAGCTTCCGGGTATTTGGAAGCAAGGCAAATAGCCGTCAGGAGATATTTGTTCCCTTTCGGTGATATTGGCAAGGGACCCACAATGTCTATATTCATCTTCGCGAACACTTCGGTGATCACGGGCACTAACTTAAGGGGCGCTCTCTTTTGTTCCGAGGATTTCCCGACTTTCTGACAAGCATCGCACGATTTCACATATTCCTCGATCTCCTTAATACACTGGGGCCAGAAATAATAGCGCAACAGCTTATCTTTAGTTTTCGTATTGCCCATGTGGGATCCGAACCCATCATGACAAAGGCTTAAAATTTTATTTTTATATATAGCGGGTATTAATAGCTGCCTCCGCTCTTCGCCTCGATGATCCTTAGACTGCCTAAAGAGTAGCTCTTTTTCAATCACGAACTCACTCGTTTTATTTTGCCTGACCTTATCCCAAATAGATTTGAGTTCGGGACAATTCTGCTGTTCCTTGGCAAAAGTTTCAGCGTGAATGCCTACTAATTCGATTTCCGAATTTTCCTGTAAGGGTGGTAACTCTATCCCCAAATTTTCGTCCTCTAGTTCATTTTCAGGTTCCGTTACCTCAAGTGGATCTATTTCTGTCTGGTTTTCCTCAACTACAGTCTGTTCAGGGCTCAGACGTTTGGTTTGACTCCTAGTCATAATCGCGTTTACCAGTTCTGGTTTTACTCTCTGCGATTCAATTAATTCCTGGGTGGAATTTCCTAAGAGGTAATGTCGCATTTCGACGGATTTACCTACAATTGCTGCCTTAGTTCTAATTACGCCGAGTTCTGGACTTTCGATTTTAATTCTTGCCAAAGGTAGGCACTTGAAGTGGTTGTCCAGAGGTTGCTTAACCCAAATGTGCTCGCCTGTAAAATCCTCAGGTTTCACCAAGTCTAGGGGTCCCAGGTCAATGGTTGTTCCTGAATCACGCAGCAATACCATGTCAACATCATTTATTTTGGCCTTGCTTAAATAAGGCTCAAATGAGGGAGCAAAATTCGCGCTCGTAGCAAGATTATTTAAGGGTTCCGCTACTTTCTTTAACTCGGGGCATTGAGGGCGTATATGACCAGGTAAGTTACAATTAAAACAAACGGGGCCACTACGTTTCTCAAATTCCCTTGTCCGCCATTCTGTGTTGGTTCCCTTACTTCCCGATCTCCAGTCCTTTCCGTGATTTTTCTCCCCCCCGAATTTCTTTCCCTGATTCGGCTTTTCAATAGGTTTTGGGCGGTCGAGAGCCCTTTTCTCCGGTAGTTTGGAGAACACCTGTTTCTTGACTCGACGGGTTGACTCGTACGCGTCTAGCTTCTCAGCCAATGCGCTCGGTTCGGTCAACTCGCCCCATTGATCAATAAAGTGGTCCTTTATGTCGGCCGGTACCCTTCTTTTCATTTGATCAGCGATCATCAGATTCTTAAGAGAATCAAAATCCTCAACTTGGATTCCGCTAAGCCACCCTTCTAGATAGCTTCTTAGTTCGAAGATCATGTCCTTCCATAAAGAGCCATTTTGTCTCTGATGCGTTTGAAATTTGCATCTAAAGGATTCTGCGCTAAGCTTGAATCTAGCGAGAAGTACGGACTTTACATGATCATAATCATCACTCAATTCCTCGGGTTCACGAATAATAATCTCCGCGATTTCAATCGGCAACAGACTAAGCAGCTGTGAGACCAATTCGTCATACTCGATTTTTAATTTTCTACTCTGGCGTTCAAAAAGAGTTAAGAACAAGGCCATATCTATTTTGTCAGCATCAAACTTTTGCATGACTGATTTAATGTTTTTAGACGGTTTCCCGCTATCATGGCTAGACGAACTTAAACTATTTACTTCTCCCGATTGTTGTAATCTTAGCTTCTCTAGTTCGAAAGCCCTTTCCGCAGCTAATTTTTCCTCTTCCTTAGCTAATTTTTCCTCTTCCTTAGCCAATTCCCTCTCTTCTCTAGCCTCGGCCAATTTCCTCTCTTCTATGATATTAACTATCATATCTTTAGCGCTCTCCTCGCTAAAATCATTGCATCCCTGTATTTTCCTTGCTAGATCGATGATTCGATCGTCGGAACCAAACTCAACATTAAACTCGTATGCTAATTTCTGCAAGTCTACCTTTTTCTGCTTAGTTAAAAACGCCATGGTTCTACACTAAATTTTCCCAGTGACACAATTACAAAATTCAATCACCAACTATTCTGAACTTCAATTTTCAAATAACAATACACACATAAAATAATAATACACAATGCAGTCAATTTCCTAAGCCTTAACTATTTTCCAGACTCATGCCATATTAAAATATTTTTACTTAAAATAATACACAATAATAATCTCTACTACAAGTTCACTAAATTTCATTCAACTTGACTAGGTAGTTCACAATTGCGTAGATACTTCACAATCTAAGTTAATTTAACTATGTGCTAAAGGTACCAGATCATCCACAGCCCTGGAACTTATTCGAGCAATTGCTAAACTGACAATTTCCAAATCTTCACTACAAATTTACTGCAATTATTAAATCCTAACGTTTCCGCGACTTTGCATACACTAGTAATCAGAATTTCTTTAGAATGGATTCCACAATTAAATCAATTTAAAAATTTAAACACTCTTCACAACAGTTTTTTTTCTCAACAATTTAAAACAATAATCTATTAAATTGCCTCTAAAGAAATGCCAAGCTTACCTTGTCTGACGACTGGCTCTGCTTTTGCGACAGGTCTCTGCTCTGCCTCTGTTGGGATGTCAGACGGGCGTTCGTTTTTTTTTCTTTCACTGGCACACTAACACTTTTTTCAACACTGGACAGGATGTCCTTCACGTTGTAGCAGTTCTGGATGGTTCTGCTTTTTCTCACTTCACAACTCTTCTTGAGTTTGCCTCTGGACTGGATGTCCTCACGTAATAAATCCTGGGTGGGCTTACTACGCAAAAGGTGTGGTTGCCAATTTTTTATTTAATGGCTAACAATCCCACCTGCTGCCACCAATAATTTAAGTAGACTGTAGTGATTCTCTGAGTAGCGTGGTAGATTCAAATCTACAGAGAACAGTCTAGCTTAAATAACAAACGATAATTTTATTTAAAACAATGTCTTGACTATATTAGAATCTATTTACACGACACTTTCACGCCTCTGCTAACTGGATGCGACAGGGTGTCGAAATCTCAGGACGTACGAAAGTCTCTGAGTTGGAGAAAGGTATCTCAACAGTCTCTAGATGAAACTCTACTCGTCGGGTGACGATTTCACCAGATCAGCACTGGATCCTCACTGGACGACAGGACAAGGCAGGTTCACTGCCGGACGAGAAGTCGGTACCGAACTCTCCGCAGGTCGTCGGCTCGGCACAATCAGGGATCGGCTCCACTGGGGTCGTCGGATCGGCACAAGACAGGCACGGCTCCGCTGGGGTCGCTGGTTCAAGTCTCGAACGAGAAATAAGCAGGAACTCGAGATAGGCAGCCTACGCCAGGCTACAAGAACGCGTCCTCTCAGGGTGAGAGAACCGTCTTCCAAATTAGTAAGAGCTCCTTAATGGGGTTGACCGCTCAAAGGGTCACTGAGCTAAGACGTTAGCTCGGGAAACAAACAAGACTCGAGATGGGTAGCCTACGCCGGCTACAAGAACGCGTCCTCTCAGGTTGAGAGAACCGTCTTCAAAAAATATATTTTCTCCCTAAGGAGTGACCGCTCGAAGGGTCGCTGAGTTAAGCCTCTCGAACGAGATCACCGGCAAGAACTGACGATTCGACTCCCTACTTTTCCTTTTGAAACCTCCCAGCCTTTGTTCGCTGGTGGTTCCCGATTCGTTCGTTCTTGATTGGTTCTTACTTTTAATTGGTTCGTTTTTACTTTGCTCATTTTTGAGGTTGCTGATTCGGTAGAGACTCTCTGACGTAAAATGGGATCAGCTACTTAGCGCAGGTGGCTTGATTACCTAGCAGGTGGACTTAATCACCTGGCAGGTGCACTCCTAAACACCTGGGCTCTTTTACGGAACGAATCTCCTTTTGTCCTCTTCGATCCAAGTCCCGACCGTCTGGCGCCAGAGAGATGGAAATGTATTGTCCGGCTTTTTTACGACCTGTCGGCGGGTTTGCCTTTGGGAGGGATAATTGAGGGTCTGTCAATGAATCCTCACAATGTAAAGTAATCTCAATTGCTTTGTCTCAGGTTAAGGTAGGTAGGTATTTTAATTAACGTCGCACTGGAGCTATTGACAACGGTTCGGGATCAAACCCGAAGGGAAAGATTCGAAGGCAAAACCACGTAATTTTGATTCGGGTCGGATGACGAGGTCACACCTGAGCTGGCACCCCACTTTCCAAACTTCCACAGGCCACGACAGATTTAATGTGCACCAGTCGCCCGACGTAATGTACACGACGGTCTGTGGCTGGATTCGAACTCGCACCCCTCCGGGCTTCCGCGGCCCCTCAGATCAAGAGTATACGAGAGTAATAGCAGTTTCTTTAATTTTATTTTCATCAAATATTTTTGTATGAAATTTCTTTTTTTAAATTTAACCCAATTTAAAGTGCTTGTCATCTCCATAACATTTACCGTTAGCTGTCGATGTTTGCAAACCGTTATTTTGCAATAACAATGTTATTTAAACTATTTTAAACAACAGCCCATCTCTAAAGCAGACAAAACAGGGGACAAGTGAAAAAGAATGAACGGCTGTTATTTAACAGTTATGTAACTGTTATTTTAAATAACAGTTACTTAAACTGCTATTTTAAATACGTTATTTAAATTGCTATTTCAAATAACATCCTCTCTAAAGCAGACAAAACGGCACATTCGTTTAACTGCTGTTATTTAAATGCTATTTTAAATGTGTTATTTAAACTGCTATTTTAAATACAATGTTATTTAAACTGCTATTTTAAATAATAGCCCATCTCTAAAACAGACAAAACAGGGGACATTCGAAAGCACACCTCTTTTGTTCGTGAGCTTCGAGGAGAGCCATCCTTCAATCTGTGGAGCAGCGAAAGAAAACATTTTCTGCGTCTCCTTTTGTTCGGCGTGAATGCGGCCAATTGGAGCCTCCTCGGAATGCCCCGGAACGAAATTAATTGCTCGGAGCGCCGCCAGGAGGGGGTGTTGCTTCCCTGAAAAACGTCGGTAATTGCGTGTGAGGAGATGTTGCATCCGAAATGGATGGAATTTTGGTTCGGGAAGAATTATCTCAACCAGATCTCTTTAATTGCTAGCTCACCGTGAGGATCACGTACTCGGGAAATAATTAACCGCGCTCTACTGGATTTGTTTACATTCGGACTCAGGTACTCTACTTTATCCTGCAGTTGAATATTTTTCGACTCAGACTGAAATTCAGCGAAGTTGTATTTTGTCTATCATTCGGAAGCACATACAGAAAGTCTTGGTTATACATCCGCTTATAGCACTCTTTTTCACTTGTCACCGATGAATTTTTGTTTTATGAACACACCATAAACCTCGATCTCTTCCTTGAGAATTGCTAGGTAGGTAGGCATTTTAATTAACGTCGCACTGGAGCAACACAACGGGCCATGGGCGACGGTTCGGGATCAAACCCGAAGGGAGAGATCCGAGGACAACTCCAGGTAATTTTAAACAACGGTCAGATGACGAGGTAACACCTGAGCTGGCACTCCACTCTCCAAACTTCCACACCACGCCAACGTGAGGACATTGGACAGATTGACACCACATTGCACCGCGACAGATTCAACGTACACCAGCTCCCTTTGTATACGACTGTCTTTAGTTGGATTCGAACCCGCAGCCATACTTGAGAATAGGAAGTTATGTACATATTACGCGTGTTACTTCCTGTGTTTCACTCCCCTTTCTTGCCCAGTGCGCTATCGACCTGTGAGCTGTAGGCGGCGCAGGTTCGATTCCTGTCAGGTGCATTCCTCCCTGGGTGTATTTCTCTCTTCTGTGTCAGTAAAAACTATCTTGCCCATTGCTCTATTAACATGCGAACTGTAGGCGACCAGGTTCGATTCCTCCCTGTGTGTATTTCTTGTGTGTCAACGGGCCGCGATAGCCCAGTTGGAAGAGCAACGGATTAGCAGCTGGAGGATTGGGAGTTCAAACTAGGTACTGTCAAAGACCGCCGTGCGCACAGGAGCTAGTGTATGTTCAATCTGTCGTGGCCTCAAATGCCCTCACGTTGGCGTGCTGTGGAAATTGGAGAGTGGGGCGCTAGCTCAGGTGTGACCTCGTCATCTGACCTTGGTTCGAAATGACGAGGCTTTGTCCTCGAGTCCTCTTCGGGTTCAACATATTTGAATTGATTGTACCGTTTTCAACCATCATCGCAATCACTTTTTAACTACTCCTGTTTTAACTTTACTGGAATTAATTGGGAAGAAACCCCATCCAAGCATTTTTAACTTCTTACATAGCATTCGATTTTTAAATTCTATATTTACCTTTTACATGTACCTATTCTATTATATGTAATTATACCATTCTCTCATTACTTGTAAATGTCATTCTCATCCATTTTATATCTGCATGTTACTGATCTCAACATTTTTTAAATGTTAAATTCATTAAAATCATGTTTTTATCCTAATTTATTATCTACATGTTGATCAACATGTTTCAACTCTGTATTTTAATCTCACGTTATTTAACTCTTTTTTCAATATTTTATTCTCTAAAAACTGCTGGAATCTTTCCCACTATTTTTTGTTTTTACATTTATAGTGATTTTATTATCATATCTGGCGTTTAGCTTGTCCACATCTGGACCTTGTGCCATAAAACCTAAACCAACAAACCTCTTCTTCGGAATGGATCCTGGACCGTTTGTTGCTCCAGTATACGTTAATTCAGTACCTACCTCTTCTGTGTCAGTAAACCTTTCATTTTGTGTATGTCCTTGATACTGTATACCTTGTGTCTGGCGCAGCATGGCCACATAGAGCCCTTGCGCCATAAAAATCCAACAAACCATCCTTGATGTCTCTGAAAACTAAAACTGCTTTACTCCAAGAAAAACATCCTCCGAGAAGAAATTGATGCCCGGGTCAGAGTGATCGTTTGCGTGCCTGTATTGTTTCCATCTCCACCCCGAACATCAAAGAATCTTATCTCTGTCCCGATGTGGTTCCTGCTTCGATTCTGGCCTCTACAATTACATGTTGTCAACAGTTGCCCCGATGCCTATCTCGACAACTCCCCTTCGGTGGCATGGAACTTTCCGTGGTCTTTGGAATCGTGTCTTGATCTTGTCAACCCCCATTACCCTCGCTCGTTTCCTTCCACTCCGATACATATCGTCACGTTTAGTCGTGGATTCCGCGATGCTGATACCTTGGGAGGTTCTTTTTTGTTTTGGATGGAATTTGGCTGTTTGGGAGGAGTGCGCGTAGATTCGGTTTCGAGGTCGATGGCAGTTGACGACATTCCAGACAGACACTAAAACATTCGGGGGTGACTCAGTCTGCTTTCTTAAGGTTAACATTTTTTTTAAATTTTGACTTTAAAAATTCATTTTTTTCACACTAGGTCATTGGTTTGTGCTTAAACTCATTTGAGTGTGAAAAATTCCGATTAAGCTACTCATTATTTATCTAATTTAGATAGAATGAATTAATTAGCATGTTTTTTAAACTGTGATATCTCAAATTCTAATGTGTTCAGAAAGACAATTCCTGTTGGAAATAATTCCTAATATTATTCTTCATGTTTTGACCCTCCATCAAGTTGCTAGAGGAAATACGTTCCTTTTTACAATTCTTTTCATGAAGTCTAAAAAAATCAAAGATTTTTCAGGAATTTCAACATTTAAAAATTAATTAAAAATTTATTTCTTAACCAATCACTTCGACTGAGGGTCAAAACATCCACTGTATTTCATAGATTATAATGACACAAAAGTAATTATAATAGATCAATCCATAATTGAGTTATCACTGTTCGAAAGAAGCATCCTATTCTAAAAATATATTTCTTCAGAAATCGAGTTTAAAGTTTTGGAAACCTGTTTATCTAAGGTGACAGTACCTATCCCAAACCCTTGTAACTTGAAAACTATTTCGAATATTTACAAAATCGTGGTATCGTTTGAAAGCTAAGGGGTTGGACACTATTTCGAATTATTAAAAAATCGATCGTTATTTTGGTCGTTACACGGGTAAAAGGCACTTAGATGTGTCTGAAAGTCAAAAATCATTGCAGATTTTGTATAACGATCGGAATACGAGACCGGGCCCCTCGGAAATAACTTCCTGAATCCGTCCCCTTTCAAGATCAGCGCTTTAATTCCCAATGCGGGAGATTTCCCAACTGCCCATTTCCTTAGCGATGGACCAGTCATGCGAACAGCCCGAGTTGTTGGTCTTCATTAGTCCTTGAGATTGGCAGCAACAACACATTAGCACTGACTGGGCAATAATGGATATGCTCCCCGTATCGAATCCGATGGTCATCAGTATGCTCCTCGCAAGCGGATAATGCACATCCGTCCACCCTCCCCATCGATTGCCACCGCACCTCCTTCAATTAACACCACCCGCCTCCACTCTGGGAAGGACGTCGATTGACTTTCGCCTCCTCCTTCTGGTCCAGTGTCTCGTCGACCTTTCCATTGATCCTCTTCGTGCTTCCTCTTGGACGCTTTTCTCCGATTCTCCTGGATTAACGCATTCACTGCCGAACACTAGTGACTGGTTGAGTGACCACGCATATTTTCGTTGCACTTCAAAGTGGAAGCGGTAATAATGGACAAAATGAAATAATTTGAACTCGTAGCGAATGAGTTAAGAATCAATTTGAGCGTGGTTAAGGGATGTCAACTCCTGGGATCCCAAGCAATTCCATGGCAAGTGCCGGACCTCCCAAAACGAGAGGGATAAAAATTATTAACAATAAGTGGCCAAAGAAATTGTTTCAACGAAGCAAATCCCCAGTGGTGGCAAGTTCTAGTGACCCAACCTCCTTGGGGTCCCAATATTTTTTTAGCTTTTTAATATTTTTATGGTTGCAATCCTATCCCCCTTCCCCAAAAATGAGGGTCAAGTATTACTAATATACAGATAGTGTAGGTAGCTAACGTGGGGTCCCAACATCATTTATTAGATCACTATGCCAAGGTGGTTAAGTCATAGGTGCTCGAACACCTAAGGCCCCAATGTTGGGACCCATCTAAAAACAAGGGGGATAGATATAAAAGCATATCGATAATATTGGTAATGATTTGTGTTCGCGAAATAAAAATTTCTCAAAACACCTGAAGTAACTGGATTGTTATTTAGACCTCTCGTACTAATTCTCCCTAGATGGCGCCACCGTAAAGTCAGGACATGGAAAAAAAGGCAACCAAATCGTTTATGGACTGCATTAGTGGCACAACTTTTCAATAAATATGATTTTTGGACCCCATAGATATCTCCCAATGGAAAACTGCATTCTTTCCTGCTACACACTTGAACGTACAGCAGCCCTCTTCATGTACACGACGGTCTTTGGTTGGATTCGAACCGCTTGTTAATCCGCTATTCTTTCATCCGGGCTACTGCGCACCGATAAACCACAAGGATTAATGTATTTTATTTTTTTGTTTCCATGATAGTTTGGAAGTGGTGCATTGTTGACTCGTGACCCTGGATTTAGATCTTAAAAGTGGATGATCCTAGTGTTGTACCCATTATCATCGGATATGAATATGTAATGTTTTAGTTACTTGTCATTGGGGTAAATAATGCTATGAGATTGTCTCGCTTACAGACATCCGGACCCGTGCCCCTCTTCGATTCGCACCCTGCCCGGAGAGGGCCGGATCATTTGTAAAAGGGAGAAATTCATCTTCCTCTGCCATTGTCCGCGTAATCACATTTTGTAATGGAAAACTGAAAAGGTGGAACGCTCGTTTTGCAGTCGGGCGGCGATTAATGGACGAGCCCCCTTCCTGAAAGGAGCCCCCACTTTCGATTCTGGAGCACCCCATCCATCACGTCTTTTTGCACCTCCCCCTCCGCGGATCGACACCCCTTACCGCCTCCTGCGAAGGATCACACGATGCGAGGATTGATCGCGATGAGTGTTGGGCATTTCGTGTGTTGTCCCGAGAGCACGTGTTGACGCAACAAATGCCCTCGATCATCCCTCTCCTCTCAGGGTCCGCAGCGGTCCTTGAAAACGTCATAGAAATAACACCAATCCGTCAAAAACGACCATTAATGATGAACAACAATCGCGTCCGTGGTTCTACTGAAATATCAGAGTTGCTGGCCGTGCCATCTGGATCGGGTGGCTATTTCGATCTGTGATCCAACAGGTGTGGGTTTGCGACACCACTGAGGCCACTAAAATGATTCGTACGAGAACTGGATGGTTTGAAAATTTATGAAATTGTTGTGTCCATTTCCGAGTCATGTCGCCGTGTGCACTTTGCACAGCTTTGGCCATGTCGATTATTTTCTCGCTCTAAAGCCTTTCTCCAGGATCGATGGTTTAAAGAGCCTGTATTGCAGTGCAGGTGAATATAGGATGAGGCGTGAGTTCAACGCCCAGTTACAATGTCTCTACGTTCTGGTTCCATCACAGTTCATTTCCATGCCTTTAAAATGTTATGTCCTCACTCTGGATAGTGTGGTGGTTTTGCTATCGGTGTTATTTTCACAATTTGTTTTATTTTAATTTTTGTGGTATGAGTGAATTTTACCAAAGTATTAGCTCTGTAAGAGTTATTTGAGTTTGTTCATCCCTTTATTCCGTTCTTTCTTCCTCTTCCACGACATCTTTTACTGAATATCCGTCTAGGCTGTCTAGGCCAAAATGAAATGACTCCAGTTCCGCTATTCTTTCCACACGATGTTGTTATTGTCGTTCATTTCTCAGTCAGACGTCGCCATGTGAATTTTGCATTGCTTTGGCAATGTCGATTATTTTCTCGATGTAAAGCAGTTCTTCGTGATGGTAATCGATGGTTTGAAGACCAGCTACTATTACGTTCAGGTTGAATCAGTTAATTTCATGCCTTTAAAATGTCCTGTTCTCAGTCTCGATGGTGTGGTAGTGGTTTTTCTATCGGTGTTAATTTCACAAATTTGTTTTATTTTAGTATTTTGTGATTAGAGTTGGAATTTCACCAAAACACTAGCATCAGTAGGAGTTATTGTGGTTTGTTCAATGTCAATTCTCCGGCTTTCTTTGGAAATTGGTCTGCGCGAATTCTCCCACCAATCTACAAAAGTATAGTACCTCCAGTAAGATTATAGCAATGAGCTTTTCAGCCATTACCAGTTCTATTTATTAGGGTTGGCGTCATTTCATCTGATTTAAAGACAAAGAGGGTGTCCCCAAAAGTCGAAGGGTAGCCCAGTTGGAAGAGCAAAGTATTAGCAAACGGAGGGTTGCAAATTCGAATCTCGATCTAACCTAAACCGTCGTGTACGTTAGGGCTGGTGCGCGTTCAATCTGTCATCGCTTCAAATGTACTAACTTTGGTGTATTGTGGAAGTTTGGAGAATGGGGTGGAGCTCAGGTTTTGACTTCGTCATCTGATCGTTGTTCAAAATGACTAGGAGTCGTCCACAGATCTTTCCCTTGAGAATGCATCCCGTTCTGTCGCCCACAGAGCTCTGTTTCTCCAGTGCGATGTTAATTCAACTACCTACCATTTAGTATTCTGAAATAGGACTATCTTAGGCATCTACGAGATTGTTTTCTGTAAAGCTGAGTGCACAGAGGGCGCTAGCATTTTGATATTTTTTAGCCTTCGCCTGGCACATGAATCGAATGCAATTTCAGCATGTCGCTTCTAACAGAAATTAGAGTCCGCTGTAGCACAGGTGTAAGATCCCAGGTGTAAGAGCCTACGTGTAGCCCACGTGTAAGAGCCCTGGTGTAAGAGCCCAGGTGTATCCCAGATGTAAGAACAGATTAGCAACCGGAGTATCGTGAATTCGAAACTCTATCCAGCCAAATATCGTCGTGTACACGGGAACTGGTGCACGTTCAATCTGTCGTGGCTTCCAATGTCCTCACTTTGGCATGGTTAGGAAATTTGGAGTAGGGTGTCAGCATCTGACCGTGATTCAAATGACGTAGTGTTCTCCTCGGATCTTTCCCTTGGGGATCGATCCCGGACCTTTGCCAAAAGCCTGTGGCGAACTTAGCTACCACTACAAGAATTAACTTACGATACAATAGTATTTACAGGGTGAGTCTAAATTGTTTTTACAAAATAAGAGGGGTGATAGTACCCATCCAGACGAGCCATAATTACCATGGAACATAGGGTCGCATTCCACTCTGAGAGGCAGAAAAGAGTCAAGTCGAAACGCGTCGAGCATGAACAAACGCCTCTGACGTCGTTTTGTACCTGCCTACGTAGCATATCTCCTAAGCAAGATGGCCTGTTCGGTAGCGTACGATGGTTCGGACGTGGTGGACCTGTGGCTTGGCCTCCTCGCTCACCGGACCTCAACCCACTGGACTTTTTCTTCTGTGGGCACATGAAATCTTTAGTGTACCAGACGCCTGTGGCTGAAGATCTCGTAGCGAGAATCGGTGTTGTCGCAGACAAAATGAACACAACACCAGGAATCTTCGAGAGTCAGTCATTCCTTCGCCAGTGTGAACTGTGCAAGGACACGCGCCACTTTGAGCACTTGCTGTGAGTTTTTTTCTGATCAATCAATCATATTGTGCAACTTTTGGTATCGTTCATTCGCTTTCCCAACACTGTTGTAAGTTCATGTTGAAATTCTAATTTGACTCTTTTCTGCCTCTCAGAGTGGAATGCGACCCTGTGTTCCATGGTAATTATGGCTCGTCTGGATGGGTGCTATCACCCCTCTTATTTTGTAAAAACAATTTAGACTCACCCTGTATATAGCAGTGTAACCCGACTCTACTATGCAGTACTTTTTGGTAGACAAAAGTGGCACTGTTTCACACAGCTTGCCAAAAGCCCGTCGTGTTGCTCCAATGCGACGTTCATTGATCTATTAAAATTTAACGTCAAACAGGCGACACAAGGAAAAAGTTCGCTTCTCGGATAATTTGTTTACACTGCAGAATCCTCGGATGTGAACTGCAAACAAACTTTCCAATATCTTTTTTAATAAGGAAGCGTTTGTGGGGAGAGTGCTGCTGGCTGTTCCTTCGCAATCCATAAAGATGGCGGACGGGGGGTGTTCCGTTCGATCGAATGTGTAATGAGGCGGTTTTTATGGGCACCCGGAATGGCGTTTGCGGGTGCGATGATGTGGAATGCGATTTAGCCACTATCGCTTCCCCTGCACATGGCCACTCTCCTCTCCCCGGCCCTCTCGATGAAGCTGTGTCGTTAGGGTTTGCCCGCTCTAATTAGTCCGGCAAAATGACCGAGAAGCGACAAACCATTGGGTTGCGACACTGGACGCCAAAATGAGTCTCATCCACCCAATTTTCCACAGCTGGACAGGTTGGCAAGTTTATTTACCTCCATTTTCAGTGTCATTCGGGCTGCGGTAGCCCAATTGGGAGAGAAACCGATTAGCAACCGGAAGGTTGCGAGTTCAAATTCAACCAAAGACCGTGTACAAAGGGGGCTGGTGCACGTTAAATATGCCGTGGCCTCCATCGTCCTCACGTTGGCGTGGTGCGGAAGTTCGGATAAGTAGTATGCCAGCTCAGTTCTGTCATCTGACCCGTGGTACAAAACGTCCTCTGATCTTTCTATCCGGGTTTGAATAGCGCGCGCAGTATTTAAAATCTGAGTTAGGTAGGTATTTAATTAACGTCGCACTTTTGGAGCAACACAACGTGCTATTGGTGACGGTCCGGAATCTACCCCCCGAAGGGAAAGATCCGAGGACCACACCTCGTCATTTTGAACTACGGTGAGATGTCGAGGTCACACCTGAGCTGGCCAAGCTTTCACGCCATGCCAACATGAGGACAATCTGCCGTGGCCTCAAATGTCCTCACATTATAGCAATGAGCTTTTCAGCCATTACCAGTTATGGTTATTAGGGTTGGCGTCATTTGATCTGATTTCAAAACAAAGAGGGTGTCCCCAAATGTCGAAGGGAACGGAAAAGCAACGGAAGCAATCGGAGGGTTGCAAATTGGAATCTCGATCTAATCAAAAACCGTCGTGTACATTAGGGCTGCAGCGCGTTCGATCTGTCGTCGCCTCAAATGTACTCACGTTGTAGTATTGTGGAAGTTTGGAGAGTGGGGTGCCAGCTCAGGTGTTCACCTCATCATCTGACTGGTTCAAAATTACGTGGTGTTGTCCTCGATCTTTACCTCCGGGACGGATCCCGGACCGTCGCCAATAGCCCGTCGTGTTGCTTTAGTGCGATGTTAATTCAACTTCCCTACCCCCACACGAGAGATTAAATTTTTTGCAGGTATATATATCCCCAGGGTATCCATTTTGCAGGTATATATATAGTGTAATATAGTATGATGTGGTCTAGATCAAGAGTCGTCAAACGTTTTTGACCGTCGACCCCCTCAAACGTTTCTTGATTTTTCATCGACCTCTTCTATTTTACTATTACGTAATTGTAACAGGGCAAGCAAAAAGGATGCTTATGTCAGTTTTTACATGTTTATTTTATAGTTGGTGTTTATTGTATGTATAATATAGTATATATTATTATATTGGCTAAACGTCAGTGATGCGTGTTTGTTTTCGACGTCACTCTTAACATTGCATATTAGATACGAGGGATAAATTATGTAGAGTATAAAATTTATTTTAGACAACAAATAACAATAATACAATCTTAATAGCATATATGAAAATAAGACCTTTATTAGCTTAGTATACAATTTACTAACGTTTTGTCAATGTGAAAGGACTCTTAAGAAGATTAGCAGTGTTGGGTTCAAATGAGTCAGTTTCAGCCTTCAATCGTCATGGAATTCTGTCTAGCTTATTTCTTTGTTTCGTTGAAATGGAATTAACATGGCTGAAAACAGTTTGGAAATGCAAGCAAAAAGGGAATTTGTTGGATATTTTTGTACATCTTATATTTTTCTATCGACCCCTAACAATGTTATATCGACCCCTGGTGGTTGATATCCACCACTTTGGCGACCACTGGTCTATATGTGAGTACTGTATAGATGTAACAATGTACAGGTGTAGTGATGTAATATGCTCTAACATTCTGGATAGACATGCCACCTTGGTGGCATGTTCTATTCATCCCAACAACTAGTACAGTGTCTCACGACACTAGGTACGGAGGTATGTGATGGTGTTAGTTTCCACCAAGAAGATTTCACTGTTACCTTCAAGGTTTTGAACTGAGATCCAATAGGGGTGTAACAAGACATTCGGCGGCACCCCACAAAGCGAGCTCCTGTCGGCTCCCTCACAGGAGAACAGGCACGAGACGCTTTCAGTTCCGGCGATGAGAGAGAATTCTGTCTTTTCGGGAATCCCGGAACCGCAGAGGTGAGATGGATAGATAGATCACCTTCGTCTGCAAACGACGCCTCCTGTTCTTTGTGCGCACCGCTCTTAATGGACTTCTGATGAGTTTTTGCACCTCTTCTCTCCATCTGCTTCGGCAGCTCGTTTTCCTTTTTGTGGAGACTCGGCTGTTGCTCCAGCCCCCCTTCTGGCCCCGCGGTGCCAAGAAGAGGAAATCGTGGTTAGAGCAGATTAGATCTCTTGCGTCCAAGCGCTTGAGAACTGAATGAAGCCCTCTGAATCAATCCTTCCGCCTGGAAGGTCGAGTTGCCTTTATAGCTTGGATGAGTCTTTACAGTTATTGTTTGGACGAGTCTTTACCGTTATTTCCACGACAGATTTAGCGTGCACCAGCCCCAACGTACAAGGTGGTCTTTGGTTCGAGTTTCGAACTCGTAACCTTCCGGTTGCTAATCCGCGATTCTACCTACTGGGGCCCCCGATAGAGATGGAAAAAACTGTTATTTTACGATAACACCGTTTACTGTTATTGCTAATTTGCGATCACAATTATCAGCTGCTAATGTTAATATTTTCTTACGTTAACAATTAATTTTTACTGTCACGAAAAACTGAAAAAAAAACCTGACTTAAATTAGCCATTGTGTCATTTTTAAAAATTGAGTAACTTCAACGTATACGAAACAATTCCGAGCTAGTTAAGGGCAGGAGCTGAAACGAGGAAAATGGCACCTGTTTTGGTATTCGTAGGTGGCGTTTCGGAGATTATGGTCCCTGGATCGGTATCGAATCCTAGAGGGAAAATATTAAAAAATTTACGGAAATATCTTGCTCAAATTTTTGGTTGAGAATATTGCTAATTAAAAATACATCCATAAAATGTTTTACTCATTTTAAGGCATATTTTAGAA
This sequence comes from Meta bourneti, assembly GCA_933210815.1. Lineage (NCBI taxonomy): Eukaryota > Metazoa > Arthropoda > Arachnida > Araneae > Tetragnathidae > Meta > Meta bourneti. The sequence continues at coordinate 93,902,397 of OW119930.1, read as the reverse complement.
ATTTTTATAGTTCATTTTAATGTGTTTTTAGGTCATTAAAATTCGACCTTTGATAATTGGGTTTCTCTACTAAAATCAAAATATAAATTTAACCTCTAAATCTAAATTTCAGTTAAAAGAGATACTAAAATTTCTATTCTTCGTCTTGAAACAACTCCATATTGTTTCATGGAACCCTAGAGTTCAGATAATATTGTTTCGAAGACGAATGCAACTTCAGACATCAGTTCGGTATCAGTCGTTGGCGTGTTGTGAAAGTTCGGAGAGTGAGGTGCCACCTCAGGTGTGACCTCGTCATCCAACCGTGGTTCAAAATGCCGTGGTGTTATCCTCGAGTTCGATTCAGGACCGTCGTCATTAGCCCGTTGTGTTACTCCAGTGTGACGTTAATTAGAATATCTACCTACCAGGCAAGTCTAATGGTAATGGCAATTAATTAACGTCGCACTGGAGCAACGGGCGACTGTTCGAACCCATCCCGAAGTTCCGCGACGGTCGGAGACAACAAAGGTCGAATGAACCATGGTCAAATGACGAGGTCGACACCCAAAACTCTCTAAACTTCCACACCACGCCAATGGGAGGACATTTGAGGCCAGGACAGATTGAACATGCTCCATCCCACGTGCAGACTTGAGTCTGGTTGGACCGAATTTGAAATTCAATTCTCCGATTGTTAATCCGTTACTCTTCCAACCGTGCTACGCAAGTCTAAAAAGAAATCGCAGAATTCTGCAATATTTTGACTCATTCCAAGGGTCCCGTACCTGCAGTGACAATGTACCCAACGCAGGTGGTCGGCGGAGGTTTTTGCTGCCAAAATGACTGTTTTCACGCAGTCTTTCCTTCTGAAAACAAGGCCGGGCCTTTAACCTGCTTACGAACAGACGAACGCCCTTTTTCTTGTTTGCACAGGGTCTTTATTGCTTTTTCTGGTTCCGAGGTCATCTCATCGCAGAAGAATGGCTGGGAACTCTGGAACTCTGCTCCATCGGACGACGCTTTGTTTGACGCTTCGAAACACCATTAAAACGTGCACGTTCTTAAGTGCGATCGTGATTATCTTTCGCTTATTTATGTTGGTTTTTTATAAATAGCCTATTATGTTCGCCTTTCTACTTATTTATTTTAAATTGATGTTTGGTAGCTGAATGAACGTTGCACTCCAACAACAAAACGGGCTGTTTTCGACGGTCTCGAATGTCCTCAGGTTGTTGTGGAAGTTTGGAGAGTGGGGTGCCAGCTCAGGTGTTCAAGTCAATTCTTATTTCATATATTCCTCATTGGTGCATTCCATGTCAATTCAACATAGCAAGAGTCATCTGACCGTGGTTCAAAATTACGTGGTGTTGTCCTCGGATCTTTGAATTTGGGATTGATCTCAGACCGTCGCCAATAGCCCTATGTGTTGCTCCAGTGTGACGTTAATTAAAAAAATACCTACATCTTTTTCTAAAACCTCAAAAGCGGTCTTGGTTCAGTAGGTGTTCCACTGCGCTGGCAACCTGCGAGTTGTAGGCGGGGCATGTTCGATTGCCCCCTGGTCGCATTTCTTCTCACTTCCGTGTTGATAAAACGTTCCTTGTGTGTGTATGTTGCATGTCTAGGTTGATTGTTTTGGGTTTTATGGCGCAGTGGTCACATTTGGCCATGCTACGCCAAACACAAGACAAACATCAAGTAATGGACTTACAAACGCAAGAAAAATTTTACTAATACAAAAGAAATAAAATGCACCCTGGGAGGAATCGAACCTGCGCCGCCTACAACTTGCAGATTGTTTGCGTAGTAAGGCATACCCTCTGTACCACGATGGCCCCGTTGTCTGTCTCGTGTCTGGCGCAACATGGCCAAATATTGCGTCACAAAATCCAACCAACTCCAAGAAGCGCTTAATGTTGAGGTTGATAGATAGGTAGCTAATGAACTTCACACTGGAGCAACACAACGGGCTATTGGCGACGGTCCGGGATCAAACCCGAAGGGAAAGAACCAAGGACAATACGTAATTTTGATCCACTGTCCGATGACGAGATCACAACTGAGCTGGCACCCCACTCTCCAAACTTCCACACCACGCCAACGTGAGGACATTTGAGACTACGACAGATGTAACGTGCATCAGCTTCCTTTGCACACGACGGTCTTTGGTTGGAGTCGAACTTGCAACCCTAGCTAGTTCGTTACTCCTCCAACCAAGCTACAGCGGCCCTAATTCATTAAAATGTCGATGAAACAAGTGACAGATTGGGATTTTCTCTACTGCTCGCAAACCAAAAATAATTTGGGGACAAGTAAAAAATAATGTATCCGAATGGGCAATATATCAATGGGTGTTTTTAAACAATCGATATTTAATATTAAAAAGGGTGTTTTTAAACAATCGATATTTAATATTAAAAAGGGTGTTTTTAAACAATCGATATTTAATATTAAAAAGGGTGTTTTTAAACAATCGATATTTAATATTAAAAAGGGTGTTTTTAAACAATCGATATTTAATATTAAAAAGGGTGTTTTTAAACAATCGATATTTAATATTAAAAAGGGTGTTTTTAAACAATCGATATTTAATATTAAAAAGGGTGTTTTTAAACAATCGATATTTAATATTAAAAAGGGTGTTTTTAAACAATCGATATTTAATATTAAAAAGGGTGTTTTTAAACAATCGATATTTAATATTAAAAAGGGTGTTTTTAAACAATCGATATTTAATATTAAAAAGGGTGTTTTTAAACAATCGATATTTAATATTAAAAAGGTATAGTGCTTCCTCAACGCAAAATGAAATGTTTATGTCACGAAAATGAAGCGAGCGTTCCAGGTACATGCCCCCAATTAAACTGTGTACCAAATCTGTCTCAACTCTCCGATTCGAACGAACATCTCTCGAATTCCAGTAAAAGCCCCACTTTCTGCAACCCCCTACAAGACTTAATAACCGTCCAATCGCATTCCATTCCTGGAGGACCGACGTCCATCAAAAAAACGTTCCTGGCGTAGGGTGGGGTGATTAGGCGTAAGGCGGTCTTGTAATCGCACGCCCCGTCTCATTTGACAAGGGTTTAGCGCCCTAATCTGCCGCTCCCCCCACGGAGTCCAGGGCCCCAGGGGACGTGCCCCCTGGAGGAAGGAATTCCAGTCATGTGACCAGTCGCCTCCCACAGAACGTGTTTTTCTTACAGAACACGCTTTGCTGGAATTTTTATATGCTCCAACTAAATCCCAAGGAGTTCATCTACGGAGATGGTCAAACCTTTTACTTTACGATAACAGCTTCAATGGTTATTGTTAACTTCCAATCCCAGGCTTTATTAGCTGCTAATAGTAACAGTCCCGTTAACAGTTTATAAATAACAGTTCGTATATGATTTTGATAGTTATCGGGGCCCGGAGTTTGTCGACATGTTGTTTGCACTTAAACACTACCAATTTTAGTAGAAATACCGTTCGCAATCTCCAGATTCTTGATATTTATTTTTTAAGGGGTATATGTTACCGTGAAAGACCGAAATTAGAGAATGTCAATATTCTCTAATTTCTCGAAGGCGGAGAGGCCACAGCCAGAGAGGCCGCCTTCAGTTTAAGTTGTTGCAATAAATAACATTGCATAACGTTAATCACATAATTTATGTGTAAGTTTATTATTGGTATTATTTTCTCATTTAGAATGTACTGTACGTTTTAGGTTCAACAGTTTATTTACATGTGCTGTTACTTAAGTTTTCTCCTATTTTGACATATATCATGTGTTTTAATAACGAAGTATGATTTAAAAAGTTGCATTATTGTCTTAACGTAACAAAAATATTTTTGTTCACCATTCACCATCAGTGCTGAATGTCGACATTTGCCGGTGTAAGTGAGAAATAATGATATCTAGCAAATATTTCGGACATACACCAAGCGACTATCTGAATGCTGACATTCACCGGAGAATATCGACATTTCCCAGATATCGGTCTTTCACAGTAACATATATACACTAGAAATCACGAAAATTGATCGTAATATATATCTCGATACTTTTTTTATTAACTCAAAATATTTTCCAACTCCTTAGCTTACCAAACGATATCAAGTTCTTGTAAATACTCGAAATAGTTTCCTAGTTACAAGGGTGTTTGCTAGGTTCTGTCACAATGCACAAACATTTTTCCAAAACTTTAAACTTGATTCCTTAAGAACTGTGTTTTTGCAATAGGAAACTTTGTTCTAGCAGTGATAACTCATCAATGAATTGATCTATTATAATTATTATTTGTATCATTATAATCTATATAATACATTGGATGTTTTGACACTCAGTCAAAGTTATTGGTTAAGAAATAAATTTTTAGTTGATTTTTAAAAGTCAAAATTCCAGAAAAAAAATCTTGATTTTTTTAGACTTCATTGGTGAAAAATTTGTATAAAAAACCTTTTCACCCTAGCAACTTGATTGAAAGTCAAAACGTGAATAGTATTAGTAATAATTTCCAATGCGAATTGTCTTTCTGAACAGATTAGAATTTGAGATATCACTGCTCAAAATTCATGCTAATTAGCTACTTATATATAAATTAGATAATTAATGATTGGATTAATCTTAATTTTTCAAGCTGAAATGAGTTTAGGTACAAACCAATGGCCTATTGTAAAAATATAAGATTTTTAAAGTCAAAATTAAAAAATCTTCTAATGTATACGTACACTTTAAGTCACTTTTTTGTCAGTTATGATTATGTTATTTATGATATTTTTGTGTCTATGGTTTTGGCACATTTTAACTAGTAGTTTTATGCAATTGAATTAAAAAAGCGTTAAATTTAACCCACTGAATGTCACGAGATTTCCAAGTACTGAAGTATAGCTTCTACCCCCACAACACTCATAAATAAATAGTCACATCTATTGGTTAAAAAGGGGTCGCCGTGGCTCAGTGGGTATGCCCACTGCGCTAGCAACCTTCGAGTTGCAGGTGGCGCAGGTTCAGTTCCTGTCAGGTGCATTTCTCTCTTCTGTCTAAAACTTTCATTGTGTTTGTGTCTTACTTGATGTTATGTCTTGTGGCTGGCGCAGCATGGCCCAATATGGCCCTTGCGCCATAAAACCCCTAAAAACTGAACTATTGGTTGAAAGAATCTTAGAAAAGATGCTATTGGTCAAGGAGGTGAAAACTGGTTAAAAGTCATGAATGGAAAATTAGGTTGCAGAACAGATATATGCGTGTGCAACCCTCACGATTGATACCCTTTTAATTTCTAATAAGTTTATATCGACCTTCGTTCCCCTCGGCTTATCACGCTCTTAAGAAACCATAAATCCAAGTGATACGGACTTATAGAGGCTGTTCGGACATTTTTGAACGATTTTGATGAGCTGTAAAAAAATTGTATGCTACGAAAGAATTTAATTTTCGCAGCAGTTAAATAGTTGAAGTATAACTTATCGTCTGCTTACTCAGAGTTTTGTTTACTTTCAAAATGGCGCTTTTAGATAAGCAATGAATGGAAGGCTGTTTCCGCTCTTTCCGAAGAGAATTATGCTTAGTTAATTATTCGAAAACACTGTGAAAGTCATGTTTTTTATATCTAAAGCTTCGATAAGTAATATTATTAATGAGAAAGAAAAAAACGTTAAAGCGGAAAAATACTTATGCGTGTCCAAAAAAGAAAAGAATTTCTGAGAATATGTGCAAGGGTAAGATCTTTAAATTTAAAAGAGAATCCGCCATGTCAAAGGACTGTTTCAAAGTCATTAAAATGTTCAGTTTCAACTGAAAATAAAATAATTAACAGTGATTTGAATCTTAAAAAGGCCAAAAAATACAATGTTCATCGTCTATTATCTCCACGACATATTGCAGAACGCATAACTCGCTGCAGAATTCTGTATGAGATGCATGAGATGCATTAAGCTGAAGAAAGATGGAAAAATGTTGTGACAATAGACGAGGCGTGGATGTATTTAAATGATTGCAATAAAAAAGAACAATTTATTATAAAAGGAGAAGAAATATTAAAACGTGGTTCAAAGAATCTAAAGAAACTTTCTAAGGGATTTATGATTGTTGCCGGTTTTGCATATCATGGAAAATTAAAAGTAAAGAGAGTGGGAAAAAATGTAAAAATCAACTCCACATACTATCAAGACCCTATTTTATCCCCGCTATTCAAAAAAAGAAATACCATATCTTTATCCACAGTGCCAACAATCAATAGAACTGCATCAGAATAAAGCAAGCACATCTAAATCCACTATTCAATTCTTGGAAAAGATGGAACAAGAAACTGGTATCAAGTCAATAAATACCCTTTTCAGATATTCCTGCTAAATCTCCAGATATATCACCCATATACTTGTGCTTTTGGACTTTTAAAAAGAATATTATCAAAACGACGACCGAAAACCATTCAAGGACTTTGGAAAACTGGAACAAGGATGGGAAAAATACCCCTGTCGATACTACAAAGTCATTATTATCATGGAAATTAAGGTGTAGAAAGATAGTTAAGAATAAGGGCTGTCAAATAGAACATTTAAAACACAAATATTTCATGTAAAAAATTGATTTTCAGTCCAATAAAATCGTTCAAAGAATGTCCGAACAACCTTTGTAGTTCAATGTGATCACTACAATAATCTTGTTAAGCGTTGAAAGTCACACATTTAGCAATCTGATAATGATCACGGTTACACTTACCGTGCTCTTCAAGAAGACCAATATTTACGGTTTGTGTCATTTTTGGACATGTCCAAAACAACACTTAAATTGGGTGTTAAAACAGCTGTGTATAAAAGTATTTGATGCCCCATTGCGTCCGAAAATAGAAAAAAATTAATTTTGACAAATTAATTTACATTAGTTCTTCAATATATCAGGAATTTGTGTCTCCATGCTGTAAATAGGTAGATAGGCAGTTAATTAACGCCGCACTGGAGCAACACAACGGGCTATGGGCGACGGTCCGGGATCCATCCCGAAGGGAAACATGCAAGGACAACACCAAGTCATTTTGAACCACCGTCAGAGAACGAGATAACACCTGAGGTGGCGCCTCGCTCTCCAAATTTCATACACCGCCAAAGTGAGGACATTGAGGCCACGGCAGTTTTAACATGCACCAGCCCTCTTTGTACACGACGATCCGTGGTTGGTTTCGAACTCGCAACCCTCCAGTTGCTAATCAGTTGCTCTTCTAACCCAGCTACTGCTTCCCGAAAATAAAAAGGACTCAACAAAAATGGTTCTTTCATGGCCTGGATCTTTCCGAATATTTATATCAGCGACTGACTATATTAATATTTTCCCAATATCCCAAGTCCAATAAAGACAGGAGGCGCAATAGGATCGTTCCCAGTACGTAAGGATCCTAGTCCAACACCCTCCTACAATATGGAGGCGAAGGGTAATTGCCTATCGGGGGTATGCGGCATAAAAAGTTATTACCTTTCCCATCCAACCGGGCTTAATAGAGGTCGTGCAGTATGTTTCCCAACCCCCAGGGCCGAAATAAGGAACTTAATTTCTCGTCTGACGCTATATCAGGCGCCAACCCCTTTTAATTCCCTCCCTGGACACAAAGTCGTCTGACACCCCCTTCGAAATTGGAATTTTTTTTTTTTTGTATTATCGATCTTTAATCACTACGGGAAATGGGTTAAAAAAACCCGGGTAAATCTGAAAAGGGTTGTTTGGATGTTTATTCTCGTTTAATCGCGTTGGTGCCCGGGGCGATTTCCACCCTTTTGTGCGCCCCCCTTTCAGTGGTGGTGGCTGAAAACTTATTAAAAGTCGATCGGGTGGCGATGTGTATTGTGCGTGTTTTATTGGGAATACTTCAAAAAGAGCCCGTTTTCGTAATGAGTTGATATTGCCCCGTGGACATGTAATAAAAATTCAAATTTCAGCAAAGTGGGAATTTGTATATCATCCTGTTATATAGAAAACTAACTTTCCAGTGTGCATAGATAGTATTATTATTAGCACCATAAATTTTCTGATGCACCTAACTCCTAATGGCTTGGAGCAGCGATAGCCACGTTGGAAGTCTAGCGAATTATTAAAATCGGAGGGTTGCGAGTTCGAATTCAACCAAAGACCTTCGTGGACCAAGGGGGCTGATGCACGTTAAATCGTTCCTGCCTCGAATGTCCTCACGTTGGTGTGGTGTGGAAGTTTGGAGAGTGGGGTGCCAGCTCAGGTGTTGTCCTCGTCCTCTGACCGTGGTTCAACATGACGTGATGTGTTCCTCGATCTTTCTCTTGGGGATTGATCCCGGACCGTCGCCAATAACCCGTTGTGTCGCTCCAGTGCGATGCTAATTAACTACCCCACGCTATATCTGGATTTGCTAACATAGTTGTATGAATAGTTACTAAACCATCTTCAAGATTCTGTCTGACATTGTCAACTTTTTGTTTGTACATTTTTCTGGTTTGGCGAGAATGGTCGACGCATGTACCTTTGCTTCCGTTGCTAGTTGTCTAAATTAATGTTATCGAAAGTTTACACCTTATTTTGTTCATTAATTGGATAGGTTGATCTATATTAAATGAAAAAAAGCGTTCTTGCATTCAAAATGATGTAAATTACAAGTGTATCCAAACAAAACTTCCAAAATCGCAATCAGCAACGTACAACCGCCATGTTGACCTGAAAAGGAAAAACATGACTGCCGGCCGCATTAGCCAATCAGAAAATGTCGGGTGTATGTCCACTCTATAGGCTCTCTACTTGACATTGTCTTGTGTTTGGCGCAGCTCTGCCAAACACAAGACAGAAAATGTCAGACTTGGCACCATTTAACCCCAAACCAACCATTAAAATACTAATCATTTGGCGTCCATTTTTGTTAATAAGCATTCTGTTCCGTGAAGCCATGACTTAATTTAGACTTCTTCCAATCAATCTTCTCTTGTACTAATGTACTTGTACTTGGTACTGCTGGATAGATTTCAGTTTACGAGATAACTCGCATTAGGAGTCCTTGAAAACGAGTTCAACTCGTACTTGACAATCAACGGTGGGAATATTTGAGGGTTTGAATATCATCACTAAAATTTTTTTGTATCCCTTAATCTCTCCGGTGACCTCCTATGTCCTCACGTTGGCGTGGTGTGGAAGTTTGGAGAGTGGGGTGCCAGGTCATATGTTCACCTCGTCACCTGACCGTGGTTCAAAACGACGTGGTGTTGTCCTCGTATCTTTCCCTTCGGGTTGGTTCCCGGACTGCCGCCATTAGCCCGTTGTGTTGCTCCAGTGCGACGTTAATTGAACCTCCAGCACTCTGACCACCAGACCGATAGGTCGGAGAATATCGAAGCAAATGTCATCAATTAGCTAACGCGTCTGCATTGATTTTGGTGGCATCAAGAACATTAGAGGGTCCTACCGTCGTGTGTCCCCGTTCCAGTTCCAGATGGCGGTGGTGTCATGCTGCAAACCATACTTTCCGTGGGAACGGGACAGAAACCTCCCTTTTTTTCATCCTGAAAGGGTTAATCTCTTAGGATTGGTGTTTGGCCGTAATGAAATTCCAAGCGGGGGGATGCAACAAAGGGGTGCCACGTGGAGGTGTCCGGGGATTATTGTCTGTGACGTGAATGGGCTTACATGGAGGTCGGGGTTGCCCCGGAATCAAATTGGAACGCTGGTGGGAGTGCTCTGATCCGGTTGCTGTTCCTTGCATTTCCTGGTCGTTCGGTGACGACCGAAGACCGCCTCTTAGGGTAGGAGGGACCTGTTGCGTGGAAGAAAATATGTGACAGTTTAGTCTTGGTGACAGAAGACTGAATCGGCGCGACGATACGAATTTTAAATACGCCCATGTCCTGACGGTACTTGTTTGGGGGTTTTATGGCGCAAGGGCCATATTTGGCCATGCTGCGCCAGACGCAATACAATATCGAGTAATTGACACAAGACATACAATATCAATTGACACAAGACATACAATATCAAGTAATGGTACTTGGTTTGAAAGCGAGGTTCATTTTGATGCAGGCACGTATTCATTTATGTAGGTAGGTTTTTTAATTACGTTGCACTGAAGCAACATAACGGGCTATTGGCGACGGTCCGGGATCAATCCCAAAGGGAATCCGTCATTTTGAACACGGTCAGATGACGAGGTCACACCTGAGCTGGCACCCCACTCTCCAAAATTCCACACACGAAAGCCCCCTTCGTACACGACGTTCTTTGGTTGGATTCCAACTCGCAACCCTCTGGTTGCTAGTCCGTTACTCTTCCAACCGGACTACCGCGGCCCCAAGTTGAGTGAATGTTTGAAATATTTCTGGAGGTAAAATTTCGTTTCAATGCAAAATATTGTTCGACTCTATCCATCACTTTTCTTTTACGTACGCGAATCCAGCCATAGCTAGTAAACATACCATCTTACCTTTAGAACAATCATCACTGATCTCGTATATTTGGTCACGTCTGAGTACTAAATACGGTAGTGGAGGGTTCGCCAAACTTTTGGACCGTCGAACCCTTGAAGAGTTTCTTGATCTTTTATCTACCCCCTCCATTTTACAATTTCGTAATTACACTAGGACAAGCAAAAAAGACGCTTGTTTGAGGTTTTAGATTGTTTATTTTATAGTTGCAGTGTTTATTGTATGCATAATATAGTATATATTATTAAATTGGTTAATAACGTCAGGGATGCGTTTTTGTTTTTGACGTCCTTCTTAACATTACATATCGGATAGGAGAAATAAATAATATGCAAAAATTAATTTCGATAACAAAATAACTAATACAATCTTTGTATACTATTTAAAATAAGACTTTTATTAACTAAGTATCCAATTGACTAACGTTGTCAATGTGAAGGGTTGTGCTTCGTGACTCTTGACAAGATGAGCAGTGTTGGGTTCAAATGAGTCAGTTTCAGCCTTCAATCGCCACGGAATTCTCTATCTCGCTGATTTCTTTGTTTTGTTAACATGAAATTAACATGACTGGAAACAGTTTCGACCCTGTACGAGCTTGGAAATGCGAGCAAAAAGGAGAGTACTACTTCAGAAAGTTTTGAATATTTGTGTCATATTTTTCTATCGTCCCCTTTGCCCGAATCTACTTCTAACAATTTTATACCGACCCCTTGGGGTCGATATCGACCACTTTGGTGACCACTATCTTAGGGTTTCGTTTGTCTCGATCGTCAAATTCTGCAAGACTAGGATTAATTTGGCCACGATCTGAGGCTTAAAGGAACAGGTTTAAGCTGTACCTCGGAGTACGGTTTGATGGATTGAAGGAACTGTCTCTGAACACTTTATGTTACTCGAAGAATCTTCGCTATATTTGACCTTAAATTACTCGCACATTCTGGACTGAAACAATAGCATCTCAGATAGGCTGCTACTCTGATAGCAGATAAAATAACAGCGATATTCCAAATCAACAGTTACCAACGGATATGGAAAATATTAACAGTGGTCGATCACCAAGCGTTCGCCCGGGTCGCGGTAGCCCGGTTGGAAGAGTAACGGATTAGCAACCGTGGGGTTGCGAGTTCGAATCCAACCAAAGAACGTCGTGTACGAAGGGGGCTGGTGCACATTAAATTTGTCTGGCCTCAAATGTCCTCACGTTGGCATGGTTTGCAAGTTTGGAGAGTGGGGTGCCAGTTCAGGTCTGACCTCATGATCTGACCGTGGTTCAAAATGACGTGGTGTTGTCCTTGGATCTTTCCCCTCGGGTTTGATCCCGGATTGTCGTCAGTAGCCCGATGTGTTGCTCCAGTGCGATATTAATACCGACCTACCTTCTGAGCGTCATGAGATTTCTGAGTAGTGTATAACTGCTCCACACAACAAACATGACTAAATAGCCTCATTCATTGATTGAAAGAATCCTAGGAAAGAGTGTCAGTGAGGACAAAACTAGTTAGAAGTCATGCAGGCTGCAGAACGGATATATGCGTGCGGGCCCCTCCAGAGGAGCAAAAAGTAACTTTTAAAATAACTGAACTTAAATTAAGGAATTAAATTCACAAAAAATTGAGTAAAAAAAATAAAAGGTCGAAATTGCTACATTTTCTAAAGTACACGTTACTGTTAATTTAAACTTACTAACATTTAAAAATAATGTCAATTTTCAACAGCTGATTTGTTGAATTTACTTAGAAACTGAATAGCTCTTTATGTTGCTCCACTGCGACGTTTAACTACCTACTTAGAAACTGGTATTATTATACTGAAATTGTTAGGTTAATAATTGTTACTGCCAATTAAAATAACAGTTGCCATAGCTATCGTGAAATAGCAGTTTTTGCTCTCTTAGTTCTACCTAATCCATGCTCTGGAGTCGATGGAGGGAAAAAAGTCCCTTTTCGCCCACCGAGACACATAATCGACCTGATGGCAACGATCGCTTGCGATTAGCGGGGACACTTCTCCCATGCCCCGCGGACACATCGGCGGGAAATAATTACGCTTTTTTATTCCTCCTGGATGATTCTCGCCCCCCGGGGGTGTTCCTGATGGAGGAATTACCATGCCACCGACACCCCTCGGGCTGGCTTTCAGACCCCCTTTCAAATGAGTCCGTGTTTGGCGGTAATTGCTTGAATACCTTTTCTGTCCTTCATTAGTTTGTAGCGTACTCTGGTAGGATTGTGCTTATTTCTTCTATGCCTCATGCTCGGCTCCGAAAGAATCATACGAAACTCAACATTCCGGTTGCAGTATATTGGCGGCGGATTGGCGCCGTTTTACACCTACGCACGCCAAGTGCTCCAACAGCGATCGCCATAGATGACGATTTTTTAGCTAAATTTAATCACTGCTCTCTTTTTCTGCACCATAGTCCTCCTGTGTGCATTTCTCTATTCTCTTTCTTCTGTCTTAATCCGGTGTAAAACAAATCACACTAAGTGATTGAGTCTGCAAAAAAAGTTTTGGGCAATGGTAGATGTGTCTTTAAAAATGTCTTCATGTAGGCCTCCAATGCAATTCAGGATGTTTGAGGCTGGTCATAAGCTGCACTTTGTACAGGTGGGAAAGGATTTCTGGCCATCCAAGAATAGCATCAAATGGCCAGATCGGAGCCTGGCAAGCATAGAGAAAGGGACCAATTGAAGGCAAGCAGCTCTCCAGGTGTTTGACTGAGTGATGAAGAAGTACTGGAGATGATCTGCGCAATTGCTTTACAAGTATGGAAAGGTGGTGGTGGTCCTCTGAGAGTAGGGCGGTACTTTCTCTTGAACCAGGTTGTTTATTTGCTCCAGCTATTGCTAATAAGTCATCATTGCCCGGAATGCCAACATATCATGGGATCCATTGAAAACTTATTATAATTTTTATTGAAACTTAATATTCGAAGGGCTATTTTTTCAAGAGAGGTTCATAACTGACGAAGCATTTTTTAATTGCAAGAATTGCTGTAATTGCTCTTTTACGCCAGTAAAAATTTCCTTGTCTGTGTATGTCTATTACTTGACGCTGTCTGTATTGTGTTTGGTGCAGCATGGCCTAGTATGCGCCATAAACTAACCCGATGGCGGCAACCTGGGAGTGAGAATATTGTGGCCCATTGTGGGAACGCTTTGTGTTTATGTTTAGCGTGTCACCTAACCTAAAGAATTGACTCGTTCCATGGCATTCCGATTCATGTACAGTTCCGTCACGGGTTGGTTGGTTTTTTGGGGTTTTATGGCGCAAGGGCCATATTAGGCCATGCTGCGCCAGACACAAGACACAATATCAAGTTATAGACATACCCACAATGAAGGTTTTACTGACGCAGAAAAGAGAAGTACACCCAGGGAGGAACCGGCATTGGTTGGAATACTTTTAAAAAGAACCACGGGGATGCGGTAGCCCGGTTGGAAGAGTAACAGATTAGCAACTGGAGGGTTGCGAGTTCGAATCCAACCAAAGACCGTCGTGTACATGGGCGGCTGGTGCTCGTTCAATCTGTTGGAACCTCAAATGTCCTCACGTTGGCTTGGTGTGGAGAGTGGGATGCCAGCTCAGGTGTGACCTCGTCATCTGACCGTGGTTGAAAATGACGTGGAGTCGTCCACGGATCTTTCCCTTGGGGATTTTTCCCGGACCGTCGTCCATAACCCGTTGTGTTGCTTCAGTGCGACGTTAATTAAACTTCTACGTACCACAAATAAAGTTTCATGCAGTGCCATTTCTGTGAGTTCCTCAGCTTTATTTAACGCCACTGTCATGTGAACAATCGCCAGAGTTCCTCAGCAGAGAAAAGATATTTGTATTTCCTGCTTTTGAAGAGAGTGTTCCCTAATCTCCTGGGTCCCTCACCAAAGCCTTCGTGTTTTCTTTCCCCCGAGTAAACACATTTCACACAAGATTTCGGTCTCAATCCCGTCGCTGATCCGGCGATCCAGGGACATTTTTACTCAAATCCTGCCGGTATGGAGGTTTTCTCCCCTCCCGTGACGTCCGCTGTCAGGCTCACCTGTTGCGCGCTTTATCCTTGTAAATATCTCATCCATCACTTGCTCCTCCCCCCCCCCCTCCACCGCCTTTGGTTCCGTCCGAGCTGTTGCATCGATGTGGAGTGTTCGTTTTTGTTCGGGATTTGGGTTGGAGTGGTTGGGTACTTTGAAGTGTGCACCACGTTCAGGGCAGGAAGATCCTGAAGGGTGAGATGAAAGTTTAAATCCGCAGACGCTAACGTACGTGACATAGAAATCGACAGTAATCATTTGTTGAAGAATGGCAACAAATGGATATAAGCAATGCAAAATTAACCACTGAGCCACTTTGTTTATGTATGCTTGATTTCAACAGAGCTGTTTAGTGTTGCCAAAACTACACGGAAATTGTGTCGAGTGTTGCAGACCGATTGTATTTTGTTAGGCTTTTCCCTGAGACAAAAGGGGGGTTGCGAGTTCGAATCCAACCAAAGACCGTCGTGTACAAAGAGCGCTGGTGAACGTTAAGTCTGTCGTGGCCTCAAATGTTCTCACGTTGGAGTGGTGTAAGGGTTGGAGAGCGGGGTGCCAGCTCAGGTGTGACCGCGTCATCTGACCGTGGTTCAGAATTACGTGGTGTTGTCCTCGGATCTTTCATTTTGGGATTGATCCCGAACCGTCACCAATAGCCATTGTGTTGCTCCAGTGTGACGTTAATTAAAATGCCTACCTACCCTTAGACAAAAGGAGGGTTGCTAGTTCGAATCCAACGAAACACGGTCGTGTACAAAGGGGGCTGGTGAGCGTTAAGTCCTTCGTGGCTTTCTGACCGTGGTTCAGAATTATGTGGTGTTGTCCTCGGATTTTTCCCTTGAATATTGATCCCTGACCGTCGCCTACTATAGCCCGTTGTGTTGCTCTATTGAGACCTTCATTCACTACCCTGAGACAAAGATTGTCATTTGTTGTTTTAACGTTTATCCTAAAAGCGTTTCGTTCAGTTTCAAGCGTCGTTTCCTCTGCCAAAAAGGAAGCACAGCAGCACATGCGTGGTAAATAATACAACATTGATGGAAACTTGACAAATAATTTCCAAAAATCCCATTCCGAATTTCCGAGTCATCCAGAGAGAAGACGGCCCCTGAAATTGACGTGAACTTTCGTCCTGTCCACAGCGAATCCGAAAGTGCGCCCATGGAATTCTCCTTTTCCAGAGAGTCGTCTGCTCATTAAGAGAAGTCGTCTGGAATGGATGGGCATCGCGATCAAGTCAACTAGGCGCGCGACTTTTCCATCACCCCCTTGCGACCATCCGGCACAATTACGGTCCTGCCGCCCGGATGAATTACACACTACCGGGGACCACCAAAGGGACCCCTTTTATCTGGGGCATCTGTCAGGCTCCCCCTCTAATGGAAGGGGGAAGCGGTGAAAACGCGATATCGTATGATCTGATTACCGCGTTTCCACTTTGGAGTGGGTCCCGGACGGCATATCAACCCTTTGAATGCCATTTCGGCGTTTCATTAATTTGTTTGCCGGCACTCGTGCTGCCAGATGGCACACACTTCCATTAGGCTAGAGCCTCCCAATCTTCCGCAATCCATTTTTTAAAATTATTTTTGTTATGCCTGTGCTTGAGATTTTAAAATTTGAGTAGATCGATCTTTTATGCGTCTATTTGTACCAATGCATCAAAGAAACCAATATGAAAATGTAGCAGAACATCGGTATTTTTCTTTTCTTTACGTTGGAGTGGTGTAAGGGTTGGAGAGCGGGGTGCCAGCTCAGGTGTGACCTCGTCATCTGACCGTGGTTCAGAATTACGTGGTGTTGTCCTCGGATCTTTCATTTTGGGATTGATCCCGGACCGTCACCAGTAGCCCGTTGTGTTGCTCCAGTGTGACGTTAATTGAAATACCCCCCCCCCCCCCGAACTGTTGATCAGCTGTTTCCAAGGACGCATGTTCGCGCTCTCTTCTGCGCATGTGCCCTGTTTGAAAGTGCTAGCGTATGTTCTGTTCCGTTTGAAAGCAAGTGCGTCGTAAATGTTTAGAAGCGAGAGTGCAGTTATTTGCGAGTTATTGAAGTTTTTCTATCGAATGTAAGGACTGAAACCGAAAGCGTTGAAAACTCAACAGTGCTTTCTCAGCTTTTTATTTTTCATGACTACGGTGTACTTAAAATGCTAAGGCTCTTTTTGTAAATGATGTAGAGATTTGAAATTTTTTCGGTTGTTTATAATGATATATTATAACTATAACTTTGTGGGCATGGAGTAAGGATTTGGAAAAACAGTTATTTTTTTCAAAAATGGATGAAAACTATGATTGTCTTTTTTGGTGTTTTTCATAGTGTTTGTTAGTTATTTTTTTACAAATATTTTGTGACAATGTCATAGGAAATCCCATGCACAAAATTGTGGGGAATACTTCAAGGAAGGTAACTAAAAAAATAAAAAAAAAAACATTTAAATTTCCAGATGGAGTAGGAATTTGAAAATACTGAAATCTTTATAAAAATTGAATTTTTTTAATTGTGAATGAAAAAATTATTTTTTCTTTTGTAATGTATATTTAATGTGTATTAGAATAAGGTACACTAAAACATTTTCTTGTGAATATGAAATTTAAAAAGATTGTTCAAAGGGTACCATGTCCCCTTAACCGTGCACCGACCCCCTTTGTATACGACGGTCTTTGATTGGATTCGAACTCGCAACCCTCCAGTTGCTAATCCGTTACTCTTACAGAAAATACTAAATTCTGAACATGTGCTCCAAATGAAAATAAAGACCCAAGTATCTGGGCACCCCGATTTTACTTAAGCTTTCAAAACATCTGAGAATGAAATTAATATCTTGTTGGACCTTTCCGTTTGATGACCATAGGTCGACAAACAGTGTTCTTCTGCAGCAAAAAGCCGTTTGCCATCGAATCTTCATTGCCAGATGGAAACAGCCTAGAATGACGTTTCGATGCTGCCCTTTTCGATAAATCTGGACGGAGAGAAGCTAATTAGTCACTTCACTTCGCTTCCTTCTTGGATGGCCTGTTTGTTCTCTCTCCAAATCATTCTTTTCGGGTCGCAAGAGTTTGACAAGAAAATTAGTCACCCCGTCAGGTGGCCCTGCCTCTGTTTGCGCCTCTTCCATCGATGCCCTTCTCGCAATCGATTGGGGACATCGATCATTTTCGGGGTTTTCGCCCATCGAAGACCTGATTGCGATCTCTCGAAGACCGTAGAGGTGTGACAGAACTTCAAAGATGAAGCAAGAAAATATTCACCGCATGGAATTCGGGTTCAACTCTGTAAAGAGCTTTCGCTTCTCGTTCTCGTGGATAGCTTGGAAACCAACTGCTATGCTTGTTTTGTCTGTTCAATTACTTTTTTAAAACTAAGTTTTGTGATTTAATCGTCAAAGGGAGGATTTTTTGATATTTATGCATTTTATTGTAATCAAAAAGACGCGTTTTCTTCAAATCTCCGTGGCAGTGGTAGCCTCATTGCAAGTGTAACGGATTAGCAACCGGAGGGTGGCGAGTTCGAATCCAACCAAATACCGTCATGATCGAAGGGGGCTGGTGCACGTTCAATCTGTCGTGGCCTCAAATGTCCTCATGTTGGTGTGGTGTGGAAGTTTGGAGAGTGGGGTGCCAGCTCAGCTGCGACCTCCTCATCTGACCGTGGTTCAAAATAACGTGGTGTTGTCTTCGGATCTTTCCCTTCGGGATCGATCCCGGACCGTCGTCAATAGCCCGTTGTGTTGCTCCAGTTTGATGTTAATTAAAATACTTGAAATCTCCATCCAAAGTTACTTGTGAATGAAAAACCTTTATCCATCAGTAGAAGATATTGAATTGGATAGATTGGAGTTAAGTACTTCCAAAGATAAAAGCAGGTCGATGGCTATTGGAAAAGTTAGACCACCCAGGAAGACAAAAATAACGAAAGAACTTAAATATCTAAATACTGTTATCGTTATTTTATCTTGGTGCAGCTTTTCCGTTATCGGACCTTGAGCTTTAAAACCACAGACAACCGACAACATTGATATTATTATCGATGAAAAACTTAACAGCGTCGCTCCATATCTTCACTTGATGTATTTCATTCATTACTAGCTTTTGATAAGTAAAATTTTGATGCGTAAAGTACATTCGTATATAAACAAGTAGGTAGTTAATTAACGCCGCACTAGAGCAACACAACGGGCTATTGGCGTTGGACCTTTCCCTTCGGCATCGATCCCGGACCGTCGCCAGTATCCCGTTGTGTTGCTCAAGTGCGACGTTAATTAAGTACCTACCTACCAATAAATACTGAAAAAAAATAAAGCAGGTTTCTCGAAAAATGCATTTTTCGTTTTTGCAACATGCGATACTTATTTTGATGGTTGCTTGGTTTTTATGACACTAGGGCCGTATTTGACCATGCTGTGCCAAACACGGGACAAACAACATCAAGTAATGGACAAACACAGAAGGAGTACACCCAGAAATGAATCGAATCTACAACTCGTACTTTGCTAGTTTAGTGGGCATACCCATTGAGCCACGATGACTCCGTTATGTCGTGATAAAAGATAACATTCAGACTTTCATACTTCGTAGCGAATAATTATCAAATTATCTAATAACTCTTTTTGTGTCAAAAGAATGTTACGCACACCTACCTTTATAAATTTTAAGTTGAAAAAGATATAAACACAGGAAACCAATACTTTCGTTGGATGGTTACGTTTTATTGTGCAATTGCCATATTTGACAAGCTTCGCCAAACACTAAGCAAACAATACGCTTTCTCTGGAGCACGTTAGTTACAAGTTTGAAATAACGACATCTTCGTTCCCACGATAGTGAAAACGAGATCCGACATAATAAGTAATTTAGTATTCACCCACGACCTAAGATCAGTAACAGATTTAGCATGATTTATCTTTTTTTTGACTACATGTGTCGCAAGGTGGTCCGGCCTCAAGTATCACATGTGGGGTACCGAGTACCACTTGCCTCCAATGACGCCTCCAACCCAACTTTACCATTTAAATCTGGTACAATACCGAAATTCTTCAAGTGTATTTTATTTCTCAGTTTGAAATTTGTATAAATCCGTTGTCTTTGTTAACACCTTCGGAGGGCAATACGTTAACAAACTTTATGGTTGCAGACCTACTTGTTTATGTAGCACAGTTGGAAGAGCAACGAATTATCATCAGGAAGGTTCGAAACTCGGTTCATCCAAAGATCGTGTACACCGGGGCTGGTGCACGTTAAATCTATCGTGGCATCAAATATCCTCACATTGGTCAGGTGTGGAAGTTTGGAGAGTGGGGTGCCAGCTCAGGTATTACCTCGTCATCTGACCGTGGTTCAAAATGGCTTGTTGTTTCCCTTGGGATTGATCCCGGAAAGTCGCCAATAGCCCGTTGCGTTGATCCAATGCGACTTTAAGTAAAGCATACCAATACCCTCCGGTTTGTTCAGTGTTACTAATCGAAATTCTTTAATGCGTGGCGCAGCATGGCCAAATATGGCCCTTGCGCCATAAAACCCCCAAACCAACAATTAATACAATGCGATCACAAGTGATTATGCATTGGATCAAATAAATCCGGCTTTTTATCCTTAAAGTATAAGCGTAACCCAGTACAGTCGGCGCTCTTCAATCCGGCATTCTTCGGTTCGGAACATTCTGTAATCCAGCACCGATCGAGCCGCTCGCGTTCGGATTTTTTCGGACGGATTCGGGCGTTTTTTGACCTTGACCACCAGGTCGCGCCACTGCGCTGCCAGCGTTTTTAGTTCTTTCAGTGTTTATCATGACTCAGTTTTCATTTCAGTAGTGTTTCCTGTTTTCCAGCGGGTTAGATATCACGTTTGCACAATATTACAACTGCATACGTACAGTGTACTGTACTGTAAAATGTTCTCGAAACCCAGCACGAGTTCTTCAAGTGCTAATAAAACTAATAATCGTAAGCATGTGACCTTCACTCTACAGCAAAAACTAGAGATACTTAAACGTCTCGAAAAAGGCGAAAACAGACGTCATAATGCGTGATTTCAATATCGATTCTTCGACAATTTATGATATAAAAAACCAAAAAGAGCTTAAGTTTGCTGCTAAAGATGTAACATCAAAAAATATGGAATCAAGACACACTGAAGAAACCTAAACTTGAAATTGTTGATAGTGCCTTCTACACTTGGTTTAGTGCGAAAAGATCAGAGGGAAAAAGTAACGCTCACGTGTATTTTTCTTGCAGCTTATTACAACTTGTTTTAAATATTGTACTGTATTAATTTTTCTATTGTATTCCCGTTAAAACTATATTGACGTTCGATAATCCGGCACTTTAATCCGGCCGGATGAAACAGCTCCTACTGTATAAGATAAAAAATGTCTAGTAGAGAAGCTTTTCTTAAAATTAAATAAGATCCAAGTCTCTTCATTAATCCTCAAAAGTTGCATTTCAAACTTTGGGCCTCAATGAAATCGTGTCTACACAGGGGAGGGGGTTGAGCTAAGGAATGTTCGCGAATGAGTCTCGTCCCAATCGATACTAATTACGCGAATGGAACGTCGTCTGGAGTGATACCTTGTTGAGGGGGAACTGCTACAACACTCTGCCATTCGAAATCGAATTAGTGAACTCCTCTTCGACTCGCTCGTCAATGCCAGCAATTGGGTCGAATGGCTTACGCCCCCCCCCCTCTTCCCAGCCCCGGAATTCTGGGCCTTTTCATGGCTTCTCGGCCGACAAAATAAAGCATTCCTCCATTGACGAAGAGCCTTTGTTTTCGAATCAGCGCCAATAAGTGCGACGTTTGCACTGCGTCAATGGTGTCTTTGTTGGCGGCCAATGAAAACATCATCAACGTCATTGTGGGTCTGGACACATTTTGAAATGACCTGTTCTGTCGAACCTCATTAATGGTAAGCGCATTATTCCGCATCGGACGGATCGGATTAATTCAGTATACTGCACACATTGTTATTCGGTAACATCGGTATTTCACTTAGAAACGGACGTGAAAATGACATAACCGACCACATTACAACCTAACCAACAATTAATACATTGCCATCACAAGTGATTATGCATTGGATCAAATAAGCCCAGCTTTTTATCCTTAAAGTATAAACGTAACCAAGTATAAGACAAAAAATGTCTAGTAGAGAAGATTTTCTTAAAATCAAGTAAGATCCAAGTCTTCATTAATCCTCAAAGTTGCATTTCCGACTTGGAGGCAATGGTGCCGTTCTTGTTTACTTTTAGAGGAATATCTGCAAAAAGATTAGTGACGACTATTGAAAAAGCAATATTTTTTAAAAGAAAATCGTGTCTTTGATATCGATCCATCGTAAAATTCTACGCAGATTTGAAATCCGTTGAAATTTTTACTCTATCTTCAACTATCGCAAAGACAAACTTAGATCAAGGGAATAAAAAACACAATTGAAAGTATAACGTTAACGTCCGGTACCCACGCGAGTCGGAAATTTCTCGGTTGAGTCGTCCGTATGGTACGGATTTGATTCTCCGGAATTATCGTCGGAATGGCCGACGTACGTTGCGGATAGCCGTGGCAGTCTTATTCAAAACAATGCAAGCACAGTGAAACTTTGATTAACCGTCACTCTTTTAACCTCAGCTTCTGTTAACTGTCAGTCCGTTATTAAAAGTTAATTAAATATTAAAAGTTATTAGTACGTACACACATACATACTGTACTCTATGTACTAACCAGATTACCGAATGCTGAAGACGACGCCAGCAGAAGTAACAGAGTGGTTGGGATGTGACAAATTGGACAGAGGCTTTGACATTTTGAACGATGATGAAATTGTTTAAAGTGTGATTAACATCGAAGAAATTGACGAAGACGAGTGTTATATTTTGAACGAAAAAACCACGTTAAGCCATACAGAAACAGAAACAATGTTATCAAAATGCATCGAGTGGTTTGAGGCAAACGCTAAGCAGATACTTCTACGTAAAGTACGGTACATCAGTGCACATCTACAGAAAGCACGAAGAAAATGAGACTTAAAATTGGACCATGTAAGTACGTTTAGAACGTAAGTTCATGTAGCTATACTCTACTTAATGTAAATTCTATATTCTTTGTTTCTGTAAAATAAAATACATGCACAGTGTATTTACAGTTCGTAAACGTGCAATTTTTATCATTCCTTCATATGCAATGGATGGGGGTGGGTTCTTGTTTAAAGTTTTTCTGTTATCCGTCTATTCGATTAACCGTCCCGGTCCCGACCCTGACGGTTAATAGAAGTTTCACTGTAATTTTAAAACCCGATCTGTGTATTTTGCGGACTAGTGTGGCTTACCTTGGCGGTCAATGAAAACATCATGGACGTCATTGTGGGTCTGGACACATTTTGAAATGACCGGTTGTGTCGCACCTCGTTACGACGAACTCGTTTAAAACGAATTACCGATAGTACGATCTGTGCAGACGGATCCATGAAATCCCTGCATGCCTTGAATATAGAAAATTAAAAAGGGAGGTTTATATTTGATGTCCTTTATTTTCAACGCAAGAAGCCAATCAGGGTCTTATGTCTTATCCCAGTCATGGATAGAGCTCGTCTGCTGTTGATCATAAGATCTAGGAGCCATCTAGGTAGCAGTCCAACATAGCCACCCGTTTACATGCAATATCAAGTAATACACACACAATGAAAGCCGTATCGTTTTTAAGGAAACGAGTCTTAATTTAATGCGAAAAGCGGAGACGAAAAACCCATTGACAATAAAAGTGCGATTTTGTAATTCGACATGTGGCAGCTGCAGAAATGTTTATTTTTTTTTAATTCGAAATATAATTTTTCGTTCATGAATCCGTGTTATGACAGCTAAATGTTTCTGTCATCATTTCACATTACTATTAAAATATGCTTCCTTTTATAAATTATTTATTTTTATTGAATATTTTATTCGGGCTTTCTTTGGAATTTTCCTGTTTTCGTTGGGAATATTCTTTTCTGATAATGAACGAAACGATCGGACTGCGACGATATTTTATTTTATATCCTTCGAGTCTTTTTTAGGTTGGGACAGTTTCCTGGTATTGGCTACGTCTTACTGTAAATTTATAAATGTTTTTTTTTTGCATATATTTGATGTCGATTTCATTTTAAAAGCATTCGAAAGATAATAGCTGACAGGTGAAATGTATGTTCTTGCTGGTTGTGAAGAAGTAAGAAATAATTTCCTCTATTTCCACATAAAAATCGAATTATTTTTAGTGATATAAAATTTCGGCCTAATTTGTCTTTAATTCTGTTTATAATGCACATATGATTGACGCGAAACAAAGCGTATGTATTATTTTTTGTTATTCGACAGTGTAATTAAGTAACACAGATGTGTGCTGTTCATTTTAATTGAATATGTTGGAAGGAGCTCGTGCTAGCAAGTACTAAAATATTCTAAATATAAGGTGATTGGCTAAACGAGTACTTG
Source organism: Meta bourneti (assembly GCA_933210815.1). Taxonomy (NCBI): domain Eukaryota; kingdom Metazoa; phylum Arthropoda; class Arachnida; order Araneae; family Tetragnathidae; genus Meta; species Meta bourneti. The sequence goes on along the minus strand of OW119930.1, from coordinate 93,878,514 downwards.
TACAATTTGAAAAAGCTGTGAGAAATGTATTGTGTTTCTATAAGCCTCAATATATTAAATTTTTCTTTTTTTTTCTTTTAGGTGAGTCTAGAAGATTTGTTAGTCTGAAATTTTCTCTCAGGGTAAAGTACTTTTATTGATTTGTTTCTATTTTAAAATTCGACATCCTACAAACACAACTGCAGGGATGTTACAGACGACTGAAAGGTTACTGTTTGCTATTATTTTTCAACCTAGGCGAATAGGGGTATCTTAAACAAAATCATCTCAAAAGCTTCTATTTTCAAAACGTTGGCGACGTTTTTTTTAAATTCCCCATAGATCAACAAAACTGTCCTTTTCTTTTAACAATTAGCGAAAAGAAAATTATCTTGAATTTTACTTTCGTGAAACATTTTTGCAACGGATGCCAAGGTAGGTAGTTAACGTCGCACTGGAGCATTGCAACGGGTTATTGGCACCTGTTCGGGATCAATTCCCAAGGGAACGATCCGAGGACAACGCCTCGTCATTTTGAACCACGGCCAGATGGCGAGGTCAGCATCTCAGCTGTCACCCTACCCTCCAAACTTCCGTACCGCGCCGACGTGCAAAGGACGCCAAATTTTGGCGCCAAGCTGTGGAAGCCATCAGAATTTGTGGATGTTAGATTCTCATGAATACCTTATTAAGAAAATATTTAATTTAATTTTTAATTAAAATTAGATTTAAATTTCTTGTAGAGATCTTCTTAACTTTCAACGTTCGTGTTTCGTATTAAATTAGCGGGGCCGCGGTAGCCTGGTTGGAAGAGTAACGGATTAGCAACCTGAGGGTTGCAAGTTCGAATCCAACCAATGACCGTCGTGTACAAAGGGAGACGTTCAATCTGTCGTGGCCTCAAACGTCCTCCTGTTGGCGTGGTGTGGAAGTCTGGGGAGCGGGGTGCCAGCTCAAGTGCAACCTCGTCATTTGACCGTTGTTCAAAATGACGGTGTTGTCCTCGGTTCTTTCCCTTCGGGTTTTATCCCGGACCGTCGCCAATAGCCCGTTGCGAAACTACTTAAATACCCTACCGTACCAAATTAGCATGTTATTCATTTTATATCTGAAAACAACTTTTCAGAGGAGATTTTTTCCTATTTTTAGAAATGTATGCTACTCATGTTCACATGTTTTTTGGCTATGGCAGTCCTGTAAATGCTTTCGCAACACATTCTTTCAACTTATAACAAACCACGTACTCTTCGTAATGTAAATCATACGAATTCGCAATGTGGGTGGCTTGTTATTTAGACCGCCTTCAATCGTCGACTTACTTTGTCGAAGCTGAGTTTAATTTGTAGACCCTTTCAGGAAGGGTCGAAGATTGGATATCTGAAAGGCAAATCTCGAAACATGAATGTAGAGGGAATATCTAATCCATATTGCATGTGATCTACGACGCGTGGTACGGTCTTCTAGATTTATTAAAATTCGTGTTCGGTTATTCTGTGGCGTAAGTTATTACTTCTTGTGTTCAAGATTGCGTCTTAGACTATTTTATGTAAATTGTATTAATACAATTTTACTCGAGTTTCCAAAATTCGACCGACATGCTTCATCGATTTAGGTCTGTCGATGTTTAGTGCTCTTTTATGTTTGCAGGCGTGTATAATTTTGTTCGAAACGTAGGAATTCTTATGTATTTCTATTCGTAGGTAAGTATTTTAATTAACGTCACACTGGAGCAACACAACGGGCTATTTTGTATTCTATTGGTGTAGAAAGGCTTTGTACTAGATATTTAAATTTAAGATGGACAAAAATGCAGGAATTTCATTCTTGATATCCTTAACCCTCTGGATACGGGGAGCGGCCGAAATTTTCGAGTCCCCTCGATACGAAAGGCTCGGATTCTTTCAGACCTCAAACTCTTGAAGAATCGCCGCAGCCCATTACGATTTCCATCCCCTCTTTTATGTGCTACAAAGAGACCCGCGCGTAAAAAGCCTTATCTTCTCATTGACAAAAATGTGAGGGTTATCGACGGGGAGCCTGGCAAATGGTTTATCCTCGAGCATCTAGTCTATGAGAGGTGTAAATGAAAAGAGATACACATAAAAAGTCTCCGCCGCCCTTTCAGTTTACCCGGGAAGAATCTGTCCCTTCTAGGCATACCCACGACCCGACACTAGAAACCGGCACATTAGGTGATAATAGGGAGGCACATATTCCCTCTCCTGGGGAAAGCATTGTAAAGGCCGTTTCGGCCGGTTTCAGCAAGTTGCCTGTAAAACCGTTGGGCCGCCTGCCGTAACCAAAGAAGGAAACGATATTCTGCCCCGACATATGCAGAGGGCTAAATTCAATAAAAGTCCCTTTGTGCCTCAATAGCCCTTTGTGTTGCTCCAGTGTGACGTTAATTAAAATACCTACCTACCCTTTGTGTCTCAAAGAACAAAATCTTGCTTTCAAGTCATTTAAATTTCGAATACAAAGTGTAAGGTTCCTTTTATATGAGCAATCGGAGGGTTGCGTGTTCGAATCCAACCAAGGACATCGGGTACAAAGGGAGCTGGTTCACGTTCAATCTGTCGTGGCCTCCAATGTCCTCACGTTAGCGGTGGTGTGGACGTTTGCAGAGTGGGGTGCCAGTGCAGGTGTCGACCTCGTAATCTGATCGTGGTTCAAAATGACGAGGTGTTCCTTCGGGATGGATTCCGAACTCAATAGCCCGTTAATTAACTGTTACCTTCTTTTGTAACATCTTTCTCTACGCCTGTATAATTCACCCGTTGTAATAGTTATAAGTAGCGTAACGTAACACGTACAAATGAGAATGCTGAGAATGGATTTGCTATACTATGAACAATGAGCGAATAAAAAAGGGATTGGTTTGATTTTTTTTTTCCCGCAGCCAAGAGAAACTCCCATAACATAGATATGTCAGTTCGTGATGTTTACCGGCATTTTTGAAGGTTACTAAATGTAAACTTCCTTTGTGTGTCTGTTACTTGATATTGTATGTCTTGCACGGGTGGCTGAGTCGGACCTCTACAGGGATGGCTCCCAGATCTTAGGATCCATAACAGACTCGTTCTACCCATGTAAAAATGGGATAAGAAAGAAGACTAGTGTATCTATCGGCTTTTAACAAACATAATTGCTACTGGTGTGCAAACATCGTCATAAAAGTCTTACGTATTTTCTTCGGGTGTCAAACTATCTCACGATAAACGTACAAACTGCGAAACATGTGATAAACAGGACACAACGAACACATAAATTTTACTTTCAGCTCCATATGTACCAGACAGAAGGCCGCGCGCCATCTTGAAGATAAGGAATGATAGATCGTGCGCACGCACCCACTGCGCATTTAAGCTCAACTGAGGCTAGCATGCATGGGAGGCATGGTGAAGCGGAGGAAGGCTCGATGCTAGCTATCTATTTTGCTCGATTATCTATTTCGCACGAGTAAACATGTCCTGTGGCAATTCGGAGTGCGTGGAATCTTGACGATAGAGTGGAAGTAAGCATTTGGAGTTGAAACTGGTGCCTCTCCAAGAGTCAAGCCATCAACGACGCGTTCATTTCTGTCCGCAGAATTCCTCTTCTGATGAATGGCCAACTATTTCCGGAATGAGACGGATCGTCTGCAACAACCGGTTTAAATTTTTTTTGTTCCTTTCACCTCCTCCAGGAGGATGACAAGGACGCTCTGCTGCTAATGACACCACTCACCGATATTTTATGCTCCTCTGGTTAGCATTTTTGGTTGCTGTCCTCATTCGCTCTGTCTAAAGGCGGGCAAAACTGTTATTTTACGATAACGGTTGTTGCTGATTTCGATACCTTGTTATGGACTGTTATTAATGGACACTAATAGCAAATACATTTAACAGGTAGCGTTAACTTATCGATTGAGTCAGCGATTACTTTTCACTCTTAGTAACTAATGAAATGAATCGCTAAACTTAATGAATTTCAAATTTTTATTGCGTCTTCTCAAATTATTTTCAGAACTTGGGGATTGATCCCGGACCGTCGTGTTGCTCCAGTTATTTATCTACCTGCTTATCTCTAAAATTATTTTTTTTAAATTAAAATCTAAAAATTATAAAACTTAAATCTAAAAATCGTCGTGTTTTCCTAAAGTTACTTAACCACCTACCTAACTCTAAAATTATTTTTCTAAAAATTAAAAAATCTAAATCTAAGAATCGTCGTGTTCCTAAAGTTACTTAACTACCTACCTATCTCTAAAATTATTTTTCTAAAAATTAAAATCTAAATCTAAAAATTATGAAACTTAAATCTAAAAATCGACGTTGTTGTTCCAGTTATTTATGTACCTACTTATCTCAAAAATTATTTTTCTAAAAATTAAAATCCAAATCTAAAAGTTATGAAACTTAAATCTAAAAGTTACGTCTGAATTTTATTTGATTCTGTTTTAACCCTCAGGAGAGGTAAGTACTTAATTAACGTCACACTGCAGCAACACAACGTGCAACTGTCCGGGATCAAACCCGAAGGGAAAGATCCGAGGATACACCACGTAATTTTGAACCACGGTCAGATGACGAGGTCATACCTGAGCTGGCACCTGTCTCCAAACTTTACCACTTCAACGTGAGGACATTTGAGGCCATGGCAGATGTAACATCACCAGACCCCATCTTCCTCTTTAGTCGGATTCGAACTCGCAACCCTCCGGTTCCTAATCTGTTATTCTTCCAACCAGGCTACCTCTCTGAGGGATTACACGCACATGTCCGTCCTGCAACGTACATGACTTCTAGCCAATTTCGACCTAGGCCCATAGAATTATATTAGGATTCTTCCAATAAATGGTCTGCGGTAGCCCGGTTGGAAGAGTAACGGATTAGGAAGAGTAACGGAGAGAGGGTTGCGAATTCGAATCTAACCAATGACCCTCGTGTACAAAGGGGGATGGTGCACGTTCAATTTGTTGTGGTATCCAATGTCCTCACGTTGGCGTGGTGTGGAAGTTTGGAGAGTGGTGTGCCAGCTCAGGTGTTGCCTCGTCATCTGACCGTGGTTCAAAATGAAGTGGTATCGTCCTCGGATATTTCCCTTGGGGATGGATCCCTGACCGTCACCAATAGCCCGTTGCGTTGCTGCCATTGCGACGCCAATTAAAATTCCTACCAACCAATAAATGCAGTTATTGAGTCATTTCGTGCGATGTGGAAGAAAATCAATACTACACTACTTCTTAGTTTGAGAGATGACCCCTCCGCCCCGGTTTGAAGTAGCCACTGCCGATGAAAAGGGGGCCTACACTACTCGGGGACTACTAAAAGGGGGGCCTACACTACTCGGGGCTATTAAAAGGGGGCTACACTATTCGGGGACTACTAAAAGGAGGCCTACACTACTGGGGGGATACTAAAAGGGAGCCTACACTATCTATTCGGGGGATACTAAAAGGGGGCCTACACTACTCGGGGACTACTAAAAGGGGGCCTACACTACTCGGGGACTACTAAAAGGGGGCCTACACTACTCGGGGGCTATTAAAAGGGGGGCTACACTATTCGGGGACTACTAAAAGGAGGCCTACACTACTGGGGGGATACTAAAAGGGGGCCTACACTATCTATTCGGGGGATACTAAAAGGGGGCCTACTAAAAGGGGGCCTACACTACTCGGGGACTACTAAAAGGGGGGCCTACACTACTCGGGGGCTATTAAAAGGGGGGCTACACTATTCGGGGACTACTAAAAGGGGGCCTACACTACTCGGGGACTACTAAAAGGGGGCCTACACTACTCGGGGGATACTAAAAGGGGCCTACACTATCTATTCGGGGGATACTAAAAGGGGGCCTACACTACTCGGGGACTACTAACAGGGGGGCCTACACTAATCGGGGGCTATTAAAAGGGGGGCTACACTATTCGGGGACTACTAAAAGGGGGCCTACACTACTCGGGGACTACTAAAAGGGGGCCTACACTACTCGGGGGCTATTAAAAGGGGGGCTACACTATTCGGGGACTAGTAAAAGGAGGCCTACACTACTGGGGGGATACTAAAAGGGGGCCTACACTATCTATTCGGGGGATACTAAAAGGGGGCCTACACTACTCGGGGACTACTAAAAGGGGGCCTACACTACTCGGGGGATACTAAAAGGGGACCTACACTGCTCTGAAATCTCGGGACGCTCAAGCTTTAAATTGGTTTTGTTGGAAGTTTGCATTTGGGGACACCATGCGCTGATGACTTAATATTTTCGATAACAGTTCCTAGCTGTTATTTTTCAAGTGCCGTCATCGGAATAACAGCCACTCATTCAGTCAGAACCTTGGCCGGATGCATTCTTCGAATGATCGTGGGTTGTTTAATCACCGTAGCTGGTCCAAGGTGGGAGACTGGTATGCCTTGATGCGTTGGTGTCGACTTTGTAGGAAGAAATTTACAGGAGGATAATTTGTTCATCTACCTGGATACTGTAGTGCTTCAAATCAAATATGGACTAATATCCGCCTCCCCGTCCATATCTGCGCTCCTTTGATTTTCATCCATCTCTGATCTTGTGCATCTATGCAGAGGAAAACTAAGCCACCTTGCTGACATGAAAATACCCCGAAAATATTTGTGAAATACAAATTTCTAAAACATTGCTGAAAATCACATTTTTAATTCCTGAATCAACTTGTCGGAATGGCATCTGTATATAGTCATGTCATGAAAATACATTAAAAAGTGTTTTTAAAACACGAGTTCTCGTTTTAACGGGACCGAGGTAGCCCTGTTGGAAGAGTAACGGACTAGCAACCGGAGAGTTGCTCTTTCCCTTCGGGTTTGATCCCGGACCGTCGCCCATAGCCCTTTGTGTTGCTCCAGTGCGACGTTAATTTAAATACCTACCTTGAAACTGCTTTCGTGTGTCGTGAAGGAATGTGTCATATTTGAAGTGATGCTTTTCCTTGGAAATTAGGGGCCGTCGTGGCTCAGTGGGTATGCCCACTGCGTTAGCAACCTTCGAGTTGTAGGCGGCGCAGGTTCGATTCCGTCCAGGTGCATTCCTCCCTGTGTGTTTTTCTCTCTTCTATGTCAGTAAAGCTTTTACTGTATGTGTTTCTATGTGTATTACTTGATATTGTATGTCTTGTGTTAATTACTTGATAGTGTCTGGCGCAACATAGCCAAATAGAGCCCTTGCGCCATAAAACCCCCAAACGAACCTTGGGAATTTTTGTTTAAGTGAAATTAATCAATTGTTCTTCATTCGTCCTTCACCAGAAAAGCAAAACCACAATTTCTCGAAGTGGAAAAAGTCGGAGACGCACATTTTTGCCTAATTGCCATAGTTGTGCGGATTTTTTCTCTTTTGCAAAAAAAGGAAGCCAATTATTTTGGATTTAGAACGTGTCTCTGCATAAACGTAAAATCTAATCCCGTTTTTCTACACCCATTTATGTTTTTTTAAATAAACACTCGAATGGATAGGGGGAAGGAATCCAACTCTTCGCGAGATTTCGAAGGAGGCAATTAAAAATCCATTTCCTTCCCGTACAGAGAAAGGCAACCCGAAATTTTGCGATTGAGGGAAAAAAGAAGTTAAAAACGGAATTTTCTGAAAAACTCGCCTTTTTTGTCGCCGGAGGGAGAAACTGAAAAAGCAAATAATAGTGTAAAACAATTAAAATAAGCAGGCGCTAATGCCCAGGAAATGGGATATTGAAGAAGAGGGGAAATATTTAGCAAATATTTGAAAACGAATGCAGTCTTTTAGAAAGGCGTTGAATTTATTAATGAGAGTTTGGATACACGGCATTACCGCGCCGAGAGTGTTGGTGGAAGGACTCGCAAGTAATCCAATTAAAAAATCTTTTTACTCTCGTTATCTGTGTGCTGGGCAAATAAATCTAGCGATGTCTGTCTGCCTTTATTATTATTGTTATGATTCGGGGGGATTCCGCAATGTGTGGAACAAACTTCGTTCGCTTGAGTCGGAAAATGGCGTTAATGCGTTTCCTTGTTTAATTATGTTATGGATAACGCAGTTGAGTTCGGAAGAAATATTTTTTTTCATGCTTGGAAGAAGGCTTTATTTCTCCGGGTATCGTGTTTGTTCAAGTAAGCAAAGTTTTTCCACGAGGCCTGTTTGGTTAATAAAATTAACAAGTTCTTTCGCTTTCAATAGCTTCAGCGTTTCCAGGTTAGATTCGTTCGTCGAAGTACTACTTGCGTTCGTCAACACCTGACAGCTGTTTCTAGGTAAATGGAAAATATGGGTCGAATGAGTGTTTGAATTCACTGTCTATTTCAAGTGGCCTTGGTCCGTCTCTTTAGAGCAGGAGTCTCCAAACTGACCGTTGATCCCTTTAAGAGTTTCTTCACTTTTAAGTAGATATTTTTTTTTATTAGCTTATAACGTGAAAGGGATACATTTTTATTTTCAGCGTCCTTCTTAACATTACATATTCGATAGGAGGGATGAATAATGCATAAAAAACAAAATTTAACTTATATAACAAAGTAACACTAATACAATCTTCCTTAAGAAAATAAAACTTTCATTAACTTAGTATACAATTGATTAACGTTGTCAATGTGAAGGGTGTGCTTCGTGACTCGACACGGTTAGAAATGTTGGGTTCAAAATGAGCAAGTTTCAGTCTTCAATCGTCACGGAATTTTATATCTAGCTTATTTCTTTGTTTCGTTAAAATGGAATTAACATGGCTGAAACCAGCTACAGCCCTGTGCGAACTTGGAAATGCAGGCGAAAAGGGGACTACCAATTCAGAAAGTTGTGGATATTCTTCTACGTCATTTATATTCGTTCAAAGGTAACATAAAGTCCTATTTTTAAACAGTGTCTCAGCTTCAAGATCAACTGACTATTCAATAAGTTCATCTAGTAAGTTTACATCCGATATTTTCAATATCTGATTCGATTTTTCTATCGACTCCTAACGATGCTACATCGACCCCTGGCAGTGACCACTGGTCTATAGCCTTGATCCATCTCTAGGTTAATAAAAATCAACATTAGAATCTTGAATTTAAAATGTAGGACATTTTAAATGGAAGCCATATTTTAACTGGGAAAAGAGGATACATCTCATTTTTGATGCCGAATATCTATCTATACAAACTAAATTAAAGTATCGGAAACGTGGGTCTAGTGCGACCCAAGTGAGAAGGCAGATGACCTCAGGTGAGTTCATTTTAAGAAAGGTAGTAACCCGGGAAAGAGCTACCAAATGAACTCGCCCGGGGAAAGAGTCGGCAAATGAAAATATAGTGATCGCCATAGTTGATTAATTTCACCAACTTGCTATCACCGTTATAGCTTTCGGCATCAAAGCACTCAGAGGCAGAATCGGCACTAAAGACGCCCAATTTAGTTTGCATTTAACCTGGTACTAAATTGAACGAATAGACTCGACCCAAACCACGTGACTCGACTGCCAACTCGTCATGGCCGGACTAAAATATTTCACTCATGAGTTCATTGAAGGACGAATAAGGAAATATGTCAATTCCATTGAGGCAATCCGCCGTCGTAGCAACCCGCGAGTTGTAAGCGGCGTAGGTTCGATTCCTCTCTGGATGTATTTATCTTCTGTGTCAGTAAAACTCTCCTTGTGTGTGTCCATTGCATGATATTGTCTGTCTTGTGCAGCATGCGCCATAAAACCCAATCAACTATAAACCTAGATGGTTCTTAACCCTTTTAATGAACCCCGGGTATACTAAATCGAATCAGAAGATCCAAGAATCGTTGAAAGTGAAGTTCCACGAACTGTACTCGACTGAAGCAATTAAAGAATGGACACTTTCGACAAATAAGTAATCAAATCTTATATTATATAGGAAAGACGCTTACAGTAATATCATTTGAAGCAGTGGCGTGACAGGGAGCTCTGGAAAGCCTCCTCCGAAAGTTGATTTCTTATTTGTATCTCTGCAAATTAGACATTATACATACCTAGAATACTACTGTGATATTCCTTAAATGAAATAACCCTTATAAATTAATGAATAGTTTATTTAAATAATTCAGATGAAAACATAAAAATACTATTTGAATATTTACTTAACGTTTTTTAAAACATTCGAGGAACATTCTTGGGCCGCGGTACTTTGGTTGGAAGAGTAACGGATTAGCAACCGGAGGGTTACGAGTTCGAATCTAATTAAAATACATACTCACCCATTGTTGAATGATTTCTGATCTACCCAAATGCGTCACTTTTTCTGCCACTTGCTTTAAGCCAAATATGAGACGCAGACTTTTAGCGAAACTTCTACATACGTTCGAAACATTATTTTTCAAAAATAAAATTGAATTTCTAATATGGCTACTCTACTGATATTCGTGTAAACATTTCCAGTTTCTTTTTATACATGAAAGCATCAATTTTAATCGATCCACAGTAATTACATTCAAAGAATATAATATACTAGCAGAATTACCCGGCGTTGCTAGGGTTGAATTGGTTAAATATTGATTTGAAAGCGATTAGACTAATCACTTTTCTTTCATAGAAAAATACAAATATGATTTAAGTGTATGGAAAATAATTTAACATCTTTTTAACTCTCATAGCTTCTTCAATCTACTCTGGACGTAAATATGTATGCATGAATTTTCAACCATACATATAATCCATTTTGTATTCTTCGCACTCCTGCTGTAAGATAAACTACAGAAGTTTTTTCTGAGGTGACTACAGAAGTTGATTTAGAAACAGCTTTCAACTACAACGTATGGCTACCCGTTTTAATTTAACGTAACCTATCTTATTTTAAAATATTTTATTTTAACTTTACCGTTCATTTTCAAATAAGAAGTTACACATTACACACTTTACTTAAAGAGGTTTTGTTTGTATATTTTATTTATTTTTATATAACAGAATTCTATAAACCATTACAAATAATTTTATTGGAAAAATAGTTTTCCATCAATGCTGGTAAAACAAACGCAATTGTTTTTTTCTCAATGTTATTCCTATGGAGATTTGGAATAGTTTTGAGCCCCCTAGGACAAATAAAACTGGGGTTAATATGTAGCCTACGTTACCATCAGGGTTCTAAATTATAAGCGTACCAAATTTGGTGTGAATTTGATCAAATGGTGTAGATTTGTATAGAGGACAGAAAGACACCAACTCAGCTTTATAGATTATAATCAATGAGTTTTTCGTTTGAGCTTTTCGTGTTCCATTACGAAATGTAAGTTATGTAAAATTAAGTATTTTAAATATTCCTTTTTATCAATCAAATATTCAAAAATTATTTATATCATAAGAAGAAATAAAAAGTCAGTTCAAACATAAATATTAGAATTTAATTTGTTTTGGAAAAGTTGTTTTTCGACAATACTAGTAAAACAATTATATCGGAAATGTTTTTCTATCAATACGGGTAAAAAACAAACAGCTGCGTACAGCAATCGTTTTATACTCAATGTTATTCCTATGGAGATTTCAAATTATTTTTAGCCCTTAGGACAAATAGAACGGGGTTAATATGTAGCCTACGTTACCCGCATTGTTCTAAAGTATAAGTGTACCAAATTTGATGTGGATTGGCCAAACGGTGTGGATTTGTATAGACAACAGACAGAGAGACGCAAACTGTTTTATATTTACAGATATAATATAGAAAATAAGAAGTTGTTTAAGGAATGTAATGCAGCTATTTTAAGCTTCGAGTGTGGTCTACACTACGACGAAACGAAATATGGATGCTCGCTCTAATATCGCTGTGAGATGCTTCGTCATATTTCCAAAGATCATTTCGGTCAATTGGGTTGGGACAATCGATATTTTTTAAACCTACAGCCATCGAGATCAATCAGGGCAGGTTGAAATAAGAAAAGATGACGTCCAAAAAGTTAGACAGCGTTTCTTGATCGACGGGTCATTCACATTGTGGTTTCACATAAATCATTCAATCACAGAGACGCAAACTGTTTTATATTGATAGATATAATATAGAAAATAAGAAGTTGTTTAAGGAATGTAATGCAGCTATTTTAAGCTTCGAGTAGTGAAAAATGACCCAAGAGCGACGTATCAAAACAATCAAATGTCTATGCTTGAGTGTGATCTACACTTACGACAAAACGAAATATGGATGCTCGCTCTAATATCGCTGTGAGATGCTTCGTCATACTTTCAAAGATCATTTCGGTCAATTGGGTCGGGACAATCGATATTTTTTAAACCAACAGCCATCGAGTTAAATCAGGGCAGGTTGAAATAAGAAAAGATGACGTCCAGAAAGTTAGACAGCGTTTTTCGGTCGACGGGTCATTCATTGTGGTTCCACATAAATCATTTAAAAGGAGCACGCAAAAACAACTTCACCAATTTACATTTCATGACACGCATTCTGACAGATGAGCGATTGATGTGCAGCCGTGCCTCGCGTGACACGAACACTTCTCCAGAAGCCTTCAATTAGCAGCTCTTGCAAAACATCCTGTCTCTTCTTTTGGTTTGCGATGGTACCATTGTCTTATTAATTGTCTCATCGCATCACCCGTTAATCTCCAGGGGTGAACAAGTGTCGCATGCGCGTGCGCCCATCTGCGCACAGATTCGGAGTCGTGCCCGTTCCTCGTGTGTATGGAAAACTTGGCACCGTTGGGTGAAGCACTGGAATATGCATGAGCAGAAGCGACTGGATGACTCCGTCGGTGCTTCAGGCCACCCCGACGAGCTGTTATTTTACGGCGAGACGCACAACCGAAAGGCTGCTAGTTCGAATCCAACCAAAGACCGTCGTGTATGAAGGGGGGGCTGGTGCACGTTATATCTATCTCCAATGTCCACGTTGGCGTGGGGTGGAAGTTTTCAGCCCAGGTGTGACCTCGTCAAGAACTTCGCACCGGAGTAACACAACGGGCTGTTGGCGGCGATATGGGATACATCCCAAAGGGAAAGATTTGATACCAAGACATCGTCACTTCAAACCACGGTCAGATGACAAAGTCAACACCTGAGCTGGCAACCCACTCTCCAAACTTCCACGCCAACTTGAAGACATTCGAAGCCACAACAGATAGAAGTTGCACGAGCCCCACGTACACGACGGTCTTTGGTTGGATTTAGTTTCGTACTCGCAACCCTCCGGTTGCTAATCTGGGACTCTACCAACCGGATTATCGGGCCCATATATACAAGGAAAACTTTTACTGACACAGAAGAGAGAAATATGTTCAGGGTAGTTGCAGGGGTCGAACCTGCGCTCCCTACAACTCACAGGTTAGCGCAGTGGGCAAACCCATTGAACCACGGCGGCTCTTTAACCCTCTGCATACGTCGGGGCAGAATATAATTTCCTTCTTTGGTTACGGCAGCCGGCCCAACGGCTTTACAGGCAACTTGCTGAAACCGGCCGAAACGGCCTTTACAATGCTTTCTCCCAGGAGGAGAGGGAATATGTGTCGTCCCATTATCACCAAATGTGTCGGTTTCTAGTGTCGGTACGTGAGTATGCCTAGAAGGGACAGATTCTTCCCAGGTGAACTGAAAGGGTGGAGATGGCTTTTTAAGTGTGTCTCTTTTCATTTACTCAACTTCTCACTGACTAGATGCGCGAGGATAAACAATTTGCGAGGCTCCCCGTCGATAACCCTCACATCTTTGTCAATGGAGAGATAAGGCTATTCACGCGCGGATCTCTAGCATATAAAAGAGGGGATGCAAATCGCAATGGGCTGCGGCGATTCTTCAGTAGTTTGAGGTCTGAAAGAATCCGAGCCTTTCGTAACGAGGGGACTCGAAACTTCCGGCCGGTCTCCGTATCCAGAGGGTCAATTGAGTTTGAAATCTTTTTAATTTCAGATGTATTTTGTCTTCCATTTCTTTTTTCTACACTCTCTTCGATCCTTTCATTTGACGCATCTTAGCGATCATTGTCACTGCTGCATTGCCAAATTAGATCTTATCGAAGAAATTGAAATAAATCATTCAAAGCCACGACAGTCGATCGTGAGAAAGGTTTCGTCGCTCTACGATCGTTTTTTGCTTGTCCGGGGGCCAATTAAACCTGTTTGATTTTTTTCTCTGTGCATCGTGAGAAAGTATTCATTCTTTTTTCGACGCAGGAGTTTGCAAAGAGCGGCTAGAGGAGCTGACCCAGTTCCTCTTGAACGTTCGACCAACAATTACAAATTGTGCTTTTTGAAAGAAATTAAACAATTGATACTACTTATTCCATTTTGACCGACTAGAATCTCATGGTAGTCCATTTGGAAGAGTATAGGATTAGCAGCCGGAATGTTGCGAGCTCGAATCCAACCACAGACCGTCGTGTACAAAGGTGGCTGGTGCATGTTAAATCTGTCGTGACCTCAAATGTCCTCACGTTGGCGTGGTGTGGAAGTTTGGAATGTGGGGTGCCATCCCAGGCGTCGACCTCGTCATCTGACCGTGATTCAAAATGTTCGAGGTGTTGTCCTCAGAGGTGTTGTCCTCAGAGGTGTTGTCCTCAGGCTATAGCCCGCTGTGTTGCTCCAGTGCGACGTTAATTCAGCTATCTACCTCCGTTCCCAGTAACCGACCAACGCCATTGTGTTTCCAAAATAATTGAGGTTAATAATTTTTGCTCAGCTTACATATGATGTAAATATCAGCCCTAAGCGGGGGAATAAGGAGAAGAGCAAACGTTGGAGATTGTGCTCTAATTTGCAAAAGTTGAGTGAAGATTCCCCTTTATTGCCCACTTTGTTTCGCGCTAATGGCGCAAATGAGCGCGCTCGTGGGAGCTAAGCGCCTGTTTAATTTTATAGCTCGTGAGAGGTCACATCTTCAGCCTCTCTCTTTCGAGAGCTGCTCTCTTCCCCCACTGAAGCTAAGGACAAGGCGCTGTTTCGCCGTGATTTGTGCATGCCCTTTGGATTTGTTCATTTATTAAATGCACCGCAAATGAAACTGCGGTCGTTCCGAATAAAGTGGCCGCAAACTTCGGCCGCAATCGCGGCATGGAGAAAGTACAACACACCAGCCAATACATTAAGTTAAATTAGTGATGAGTTATGTTTAGTGCGCGCAGAGGAATGTGTCGCAAAGTTGTTTTAAACTGCGGTCGTGAGTGGAATTGTAAAAATGTTTAAAACCCTCTGCAAACGTCGGGGCAGAATATCGTTTCCTTTGGTTATAGCAGCCGGCCCAGCGGCTTTACAAGCAACTTGCTGAAACCGGCCGAAATGGCCTTTGCAATGCTTTCCCCCAGGAGGAGAGGGAATATGTGTCGTCCCATTATCACCTAATGTGCCGGTTTCTAGTGTCGGGTCGTGGGTATGCCTAGAAGGGACAGATTCTTTCCGGGTAAACTGAAAGGGCGGCGGTGACTTTTTAAGTGTATCTCCTTTTCACTTACTCAGACTAGATGCTCGAGGATAAACAATTTGCGAGGCTTCCCGTCGATAACCGTGACATCTTTGTCAATGGGGAGATAAGGCTATTCACGCGCGTGTCTCTTTGTAGCACGTAAAAAAGGGGATGGAAATCGTAATGGGCTTGGGCGATTCTTCAGGAGTTTGAGGTCTGAAAGAATCCGAGTCTTTCGAAACGAAGGGATTCGAAACTTTCGGCCGGTTGTGCCGGTCCCCGTATCCAGAGGGTTAATACGTTCCCTGCCACGCCCCTCTTTCAAGAATACACTGGAACTCCTTTTCAAACCTTATGATAAATAATTTTGAATATTTTCAGTGTGGGATAAAATTATTAGCTTGGTTTTAGTGTGCATTTTATAGATTCGATGTTTACTATACTACTAAATAAGTTTCCAGCTTTCAAAATGTGAAAAAATAGATATTTACCAAACAAACGTTGGGCCGTGGTAGACCAGTTGAAAGAGCAACCAGAGGGTTGCAAGTTCGAAACTCGGTCCAGCCAAAGACGTCGTGTATACGGGGGCTATTGCAAGTTAAATCTGTCGTGAGCTCCAATGTCTTCGCTCTCCAAATATGGCCATTGCGCCATAAAAACCCCAAACCAACCAATGTCTTCGTTATGACGTGTTGGCGGCACGCGTGCAAGTTATAGGGGCTCAGGTTCGATTCCTCCTTCGGTGTATATTCCTCTTCTGCATCAGTAAAACGCTCCTTGTGTGTGTGAATGTCCATTACTTGATGTAGTCTGTCTTGTTTGCGCAGCATGACTGAATATGGCCCTTGCACCCTAAAACTTAAACAACCAACTATGATTGATTTTCTCCTCACTTTAGCGTGGTGTGGAAGTTTTGAGAGTGGGGTGCCAGCTCAGGTGTAACGTCATCTGACCGTGGTTCAGAATGACGAGGTGTTGTCCTCGGATCTTTCCATTCGGGTTTGATCCCTGACTGTCGTCAATAGCCTGTTTTATTGCTCCGGTGCCACGTTAATTAAAATATCTACCAGTGATTGACTTCTGGTAGACACGATCCCAGTGTTGTATCCCAGATTTCACGCTACTTTCCTGTTTTTAGCAAACACAATACAGAATTAATATCAATTTACTCTTTATTTTCCTTTGGTAGACAGTCAGGTGCATTCCTTCCTGGGTATATATCTCTGTCCTGCTCCAGTAAAACTGATTGTATGTGTATGTCTTACTTGATAGTGTATGTATTGTGTCTGGCACAGTATGGCCAAATTGGGCCCTTACGCCATAAAATCCCCAAACCAAGTATCTTTTGTTAGACCGATACGAAAAATTGCCACTGTAATGTGATGGCCTCCTATAGGGATTTAAGTTCGTCCCCACATCAATGGTGTCCATATAAAAGTCAGGTATATGTGATCCTCTAAACTTTGGCTCGTCTCCTTCCGATGAGGTTCATTCTCGGATCACTCGTCCAAAATCATCAATTTTCATGTGGGAAGAGGGCCTGGATACTGGCTCGCATCCAGAGCGATCCTTCCTTGTCTTTCTGACCTGAGCAAGTCAAAAGACTCCCCTTTTATTTTGCCTCAAAAGGGAATGGTGCACGGCAAATCTGCCGTGGTTTCCAACGTCCTCTCGTCAGCGTGGAAGTTTGGTGATTGCGTGCTGCCTGCTTCAGTGACTCATTGTCGTGACATCCATGCTATTTACATCTTTCAGAATAAAGACAGAATTGTGCACAACATCAGGAATAAAATTAAACACAATACAGATCGAATAAAAATTAAATGGGTAAAGGCCCACACGGGCATCCAAGGTAATGAGAGGGCGGACCAGTTAGCAAAGGCAGCAGTCACAGGCAACTCATCATTTCAGCTATCACTGAAGTTGCCAAAGAGCCAAGCAAAAAGGAAGATGAGAGAACTGTCACTAAGAACCTGGCAGGAAATCTGGGAATCAGTTGAGACTGGGAGGACATTTCAGTTCTTCCCGAAGGCCAACTCAAACAAACAAACATGTTCCGTTCATGTTCAAGACCGTTCATGGCTTCCTTCTTTACAGGCCATGGTCCCTTCCCTAGTTACCTGCATAGGTTCTACATAACCGAAAGCGACCAGTGCCTGTGCGGGGAGATCGGCACCTCCGACCATTATGTCTTTGGGTGCCCGTTAACCGTGTAGTAATCACCCACCCAAACAAATTATGGAGCCTGGACCGCGAATACGATAAAAAACAATACAGTGCTACATAAAATTAAGAAAATAATGCAATTCCTCACGGAAAACATTGGCATTATTAAAAGATTGCAAAGCACATAAACTAATGAGTCGGTGCATGTAACCCAATAGGGGCGAACAATCCATGAGTGTTAGTGAATATGAACAATGCAAATACCGCATATAAGATTGTGGTGAGGAAAAATTGTAGGTGACTTCGGTCACAGTCGTGACTGTCGCGTCTCGCAATAGGTGAATTCAGACTACTTTCCCTTAGGGTGACCTAGACACCACTTAAACCTGATTCATGTCGGGAGGTAAGTGGTCATCTGCGGTGCCCATGCCCATGCTATTTACATCTCCAAATCTTGGACTATGCCCACGAAAGGACTCGCACGTCCGTTCTCCTCCGTGTCCACTAGTCGAATCTTTCTTCACCCCGCAATCGAACTCGAAATCAGAGATTCTAGGAGATGAGGTGGCTCGTGGGGCACCTGTATGGCTCGGGTTGGAACCCCGTTTCGTCCATCGAATTTGCGACTGTGTGTTTTTCGTGCATAGACAGTTTTTCCTCGCTCTGCTCACCTTCTATCGAAGCAATGCGAGACGAAGCATCTGATGTGCCAAGTGAAAGCGGTAATGAAGCGTACAACACGACGACTTATCCACGCTCAGTCTGGGTCTCCGGGAAAATCGCACCGCCCCTTTGGGGGAATGGAATGTTCTCCACAACGATGCTGTTCCACTGCCATTTGGGTGAATTTATTTCTTTTGTTTGGGGAAGACCGTTGATCTTTCCCCGTCGTTGCACATCCGTTTCACACGCCTCTGATTTCGAGTTGAATAATTCGAAGCTGCTGTGCCTTATTAGATCGGGTCGTACTTGAGTGGTTCGATTGCTCTTTCGTGCTGCGGATTTAACATATGATAGGCTGTGGGGTTAGAATATGGTATCACATAACTGTCCTCTTTCTGTTTGAAATATGTCCCCTCAATGTCCTCGATTTCCTCCCTGGGTGTATTTCTCTCTTCTGTGTCAGTAAAAACTTAATGTATGTCTGTTATTGTATTGGGTTGATGCAAAAGTTCGTCCCGTTTCGGGCCCTAGATGGCATTGCATTCGCTAAAAGGAAGTGTTATCTTCTTATGTGTAAATTTTTGGTGTTTGAAAGAAGGAATTTCAGCGAATACTTTGAAAAAAATTGTGTTATTGGGTTGTGTTTTTTAAATTTTGCTAAGCATTAAAAATGGAAGAAAATAAGGAGCATTTTCGACATATTATGCTTTTTTATTTCCGTAAATGCAAGAATGCTTCGCAGACGCAAAAGAAGACATTTGTAGGTTGAGGAGTGCCGTTGACGTTTCCACGTGCCGTAGGTAGTTCCGAAAGTTTCGTCACCTGGATCAATTCTTTAGCCAGAAACCTCAGAACTTCTATGAGCGCGGGATTGTGCGGCTACCGGAGAGATGGAGAAAGGCCATCGAACAGAACGGCACATACTATATCGATTCAATGTAAGTTTTAGTAAATAAATTTTTCTTCAATTTTTATAAAAAAACGGGACTTTCGAATCAACCCAATGTCTTCTGTCTTTCGCAGCATTGCCAAATAGGGCCCTAGAGCCATAAAACCCCAAAACAACAGACCTTCAATGTCCTCTTTGGTCTATACTGCTGAACACACTTTCTCAACAAGACTACCTTCACTTGCATTTTATAAAACATACCCGTAGAATTCGAGTGATCTTTAAAAGTTCCTTCTTTTTCAAAAGCAAAGTGCGATCTCGGAGCAATTTAATTCCCTATCGCCAAGGGGCGAGTTTTACGATCCCTTGATTTCCTGGGGGTTACCATAAAGAAGATAATAACGAGGATATTTTTATTCGGGAAAAAGGACAGGAGAGGGTAACCATTGGTAGATAGGTATTTAATTAACGTTGCATTGGAGCAGCACGACGGGCTTTTGGCGACGGTCCCGGATCAAACTCGAAGGGAAAGAAGAACCGAGGACAATACCAATTCATTTTGAACTACTCTCAGATGACGAGGTCACACCCGAGCTGGCACCCCCTCTCCAAACTTCCACCACGCCATTGTGAGGACATTTGAGACATTTGACTCCAATCTGGTTGCTAATCTGTTACGCTTCCAACAGGGCTGCAGCAGGCCCAACAGAGTAATGGGAATAAAGCAGAAGATCGCTTTTGAACCACGGTCAGATGACGAGGACACCTCAGCTGGCGCGCCATTCTCCAGACTTCCACACCACGCCAATTCTGGCCACGGCAGATTGAACGTGCACAGCCCCCCCCTTGTACACGACGGTCGACTGTATTCGAACTCGCAACCCTGCGGTTGCTAATCCGTTGCTCCTCATTTATTGAACGTAATTTCGCATCGCTGCCTTTGGTTGGAATAGAAAACCGGAATAAGCGGTCGGGGTTGTTTTCCGAAGACGTGACTGCTCTGGCCGACCCCCTTTGCGCAATCCTCACTTTCCCAAACCCATTCCGCTCCCCGGCAGCTGTGCATAAACCCCCGAAGACGCATCGTTTCGGATGGTAGATATGAATCCGCGAAACACAAAATGATTTCCGGCCCTTCTTTAAAAGAACATGACCCGCAACCGAAACGCCCCGAATGGACAACTGCGATGGACTTCCAGCAGCAGCACAACCCTTTTTCAAAAATGCGCACCGCATCCCAAGTGGAGAGGCTCGTAAAAATCCATCCGAGAAGAGCTATAATTTTGCCCTTCCGCCATCAAAATTTCCCGAAGTCTGCTGGAAGAAGAAAATATCACCCTCTGTATAGAAATGGCCACTTTGCCTTTTCGGCGGCACAATGAATATGGAGGAATCTCCAGCGCTTCTGCTGGCAGTAGACTCTGCGTTGGTAATGCGCTGTTTCTTTTATCGCCCTTTTGTTTCGTTGCAGCTTACTCTTTCCATTTATTTTTCGAGCATGGATTTCGTCCCTTTCCTTCCGCCCTTTCGGGGGGATTTGTCGCTTTTGTTTTTTGCGGGTCGCCAGATTTCAGGTGAAATTTTTATGGCATTGTTTGGTCATCGTCTTGGCCGATTTTCGAAGCGAAAGGCCTTCGTCGTTTCCGATAAAGCCGAGCAAATTGCTTTCGTAAATACCGAGCCCCGGTGACGCGGCCGCTCTGGAACTGGGTCACGATGGAGAAGACACCGCGATGCTCCGAGCATTAAAATCTTTAAAACCTTACCTTAACCCTTTCGGGCCTAATGGACATATACGTCCCAGAGATTAGATCGGGTCAATAAATCCCACTTTTGAATGGGTTTTCAGTGTTCTTAAGGAATTAGGGAATAAAAATAGGACTCAAGAAACCTGGCAATACTTTCAGATTGCAAATGGCGGACTTATGGTTTTGAGCACGCCCATCATTCTGATGAATGAGTGACCGTGGTTCGGAAACAAAAAGATGGTACAAAATGAGACGTTAGTTGCCCAGAAGCCATTTCCCACTCACTACAATATGTACATGAATGGAATTGACCGCTGTGATGAAATGGCTACTGTTTAGGGTCATGGAAGAAAATCAGACAAGTGGTGGAAAAGATTAGTTATGATTTCTGTTGTGAATGCATGGATTACGAAGTGTGATGTGGAACATAAAACAGAGCCACTATTATCATTCATGGTCCCCTTAGCTGAGCAACTGATAAATGTTGGAAGGGAGGAAGCAAACACAAAAAGAACGCGAAAGTACGGTCGTCCGTCAAAAAGCAAAAACTACTAAACTACTAATTAAACTACTTTTCAGAGTTAAATTTTAATCATGCACAAGTCGGGGCGGAAGGGTTAAAGGAAACGAACTATTGTATGTTTGTAAAAACGTATCTTGTGTGGTTGTGACCATTTACTTGACCGCGTTGTGGTAGCCCGGTTGGAAGAGTAACGGATTAGCAACCGGAGGGTTGCGAGTTCGAATCCAGCCAAACACCGTCGTGTACAAAGGGGGCTGGTGCACGTTAAATCTGTCGTGGCCTCAATGTCCTCACGTTGGCGTGGTGGAAGTCTGGAGACTGGGGTGCCAGCTCAGGTATGACCTCGTCATCTGGCCGTGATTCAAAATGACGTGATGGTGTCCTCGGATCTTTCCCTTCGGGGGTTGATCCCGGACCGCCGCCAATTGCTCCAGTGTGACGTTAATTGAAATACCTATTTACTTGACCGAAAAAAAGATACGTGCCATTGCAGCTTGCAGAAAAAATAAACCCAAACAACCTGAAAAACCTCTTTAAGAAAGATTTGTAAACACAGCTAATTATATAACGGAGTAATCCCCTATATATCGAGCTTCTTGTGGACAAGGTAGGTATTGTAATTATCATTAGCGTTTGCATTGGAGCAACACAACGGGCTATTGGCGACAATCCGGGCTCAACCCTCGAAAACATCACGTAATTTCGAACCACGGTCAGATGAAGAGGTCACACCTGAGCTCGCGCGCACCTCACTCTCCAAACATCCACACCACTCCAACGTGAGGACATTTGAAGCCACGACAGATTTAAAATGCACCAGCCCTCTTGGAGACAAGAACAAAGTGCGATATAGTTAGAGAAAAACGTGCCTATTAGAATTAAAGTCCACACATTGTATTGGGTCGGTGCGAATGAAATGTCCGATGAGACAACTTTGGAAATGACCCCCATACAGCTAAAAGTAATTACCCACAAGCTTCCGGCTTCTACGTCACAGATCTACTATAAATCGCTATCACGTGTGTGAAGTACAAGTTCCAGATTTAATTTACTTGGGCGTAAGGTGCTTCCAAGTTTGACATGGAAAACTCAGATTTGAGAATCATCTTCCTTTACGAATTGAAACTGAGACATTCTGCTGGAGTTGCTGCTCGAAACATTAACACAGCATTCGGGGAGAATACAGCCAATGAACGAACCATTCGGCGATGGCTTGCGAAGTTTCGAAGTGGAGATATGACTTGAAAAACGAACCACCTGGTCACCGAGAAGATGCAGTTTCTGACGATTTTCGGCTTAGTGTGGTTGAAGATGAACCGCGGAAAACATGTGAGATAGCGGCCGAGCTAGGTGTCCTCCGCACTACAATTGTTCGCCGCCTGGCTGCACTGGGTAAGGTCAAAAAGATGGATTCTTGGGTGCCTCATGAATTTACAATTACCAACAAGATGAGACGTTTGAAAGTCACTCCTTTCCAAAAATGAAAGAGAACTCTACTGGCAGCGAATCGTTACTTGCGACGAGAAATGTGTCCTTTATGACAATGGGAAACGATCTCTACAATGGCTGAGCAAAGCACGGCCTCCTGAACCCCAAGCAACCCTTACATCCCAGGAAGGTTATGCTTTTTGTATGGTGGTCTACAGTTGCAATAATTCATCGCAGTTTCCTGCCAAGTGACCAAACCATCACTTCAGAACGATATTGTGATGGATTACGACATATGCACCGGAAATTGATAGTGAAACAACCGGCTTTGGTAAACAGGCATGGCGTTCTCCTCATATGGCACAACGGACGATGCTGACACTACGTGAGTTGGGTTATGAAGCGATGCCTCATCCCCCTATTCCCCTGACTTGTCACCTACAGATTTTCATCTGTTTCGTCACCTGGATAGCTTTCTGTCTGGCAAACGGTCCACCCAAGATACGGAGGTTCACCGTGCAGTTGATGACTTCGCATCCCAGCCACAAGACTTTTCGTTCCGGGATCATGTCCTTGTTCAGACATGTGGCAACAGTGTATTCAGAGGGAGATTAATTCGAGTAGGTGAGGTACTGTATTTTTCAGTTATTGCCATCGAAGAGTGTGATGGTCATTTTCCACACATTTCATTCGGACCGACCCAATACAGTAGGTTACATATTTTGAATTAAAATTATGTAAAACACGTTAAACGCAGATTCAGTACTAGAACCTTTTAATGCGAAACTAACGGCCATATTCACAAGTCTCGAGTTAAACCGTGGACCAAAAAGTTCTCGGGTCAGAGTTAAACCAGGGATTACAAGAGAAGAACGGCATTCACAAAACACGAATTAAGTGACCCACCGATTAAAGCGATGAGCTCGTTGCGATTGGCCACTATCTCCTCTCTCTGTCTCGATCACGTGACGTTGTTTACACTTTTGACGCCCGGATCTACAAGCATTCCATACTGGACAAATACTTCGTCAGCAGAATTGAATTTCGCTTACTTTTTCTCTTCGGCATTGGTGTGTTGATGCAAAGTGAACTAATTTGCATTGTCAGCTTTCTTTTATACGTAATAAATCAAGAAAAGCATTTTTCTGCGACGAATTCGCATCTGCCGTGGTCAACGCAACTGCATGTTTACAGATTAGCTATATTCCAGCGCTTCGAAAGCTGATATCATCAAAGTTTTATCATACGAATAAGCTTCATAAATTCGGCACCCATCTGAACTACCAAACGTAATACAATATTTGAGAATCCTTAGAATTCTGTTTTTTTTTTCATATATTGTTTGCAAATTTTAATCTTGTGCTAATCTTTAATCAAAAATAATATCTTCGACATGTATTTTTTATCTCTATCTTAGGCCAATAATTCTTCAATATTTTATACTTTTATTGGGTCACATTCTTTCTTGTGTTTGGCGCAGCTTGTCCACTTTTGCACCTTGTGCCATAAAACCCCAAAATCCAATCCTTAGAATTCTGTAGTTTAGCATAGAATGAAGTGTGTCGTCCATTTTGTTTTGTTGATGGACGTCATCGCTTCCTTCGCAAAAAGTTAGCACTGCGCATGCGTTAACCATCAACCGAGTATTAAACCTCCGATTTCCGAGGATCAAAATTTAACGCGCAATTGAAAATTAGGACCAGGCATTGTGAATACGGTTTCTTCGATAATCGGGCGATCGTCTTTGATACACTGCTTAAATCGGACTTAAATGTGGTAGAATATTTGCATCAGCTGTCACTTAGATCACAACCTAAAGAGCTAATGAACATCATGTATATCTTACAGTGAAAGACAGAAATTAGAGAATGTCAATATTCCCCGGTGAATGTCGCAACACATACCAAATACGTCGGTGAGACCGAATATTTGGTTATATTCTGATACATTCGGACCATCGCCGGTGTATGTCGACAAGCACAGATAAGCTCTGGTGGGGGTCGAAACGAGAAGGCGGAGAGGCCACAGCCAAGAGAGGCCGCCTTCAGTTTAAGTTGCAATAAATAAGATTGTATAACGTTAATCACATAATTCATGAGTAAGTTTATGATTGGTATTATTTTCTCATTTAGAATGTACTGTTCGTTTTAGGTTCAACCTTTTATTTACATGTGCTGTTAAGCTTTCTCTTATTTTGACATATATTATGTTTTAATAATAAAGTGTGATTTTAAAAGTTGCATTTTTTTCTTAACATACAAAAAATATTTTTATTGACCATTCACCATCAGTGCATACTGAATGTCGACATTTGCCGGTGTAAGTGAGAAATAATGAAATTTAGCAAATATGTCGGACATACACCAAGGACTATGTAAATGACATTCACCGGAGAATATCGACATTTGCCAGATATCGGTCTTTCACAGTAACATACATTTCATCGTTCATCCAAAGTTGGGTTCGCTTTCCAGGGCTGGTTGGATTTGGGGGTTTTATGAGTTAGCTTTTTATCGAAAATCAGAAAATCTCGATCTAAAGAATCGAATTCGAGGCATGTGTTCGTTCTCGTGTGATGTATCGCAGAACGAACGCAATTTATCGTGATCTCGATTTAAAACGGGCACAGTCCCGCAAAAGGCGACTTTTCAAGCCGCACCTGTTACAGGTGTACAAACAAGGCAGCGAAAACAAACCCTCCCCGAGCACCATTAGCGTCAGTGTACAGGTGGTCCCCGTGTTTGTGCAGCTTTGAGCTTTTCTCTGCCTGTTGTACACATTCCTGCTTGTCCATCAACGAACATTACAACTGTCGGAATGTTGTTCAACTCCACGAACTATGCCTCTTTATTTTCCACTCAAGCGTATTCCCTGCATGACTTCTAACAAGTTTATCAAGACTTCTCGGTAAATGGGAATCTCGAGTCACTCAGAGGGTTAAAGTGGGTCCTGAACCTCAAAGAACATCCATGCCATGACGGATTCGAACCCAAACCGAGAGCCAGAACGTTTACAAATGTCATACATAAAAAAAATCCTGACCTAAGTCTTAGTCAAATTTAAAATGAATTATTTACTTGACGTTCATGAAATCATTTACTACCTACTCATATCCTTGCCTCCATGATACCTCAAGTTGGCGTGGTGTGGAAGTTTGAAGAGTAAGGGGGTGTCACCTAAGGACCTCGATCTCTGACCGTAGTTCAAAATAACGAGTTGTCCTCGTATCTTTCCCTTCGGGATGGATCCCAGACCGTCGCCAATAGCCCTTTGTTGCTCCAGTGAGACGTTAATTAAAATATACCATACATACGTTTACCCTGCAAGTAGTTTGGGCGAGATATCTCGTCCATCTAGATTTGATCAACTTCGCTAATGACGACATATTTCGTCATTAAGATTTTGTCGATTTTTTTGTGATGACGAGATCCTTCCTGCTTCTTCTTTTAGTGACGAGATAACTCGTCCATCAAGACCTAGTCAGTTTTGCTAATGACTAGATAATCCGTCCATCAAGATCTAATCAGTTTTACTAATGACGAGGTATCTCGTCTATCAAGATCTAGTCAGTTTTGCTAATGACGAGGTATCTCGTCCATCAAGATCTAGTCAGTTTTTCTAATGACGAGATATATCGTCCATCAAGATCTAGTCAGTTTTGATGACTAGATAATCCGTCCATCAAGATCTAATCAGTTTTACTAATGACGAGGTATCTCGTCTATCAAGATCTAGTCAGTTTTGCTAATGACGAGGTATCTCGTCTATCAAGATCTAGTCAGTTTTGCTAATGACGAGATATCTCGTCTATCAAGATCTAGTTAGTTTTGAAAATGATTAGATATCTCGTCTATCAAGATCTAGTCAGTTTTGCTAATGACGAGGTATCTCGTCTATCAAGATCTAGTCAGTTTTTCTAATGACGAGATATATCGTCCATCAAGATCTAGTCAGTTTTGATGACTAGATAATCCGTCCATCAAGATCTAATCAGTTTTACTAATGACGAGGTATCTCGTCTATCAAGATCTAGTCAGTTTTGCTAATGACGAGGTATCTCGTCTATCAAGATCTAGTCAGTTTTGCTAATGACGAGATATCTCGTCTATCAAGATCTAGTTAGTTTTGAAAATGATTAGATATCTCGTCTATCAAGATCTAGTCAGTTTTGCTAATGACGAGGTATCTCGTCTATCAAGATCTAGTCAGTTTTTCTAATGACGAGATATATCGTCCATCAAGATCTAGTCAGTTTTGATGACTAGATAATCCGTCCATCAAGATCTAATCAGTTTTACTAATGACGAGGTATCTCGTCTATCAAGATCTAGTCAGTTTTGCTAATGACGAGGTATCTCGTCTATCAAGATCTAGTCAGTTTTGCTAATGACGAGATATCTCGTCTATCAAGATCTAGTTAGTTTTGAAAATGATTAGATATCTCGTCTATCAAGATCTAGTCAGTTTTGCTAATGACGAGGTATCTCGTCTATCAAGATCTAGTCAGTTTTTCTAATGACGAGATATATCGTCCATCAAGATCTAGTCAGTTTTGATGACTAGATAATCCGTCCATCAAGATCTAATCAGTTTTACTAATGACGAGGTATCTCGTCTATCAAGATCTAGTCAGTTTTACTAATGACGAGATATCTCGTCCATCAAGATCCAGACAATTTTGCTAATGACCGAGAGGATTAAGACTTGTCGAACCGAACCCCATCGCGAAGAGTGACATTCACCCATTGAGATCGATACCTGCACGTACGGAAGCCCACCTGGGTGTAGTAAACAGCGAAGAAAAGCCACTCATCAATCGATACACAGCGATGCTTTCATCCCCGCCGATAAAGTTAACCATTCCCTCCGTGGAGAATCTTCTTTTAAGCCCCGGCACAAAGCCCCACAAACGACCGTCCCTTATCAGCCGCCCCGATCGAAAGAACCCCACTTCCGTTTAATATCAAGAAGAGTTCGTTGAAACCTTCTCATCGATTCTTACCAACTTTCATCAGATGTTTCACTCATTTCAAGAGCGAGTTTCGGGACTTTTTTACGGATTGCTTTAAATAAAGCTGACTGGCATTTTCTGTCAATCTCTCTTTAGATGGCGCTGGTAATTCCGAGGCGATACGGTTTTGAACGTGAAGTCTTACGAATCTGTGATTTCAACACTTCGACACAAAAAAATTACAAAGAATTGATTTCTGATAGTTGATTGATCGACACCAATTAGATGTGCCAAATAGCGATAAAATACATTTTAAGGAAACCCCAAAATATATACTGTCCCAAAGCGTTTGGTAGGTATTTTAATTAACGTCGCACTGGAGCAACACAACGGGGTACTGGCGACGGTCCGGGATCAAACCCGAAAGGAAAGATCTGAGGACAACACTACGTAATTTTGAACCACGGTCAGATGACGAGATAACACTTGAGCTCGCATCCCACACTCCAAACTTCCGCGCCACGCCAACGTGGACATTTGAGGCCCCGACACATTTAACTTGCACCAGCCCCCTTGCCTTTGGTTGGATTCGAATTCGCAACCCTCCGTTCGCTAATCCGTTGCGGGCTATTCGACTGCACTGCACGTAGTGCGCTGCCCTATTCGACAATGAATCACATCGTAAGATTAATGTACGATCGTTTCTGCTTAAAAGAACTACCGGCCGCGGTGGCCCGGTTGGAAGAGTAACGAACTAGCAACCGAAGGGTTGCGAGTTCGAATCCAGCCAAACACCGTCGTGTACAAAGGGGGCTGGTGCACGTTAAATCTGTCGTGGCCCCAAACGTCCTCACGTTGGCGTGGTGTGGAAGTTTGGAGAGTGGGGTGCCAGCTCAGGTGTTGCCTCGTCATCTGACCGTGGTTCAAAATTACGTGGTGTTGTCCTCGGATCTTTCCCTCTGGGATTGATCCCGGACCGTCACCAATAGCCCGTTGTGTTGCTCCAGTGTGACGTTAATTGAAAATACCAAAATACCAAAATACTAAAAGAACTACCCTAAAAACAGAATCAATTTGTATTAAATACCAATGTTCTTCCACCTCCTTAACCATTTTTTGAAGTGTAGGATTTTCTAAATAATTTCATCAGCATCCCCCTATCTTTTATACAGCAGTGTAATTTCTATTTAAATGCAAGTACTGTTAATTACAAGTAGACACAATTTGATAGGAGTTTTTAAGTAGCTACCTGCAAATAGCTTGAGCGTAATGGTACGCACGAATAACTTTAATGGTACAGGAAGAGTGCAAGATTTCCTAGACTGTCTATTAAGGCTTCAAGAATGAATGATCCAAAAGGATGGAATTAACATTTCTGTTATGGTCAACAGGATAAAATTGGTTTTTCTATTTATTTAGAAAACTTAGCAAAGATGCTTCTATTATCTGGTACAATTAGCTCCCAGGAGCTGGTGCAATTGGCTCCCAGGAGCTGGTACAATTAATAAAACGAAAGTACGTTGTGACCATACCATAAACGGGATATAACAAGGAAGTTCACTGTGGACCATACTATGAGCGGGAACATGGAAGTACTCAGTTCAGTATGGAATGCGTCGGGCACGCCCTCTTTTGGCGACCTAAGAAAGTCGCCAATCTACCAAATATCGCCAAGTCGCTACTAGTTCACAACAATTTATAAATGGTAGAATTTAGGTAAAGTTTCGTTTATCAATTTCACTGGGCAATTGCATTGAAATGCAGTAACTGTAGAATGACACGTTTTCATAAAGGATGGAAGACGATTGCAGCTCCATCCTGTGAAGTTTTCCGTGATTATTTCACTATTCCGTGTAATGCAGAGGGGAAAAGGTATCTCTGTCCGGAATGGAAAATTACTTTTCTGATTGCAGAAAAGGAAGATGCAGTTGCAGAGCGAATGGCCGGATTAGGGGAGTCCTTAAAGAAACGGAGCCATTTCCCGTGCCTAATGGAACGAAACGCGGAATAGCGGCATTTAAATGCCGATCTGTGTGCCTTAAAGGAACGACTGAAATCTTTCATCTTGATCATCTGGGTTTGTGTGATCACTTCGGAGCACAAGAAAACTTGGCATCATTAAAGAGAACCCAAGCAATCTCGCAACACCTTTGAACGCTTTTTTTTCTCTTTAGACGGTAGCCCAGTTGGATGGTAGGTAGTTAATTAAGGTCGACACAACGGGCTATTGGCAACGGTCCGGGATCAAACCCGAAGGAAAAGATCCGAGGAACATGCCAAGTAATTTTGAACCAAAATCAGATGACGAGGTCAAAACCTGAGCTGGAATCCCACTCTCCCCACTTCCATTTGAGGCCACGACAGATTTAACGTGCTCCATCCCCCTTGTACACAAGGTCCTTGGTTGGATTCGAACTCGCAACCCTCCGGTTTCTAATCCGTTACTCTTCCAACCGGTCTACTGACCGCGGTAAGAAGAGAAGTGGATTAACAACCGGAATTTTGCGAGTTCAAAACTAGGTCCAGACAAAGACAAGCTGGTGCACCTTCAATCTGTCGTGGCCTCAAATGTCCCGTGGGGCCGTCGTGGCTCAGTGGGTATGCCCACTGCGCTAGCAACCTTCGAGTTGTAGGCGGCGTTTATTACTTGATATTGTATGTCTTGTTCTGGCGCATCATGGCCAAATATGGCCCTTGCGCCATAAAACCTCCAAAACCAACCAACCTCAGATATCCGTGGTTTGGAAGTTTGGAGAGTGGGGTGCC
Source organism: Meta bourneti (assembly GCA_933210815.1). Classification (NCBI taxonomy): domain Eukaryota; kingdom Metazoa; phylum Arthropoda; class Arachnida; order Araneae; family Tetragnathidae; genus Meta; species Meta bourneti. The sequence goes on along the minus strand of OW119930.1, from coordinate 93,848,082 downwards.
AACTCAGGTATTCACCTCGTCATCTGACCATGGTTCATTTTAACGAGGTGCCCGTTGTGTGCTATTAGCGACGTTAATTAACTACCTACTACTAACGTGCTTCAGTTCGACGTTAATTAACTACCTACTACTAACGTGCTTCAGTACGACGTTAAATAACTACCTACCGCCGATTTAAAATTACGAAACGTTTCACAAAGGGAAACCAAAAGACTTTTTGACAAATATTTCTGATATGCCGCCCCTTCATCTACAGGCTCTAGGGCTCATCACGCCCCTGCAGCTAACCGCCCCAATATCCCACATTTTCACTTTACGAAACTGATCCCGCGTTAAGTTATTGGCCGAAAAAGCACTTTGTATACAAAAGCTATTCGTGAACAGTGGAACAAGGCTTTCTTTTTCATCCAAAGGGCCCTCCTAGTTTGCGGGGCGGATGATAAATGTAGAGGTAGGCCTCGCAATCTCTCTTTCTTCTTCTCACGCCAGAGAAGAGAAGCCATCGATTATCATTTAGAAGTCGCCAAGTGAAAGGGACTTCAGCAGATATTCGACGGCTAATGCACCTCTTGGCTTTTTGGGGCGCTAACGATGTCCGGATCTTATCTGCCATTAGCCGGACTGACTGCAGAGGCCGGCAGGTTTTTTAGTGCTTGTTATTTTTACGTCTTCGTCGTTTTGTGCGAGGAGGGGAATATTTATAGCGGCTCCTTCTCTCGAGTTGCCGTATATTAGTCGGAGGAGGTTTTTTGCCCGTATTTCACGAGGCGAGGCTTGTTTATGAGAAGTTTCTATTCCCTTCCTCGTGGGATGTTTGCGACCGCCGCTCTTGAGGTAGAAGTGCCTTCGGGGTTCTCGCGTTGTTATGGTGATGCGCGGGTGCTATATCGGGCCTCGATTTATGCGACGACAATCACGGCGAATGCCGTTTCGGGGTATTTATTGCATCCCTTTCGGAAATGTGCGCGGCGTTTTCGGGCCATGACACTGAAAAATCTTTCTGAGTTGGGTTTGTTATTTTCGGTTTGTAGGCGAGACAGAAATTCAAGCAAAGTGGGTTTATTAGCCCACAATTGTTGTGGTGTGATTAATTTCCATTAAAGACTGTAATGTTCCTCTTGTACCTATTTGGCAAAAGAAAGGACACTTAAGGTGTATGTGTACACTAGAACATTTTTTTAAATTTTGACTTTAAAAATCCAGTTTTTTCACAATAGAGCTCATTGGTTTGTGCTTAAACTCATTTTAGTATGAAAAATTCTGATTAAGCTACTCATTAATTATCTAATTTAGATATAATTAGCTAATTAGCGTGTTTTTGAACAGTGATACCTCAAATTCGAATGTGTTCAGAAGGACAATTCCTGTTGGAAATTATTCCTATTATTATTCTTCATGTTTTGACCCTCCATCAAGTTAAAAAGAGGGAATACGTTCTTTTTTACAATTCGGATCGATATCGGGGCTCTGAGCAGGCCAGTCTACAAATTCACCTCATTTTCAGGAAACCAGTCCAGCACACGTTTTGCAGTATGACATGGAGCTCGATCCTGTTGAAAGAAACAACCCTCATCGCCGTAGCATTGCCTTAGTGTAGACAAGGCCGAATGATCCAGAACGTCGAGGTACACGTCAGCGTTCATTGTACCAGGCACATAAAGCAATGGGCCGAGTCCTAACCAGGAAAAACAACCCCACACTAAGATGGATCCTCCGATTTTCTGCAGAATCCAAATACTTTTGTCCATATAGTGTATATGTGGGATATGGTTTGAGGAACAAGTAGAACACCTGCCACTTCCTATGTGTGAGGAGGAAATGAACGAGCACCAAGATTTCCTGACAGAACTCCACGGCGACTTAAGATATTCTCATTAGATTCAGCAGAGACAGTTCCACAGATTGCCTTGAGAAGATAGCGTACGGCCATGCCAGATGAACACCCGATGTAGCGAAATGTTTCACCTGTTCATAAGTTCTCCCTATCAATTATAAATAAACATCTTTAATTATAGTAATGTGTCTTCCGTTGCTAATCCGTTACTCTTCCAACCTGGCTACCGCGACCCTCTTTAGAAAAGAACTGGGAACTGTTTAAAACTGGAATATAAGAAAGGTAGGATGATAGAAATTGAGAGGTATAAAATTGAACTCTTAGAAACATGCCTATTGCTTAGTCGTACCTTGTGTCGGAGATAAGACAGCTAGGGTCTGTTCAGAGAAGGGAATTTCTGACGGGGAATACTCATAAAATAGCAAATACACTGCTGGCCACCCAAATTGCAACACCAAGAAAGACAAGAGATATCACAACAAAATTTATTTTGTAGATAACATGTTGACCAAGTATCAAATGATTAAATTTATAGACTTCTGTGAAGTGTGGTTCCTGCCAAAATCAGTAGCCAGAGTAGCCGCCATTGTTGGAGATCACCGCTTCCACACGCCTCGGCATTGATTCAAAGAGACTTTGGATGTGTTCTTGGGGTACAGCAGACCAAGCAGCTTCCACACGTTGCCAAAGTTGATCTGGTGTGGCAGCTGGGGATGTATTCTGGGTCAATCGTTGAGCAACCATGGACCACATGTTTTCTATCGGCGAAAGATCCGGAGAGCGAGCTGGCCAGGGAAGCAATTCAATCTGGCGATTGACGAAGAACCCTTGGACAATGCGTGCCACGTGTGGTCGCGCATTATCCTGTTGAAATATGGCTGTGGGCAAGCCCTGAAGGAAGGACAACTGACTCCAACACCTCGGAGATGTAGCGCTGGCTGTTTAAAGTACCGGCAATGCGTACTAGAGGAGTGCGAGAGTGATATCCAATACCGCCCCATACCATAATACCCGGTGCAGGACCAGTGTGGCGGTGCATAACGCGGCTGTTCAGCATCCTCTCTCCACGGTGTCTCCAGACTCGAATCCGACCATCGTGGTGTTGCAGACAGAAGCGTGACTCGTCAGTAAAGACAATTTCATTCCATTCTGCCGTCCACATCCTTCTTTCATCGCACCATTGGCGGCGGAAACGTCTGTGGTTCTGCGTCAAGGGTAGACGAAGCAATGGACGTCTTGCGGACAGACCACTCTGTTGTAAACGGCGTCGAATGGTACGCGCAGACACTGGATGATGCGGTACAGACTGAATGTGCTGTGCTATGGTTCGTGATGTGGCTGAGCGATCCGTCACTGCCTACGCACAATATGCCTGTTGTTGGAATCGGTCTCAAACCTCCAATTATAGTGCCGTGTGGGGCACATCAATATGGAAAATTGTGTAAATCTTTGAATGTATAAAAGAGAGGAGATAATGTGTGAAGAGTATTGGGGATCATGAGCTGATCAGACTTCTTGTATGTTTTTAAACCATAAGACTTGGTCACGTAATAAAATTTATTTTTAATGTATAAAACTCTGTCTTCAATCGATAAAACCCAACAATTGGTTATGGGCCTCAGACCTTAAGCTGAACCTGAATTCTGCCACTACCGGTTTCCAGTATGATGGGTATTCAAGAAATGTCCATGTTTTCCTTCCCGAAGTTATCGGATTTCAACTATGCCACGTGGAAGACGGACATGAAGGTATTGCTAATTGACCGGAACTGCTGGGAATTTATCACTAAAACGGAACCTCTATTATTGGAAGATGCTCCAGAACAAGAAAAAAGAGACTATCGTTATAGGAAGCAGAGGACATATACAACTATCTACCAGGGCATAGACAGAAAATATCAAGTCTTAATTTCATCTACTGAAGACGGTAAGGAAGCCTGGGATATATTAAAGACCAACTTTGAACCAGCATCTAGAGCACGATTGGCAGGCCTTGTGGACGAGTTCTTTTCAATCCGCTACCAGCCGGAGGACGAATCCATTGGACTCTTCTGCAAACGAGTGCATGAGAAGCTGTTACAGATAAAAGAATGTGGATTCGAAATCCCAGACCTTTTAGTTTGCTTTCAACTAATAAGACATTTGCCTCACGAATACGATAATCTGGTACAATTGCTATACAGGATGGATGACAACGAGTTCACGCTAGACAATTTGTCTAAACATTTAATAACAGAATCCAGCCGAATCGAGCTGAAGCAGAAAGACGAAGGCACAAAATTAAGTATCGTGGCCGATGCTTATGCTACAAGAAACAAGTCATCTAGATACAAGGAGACACGGGCGTCTACTTCTGATCACAGCAGATGCGTACTGGACCCTGAATTAATTCCTTCAAGCCCAAGAAAGTCGACAGTTTGTCGTATGGGGCCGCGACCATTCTGCAACTACTGCAAAAAGTCGGGACATTACGAATCGAAGTGCTTCAAGAAATGCAATCGGCAGAAACCTGGTGGTGAATTATTTTATATGGAGGACAATCCAAAAACTGATCTTCAACGTGCCTATGCAGTTTCAAATTTTCCAAATGAAAGACCGAGGGAATTTCTCATTGATTCTGCTGCAACTGCTCACTTCTGTAAAGAACGTGATATGTTTACGACATTCAGAAAACTACCACCACAGAAGATCCTAGTCGGAGACAAGGACAGCACCTCGGAAGTATTAGGTATGGGTGATATTCAATTTACAGTTTTAGATAGAAACAGAAATTTTGATTTAACTTTGAAAGATGTTTTATACTCACCTAATATGAGAAGAAATTTAATTAGTGGTGCTCGTATTGACCTTGTGGGAAACCAAATTAAATGGGGAAATAACAAAATGATTATTTATAATAGTTATAATAAATATTTGTTTACTGTTCCCAGAATTGGAAAATTGTATATCTTGAAAGGTTATCCCAAGATTAAAAATTATACATATGTAACTGGTTTAGATCTAGAAAAAGCCCACCGTAGGTTTTGTCATGTTAACATGCCCTTAATTGAAAATATGAGTAAAATTAATTGTGTAAAAGGAATTGAAAAACTTAGTTGTAAGAATATAGATAAAAATTGTAAGATTTGTGCTATTGCTAAATCCACTAGAATATCCTTAAAAAGAAACTATATGTACGAAAGGAAAACTAAAAATGTTTTGGAAAGGATCCATATGGATTTGTGGGGTCCTGCTCCAGTTAACTCTCTAGGTGGAAACAAATACTTTTTATCTATTATTGATGATTTTTCACGAAAAGTAACTATTTATATTATTCGAAATAAGAATGAAGTTTTTGATTACTTTAAAAAATACTTGGTTAAAGCTGAAAGACAGCTAAATGTTAAGTTAAAATGTGTCCGAACTGACAATGGTTTAGAATTTTGTCACAAAGAATTTAAAAAGTTTTTAAATGATCTAGGAATAAAAATCGAAAGAACTTCAACTTATACCCCTGAACAAAATGGCGTTGCAGAAAGGTTCAATAGAACAGCCATGGATTGTGTCAGAGCTATGCTTCAGGACAGTGGTTTACAACCACAATTTTGGTCAGAAGCACTTTTAGCATTTATTCATACTAAAAATAGATGCGAACACAAATTAACTGAGGGTATATCTCCTAACGAAATATGGACTGGTTTCAAACCATCAGTAAAACATTTTAGAATTTTTGGCTCTTTGGCATATGTTCATATTCCTAAAATACAGAGAAATAAATTACAACCCAGAGCAAAACTTTGACAGGATATGGTTTGAAAACTAAAGGTTACAGAATATTTATCCCAAACGAAAAGAGAATAGTTGAAACTGTCCATGTTCATATCGACGAAAGTAAGAAAGCTGTTGATGTACTATTTGGTAAAAACTTTGAGTACGTTTCTTTCGATCTTAATTCTGATATTCCTATTTATCAATCAAATGAAAATATAAAAGTAAAATCGGAAAGTGAAACTCAAGTTTTAGATTCTAAAGATTTAGTTAAAACTGAGAACTTAAAATGTCTTAACATTTCAAATTGGCGTAGAATCGAAAAACCTAGAAATAAAAGCAATAGGATAGATGTATACTATTATTCTCCTGAAAATTTGAGAATGAGATCTTTAAATGATATTAAAAAGTATTGTATTAAAAATAAGATTAGGTTTGATCCTGTAAATTTCAATTTTAAGCCAGAGACTGAACATCCTAATGTGGATATTTCTAATGTGCCATCTACTTCTAGTGATGAATCTAACGTTTTAGAGCAGCAGCTGTACGACATGTATGATCAGTGTTACAATGTCGAAATCCCCAAAAGTTATGAAGAAACGCAAACAAGTAAGGATAAAATTAAATGGAATACTGCCATGACTGAAGAAATTCAGATAATGAAGGATAGGCAAGTATGGAAATTAGTGGACACCCCCCCAAATACAACCATAATTGGAAGTAAGTGGGTGTACAGCTTAAAAATGGACGAAAACAATATACCTAAAAGGTATAAAGCTCGTCTTGTTGCTCAAGGTTTTAAGCAAAAACCCGGCATTGATTTTAAAGATATTTTTTCACCAGTTGTGAATTTTTCTATTGTTAAATTATTGTTTGTACTATTGATTTCTATGTTGGGTTGGTATCACTGTCAAGTTGACGTGAAAAGTGCATATTTATATGGACACCTTAAGGATACTATATACATGAAACAGCCAAAAGGATTTGTGCTGAAAGGATCCGAAAACAAAGTATGTCTATTGGAAAAGGCTATATATGGTCTGCATCAAAGTGGTAGAGAATGGAATTTGGAATTAGACGGTATTTTAACTAAATTAGGGTTTTCTCAGTTAAATTGGTGTAATTGTGTCTACAAATTTAAAGATGTAATTTTAATTGTTTATGTAGATGATATGGTTTTGTTTTCAAAAAGGAAACATTTGATAAATGAAGTAATCGAATTATTGGACAAAAAATTGGATCTTACAGTCCTAGGTAAAACTAAATATTTGTTAGGCGTAAACTTTCAAGAAATTGAAAATTCGATTTATTTACATCAAATTACCTACATTGAAAAATTAATGTCAAAATTCAAAGATCTTCCTAAAAGTTTTGTGAATTTACCTTTTAAAATTGGTTGTAACTTACCTGATAAGGTTAAAGAGGAAGAAATAATTGAAAATGATTTAATGAGGAAATTTCCCTATCGTTCCTTAATAGGATGTTTATCGTTTTTGTCAGATAGATCCAGACCAGATGTTGCATTTGCCGTTAATATAATGTCTCAGTTTTGTAATGGTTATACTTACAAACACTGGTCTTACGTTGTTGATATTATGAACTATGTTTTTCTTACAAAGGATTTTAAAATTAATCTTTCCAATGTAGAAAGTTCAAATTTGATTGCTTTTTCTGATGCAAATTGGGGATGTGGTCTCACAAACAGACATTCAAGCAGTGGCTATTTAATTTATTTTGGTAACATCCCAATATCATGGAAATCTTCTAAACAAAAGTGCATAGCTCTTAGCTCAATGGAATCTGAATTTATTGCACTAACCGATTGCACTAAAGAAGTTATTTGGTTTAGTAGAATTATAAATGAATTAAGTTTGTGTGATTACATAAGACCCCAAGTATATTGTGATAATCAATCTGCTATCTATTTTTCAAAAAATAGTCAGGAAAATCAGAAAACTAAACATATTGATATCAAGTACAAATTTATTCGTAAATTAATAAAAGATGAACTATTTAACGTAAATTATATTTCATCGGAAAATAATTTGGCTGACTTTTTAACAAAGCCTTTATTGTTAAATAAATTTAAAAATATTATTAGAAAAATATTTTGTTAGATTTATATATATATATATATTGAATTGTAATACATCTGCTGAGGTTTTACAACCGATGGGGCCGCATGTTGGAATCGGTCTCAAACCTCCAATTATAGTGCCGTGTGGGGCACATCAATATGGAAAATTGTGTAAATTGAATGTATAAAAGGGAGGAGATAATGTGTGAAGAGTATTGGGGATCATGAGCTGATCAGACTTCTTGTATGTTTTTAAATCATAAGACTTGGTCACGTAATAAAATTTATTTTTAATGTATAAAACTCTGTCTTCAATCGATAAAACCCAACACCTGTCATCACGTGAAGTGGTGCACTGAGGTGGATGCGATCGAACACGTCGGTCCGTCGTACCCTCCTGCATCCAACGATCACATATCCGCATTACAGTTGTTTGGTTTCGTCCAACACGACTACCGATTTCCCTGAAAGATAATCCACAATCTCGGTAGGCCACTATCCTTCCTCTGTCGAACTCGGATACTTGATCAAAAGATGATCGTTGTTTTCTACGAGGCATAATTGATCGTTTTTTTGAAAAAACCACAAGAAAAACACAATTGCCGTACTTGAAATCGTCGAAATCTCCAAGCCTTAAATAGCGCTTTGAAGTGGCGCCACAGGCGCGCGTGATGTGCGTCTGCGCTGAAATTCTAATCATTTGCATATCTCACCTCCGCTAATGCATGTTGTAAATTTCATATTATTTGCATGCTTCCTTCAGGGTGTTGCATTTACGGTGGCCAGCAGTGTATAAGCACCATCCTCTTGTACGATTATTTAGTTTCAATCATTTTTCCTAAAATACGTCAATTGACTGAATTATCGAAGAGTAGTTCATTATTTATATTGAAAACTTACCAATTGACTCACGAAGATAATAATGTTCCATTCAGAGTTTTCTCCAATAGTTTGTAACTTCCTGAATTCCAAGTTGCGACAGTTCTGTTTAGGTACCATGCAATTGCTGGAAGATTGATCCGCGTTTCAGTGGTAGGTATTTTAATTAACATCGCACTGGAACAACACAACGGGTTATTGGTGACGGTCCGGGATCAATCCCAAAGAAAAATTCCCGAGGCCGAACCGACGAAGGAGTCATTTTGAATCAAGGTCGAAACTAGACCAAGAAAACAAGGTCAAAAGATGAGGTAACGCCTGAGTTGGCATTCCACTCTCCGAACTTCCACACCACGCCATCATGAGGATGTTTGAGGCCATGACAGATGAAACGTGCAACAGCCTCTTTGTACACGACGGTCTTTGGTTGGATTCGAACTCGCACACCTCCGGTAGCTAATCCTGGTCAAATATGGCCCTTGCGCCATAAAACCCCAATTCAACTAACCAACCGGTTGGTAATCCATCACTCTTCCAACTAGGCTGCACCTACGTTTCAGTCCATACCAGAGTAAGGAAACAGCAATTGATGGAATCCAAAATGACTTGGTGTGAGTTAGATGTTCTTGACCAATCGCTTTTACTGAAAGGCAACGAAATCACGCATGCGTAGATTCGGGTTTGAATAGGACAAAGTACTGTTCGTAAAAGTACTGTTCACGTTAGTTTTTAGAAAAAACAATCTCGCTTTCAAAAGCCATTGGAAACTAAAAGAAACACGAACATTCTAACGAGACAGACAAGAATAAAACATTCACACGAGGGAAAAGCAGAAAGTAAAACACAAATGAAGCAAGCAACGCGGGTGAATACATTTTCCTAGATAAAACACGTTCACTCCGAAAGGTGTTATGACTCATATCTCTTGGATGTATGCATACCGTTTCCATTTTTTATGCTGTCCGCTTAATTGCGTAAAGCTCTTCTCTTTTGCGATCCTCGAATCGCCGAGGGATCGCAGAACAGCCAAGAGTGTACGGTTGCTTGGTTTTTATGTTTAATGGCACCGAATCCTCGTGGGATGAATGTATGAATGTGAAGGGGCATTAGAATATTTTTCATTCTGGTTTACATTGGAGGTAGTCTGATTGTGCTCGAGTCTGAGTGATTCGAATTCTGAGAATAAACCGTCTGGTCTGCCATAATGTCCTAGAAAAGGAGGGTAAAAACGAAAGCCCGAAAAAACCTGATAATCTATACTTATAAAGCAGAGTTGGCATCTGTCTGTTCTCTATACAAATCTACACCGTTTAACCAATCAACCAAATTTGGTACACTTATTCTTTGGAACCAAGCGGGTAACGTAGGCTACATATTAAACCCGTTCTATTTATCTTGGGTGCGCAGAGGGGTGTAACGTCCCGTCATCCTAAACAGCACTTGCTAGAGGGCGCTCTCTCCTAGTCTGGCTGTGAATATGACGTCAGAGTTAACATCTACAAGAGTCGTCCTCAATATGACCTTGGACTTTTTTAGAATCTTTAAGTATGGTGGAATTGCGCAGTACATTTCGTTTATGTATCCCGTCTGGTAAATTCTTTAACTGTAGCTTTATTATTGGAATGTAAATTTTTATGGTAATATAAAAATTTAATATAATTTAATATAAGATTATTTTTATAGAAAGTGGTCTTTATCGTTGATATGGTACAGGGGCTAAAGACAATTCGAAATCCTCATAAAAATAACATTGCGCATTTATACGATAAATGTCAGACCAATTCACACTAAATTTGGTACATTCATCCTGCAGAATTCTGGAGGACACGGTTATATATTAACCCCTTTCGATTTGTGTATATGAATATTCTATTGATGAAAAAGGAATATTTAAAATATTTAATTTTATATAACTTACATTTTGTAATGGATCACGAAAAAATCCCAAGCAAAAAGTCTTTCTAGTCTCTTCTGAAAAATTAAACGACGTTAAAAAATTATTTTCCGTACTCTTAAGGCCTCCCGGGCATGGCAACATTTTTGTTCGGTGATTAAATAGTTTCGATACTATAAAAAGTGTCTTTTACTCCTCGAAGCTCGCATTAGGTGACTAAATAGTGGCCGCACAGCTGTCTTGAAATGAATTTCAAAGAAACTGCATGTGTTTGTGCACTCCTAAGACTAAAAAAGGAAACAAACGAGTTTGGCTACATCCAATATTGAGTGAAGGACTTATTAGGGGTCTGTTTTAAAAATTGTTGGAGACCTTGAAAAAGTATCCAGGCAAAATTTTTAATTATTTCCGTATGAGTCAACAGAGCTTTGATAGTCTGTTGATACAACTTGGAATGATACAAGTCTGTTAATACAAGTTCGAATCCAACAAAAGACCATCGTGTACAAAAGGGCGGTGCACGTTCAATCTGTCGTGGCCTCGGTGGGGAAGTCGAATCTGAGGCACTAGCTATTTATCACCAAAACTAGTAACCTTGGTTTTTGATCCAGCTTAATGGCAACCTTATGCAAAAGGTTTTTCACGAAGGAAAGTCCACGTTTTTGCGAAATTGCGATGGCGTCCAAAGCCATACTGGCTTTGGACGCCATCTTGATTTGGCGACAAACATGCCCCGGATTCGACATCTTTACCGTGGCCTCTAATGTCATCACGTTGGAGTGGTGTGGAAGTTTGCAGAGTGGGGTGCCAGCTCAGGTGTGACCTCGTCATTCATCTTGTGGTTCGACATTTCCTCCTTCATTTGACCTCGTGGTTCAAAATGACTTGTCCTCGGAGCTTTGCCTTCTGGTTTGATCCCGGACGTCGCCAATAGCTTGCTCCAGTGCGACGTTAAATACCTACCTACATCAACATGAATTCTGTAAACTTTCTCGCAGTTAAACATTCTCTGCACCACACCTCTCATCTGTACCTAATTATATTTTACTCTTGCAGGTTTACAGTGAGTGCCATTTTCCGGAGCATCTTCGACCAAGACTAAAAATAGGTAAGTTTAAATTACATTAATGTTCAGAATTTTATTGCCCACTTGCTTAATGAAGAATCAGCTCCAAATTCGTCTGTTACTCCGTGACTTTTATGACTGCATCTTTGAGATCTTATTTCTATGGAAAGTACTTTGTTTTCTCAGTTTTATAAAGGGGATAAATGTAATGTTCGATAAATTCAACAATTTCTGAATTATTTTTCCTAAATTGAATTTCTTATAAAGGACAGTAATATGTTAAAATTAATCTGGATTCCGAAAAAATAGGCTGTTCCTATCATTTTTACCTTGCGATCGATATCACTCTGTCGAGTTAGTCGGGGCCGGCTATGTGCTCTCATAACTCCTCCCTAAGCTAAGCACACACTAGTCCGCATCTTACGGATGGCACGAATCGGATTTTAGAATTACTTAAATTGTTTTGAATGAGACTGCGTACTATCCGCATCGTACGGATGGCACGCATCGTACGGATGGCACGCATCGCACGGATGGGATTTTAGAATTACTTAAATTGTTTTGAAGGAGACTGCGCACTATCCGCATCGTACGGATGGCACGCATAGCAAGGATAGGATTTTAGAATTACTTAAATTGTTTTGAATGAGACTGCGCACTATACGCATCGTACGGATGGCACGCATAGCAAGGATAGGATTTTAGAATTACTTAAATTGTTTTGAATGAGACTGCGCACTATCCGCATCGTACGGATGGCACGTCGGCCATTCCGACGATGATTCCGGAGAGAGAATAAAATCCTTTCCGTCCGTACAATGCTTACGACTCATCCGAAATTTCCGAGTCGTATGGGCACAGACATCGACCTTAAGATGAAATAGACGGATCATGTGCCCGCAGCTTCATGTTATTTCTTCCAGTTGCTCGGTTTGAAGATTTGTCACGTGGTTGTGGGTAAAAGCGTGAATCCCAAATTATTGATTGGTTAAAGTGATTTTCCACCTTGATCATAAAACTAGTATGTGCTTCCATAGCCAATCGGCTAAGTCGATTTGGAATTTACCCCTCAGACATCTTACGACAGCGACTCCGGCCACATGATCCGTCTATTTCATTAGAAGGTCGATGGGTACAGGATGTTGACGTTATACATTAAATTGTGTTTTTCAGTCTCTTAATATAAGTTTCTATTTGTGCGATGGTTCAAGACATTGAACATTTCAACGTATTTCAAATCTGCGTGAAATGTTAGTCCAGATCGATACCGAAAACATGATTTTCGTTAAAAAATTATTTTTTCAATGGCCGTAACTAATCTTTGCAGATATTCCTTTTATACTAAACAAAAACGTAAGTATTGCGTTCGAGGGAATGTGGGCGGCATTTTCCTGTCACTTTCTAAGTGAATTACCGATGCTCCGAATGCAGTGTGCACAAAATTAATCCAATCCGTCCGATGCGGAATAGTTTGCGCTTACCCTTAACTCTCTGCATACGTCGGGGCAGGATATGGTTTCCTTCTTTGGTTATGGCAGCCGGCCCAACGGCTTTACAGGCAACATACTGAAACCGGCCGAAACGGTCTTTACAATGCTTTCCCCCAGGAGGAGAGGGAATATGTGTCGTCCCATTATCATCTAATTTTCCGATTTCTAGTGTCGGGTCGTGGGTATGCCTAGAAGGGACAGATTCTTCCCGGGTAAACTGAAAGGGCGGCGGTGACTTTTTAAGTGCATCTCTTTTCATTTACCTCTCATAGACTAGATGATCGAGGATAAACAATTTGCGAGGCTCCCCGTCGATAACCCTGACATCTTTGTCAGCGAGGAGATAGGGCTATACACGAGCGGGTCTGTAGCACATAAAAGAGGGGATGGAAATCGTAATGGGCTTCGACGGTTTGATGTCTGAAAGAAACCGAGCCTTTCGCATCGAGGGGATTCGAAACTTTCGGCCGGTCCCCGTATCCAGACGGTTAAGGGAACCAGAGATTTCAAAATCATTCCTTGTTTTCTCGGATCTTTTTAAGGGGCCAAAATGTCTGAAAACCTAAAGGCATCACATTGCCTTCTTAGTGCCTCCTCATTTTAAAGGTTCCGAAGATTGGAAAATTGTGATCTCTTAAATCTGGTGGTTGTTTGAACGAGGTGTATCGTCATTAGCTAAAACATTGGCATGACTCGATGGACGAGGTATCTCGTCTCAAAATTGTTCAGGTTTTGTTGGACGAAATATCTCGTTGCAACCAGGTTAGTCTCCTAAGGTGTCCAAGGATTGGAAAAAAAATCGTAAGAGTCCCCTAAACATCTCAATGGGTCCAAAGGCTTCTATATCGCAATACTCTTGATGTACCGATGGGGCCGGATTTTTTTAGGAGGATTAGAAACCGGAGGGTTGCGAGTTCGAATCCAACCCAAAACCGTCGTATATAAAAGGGGCCGGTCGAAATCTGTCGTGGCCTCCAACATCCTTAAATTGACGCGATGTGGAAGTATGGAGAGTGGGGTGCCAGCTCAGGTATGACCTCGTCATCTGACCGTGGTTCAAAATTATATGGTGTTGTTATCTGATCTTTTCCTTCGGGTTTGATCGCCGATTGCCCGTTGCGTTCCTCCAGTGCGACGTTAATTAAATACCTACCGACTAAAAAGTATAGCTCCGCCTCCCCCCCGAAAGGTATTCGAGTTGTAGGCGGCACAGGGTTCGATTCCTGCCAGATGCATTCCTCCCTGGGTGTATTTCTCTCTTCTGCGTCAGTAAAGCTTTCACTGTGTGTGTGTCAGTTACTTGATATTGCATGTCTTATGCCGATTACTTGATATTGTATTGTGTCTGGCGTAGCATCGCCAAATATGGTTCTTGGGCCATAAAACCCCGAAACCAACCACCGACAAATAAACATTTTCATCCAACTTTCAGGAAACCCCCGCTCGATTCTCCAGCGACACACAATTCGAAACTCTTTGCAGCTCATTTTCCAATTCACTCCTTTCCCCAATCCAAGAAAAGTGGCCTTTTTCAGCGTCTCGAAGGAAAAGCCGTGAGAAACCGATTGGAGCTGTAATTGTATCACCTCCGCCATCTCTTCGGCTCTAATCTCATATATTACCCGATATTTTTCAGCCGACACCCCCTCTCGAACGGCAGTCCGCCACCACGCACGTAGCTGGGGGGAAGGGGCAGGACCGAGTGTGCCCCGAAGCCAACATTACAGGCGCTTATGAGTTTCTGATTACCGGTTGATTCTGCAGGGCGAAATGAAAAGGCCTTTAAAGAGGGTTTTTCTGACGGGTTGCCTTTGAGGCGCTTCGCTGGAAAAGTGGTGTGAGGCAGCGGCCCTTGGAGAATTTATTGAAGGGGGATAATCTATTATTTCTTGGGTCCGCGTAATTGTCTTATTTATATTTTATTCATCGATTATAAATTCAGTGCCCTTCATTTCCTTTCTATACCGTTGGCGTGGTGTGGAAGTTTGGAGAGTGGGGTTCCAGCTCAGATGTCAATTTCGTCATCTGATTCAAAATTAGATTGTGTTGCCGGATCTTTCATTTCGGGTTTGATCTTTAATAATCCGTTGTGTTGCTCCAACGCGACGCTAATTAAAATACCTTCCTACCTACTTTCTAGGCGTTTAAGAGTTTGTAATCGACCACATAAAAAATTCAACATAAAATACTTCAATAAATGAATTGCTGTAACCTTTCCTCGCCCGTTTCGCGGTTGGAAGTGACGGATTAGCAACGGGAGTGTTGCGAGTTCGAATCCAACCAAAGACCGTTATGTACAAGGGGGCTAGAGCACTATCAATCTGTCGTGACCTCAAATGTCCTCACGTTGACGTGGTGTGGAAGTTTGGAGAGTGGGGTACCAGCTCATTTTTGCCGTATGTCCCCTGTATCATTTAATGAACTGCTTGATATATTATGGAAGTTAATTGAGCTAAACGCATTAGAGGTTTGTCCTTGTGGACCTTTCCTATAACACATTTTCTTTCTCTATTCGTATTCATACCTAAATAGACGATCCTATTTGGATCCATTTTGTATAATATCTAGACAGTTTGGGTCCTCTGTCTATCATGTCTAATTAGCTACACCACTTACAACTGTAATGAAAACGCTAATGATCCAGACAACCGTAATTAACACTAATAAAACTACTCTGAGTCAAGAGAGTACGCAAACCGTTTTTGAATGTGTCACGCCACCTCGTCACCCCGCCTGATTTTCTTTGTCAGGAAGAAAGCGAACCCAAGCGTCGCTGCTCTAGTCGCCTCGTGTGTCACCCACCTGAGAAGACGGTTGACGATGATGCGCGACTTGTAAATCGCGGCTGAGTAGAGAGAAGGGTCGACCGATTGGACGAACAGCGTCACCCCGTGTTCCAGGCGCAGTAGAAATCTATTCAATCCTAAACGCACTTCTCAAAACGCCTCCTGTGTTACCCATCTAGATGGAGCGAAGAATCCATCCAGGTGCTGATTGGGAATAAGGGATTGAACAAGAGGACAAAATCCCTTGACCCTAGATTGAGTGACCCTTGACATGGTGACCAAGGTGTGGTACTTATAGGATGGTTCCAATAACCCGTTGTGTTGCTCCCAGTGTGACGTTAATTAAAAACCTACCTTAGAGGATGGTTGATTCGTTTTGGAGTTTTAGGGCGGAAGGGCCATATTTGGTCATGTTACGCCAGACACAAGACACGATATCTAGGTACTTTGAGGAAGGGACCACAGAATTCGAATGTTGTCCTCTAAATGGGCATACCCACTGAGCCACGACGGCCTTTCGAATGGAGGGAATAGATAACGGGGAGAGGAAAATATTATCTTCCGATAATACGTGCCTGAAAAGTTTGATAACCTGTGTAGCGAAGTACATCAGTGAAAAATGCACTCACCGACAAAGACCGACTTTCTTTCTCTCAGCAGCATGAAAATAATTTGAGCGCTGGTCACTCGCCCTAGTCCGGCCATTGAGGGAGAGGGGGTGTTCCTTCCGGAACCTTATGTCGAGAACGTGACCAGGGTGGATGGAACGACCCAGTTAGAAAAAGAAGGCTCGCTTAGTGCAAAATCATGACGACTTTGTATCGAACGACGCTGCCTCCCACTCGTTTCCACCGAACAAGCAATTCCACTAATCGTGCAACAAAAATTTTCCGTGACTTTTTCCCACTCGGGGGTGGGGGTGGACAAGAAACCGATCGAAAGGGATGGAGCAATACAATCAAAATAAGAAAACGATTTTGAAAGGATCCGCGGAGAGAGAAAAAAAAGATACGTCAGATACTGGCAATACTGACACAGCGGCAAGAGGATCTTTCTCTAAGACTTTACGACAAATAGGTTTTCAGCGACCCCCCTGTTCTTCGCTCCCCCCAGGGTTGCCAGATATAAAGAAGAAGGCGCCCAATTTCGCTTTTAAAAAACGCCCGAATGCGCCCCGTCGATTTAAGTGCCTTGCGGAAAAGTAATTCGTTAATTGTAACAAAAATGCATTGATGCATTTTTTGATTAATTATAATTGAATTTGAATTGAACGAGTAATCTTTCTTACAAATTGAATTGCGCCAAAAGAAAGAAAAAATCTCGGTGTTTTTGTTTCACCCTTAGCCACCTCTTATGAGTAGGTTGGTTATTTTGAGGTTTTATAGCTCAAGGACTTTGGCTATGCTACGCCAGACACAAGACACAGAGTCGGCACTCTTTAATCCGGCATTCTTCGGTTCGGCACATTCTGTAATCCGGCACCGATCGAGCCGCTCGCGTTCGGATTTTTTCGGGTGGATTCGTGCGTTTGTTGACCTCGACCGCCAGGTCGCGCCACTGCGATGTGATGTAAAAGACTTCCCAAAACAGTTTCATGTCAAAGATGCAATTTTCTCAATTGCCTTAGCGTGGAATCAGGTGAAAGAAGTGACTCTACAGCGGTGCTTTTTTTGTACTAACTTTGGCCTAATGATGAAGATGCGGATCAAGGTCCAAGCGTTACCAGTAATGGTCAAAATAGGGTGTTAGATTTGGTGGAAGCTGTGCCAAACAACCCTTTCACAGATGCACCCTGTCAGGAAGTGGATTGAAATCGACAAAAGTGTGCCGAAGAACTGAGTGACGAACAGATTGTACAAAGCGTTGTGGACCCACAAGAAGCCCGTTCAGGAGGTGGAATTGGATGGAGTCATGGCAGATCTCGTGGAAACAGGCTTCATTAAATATATTTATAAAATTTGCCGAATCCCACAAAAGCTATAACCTCATAAATGTGTGTATATTCCGTAATGATTTTTTGAAGAGATCCGAATCACGGATGCAACATGATATCAGATTCTTTTAAACAGTAAGGCTCATGTGTATTTTTCTTGCCATTAGAGCAGCTTATTACAACTTGTTTTAAATATCATTGTACTCTATTAATTTTTTTCTTTGGTATTCCCATTAAAACTATATTAACGTTCGATAATCCGGCAAAATCGCTAATCCGGCACGGCCGTGGTCTCGAACGTGCCGGATTAAAGAACGCCTACTGTAATATCAAGTTATAGACTTGCACACAACGAAAGATTTACTGACACAGAACAGAGAATTACACCCAAGGAGGAATCGCATCAGTATGTAGGTAGATATTTAAGTAACGTCGCACTGGAGGGGAGCACTACAACGGGCTACTGGCGACAGTTTGGTATTAAATTTAAAGGGAAAGTTCCGAGGACAACACCTCGTAACTTTGAAGAACTGTCAGATGACGAAGTCAACACCTGAGCTGGCACCCCACTGCACATTTCCCCCACCAGGCCAACGTGAGGACATTTGAGGCCACGACAGATTTAACGTGCGTTTGTACGGAGTACGGATTAGCAACCGGAGGGTTACAAATCCGAATCCAAGCAAAGACCGTCGTGTACGTGGGGGCTGCTGCACGTTCAATATGTCGTGGCCTCAAATGTCCTCACGTTAACGTTGTGTGGCAGCTTGGAGAGCGGGATGCCAGCTCAGGTGTCGACCTCTTCATCTTAACGAAGTGTTATCCTCGGATCTTTCACTTCGAGATTGTTCACGGACCGTCACCAATAGCCCGTGTGTTGCTCCATAGTGACGTTAATAAACTACTTACCTACGTTCCTTTGTCAACCTTGAGCTAAAATTTTGATGCGGGCTGTATATAATATAAACATAGTTTTCAAAATGAAAATGATAGATAGCAAGGTGGTAGGAAGGTAGGTAGTTAATTTAACGCATTAGATTAACACAGCGGTCTATGGGCGATGGTCC
This sequence comes from Meta bourneti, assembly GCA_933210815.1. NCBI lineage: Eukaryota > Metazoa > Arthropoda > Arachnida > Araneae > Tetragnathidae > Meta > Meta bourneti. Next base: position 93,829,310 of record OW119930.1, on the reverse strand, counting down.
GGTATCCATCCCGAAGGGAAGATCCGAGGACAACGCCTCATCATTTTGAACAACGGTCGGATAGCGAGGTTAACATCTGAGCTGGCACCTCACACACCTCGACAATGTGAGAACATTTGAGGCAACGACAGATTTAACGTGCATCAGCTCCAGTGTACACGACGGTTTTTGGCTCTTCCAACTGGGCTACCGCGGCCTTATAATAAGATGGATGATAGACACTATATGGGCAAAAGTATTTGGATGCTGCATGTTTTTCGGAAAAAGTGCTTTATTATTCTATTTAGTAATGGGTAGGGCCTCCTTTCGCTTGCATTACAGCTGCAACACGTCGGGGCATACTTTCCACAAGTTCTCTGTATGTCTGGGCAGGAATAGCTCGCCATGGCTCTTGCAAGGCTGTGAGAAGAGATTGTTGCGAAGATGGGCGTGCGTGGCGGTGTCGTACCCTTCGCTCCAGTTCGTCCCACAAGTGCTCGATCGGATCGAGATCGGGGCTCTGAGCAGGCCAGTCAAGCAAATTCACCTCATTTTCAGGAAACCAGTCCAGCACACGTTTTGCAGTATGACATGGAGCTCGATTCTGTTGGAAGAAACAACCCTCATTGCCATAGTGTAGGCAAGGCCTTATTATACTGAACGTCGAAGTACACGTTCATGGTACCAGGTACATGAAGCAATAGGCCGAGTCCTAACCAGGAAAAACAACCCCACACTATAAGATGGATCCTCTGATTTTCTGCAGTGTCCAAATACTTTTGTCCATATAGTGTATGAGTAGAATATAATATTTTTATGCAATTCACATTTGAGAAGTTCCCTGCCGATGGAAATGAATCGATACTCCATCCCCAAATGCGTACTTTTTTTGTAAGAAACTCGGGTTGCAACAAGTTCGAAAGCACCCCCGAAAGGCGCAATCGCGCCCAATCTGGCGACTCTGTGGCCCGAACTCTCCTTTGATTGGAAGAGGACGAAAAGAAAAGATTTATGATAGATGGAACACTATTGTTTCTCCGTAATAAAGAAATCTGGGCCCGATATATCTAGAGAGGAAGGCAGCGGGGTTTGTTAGCTGATCCGTAGGGAGTAGAAATGTAACGATTCCGGCTACGCTTTGATCTCCGGCCGTATTTATTTGGCTTTCTTTGGCTGCCTTTCGCTTCCTCTTTCGTTGGCCTGTTTACTTTGCGGACCCATAAACAACGTGAGCCATTCAGATTGCGAGTTGATCCCGATGGTTTGCAACGGGTGATGGTGCAAGTATCACCAGTTGGACGCGAAGAAATGTAACACGTGAGGAGTTTGTTGCCCCACTGAGTTAAAATTTCTTGCTGACCCACCAATAAGCATCCTTACAATTTTCGGAATGCCGCGGTAGCCAGGTTGGAAGAGTAACGGATTAGCAACCGGAGGGATGCGAGTTCGAATCCAACCAGACTGAAGATTGATTGATAGTTGGGTTTTATGGCGCAAGGTCCAAAATAGGACAAACTGCGCCAAGCGCAAGATAAAATCGTTAAATCAGTGTATACAGGTTGAGTCTAAATTGCTTTTACAAAATAAGAGGGGTGCTAGTACCCATCCAGGACGAGCAATAATTACCATGGAACATAGGGTCGCATTCCACTCTGAGAGGCAGAAAAGAGTAAAGTCGAAACGCATGAACAAGTCATCGCCTCTGACGTCGTTTTGTACCTGCCTACGTAGCATATCTCCTAAGGACTCAACTGGACTTTTTCTTCTGGGGGCACATGAAATCTTTAGTGTACCAGACGCCTGTGGACTCGGCTGAAGATCTCGTAGCGAGAATCGGTGTTGCCGCAGACAAAATGAACACAACAACAGGAATCTTCGAGAGATTCATTCCTTCGCCGGTGTGAACTGTGCAACGACACGCCACTTTGAGCACTTGCTGTGAGTTTTTCTCTGATCAATAAATCGGATACTTTTGGTACCGTTCATTCGCTTTCCCAACACTGTTGTAAGTTCATGTTGAAATTCTAATTTGACTATTTTCTGCCTCTCAGAGTGGAATGCGACCCTGTGTTCCATGGTAATTATGGCTCGTCTGGATGGGTACTAGCACCCCTCTTATTTTGTAAAAACAATTTAGACTCACCCTGTATATAAAAATATTAATAGTATTTAAGAGAATCAAGCGCAAAGGGAAAAGGTTCGGGTTGTCTCCTATCAAATCCTGCAGTTATTAAAACATTTGCGATGATGATGATTAAAATCAGGGCAAACTACTAAAATGTGAAGAACGGTAAAAGATGTAAAGCAAGTGTGGCACGAAGGAGCATTTTCCCCAAGTAATAAAATCCAACCAAAGACCGTCGTGTACACGGCGCTGGTGCACGTTAATTTTGCCTAGGCCTCAAATGTCCCCACGTTCGCGTGGTGTGGAAGTTTGGAGAGTGGGGTGCCAGTTCAGGTGTGACCTCGTCATCTGACTGATTCAAAATGACGTGGTACTGTCTTCGGATCTTTCCCTTGGGGATTGATCCCGGACTGTCGCCAATAGCCCGTTGAGTTGCTCCAGTGCGACGTTAAATAAATATCTATCCTATCTTTATCCTTTTCTAAAGACAGTTCGTCATTCGAATACTTTTTCGAGTAAAATAAAATAAGGAACTCTAAAATTGTCTCAGGTATCTATTCAGCGGTTCGAATAATGTTCGATTGGCTCTTAAATTGATTGATTTTAAGGCGCATATTAGAAAAGGAATTTCATTTTTCGTGAGTAATCCTTGGGGTCGCTGTAACTCAGAGGGTTCTTCCACTGCTGTAGCAACTAGCTGTAGGTGGTGCAGATTCGATTCCACCCTGGGGTTATTTCTCTCTGTTGGGTCAGTAAACCTTTCCTTGTGTTCCTTATGTCCATTACTTGATGTTGTCTCCCTTGTGCATTGCCAAATATGACCCTTGCGCCATCCAACCTTCTTTTAGTTGGGACCATTGAAATTGGCCATCACAGCTTGAGTGGCCTAAGGCTCCAACATACCCAATGGAGATAAATGCGATTTCCTTGGCATCATTTTTTATATATTTTTATTTATCCTCAATATTATTTGAGGAGAGTTAAGATCTCTATTGAAATGCATTAAATGCCAAGAGAGTGCTCTGTATAAGCCAAATATAATTTCACATTTTCGGGGTTTTTCTGGGTAAGGCTGTTCTTGCTCTGATAGCCTCATATATACACACAAGGAAAATTTTACTGATGCAATAGCGGTATATATTAAATTAACGTCTCACTGGGGCAGCAGCACAACGGGCTATTGGTGACGGTCCGGGATCAAATCCGAAGGGAAAGATCGGAGGACTACACCACGGTCAGATGATGAGGTCACACCTCAGCAGACACTCCTAACTTCCTACGGAACGGAACGGACGTATCAATTACGGAATACCTGGCAGATTGAATCCTCCACATCATAATTAATAGAAAGTTTACTGATTATAAAGATGCGATAAGAGGAGAAAAAGTAAAGGGAGTGACAATGCACTTGAAAAAGGTAAATAATTTAGACAGTAGATAGAATTTAGTAATTGATACAATTAGGAGTCCAATCCACGTTCCAATAGAGTAAAAGCTAGGCAAATCAGTAACCGAAAAGAGGATGGTAAATAACGCATGAGCTGTGGAGATGATTTAGGGATGATTAAGAGTAGAGAAATAAAATAAAGAGTGTCAATTTGGTGTGTTCAGAAGATTCCCGAAGGAGTCCCTGATCTCACCACTGGTCGTTGTGGGGAAGTGGTATTCTCTGTCAAGATGAGAGAGAGGTCTTCTTCTGGATTTGATTAAGGAAGTATCATAAGGTGGGATGCTGTGGAGAAGAGTGTTTGGAATTTGAGGCCATTTCAGGCCACAACAGATTTAACGTGCACCAGCCCCCTTTGTACACGACGGTTTCTGGTTGGATTCAAACTCGCAACCCTAATCAGTTACTCTTCCTAAACCTAATCAGTTACTCTTCTAAATAGGCTACCGGGGTCATGGAAAACTAAGTGAATCGAAGTAAAATCACGACTTGGTCTTCAAAGGGTTGTATAACAATTCCACTCTCAATCGCGAGTAATTTTAGAAAACCTCTTCCTGTCATCTGCTGGAAGTGCATTAGTGTCCGATCTCTCTTCCATTTTAATCACTCCGTCTGGACATTATAGCTCCCCTCCCCTTCCTCAGAAATCGAATCATCCCTTTCTCAGAAGTGAAATGAAACAATCCCATAAGAGCTGTAATGTTGAAAGAGGGGGGTGAAGAATACAATGGACCCGACCCCTCTCCACACTCATCGAATTGCGCCTTTCCAAAAATGCCGCTTTTTCATTTTCTTTGTGAAACAAATAAAGGAGACGTTTTTAGTTTTCTGTTTTTGAGCGGAATTTTGTTTTTCGTTCTGTCCTTTTTTTTAAGTCGATGTCATCTCTGAAATGAAAGTCCGAGGTTGCGGAAGAAGCGAAAGGCGAGTGTTACTTTCGATGGTTTTCTTAGAAAAGTTGCCCTTGTGTTGTTCCAGTGCGACGTTAATTAAATACCTACCTCTCTAGAAAAGTCGAAATAGCCCGTTGTGTTGTTCCAATGCGACGTTAATTAAAGTGCCTACCTATCTTTGAGAGTGGTTTATATTAAACATTAGAGCATCGAAATTTCTCAATTATTTTGTTACAAGAAAGCGGTTTTTTTTAAGAGTTCGCCCAGTACGTCATTTAAGACTTGAAGAACTGTAAAAGATGGTAAGTATTTAATTAACGTCGCACTGGAGCAACACAACGGGCTATTGGCAACAATCCCGGAACCATCCTGTAGCGATCCGAGGACAACACCACGTCATTTAGAAACCACTGTCAGATGACGAGGTCACACCTGAGCTCGCACCCCACTCTCCAAACTTCCACACCACGCCGCCGTGGGGACATTGGAGGCCGCGATAGATTGAACGTGTACCAACCCCCTTGTACACGTCATGGGATTGATTTGAAGGCCCGATGTAAAGAGTTTAAACATCATGTGGTCGCGCGCAGCTTTTCTTCCTTGCACTCGCAACGCTGTGAGACTTCTCCAATCTTCACTCCACTTCGGTTTCAACTAAATAAAGCCTGTGCGTCTCGCAACAGTACTGGACATAAGGTGTATGTATACACTAGAATTTTGTTAATTTTGACTTTAAAAATCCAGTTTTTTCACACTAGATCATTGGTTCGTGCTTAAACTCATTTTAGTGCGAAAAATCGTGATTAAGTTACTCATTCATTATCTAATTTAAATATAATTAGCTAATTAGCATGTTCTTTGAACAGTGATATCTCAAATTCTAATGTGTTTAGAAAGACAATTCCTGTTGGAAATTATTCCTAATATTATTCTTCATGTTTTGACCCTCCATCAAGTTGCTAGAGGGAATACGTTCTTTTTACAATTTTTTTTCACGAGATAGAAGTCTAAAAAATGAAGATTTTTTCAGGAATTTCAACATTTAAAAATCAACTAAAAATTTATTTCTTAACCAATCACTTCGACTGAGGGTCAAAATATCCACTGTATTCCATAGATTATAATGACACAAAAGTAATTATAATAGAGCAATTCATTGTTGAGTTATCACTGTTCGAAAGAAGCATCCTATTTCAAAAACATCCTACTTCAGAAATCGAGTTTAAAGTTTTGGATACCTGTTTGTCTATGGTGACAGTACCTAACCCAAACCCTTGTAACTTGAAAACTATTTCGAATATTTACAAGATCTCGGTATCGATTGAAATCTAAGGGGTTGGACACTATTTTGAATTATTAAAAATAGATCGATAGTTTAATCAATTTTCGTGATTTCTAGTGTATACATACACCTTAAAAAGGTTGACCCAAGATCCGAGCATTCGTCGGAGGATGATGAAGGACTCAATCCTACTACCAGATAAGAACCGCGTGCGCTAATTGCGAGCTCGTCTCTCGGGACCCGTCGTCTAATTTTATTACCGGCAAGAAGGAGCAGCGCCTTTGTAGCTGCCGAAAGGGAGGTTCATCTAATTAACCTCATTAGTTGTTAACTAACATCATTAGGCCGTTGCCACTCTCTCGGAGGAGTTTCCCTAAAAGCCCCCTCCGCCACAAAAAGTCGCCATTTTTCTGAGCCGCTTTTCAAGTTTTCCGCCTTTCCTTCGCTGTTTTGTCTTTGTTTTTCTGCACTCTTAAGAATGCGTTCCTAACTTCATCTCCAAACAGTGGCGCCATCTTAGGGGAAATCTCTGGAGGGGGAGGGTGCAAGTAAACACCCGGGGTCGCCCTGGCTCTAATTGGTTCTGTGCTAGCAGCTTGCGAGTTGCAGGTGGCGCAGGTTCGATTCCTCCCTAGGTGTATTTCTCTCTTCTGTGTCAGCAACAAGAGGGTTGCGAGTTCGAATCCAGCCAAAAACCGTTGTACAAAGGGGGCTGGTACACGTTTAATCTGTCGCGGCTTCAAATGTCCTCACGGCGGCATGGTGTGGAAGTTTGGAGAGTGGGGTGCCCGCTCTCCAGGTGTTGGCTTCGTCAACTGACCGGGGTTCAAAATTACGTGGTGTTGTCCTCGGATCCTTTTCCTTTGGGATTGATCCCGGACCGTCACCAATAGCCCGTTGTGTTGCTCCAGTGTGACGTTAATTAAAATACCTACCTACCTTGTGTGTGTATGCCTATTACGGGATGTGTTTAACGCAACATGCCCAATAGGGTCATTGTGCCATGAAAACCCAATCAATTATCTTGGCTTTCTCTGTCCACATATGCCGTAATCTGACCGTGGTCTAAAATTATGTGGTGTTGTCCTCGGATCTCCCCCCACGGGATGGATCCTGGACCATCGCCCATAGCCCATTGTGCCTACCCTGTCAACATATGCCGAATAACACAGTGGGTACAACGGAAGCGCCCTCTTTTGTTGATTCCTAGCAAGACACTAGCTGAAAGGGCACATCTAGAAGCTCGATTTAAAAACTAATTTTGGATCAATTTATAATTTATTGTGAAGTGCTTTCCGTTTTCTTCCGTTGCTGTTCAAAAATACAAAAAGGCCGGCGAATGCACGAAGATGAATTATTTTTTCAAGGTTCTCTGGGAGGAACGTGCATTCCGTGTCAATATTTGTATTGAGAAACCAACTCAATTAAGACTTTCGACTTCGCGTCGCGAAAAGAAAAAAAGCCTCGTTCCAATATTGGATTAATGAAAGAGTGTGTTTATTCGCGTTCCGTTACAGGCTACACGCAAACATTTGTCTTCGGGGTAGATGGTTCAAACCCCGAAAAGGCGCCTCGCAAACACAACCATGCCTGACAGTGGAGGGAGAAAAAAGCTACAAGGGGAGGCGATGTTTGGAGAAGGCAAGCCGAAGCTCTGTTTTTGTTCGCTGTGCTTCTGTTGTGGAACGCGCATGGCACAACAATGGTCGTGAAAAAGTTAAAACTGGCGCAGAGACTTCAAACAATGCGACAAGCGCAGACGGAAAATCGGATAGAAATGCAAAACCGTGGCTATTTTTGAAGGTTCCAAATCGAATTTCGATACTTGACATCACTATTCGTATCAGAGAGCTATTCTTTGTATTGAAGACGTACTCAATCTTTAGGCTTTCCTTGCTATGCTTTATTATGAATCTTTATTTTGTAAAGCACTTAAATACGTATGTACCTTGGTAGAAAAGAGGCATATGTCTATTTTGTATATTTTTAATGGTTGCTGATTTAGTATTTTTATTTTCAACACAGCATACAGAAAATACTTTTTCAATATAACTTTCATTATGATGAAGTGGTTTGTAGACATCACTATAAATCGGCGATTTTGTACATTGTACCTTGGTAGAAAAGGAATTCGATGTGTTTCTCTACAAAGGTTTCTTTGTTGCGGGTAGTTTCCGCCGCACTTATGCTGAAGCTTATCCCTGAGTACTTAGTTTAGTACTTTTACGCTTATACTTATTGTACAGTTGTTGCTGTTTTAATTACTTCCTGCATACTTATATTTGAACTTATAAACATATTTATTAATTGTTAAGGTTTCTATATAACTACTTATTACTTTGTTAAATTAGTAGTTCGTAGTACCGTTGACTTGATAAGAGTATTGCGACTCACTTATTGCGTATACTGAAGGAGTACTTATGGTCTTGAAGTTCATACCTATTGAATTATTTTTAGCTGTCTACTTGTATATAATGGCATTTCAATTTACTGCATAATTCTCGCATTCGATCACTTCCGCTTATATATATTTATTTATTGCAATAAAATGTTTAAGTATTTCTCAAATACACAAGTTTTCTAACTGCTTATTACAGAACATGCGTTTAAATGGTTAATTGACCGGGCCATAGTCTTTTCGAAATTGTGCACGGACAAATTATTTTTTATGCCGATTTAAAACATTTCATTATGAAATATAAGATTTGAATATGGAGAAGAAGAAATCCGACAAATGTCAATTAAATGAAACTCGCAAAACGTATTACTTGTGATTTTGAGCGATTTTTACTCGATGCTTTGTCAATGAATAACAACATTGAAGTGCCCAATTATGACATCAGGAAACAATGGTCATTCCATCATTGCTTGATGTCATCTTTTGGGAGTGAATCGATTACCTCGCAGACCAATTTTCTCTCATTGAATCGAATCGATCGTCCTTCAGATCGATCTTCCTCCATTGAATCAAATCGAGTGAAATGATCGATCTGACGGAGGTGGGAAAGCACTCCATCAGAACGAAAGGACTTTTCCCTTAATTCTATTCATTCCCCATTCCATTTCTCATTCGGACACCATTTTTCAAAATAATAAGCAGGCACCCCCTCCAGTTTGGGTAGCGGGGGTGTCACGTGGGGGTTCCTTTCGCTTTTAATTAACTGCTCGAGGGTTGACGGCGAGAATATTTCGCAGACGACTTTGCGAATCAAATCCGAAACGAGATTGGGAATGAAAAAAATAAGTGAGTTCCGAATGTTCCACAGTCTTCTCTTTTTTGCTTCTTCGCACCTTTTAATAAAATGTCGTGTCTTGGAGAGATTCCGTTGAAATGTTTCAATTAATTCTGGCACTTCCTTCGACTCTATCAAAGCGGGCGGAGATCGGTTCGGCTATTAAACGGCTCTTTTCATTGAGCCCAATTAAAAAGCTTTCGAGACGTCATTTTTGTCACACTTCGCGATGAAAGGAGCCCGAGTTCCCCTAAAAGAACACAGCGCCATTGATGAAGAAAAGCATTTCTGAGTGGTAACGAAACGGCGCCGGTGTTAATCTTTCAATGATCTGAGATATTAGCACTCAAGAAAATAAACTCGGAAATTTTAATTCCGCTTCATTTCATGTTCGAGTGCTACTTTTCCATTCCCTTTTCATTCCAAAAATTGATGATTTGATTTGCATTTCTCTGAGTTGCTATTTATTACTTTTGACGGGTCACGGTTGTTTGGCTAAACATCTACCGCCTAAAGATTATCTACAAAGCCTCTGCTGCTTCCTTTGTTCTACATCTCAACCCAACTTCTACATCTCAAACTCATTCACTGACAGAATTGTCTTTTACTGTACAGCCCCTTAAAGGCTATTAGTTTATAGGACAAAAATAAAAGTTATAAGCATTTTGATGATTTTACATATCTTTTAAAAAGTGAGTGTTCTTCTCTGAATGAATTTCTGCTCACATTAGGGATAAAAAGTATGAATGTTCTAAAATTCTCAGGCTCGAATGAATAAAAAAGAGCTCCGATAATGAATTGTTAAAATATTATAAGTAAAATGTATATATCTTCAAATAGTGTCAAAAAATGTATCAAAATTATATTGCTTCAAACATAGGTTGAAAATTGAATAAGCTTTACCGCAGGGGTCAGCCAGGCTTCTTTGATCCCTTCAAAAGTTTGACTTTTTATCGACATCCTCTATTTTACTATTCCGTAATTCTAATAGGACAAGCGAAAAAGACATGAGTTTTTAAATTGCTTATTTCATAGCTACAGTATTTATTGTATGGATAATAGTATAGCATATATTATGATATTGGCTTAGAGGGATACTTTTTTGTCTTCGACGTCCTTCTTAACATTACATATTGGATAGAAGGGGTAAATAATATGCAATTTAATTTAGGTAACAAAATAACAATACAATATTCCTTATACGTATATTGGGTTGGTAACTAAATTCCCGCCGTTTTGAGTCGTTCCATCTGTTGAACATAGAGTTCCGCGTTGACCGTTTGGTTCCGTTCAAGCAATTCGTTATGGATAATCCCTTCCCAGTCCCACCATACGCACAACATCGTTTTACGCGGATGAAGATCTTGTTTCACGCGCGGTGTCGCTTGTTTACCGGGGCTAAGCCATTCCTTGCGCTGCTTCATATTAATGAACAGGCACCATTTTTCGTCGCCAGTAACGATTCGGTAAAGAAATCGTTGCTTGCGTCCATGAATTGAGCGTTGACGAGCAAGCAAACCAGCGGAGATTGTGGCTCGTTGATTTTTGTTATCACTTAAAGCATGCTGAACCTATGCTCCACACTTCTGAACCTTTCCCATCGAGTGAAGTTGCTTCTCTATAGCAGTGTGGGAGCATTCCATTTTCTCTGCCAGTTCCCTTGTCGTTTGAAGCGAATTTTCGTGCAAAAGTTGGTTTAATCGCTCTTCATCGAACTCAACTGGACGGCCAGAACGAGGTGCGTCTTTGAGGTCAAAATTTCCATTTTTGAACATGGCATATCAATCACGAGCGGTTCTTTCAGCTATAGCACACAGCACAAATGTCGATAGCAGCTTTTGCGGCCTTAGAACCTTGATTAAAAGCAAAAAGAAGGAGGTGTCGAAAATGCTCATTTTTCTCAACTTGACATTCCATTTTAATTATCTGTAAATTAACATAAATTAACTCGAACAAAAAAACAGATTCCGGTAGAACAAAACATTCTCTTTCGAATGATTTAAAACATTATGCCAAAAACATTTAATGACATGCGGAATGTTAAAATTTAAAAAAACGGTGGGAACTTAGTTGCCAACCTGATGTGTGAAAATAAGACTTTTATTAACTTAGCATACAATTTACTAACGTTGTCAATGTGTGCTTCGTGACTCTTGATCCGATTAGCGATGTAGGATTCAAAATGAGTCAGTTTCAGCCTTCAATCGCCACGGAATTCTATATTCACCCTTAATTGCGTTGTCATTCAGGATGGAAGTAATCCAAGTGAACAGAATTCAATATTACCTGTACAATATCTTATATTTTTCTACCGACTCCTAACAATGTTATATCGACCACTTTAGCGACCACTTCTTTACGGTATAAAATTAAGACAAAAGCATTCTTCGCACAAAAAAGAAATTCAGATTTTGCCATTCCAAGTGATATTTTGTTGTTCCTGTAGTTAATACCTACATATGTACGTTGTTTTAATTATGGTGAATTTTTTTTAATTTTTCCCTCCGGTGCAGTATTTAGCTTAAATGAAATAGAATAGCTTCTGTACATATTATACTTGCACTTTTCCTGGAAAATGGATTTTTACCCCTTTTCTTTGTAAATTCTCCGGGGTGGTTATAATTAAACAGGGAATTTTGAGCTGTGTAGAAAGAATTGGAAACCAAATTCAAAAAATTTGGTCTACATACTTTCCTGACTGGAGTAGACCAGTGTTCCAACTTCAGAGAACTTTTGGAAAATATTAGACTGATATAAACATAAAATTTTAGAATTTTTTAAATGTGGGATTTTGAAAAATTCAATTTTCAATTTTTTAATACAAGTTTTTTTTAGAAAAATGTTCGACCAAGTTGTATAAACTATTAAACTGTTTAGTAAGCTTTCATTTGACACCAAAAATAGCCTTTTAACATAGGTAGGTTTATGATTGTTGCCATATTTGGCCATGCTGCGCAAGAAACACAAGACATATATCAAGTAATAGACACACAATGAAAGTTTTACTGACACAGAAGAGAGAAATACACTCAGGGTGGAATGCACCTGACAGGAATCCAACCTGCACCGCCCACAACTTTAAGGTTGCCAGCGCAGTGGACATACACACTGAGCCGCGACGTCTCCCTTTTTAACATAGATGTGACATGTTAAAATCCAGAGTTGATATGAATTCAAATTTCCAATTGGTGCTATTTTTCAGCAAATCAAATGATTATTTAAAAAGCTCATATTTTTGGTTTACTGCCAAATTGCTACCAACTTTTTTGAAATTGGAATTATCCAGGTTTCTTGCTATGTTGAGGTAGGTCGGTATTTCAATTAACGTCACACTGGAGCAACACAAAGGGCTATTGGTGACGGTTCGGGATCAATCCCAAAGGGAAAGATCGAGGAAAACACCACTTAATTTTGAACCACGGACAGATGACTCTTGCTATGTTGAATTGACATGGAATGCACCAATAGGGAATATATCAAATGAAAATTGACTTGGCAAAAACGAGTACCAAAATCATTGAAATGTTTAAGATTATTACTCTTCTCAAAACATTGGGCCGCGGGTTGGAAGAGTAACGGATTAGCAACCGGAGGGTTGCGAGTTCGAATCCAACAAAAGACCGTCGCGGACAAATGGCGCTGGTGCACGTTGAATTTGTCGTGGTCTCCAACGTTGGCTTGGTGTGGAAGTTTGGAGAGCGGGGTGCTAAATCAGGTGTTGCCTCGTTACTTGACCGTGGTTTGTCCTCGGATCTTTCCTTTGATTCCGCACCGTCGCCTATAGCCCGTTGTGTTGCTCCGGTGCGACGTTAATTAAATACCTACCCTCGAAATGTTAACATTTGACGATTCAGAATCCTCCTTCGAATACTTATTTTCCTGTCATTCGTAAACTCATTCAGCACGCAGAGTATTGAATGAATGAGGAAAATTAATCCTCTTACACAGCTTTATTCCTAATGCAAATTCTGTGGCTTCCTCTCACAACACTCGGTCGATCCATTCCGAATCGGAGTGTCTTCCTGACTCACTCGAGCCCCGATCTTCCCCCCAATCCATTCCAATAATGTCGCCGTTGCCCTCGACAGAAACGACTGCGGCCATATTTCAGTTCTCAAGCATACAAAGCGGCTCATTGATATGCAGGATCACTCAGGTGAACACTGGCATATGGCTCCATGGCCATTGAAAGTTTCGTCCATTAGTGTGTTGCCCTACCATTCAAACTTTGTCCCTCAGAGGCAGGTATTTTAATTAACGTCGCACTGGAGCAACACAACGTACTTTTGGCCACTCTCCCAAACTTCCACACTACGCCAACGCATTTGAGGCCACGGCTAATCCGTTACTCTAGTAACCGAGGATTGCGAATTCGAATCCAACCAAAGACCGTCGTGTACATGGGGGCTGATGCGCGTTAAATCTATCGTGACTTCCAATGGGTGACCATACACTTGGGTGTGGTATGGAAGTTTTTAGAGTGGGGTGCCAGCTCTGATGTTCTCGTCATCTGACCGTGGTTCAAAATGACAAGGTGTTGTGTCCTCGGATCTTTCCTTTCGGTTTGATCCCGGTGCGACGCCAATGGCCCGTTGTGTTGCTCAAGTGTAGGGGTGTCGAACTCAATTAAAACACGCGCCATTTAATGGATCTGGTAAGATTCACGCGGGCCACATCACATATACAAATTTTCTTAAAATTATATTTTAAAGTGAGGATTCAGGAATAGGGATTGGATAATTAAAACACATTATGTAATTAAGTGAATTTAGGGTAATAATTTATAATATTGTTATATAATTGCTTTTATTTAAACGTTTATTTAGTTTAATGTATTTATAAAACTAAAATTAATTTTTTTACCGGAAACTTGCCAGCGCTTTCCTCCTACTAGTTTTCCAATATCTGGATTCAAAGACTGAGAGCAGACAATCTTCATGATGGCAGATAGATGTTAATCTTGATCTGTAGGCCGTTTTATTTAATTTCATGGACGAAAAGAGTTGCTCACACATTTTTAACATGACGAAATTGTGTGTACGGTATTGCCTCGATCTCCCCTAATTGCTATTTTCTTCATAACAAATTGTCCTGTTTTCATTTTATTTCAGAGCATCGTGGGCCACAAAAAATTACCTCGGGGCCACATGTGGCCCGCGGGCCGCCAGTTTGACACCCCTGCTCTAGTGTGACGTTAATTAGAATACCAAAATACCAACTGGGCTTCCTTAACCCGTTTTTCTGTTAAAGATATTTCAAACCGCATTTATTCCTCAATGAAAAAAATTAAAATTTGTCATGAATCCAGTTCTTTTTGTTGGCTGTATTTCGGATTCCCAGGCTTAAACAGAATATGAGAATGACTGGGAATAACGAATTTTCACCCCTGGTGAGTGGGCATTAAAGGGTAAATGCAGCACCACCTTTGAATCCCAGGAAAGCAAGAGAGCAGCCACCTTGCAGAGCTCTTCCAGTAATTGCGTTCGCCGTCTTCCGAAGTAAACACTCGTCGGGGCCGTTTTCGCTAAAAGCTTTTGTCTCATGGAAGGCCTTATTGACCCAGAGCCGGTCACGCGCGACCGATAACAGCCCCATCGCATTTAGTGCACCTCTTTGGAGCGAAACAGAACAAAGTCTGTTTGCCGGACACAATGGACATTCCATAAAGTGCAGATTACTCATCCGGACTATTCAACCTCTGGGAGTGTTTTGCTCATCGGAAGATCATCCGGAATCGATGGAAGGTTATGTTTACGGTGTTGGCAACACGGGTGATGTCGCTCATCCAGAGATTTCATTACTTCATTGATGCTGCGAAACAAGTTTTAGTGTCACAGACTGCTTTGAGTCGGAGATGGTTTCGTTATTCATTAGATCATTGCTGACCATCATCAGCTTTTCGCTTTTTCTGTCATTTACCCTATTCTACCATTCCGCATCGGTCTGACCGCACGGATAGGATTGATTTAGTTGATTCGTGTGTAATTTAGTGTCCTGCGCACACTGCATTCGGAGCATCGGCATTTCACTTAGAAACTCATTTCCTTGGAGGCAACATTCCCTTGGCAATACTTCCGTTTCGTTCAGTAGAAAAAGAATATCCACAAAAAGATTAGTTACGACTATTGAAAAAATAGCAATTTTTTAAAGAAAATCACGTATTGGGTATCGATCTGACCTAACATTTTAAGCAGATTTGAAATCCGTTGAGATTTTCACTCTATCTCGAACCATCGCAAAGATATAAACTTGGTTTTGGGGAATATAAAACACAATTTAATGTATTGGGTCATCCGGAAAGTTCTGCGGTTTTTCAAATCGAAGCGCTCTTTCTTATTACTATTTTGCTACCGCTGATAAGGAGTGACCTTGATTGAAGCAGACGTGTAAATTCGTTTTTTTCTGCTTTCACTGCATAATTCTAGCTTGTGTTGTGGCACAATTTTTGTTTCACTGCAGTGCTAAGAATGGAGAACCAAAAAGTTCATTTTCGCCATATTATGCTCTTTTATATGAGGAAGAAAAAAATGCTAGTCAGACTGCTCGTACAATGTGTGCTGTATAGGGACAAAGTGCTGTTTCTGATGGCGCAGTTCGAAGGTGGTTTGATAAATTGAAGTGCGGAAATTTCAGCTTCGAAGATGATGCCCGCTCTGGACGACCATCTTCTGTAAACGAGGACCTATTAAAAGATGCCATCGCTGAAAATCTACGTTACACAGGAACTATCCCACAGACTAAATATTCCAAAAAGTACAGTTCATGATGACCTGAAGAAGATTGGGTATGTAAGCGGTTACGATGCATGGGTACCCCATACTTTAACACAACAGAATATGCTTGCTCGAATTTCGGAATGTGATTCTTTGCTGAAACGAAATGAAGAAGCTCCTTTTTTGAAACGGTTCATTACTGGAGATGAGAAGTGAATACTATACAATAATGTTACAAGAAAAAGATCATGGGGTAAGCCAAATGAACCTCCCCAACTAACATCGAGAGGGGGCTGCATCCCAAAAAAGTAATGCTTTGTGAATGGTGGGACTACAAAGGAATTGTTCGTTATGAATTGTTGCCACGAAATCAGACAATAAATTCGGATAAATACTGTTCTCAAATGGCAGTATTAAAAGCAGAAATCGAAGCAAAGCGGCCAGAACTGACCAATCGTCGAGGTGTCGTCTTCCAGCATGACAATGAATGTCAGACAAAGACTTATAGAGTATGGCTGAGATGTTTTGTGTCATCCCCATATTCACCAGACCTTGCCTCCTCAGATTTTCGCCTCTTCAGGTCACTTCATAATTCTCTGAACGTTCTGGAGTTCAATTCTTCGGAGACTGTCCAACAACATCTCGATAACTTCTTTACAAATAAGCGTAATGACTTTTAAAAAAGGAATTTTCCAGCTGCCGGAAAGATGGCAAAAAATCATAGAACAAAATGGTGCTTATGTGATTCAATAACCTTTTCTTAAGTTTTTATACTGTTACGTTGGTACTTATCGTAAAAAACCGCACAACTTTCCGGATGATCCAATATAACGTCAATGTCCACTATGAAATTTCGGAGAAGTCATCCGCATTGTACGGATTTGATTCTCTTGAATCATCGTCTGAATGGCTGACGTCCGATTCTGATAGGTGTGACCAGTTTCATTGAAAACAATGTAAGTAATTCTAAAATCCTATCCATGCCGTCCGTACGATGAGGACTAATATGCGCTTACCTTAAGGAACGACGCAATATTTCAACAGGAAAAGGAAGGTCCTTTTGAAAACCATAGGGCAATTCCAAGTCGAGAACCACCCCTGGAACAAAGAGTCGCAAAGCCAGATTGTCCTGAGGCCGCTTTTCCTCGCACCGCCCCTCTCATTAAACAATGCGCCCCCGTTCCTTAAGAAAGCAGAGACATTCACATGTCATCGGGGACATCCGACTTTAATTAAATTTCACCTTTCCCCATCATAACACTCATAAAGAGGCATAAAGGCGGAATCAATCCACAAATCGAGGATCTTCGGGTGGATTATTAGCAGAACCACCCTTATCGAAGCACAAACGGAATGAATTCGCCTTCGATTGTTAATGAAGCGCTTCCGGAGGAAACATTCGAAAAGGGGCCGCATTGCGGCTGGACCACCGACTCTGTCGCCATTTTCTTTCGCAACCCCAAATGAAATGGAGACGGGTTCAGTGCCATTGTACCGAAGCGCAAAGGATCACTTGGTTTGGTTGGGGTTTTTTATGGCGCAGAGGTCAAATTTTGCCATGTTGCGCCAGACAATATCAAGTAATACACACACAATGAAGGTTTTACTGTCACAGAATTTAATTATCGTCGCACTGAAGCAACGCAACGGGCTATTGACGACAGTACAGGATCAGAGAACACCACATCAGATGACGAGGACTCGCCTGATCTGGCACACCCGTCTCCAAACTTCAACAACACGCCAACGTGAGGACATTTGAGGTCACGACAGATTGAACGTGCACCAGCCCCTCTTGTACACGATGGTCTTTGGTTGGATTCGAACACGCGACCCTGGTTGCTAATCCGTTACTCTTCCAACCGGGCTACCGCTGCCCTTGACTCAGAAGAGAGAAATACACCCAGGGAGGAATGCACCTGACAGGAATCGAACCTACGCCGCTTACAATTCGGAGATTGCTAGCACAGTGGGCATGTAGCATATCCACGACGGTCCCGATATGGTACTCTGAAGCTGAAAAAGTAAATTTTGGTGCGACTTAAACCAGGACTCCAATGGACTCGAAAGAATGATGCGTATACACTTTTTAATGTAATGTTTAATTTTAACTTTCTTTTCAGTATTTTTTTAAATATTTAATGCTCTTAAAACATTTTCGTATTTGAATATCGCGGATCAAGATCTAAATACACCGAGAACTAAAAACGGTTCAGTTGTCAGAATGATGCGTTATCTCAAGAGTAAAATTACAGACCCTATTCTTGCAACCCTCACCAAAGGATTTATTTGTCTTGTGATCCTCTGCGTTTCATTTGTGGTTGAGGTTGCAACATTAGTTCCAGTTCACGTCTTGGCTTATCAGACCTATCCGAGTGTGATTGAGGTTCGAGGTATTTCTCTCTTAATTTCCAGCTTATTTTTTGAAAAAAAGTGCGTTTTTGAGGTACGCATCGCGAGCATTTTTTTATCCGAGTTCTTATTTCTCAAAAGAGGGGATCGTTTTCCTTTAGGGGCGGCGCGCGTGCTGTATGAAATGCGCGCTCTGTTAATTTTTCGGGCATCTTATTAATTAACAAAGCGTAACTAACAGACATTCGTTTTTAATTGCTTCCTTACGACTTAATATTTTTTCCTCCCTTCTCTCTGCTGGTGGTTACCCCCCCCCCCTTTTCCTCTGAGAAATATTCTTCGGGGAACGGAATTCAGAGGGAATTCTCTTTCTTTTTTTAATTTTCCCTCTTCTGAAGAATTTTTTCCCTTCACTTTTTTTAAAAAAATGTTTTAATTACGAGCTTCCAGTTTTCTCTCATCTTCCTTTAATTTAAAAAAGTTCTTTTCGCTGATATTCGTTGCGGGGAGGTGAGAGGGGGCTTATGTTTGTGTTCTATTTTTTTCCCTCCTGAATTCTCCGCTGTGAGTTTTCTTTTTAACCGATAGCCCCGAAGAATATATGTATTCCATCATCAAATTTGGAACATAAGAATTAGAAAAAAAGAAGCTTCGAGCAGAAAGTAGGCTGATTAACTGACCAATAGAAATCCACCTCGCGGGGAAGAAAGCAGGGGGTGGAGAGGAAGAAAATCTCGAGGGGATAACGGTATGCTTGCTACCTGATAATTATCGTCCCGAAAAGTTCTTCCACTTTTTGCTCGAAAAGTACAGTAATTATTTTTCTGGGAATATCTTTTTTCCCCTTCTGTTTTCTGCTTATTTACTTTACTCCATGATGAATGGGGGATATGGAACGGTAAGCACACGTGGCAGGGGGTCGTCCTGGAACTTTTCCGTTCCCTCCCCTCCCATTTGTTTGGGTGTAGGCATGCGTGAAATGATAGGGGTCTATATGGAGGGTGGGGCATGAATTAATCTATATATTTTTCTATTAATATGGTCTCGCGCGAATTGTTTGGGGCTACTCCGC
This sequence comes from Meta bourneti, assembly GCA_933210815.1. Taxonomy (NCBI): domain Eukaryota; kingdom Metazoa; phylum Arthropoda; class Arachnida; order Araneae; family Tetragnathidae; genus Meta; species Meta bourneti. The sequence goes on along the minus strand of OW119930.1, from coordinate 93,810,214 downwards.
CCTCGTGGGTATGTATGGCGCCGACCCTTTTATTCGCCCTGTTCTATATGGAGCAAGGTATGGTTCTGGGTTGGTTGTTTTTTGAGGGTTTTATGGCGCAAGGGCCATATTCGGCCATGCGGCGCCAGACAAAAGACATACAATATCAAGTAATGGACACACAATGAAAGTTTTACTGACACTGAAAAGAAATACTCCAAGGGAGGAATGCACCTGAGACAGGAATCGAACCTACTCCACCTACAACTCGGAGGTTGCTAACACAGTGGGCATGTAGATACCCACTGAACCACGGTATGGTATTCGGTGGCTAAAAAAGTAAATTTTGGTGCGACTTAAACCTAGACTCGAACGAATGATGCGTATAAAATGCTTCAAAACAGGGAAAAAGTGAATGCCCACCCTGTAGTTGAGTTGTAAGCGCTCCTTTCAGTAGACTAACTTCAAATCCCAGTCATGACATCGACATCTGACCGTGGTTCAAAATTACGTCGCCAATAGACCGTCGTGTTGCTCCAGTGGGACGTCAATTTAACTACCTACCTGATTCGTAGGTAATCTGCACAATTGTTCTTTCTTGAAAGCTATAAGAAAAGAATCTATTAAAAGTGAATATTCGTGTCAGTAGGTAGATATTTAAATAGTGTCGCACTAGAGCAACACAACGGGCTATTGGAGACGGGCCGGGATCCTTCTCGAAGGGAAAGATTCGAGGACAACACGTAAATTTGAACCATGGTCAGATGACGATGTACACCTGACTCCAAACTTCCACACACCACGCCAACGTGAGGACATTGGAGGCCACGAGAGATTTAACGTGCACCAGCCCCCTTTCTACACGACGGTCTTTGGTTGGATTCGAACTCGCAACCCTCCGATTGCAAATCCGTTACTCTTCCAACCGTGCTACCTCGCCCAATAATCGTGTCGGAGATCTCTGAAAGTTTGAATCGCGATCGATGTCACGAATCTGTCAGCTGCTCTTACATCAATGCCTCACAAGAAAAAGAACCCAATGAAGTTAAGTTGGGATTTCACAAAACAAATCCGTCCGCCTGTAATAAGTCCGGTCTCCAACGTCCGGTCCTGTCATCCGGACAGCAAATAATCTCCGTCCACAGACAGCTGAGGCAAAAAGAAGTCCGGCTCTCCCCGCAAATAACCCGAGGCAGCATAAACAAAGCGGAAAAAACAGGTATCCATGACAACCAACAAGCCGCTTACCCGTGGTCATTGCGCCCTCGGTTAATGGGGAGGGGGCAGGACAGCCCGGACAAATCGAGCCAATCAAAACGCCAACTGCCGTCATCGAGGGGACTGCAATAATGGTCAGGACCTGGATTATCCGGCACGGCGCTTCTTGAGATGACCTCCACACACACACGAAAGCTAATAAGGCGCGTTTACGACGAAAATAAAATCTCCCGTGACCCCTTTTTCTATTTCTTGGTTTTGGTTTTTTCATCCACCCCTTGCAGGCAGTGGTTCCATCCTTTGTTGTACATTCGCTCTACTGCCTTCGGTGTTGGAGACAAGACCATGGACCCCGCATGGGGGTTGCAGGCACCGGAACAAGGGGGCCTTCGGAAATAGGTAGGTTGGTTTAGGGTTCTATGCGCCAAAGCCATATTTAGCCAAACAACATCAAATAAATGGACATGCACATATAAAAATAGCTTCACCGACACAGTCCGGTTGAGGATTTGAACTTTACAGAAATATCTTCCCTACCTTTCAACTCGCAATTTGCGCCTAAAATGGCCTCAAATCTCCACGTTGGCGTGGAAGTTCGAAGAGTGGGATGCCAGTTCATGTGTTTACCACGTCATCTGATTCAAAATGACGTGGTGTTGTCCTCGGATCCCTTGGGGACCGATCCCGGACCGTCGCGAATAGCCCGATGTGCTCCAGTGCGAAATTAATTAAAATATCTACTTTCGGAAGGTTAATTAACTCAAATGCCAAAGACCTTTCCAATCAACCCCTTTCTTTCTTTACAAAGCCTGTGTCTCAAAACAGGGGGCCCGTCGTGGTTCAGTGGGTATGCCCACTACGCTAGCAACCTTCGAGTTGTAGGCGGAGCAAGTCGATTTCCGTCATGTGCATTCCTCTTGTATGTATTTCTCTCTTATGTGTCGCTAAGAACTTTGATTGTGTGTCTATTACTTGATATTGCATGTTTTGTGGCTGGCGCGACATGGCAAATAGGGCCATTGCGCCATAAAACCCCAAAAACCAACCACAACAGGTGGAAAAGGATTGGGCAAGAAGAGAATAATCCCTGGCACATTCGCCTTGACTTGAGTGACCGAGCAGGGGAAGGCGTTACATCGAACCCTCGCGCGAAGCATTTTAATCTGTACATATAAAGCAGAGTTGGCATCTGTCTGTCCTCTATATCGTTTGACCAATCCACACCAAATTTGGTGCTCTTATTCTCTGGAATCTTGCGGGTAACGTAGGCTACATATTAACCCCCGTTCTATTTGTCTTGGGTGTGCAGAGGGGTGTAACGTCCCGTCATCCTGGACAGCACTTGCTAGTGGGCGCTCTCTCCTTGTCTGGCTGTGAATATGACCTCAGAGTAAACATCTACAGGAGTCGCCTCTCAAAATGACCTTAGAGTTTTTTTCGAATCTTTGAGTATGGTGCAATCAGTGCGGTTGCGCTGAAAATCGCTCAGTATATCGTTTATATATCCCGTGTGGGGTAAAATGCGGGATGGAATTTCTAAGCATTTAGTGTAATTGCTTGAAACGTTGATCATGATATTGTATCAATGTGATTTGTCAGCCTTTCATAATGATGGCGGAGTTTCGAAATTCGAATTCCTGGTGCAAAGTGCTACAAATAAAAAAAATATTGATAAAAAAAATATTGATAAAAAAAAACGAGTGCAACAATACGATGTATGTCATTTTTTTAGAAAATTTACTTAAAGGACATTCATAATCACTCCAAAACTCAAAATCGACTTTTGAAAAAATCATTTCAGTATCAGTTTTCGTAGGTTTGTCTTACCTATAGTATGTGAAATGGATCCAAAGTAAACTGTTAGAAAAGCTATAAAATCTGTCTTAAAATTATTTTGGCTCGCTTATTTTTTCTCCATATTTGCATTTTCCATGACAGAAAAGTGATTATTTGGATCACTTTCAATCGATGTTTAACCAACTAAACCCGAGCAACGAAGGGTAAATTCAGCTAGTTGTTTACAGACCAATCCAAAACACGCATTGAAGCTAATTGAATTGGCGTAGATCGAATCTACGCCAATCGTTTATCATAAAAGTAAAATGCCCGCAGATACGTCCGAACGCAGTCAAAACACCATTATACGCACGGTTCGTTTAGCATTACGACCGATTTGTTATTTATCAAGATTGGAGCCTTCGAAATTAGTTTCTGAATGCGTGCTTGGAGGCTCTCATGCAGAGAGAGTTTAGGAATCCCTGGTGCAATCTTCTATATGTAAATACAAACAGATCAAACCAACCCAAGACTTGCGATAACAAACAATCTGGATCAATAATCAACAAAAGGAAGAAGGCAATTGTTAAAACTCGAAAGGAAAAAATCGAATAGAAAGAATCGCTTCATCTTTAGATTTGAAAAAAGGAAGTTTCCGAATCAAAGATTAAATCGTGTCCCGCGTTTTAAATAACCGACTAATGGAATCAAGCTATCACTGTCTACATCATTAGGTGGTCGTAGGAAAGCGATGGTTTCAATCTGACACATTAATGTTTTCGCTAAACCTATTTCTTACATGCTGATTACTTTTTTCTACTGATAAATGAAACACGATTATGATTCCATGAATTATTATTCACCTTTTATATGGAGGAGTATGTAGGTAGGTATTTAATTAACGTCGCTCTGGAGTAACACAACGGGCTATTGGTGACGATCAGGGATCAAACCCGAAGGGAAAGATACGAAGACAATACCACGTAATATTGAACGACGGTCAGATGACGAGGTCACAGCTGAGCTCCCCACTCTCCAAACTTCCATACCACGCCAAAGTGAGGAAATTTGAGGCCAGGACAGATTGAACGTGCCCCCTTTGTACACGATGATCTTTGGTTGGATTCGAACTCGCAACCCTCTGGTTGCTAGTCCGTTACTCTTCCAACCGGGCTACCGATGTTCTATAAGATGTAGGTAGTTGAAATCTGTGCAGTTTCTTTGGTCAGTGCTTCCACGCAAGGGGACGCCGGTGCCACAGTTCCTAGGCACAAGAGCAATACGGGGTCCGGGAGATATGGAAAGTTTAAAAAATGTAATTATCATTTCATTAACAAAAATAAATATCTACGATAAGGAATTGATAAAAAATGTGTGCAACAATGTAGGTAAGTAGTTGAATTAACGTCGTACTAGGAGCAACCTAACGGGATATTGGGTCCGGGATCCATCCCAAAGGGAAAGATCGCAGGACAACACCTCGCCATTTTGAACCTCCGTCTGATGACGAGGTCAATACCTGATTTGGCACCCCACACCAGTGCGACGTTGAATACCTACCTATTTACTTACTCTCGTCTTCTGTTTGGCACAGCTGGGTCCAAAATGGCCCTTGCGCCATCCAACCCAAAATCAACCAAACCTCATTACATTTAGAAAAAACATTTCGAGTACTTAGTGTTTAACCCTGCTGGTGGTTGCCTCGACGAGGTATCTCGTCTTTCATTCGGTCAAAACAGACCCGATCCTAATGGACGAGATATCTCGTCATAAGAAAACTGATCAGATCTTGATGCCATCATCCTTAAAGGATTGGCAATATCTTGAAATATCTCTTAGCAGAATTGGTCAAATCTTAATGGACGAGATATCTCGTCGATGACGCTTGGAGGGTTAATTTTGTACAAAAGTACACTTTTATCTTTTGCATATTTGTCCTTTGCATCTAGGTTGATTGTTTTTGGGGGTTTTATGGCGCAAGTGACATAGTTGACCATGCTGCGCCAGACACAAGACTTACAGTATCAAGTAATCTAGACATACAATATCAAGTAATAAGACACATACAATGAAAGTTTTACTGACACAGAAGAGAGAAAGTGGCGGCACAGTGGCAATACCCACTGAGACATGACGGCCCCTTTACATTTAGGAGTTCTCGCCTTATCTGCAATGACCTTGGTCAGAGTAGAGAAGTTCGCATACAAGCGAGAAGCATACTATTTGCACAGATTTTTACTCTACATAACCGTTAAAAGATTTCTAGATTATTTTCCGCTTTGAAAACACATTACGGTTTTAAACATTTTCGGAATTTCCGATCACGTACGACGGTACTGACCCTTGAGTGGTAATGCAAGTGTTGCCTGACGGTTAAGACAACCACTTGCATTGCCACTAGGTGTGGCAAGACAGATAGTATTGCTGTCTCACCATTTTCTCCCAGGTCGTTCGATTCTTTGCGGGATAAAAAAAATTTGCTCCTTTGTCCAAAAAATCCATCCATCCACACCTTGAATTCCCCATTCGAACTCTACTTTCCTTCCAAAGAGGATTCTTTCGAAGGCCGTATTCGGAGTGATTTCACGAAATTCGATCTTTCGCGAACACTTGCGCCACTTGCGAAGCCAGCGGTCGGCAGGGGCGTGTGTGTTTGGCTTCGCGCCAACTCAACTGATGTGTATTTTTGCGGTCAGAACTGCACTTCGAGGGTTGGAATTGTTTGGGGGGGGGACGGAGGGGGCATAGAACAGTGGCTTTTGTTTTGTTCTTGCGGGGGGCCTTTCTCTCTGTCGGTTTTTGTTTCCCTTTTGTTTTATGTTCCATTAGTTCTATTTGTTAGCCATCAATAGGTTGGAGGGGGTGGAAGTCTAATTGCATTCGGTTCGAATATTCATTACGCTTAATAAGGTAAATGGGGAGAGCCGATGAAAAATGGTTTCTATCGGACGGCCAATTAGTTGTTTGCTTTGATGTGCGCTCGTCACATTTGCTCTAATGAGTTTTCCTCCCTTTTTTCCCGTTCTGATTAGTCAACTGCATTCGGACGAAATAGGTCGATTTGTGGCGGGGTCATTTAGCCCAGGAAGTGTTCTCGGAGGAGTAGGATGCGCTGCCGCGGGCAAAAAATAAATATCACATGTATTATCTGGGGAACATCCCGGAATAAGTCTAGTGTATTAATTTTGTGGGAGAATTCATATTGACGGAGAAGGTAACAGGCAGTAACGGACTGAATCAACATTAACCCGGAAAATGCAACCATCGACTGGCCTCAGATGGTAGGTAGATATTTAATTAACGTCGCACAGAAGCGACACAACGTGCTATTGGCTACGATCCGGGATCAAACCCTAAAGGAAAGATCCGAGGATAATACCACGTAATTTTGAATCACGGTCAGATTAACGAGGCAACACTGAAACACAAGTTTTTCCATCCATTATTGTCTTGTCATTTCTGCATCTTCGTTTATCCTCCAGCTGATCATGTTGGGGTTTCACATTCCTATGTGATTCTGCTTTGTTTTTGTGTTTTCTACCTCGCCTTAAAGTTTGTACGTTGAGTTTTGAATCACCCTGTATACAAGTTGAAGTATTTATGTAACAATAAAAGACACATATATAAAATAAAGTAAAATATGTAATACAATTTCGCTATTACTCCATAATCCGTGTTGGCCTTTGCCAACATCAGTTGGCGTTTCCGGTTGGGACATGTGTCCATGCAGCTGTGTTCAACGTTGTATTTGGTGATAAAATTAGTATTACAGGAAATGTAGTTGGAACATTTTTTGTTATGAGTACAACATTTAGTAGTGTGGTCTTGGCCACAAGTCAAACAAATATGATTATTAGTACATCTGGATTTAGTGTGGCATAATTACCCAGTGCATTGTTTTATACTAAGGAAATCGTCTAAGTGGATCCTTTGGCAGGCTACATAGAGATGTCTCAAGGACATTGCTTTTGTATAGCCTACTACCTTGCACGGGTTGACTCCACCGATAAGAGTTTTATGCACGAAGCACAAAATGAACTTCGTGATTCGGCTCTAAGTGGTAAATTATGTCGCTGATTTCATCTGTCGTTTTTCCTCGTAGGAACTCTTTCCGGCATTTACCGCTGACCGTCGCATGAAAACGAACTGTCCGGCAACTCCGAAGACAGTCACCCGTCTTTGTCCTTCTCGTAGCGAAATCCAATTTCCGCGTGCGCAATCTCAGGTCCAATTACCCTCGCATTATCGATGAACATCGATTGGGCGCTGTTTATTTGCACTAATCGTCATCGCTTCCCCTATAAATCCAATATTCTTCTAATTAGGGGTCAGAAGGAGCGGTTTTGTGTCTCCGCACGCAACAAACCCCGCGTTCGATTGGGGCGGTGATCATTAGAGGGGGTCGTTATGGATTCCCTTTAAATTATTCATCTTTGTTTGGGGCCGAAGAAAAACATTAAGCCCCCTTCCCCCCCCTGGAGCACCTGTTAGCCGAGATCGATTCTTCTGTCCCCTGCTCAATGGAGTGGTGGGCAAGTGCATTATGAGTATGAAGTGCTCCGTTTTAAAAACCTTTCTGAATAATTCAGGAGCATTCGGGAATTTGATTACGTGAGAATGAGTCGAGGAGTATTTCCTTCTTCTGGAGAGCAATTTTAAAATAACACAGTTGCTCGTTTTGAAGGAGTGGAGCATTTTTAATTTCGCTTTTTTTTGTGTGCCCCTTCTCCTTTTGGGAGATGAAGGGCTGTTCTGGGGTTTTCTTTTTTCGGTTTTGTTTTATTATTCTACGTTGATTGTCGTCCTCGGATGTTTTGAGTGGCAGTTTCGAGACATGGTGCTTTAAAAAAATGACGCGCTTTATTCAGCCAGTTTTGGATGTGTTTTTTCCTCGTGACGCTTCATTAATCTGAGGGGAATTTCCATTTCCCTTTCTTTTGCGGAGAACGCGTTTGGGAGGAACGCGAGGAACGTTTGAGGAATGCGACGTCTTTGTTCCCCCTGTTGCGCGTGCTCGAAGCGTCACTCAGCGCGTGAAAGGATTTCGTCTCGTGTCTTTAAGACGTGATTGAGACGTGTTTCAATCATGAGCTCTAACTATATAAATCACACAAGGAGGTCAGAATCAATCGAGCAATGTTCACAGTGCTCGATCCTTGTCGAAAACCGGGCTCACCGGAGTCGCTGATTAGCAACCGAATCGAGTTCGAGACTCGATCCAACCAAAAACCGTCTTGTATACGTCTTGATGCACGTTAAATCTGTCGTGGCCTCAAATGTCCTCACGTTTGCGTTTGGAGAGTGGGTAAAAGTCGGGTGTTGACCGAGTGGTTCAATATGACGAGATGCTTTGGACCGTCGCCAATAGCCCGATGTTTTGTTCCAGTGCGACGTAAATTCAACTACCTACCTTGTCCAATAGCAATTTAAAAATGATTCATTTTTGGATTGGACATGGCAATCCGGAGTTTCGTTTGATAGTTTAGCATTTGGTTTTGCATTTCTATCGTAATTTTATTTTCGTCTCATTTGACTCAGCTACCAGCAATCCCAAGGACGTCAGAAGGATAGTTTGTTGGGCGCTTTGAGCACTGAAATTTCTAATGACCGGAAGGGATGTTATACTTTCGGCAAGACCCCCCATTGAATGTCACGTCAATCGAAAACCGGACAACTCTCCTTCGGGTCGGTTTTCGAAAAGAAATATCTTGCTGATTGAATTATCTGTCGATTCTGACCACCCTGTATAGCTGAAGAGATTGGTTGAGCTTTCGTCGAAGAATAAACAGTAAGCGGCCAAGAGCCATCCTTAATCATTAAATCACATTAACCCTTTAAACACCCTGTGATTTTTTTTTCAGTGCAACTCCGCTCAAATCGTTTTCTGTTTACATCCCCAAGCTCACACTGAATTTTCATCCCTTTCTGTTTACATCCTCCTCCCTTGGCTCATTTGATATGTAGTATCGTCAAGTGACTCCACTTCCACTTCTGATTGACCACTATCAAGACCTGCTCAACAACAGAAAGCTTCTATGAACTCATGGATTCAGTTGACCATATCAAGTACACCGCCCAAAAATTCCTCAATGCTAAAAGAAAATTAAGCCTTCTAATCACCCGTAATTCTGAACTCAATATCAAAAACAGAATACTTGTCAACAAAACCTTTTTGTTTCCAGTACTCAGCTACGCTTGCCAAGCATGGGGTAGTGCAGCAGTGCAGTCTCAATAAATTCGCTTATGCAATATGGAAGCAATTGATAATATTACGTTACAGCAAATCCTGATATGACTTTTGTCATAGAATCAATAGTAAGTGGCCAAGAGTCATACTTAACCATTAAATTCCTAGTCATCTCTGTTTAGCACTTAACTCCTCCCTAATCGTTTTCTGTTTACATCAATCTGCCTAGATTACATCCTTGTATCCTTTTTCGGTTTATATCCACATTGCCTACATTACATCCTCTCTCGTTTGGCTCATTTGATATGTACGAGGGTAAGTCAAAAAATATCCCATTTTCGCTATAACACATCTTTAGGTTTGTCACACTGCTTTCTCCACATGCATGCTTAGAGTTGATGCTTCTATAGTTCAGGTTATCAAAGTTTGACGTGGATAGCGTCATTTTTCTTGCTTCTGCTTCAGTAGCCGCTCCAATAGGAATCACCAAGGAGGAATAAAGAGAGTGATCCTATTTCTAGGATCGAAAGGTGTGCTAGGGACTGAAAGTCATCGGAGGCTTACGACACAATACGGGGACAGTGCTTCTCTATCACGTAAAAGTGTGTATGAGTGGATGGAGAAGCTTAAAAGAGGCCGGACAAACGTGATGCACGAAGAAGGAGCAGGACGCCCGTCAACCTCCACCCCTGACGAGAAGATTGAGCAAGCTCGAGAAATGGTACTGGCAAATCGGCGAGTTACCATCGACAATACAGCATTTTCTCTGCTGATTAGACGGACAAAGAAGCGGTACATAAAGGGTTGGGTGACCTATCGAAAACCTTGGAGGGAATATTCAAGCTTGTGGACCGCTGACCCCAGTGCATTGAAAAAGAAGAAGACTAGAAAGATGACGAACTAGTTCAACCCCTACATGTGTATAAATAGATACAAAAAATAAAGTGAGGATCATTTTCGACTTTCCGTCGTAGTATCGCTAGATGCGACTCCACCTTCAATCTGATTTGCCATTACTTCAAGACCAACGATTGAAAAGCTGTGTAACCCAGATCTCAGTACAGCAAGAAATACCATCGGAGATAGAGAGCCCTTGCTCAGCCAGTCAGGAAGACCGATCCGGGCAAAATATTCCACCCCAACCCATCCAAAGCCCGCGGTGGAATGGTCCAAGAAAGCGGGCACTTGGAAAAACAAGTCCTTCTGGCCTCATCACGAAATACAAGAGGACGCACTAAATTCCAAGAAGTGTGTTCTTTCTCTCCCCTCCATCCCCATTTTTTATTCATCTGCCCTTTCATTACGCGGAAAGCTTTTGTCTCTTCACTTCACACTCCCTCCTGGTAGACAACCCCGCTCGATTTTCGTTTGTTCTGGCCCGGTGGAGGGGGGGTGACTACAATTTGCCGAATTCGAAACGTCCGTCCTCCTCCCCTTCCTGAGTAAGCACAAGGGGGGGTGGACAGGTATGCGAGGGCCTCTGTTTTTCCTTCTTGTTTTGTTCTTTCGGTTTCCTTTCGACTTCTTTCCGGAGTGTTTTTTTATCCAAAAGTGGCGCAACACGGTGGGGTTCCGGGGACAGAGTGGAACGCATGTTCAGGGGCAGCTCCCTCTCCCCACAAATGTTATTGATGTTGCAAAACTAAGGGCCGATTTAATCTGTGTAAATTGAAGTTTCCTTTCGACGACGAGTAGGAAAATCGTAGTCTGGTCCGTTGGGTTTTTATGACGGTTCTTTTCCTCTCACCTCGCTTCTAAAGATGACATTTCTACCGGTGTGCGCCCTGGGCCCCGGTAGCCCGTTTGGAAGAGTAACGGATTAGCAATCGGAAGGTTGCGAGTTCGAATCCGACCGAAGACAATCTGTCGTGGCCTCAACTATACTCACGTTGTCGTGGTGTGGAAGTTTGGAGAGTGGGGTGCCAGTTCAGGTGAGACCTCGTCATCTGAGAGTGTAGCACAAGGCAGGTGTTGATTTATTGGTTCAATACGAGGAGATGTTTGGTCACGGATCGTCGCTAATAGCTCGTTGTGTTGCTCCAGTGCACATTAATTAAACACCTACCTAAAGTAAACGAATATCTATGTGCAGTTCTGATTGAATAGGTAGGTAGTTAATTCAATTAAAGTCGCACTGGAGCTACACAACGGGGTATTGCTGACGGTCCGGGATACATCCCGACGGGGAGGATCGGAGGAATACACTCCTTCATTTTGAACCAGGATGTCAGCACCTGAGCTGGCACTCCACTCTCCAAACTTCCACACAACGCCAACGTGAGGACATTGGAGGCCACGACAGATTGAACGTGCACCAGCCCCCGTGTACGCGACGATCTTTGGCTGGATTTGACTGGCTTTCGAAATCGCAATTCTCCGGTTGCTAATCCTTTGTGTTCCAATTGGGCTACCACGTTCTGTTGGGATGGGATTGTGAACAAGACAAAATCTCTTTCATAATCTCTTGGACATTAAGAGCCTATATAGATAGAGAGGAGACATAGAGAAAACGTGGCAGCCATGTTTTTCGACCGTTGCTGTGCCAACGCTATGCAAATGGACGGTTTCACTAGGGTTGCTAATCAGGTTATTTGGATACGAACACTTCGGGTTTGGCGTTGGGTTTCAAATATTGATAGATTGGATTTTCTCATGGCATAAGAGCTACTCATTTAGACCACAGACCAGTTTATAAACCAGTAATATACAGGACTTAATCTGGTGTGTGTTTGGGGGTCTGAATAAAAAAGCCTTTTTATAATTTCATACATCGAGTTAGATTTGAATTAGGAACACTTTCATGTTATTCCAATGTGGAGCAACGTATTTTGCACTGTAATTTTCCGAATAAATTATTCATATAAAATATTTTTTCATAAGATAAAAGAGCTTTAAATGCTTAATAGATATGCAAAAATCCGGAGAATTGGGTGTCATAAAAAAACGGTTATGTTGTGAAATAAAACGCGAATATTGATCTAAAATAATTTTTGCTTATTTTTATGACGAGAATAAAGTATATTTGAATGGCAACTTAATAAAAAAACTAGGCCTAATGTACTGTATTTTGAAAGTAAGATAAATAATTAAATATTTTAACTATCCATTTTTCATCATTCAAATATTCATAAATTATTTGTAGTGTGGAATGAAAGAAAAAATCGGTTTAGACATAATTAGAATTTTAAATTGTTTAAATATAACGTTTCGGAAAAAATTGTTTTTCCAACAATACTAGTTAAACAATTTTATACGCTTTCCATTATTCGCGGAATATCGCATCGTTTGGGGAGAATAGTTGACGCAATTTTACACATTTACCTTTGCTTCTTTTTAGTTGTCTAAATTAATGTTATCAACAGTTTACACCTTATTTTGTTCATTAAGTGGGTAGGTTGATCTATATTAAATGAAAAAAAGCGTTCTTACCTTCAAAATTGTGTAAATTACAAGTGTATCCAAACAAAACTTCCAAAATCGCAATCACCAACGTACAACAGCCATTTTGAACTGACCTGAAAAGGAAAAACATGGCTGCCGGCCGCATCAGCCAATCATAAAATGTCGTCTGTGTGTCACCTCTATCTCTATAGGCTCTCTACGGGGCATGTATGACTAGAGACGCGTATATAGAACGAGTCCCACGTGCTCTCTAGTCCTTGCCCCAATTATTTTAAACGTTAAAAAGCAAAAATTCGTTTGACTCAGCTCATTTCACAAAACGCGAATTCGATTAGAAGAATAGGGAACAGGGAGGAGCGAAGACGGGGCCACCCCCGGAATTAGTTTTCGAATACCTGCCTGAAACCTACGTTGCCACCCCGACTCATGATTCCTATCATTCCCCCCTCCTAAATGAACTTCTCAACTCAGCCCAGCAGACGAAGGCGACGACTGTTGCCACTCAGCGACGAGGGAGTAGAGGAATAAACAAATAACAACCAAAAAACCGTTCTCGAGATCATTAAAAACGGGAACCGCGGCTTTGAGGGGGGGGGGCGCAACAGAGCACGCTAATCGAAATTAATCGGATTGGGGGGATTAGTCCGGGACACGCGATCTGGCGTTCCGAAGGAACTGTTAATGAGAGAATTTCAACATTCCAGGAATCGCAGTTTTTTTCTTCCTTTTTTGGTTCCGCGGGAAACATTCCATTCAAAAGGTATTTGACTTATTGGGAGAAATGTGCTTACACCGAAACAAACTCGAGTTCAAGCCGTATCTCCCGTTCCAATTAGCCCCGCAAAGAAATGGCGACTCAGCAACCGACAGCTAACTCGAGTTTTCGCCCATACATCCTCAGTCAGGATTGGTTGGTCAGTTTGGGGGTTTTATGGCGAGCCTATTTGGACATGCTGCGACATACGATATAGAGTAATAGAAAACAATGAAAGTTTTACTCACAGAAGATAGGTGTAGGTATGCTTTAATTGACGTCGCACTGGAGCAACACAGTGGGGTACTGGCGACGGTCCGGAATCAACCCCCGAAGGGAAAGATCCGAGGACAACACGTCATTTGAACCGCGGTCAGATGACGAGGTCACGCTTGAGCTGGCAACCCACTCTCCAAGCTTCCACACCACGCCAACGTGAGGACCAATACAGATTTAACGTGCACCCCTTTGCACACGACAGTCTTTGGTTGGATTCGAACTCGCAACCCTCCGGTTGTTGATCCGTTACTCTTCCAACCGGGCTACTGCGGCCCGGAAGAGAGAGGAATTGGACAACAAAGCAGTGAGATCCAAGTAAAAAAGTATCCACCGAATTGGGTATCCAGAGAGTGCAGACACTAACTAAACTAGTAAAGTAGACTAAACTAGTAAAGTAGACTAAACTAGTAAAGTAGACTAAAGACAGTAAACCCCTTGGGAAAAGAAAAGATGACTCAGGTCCGTGAAGCCCATAAACACCTAATGGACGGCATATTTCCAATGGGAGGCAGAACAAAATACACAGGTTAGTAACAAAAGTATGTACAGACATTAATAAAATTGATAAAAAGTGAGACAAGGAAGATAAATAGAAAAATTAGTCGACCGTCTCTGGAATCAAATATTTAAAAGACAACTCTTGCTTAGAAAAGACAAGTAAAGCACTAGCGAGCAGCAAGTTGTACCACCCCATCTACACCCCCTGCAGCCGATTAAAATCCCAACCACCTGCATGACGAATGAACTGGATTCGAACTTCATTTATTGAATGCCAAACGACCCTCGGAATTTCGAGTCGAACATAAATCTGCTCACTCCCTTTTAATTGCGCGCTTTGCGGAATCGATGCGTGAATCGATTCTCCCCTTTTTATCGAATCGTTCGCATTCGAATGCAACCCTCCTCCCCCTGCAATCATAATCTCCGCTCGGTGTTCCGAGGTATGGAAATCTCCGCTTTTAAATGATTATATCGGTCACCCCCATTTCCCCTAACTCGAACGCTAAAAGGGGACCGTTATTCTGGCAGTTAATGTGGGGAGGAGGAATTTTTAAAGATTAAAAGCTCGTTTGGACTTATATCTGTTTGGCGTGTCTCTGGACAATTTCTCCCTTCGCTTCATGGGAAGAAATCTCTTTTCTTACTTCCTTTCCTTATCTTTGGTCTTGATGCGTGTACAGAAACCGTAAAGAGTTTAAAGAGTTTTGCATTTTAAGAAAATTTTCGTTATGCATTGTTTTGTTTCACACCAAGAAAAAAATCTTTCCTTTTCGTATTGTTTCCTCGCATTTTATTTTGTACATTAAATTGTGTTATACACTATTTGGACACTGCAGAAAATCGGAGGGTCCATCTTTGTGTGGGGTTGTTTTTCCTGATTAGGACTCGGCCCATTGCTTCATGTACCTGGTACCATGAATGCTCACGTGTACCTCGACGCTCTGGATGATTCGGCCTCGCCTACACTATGGCAATACTACGGCGATGAGGGTTGTTTCTTCCAACAGGAATGAGCTCCATGTCATACTGCAAAACGTGTGCTGCACTCGTTTCCTGAAAAGGAGGTGAATTTCCTTGACTGGCTTGCTCAGAGCCCCGATCTCGATCCGATCGAGCACTTGTGGGACGAACTGGAGCGAAGGGTACGACACCGCCACGCACGCCCATCTCCACAACAATCTCTTCTCACAGCCTTACAAGAGGCAGGGCGAGCTATTCCTGCCCAGACTTGCAGAGAACTTGTGGAAAGTATGCCTCGACGTGTTGCAGCTGTAATAGAAGCAAAAGGAGGGCCTACCCGTTACTAAATAGTATAATAAAGCGCTTTTTCTGAAAAACATGCAGCGTCCAAATACTTTTGTCCATATAGTGTGTATCATCCATCTTGTTATAGGGCCGCTATAGCCCAGTTGGGAGAGTAGCGGATTAGCAACCGGAGGGTTGCGAGTTCGAATCCAACCAAAGACCGTCGTGTACAAAGGGGGCTGGTGCACGTTAAATCTGACGAGGCCTCCAATATCCTCACGTTGGCGTGGTGTGGAAGTTTGGAGAATGGGGTGCCAGATCAGGGTTGTCCTCGTCATCTGACCCAAAATTACGTGGTGTTGCCCTCGGTTCTTTCCCTTGGGGATTGATCCCGGACCATCGCCAATAGCCCTTTGTGCGACCTTAATTAGTCACCACCATCATCAATAATGAAAAAGTACTACTCTTGGAAAGAGTGTCCCTTCAATTCGCAGATTCTAATTTCTTTTCGTACGAAGCTTGTCGTAGCAGTGTACGGCCTGTGTTCCCGTCACGTCTCGTTCTATTTCCCTTAACACGCGACGCGGTTCGAGAGGATCCATTCGAACACGTTCAGTCGTGTCTCCGTCGTTTCATTAACGAAATTAAAACTTTTCGTTTTCGAGCGCATCGGAGCGGCAATTCGCAACCCGTTCGATCCGGCGTCAACATCCGACTTCCCCCATTGATCGGCAGGGTCGGGGTTATCATATTAATTTAATTAACCAATTAATTGCGCCACGAACCCATAAGCAATTTCGGAATGCATTGGAGGCAATTAATTCCGTTAGGGCCTTAATTGTGATAATTAATTGCGCCGCTTTTTTGAAGTCGCAGGTGCATTTTTCCGAGGGCGCGTAAAAACGGAATGCGGGGAAGCTCGAAAGGGTGTTTGTGGAAGCGGATAGAACGGGGAAGATATTCGTTCGTCTTTGGGAGCTGGGTTTACACTCTCCCGTACCCATTCTTCTCCATTTACGCCGTCTACGTTCACTTATTTGCATTGTTCCGCCTTCATTTTCTTTATCTCCTGGACCTCTATCCCTCCCTTTCGAATTAGCAACCAGAGGGTTGCTAATTCGAAACTAGGTCCAAACAGAGACCGTCGTGTGTGCGGGGGCTTGTGCATGTTTAAATCTGTCGTGGCCTCAAATATCTTCACGCTGGCATGGTGTGAAAGTTCGGAAAGTGGAGTGCCTATCTGAGTTGTTGTTCTCGTCGCCTGACCGTGGTTCAGAATTACGAGGTGTTGTCCTCCGATCTTTCTCTTCGGGATGGATCCCGGAGCGTCGCCAATAACCCGTTGTGTTGCTCCAGTGCGACGCTATTTCAACGACCTACTTCCCTCCGAACCTCCGATTCACTCAGACTTGTGTTTGATCGCCACAACAGATCGAGGCAGGCACAAAATGAACTTTCCCGAGTCATTGGTAGGTATTTAATGAACGTCGCAGTGGAGCAACACAACGGGCTATTGGGACCAAGGACAACGCCTCGTAATTTTTAACCACGGTGAGATGACGAGGACAACACCTCAGATAGGCACCCCACTCTCCAAATTTCCACACCACGCCAACGTGAGGACATTGAAGGCCACGGTAGATTGAACGTGCACCAACCCCCTATGTACACGATGGTCTTTGGTTGGATTCCGTTGCTAATTCGTGCTCTACCAACTGGGATACCGCGACCCCCTCTTCTAATTGAGAGTTTGATGCTTAGGTGCAGCTTGACCAAATGTGGCCCATAAAACTCAAGCAACCACTACATACATGGTAGTGCTATTTATTAAGTGCAGTACACTTTCTTTTTAAGCCGCTTTATTGTTTGCCAAGTTAGTACGCTCCCCACATCGGTTGGGAGTTAATTATGTACCTGGGACATTTCTTTTATCTTAGTTCTTGAAATCACCAGTATACCTCACCTTACAGCACAAACTCATTTACTATCGAAAAACAAACGAATTGTTGAGTACAGCTTTTTGAAGAAAAAAATTATGTTTTAGATCCAAAACAAAATTTCGAATATTTCTATGTTATATTTCCGAATAGATTTTGATATGACAACGTATTTCAAATCGTTGTGGGAACGGGGATATATTGCCAAAAACATTTCTGAAAAATGTTGCCGTCGTGTCTCAGTGACTGCGCTAGCAACCTTCGAGTTACAGGTGGCACAGGTTCGATTCCTGTCAGGTGCATTCCTCCCTGGGTGTATTCCTCTCTTCTGTGTCAGTAAAATTTTCATTGTGTGTCTATTACTTGATATTGTATGTCTTGCGTCTTGGGCAGCATGTCCAAATTGGGCCCATGCGCCATAAAACCACAAAAACAACCAACCGAAAAATGTCAGTTTGAGTTCGTTTTCACGAACTTAATAATAAAATCGGTCTACATCACCCTGACGATCTCTCAACTCCTCTCTCACGGATGGTTTGTGGCCCAAGAAAACCGACATTTTGAGGAGTCCGAATGCTTCCATTCACCGTACCGGTACAAGAGAAGGGTCCATCGTGTTCCAGTTGCCCTCACTCTAATTAATTGGAAGGCCTCCCTTTTGTGCGCGGGGAATGTTTTCCTTTTGAAACCTTATCGTGTTCCTTTCTACGAGTGTTCCACGATTGGCAGCGAAAGCCAATTAGATCTGTTGGGAAAAGAACGTTTATTGCTTGCTCACTTGATCCCCTCTTCTCATTCTTTCCGCCAAGTTTTCCCGTGTGGGCTTTCAACTCTCCTTATTCGGACTTGAGTTCTCCGAAGAGATGGACAAAACTGTTATTCAACGATAACAGTGTTAACTGTTATTGTTAGAATAG
This sequence comes from Meta bourneti, assembly GCA_933210815.1. Taxonomy (NCBI): domain Eukaryota; kingdom Metazoa; phylum Arthropoda; class Arachnida; order Araneae; family Tetragnathidae; genus Meta; species Meta bourneti. The sequence goes on along the minus strand of OW119930.1, from coordinate 93,792,019 downwards.
CAGTTGTCGATAGCTTTTGAAAATAATAGTTATTGATAACAGGTTTGTTAACAGTTTGGGAGAGTAACGGATTAGCAAACGGAGGGTTGCGAGCTCGAATCCAACCAAAGACCGTAGTGTACAAATTGCAATGGTGCACGTTAAATCTGTAGTGACCCCAAACACCCTCACATTGGCGTGGTGTGGAAGTTTGAGAGTGGGATGCCAACTCAGGTTGACTTCGTCATCTGACCGTGGTTCAAAATTACGTGGTGTTGGATCTTACCCCTCGGCTTTGATCCAAGACCGTGTTTCCAATATCCCGTTGTGTTGCTCCAGTGCGACGTTAATTATATACTTACCGAAAAGATGGCCAAAAGTGTTATTTTACGATAGCCTTGTTAACTATTATTGGTAAGATGACGGTTGTTTGGTGACTTGAAAATAATAGTTATTGATACGGCTTAATGATGTTTACTGGCTGATAGGCTTGATAACACTACATAGTAGGCTACATTGTAACATTGCAGAGCGGGCTTAATGAGATTTATCAACAGTTAGCAGTTTTACGGCTATTATTAAGTGTTAGAAAGTAACATTAGCGGATAATTTTAACATTTGGTAACGGCAAATCAACCTTAAAGTAACTTTTAAAGTTTTAGGGGGGGTATTTCAATTAACGTCACACTGGAGCAACACAATGGGCTATTGGTGACGGTCCGGGATCAATCCCAAAGGGAAAGATCCGAGGACAACACCACGTAATTTTGAACCACGGTCAGATGACGAGGCAACACCTGAGCTGGCACCCCACTCTCCAAACTTCCACACCACGCCAATTAAAGTTTTAGGAAAATAAACTTACTTTTTAAAAATATTTTCATAAATCTGAATCTTAAAATTTTAATTAATTTATTTGATTCTGAGAATTTTTAGTTAATGTAAACATTACTCTGATAGCGTTTGACGACAATAGTTGCTAATGTTCTGCTATTTTAGAAACTTTATTTTCATTCTCTTGGTCTACTTTCAATGAAAGGGATTTTCAATACAAACCAGACAATATGCGAAGATTTTATTTTTGTTGTCCAAATGCTCTCGCATGATGCACTATAGGCTTACCTTAAAATGTAGTTCATCCCTGCTTTGGCTACCTTTGGCGTTTAATCTACCAGTCAACAATCATGTATCAATTCATATTTTATTCTTTGGAATTTTTATTGGCGAATTGCCGAAATCGTATTCGAAAAAAAGTCAACTGACGGAATTCAAATTCCGTTTTTGACTAGAAATCGAGAGATGTATCGATTTCTATAAATACCTGTATATAGTTTTATTTCCAATCCAATTAAATAACTTAAAATCTACAGAGTGTTCCGCCCCTTATTTCCACTCCAGCAAGACACAAATCTATCAAGACTAAAATAAATGTTCTAGGTATGAAGTTGATAAGGCATACAGGCTGATCAAGAAAAAGTATTAAGTAAAAGTAAATTAGTAAAATTGGTCAGACGAGATATTTCGTCAAACCACTTAGAGGATTAAACCGTTCAGGAACGGTTAAAATAGGCTTATAAGGTATACATGATGATCAAGGAGATTTGTGGTGACTCCAATCAAATCCCGTAAGCTTAAGGTATCCGACGATGATCATCCAAGCAAGTAAAACAGACTGAATAGTGGAAGTAACCGCACAGGTATTCGTCAAACAGGTGTTTATAAGTGAAACGTGTGTGCAATGCAAGGGAACCTTTCGTGACAGATGAAAGGTCCAATAAAGTATAATTAGTAGATCCCATAACTCATGGCTTTGAATGAATGAAATTTTAAACTTTGAAGGGGGGGGGGCGCCGGAAGGCAGGTTGGACTAGTAACGGACTAGAAACTGGAGGGTTACGAGTTCGAAACTCGATTCAACCAAACAGTCGTGTGGAAAGAGGGCTCAAATCACCTCACGTTGGCATGGTGTGGAAGTTTGAAGAGTGGAGTGCCAGCTCAGGTGTTGACCTGGTCATCTGATCGTGGTTCATTACAGTAGATTGACACTATCCTAAAAAGAGAGGTCATATTCTATCCAATGACAGAAACTATAACTGTCATACATTATGCTCTTAAACTTAGCAAGATACTAGGCGAAAAAAAATATGATTTTTATAGATTGCATGGGCGCATTTTAAATTCAGGTTCTTAAGTTCTATGGTTTATTAGAATTAGAAACTAGGGTTGCAAAAACTCATCTATATCGTTAATTCAGTATAATGTTTTCATATGTTATGTATAAGCAAATTTCTAAAATATTTCTTTTTCATTTTAGGTAAGTGAATGTTTGTTTCCGTCACAACACTGACCATCCGTGCGTAAGTTTCTTTATGAAAATATTCGAACATTTCCCATAGTCTCTTGGGGTGGTGTGAAGTTTGGAGAGTGGGGTGCCAGCTCAGGTGTTCTCGTCATCTGACGGGGGTTCGAAATTACGAGGCGCTATCTTCGGAACTTAACCTTCGCGACCGTCGCCAATAGCCCTTTGTGTTGCACCAGTGCGACGTTAATTAACTACCTACCTCCTATTTTATATTTTGGCATTTTAAGAAAAAAATATTTTCCGATGCTTGAAAAAAATGTTTAAGATGCAAAAAAGTGAGGAGCTGACATAACAAAATGTTTAAGATGCAAAAAAGTGAGGAGCTGACATAACAAAATGTTTAAGATGCAAAAAAGTGAGGAGCTGACATAACAAAATGTTTAAGATGCAAAAAAGTGAGGAGCTGACATAACAAAATGTTTAAGATGCAAAAAAGTGAGGAGCTGACATAACAAAATGTTTAAGATGCAAAAAAGTGAGGAGCTGACATAACAAATTGATGGTTGGAGTGTACAAATAGGGTTCGTGTATCCTGAATAAGCGGGATGAAGCAAGCATGCACCGCTGCACTGACAGCAATCAAAACCAAGAGAGGAACTGCCGCAATCTAGATCAGGGGTCGACAAACTTTTTTGACCACAGACCCCTTCAAGAGATTCTTGACTTTTTATAGACCCCCTCTATTTTCGTAATTGTAATAGGACAAGCAAAAAGTCGCTTATGTGAGTTTTAGATTGTTCATTTTAAAAATGAGTGTTTATTGTATGTATAATAGAGTAGTATATATTATTACATTGCTTTAGGTCAAAGGGATACGATTTTGTTTTTGACGTCTTTCTTAACATTACTTATTAGATAGCAGGGATAAATAATATATAATGTAAAATTTAATTTAGATAACAAAATAGCAATGCAATTTTACTTATATAAATGAAAACAAGACTTACACTATATGGACAAAAGTATTTGGATACTGCAGAAAATCGGAGGATCCATCTTAGTGTGGGGTTGTATTTACTGGTTAGGACTCGGCCCATTGCTTCATGTACCTGGTACCATGAACGCTGACATGTACCTCGACGTTCTGGATCATTCGGTCTTGTCTACACTAAGGCAATGCTACGGCGATAAGGGTTGTTTCTTTCAACAGGATCGAGCTCCATGTCATACTGCAAAACGTATGCTGGACTGGTTTCCTGAAAAGGAGGTGAATTTGCTTGACTGGCCTGCTCGGAGCCCCGATATCGATCCGATCGAGCACTTGTGGGACGAACTGGAGCAAAGGGTACGACACCGCCACGTACGCCCATCTTCACAATCTTTTCTCACAGCCTTGCAAGAGGCATGGCGAGCTATTCTTGCCCACACTTATAGAGAACTTGTGGAAAGTATGCCTCGACGTGTTGCAGCTGTAATACGAGCAAAAGGAGGGCCTACCCGTTACTAAATAGAATAATAAAGCACTTTTTCTGAAAAACGTGCAGTGTCCAAATACTTTTGCCTATATAGTGTATATTAACTTAGTATACAATTTACTAACATTGTCAATGTGAAGGGTGTGCTTCGTGACTGTAAAATTAGCGATGTAGGATTCAAAATGAGTCAGTTTCAGCCTTCAATCGCCACGGAATTCTATATTCACTCTTAATTGCGTTGTCATTCAGAATGGAGGTAATCCAAGTGAACAAAATTCAATATTAACCGTACAATGATGTCTTATATTTTTCTATCGACCCCTAACAATGTTATATCGACCCCTGTAGGTCGATATCGACCACTTTGGCAACTACTGATCTCGATCATCCATCAAAATGCTAGTTTGGAAGCCTTCTCATGCATTGGATACTCCATAAGATTACTATCGCCGCAATTTTTCTATGCTTAGTAATAAGCATTGCCTTTTTCCAATTCATGTATACTTTGATATTATGGGCTATGATAGATGAATGTAGACCTACCACAGATTGTCTCTAGTCAGGAGAATATTACTGCCGTGAAAAAGTACAACTGCTCCATAAAAACAGATGCCTCATTTATATCAGTTGCTGGGTGATGCTGACGGGTGGATAGAGGGGTAAAAAGGGTAGAAACGGAACTGTATTGTCTTTATTTGGTCGCTGGGGAGCTGCTGATGTGCCGGAGACAAAAGTAATTCCACCTTCAGCATAAAAATTCCATAGCCGCCTAGAACGTATGCCAGCCATCCTATAAAAATATTCAGACGGTTAGGTTATACAAGACGACAATTATACAAGGTGTGCACTGCGCAATTTAAAAAGGTGAACAGTTCTATAATGCATACGTTCGAACAGGCTACTTAATGGGCTAAATGATATCACAGATAGGAAATCTTCATGATGTCAAGTAGTGAGACATGATAATTACAGTGGGTATAGTGCATAGCGGGTGTATTGAAGTCTACAGGCATGATAGACTGAATAACGCTACATAGTAGGCTACATTGTAACATTGCAGTGTGGGCTTAATGATGTATAACTAGCTGGTAGGCTTGATAACACTTTATAATAGGCTACATTCCAACATTGCATAATGGGCTTAATGATGTTTATTGGCTGGTAGGCTTGGTAACACTTTATAGTTGGCTCCATTGTAGCATTGCATAGAGGACTTAATGATGTATACTGGCTGGAAGGCTGGATAACACTACACAGTGAACTGTGTTATGTTTGCAAGTCTACAAACAACCTAACATAATTTAGGGCTCAAAGTTCAGACGAACAGAATACATAACGGTACTTACTGGACCCTTGGTATGCGAGCAAAATGGCACGCAATCATCTATCTTCAGCGATGTGTCGCCGAAACTTTTGAACGTTTTTCATCCAAAGTCGGCGGTCCAACTCTTTCCAAGTCCTTCGAAGACAACCACGGAAATTCGAAGATTTATATTTAAAAGTTTTCTCCCTACAACCTGTGAAAAACAATCCTTCCTCTTTAACAAGTGGAGCGGACACACCGTAGCGTGGATCTCCCCCGTTTCTTATCCCCCGAACGACTAAAAGCCGAAAAATTAAAGAGGCAAAAAATTATCTTCATTAGGCCGGCCCGATTGCTTCCACATCGTCGCAAATTGACTCCATAAACACAAAAAACCCCGTGAAAAATGGCGAGAGGAGGAAGAGTCCCTTAATAGTATATTTTGTGCTCTCTCTCTCTTTCTCTGCAAGAGACATCATCATCTTTTATGCAGCCCATAAATCACGACACACGGCCCTAATTCCTCAATTATGTCCCTCCCCCTTCCTTGTCGGCCACCAATGCGGAGGACGTAAATCATCACTCGATTGGACGGGCTGTCGTACATTTCGCAGATGACTTCGCCTCGCACCCCCATTCCACCTCCTCCGTCACCAATGTGGTGGAATCGTCTCGGAAGACGGGGATGAAAAAGGTACGAAAGGGGTCAGCGCGGTTTGGAAGGATGTTGTGTCCGAATTCTTTTTTCTGTACGCTTGCGCGGATTTCGAACGTCCGCAACTCGCGACTGACACTTTCGTATTTGTTGTTGACAGGAGAGCCAAAGGAAGGGTGGACGTCTTTAACCATATTTTTCTTTTGAACTTCGACCTGTAGAATTCCATAGCATTTTTTTCTGTTGCTCCACCCCAGATTTGATTTCTGTGGTTCACGTTTGATAGAATCGTTTGTCGATTGAAAAAAAATGTAAATAAAATTTCGACTTGTCCCTTTTTCCGAGAGGGTGCAGGAGCCGTCGTGGCTCAGTGAGTATACCCATTGCACTAGCAACCTTCGAGTTGCAGGAGGCGCAGGTTCGATTCCTGTCAGGTTCTTCCCTGGGTGTATTTCTCTCTTTTGTGTCAGTAAAACTTTCATTGGGTGTGTTTTATTACTTGATATTGTATGTCTTGTGTCTGACGCAGCATGGCCAAATATGGCCCTTGCGCCATAAACCCCAAAAAACCAACCATGACGTCTGGCTCTAATTGTTACACATGAATAATTCAGTGTCTAATGTCGTCCAAACGGCGGTAAATCGAGTTTTGAGTAATACCGACTTTTTCCTTTGGGTAGTTTGCTGAGTAGCGAAATGTGTCTTTCCAATCTATTTAGCTTGTTTAATTCTAGAATGGTCGGATGGCTGCATCCTCCCAAGAAGCATTGACCCGCAAATGGAAGGGCTCTGAGCGCCTGCCAAGTATTCTCGCTCATTATTTCATAAATGAAGGAGGGCGAAATAAAACTTGAGATTCTTCCAAAATAACCCCAACTGAATCATGTCTAGGAATCCTTCCTTGCCGTGCGTTGGCGACCGCTTTGGCGATTTCTCTTAAAAGGCTCCTGCTTTAATGTGGTGGTATAACAATCCTTTTAGAGAGTATCTGGGTCTACGTTTTTGTGGTTTATGGCGCAAGTGCCATATTTGGCCATGCTGCGCCAGACACAAGACATGCAATATCAAGTAATACACACGCAATGAAAGTTTTACTGAAGCAGAAGAGAGAAATACACCCAGGGAAGAACCTGACAGGAATCGAAACCTGAGAAATCTGAACGTATCAATTCTTAATGGCTTTCGATGATATCGAATCAATATACGTATTTGATTCGATATCAACAGACGTAATAAACGTAATTCGATACAAACGTAAACGTTAATTTGATACAAACGTAAACGTAATTCAATACAAATGTAAACGTTAACGTAATTCGATACAAACGTAAACGTAATTCAATACAAATGTAAACGTTAACGTAATTCGATACAAACGTAAACTTTTTCGTAAGAGGACAATCGAATGGGTTGAATGGTGTCGACTAATTTACAAGGCATCAAAGCGCTTAAAATTGCAAATTTTACTTCTAAAAATTGAGTTTTCCCCGGAGAAACGTGGCTCAGTGTGTGCCCACTGCGCTAGCAACCTGAGATTTATTGGCGGTGTAGGTTCGATTCCTCCCTGGGTGTATTTCTCTCTTCTGTTTCATTAAACTTTCATTGTGTGTGTCTATAACTTGATGTTGTCTGTCTTGTGTCTGTATGGCCAAAGTATGTATTTTGCACCATAGAAACCCAACAAGCAACCACCCCCAACCGAATCGGTAGGTGACGTCATTTCCCCATCACCCCGTAACTGAACCTCCCCAATCGAACGGTACAATCGGGGACGGTACGCACGGAGATACGGTCGCGATCAAGAAGTCGATTAAACATACACATTTTATATAGTCTCTTTTAAAATAAATCAATTCTCACTCACACATCTCTGAAACGCTTCACCCATAAAAAGCAAGGTGATACAAAAGAGCATGAATTCCCGTGATTTTTATCCGAAGCTTTTCCTTCCTCATTTCACTTCATTTCAGAAAAGGAGCCCCGTATCAAAACCCTCCCCTTCCCATAAACCTTAAGTTTCCAATCCGCAAAGTGTGGCGAAAATGAAGACACTAATTTTTTTTCCAGTGTGGGAGGGGGTCTGATAGTCATAAAAATAGAACAGCGTGAAATTACCCTTCTCCTATTTCTTCTCTCCACCCCTGCGCGACCCCCTCGCCGGTTTTATTTCCCGAAAATAAAATATCGAACAAAAAATGTAGTGGATCCATACATTTATAGAGTTTAAGCTCCCCCAAGAAAGGAGAAGGGAAAAAATTAATAACTCTAAAAAGCGTCAAAAATAGAAAAAGAAAATGGGAATAAAGTACCTCACCCCCCTTATCGTTTGCAAATTCTATCGGCGTGCTGGAATCAATTTTCCCCTACAAAAGTGGGGGGCGCTACTAAATGCATTTTCTAAAATATCTGACACCGGAAAGAGTAAAATACCGCTCTAATAATCAATGGTTAGACAGCGGTTGCAGTTAGAGAAGAAACAGTGCCATATGTCGTTTGCGTTTGGGAGCTGAGGTGAGATGTCACCGGCCGACATTTTGGGTCCTCCCTGCACCCCGGTTCGACGTGAGATGGGATCGAAACAAAGACCGACGTGTACAGGGAAGATGGTGCACGTTCGATCCGTCGTGGCCTCCGATGTCCTCACGTTGGCGTGGTGTGGAAGTTTGGAGAGTGGGGTGCCAGCTCAGGTGTGACCTCGTCATCTGACCGTGGTTCGAAATCACGTGGTGTTGTCCTCGCGGATTTTTCCCTTCGGGTTTGATCGCCAATAGCCCGTTGTGTTGCTCCAGTGCGACGTTGAGATACCTACCGCTATAGATGGTCACTTTTGGTAAAAATATCGATTTTCTGGATCCCCGAAGCCCGTAGTATCCATACACTTAAATTATCGGACAAAGAGTATCGACATTTTAATACCAGCAGAAAAAGCTAGGGGAGGATTGTGGATTTCAGCCTTCACCGAAACAACAGAAAAATATAATTTCCATCTACAGTAGCCCCTCGATATATCGCGCATTCGGTTATACAGTTCTCTTTTACTTGCTCCCCGAAGAATTTTAACGAACGCTAGAGTTCAGTGGTCTCTGGTATAGGTAGGTATTTTAATTAATATCACACTGGATAAACACAACGGGCTATTGACGACGGTCCGGGATCAAACCCGAAAAAGGAAAACTTCGAGGACAAGACCACGTCAATTTGAACCACTGTCAGATGACAATCTCTGAGCTAGCACCCCACTCTCCAAACTTCCACACCATGCCAACGTGAAGACATTTGAGACCACGACAGATTTAACGTGCACCAACCCCTTTGTACACGACTGTCTTTGGTTGGATTCGAACTCGCGACCATCCGGTTGCTAATCCGTTACTCTTCCAACTGGGCCACCACTGCCCTCAATGGTCTCGAGCATCACATGGGTAATACTAATTTGAATGTCTCGTGTGGTAGGTAGGTATTTAATTAACGTCACACTGGAACAACACAACGGACTATTGGAACTGAATCCGAAGTGGCATTAGGGTGTCTCGTGTGGATGAGAATCTTGTCTTGAATATTCCATCGCATACAGCATTTTCACCATCCATTTTGTGTTTAACTTGCGATTTTACTTAATTTTAAACACAATTAACACTAGCAGAACACACAATACACACTACTGTTTTTCTTCTATTCTCCCCAATCGGAACTGTTTATCAGCTTTTTCCAAGGAAACAAGTCCATGATTTCTTCTGCGCATGTGCCCCGTTTGAAAGTGCTAGCGCGTCTGCTGTTCCTTTTGAAAGCAAGTACGTCGTAAATGTTTTTAGGAGCGAGAGTGCATTCGCTCTGTTATCCGTTTGGAGATGTGTACCGTTTTCGTTTCTTGTCTGAATAAATGTTGTCTCTTCCTGAGATTTTACTTTATTTTTCTATAGCTCGCCTGATAAGAAGTTTTAACACCTAATTAAATTGTGCCTCTATTTCTGATAAACGAGTCTTTCAACCTTCGCTGTATCACTTCCCTCTATACACTATATGGACAAAAGTATTTGGACACTACATGTTTTTCAGAAAAAGTGCTTTATTATTCTATTTAGTAACGGTAGGATCTCCTTTCGCTACTATTACAGCTGCAACACGTCGAGGCATACTTCCCACAAGTTCTATATAAGTGTGGGCAGGAATAGCTCGCCATGCCTCTTGCAAGGCTGTGAGAAGGGATTGTTGTGAAGATAGGCGTGCGTGGCGGTGTCGTACCCGTCGCTCCATTTCGTCCCACAAGTGCTCGATCGGATCGAGATCGGGGCTCTGAGCAGGACAGTCAAGGAATTTCACCTCATTTTCAGGAAACCAGTCCAGCACACGTTTTACAGTATGACATGGAGCTCGATCCTGTTGGGAGAAACAACCCTCATCGCCGTATCATTGCCTTAGTGTAGACAAGGCCGAATGATCCAGAACGTCGAGGTACACGTCAGTTCATGGTACCAGGTACATGAAGCAATGGGCCGAGTCCTAACCAGGATAAACAATCCCACATTTTCTGTAGTGTCCAAATACTTTTGTCCATATAGGGCATATGGGTCAGGTATCCCGGTTTGAAGAGCAAAGGATTGGCAATCGGAGAGTTGTGAGTTCGATTTTCATCACTTTTGCACATAAAAACAAAAGCCAGTAAGGTATAACGAATAAACAATAGCGTAGGTATTAAAAATTTAGATTTTTTTTATGTATATGTAAGTGTGTATGCGTTTATTTTTCAATAAATAAATTATCTTGCAACAGAAGTAATTTCCTAAATAAAGAAACAGGAGCACATTTATCAAGAGGGCGCGAGAACTTATTTTTAGATTCAAGGGGGGGCCGATCACTAAAATGGTTAAGAACCACTGATCGGACGACCCTGCATATTTGGGTAACTATGTACTGATATCTCTGATTTTAAGGGGACCAGGCCCCAACCATAAAATATCGGGGCCCAAGTGGATCGGCACCCCTAATGTGGGTATTTTGTTGAAACTAATTTGGTTTCGCATTGGTCATATTAATACCAATCATTCACGTTTGAGGGTCGGCCCTTCTATTCAATTCGGAAAGAGCAGAATGTTTGGGCCCTTTGTAGCTGGGGCCCTTTTATTAATTGCAAGAAGTGGAACAGACACGAAGAAATTTAGTATTTCGGATATCAATACCTTCCCCCTACCTGAGCTGTCAAACGATATTGGGGGTGTTCCAAAATGGCGCCATCCCTTCCGTGGCATGCCGTGGCCGTCAGCCAAGGGGAGGGAGGCGAAAATATGAAAGAAAAAGACTTATTCACAGTCTTTCCTGATCCTAAACCATTACATTGGCCTCTCAGTCCGAAGATAATGGAAAATCAATTGTTCTGACGTTCGCAACTGCTGCTTCCCTTTTGCTTCTTTAGGGCTTTCAGTGTTGTTTTAGTGATGCCACTCGATGCCACCCCCCTCCGACTTCAGCGCCACCTACATTCCAAGCCATGCGCTTGTCTCGTAGTTGCGATCGGTAGGATCCTGGTTCGATTCTTGCAAATGCGTTTAACATGTACACATTCGTTTGAGGTTGCGGAGTGTTGGACTTTGCTCTTACTGAGTGATGGAGACGCGGTAACCCAGTTGGAAGTGCAACGGATTAGCAACCGACAGGTTGCGAGTTCGAAACTCGGTCCATCCAAAGACCGCATGTACACGGAGGCTGGTGCACGTTAACCCTCTGCATACGTCGGGGCAGAACATCGTTTCCTTCTTTAGTTACGGCAGCCGGCCCGGCAGCTTTACAAGCAACTTGCTGAAACCGGCCGAAATGGCCTTTATAATACTCTCCCTCAGGAGGAGAGGGAAAATGTCTCGTCCCATTATCACCTAATGTGCCTGCTTCTAGTGTCGGGTCGTGGGTATGCCTAGAAGGAACATATTCGTCCCGGGTAAACTGAAAGTGCGTTGGTCACTTTTTAAGTGTATCTCTTTTCATTTATTCAACCACTCACAGACTAGATGCTCGAGATAAACAATTTGCTAGACTCCCCATCGATAACCCTGGTATCTTTGTCAACGGGGAGATAAGGCTATTCACGCGCGGGTCTCTTTGTAGCACATAAAAGAAGGGATGGAAATCGTAATGGGCTTCGGCGATTCTTCAGGAGTTTGAGGTCTGATAGAATCCGATCTTTTCTTAACGAGGGGACTCGAAACTTTCGGCCGGTTGGGCCGGTCGTGTACAAAAGGGGCTGTTAAATTTGTCGTTTCCTCCAATGTCCTCACGTTGGCGTGGTGTGGAAGTTTGGAGAGTGGGGTTCCAGCTCAGGACCTTGTCATCTGACCGTGGTTCAAAATGACGTGGTGTTGTCCTCGGATCTTTCCTGAGATAATAAACCGCATAGTGTATGGATTATATTATCAGCTCTCAATTTGGCATTCGTTTTTCAATGCTTTTCAACGTTAAATTCTGAATTATAAATATATTTGAATATTTTTATGATAATCGATCGAGGACAGGATGAAAATTCAAATTTCCAGCAGCTTTCTATTTAAATATTTTTATATTTTTGTTTCAAAGGTTTTCGCCTTTGGCAAAATATAGGTAGGTAGGCAATTAACGTCGTACTGGAACAGTAAGTATAAAGGGCTATTGGCGACGGTCCGCGATCAAACCCGAATTGGGAGTTTGTTTGCTTTGGAGGTTTTATAGCTCAAGGGCCATATTTGGCCATGCTGCACCAGACAATGCAATATCAAGTAATTCCCAAAGGGAAAGATAGGAGAGTAACACCTGGTAATTTTGAACCACGGTCAGATGCCTAGGTCAGCTTGGATCACAAGTGGATCCGAGACCACAGAAAAATATAGGAACCCATAGCGAAATACCAGACATTTGAAGCAAGTAATTTTGTTTTAAGAATATATTTTGTGTATCTCGATGCAGTTCTTTCATCGATTTGTGCACAACAGAAATCGCTGCCACTTTTTCCTATTATCTCATAAAAAATCTGCGGATGGATCGATGCCAAAAAAATCGGAATCGCATCATGAAAAGATCGATCTTCGAGAGAACGAATCCACAATCACTCATGAAACACTCGGCCAGCCTTATCTGGAATACTCGTCGCTCCTTAAACGGCCGTTTGTTCTGGGTCAAAGTCAGACGAAACGGTTTGCTCTTCGCCTTGTGTTCCTGCTCTGAAGCTGTTTGTGGGGAGGTTCGATAAGCCGGCTGTTATCCGGCGTTTAACGAGTCCGGGTGAATTCCTCTCCCCGACCTAATCTCTTGTTTATGGGCACGACCCCCGACCCCTGGTAGGTGGCGGAGATTAACACGGGGTCCTCCATCCATCATTCAGTGGTAACGTTTGCTATGAGGAAAGTGCAGGAACGTGGTAGCCAAGTTGGAAGAGCAACTGTAGGTAGATATTTTAATGAACGTCGTACTGAAGCGTAATACAGCGTGCTATTGGCGAGACGGTCTGGGGTAAATCCAAAATCCTTTTTTGGACCTTGAGCCATGAAACCCAACTATCAACCAATCAATCCCAGGATACCTCGTCATCTGACCGTGGTTCAAAATTAAGTGATTTTAAGGGGATCCGGCACATGAAAATTCGAAAAAAATCATTTTTGAGATATTTGCTGTTTATGAAAATTTGAATTATCCTGTTTATAACGATACCTCATTTGTAGAAATCCGTTAATAGGAAGTATTATTTTTTGAAGTAGATGCACTATTACCGCGACGTACGTTTGAAACATCCAAAGGGACTTTTTTTGTCAAGTGTGTTTAGTTTCGGTTTCGCATTGGAAAAGACAACTTATGTCTAGGATTATATTATCTTTCTTTTTATATATTTTTATGGAGAGAAGGAAGTAAACCTCTCAACCTTATTCGATTTGTAAACAGTTGTTTTCACAATTTATTTTGGATTTGTACGTGATAAAGTTCGCTAAGGCACGTTTGCAAAAGTTCTGATATTGCAGAAAGCTTTCATTTATTTTCCGCTGTCTTTTCCTAGCTAATTTAATCCTTAAATTAAGCTAATTTAATGAATTGCTGTAAAGATGGTTCGTAAAAGAACTATTTAAAAAGCGAACAAACGTGGGAAAGAAATTCGACGAGGTTTATGTCGAAAATGAAAACGCAACATCTAATGTCAATGGTAGTGCTTCCAAGAAAAAACTGTTGCAGAATAACTCTTTGTACGATGAATAGAGGATTAATGATGAAAATTATTCGAATAATGTCATGAATTTGTCCTTGTTGATTCATGCTCTAGAGGAATTTGTTGTATGCAAGGAATGTGGAAGTAAAGTATCCTGCAGAACATTGCTTCGAAGTGGTACAGCACACAACTCTCTTGAAACTTTTTATGATTATTTGTGAACTTTTAAACGCTATAACACAAGGAGTAAGATATAAAATGCACATACTTTTTTTTTAATATTTTATCTAAAAAATTTCTAATTTTTTTGTCACTTTTTAAAAAGTTTATAATTTTGTGAATTTTTTAAAAAAATTAAAAACCCCGTGTTAAAGTCTTCAAAAGTATTCAAATATTACACAAAAAATTTCAGATTAATACAAAAATTTATGAATAAATGAGATGCACCAAAGAATATAACATGGGTGCCTATACAGGTGCCGGACCCCCTTAAGATTGATCCCGGACCGTCACCGCTGGTTGTGTTGCTCTAGTGGGATGTTAATTGAAATACCTACCGCATCTCCATGAAGAATCAAGATGATTCGTGGCTCTGTCATAGTATAGAACATGAAATGGTGACTCGGTATTTATGTATTTTTGGGGGTATTTTTTTGATTAACGTCACACTGGAGCAACACAACGGGCTATTGGTGACGGTCCAGGATCAATCCCAAAGGAAATGGTGACTCAAAAAATGCAGTTAGGTGAAAATCGCCGAAAATGCAGATACTCGCCTATGGCGTGGTAGCGATGTCTTGGGTCTGGCGCAGCATGAACAAATATCACCCTTGCGCCATAAAACCCCAACAAACCAACCAACTTAGAATATATGAGCGGAGTGGGGAGATTGATCCCGGACCGTCGTCAATATCCCGTTGTGTTGCTCCAGTGAGACGTTAACTACCTACCTTGATAAAGATTTTCGAGATTTGAAAGAATTCTCCATACATCTGGACGGTCGGACACACATGTTGGTTTAATTTTATGTTCCTTACCTCCCCTTAACCCTCTGGATACGGAGCCCGGCCGAAAGTTTCGAATCCCCTCGTTACGAAAGGCTCGGATTCTTTCAGACCTCAAACTCCTGAAGAATCGCCGAAGCTTGTTACGATTTCCCCTCTTTTCTGTGCTACAAAGAGACACGCTCGTGAATAGCCTTATCTTCCCGTTGACAAAGATGTCAGGGTTACAGACGGGGAACCTCGCAAATTGTTTATCCTCGAGCATCTAGTCTGAGTAAGTGAAAAGGAGATACACTTAAAAAGTCACCGCCGCCATTTCAGTTCTAATCCCTTCTAGGAATACCCACGATCCGACACTAGAAACCAACACATTAGGTGATATTAGGACGACACATATTCCCTCTCCTCCTGGGAGAAAGCATCGTAAAGGCCTTTTCGGCCGGTTTCAGTAAGTTGCCTGTAAAGCCGTTGGGCCGGCTGCCGTAACCAAAGAAGGAAACGATATTCTGCCCCGACGCATGCAGAAGGTTAAAGCATGCTCTGTTAGCTTAGGAACACCCTTCATTATCAACATTTAACAACCGTTAACCTTAGGCTCTGCCTTCCTAATAGAGATGTCTTCTACACGTCCACCATAAAAGACGACGCCCTTCTCATAAAACCCAGCGCGCGTTGCATCCGACGCAATCTGGTGCGAGTCCCATTTTAAAATAACGCCCCTGCTCTTCCACTCTCGGCGTAATAAAAGATTAAGCCGTCCTCCCAGATGATGCCATCCGGAGGATAGAAAAAAGTGATTTATAAACTCGCGCCGTAGAGAGCTGGAGTCGTATATATGAAAACGGGATAAACAGTTTCCTCAGACTTCTTTCTCCCGGCAGTTTATAAGCGGAGAAAGAAACTGCACGGATATAATAATGCAAAAAGGAGTAGCAGCAACCGAAAACGACGAGCTAATTCTACGTGGCATGTTTATACCGGCACAACAAACGGGGGACGGAAAAAAAAACTACATCTCTCTCTTCCTCTCCCAACTTTTGAAATCGTGAGAAGAAAAAGAAGGAGCGAAATTCTCGTTCAGTTTCTTCCATTCCGCCCCTGCCTTTGCAAGTGGCGAGGCAAATAGCAAATTAGATTTTGCTACTGAGACATCGGAGGCTCGTGCAGACCCCCCCCCCTTTTCCCTTTCAGAATGGGGGTGGGGTGCGAACAGAAGACGAGCGCGATCACGTGACCGGTGCCGTATCGCTTTCTTCTCATTAATTCGCAGGCCGAGGGGGGGAATTTGGAGCCAATTGAATTACGGAATCGGGAGGTGTTTGCTTTTTTTATTTGTTATTTTGATTGCTTTATTTATTTATGTGTTTTATTAGCGCAATATTCTTTCGCTGAGTCTTTCTGCTTCCAAAGAAATACAGGGTCGAGAGCTCTGTTCTTTCCAGAGAAGTTTTACCGGAAGGATTACAGATCGCTCGATGCGCCATTTCGTGCGGCCTGAGAGTTCTTATGTTGGCGAATTTCGGATTGGGTCTCTCTGGTGCCGCCTCGGGTTTGGTCCCGGACCGTCGCCAATAGCCCGTTCTGTTGCTCTAGTGCGACGTTAATTAAAATACCCACCTACTTCTGGTGCCGGAGCATCATTACGCGGATTGGAATATGTCTTCCATTTTTTTGGAAGGTAGATAGTTAATAAACGTCGCACTGAAGCAACACAACGGGCTATTGACGATCCCGGATCCATCCAAGGACAAGACAGCCTCGTCATTTGGAACCACGGTCAAGATGACGAGAACAACACTTGAACTGGCACCCCACTGACGAAATTTCCACACCACGGCAACATGAGGACATTTAAGGCCACGACAGATTAAACTTGCACCAGCCCCCGTGTACACGACGGTCTTTGCTGGACCGAGTTTCGAACTCGCACCCCTCCGATTGCTGATTCATTGTTCTTGCAAACTGGGCTATCTATCGCGGCCCTCCTTTTTGTAGTCAACTTTAGTCTGAGATATTTTGTGAATGCATATTACTGCATATATTATTTTATTCAGTGCATATCTTTGCACTGAAGCCTTTTTTACAGTTGAATACTTTCATCATGGCACTACATGAGCTTATTTGTGAACTACTTTGCATTACCATGGTACACAGGTCCGGATTTACAGAGTGCGGGTTGGTTGTTCGGGGTTGTATGGCGCAAGGGCCATATTTGGTCCTGCTGCGCCAGACACAAGACACACAATATCAATTACAAAGTGTGGGACTCAAATCAATCGATCTCTCCCCCACGATATTGGAAAGAAAAACAATTAATCAAATGACTCTTGTTGATACAAAGTGCTAACCTGGCAAGTGCAAAGTGCTAACCTGGCAAGTGCAAAGTGCTAACCTGGCAAGTGCAAAGTGCTAACCTGGCAATACCTGGAGTAGTCGACAGTAAAATGTATTTGTGAGAAAAAATAATCATTTAATTGTGTCGCTATGTAAGAATAAAATTATTTAATAATAAATACATCTTTTCTCAATCATCGGAGCCGCGGTAGCTCAGTTGGGAGAGTAGTGTATTAGCAAACGGAGGGTTGCGAGTTCGAATCCAACCCAACACCATGTACAAAGGGGATTGGTTCATGTTAAATTTGTTGTGGCCTCAAATGTCCCCACCTTGGCGTGATAAGAATTTTGGAGAGAGGGGTGCCAGCACAGGTCTGGCCTCTTCATCTGATCATGGTTCAAAATGATCTCGGATCTTTCGCTTGGGGATTGATCCCGGACCGTCACCAATAGCCCGTTGTGTTGCTCCAGAGCGACGTTAATTAAAGTACCTACCATAAAATATTTTTGACATCTTAGCTTCAATTTACGGCAGGTTTTGGCAGTTAATTAATCCGAGTACTACACCACATCATTTTGAATCAAGGTCAGATGTTGAGGTCACACCTGAGCTGGCACCCCACTCTCCCAAACTTCCACACCACGCCAACGTGAGGACATGTAAGGCCACGACAGATTAAACGTACGCCAGCCTCCTTCGTACACACTCGCAACCCTCCGGTTACTTATCCGTTGCTCTTCCAACGGGCTTCCGAGACCCAAATATTTTATGGATTCTGTATGTCCTGGTGCAGGAAGAATTCCACGGAGCCATTCACGACATCAACTCCAGAGACGCCACTGATAGCGTCCTTAAAAGACGCCACTGAAAGGATCCAACCACTGCGCGTCGTTGTTGCAGGGATTCGCGATCTCGAAGCGAGGATCGCATAACTGTTGCTCTCTCCCTCCCCCCTCGATCAAGGAGGGGTGGAAGAGCGCGGTGACCCATAAAAGGAGTGAATAAATTGATTCCCCTCCCGATAAAATCGCATCCCCCCACCCGGACTTCTTTATTGTTCCAAGACATCCCCGCTCTCGCTTTTAAGAGATTGGATGGAGGAGGGGTGGGCCTGAAAGAAATGACCACTGACCTGTTGCCCCCTCCGGATGGTGCGCATGCGCCGGCCGTGCCTTGACTTGTTGCTCCCATTTCCTGATGTTTATGCCACCAACTTCTTCCACGACTGTCTTAATGTACCGCATGATGCTGCTGGAGGGTGAGGCTGACTTTTGGAGGGTGGCTTCGGGGAATAAGTTCTCGAATACGGACAGCGTAGAGGATTCCTTCCCTCTGAGAATGCTGCCTCGTCATCTGACCGCGGTTCAAAATGACGTGGTGGTGTCCTCGAATCTTTCCCTTTGGGATTGATCCCAGACCGTCAGCAATAGCCGTTGTGTTGCTCCAGTGTGACGTTAATTAAAATACCTACCTACTTTCCCTCTAAGGGATTCACACGGGGCTTCGTGTGGTGGGGTGAAAGCAATACGGGGGTCGTTCGATCAGTGTGGTTAAAAAGCAAGCCAAAGAAAGTTTTTTCGTAAAAAAAATCGATTGTGTTTCTCAACATAATCGCAATTGCGACTGCACACTTGGTCCTGTAACGTCCATAGCAACAGCTCGGGATCAGAGGGGTCGACACCATTGACATCCGTTCGAAAATCAAGAAGCATCTATCGAGGTGGTCTACCATGGTGGTCTTACCCTCCATGTGGTCTTTGGACACAAATCCCTGATTGTACATTATGTAATTACTGTGTTTAACCCTTTCGGGCCTAATGGGTATATACGTCCCAGAGATTAGATTGGGTCAATAAATCCCACTTTTGAATGGGTTTTTACGTTTTCAGTGTTCTTAAGGAATTAGGGAATAAAAATAGGACTCAAGAAACCTGGCAATACTTTCAGATTGCAAATGGCGGACTTATGGTTTTGAGCACGCCCATTCATTCGGATGAATGAGTGACCGGAAACAAAAAGATGGTACAAAATGAGACGTTAGTTGCCCAGAAGCCATTTCCCACCACAATATGTACATGAATGGAGTTGACCGCTGTGATGAAATGGCTACTTTTTAGGGTCATGGCAGAAAATCAGACAAGTGGTGGAAAAAGATTTTTAGTTATGATTTGTGTTGTGAATGCATGGATTACGAAGTGTGATGTGGAACATGAAACAGGACCACTATTATCATTCATGGTCCCCTTAGCTGAGCAACTCATAAATGTTGGAAGGGAGAAAGCAAATACAAAAAGAACGCGAAAGTACGGTCGTCCATCAAAAAGAGCAAAAACTACTAAATTAAACTACTTTTCAGAGTTAAATTTTAATCATGCAAAAGTCGGGGCGAAAGAGTTAAAGTAAATAAATAGCGTAGTTGTAATTTTGTCTGAGTCGTCGTGTTTATTGGCACACTACTCTTCCCACTAAGTTGCAGTCCAGATAATTTCCGGTTTTTTCATCCCGTCGGAGGAGTACGATTATCAAAGGCTGCAACACACGGATTGACGACGATAATGACATCTGTATTCGACGGGAATTTCTTCCCACACAGAAAAATTTCCAAATTTGGGCTAAGTTTGGAAAATAGGACGGCCATCCACTTCTTTTCATAAAAGTGCTTTATCACCTCGCAGAAATTTTTTTTCATTTTATTGGCAACTGCAACAATGCTCACTTGAAACGTCGATAGAACGCACAGTGCCGCTTCTGGATGAAATTCGGCCTGAGCTAGTTCGAAGACTGACACTTGCCGGCCCTGATGTCACCCAATTAATTGTGTCGCCATCTCAGAAATTTAACAATCTTGTACTATACTACAGTGGAACTTTGATTAACCGTCAGGGTCGGGACCGTGACGGTTGTAACGGCAGCTAGGGAAACGATCATCACGACAACGTGGGAAAATGGAAAATCTTGTTGACTCAGGTGTCGAGAGGAAAAGCCCACACTCCATAACGACCACCCGAAAACATCTTAATGATTTCTTAACGACAGCCAGCCAGCAGGGGTCGGAAATCGCTGTGGTTTCAAAACAAAGGGCAGGCGCCTTTCTGTCGCTCTCTTCGACATTTCGAGACCAAGAAGATTGATATAAATGATGATGAGTTTCCGGCAGGGTTTGATGGACCCTTTCAAGTCCGCCGAAGTCTGTCGTAAAAGTTGAGGGGAAAGACCAACGTGAGACAGCCAATCAAGAACGTGAGAAATCTTCAACACCCAATCCAGCACCGACTAAAAGGCGGACCAGAAACGAAAAGGAGGAGTCGATAAGCACCCAACAGATAGAGTTTTTGGAGATATCATCAAAGAGGAGAGAGATCAAGAGAGAGAGATCACGAGAGGAAAGACGAGAGGAGAGACGGAGAGGATCAGAGAGCTTGGAGAGAAGCGGTCAACAGAGACCGTTTTTGGAGCTTGAAGTGAATATCCTTTCACTGTTGTGCATTTATCCCACCTTGGGATCCTATACTCGCCGGAGTATTTTAGTGAGAAAGGCTCGACCGTAGCCGTAAAGGATAACCCTCCTAGAGATCCGTGTAACTGTTCATCCTAGTAGTGATCCTGTCCAGAAAGACTGAGATTTCCTGCTTTGGAACTCTGTACTCACTCGAGTAATTTTGTGTTGAGAATAGGCTCACCCGTAGCCGTGCGTTAGATTTCCCCGAGCGAAATTGTGAGGCTCGCCAGCAGCCCTAAGCGCCTCGATAGAACTTTGGACCTTCCAAGGAACTAATATTAATGAACTTTACATTCATTTTCCGACTTTTTGTACAAATTGTAAAATAAACCAATTTAGTCCAGAATCGGATATTTTCAATGGTAACTAGTCTAGCTACCCGTGAATCAAGACGTTACAGACTAGTTAACTTTCTGGTGGCAGCAGAAGAGATCGACACCCAGTCGTGAAGAAGTAGCGGAAGCGATCGACACCCAGTCGTGAAGAAGTAGCGGAAGCGATCGACACCCAGTCGTGAAGAAGTAGCGGAAGCGATCGACACCCAGTCGTGAAGAAGTAACAGAAGAGATCGACACCCAGTCGTAAAGCAGTAGCGGAAGCGATCGACACCCAGTCGTAAAGCAGTAGCGGAATCGATTGACTTCGTTCGAGATCCAGTTCTGAAGGAGTATCGAACCGACCGACGCCCAGTCCTGAAGTAGCGGAACCGATTGACTTCGTTCGACATCCAGTTCTGAAGGAGCATCGAACCGACCGACATCCAGTCCCGGAGAAGTAGCGACTTCGTTCGACATCCAGTTCTGAAGGAGTATCGAACCGACCGACATCCAGTCCCGGAGAAGTAGCGACTTCGTTCGACATCCAGTCCCGGAGAAAAGGACGCCTGGTCCGAAATACAGTTACGGAAGACGCCGAGTCCCGAAAAAGAAATAGAAGACCAAGTTTTGTGTGGAAAGTGACCGACCAATAACCCTGATCTGAAGTAGATGAAAGTGACGAGATCCTGTGCAGCACGACAGCAGGTAAGGCTTGATTTTACTTTAGAGGCAAAAATTGTAGTAAATTAATGTGCTAGGAATTTAAAATTGTCTTAATGAAATTATATTGTATGTGTAATTGAGTGGTTGCAACATTTAGCAAAGTGCTGGATTTGAAAAATTTAGAAAACTATTGTGTTATCAATTCAGGAAGAACTTTCCTTTGAAATTAGAGTAAAAGTCATTTATTGAAATTAAGTACTGTTGTAATCTAAAAGTTATCGAAGTATTCTGTGTAGAGTTACGCTTAGTATATTTTGTGAAATTTGAGTTAAGATTGTTTTGAAATTTAAGGTACATTGTTTTATAGTGTTGCATTGTGTTTTAAGTATTGGTCACATATATTAGTATATTATTGTGTGTATAATTGTGTGTAAGGGACAGGAGAATTTTAAAATGGCATTTTTAGCAAGGCAACGTAAGGCAGATTTGCAGAAACTCGCTTATGAGTTAGGTATCGACCTAGGACCTAATGATAGGGTGTTAGATATAACCACAAAGATATCAGAGCATCCACAATACGACGAAGAATGGGTGAAGGCTCAGTTGCAGGTTATAGTAGAGGAACGGGAGATAACTGACACTCAGGCTAGAGAGGAACGGGAGATAGCCGAGAGAAATGCTAGAGAGGAACGGGAGATAGCCGAGAGAAATGCTAGAGAGGAACGGGAGATAGCCGAGAGAAATGCTAGGGAGGCGGAAGAGCGAGAAGAGCGAATTCGAATGTTCGATTTAGAAAAACTCAGAATTACGCAAGCTGCTGAAACAAATAGCTTAGGTTCGTCACAAACGGATAATTCTAGACCAACGAAAAACTTGAAATCCGTAATGCAAAAATTTGACCCAGAAAAAGGAGACATGGCCCTATTTCTCACCTTGTTTGAAAGACAGGCGAAAAAGATGGGAATAGATGAGGTTGATTGGGTGACTCACCTTCTTTACCTACTCCCGATGGATATTGCAGAAATTATCATGAGAGAGCCCCCTGAAAAATCAGAAGATTACGATCATGTTAAGAGTACCCTCCTAAATAGATTTAAATTAAATCCGGAAACATTCCGAACCAAATTTACACAGCATCAGAGACGATCAGGAGCGCCCTGGAAAGATCTAATATTTGAATTAAGGAGTTACTTAGAGGGATGGCTAGATGGAGTCGGAGTGCAAAGTTTTGAGGACCTCAAAAACCTAATGCTAACGGATCAAATAAAAAGGAGAGTTTCTCCTGAAATTAAGGAGCATTTCATAGATCAGTGGGCAGCCATAGTAGACCCCGAAGAATTAGTATTTAAATTGGACCAATATGAAGCCGCTAGACGCAATGTCAGGAGACCTCTCACAGCTAAGTTCCCAGAAAAACGTTTCCCAGATAAGCCAAAACCTGACAACAGACCTGCAGTAGTGAGGAAATTTGAGCCAGAAAAGAGCGAACGCTCGAATTGGAGGAACCCAAATCCTAATGAGCAAAAGTGGAGGAAGCGAGAATTTGAACGGCGAACAGCGCCGGCGTGTTACATATGCCATTCGACGGATCATCTGAGACCGCAATGCCCTGAATTAAGGAGAAACCCGAATCACGAACGCGTGAATCATTTAAAAATGGAGGAGAATTTCGCACCTTCGTTTGCCCCTTATCTGAGTGAGGCTAAAGTTAATGGGATAAATACCGTGATATTGAGAGATAGTGGAACCAGTTTGGACGTAGCTCCCAACCACTTAGTAAGACCAGATGATTACACCGGAGAAACAGTTTGGTTGAAACAGGCTCTGGAAAATCATTTCCGATGTTTACCGATAGCAACAATTAGTTTAGAAAGTGAAAAATTCGGCAAGATAATCACTAAAGCAGCGGTAGTGGATAAAACGGTAGAATTGAACCATTATCTCCTGGGAAACTCGACCCAAGAATTGCTCGAGGAGGCAAGGAAAAACCCACATTTAGTTAATGCTGTCGTTACGCGTAGTCAAAACAGGGGAAACAAAAGATCAGGGAGTTTGGAGAAACTCAAAACCCCCAACTGCGTTAGCGAAAAACCACCTCTTCAATCGAATAGCCAGGAGCGCGAGCTTCCCATTCATCTACCCCCTGCTGAAAAGCATACAATTGCGATTTTGAAAGTAACCCCCGAGGAGTTTTCCAACGCACAAAAGGAATGCTCTGAATTGAGTACGCTGTGGAAAAAAATGGAAGAAAAGCGAACTCAGGAATATAGGGTGGATAAAAATTTGTTGTTTAGGATAACCGCAGATCATCGAGGTGAGGAAAGGAAACAATTAGTCATTCCCGCAAGAATGAGGGATGAAATTCTAAGGTTATGCCACGAAGAAGTAGCCGCACATTTAGGCTCGACAAAAACCAAAGATAAACTATTGAGATATTATTTTTGGCCGAACTGCATTAAGGATGCTGAAGAATACGTCAGAACATGTGACCCGTGCCAGAGAGTGGGAAAACCAAGGGAAAAGAAGAAAGCCCCATTAAAATTAGTGCCGGTGATTAAAGAGATCTTCTCGAAAATTAATGTAGATACCGTAGGACCCCTTCCTTATTCAAGTAAGGATAATAGATATCTAGTAACTGCTATCTGCATGGCCTCAAAATATCCTGAAGCGATACCCGTTCGCGACATCAGTTCAGAATCGATAGTAGAGTCCCTCATGATTATATTTAGTAGATTGGGATTTCCCAGAGAAATACAGTGTGACTTAGGCACTTGTTTCACGAGCAATTTGACCACCACGTTTTTTGAAAAATTTGGCATTAAGGTTACACACAGCTCTGTAAGACACCCACAAAGTAACCCAGTAGAGAGGTGGCACAGATCCGTAAAAAGATTATTGAAAGTTTTGTGTTTGGAATCGGGATTAGATTGGGAGAAAAATCTACCCGCAGCTCTCTTAGCATTAAGAACGGTGACTCATGAGTCCACAAATTTTAGCCCCGCTGAACTCGTGCACGGAAAGAATCTTCGAACCCCCGAAACCTTACTTTTCGAACATTGGGTAGAACCGGAGGAAGAAGAAAATGTTGTGACCGAGTACGTGTTCGAATTAATTAACAGGTTGAAGCATTGTCAGGAATTGGCCTATGAACGAGTTTCAGACATGCAACATAAAAGGAAAACCTGGTACGATAAAGATGCCGTTCGTAGAATTTTTAAAAAGGGAGATAAGGTGTTAGTCATAGCGTCATCCAAACCAAACAAATTATCTGTTAGTTGGATAGGCCCTGGAGTGATCGAGAGTCAACTCTCAGATACTAACTACATAGTTAAGATGCCTGGTAAAACCGAAAAATCTCAGGTGTATCACGTAAATCTTCTAAAACCTTATAATAAGCGGGCGGAAGCAGTGAACTTACTGATTAGTGGAGAGAATGTCGGAACATCAGATTCGGATTTAGAGATAAATTACCCGTCGTCAAACCCCAATTTGTATGATTTCGAGGAGATAGTGAGGGATAGTGATTTAGCTGGAAAATGCAGCCCTGAACAAATCGCCCAACTCGAGACGTTATTATTGTCTCATAAGAAAATATTTTCAAATGACCCAGGTAGGACAGATTTGGTAGAACACGACCTAGAATTGATCAGTAATCAACCAGTGAGGTCAAAACCCTACAGGACGTCACCCCGACAAACGGAAATTTTAAAAACTGAAATCAAGAGGATGTTGGACCTCCAACTGATAGAGATAGGAGAGTCAGATTATACTTCTCCAATGATATTAGTGGAAGCTCAAGGCAAAGATCCAAGGCCTTGTGTAGACTACCGCAAATTAAATTCTATAATTAGAACCGAATATTTTCCCTTACCGAATATCGACGAAAGAATAGAGAAGGTATCAGCAGCAAAGTACATCACTGTCATTGATTTAACAAAAGGGTATTGGCAGATTCCGTTAAGCCCCAAGGCTCAGAGATTAGCCGCATTTGTGACTACTTTTGGAACTTACCGACCACTAGTCCTTCCTTTTGGTCTGGTAAATGCCCCTTTTTGTTTTTCCAAATTCATGTCACAACTCTTGCAAGGATGCGACGAGTTTAGTGTACCATATTTAGATGATGTAGCCATCTTTTCAAATACGTGGGAAGATCATCTAAAACACCTAGGCCTAGTTCTAAATAGAATCGCGGAGGCCAAATTAACGATCAAACCATCGAAATGTCGGTTCGCGCAAAGCAGCGTAAAATATTTGGGACACGAGGTAGGTGGAGGTCTCAGATCCCCTGCCGAAGCCAAAACAAAGGCAGTATTGGAATTTCCGGCCCCCAAAACGAAAACACAGATACGCCAATTTCTAGGCTTATGTGGATTTTATTCACGATATATTAAAAACTATGCTGTCATCGCGGAGCCTTTAACCCGCGCCTTAAAGGGAAAACATAGAAAGGAAGCGATAGAATGGACACCAGAGCATGAGCACGCATTCCAAACACTAAAAGGGAAACTCACCGAAAAACCCGTACTTTATGCCCCGGACTATAGTAGGGAATTTATCCTGCAAACCGATGCATCAGATAAAGGAATCGGGATCATTATGGCTCAACGAGGGCCACACAATAACGAACATCCGATCTTGTTCTTGAGTCGGAAATTTAGCGAGTGCGAGAAGAAGTTTAGTGCTACAGAAAAGGAATGTGCAGCTATCATTTATGCAATTAAGAAATTGCGACATTACCTAGATGGTCAAAAGTTTACAATCGAAACTGACTACAACCCTTTAGTTTGGTTGCGTACGAACGCAGGAAATAACCCTAGACTCATGAGATGGGCGTTGGCGTTGCAACCATTTGACTATACAATAGTCCACAGAGCAGGGAAAGACAATAAGCACGCTGATTGCTTAAGTCGCGTGGAATAAATAACATCTGACACTTCAAATGAAAATTTGATTGTAAATATTTAATAGTGTATAAATTGTGATCTATGTAAAATGTAAATACAAATGATGCTTGTGCTTGTAAATTATATAATTGAATAAGTTGTAAAATGTTGGAAGGTTAAAACCATTGGTTATAGCTGCCTCTGAAGTATTGTCAAGACCTCCTGTATGTCTAACCCCTTCCTTTTAGATTTTGCTCTCTAACACATCGCAAAATCTCTCTATGGGGGGAGGAATTCAGAAAGTTAACTAGTCTGTAACGTCTTGATTCACGGGTAGCTAGACTAGTTACCATTGAAAATATCCGATTCTGGACTAAATTGGTTTATTTTACAATTTGTACAAAAAGTCGGAAAATGAATGTAAAGTTCATTAATATTAGTTCCTTGGAAGGTCCAAAGTTCTATCGAGGCGCTTAGGGCTGCTGGCGAGCCTCACAATTTCGCTCGGGGAAATCTAACGCACGGCTACGGGTGAGCCTATTCTCAACACAAAATTACTCGAGTGAGTACAGAGTTCCAAAGCAGGAAATCTCAGTCTTTCTGGACAGGATCACTACTGTTATGTTATGATCTTCGATGTATGAGCCGAACTTGGGGATGTCCGCTGGATGGTGAGAGTCGAGGCGAAAGGGGGTGGCGAATGGGGGTGCTGTTCCCCTGAATGACTTGCCAGAGCGGAAGAGAGGAGGAGAGGCAGAGAGTGCGAAGGACTGCAAATCGGTGAGGTCGCAAGAATAAGACTCGGGGGACAAAAACGAAAACTCCGGACGCGAGCCAGCGTCCATGCCGAGACAGTCTGATAGAAGTCCAACAGAATCCCGGCGAGTCGTCTCCTCTCCTTATCCGGCCTGTCCCGGCCTCGGCCTCTCACCATATTCAGGTATCCGGATCCCCAAGGTAAAGCCGATTTGTTTTTAAACTGGACCCCACCAATAAATGAATATCAAGAAAAGGAGTTGATTATTTTACAAGTGCTAACCACTACACGACAAATGGTGCCGTGACCAGGATCGGCTTTTGCTGAGTGAAAGTCTTAAGTCTTCATGGACATAACTTGCGATCTCAGAGATTTTATTAATTTAATAAGGATTTAAATGCCGAATGATCAGATTAAGTGGGTGTCCAGCCTTTTTTTGTGTATTTATATTACTTGCGTGAATTAGTTTATTAATTGATATGTGTATTTCTTGTGTAGCATTAATATTGCTTCCCTAAATTAGCTTGTGATTTATGTGTGTATTATTCGGAAGCTTTGCTCCCTTTTAGACTGCTTTTATTATGCATGCTTGCTTATGATTGGTATTATAAATTTGTTGAAGTGGTATTCTTATGTGAGATGATAAAGGGTATCTATGTTATACAAGTGAATGTTATTAGGCTATTTATAAATTGTTTGTTTAAAAGAAGCAAGAGCATCTTATAATAAAAAAAAAAGGAAAAATGGCAAGTCCTCAAAATGGTGTGCCTGAGGGAATTGCAACCAACGCTACGGGGTTGCCGCAATTGCGATCGGAGGTTGGCGCGAGGGGGACCTTTTTCCCTTACAGTTTTTCCCCCGAGAGTCTGGGGTTAATACCCACTTTCACGGGGCAAAGAGGATCATATGATGTGCTAGAATTTTTCGAAAGGATCGAGGAGGTAGCTAAATTTGCGAATTGGACTCAGGACGAGTTGTACTTTGCCTGCAAGTGCAAGTTAGGGGGAGAAGCTGCGTCGTATTTTAGGGACATCCGTCACAGCATCGGGGGGTTTAAGGAGTTAAAAGATGCATTGCTGGAGCGGTTCGAAATAAAAACCGATACCTCCAGTTCCGTTCGAGAATTGTTGGAATTTCGTCAACCCTCGGACATGACTGTAGCCGAATTTTTCACGAAGGCCTCTGCATTGTCATACAGAGCTTGTTGTTCTGGGGAACTTTCAAATGAGATGGAGGAGGCCTATAGAAAAAAAATGTTGAAAGCCGTCCTATTGTCAAACTTATATCCTCAAATCAGGAGGGGCGTTGTTGCCAGGAATCCCTCCACAATAGAGGAAATTAAGCAGTTTGCTTTAGCCGAGGAGCGGGCTTGGAGGGATTGTAAGGGGGATGATCAAATTTTGGAACAGGCACAAATGTTTGCTGTGGTAAGGCGGGACGCTGAATTAGATGAATTAAGGCTTGCAAACAAATCTGTGACCGACACCTGCTCAAAACTTGCAGAGCAAATTCAAAAGTTAACCGAGCGAATTGAATTCATGAACACCGAGCATGCCCCTCATGGGTTTCAATTGGGAAGACGGAACAATCAGACAGATATCGAATGTTTTAATTGCGGAAGAAGGGGACACATAGCGCGATTTTGCAGAGAGAGACCTAGGAAGCAAAACAGTAATAACATGCGACCAAATCAGAGACAACCAAGAGGAGAAACTAGTGAAGGAAATTCTTTTTACACAAGAAATTATAGGGGGTCTTTAAACTAAAAGAGGGTCCGATCAACATACCTGTAGTTGATCCGATTGAACCCAATGTGCAGGTGGAAAGAAACTATGCGATGGAGGAAAGGGCAACAGATCTGCCAATCATCCAATGCATTATAGGGGG
Source organism: Meta bourneti (assembly GCA_933210815.1). Taxonomy (NCBI): domain Eukaryota; kingdom Metazoa; phylum Arthropoda; class Arachnida; order Araneae; family Tetragnathidae; genus Meta; species Meta bourneti. The sequence goes on along the minus strand of OW119930.1, from coordinate 93,762,805 downwards.
TAATAGTGTAAGAGCATTGTTGGATTCGGGGGCATCTCTCAATCTAATTCACAGGAGTGCGATACCGAAGGGTTGGAATTTGGAGGAAAATTGTAACGTTTCTTTGCGCACAATTAGAGATTCCGATTTGAATATTAAGCACAAAACATATTTAACTGTAAACATTGAAGGCCACGAATTTAAAGAGGAATTTTTCATAACCAAGGAGAATATTTCACCGAATTTTCAGGTAATTTTAGGAAATTCTTTCCTATTAAATCAAAATTGCAATCTAAACTTTCAGACTAAAACAGTTTGTGGTGAAAATTTTTTAATTAAATGGTCGGTTGACCCATGTATAAATGAAACGAAGAGGAGTTCGAATAACTGCTCATCGGTCCATAACTTAACACCCGCTGAACAAGATGATCGGATGAGAATTCGTAATTCCTTTTCCAGACCTTTCGCGTATCTGAATAGAAAAGAAACGATTCCTCCTTTTAGCCAGAAAGTTGTACATGCTAATGTAAGGGGAGAGATAGTGTCTGAAATGTTTTTGGCCGAATCGGCAAAACTTAAAAATATTGCCATTTGTCGTACTATTCATTGGAATAATAGCAAAACCAATATTCCGATCATGATTTTAAACACTTCTAACCAAAGTTTAAAGTTAAATAAAGGACTGAAGTTGGTACACCTTGAGCCCCTACAAAATGCGTCCGTGGAAGAGATAAATTATTTGCAGGAAGACTTGGTCAATACAAATTGGGGAGCTTGTAATGAAGCTGATTTAGAGTGGGAAGCAAACTTTAATTTTGATCACATTGAAGACAGCATTAAGCAAAAATTAATTAATTTTTTGAGGGAAAATAAGGATGTTTTTGCCAAATCGGTATTGGATCTGGGAGGATGTAGTGCCCTTCCACATAGGATCAATCTATCAGACCAGGTACCAGTTAGAAAAAAGGCCTATCGCGTTCCATATAATCTCCGAGATGAAATGGATAAGCAAATAAACGTGCTATTGGAAGCGGGGATTTTGCAGGAATCATCCTCCCCTTTTGCTGCTCCCGTTCTTCTGATAAGGAAAGCATCTGGAGAATTTAGATTTGTGACAGATTTTAGAGCGTTAAATGCTAAAGTTATACCCGATTCATACCCAATACCCAACATTAATGAAGCTATTGATTCTTTGGCTGGGGCTGAATACTTTTCAAGCTTGGATTTAACAAGCGGTTTCTTTCAACAAACCATCCATCCTGAAGACATTCACAAAACTGCTATCATTACTCACAGAGGCCTTTTCGAATTCACCAGGACACCCTTTGGTTTGTCAACCAGTGCTCCTTCTTTCCAAAGATTAATGTCGATCGTATTATCCGGTTTGCAGCCTTTGAATATTTCTTGCTATATTGATGATATTATAATATCCTCAAGAGATGTTGAATCTCACTGGAACAAACTTCAGTTGGTTTTCAACCGTTTGAGAATATTTAACTTAAAACTAAAACCTTCAAAATGTGTGTTCCTGAAGCAAGCGATACGGTACTTAGGTTTTTTAATTGAAAAAGGAGAGGTTAAACCTGACCCAAAAAATGTTGAAGCTATAGAAAATGCTAGGATACCTCAGAGTAGAAAGGACGTACGCCGGTTTTTGGGGTGCATTAACTATTACAGAAAATTCATCCCTGATTTTACTCAGCGCTCTTTAAATTTAACGAAGCTTACAAGGGAAAAGGAAAAGTTTTGTTGGGGTACGGAAGCTCAAAGAGAATTTGAAGATTTAAAGTCGAGCCTAACTAAATTCCCATGTCTTTCATTGCCAGATATGAGTAAGGATTTTTATTTATATACTGATGCTTCACAAGAAGCGCTGGGATGTGTTTTGGCTCAATTGGATGAAAAGGGCTTTCCTAGGCCTGTGGCTTATGCCAGCAGGAAACTTAAAGACGCTGAAACCAGGTATTCAACCACTGAGCGTGAAGTTTTGGCCATAGTCTTTGCCACTGGTTACTTCAAACATTACTTAATTGGAAGAAAATTTCAAATTTTCTCTGATCACGCCGCGTTAACTCATGTTCTGAAGCTGCGTGATCCAATGAACCGCATAGCTAGGTGGATTATGGCTCTTTCGCATTTTGACTTCGATATTAAATTCATAGCAGGAAAATGCAACAAGGTGGCAGATTTTTTGTCAAGAGGAGTTGCTTACCCACCCGATAATACTAATATTGGTCATGATCACCAATTGCTGATGGGAGAAAGGAGGAATAAAACGCGCACTGAAGTATCCTTGTTAAGTTGCTTACAGGACGATATTATAAAACATCAAGAAAGGGATTCTAAATGTCAAAGCATTAGAAAATTATTACGTAGTAACAGGGAAGTTAAGCCTCAATTTTTGAGTTTTTTTGTGCAAAATGAAGTTTTGAAATGCAAATATAAAGTACCGAGAAATTGGGATAGAGAGAACGTTGCAAAATTGGTAGTTCCTGCGATTATGGTGCCAGAAATACTTCGACAATCGCATGATTCCCCAATGGCGTGTCACCAGGGTTTACAAAAGACGTTAATCCGAATCAAAAGAAATTATTATTGGCCTGGAATATTCTCAGATGTACGGAATTGGATTCAATCTTGCACAAAATGTTTGCAGAAGCGAGCACATAAGCCAAAAAAGCTGGCTCCTTTGCAAAGAATGCCAATTCCGGAATTCCCCTATCAGAGAGTGGCAATAGATGTTTTGGGACCTTTTCCGATTTCAATGGATGGCAATAGATATATTGTAACTATGACCGATTACTTCACACGATGGGGCGAAGCATATCCAGTGAGATCCATCAAAAGTGAGGACATATCAAGGGTGTTATTGCAGTTTGTAGCCCGATTTGGTTGCCCAGAACATTTAGTGTCCGACAGAGGGTCCAATTTTATTAGCGAGGTTATAGTTAAACTTTACGAAATGTTGGGTATTCAAAAACATACGACTACAGCTTTTCACCCGCAGTCCGATGGTGTCTTAGAACGTTGGCATTCAACGTTAGCAAATGCCCTTTCTCATGTAGTGAATGAGAATCATAACGACTGGGATAGATGTCTAGAATTTGCTCTTTTGGCTTACAGAACTACTGTCCACTCAAGCACTATGGAAACTCCAGCATTTCTGACTTATGGGCGTGAGTTCAGGCTCCCCTATCAATTTCTGTTGAATCCTCCTCCTCGATCCTATTCGGAACCAGAAGATTACACTATCTCGCTATTGGGTCGTCTAAATACTGTATTTTCTAAAGTAAGAAAGAATTTATTAGCCGCAGCTGAAAGTCAGGAGAGGAATAGAAATAGAATAGCGGTAAACAAAGATATACAAGTGGGAGATTTTGTTTTTCTATATGATCCTTCAATAAAACAAGGATTATCAAAAAAATTATCTAAACCAAATAAAGGTCCGTACAGGGTCTTAAAGAAGTTAACCCCCGTGAATTTCCAGATATGCCCTGTTGACAGCCCAGGAAAGAATCAATCTGTACATGTTGATAGACTCACAAAAATGGTTGAAAGAAAAAGTTTTCCCGAATATGAAATCGGTTTATCACCCTCGTTTAAACCTGCTGATAGTGAAACCGATGGGCCAGTTTGTCCTGACAACTTCTCGTTGGGGGAAGAAACTTTTAGAGGACGAGCAGGGGTAAAGGGGTGGTTTCTTCCAGATCAAAAGATCCCTCCAAGAGATAACGGTCAGTTTACTGCTTTAGAAAGCGCTCAAAGTTCTCTGCCTGCCCAGCAGAATACCAGGAGTGTACAATATAATCTCCGTCCCAGGAGGCGCGGATTTGTGATTAGGGATTAAGAGAGATAGAATTTGTGACGTTTTTTTTTTTTTCTTTTTTCTTTTTTTCATACAATTCATGCGATTAAAAATATAGAGTACATTTCTATTATATTGTATTTTTAATGTAGTTCGGTGGTATTTGATGTTTGTATATATGTACAATTCTTGTATATTTAAATGATATCGTATAAATGTTATTCTGTGGTATCCAATGTTTTAATATACGTCCAGTAGGTAATTCAGAAGATTAAAATTGAATGCATTTTAGTTATTTTATGTAACAAATATGATTTGTGATTTAATGTGAAATTGGGCAGAGCAACCTAAGCGAGTTAAATACATAAGAAATTGACTTTTTTTAATTCAAGGCTGGATATCTTTCATGTGATCATTCAAACTGTTATATTGATGTGAAGAAAAAAAAAATTTCTGTGAAATTTTTCTTCGTAGGAGGGGGATATTTATGTTATGTTATGATCTTCGATGTATGAGCCGAACTTGGGGATGTCCGCTGGATGGTGAGAGTCGAGGCGAAAGGGGGTGGCGAATGGGGGTGCTGTTCCCCTGAATGACTTGCCATAGCGGAAGAGAGGAGGAGAGGCAGAGAGTGCGAAGGACTGCAAATCGGTGAGGTCGCAAGAATAAGACTCGGGGGACAAAAACGAAAACTCCGGACGCGAGCCAGCGTCCATGCCGAGACAGTCTGATAGAAGTCCAACAGAATCCCGGCGAGTCGTCTCCTCTCCTTATCCGGCCTGTCCCGGCCTCGGCCTCTCACCATATTCAGGTATCCGGATCCCCAAGGTAAAGCCGATTTGTTTTTAAACTGGACCCCACCAATAAATGAATATCAAGAAAAGGAGTTGATTATTTTACAAGTGCTAACCACTACACGACACTACTAGGATGAACAGTTACACGGATCTCTAGGAGGGTTATCCTTTACGGCTACGGTCGAGCCTTTCTCACTAAAATACTCCGGCGAGTATAGGATCCCAAGGTGGGATAAATGCACAACAGTGAAAGGATATTCACTTCAAGCTCCAAAAACGGTCTCTGTTGACCGCTTCTCTCCAAGCTCTCTGATCCTCTGTGATCCTCTCCGTCTCTCCTCTCGTCTTTCCTCTCGTGATCTCTCTCTCTTGATCTCTCTCCTCTCTGATGATATCTCCAAAAACTCTATCTGTTGGGTGCTTATCGACTCCTCCTTTCCGTTTCTGGTCCGCCTTTTAGTCGGTGCTGGATTGGGTGTTGAAGATTTCTCACGTTCTTGATTGGCTGTCTCACGTTGGTCTTTCCCCTCAACTTTTACGACAGACTTCGGCGGACTTGAAAGGGTCCATCAAACCCTGCCGGAAACTCATCATCATTTATATCAATCTTCTTGGTCTCGAAATGTCGAAGAGAGCGACAGAAAGGCGCCTGCCCTTTGTTTTGAAACCACAGCGATTTCCGACCCCTGCTGGCTGGCTGTCGTTAAGAAATCATTAAGATGTTTTCGGGTGGTCGTTATGGAGTGTGGGCTTTTCCTCTCGACACCTGAGTCAACAAGATTTTCCATTTTCCCACGTTGTCGTGATGATCGTTTCCCTAGCTGCCGTTACACGGTTAATCGAATAGACGGATAACAGAACAACCTTAAACAACAACCCACCCCATCCATTGCATATGAACAAATGATAAAAAATGCACGTTTACGAACTGGAAATACACTGTACATGTATTTTATTTTACAGAAACAAACAATATACAATTTACATTAAATACAGTATAGTACATATGTACATATTGTTACATAAACTTACGCTCTAGACGTACATATTCAAATTTTAAAATAGTCTCATTTTCTTATTTCTTCGAGGCGCGTGCTTTCTGAGCGACAATGTTCCGTACTTTACGTAGAAGTATGTATGAGTACAGTATGTATGCATGTGTGTACGTATTAACAACTTTTAATAATTAATTAACTTTTAATAACGAACTGACGGTTAACAGAAACTGACGGTTAATCAGTTTCACTGTACTTAGAAATCTTGTGACGCCCAAAGGGCTAAAAGGCCTTTAAAATGCCACGTTTTTTTATTTTTTGTGTTGAGCATTTTCAAAATAATTTTTTCTTAACATTCACTGAAAATCCTTCAAAAAAATTTCGAAGCCTTAACTTCCTTCATTGTTTTTCCCCCACAACGCACGTTAGGACTAACTAGCCACAGCGATTGGTTGAAAGATTTCTTTGATTCTATTGGTTGGGTTTTATGGCAGAAGGTCCAAACGCTAATTGGATTGGATGCTTGGGTTTTATGGCGCAAGGTCCAAATACTGACAAGATAAAACAATGAAAATTATGCAGATATATAAGCATTAAAAGGAAGTGTGGGAGAAAACAAGCGCAAGAATTTTTATCAGAATAAAAGCTGGTGAAAAACATGTTGAAAAATTGTATTAAAATTAATGGTTGGTTGGAGTTTTGTGGCATAAGGGCCATACTTGGCCATGCTGCGCCAAACAAGGTTTATTTATTTACATTGTTAGTGTCGTATCAAGACTTAATGTAAGCATATAAACGAACTCGTCTCAGTCGATCCGAGTATATAAATCACACGACTGGTCGTGTTTCGCAAATATTTATGCTGACTTTAAAATAACACTAAAAGTCTTGTCTTATACTCATGTACTCTACCTCGAAATTCACTTATTTGTCACTTTTCAAGCACTGACATGGCAGAAAGGATTGCAAATATGTTAGATGGTAATGTTACTGAGGAAAATAAATTCAAAATGTTCACATTTTTATACTTTTCGTGTTGCTACTACTCCCCTTGGTCAAGGTATAATCTAGACCAAGTCCAAAACCCATTTAGTACAAGTCGCACAGCGATCTGGTTGGATCGTCCAGGAAGTTACGTTAGGTATTTAATTAACTTCGCACTGGAGAAACACAACGGGCTATTGGATCCATGTCGAAGGGAAATATCCGAGGACCACACCACATCAACGTGAGGACATCGGAGGCTACGACAGATTTAATGTGCACCAGCCCCCTTGGTACAAGACTGTCTGGTTCGATTCGAACGTGCGACACGGGGGTTGCTAATCCGTTACTCTTCCAACCGGACTACCGTGGCCCTTTATTGAAAGATATTGCAAAAATATTATGCGTTTACCATAGTTTATTTTGACAAGTTAGTAAAAAGATAGTGAATCGAAATAGTGGACACTTTCACGCCCTCCGAATAACTTCGCCCGACCCCCTTTCGAGTAGCGTCCTAAAAGGGTTAAAACACTTGTTTAAAAAAAGCCGAGAAGCGTGTGCTCCAATGATTTCTTTGGGAGCTATTCTGAGGGTGGCTGCGAATACTAAGCGAGAGGAGGAGAACGATTAATCTGGGAGCGCCCTTATCTCTTCCGCAACGACCACCTTCCAAATGGCCGCCCTTATCTGCGATGGGCGCGTTTTGTTGGGGCTGTGGGATTTGCAGGGGCTTAGCGGAGGCGCCCCTATTCAATAAACACGCGTAGGTTTTAGGCGAGTGTAATTAAAATGAATGGGATGGCAGCTTTCCAAGGGCTGTGCTTTTCTTTCATTGATTGGGAGGGCGCTCAGAAGGGAGGCGATTTCCTTTCCTCGAACACCCCCATGGACAGAAATACCCCAACGCCAATTATTTTCTCAACCTCCCGATTCGACATTCGGTAGGTAGGACATCTGCCCTGTGTTGCTTTGGTGATATTTTAGTCCTCTTGATGTATCGTGTTTCTTGGGGGACGATGTATCGAGAAAAACGTACTTATTGGAAATAAAGGCTCAAATTCTCGTAAAACCGACACTTTTTAACTCAAATTATTAAAAAACCTGCAAGCTAAACACAAAATTGATGCTAGAACCTTTTGACATGAAACCAAATACGGTAGCATATTTTTGGAAATGTTCTTACAAATTCGTTCTCTCATCCGCTGGAACCACGGTAGCCTAGTTGGAGGTGTAACGGATTAGCAACCGGAGGGTTGCGAGTTCGACACTCGGTTCAGCCGAAGACCGTCTTGTACAAAGAAACTGGTGCACTTTAAATCTGTCGGCTTCCAATGCCCTCACGTTGGTGTGGCGTGGAAGTTTGGAGAGTGCGGTGCTAGATCAGGTCTGACTGGTTCAAAATGTCTTCGGATTTTTCCTTTCGGGATTGATCCCGGACCGTCGCCAACGGACCGTTGTGTTGCTCCAGTGCGATGTTGATTAAAATACCTACCTACCTCTGATCTACACTGTCGATACGCCTGAATCTCTCATATGAATCCAGTTTTGAACTACTCGAAGCAAGAGACCTTCGAAATCACAATTCTTAAGAAATATATTGAGATTTCGTTTGCTGTTCGCTAATCAGAAATTATTGAATAACAAGTAACAAAAGCGATATATCGAGTCAAGGTAAAGGGTAGAGTAGTTTGAAACTGGCGACACTTGTTTGTGTTTATTTTATTTTAAAGAATTACTGGTGGCCAACAAAAATAGGCAACTGTTCTCACGTATTATTGGTGCCCCCTTTTTTGTAGGGGCAGCGGTAGCCCGGTTGAAAGAGTAGAAGATTAGCAACCGGATGATTGCTAGTCTTCAACCTGATGGTTGCTGATCTTCAATCGGATGATTGCTAATCTTCAACCGGATGATTGCTAGTCTTCAACCTGATGGTTGCTGATCTTCAATCGGATGATTGCTAATCTTCAATCGGATGATTGCTAGTCTTCAACCGGATGGTTGCTGATCTTCAATCGGAGGGTTGATCTTCAACCGGAGGGTTGCTGATCTTCAACCGGAGGTTTGCGAATTCAACCAAAGACTCGTGTGCTAAGGAGGCTGGTGCACGATTAATCTGTCCTGACCTGAAATGTCCTCGCGTTGACGTGGTGTGGAGGTTTGAAGAGTGGTTTTCCAGCTCAGGTGTTGACCTCGCCATCTGACCATGGTTCAAAATGACGAGGCGTTGTCCTCGGATCTTTCCCTTAGGGATTGATTCCCGACGGTCACCCTTAGCCCGTTGTGTTGCTCTAATGTGACGTTAATTCTTACCTACCTACATCTCTGATAGTCAAATTTTCCTTGTCATAGCATCATCATAAATTCTTTAGTGCCTAGGGGCACACATAAGGCCTTTAATCTAGATCGCCAAAGTTTACTGATCGATGCAGCAAGTCAAGCTTCATACCAGCTCACCCATCCAGCCTTATTTCTCTCTTGTTCCATCATACGTCGCCAGGTCAAGCGTCCACCCTTTCCATAAGGGTCCAGGTCAATGCTATATTAGGAATACTGTCCCTGTTCATTCTTAAAAGGTGTCCTGTAAACTTCCAACGTCTGTATTTGATTTCATTTCCTCTTTCATTAAATTGTGCTTTGTTTAATAATTCTACATTTGAAATGTAGTATGGCCAAAAAATCTTTAAAATATGTCTTAAACATTTATTTTGAAAAACATTTAGCTTATTGCACTGTGTTTTGATAATTTTCCATGTTTCAGAACCATATAAGAGAACTGAAAGTACTTGTGATTTGTACAGATTTAATTTGTTTTTCACATGTACACTATATGGACAAAAATATTTGGACACTGCAGAAAATCGGAGGATCCATATTAGTGTGGGGTTGTTTTTCCTGGTTAGGACTCGGCCCATTGCTTCATGTACCTGGTACCATGAACGCTGACGTATACCTCGATGTTCTGGATAATTGCCTACACTATGGCAATATTACGGAGATGATGGTTGTTTATTCCAACAGGATCGAGCTCCATGTCGTACTGCAAAACGTGTGCTGGACTGGTTTCCTGAAAAGGAGGTGAATTTTCTTGACTGGCCTGCTCAGAGCCCCGATCTCGATCCGATCGAGCACTTGTGGGATGAACTGGAGCGACGGGTACGACACCGCCACGCAAGCCCATCTTCACAGCGATCTCTTCTCACTGCCTTGCAAGAGACTGGACGAACTATTCCTGCCCAGACTAAGGGTGAAGTCGTGGAAAGTATGCCTCGACATGTTGCAGCTGTAATACAAGCGAAAGGAGGGCCTACCCGTTACTAAATAGAATAATAAAGCACTTTTTCTGAAAAACATGCAGCGTCCAAATACGTTTGTCCATATAGTGTATATTAGTTGCTCTCCACACTTTATTAAGATTCTTAAAACAGTTGCGAGCTTTTGAAATTCTAAAAAAATTTCCTTGTGTATGTCTATTAATATGATGTATATTTTGTGTTTGGCACGGCATGGCCAAATATGGCCTCCCTTGCGCCATAAAATCCAACCAACCAAGAAAGACATGAACTCCATGACTTAGTCTCGGCCCTTAAGTTGTTGATGGCATTCGGTGCATCTGTAGCTGGAGCAAGTCCCGCTTGCACAAGACAATTGTTACCACATCAATTAGTGTTTGCAGGAGGGAGCAAGTCAACTGTGACAATCAGAACTCCGATTCAAATGCAACGTGCGAACAAATGCAAATCATCCACAACAGTCTCGAATGAATATCCAGCCAAAGCTTGGAATCCGAATCGGAGACTTGGGAGTCAAGAAGGGAGGGGTGTAGCACTGCCGGATAAGGAATCGGGGAAATAGAACATCCGGCCTGCCGTCCAGGGGAGTCCCGAATCTTTATCGAATGAAGAAATGAGGCGTCGGACGTGCTCTGTCCGGTTGAAACCGGATTAATCCGGTGAAGACGACTGGGTTCCATGATGTGAGGAGGAGATTTGAGTACGAGGAAGAGTAGCATGAATTTCGATTTGGTCTGGCTTCCTGATGTGTTCAATTCTATTGAAGCCATCGAAAAGGAGTTTGACAAAATACAAGTAAATACGGTGATTGTTAAACGATTTGAAAAGAAAATTTGTATGAAACTGAATCTAAAATAGCAACTTTTCAACCAAACTTTTTAAAAATCCTAATTTTTAAAATTCCTATTCAATTGTACTTTGCTAACAAACTTCGATTTATTTTAAAATTAAGTCACTGTTTCTATATCTTGAAGCAATTAATTGGGAGGGGGTATTTCAATTAACGTCACACTGGAGCAACACAACGGGCTATTGGTGACGGTCCGGGATCAATCCCAAAGGGAAAGATCCGAGGACAACACCACGTAATTTTGAACCACGGTCAGATGACGAGGCAACACCTGAGCTGGCACCCCACTCTCCAAACTTCCACACCACGCCAACGTGAGGACATTTGAGGCACGACAGATTTAACGTGCACCAGCCCCCTTTGTACACGACGGTGTTTGGCTGGATTCGAACTCGCAACCCTTCGGTTGCAAGTCCGTTGCTCTTCCAACCGGGCCACCGCGGCCCTTGCAATTAATTGGGGAAAATTTCTTTTCAAATCTAAACGTATGTAGAATCGTTCTTTGAAGAGTGGGGTGCCAGCTCAGATGTTACTTCGTCATCTGACCGTGGTTCAAAATTACTTGGTGTTGTCCTTGGATCTTTGCCTTCGGATTTCGTCGCCAATAACCCACTGTATTGCTCCAGTGCTACGTTAATTAAAATACCTACCATACTTATAATCATCGCTTATGGAAAATAAAAACTGATATTTTTTCCCATTTTTCTGTAATTATGTTTATTGAGAAGTGAATGGTTAACGTAGGGCAGTATACTATAAAAGCTAATTGTGATTGTCCGTTGTGCAAAATGTGATCTCTCCATCAGATCTGGAAAAGCCTCTAAACACCTTACGGTATCCATGCACACTGTATTATCCATCACGTATTTGTTCGTGTCTATCTTCACGTCTCGCATCCGGCATCAAGCTGTTCCTTGATTGGATCAAGGGATCGGGCCGTCAGCAGTTGTCCGGGGCTCGCCCAAATGACATTACGGGTGCAATACTGATTGACCACGAACGCCTAATGCCCGCAGCAGCTGATATTGCTGCAACTGCATTAGCCTGGGTCTTCGTGAGATCTTTGTCTCTGTTGTGGTTTACGCCTCGCTCGATCCTTTCGTGTCAAAGGCTCTTTTGATGTATGTGGGAAAACTTTTGCTTTGCGGGGAAATCTCCTAATGACGTCGGTTGCGATCGCAGCTGGGTGATGGAATTCCCACTTTGTTTAGGGAATGGACTGGAAATGCCGTGCATTATACTTTGATGGATACAACAGTTCTGGAAACTCTTTTTCTTTTCATTCTGTCTTTTCAGAGGGATGTTCCGTTGGAGCATGAGATGCTTTGTGACATGCTGAGTTGGATGGAGCATGGCTTTTCGAATTTTCAACTTATGTACCCGTTTTCAGCATTCTTTGGACTCCAATTTATATCGAACTACATGAACACCGTGTAGTTTGATGTGCTGGTTGAATGTGGTTTATCATTCGGTTTTACAAGCACAGTAAATAGAAATCTCTTAGCTCTCTGGGCGTCACGAAATTGCTGAGTTGTGTGCAGTTTTACAATTACCCCCACAACACGCACATAATGACCAAATAACCACTTCTATCGATTGTGAAATAATCCTAGGAAAGATACTATTCGCCAATAAAGTCAAAACTGGTTCAAAGTCATGCAGGAAAGAAGTTTGCTGGACGGACAGATGCATGTCAGCACCTCGAAGGATCAAGAGCAATGCTGATTTTAAAAACGAATGACTGCTGTAAAAGTACCCTCTTGAATTGAAGCCAGCTTACTGTCCAAAGGTTAACTTAAAGGTACTGAGATGATTCAAGCCAAGGAAGAAATCTACATGATATTTACATGCATGGAATCAACATGACAACCATCGGTACTAGTTGGTAAACCTTTTGAAGGACAGCGAGCTAAAAAACTTTATAGGTGAAGACTATATCAATATTTTACATATAAAAAAATGTTTTTAACCCTTGTGGGTTCATCCTCATGCATCCATCGTTCTGCAAGCTAATCTTACTTCTAACTAGTGTAGACCTTCTTTGATCCGTAAAATCTTTCCTATGACCCTTTCCGCCTATAGACTTAATGGCAATTTAGTCGTCATGCGTGTGGTTGTGAGGTAAAAACTATACTACTCTGAAATCTGGTGAAGCTTAGATGATTAAGGAATAGAAACCCCTTTATGTCCCTCTGGATCACTCCTAGACTATCGAATGAGAGAATATTTTATACCTTAATGTACCTAGAATATTTAGGAGGGAAAGTCAAAAATTATCCGCACTTTATTTTTCAATTTATTTACACAGATAGGGGTTAAACAAGTTTGTCATTTTTCTAGTCTCCTTCGTTTTTGATGCACTTGGTCCAGCGGTCCACAAGCTTGCGTATTCCCTCCAAGATTTTGGGTGGGTCGCCCAACCACTTGTGCACCGATTCCCCCACTTTGTTCCTCTAATCTGCCTCTAACTCGCCGGTTTGCCAGTGCCATTTCTCGAGCTTGCTGAATCTTGTCGTCAGTGGTGGGGGTTGACGGGCGTCCTGCTCCTTCGAGCATCACGCTTGTCCGGCCACTTTCAAGCTTCTCGATCTTCTCGTACACACTTCTACGTGGTAGAGGATCACTATCCCAGTATTGTATCGTACGCCTCCGATGACTTACAGCCCCTGGTAGACCTTCCTACCCTAGAAATAGGATCACTCTCTTTATTCCTCCTTGGTGCACTGTGCTAGCGGAGCGGCCATGAAGCAGAAACAAGAAAAATGACGTTATCAAGGTCAAACTTGGGTTACGTGACCACAGTAGTATCAACTCCAAGAATGCATGCGCAGAAGACAGTGTAACAAACCTAAAGATGTGTTACGGAGAAAGTGCGGATAGTTTTTGACTTACCCTCGTATATCCCCAGCCTCAATCATTTCTGAAAGGGCGAGCTGTTCCTATAATGAGTACAGCTGTAGTCTACGCCGCGCGGTGTGGCAACGCGATTTTTTGGCGCACTTTTTATGTCGCCAAGGATATCTTCCAAAATTGAATATATACTGCATACATATGGATTAAGGTGTATGTATACACTAGAACATTTTTTTATTTTGACTTTAAAAATCCAGTTTTTTCACTATAGGTTATTGGTTTGTGCTTAAACTCATTTTAGTGTGCAAAATTCTAATTAAGCTACTCATTAATTATCTAATTTAGATATAATGAGCTAATTAGCGTGTTTTTTGAACAGTGATATCTCAAATTATAACGTGTTGAGAAAGACAATTCCTGTTGGAAATTATTCCTAATATTATTCTTTATGTTTTGACCCTCCATCAAGTTGCTAGAGAGAATACATTCTTTTTTACAAATTTTTCATGAAGGAAGTCTAAAAATTCAAGATTTTTTTAGGAATTCAACATTTAAAAATCAACTAAAAATACATTTCTTAACGAATAACTTCGACTGAGGGTCAAAACATCCACTGTATTCTATAGATTATAATGACACAAAAGTAATTATAATAGATCAATTCATTGTTTATCACTGTTCGAAAGGAGCATCCTATTGCAAAAACAGTTCTTCAGAAATGGAGTTTCATGTTTTGGAAACGTGTTTGTCTAAGGTGACAGTACCTAACTCAAACCCTTGTAACTTGAAAACTATTTCGGATATTTACAAGATCTTGGTATCGTTTGAAAGCTAAGGGGTTGGACACTATTTTGAATTGTTAAAAAATAGATCGATATTTTAGTCAATTTTCGTGATATCTAGTGTATACATACACTTTAAATATATAAATCTTGATAAAACAACATTTTGACTAGTAAAACACTGCAAATCTGGATTAAATATACAAATATACAATTAATATTTTTTAACGGAAATCACATCCAGTGAAACATTGCAAAACTGGATTAAATATACACAAATATACCAAAACAATTTTAACGGAAATTTGGATTAAAAATATATAAATCTTGATTAAATACAAAACATTCAGACAAGTAAAATAAAACCAAGAGAACCCTAACCATAAAACAGAAAAATTCGAGATAAAAATGGGTTACCATCAGCCGGCATTAGTCGCTTAAAAGTGAAGCAAGAGTCGTTGCCACCCCGCGAGGCGTAAAGTACAGCTGTACCCTATAATGAATCTATTCAAAGTCCAGACACACTCCAAGATTATCCGCCACTGAAGCACACTCCCACGGAACACTATCCAGGCTATAACTTTCCTTGCAATGACTATAGACTCGCCATTAACCAGGACTCCGATGTTATTCCAAACAGACCGCAGTTCTGCAGTTCCTAATCCGGGGTCCCCCCCCCCCGCAGTGGAAATTGAAATCAGGCCTTGTGTCACGAGCGTCATTAATCACCCCTAACCCTCTCCGTGCCCGGGTAAAGGGTTGAGGCCAGATGCTCGCCCCCTCTACCAGACAGCGGTTATTGCGCCATCATGCAATATTGCATTTAGAGAAACCAAAACGCGAGTTGCGGAATTGATTGTGCCGGCCTCCACGAATAATTAGCCCGCTTCACGCGACTCTTTCGCCAGGGCGGCACGCAGTTCGCTTCCACCCCGCACCCAAGCCCCTCGAACCTGCCTCAGATGTGCGTCCACAGTCAACTCCTCAGGGGCGCATCTCCTCTAGGTGTGTACGGACTCCACGAACCCGAGGTACTCGAGTGGTCTTTTCTCAACCCATGGAGTTTACTGCCTTTAGTAAACACGAGGCTTTTGAGTCGCGCGATCTGGAGGGTGAATAGATTTCTTGTGCGCCGATCTGGTGGGCGAATAGATTTCTTGTGCGCCGATCTGGTGGGGGGGTGTTTTGTACAGTGATATCTCAAATTCTAATGTGTTCAGAAAGGCAATTCCCGTTGGAAATTATTCCTAATGTTATTCTTCACTTAAATTCACCCTCAAAATAATCAAGTTGCTAGAGTTGGGTTATTTTTTACAATTGTTTTCACCGAGAAAGTCTAAAAAATCAAGACTTTTCAAGAATTTTAACATTTAAAATAAACTAAAAATCAATTTCTTGACGAATAACTGACGTTCAGAACATCCAAGGGTCAAAACATCCACTTCATTATATAGATTATAATGATACAAAAATAATTATAATAGATCAATTCATTGTTGAGTCACTGAACAAAGCATCGTATTGTAAAACCACAGTTCTTTAGAAAGCGAGTTTTGGAAACAGCCTCCCTTGTTTCCTTTGTACTGGTGACAGTACCTAATGAAAAACCCTTGTAATTAGAAAAGTATTCCGAGTATTTACAAGATCTTGGTATAGTTTAAAAGCTCAGAAATTGGGAAATATTTTGAAGTAATAAAAACAAAATGATATTTTGGTAAATTTTCCTAATTCCTAGCGTATACGTACACCTTAATGATCCGTCCTCTTCCATCACACGGCATAAGCGAGGCTAGGTATTTAATTAACGTCGCACAGGAGCAACACAACGGGTTATTGGCGACGGTCCGGGATCAAACCCGAAGAAAAATATCTTTTTTTTTCAGACCCTCACCTCTTCAGCTCACCAAACGGTGTAGAGCTGTTTTGCGAAGAGGTGGGAAGGACTTTCAGCACCAAGGGACCCAACCCGTCACACAAAGAAAGCCCAGCCGCCTACCTCCGTGGGCAGGTGCGGCTTTTATTTGAATTTGAATACATACATTGGAAAGTACATTTGAATACATTAGAGAGGGAATCAGAACAACTGTAGATAATAAGGACACAATCCGTAGACAAAATTTTGATGTGTACAAAACATTGGACAAACATGAACAATTACAGTACAATTAAACATATTAGATCAATAAAGAAGAGGTAAAGAGTAAGAAAAGAAAAGTTTTTAGTAAATAAAGGAGAATGTAATGTAGGTAATTTGGAATTTGCATAGGAAGCAAGAATAAGTATTTAGTTCTAAAGGGTGGCAGAGAGAAAAAAGACAGAAGATTTTGATTTTAATTTTAAAGCCGATCAGCTATCTCTCCAGCAGCCTCTACACAACTCCTGGAAGGAAAAGATCTGAGAACACTATGTAATTTTGAACCACGGTCAGATGACGAGGTCAACACCTGAGCTGGCACCCCACTCTCCAAACTTCCACACCACGCCAACGTGAGGACATTAGAGGAAACGATAGATTTAACGTGTACCAGCCCCCTTTGTACACGACTGTCTTTGGTTGGATTCGAACTCGCAACTCCACCTCCCGAAAGCCTTGATCCAAGAACGGGGTCAGCCGAACCTTTTTCTTCCTATTTCATTTATTTTAATCGGGGAAGTTGTAAAACACCGGTTTGCACCAATTCCGAATTGGCGAGCAAAAGTGCGAAACGTACTGTACAAAATGGGGATTTAAGGATCCTTCCTCTCGCATCACACGCCTCGAACCATCACACGGAACAAGCGAGGCACTTAAAGCTGAGAGAAAGAAGAGTACGAACGTAACGGATCCTCAATCATCCGATTGACGACATCGAAGGCAGGCATTGGGCGGCCATCGTAAAACGCAAATGAGTGGACCGATCACTATGTCTTCGTCGCCATCAGGAGATGCCCCGCCATAAAGCGGGAGGGGGAACAAGAAGTCACGCCATTTGGAACGAAATTGCATTCGAAGTTGAGCTGCCGAGAAGGAGGCAACAATGGAAATCGTTGACTGGGGCAACGCACATAAAAAAGCCATTCCGATTACAATGGCGCGGTCGTTAGTTCTTACTTTTGTTGTAGCAGGTTTCGTGACGAGTTGTCTATTTTAAAACACGAGTGGTCAGTTTCCGGATTCTGGGAAAGAGGGCGCTCGCATCGGTTCTGGGCATTCAGGTGGGAAGAAACCAACGGAAAAAATGCTGCTCTTTCGCAACAGCATTTTTTTTCTCTCGATGCCATTGCAGTTTGGTTGGTCGCTCGCGGTCTTTTGCTGCGCGAGACATACAGCATGGCCAAATATAGCCATGTTGCGACAGACATAGGACATACAATATCAAGTAATGGACATACACAATCTAGGAAAGTTTTATTGTCACAGAACAGAGAAATACCCACTGAACCAAGACGGACCTTTCGTTTCGTCAGCCCGGTTGGAAGACAACCGGAGGGTTCCGAGTTCGAATGCAGGGGGATGGCGTACGTTGTATCTGTCGTGGCCTCAAACGTCCTCACGTTGGCATGGTGCAGAAGTTTGGAGAGTGGGGTGCCAGCTCAGGTGTGACCTCGTCATCTGACCATGGTTCAAAATTATATGGTGTCCTTTGGACTTGATCCCGGATCGTCGTAAATAGCCCGTTGTGTTGCTCCAGAGCGACGTTAATTAAAATACCTACCTACCTTCTTTCAAACATCAAAACTTTACACGTGAAGTAGATAACACTTCGGTTTTGCGATGCAATGCCATCTGGCGCCCAAAATGGGACCAACTTTTGCATCAACCCAATATTATTTTTTCACCTTATGAATCTGAACCTTATTTTGTGGCCAATTTATCACCGACTTATGATTAGTGGTAAATTAATCAACCTGTTGGAGTTAAATAGGCGACATCGGGCGACAAATCAGCTCCCGTGCGTTTCGACGCTGCGGGATGTAGATAGTAAAAGAAGCCGTACCTACAATCGACGATTCGTTCGAAAACTAATACCCCCCCCCCTTTCCACCGCAGCGCTCAATCCGCACGAACCGAAAATTGTTGCACACCATCGCGAACTCGACCCAGTTTCTCCCCCTCCAAACGATAAATAATTTCAAGTGAGTTGCATCATCAAAACTCCATTTATATCGCGAAATAAAACGAAGACCGAACTGCGAGAGCGACCGATATACTATTAAAATGATTGCTTCAATTACAACGGAATCCGAGGAGAAGAATATTCCATCCCCCGACCTTCGAATAATTACCCCCAACACTCCCCCCACCCCAGAACGTCCAAGCAAGGGAGGGAGCCCCAGCGTAAGAATAATTTCAATCCTTCCTTATTACATTCTTGCTCATAAAATTCCCATTTATATCATAACAATACTGCCTGCCGCCGAGCCGAAAACGATTCATCAAAATTTAAAGGAAAACCCTTTTCCGCTAGGTGGGGTGGAGGACGAAAACAATGGCACCCCCCCCCCTCCCTTTGTAATTCGTTTTCGAGAAAAGAAGGGAAACCGAGAAACGCGGGAGAGAGAAAGAACGAACGCGCCATCTGAAACGGACTCGTCGCGTTGGATTCATTTTTATTCGACTGGGTGTCAGATTCGTTTGGTGGGGAGCTTGGAATACGGTGTGCGACGGATGGTGTTCAGTCGGTGTCGTTCTTTGCGAGGGGGCGGATGCGTTGAAGGGGACGGTTGATTCCGCTATTCACTGGTCTGTTATTTTATCCGTAACTGGTAGGGATCGACTTCAGAAAATAACTTCGAAGGGGCCCCATCTTTCCTACCGGTTTTCTATTCCAATCGAAGTAGGGGTCGTCGTGACTCAGTGAGCCACTTTGCTAGAAACCTACGCGTTGTAGGTTTAATTCCTCCCTTGGTGTGTTTCTCTCTTCTGTGTCAGTAAAACTTTCATTGTGTCTGTCTATTACTCGATATTGTATGCCTTGTCTCTGGCGCAGCATGGCCAAATATGGCTCTTGCGCCAAATAACCCAATACCAACCAATCGTCGCCCGTAGTCCGTTCTGTTGCTCCAGTGCAACGCTGATTCAACTACTTGATTTCGCATGCAGAATCACCTAGATAGATTCTGCACTTCCTTTACCAACCGAATACGAAATGAGCATTAACTGACTGTTTTCAGACTTGTGCATCCTTTTGTAATTTTGAGCTTAATAAGACTTCGATTGACATCCATTAAGCTTACTTCAGACTTGAGTTCCGGTACATCGGAACATTTCAGAGTTGTCCTCTGTCTACATCCCCAGCTGACACCACGGTCACCAAGTACCTTCTATTTTGAGCCACTTCCCCAGTCGCAGTCCTTTGTTTAGCCTGGGTCAAGGCGTTGGAGCCCTCAACTACCCTAACCAAAGACCATAGTGTACGTGGTGCAAGTTATATCTGTCGGCGATTTCAGATGTCTTCACGTTGGTGTGGTGTGGAAGTTTGGAGAGTGGGGTGCCAGCTCAGGTGTGACCAGGTCTGACCACGGTTTAAAATGACGTGGCGTTGCCCTCGTATCTTTCCCTTCGCGTTTGATCCCGGACCGCCGCCGCTAGCCGGTTGCGTTGCCCCAGCGCGACGTCGATTAAAACTATCAAAATACCAATACCGATGAAATGTCGGATTGCAAACAACTGGGTAGGTAGGTATTGTAATTAATGTCGAACTGGAGCAACATAACGGCTATTGGCGACGGTCCGCGATCGAACCCGAAGGGAAAGGTCCGAGGACGTCATTTGAACCCCGTCAGATGACGTGGTCACTCCTGACCGCACTTCCACACCACGGCAACCTGAGGGCATTTGAGGTCCCGACAGATTGAACGTGCACCAGCCCCCTTTGTAAACGACGGTCTTGGGTTGGATTCGAACTCGCAACCCTCCGGTTGCTAATCCAACCGACCTCGTGGACTTTGGGAAAGAGAGGCGTTATGGTGCGGGAGCAGTTCTCTGCTTAAAGGTCAGGTCTTGACGACCTTGAGTCCTCTGAAGCAGGCAGCACGTAATCGGAAGTGGGAGGCCTGCAATTAGTCCGGCCGATTCCGGTTCGGCTTCTGTAGGCCCCGAAGGAACTCGACTTTCTGTTTCCTTCTGGACGATCCAGAATGAAAAGGCACGCCTTGGAACTTCCAACTGCGAGTTCCGCTTCCACGAACGACTACCGTTTGTAGCGGTTTCCGATTGGTTCCGGCGAAAATGATCACTGTTCCTTCATCGTTGAAATTACAGTTTCCGCAATAAACGCACTTGTTCAGTTGGATGTGTGAAACGTGGCGAAAGAACAGTTGCGAAACTTTGCATACTTTGTTTTTGTCTGAAATATTTGAGAAATCTGGCTTGATCTGTCTCGACTTGCTGTGGAAGATTAATATGCTTGCTTCTTTCAATCATTTAGTGAATGAATATGAATACTTAGCCTCTTCTATCCTAAGAGAAACTCTTCTCATGAAATATCGACATCCGACTCTACCCACTGAGCCACGACTGTCCTCTCAAGGTTGAAAGAATCCATGTATTCTTTAGAAAGAGATTTAGTTATTTTGTCTGTAAATGTGTTGTGGAATATATAAGAGCAAAACTATCGCGACTGAGAGTTGAAATTAGGTATTCAAATGTCACCTATTTCAATCAGGAAAGTCTTTTTCCGTGAGTTGCTGTCACAATGGTAAATTTCTTACTGATGTCTGCAAGTTGTGAGTTTGACATCCTTCGGGCCCCGAAAGGAAGGTGGACAAATCGTTAAAAAGCTACAATACACACAAAAATATTATATCACATTAATTTTACGTTATTATATGAAAGATTTTCAGTGTCAACAAACCAGACGGTCTTCGAAAGTTTTACTTCGGCGGTCCAAATACTCAGGGGTCGCGGAAGCCCGGTTCGAAGAATAACGGATTAGGAACCGGTGGGTTGCGAGTTCGAATCCAGCCAGACTGTCATGTACAAGGGGAGCTGGTGAAATCTGTTGTGGCCTCAAACGTCCTGACGTTGGCGTGGTGTGGAAGTTTTGGCGAGTGGGTTGCCAGCTGACGTGTGACCTCGTCATCTGACCGTGGTTCAAAATTACTCGGTGTTGTCCTCGGATTTGATCCCGGACCGTCGCCAATAGCCCGTTGTGTTCCTCCTTATTAAATAAAAACAGAAAGAAAACACTCTCGGATTAAGCATGTCGAAATTACCTTATACAATAATTTATCACGCTTTGGGAACTTTTGTTGTTTAATCTTATTGGTGTCGAATCCAACCAGTAATAATTGGTTGGATGTTAATCCTAGGTAAAGCCAAAGACCGTCGAGGGCTGGTGCATGTCAAATCCGTCGTGGCCATCAACTATCGGATATCAATTCGGAATTTATTCTTTGGAATTTTTATAGGCATTCCTCTCCTACGAGCAACTTGTGGTATACATTGTTCTCGGCTCTCGCTCTTTTCTCGTTTTAGGGCCGTTAATGCCCAGTTGGAAAAGCAACGAATTAACAAACGGGTTGCGAGTTCGAAACTCGGTCCAGCCTAGACCGTGTACACGGAGTGGGGTGCAAGTTAAATCTGTCGTAACCACAAATACTAAGGTTGAAACTAGGGTTGCAAACACCCATCTATATCATTAATTCAGTACAATGTTTTCATATGTTCATGTTATGCATCAGCAAATTTATAAAATATTTCTTTTTCTTTTCAGGTAAGTGAATTTATTTCCGTCACAACACTGACCATCTCTGTACGTAAGTTTCTTTATAAGAATATTCTAACTTTTCCCATTGTCTATCTCAAGTCAGCCGGAGGGTTGCGAGTTCGAAACTTGGTAAAGTCAAAGACTTTCGAGGGTTGGTGCATGTCAAATCCGTTAATTAACTACTTACCTATCTACCGAGTTCTTAGGCCTTGTAAGCCGCGACGTTAGCGACTAATTCCGGTGTTCACTACAAAATATCTTAAATAACAAAAATCAGCAACTCATTCCTACCAATCAGAATCACAGACCTATAGAGCAACAAGGTAGGTAGTAATTAACTACCTACCTACCATTTAGGTAGAAACCCGTGGTTCTATGTATAATTTAGGTTTTTTCTATAATAAGCAATCGAAATCCAATTGTGTGTGCAAAGTCTATTATGATTGAATGGAGCCAGTGGATGGGTTTTGATCTGAGATGAGCCTCGCTACAGTGATAAGCTCCTACTTGATTTTAAGGATACTAAGCGAATCACAGAACTGCTATTCAATCACCGATACTTTTGAATCACAATTCATACCTGTTACTGAGATATCAAAGAAACGGTGATTTGGTAGCAGTGATTACTGGAACAGTGATTGAGAATATCTGTGATTCGGTAACAGTGATTGAGAATATCTAATTCGGTAGCAGTGATTGAGGACTGATACAAGCTGATATCAGTCGGTGATTGCGATCGTTGACTGCGTCTGGTATTGGTGATTCGGTAGCAGTGAAAATTGCGACTGAAAAAAATTTAATTTTGTTTTAACGGCATGCTTCTTAATTATTCTTGGTGTTAGAATAAATAAAAAGTTTTTGAAGATATTTCATTTGTGGATAAAAAGATGATGTGGGGTTCGAACCGAGTTCTTAGGCGTAGGCCGCGACGTTAACGACTAGTTCCATGTGCACTACAAAATATCTTAAGGTGTATGTGCACACTAGAAATCACGAAAATTGGCGAATATCGATCTATTTTTTATTAATTCAAAATATTTTCAAACCCTCTAGCTTTCAAACGATACCAATATCTTGTAAATATTCGAAATAGTATCCAAGTTATAATGGTTTTGGTTAGATACTGTCACCATAGACAAACAGGCTTCCAAAACTTCAAACTCGATTTCTGAAGAACTATATTTTTAGAATAGGATGCTTCTTTCGAACAGTGATAACTCAATGAATTGATCTATTATAATTACTTTTGTGTCATTATAATCTATATAATACAGTGGATGTTTTGACCCTCGGTCGAAGTTATTGGTTCAGAAATGAATTTTTAGTTGATAATTAAATGTTGAAATTCATGAAAAATTTTTCATTTTTAAGACTAAAAATTATTAAAAAATTGTAAAAAAGAACGTAATCCCTCTAGCAATTTGTTCGAGGTATAAAACATGAAGAATAATATTAGGAATAATTTCCAACAGGAATTGTCTTTCTGAACACATTAGAATTTGAGATATCACTGTTCAAAAAACATGCTAAATAGCTCATTATATCTAAATTAGATAATGAATGAGTAGCTTAATCAGAATTTTTCACTCTAAAATGAGTTTAAGCACAAACCAATGACCTATTGTTAAAAACTGGATTTTTAAAGTCAAAATTAAAAGAAAGAAGGTTCTAGTGTACACATACACCTTAAATTAGTAACATCCCTACTTGATTCGGAATCAGGTGATGACTACGGCGCCTCTGTTTTCGTAAGGAGGGGCAAACCGAGGGGCCCCTCACCCACATCCAGTGAAGCGTGACCGACCCAGGACGGGTTGTCCCCCCTTGGGAGGGCAAACGATCTCTTGGGTCACAGATCGGAATGGCGGTTTTTGTGATAGCCACTTCAGGTCGCGTTACCTTCACTGCCGCAGTGTCACTCCGCATTCCGGGTTGGCGTGGCGTGGAAATTTGGAGAGTGGTGTTCCAGCTCAGGCGTTGATCTCATCATCTGGCCGTCGTACAAAATGACGCGGTGTTGTCCTCGGATCTCTCCCTTGGGGATGGATCCCGGACCGTCGCCAATAGCCAGTTGTGTTGCTCCATTTTGATGTTAGTTTATTTCCACAACCAACCAATCGGGACCATCCCTGAAGCAAAAATGTATAATTATTGAAGAGTAGTTAACTTGCTCTAGTGCAAACTGTTCTTGTTTTCCGTTGTACTTTGGGCCCGTCGTGACTCAGTGGGTATGCCCACTGCTCTAACAACCTGCAAGTTGTAGGTGACGCATCAGTCCTTGCGGTATCATCCAACAATTCCACTAAAATTGTGTGAATCGCGTTCGCATCTTTATTAACATTGAGTTTTCTACTTTTCTGGTTCGATTTCCCCGATTTGTTCGAGTTTTCTCTCTTCTGTTGAGGGCATTCCGACACACGTCCATTGAACCCAGGCGATTAATTCGAATTTGATAGAATTGTGAGTAAACTTTCTTTTTCCTTGCTTTCAAAATGAAACGGATATGTATGTCTGATTGAGACAAAAGACTAAATATTTTTTATTTAAAAACATTTATTTTAAACACCACACATAAATTAAACACTACGCTAAAACGACCACCGAAGGGGTTATAGAAGCCCTGAACATCAAGATTGTTCGCTTCGAGACATGGCGACTCATTTCTCTGCCTCTACACAAACTTCTTTGACCGTCGAACCCCTTCAAGAGCTTCTCGACTTTTTATCGAAAATAATAGAAATTAAAAACTTACTTAATTATACAGTACATTCTAAATGAGAAAAGAAAATAATAGTAATAAAAAACTTACTTAATTATGTGATTCAAATCTTATTTATTGCAGCAACTTAAACTATTATGACACTTTGAATTGCACAAGAGTCCCTTGCTTTTACAACTGCATTTATTTGTGGAACACTTCCTTTTGCAATGACAGCGTGTATAGCCTTGCCCCCCGCTTCTCGAATTAGCTGCAGCTGCTTCTCTCAGCGACATTTCTTGAAAAGAAATATCATCTATGGAAAGTAACTTTTCTTTACAAATTACGAACTGATTACGTGTGTAAAGCTGCTTGAGGGTACCATTTTTATTTGCCAGTTTATAGAAGTCGGAGTCTTCTATTCCAACAACAACCGGCTAACACATTTCGGCTATCTGTACGACCTCGGTCGACATCAGGGACTTGTATTCGTACAGTATCACCAATTTGAGCAGGAGGAAATTATTTTTGTGAGGTTCGTAACATTTCAGAAAGTATTTTAGAGTACTTTTCTTGAGAAAAATAAAAACAATTGTCTTCTCATTTACCCGCAATTAATGCATTTAACTTTTCAAGAAAAATATCACGATTCATTGCAGTATCCATTCAGTATAAATTAGGGTATCGGAAAAAAAACCTCGGCTCCTCTCTTTTCGACCTCCACCAGAGCATATCTGTGATTGTCGACATACACCGGTGAGGGTCCGAATGTACAAGAATGTAATCAAATATTTGATCTTTCACCGACGTATTTGGTATGTGTCGACATTCACCGGTGAAAGTCGACATTCTCCAATTTCGGTCTTTCACGGTAACATATACACTATATGGACCAAAGTATTTGGACACTGCATGTTTTTCAGAAAAAGTGCTTGATTATTCTATTTAGTAACGGGTAGGCCCTCCTTTAGCTTGTATTACAACACGTCGAGGCGTACCTTCCACACGTTCTCTGTAAATCTGGGCAGGCATAGCTCGCCATGCCTCTTGCAAGGCTGTGAGAAGAGATTGTTGTGAAGATGGGCGTGCCTGGCGGTGTCTCTCCAGTTCGTCTCACAAGTGCTCGATCGGATCGAAATCGGGGTTCTGAGCAGGCCAGTCAAGCAAATTCACCTCATTCTCAGGAAACCAGTGCAGCACATGTTTTGCAGTATGACGTGGAACTCGATCCTGTTGGAAGGAACAACCCTCATCGCCGTAGTATTGCCATAGTGTAGACAAAGCCGAATGATCCAGAACGTCGAGGTACACGTCAGCGTTCATGGTACCAAGTACATAAAGCGATGGGCTGAGTTGTAACTAGGAAAAATAACCTGATTTTCTGCTGTGTCCAAATACTTTTGTCCATAGAGTGTATTGTCTTAACGTCAAAGGGATATGTTTTTGTTTTCGACGTCCTTCTTAACTATTGAAAAGGAGACAAAAGTAATATATAAATTTTCATTTAAATTACTAGGGGTGTTCAAATGAAAAGGTACGAAACGACACTGTCGGTATAATTGAAGTCTTTATTCAAAAGTAATCACCAGAGGACTGAGCACAACTATCCTACTGTTTCACGAGCCGAAGGATTCCCTGTTCCCAGAATTCCTGTGGCTGTGACAAGAGCCAGTCCTCCACTGTGTCCTTCAGTTCGTCGTCCGAGTTGAAGCTCTTCCCTTTGAGATGTTTTTTAGCGGACAAAACAGATGGAAGTTGTAGGGCGATATGTCCGGGCTGCAGGGCGGATGCTCAAGCTGCTCCCTCTTGAACTTGGCCAGTACACTTTGTGTGACCCTGGAGACGTGTGGACGCGCGCCATCGTGGAGCAGAATCACTCCCTCCGTGAGCAGCCCAGGCCGTTTGCTCTTGATGGACTTGCGTAGGCTACGGAGTGTCTCACCTACCGGTTTAACACCTTCCGCAATCAGAAATCTGATAACACCTCGCTGCTCCTCAATCGTCGAATTTTGCAATGTGAACGCCATGATGTCCTCACACGCACTGCCGCGTCTATTGGACGGAACACACAACTGCATGCTTCTCTTCTGCGTCATGTGCGGGCGCCCGCGCATGCGCACAACCACGCCGGTACTCGTGCATTCGCTTCCTTAGATGTCTCACTACGTTATCCCAAAGCGGCATATTCAAATTTCAACCGGTTTGGTTTTTACGACGTTTCGTACCTTTTCATTTGAACACTCCTCGTACAATACAATCATCCTTATATATGCGAAAATAATACTTTTATTAACTTAGTTTACAATTTACCAACACTGTTAATATGAAATCGTGACTCTTGACAAATAGCCAGTTGTGTTGCTCCAGTGTGACGTTAATTAAAATATCTACCTACCCGTGACTCTTGACCCGATTAGCAATGTTGGATTCAAAATGAGTCAGCCTTCAATCGCCACGAAATTCTATATTCACTCTTATTTGGGTTGTCGTTCAGGATGAAGGTAATCCAAGTGAACCGACCCGTACAAAATCTTACATTTTTCAATTGATTCCCGAGCCCGAATCGACACCTAACAATTTTAT
Organism: Meta bourneti; assembly: GCA_933210815.1. Taxonomy (NCBI): domain Eukaryota; kingdom Metazoa; phylum Arthropoda; class Arachnida; order Araneae; family Tetragnathidae; genus Meta; species Meta bourneti. The sequence goes on along the minus strand of OW119930.1, from coordinate 93,735,498 downwards.
ATCGACCCCTGGGGTCGATTCCGATCACTTTGGCGACCACAGCTCTACACCATTCCAAATTTTTATTAATCCACACATTTTTTTAATTAATCCACACATTTTTTCAATTAATCCACACATTTTTTAATTAATCCCCAAAACGCGTTGCAGGGAGAAACAGAAGAGAGTTCGGGGGCTCCATGTGGAATTTATGGTTTATCTGGCTTGACTTTTGTGAATATGAAATCTCAATTTTTGGAGGTGTCTCGCGAGCGTGCGACAAGTCATCCAAGAACAGGTTTGCACTAAGACAACTCCGTGCACTTCGGGTAAAAAGAAAAACCACTTAATCTCTGATCAACGTATTCGAAACGTGCGTCATAGTGCCGCGATGAAAGAAGTTCTTTTCCCACACCATATCTCCATTCAGTTATGCGGATGAAAGTGAAAACAAAGAACGGAATCTGGCGACGGAATGTTTTCATTCCTGGTCAGTTGCCAGATTGGGCGACATGGCGCCTTTCGGAGGCTACTTTTTGACTTGTTGGCTGCGATATTTCCTCGGGCGTAATTTTGATGAGTAAAAATTATGTATAGTAATACCCCGACTTACGCGAACTCGGAGTTAGCGGTTCTTGATTTTTTCGTTCGGCAACACGCTATCTTCAGTGTTTCTCTTGCTGTGATACGCATTGGACACGTTTGGCGCGAACTCTACGTGCACGATTAGTTCTACGATCGATGAAAGTTAAGATTGTTTCGTTATACGTTTTCTAAACCCTTAAAAAGCTATGTCGTCCAAACGAAGTAAATCTGATCTTGGGATGAAATTTCCAAAAAACATTGAATGGTGCCTGGAAGAAACTTTGTCCATTTTTTTTCAAAAACGAGACGGAAACAACGCCAGAAACTGATCATGTCGCTCATGTGATAGAAGTTGTTAATCTTGCCAGGCAATTAGATTTGGAAGTCAATATCTACGAGCTGTTGGATTCATATAGTCAGAAGCTGACAATTGATGAGCTCGTCTCTGAAGTATCCGACACTACAGACGCAGTTCCACCAGAAAAGGACATGCCAAATTGCAAGCTTGACAGAAGGTCTCAGATCAATTGAAAAGGGATTAAAAATTTTGTAAAACATAGACTCCAACGATGAACGCGTTATAGCTACAAAGTAAGGAATAAAAAAAGTATTAGCTTGCTGCGAAGAAATTCTGCGTGAAAAAAAAGGCATTGTGTGGTCAGAGGAATTTGTTAGATTTTATGAAGCCATCGACATCGAAATAACTTTTTCACGTAACTCATTTATTTTTTCAATTAATATGTATTAATATGCGTAAAGTAGTGCAATTTTATTAAATATTTTTCTTCTAAACTAGTGTTTTTGTTAGTCCTTAATCCCAATTGAACAAAATTTATATGTATTTATATGCAAAGTTGTACCCCGACTTACGCGAATTCGACTTATGTGATTTTTGTCGGACCCACCTATCGCGTAACTTCGGGGTATTACTGTACTATATGTGAGGTTCTTCGGCCAACAGACGGAGGAACTGACCGGAAGGAACCATTGGATCCCCGAGGGACGTTGGCCGGGGTGTCCTTGAACGGTCATTCGGGCTAGGAGGAAGAAAAAGTGGAACTGTAATGGGGAATTGGGACCAGCAGACACAGGATGGACGTTCGTGCCATGGTCCTTTCACTGGCATAGTGCAAGATAGTGAGCTGTAAATATATGTATTAACATTATATAAATATTAATCAAGCACCCATGAAGAAGTGTCACTCTCCTGTAACGTATATGTAGATGATAAAGAACCACAATCACGCTTAAAAGCGTTGTTACACTATATAAAAAACATGTTTTGACCGAGGAAACGTTGAAAATGGAATTGCACAGAAGCATTTCGTTTTACGTATCACTCGGCTGGGTAGTCCGTTTGGAAGAGTAGCGAAGAGTTCGAAACTCGATCCAACCAAAGACCGTCGTGTACGCAGGGCTGGTGCACGTTAATTATGTCGTGGATTCCAATCTCCTCTCGTGGAAGCATGTGGTGCCAGCTCAGGGGTTCAGGTCTCTCCGTGTTTCCAAATGACGGTGTTGTCCTCGGATCTCTTCCCTTGGGGATTGATCCCGGACCGTCGTCCATAGCCAGTTGTGTTGCTCCAGTGTGACGTTAATTAACTACCTACCGACGAGAAGGCAGTCACCATTGGATCAGCAGATTTTTGAAAAGGTGTGGAAGCGTGTTAGAAGACTTCCGCAATCAAAGGCATGAATGGCGAGGGCCGTGGATTCCCCCCCCCCCGTCAGTTTGTTACCACTGTGCTGAACCATAAACTTTGAACCAGAATCTAAAGAGCTAAAGATGCCAGTTGTGCGAGCTCTTTGCGTAACCTACAGTCCCCTAATTTAAGTAATGGATTCGTTCAAACTACGTGACTCGACTGCCAACGCGTGGAAGCCGGACTATTCCGTGTGTCATGTGTAAGACGGACGCTCGAAATTTCGATACGAATGCAAAGTAGAAGTTTCGTGAGAATTGAAGCTAATCAACCTTTAAGTATTTATTTATTGAAGGTAGGCAGGTCTATTTAACTAACGTCGCACTGGAGCAACACTACGGGCTATTGGCGATGGCCCGGGACCCATCCTGAAGGGTCCATCTGAGGACAACACCATGTTATTTTGAATCAGATGACGAGATCAATACCAGAGCTGGCACACCACTCTCCACGCCAACGTGAGGACATTGGAGGCCACGACAGATTTAACGTGCACCAGCCTCCATATACACGACCGTGTTAGGTTGGATTCGAACAGGCAACCACCTGGATGGCAATCCGCTGCTCTGCCAAACGGGCTACCGTGGCCCATTTATTTATTGAAAATTCAAGGTTCTGTTACAATGCACCAAATATTATTTATATAATACGTATTTTTGTATTTGTTTGGGCGCGTTCGGGCGTTTTTGAACCAGCGGTATTCTCCTTCCTTTAACCCGGCAACCCTGTCCTACGTGTGTCCCATTGTGAACGTCGCCAAGGTCCCGATTGACATTGAAATCGGAGAGAATGGGTTGTGAAGCAGGTGTCTCGAAAACATCCAATACCAACTCAGCATTGTTCGCGGAATAGCCCTGATGTAATAGGCTGGTTGGTCGGATTAGGTATATATCGCAGATTTTCCAATTTGCTTTTACTGGCTAATGAAAAAATCGCGAGTTTACTCATGGGATTCCAAATATTACGGTTGAAAGAGCAACAGATTAACAAGCGGACGGTTGCGAAACTGGGGCACGCCAGATCTGTGGTGGCCTCACGTTGGCGTGGTGTGGAAGTTTGGAGAGTGGGGTGCCAGATCAGGTGTTCTCGTCATCTAGCCGTACTTCAAAATTACGTGGTGTCCTCGGATCTTTTCCTTGGGGATTAGCGCCAATAGCCCGATGTGTTGCTCCAGTGCGACGTTTATTAAATGACCTACCTACCCAAAACATGAGGGGTATAGATTACAATTATACCGATAATATTGATGAGTGGACAATATAGTTTCGGAAGGACACACATGAAGCAAGTGGGGTTTTAAATGCCTAACAATTTCCGCCAGTTGGCGCCACTGTTCGACGCAACCCTTTCGAATGTCTCCTGTGAGGGTCCATACTAATCAGGTTTCCAATTATCATAATTCAATGGAAGGCTTCGATACCCTCCAAAAAAACCTCCTCCGAGATTCGATACCTCACAAAGAAAGGGGAGGAAAAAACAGCTCGTATCTTCCCCGTGTGCGTCTCATCAGATAAAAATTAGTCCCCACCAACGCTTATCGGCCTACACACCGCTACAAACAACCTCATAAAAGACGGCGCGGCCCGCAACAAAAGAGGGGCCCCGCGCCCAGCTGCCGGCCCGATAAAAGGGGGGTGCCTATCTCGGCACGATGTCGGAAGTGATATCTGCATCCGGTGAGCAGCGCCGTTGCCATGGAGACAATCAGGCCCCCGCCCGCCCCAAAAGACGAGAGGTGCTTTTTTTCTATCAACTTGCGCAATGGCGAGTGATGCGTTTGTGTTTACATTGGGGGTGGGATTTTTTTTAATCGTTTGTGCAGTGATATTGAATGGAATCGAACGATTGCACTTGGAGGGGGTAGGTACTACCACGGGTCTACCCGTCCGGGTCACTCGCAGGGGGGCTCGCTGGAAATGTGGGAATGGGTTCCGGTGAATTTGAAAAGTTTTTGTATTGGATTGGGCGCCGTAGGCGGACACTGTTTCAGCTGTGTGGCTTTCAGCTGTATAGTCCGCCTTACGGAGGAGTTTTGGGGATTAGGGAGAGCAATCTATTATACACATTCAAGATAGTACACATAAAAGATAGAAGGCAAGTGAAGGGCAAAACATGTAAGCACAAAATACAATATGACGTAAGAAAAGGATTGCAAAATTTGTTAAATTTACAGAGAACCAAATGATAATAACATAAAAGTAATACTGATAATAATAATATATACAAATGATAAAAATAGCATAATAAATAATCCATATATAATAAACCTAACAATACACAATGAACAAGGATACGTATTTAGAACAAAAAAATTCAAAGAGCAAAACCACTAAGACAACTTAAAATACAGATATACTAATTTCGTAATAAAAGCTATTATTTCGAGAACTTTCGACTTCTAAGCTCTCGCAGATCTAATCAATGTTGAAGCTGAGAAATTCCATCATTTTAAGGATTTTATGGTGGCAGTGCCTATTCTTGGCATACTTCGGCACCAATGAGTTTTGTAGAGAAGGTTTCGCCAAATGCCACGAGCTTGTGAGATCACAGTCAAAAAGGAAGTGGATAGGATCACCTCAGCCGCAGATGCACAGCGCACTTGTTTTTATATAGATGGAAACGTTCTAGATACGCCAGAAATGGACCATGGCCTGCGAAAATTTGTACCAGCTTTGAGTTTTGGTAAATAAGTTCGGTTGCAATCTTCGGAAATAATTGATAAGTGTATCTCCCTTTGAAAGAAACATCCCATTCTACTTGCCATTGGTCCAATACCAACGTATCAATTGAACTTAATAATTTGCTTCTAGGCCACTTTATTAAGTTCAATTGACAAAAATTTGGAGAACTCGAGAGATTTTTTGGTTGCATACAGTATAATTTCATTTTTCTTGAACAAGCGAGGGAAATGAAGTCAGGTCAGTAGGGTTTAACTCTCTTAGGGGCTGTGGAATGTCTAGCCTACTTAAAGGGGCTAGATTCCTTGGTGTTAATTCTCCTTGGTGTCCAAGGAAAATCCAATTTTATCCTATTAAGCGCCACCTTTGGAAGGCATTATTTAATTTCAATCTACTCCAATGAGATGACTTGTTTGAAACCTCGTGACTACCGCACTACGTAACACAGCCGCATTATATATTTCTATGAAAAACGTTTTCTTTGTTTAAATGACATAACTCTTAAACTACGAACATAATGCTGAAAAGTGAAACTATAAACTAAGACGAAATTCTCAGCCAAGGTTGATAAACATTTGAGTTCCATCAGTTGAATCAAAAAACCTTAGTTGTCTTACGTATCGGTCTTTCTCGACCAATAAAGTTTTTGAAAATTCCGTTGGTGTAGGACATCAGATGACGAGGTCAACACCACCCCGCTCTCCACACCACGCCAACGTGAGGACATTTGAGGCCACGACAGATTAAACGTTCATCAGCCCCCCCTTGTACACGACGTTCTTTGGTTGGATTCGAACTCGCAACTCTCCGATTGTTAATCCGTTGCTCTTCCAAGCGGGTTACCGCGGCCTCAAAATGACTTGATTCGTCACTGAACTCTATTATTTCGTCGAATTTCATGATCGAAGCATCCTTACAAAAGAACACTTTTGACTCGGAGAAGCACCCCTGCATCCCCCCCCCTTTCATCTGTAGCGTCTCGAAGTAGAACATATGGTATGCCATGCCTACACATTACCTACGCAATTTCGATCTATGTGGATCCTCTCATCTGAAAGACATTTTGACCATTCCGAGATGGCATTCCACGATAAAAGCGACGCGGAATGTCCTTCCGAACGCCCAGGAATGTTCGAATATCCTGTCATTTAATGTAGATGCTATCTGTGCAGGAAAGGTTCCCACGTCGTGCTTTCGCAGCAGCACCCCGAACCGAGCGACAGGTGTTGCTGTTTCTGGATGAATCGGGGGTTCCTTTTGATCTCGTTCGTGCTCCCCTTCTACGTTCGATGCACCCCACACCGTGTGTTCTCACAGCTTCGACTTTCCGAGAGCATTTGAGATGCATGAGCTTTGTGTGCGTTTTTTCGTTGGGAGGGAAATCGGCCTGCGGGTTGTGTTTGTGCGGTTTTCTGAAGGTTGGCTGCTTCTGAGCTACTGTCGTGGAGTTCCCGTGAAGGGGACTTAGTTTGGCCCGCATTGAAGTGTTGTGGCTTTCGAAGTCCGTCTGCATGTCCACGTACAATTATATTGAAAATACGATTGAGTGTTTCGAAAGCTAGTCTGTTTTATGCGAGGAAATCAGCCGCACTGTAACATACACTATATGGACAAAAGTATTTGGACACTGCAGAAGATCGGCAAACATGCAAATACTGAGTTTACCAAACGGTATGCTGGGAAGGGCATGGGGTTCCTGTCAACACAGAACCACCTGTAAGTGCGCATTTGATGACTGTACATCTATATTATATGGACCAAAGTATTTGGACACTGCAGAAAATCGGCAAATATGCAAATACTGAGTTTGCTGAACGGTATGCTGGGAAGGGCATGGATAAAATAAAAAAGCAGTTCATTTTGTATTAACTATTCATTCACTCTAGTGGAGCTATGGCGCGTGGGCCTGAACTTACCGAGTTCCAACGTCATAGGACTTCATTTGTGTAATCTTTCTGTACGAGTATCTAAACTGGATGTTCCAAAATCGAGTGTAGCGTATGTTATCAAGCGATGGAAGCAAGACGGAGCAACAACAGCAACAAACCGTCCCGGACGATCGCAAAAACTGACAGAACGTGACACAAGATGCCATGTCAAGAAGTCACGCACTTCTGCGATCGCTATAGAAGTTCGAAACGCATCAGGGAGCTCCGTTAGTGTCAAAACTATCCGCAAAAGGACCCGTTACTAAATAGAATAATAAAGCACTTTTTCTGAAAAACACGCAGTGTCCAAATACTTTGTCCATATAGTGTAAATACCTGCCAATTTCTGTTTTTCGGACTGCATGGTGTAAAGTAGTGGGCGTAGTGTTCTGCCAATAAACACGACACAGCCTAAATTACAAACAATTCACGTTTATTTACGTTAAACATATAGTACCTATACTATATACAACCAGGGATTTGTTCCTTGGTCGTGGGTGCTGCAAAGAAGGGGAAACTGGTATCTACTCAAACCAGCCGGCTCGAACGAGTACCACAAAAAAAACACCTGCTCAGCTCGACCTCTGCAACAGTTCTCGTTCGAATCCAACCAAAGACCGTCGTGTACAAGGGGGCTGGTGCACGTTCAATCTGTCGGGCCTCAAATGTCCTCAGGTTGGCGTGGTGTGGAAGTTTTATAGAGTGGGATGCCAACTCAGGTGTTGACCTCGTCATCTAACTGGTTGAAAATGACGTGCTTTGTCTCGGATATTTCCCTTCGGATGGATCGCCGATAGCCCGTTGTGTTGCTCTAGTGCGACGTTCGTAAAAATACGTACTTACCTATGATTGTGGGAAAAGACACTTGAGTAATGCATTTTATTCTTCATTAGAATATCCGTTTCATCAAGGGCGACAACTTTTTTTGGGGAAATAAAGTTGTTTTTCGGAAGTGGGCGGCTCATGCTCGATCTGTATTCTACTGCCTGCGGCGTCTACATGGTGACTTTGGATGTACTATATTTTGAAGGTTGGAGAGGTAGATGCGTCTCACTAGAACTACACAACGGGCTATTAGAGACAGTCCTGGATCCATCCCTATGGGAAAGATCTGGAGACAGCACTGCGTAATTTGGAACCACGGTCAGATGACGAGGTCAACACCTGAGCTTGGACCCCAATCTTAAAACTTCCACACTACGCCAACGTGAGAACATTCGAGACCACGATATATTGAACGTGCGGCAGCCGCCGCGTATACGACGATCTTTTGGATTGGATCGAGTTTCGAACTCGCAACCTCATGTTGCTAATCTGCTACTCTACCAACCGGGCTACCGCGGCGCCCAAGGTGACTGGACGTACCGTCCACATCTGAGGCCATTGTGACACAGTACATGTTACAGTTCACTAATAAGTATTTGGTTTAGAACGTACTACTTGTGTTTGTATCATGTGAATGTCTTCCGCCAGAAAGTCTAGGTGTATGGAGTCGCTTTAAGAATAGGGTTCGTTCATTTTGAAAGGGGGTAACATGGATCGATGTCTTAATTTTTTTGAAGATTGTTGGACACCGAAGGTAGGTGGTATAGAGTTTGCAACACGGAAAAATCAGAATATATTTCCAATGTGTCGTTAAGTGGGCCAATGTCGAAACTTGAATATACACTATATGGACAAAAGTATTTGGACATTGCATGTTTTTCAGAAAAAGTGCTTTATTATTCTATTTAGTAACGGTAGGCCCTCCTTTCGCTTGCATTACAGCTGCAACACGTCGAGGCATACTTTCCACAAGTTCTCTATAAGTCTGGGCAGGAATAGCTCGCCATGCCTCTTGTAAGGCTGTGAGAAGAGATTGTTGTGAAGATGGGCGTGTGCGTGGCGGTGTCGTACCCGTCGCTCCAGTTCGTCCCACGTCGAAGTGCTCGATCGGATCGAGATCGGACTCTGAGCAGTCCAGTCAAGCAAATTCACCTCATTTTCAGGAAACCAGTCCAGCACACGTTTTGCAGTACGACATGGGGGGGGGGGGTATTTCAATTAACGTCACACTGGAGCAACACAACGGGCTATTGGTGACGGTCCGGGATCAATCCCAAAGGGAAAGATCCGAGGACACCACGTAATTTTGAATCACACAGTATGACGTGGAGCTCGATCCTGTTGGAAGGAACAACCCTCATCGCCGTAGTATTGCCATAGTGTAGGCAAGGCCGAATGATCCAGAACGTCTCGGTACACGTGAGGGTTCATGGTACCAGGTACATGAAGTAATGGGCCGAGTCCTAACCAGGAAAAACAACCTGATTTTCTGCAGTGTCCAAATACTTTTGTCCATATAGTGTATAATATCAAGTAACTGATACACACATGGGCCGCGGTGGCCCGGTTGGAAGAGTAACGGACTAGCAACCGAAGGGTTGCGAGTTCGAATCCAGCCAAACACCGTCGTGTACAAAGGGGGCTGGTGCACGTTAAATCTGTCGTGGCCTCAAATGTCCTCACGTTGGCGTGGTGTGGAAGTTTGGAGAGTGGGGTGCCAGCTCAGGTGTTGCCTCGTCATCTGACCGTGGTTCAAAATTACGTGGTGTTGTCCTCGGATCTTTCCCTTTGGGATTGATCCCGGACCGTCACCAATAGCCCGTTGTGTTGCTCCAGTGTGACGTTAATTGAAATAACAATAACAAAAAAACGATACACACACAGTGAAAGGTTTGCCGACACAGAAAAGAAAAATACACCCAGGGTGGAATGCAGCTGGCAGGAATCGAACCTGCGCCGCCTACAACTCCCCTAGTTCACAACGATCTTTGGTTGGATTCGAACTCGCAACCATCCGTCAGGACTTACGTGGATACGAGGACTCGCTGAGACATGCCCTGTTGGGCTGGTTGAAAACAGAATGTTATTGTAAACTGGAAGAACCTTGGAAAACGTCAAAGCTCCACTAACAATGCACATTGTTACGGCGTGTTCCCTAATCTAATACAGCGTTATTTCCGGAGCGCCATTTAGAAAAGCTGGATTAAGAGGCGTTATTGAGAATCTCCATTTGATACTCTGTGAGTAATTGTAACACCCAGCCCACATCGATTATTTTCCGCGAAAGCCGGATGAAATAAACCAGACGACTGTTTAGGGGTAATCATCTCGGCCTATCGAAGAGAAACTGCAACCGTAATTGGGGCAAATGAAGATTAATGCCTCCACCCCATCAACTCTACGCAACCAAATTGGATTAAAACGGGAATTCAACGCAGGGTCGGGAGTAATTTGTATAAACAGGGAAGATACTGGTTGAAGGAATTTACATGCATAATGTCCGTCATGATGGCCAGGGTCAGTGGACTGGACCAACGACCGCGAAAGAAAACTTCAGATACTGTCTGTCTATCGCTAGAACTGCTCCTGTCGCGAATGCGAGCCTGCTATCGTTTCTGGCCGCGCATGCGCACGGAGGAAAAACCAGGAGCAAAATATTACTTTTTAAGATCGCTCGTAATAAGATGGAGAAAATGTGCTGCCCTTTTTCAGTTAAAAATGTAAATAGAATGTAAATACACTATATGGATAAAAGTATTTGGACACTGCAGAAAATCAGGTTGTTTTTCCTGGTTAGGCCTCGGCCCATTGCTTCATGTACCTGGTACCATGAACGCTCACGTGTACCTCGACGTTCTGGATCATTCGTCCTTGCCTACACTATGGCAATAGTACGGCGATGAGGGTTGTTTCTTCCAACGGGATCGAGCTCCATGTCATACTGCAAAACGCGTGCTGGACTGGTTTCCTGAAAATAAGGTGAATTTGCTTGACTGGCCTGCTCAGAGCCCCGATCTCCATCCGATCGAGCACTTGTGGGACGAACTGGAGCGACGGTACGACACCGCCACGCACGCCCATCTTCGCAACAATCTCTTCTCACAGCCTTACAAGAGGCATGGCGAGCTATTCTTGCGCAGACGTATAGAGAACTTGTGGAAAGTATGCCTCGACGTGTTGCAGCTGTAATACAAGCAAAAGGAGGGCCTACCCGTTACTATATAGAATAATAAAGCACCTTTTCTGAAAAACATCCAAATACTTTTGTCCATATAGTGTATGTCTTCTGTCAATTACTTGATATTGTATTGTGTCTGGCTCAGCATGTCCAAATAGGGCCCTTCGCCATAAAACCCTAAAACCAACCAACCAAATAGAGAGCTGATACACGTTTAATCTGTCGTGGCCTAAAGTGTCCTCACGTTGGCTTGGTGTGGAAGTTTGGAGAGTGGGGTGCCAGCTCAGGTATTGACCTCGTCTTCTGATCGTGGTTTAAAATGACGTTATGTTGTCTCGGATCTTTCTCTTGGGGATTGATCCCGGACCGTCGTCAATAGCCCGTTGTACTGCTCTAGTGCGACGTTAATGAATTACCATCACCTGAAGGGTGGAAATAGCCTCTCCTACGTTTGTTTCAAATATTTCCAGGGATTCACCCAATGTCCCAGAAGAAAGGAGGTTCCAGATTTTAAAAAACCTGAAATTCGTGATAAAAAATGAAAATTGACGGAACATGAAGAAAAGCAACAATTTTTGGCAGGGATACGTCTTTAAAATCGGAACTGTGCTGGGGTCATGCATGAAAAGTCTATATACTACAACTATTAACATCAAGCTGTGATTTGAACGATCTAATTGTAAATTAATGGTTGAATAATCATAATAAACCTGTCGTGTGAAGTTTCCTATTACCACACTAAATCATCAGGCCCGAGTATTTACATAGAAACTATGGTTCGTGCCCTCGACTCAATCTACCAATTTTTTAATACGTAAAATCTTAGCGAGAAGTCATTTTCTATTGTAGCATCCTGGATTTTCACCGCACTAAACCAACCAGGCAATGCAGATGCCCGCTCACTTCAGTTTAAAATGGTTTCTCACTAGGAATGAATACTATTAAGAATCGAGTACAACGAATACTTTTAACAATCGAGAACAACGAATACTTTTAAGAATAGAGTACACGAGTACTTTTAACAATAGACTAAACGAGTACTTTTAAGAATCGAGTACAGCAAATACTTTTAAGAATCGAGAACAACGAATACTTCTAAGAATAGAGTACACGCGTTCTTTTAGGAATCGAGTACAGCAAATGCTTTTAAGAATCGAGAACAACGAGTACTTTTAACAATCTAGAACAACGAGTACTTTTAAGAATCGAGCACAACGAATACTTTTAAGAATCGAGCACAACGAATACTTTTAAGGATAAAGTACACGAGTATTTTTAAGAATAAAGTAAACGAGTACTTTTAAAAATAGAGTACACGTGTTCTTTTAAGAATCGAGTACAACAAATGCTTTTAAGAATCGAGAACAACGAATACTTTTAAGAATCGAGAACAACGAGTACTTTTAAAGAATCGAGCACAACGAATACTTTTAAGAATAGATTACACGGGTACTTTTAAGAATCGAGTACAACAAATGCTTTTAGGAATCGAGAACGACGAGTACTTTTAAGAATAGATTACACGAGTACTTTTGTATTCGAATACTTCCATCTCTGCTGGAAACTATCCTTGTCAAATCTCTTTATCCAAGGGGTCTCCCTGTTGTGACCCGTAGACCCACGGTGCTTCCAGTGGGCAAGAAAGAATGCGAATTTCACAGGATGGTAGGTAGGTATTTTAATTAACGTCGCACTGGGGAGCAACACAACGGGCTATTGGCAACAGTCCGGGATAGGCAAAGATCTGCGGGCAACCAACAGCACGTCATTTTGAACCACTGTCAGATGACGAGTGGACGAAGGCAAAGTGGTATCCCTCGTGTTTGTTGTTCTTCGGGGACCGTATGGAAAAGGAGGGGAGGGAGTGATCGTTTGACCACCTCGGACTGTTGTCGCTGTCGAGGTGGTGGATCGATGCCATCGGCCTTTTTTGTGTTTGCGGCGCGCACGTGAGTCGGGGCGTCCCCGTCTCCTTGGCGACAGCCCCGTAAAGAAAAGGGCGCAAAGTGGCTTCGTTTGATCACCGACGTGTTGCCCGATCGAAAATGGATTTCGTTCGTATTATTATTATTTTTTTTTGGGGGGGGGGAGGAGTTTGTCACGAAAGCGGACCGACTGTCCATCCGGACGTTGCGTTCTCAGTCTACAACAACTGGGCTCAGCCAGAACTTTGAACTCGTGAGTTGAAAATGTGTTGGTCCACTTCTGCTTTTACCAAATTTCAGCCGCTCCTTTTTACAAAAAGTGAATTTCAATCAATTGCTTTTCAATTAAATTGAATTATCAAACATATTGCATTGTAATCAAACGTACGTGGTTCGATTCATAGAAGTAAGATTTCGAATAGTATAAAATGGGTCGCGTAGCCCGGTAATTAGAGTACCAAAGTTGTAACCGGAGGGTTGCGAGTTCGAAACTCGCTCCAACCAAAGACCGTCGTGTACTTGGAGGGCTGGTGCACATTCAATCTGTCGTAGCCTCGAATCTTCTCACGTTGGTGTGGTGTGGAAGTTTGGAGAGTGGAGAGCCAGCTCAGGTGTTGACCTCGTCATCCCATCGTGGTTTAAATGACGCGGCATTGTCCTCGGATGGTATCGAACCGTCGCCCATAGCCCGTTGTGTTGCTACAATGTGACGTTTATTCAACTACCAACCTTCATGTCTAGACGAAATAATTTGTTGATTTTTCTCGTCTTTACCAATATCAACCCATTCAAAGAGTCTGCTAGCGCATAAGTAGATTCTCAGCTTGCGTTACAACTGAAAAAATTGCTATAAAATTTCATTTACATTTGTGGCGCTCTCCGTATGTGGATCCAATAGCCCGTTGTGTTGCTCCAGTGTGACGTTAATTGAAAATACCAAATACCGTATGTGGATCCAATAAACGTCGAGAACAATTGTGATTGAACCTGTCAATCATTCGCATTCTCGTTCCTCATTGGTTCGACGGATTTGAAAAAGGATAGCGGGTTCTTACAGTGTAAATGAGCTTTTATCAAATGAGCATTTCGTTTTTCGAATGTATTTATATATTTTCAGAAGTGCTCATGATTTTTGTTTGCAAAACTTTGATTCACATCAATGAAGTGAACTGCGTCGTTTGATTTTGTAACAAACACAATATTTCGGGGATGACCCGTAGCCCCTCCGAATACGTCCCTGCTTTGAACTGAAGTCCTCAGAGGTCCTACCAATGCTAATCTTCAATAGGCTATCAATGTAATGATTCGTTAGCCTATCACTAATGATTCGTTAACCTTTGAATGTAATTATTCATAAACCTATCATTGTAATGATTCATTGCCAAATCACTGTAATGATTCGTTAACCTTTGAATGTACTGATTCATTAACCTATAAATGTGATGATTCATTAACCTATATCACTGCAATGATTCGTTAACCTATCACTGCAATGATTCGTTAACCTTTGAATGTAATTATTCATGAACCTATCATTGTAATGATTCATTAACCTATCAATGTAATAATTCGTTGACCTATCACTGTAATGATTCTGTAGGAGAGGTGGGAGAGCTAATGATTTCAAGATTCGATATCTGGTTGCAAATTCTCATGTCCAGAGTCATGATTTATGAATCCAGTTTCAATAAATTCACTGAGAATAAAACTTAACAAAATTTAATAAGGTGACATTTAAAATTGCAATACAATTCCGCTTCATTTCGCGGCCAAGATTATAAACGTCATTACGCTTCCATTGTTACAGTTCAACTGATTGGCGCAAGAGCGCCATCTACCCCGTCATTACGGAACATACTCCGCCACGATGAACCTTGGTTCATTATAAAATAATAATTATATAGATAATATTAAATCTTCAAATTTAAGCTTTAAACAAAATGTAAAAAATGTTCAGCAAAATATGAGTTTAAAAGTAAACTATCCACAACAAAATACTACACAATTAAATTTACTAAATTTAAAATCTGAGAAATAACATGCACAATATACTTATAAATCTTCAGAATTAAAACTAAAAATATATACCTGCTTAAGAATTCACAAATCTGAAGAATTAGCAAATTTTCACTTTAAATCTGGAAATACAATACTTGACAAGTTAATACAAAGTAAAATGGAAAATTTTAAAGAAAACAAGAAATAATAATTAATGTTTCTAAAAGTCTATTTAGATAAGGGCAAGAGTGAAAGTTTATGTATAGGCCGTATCAGTTCTCCAAATAAAGTTTTTAATTTCACCACACGCACTTTTCCATCTGCACCAGTTGCACTATACGCCCAAGTCACCACTTTAGTGGAGGCAAATTGCCGTCTTTAATTAAGACTAAGTCATTGATGTTCAAATTGGGCTTATCCCTCAACCATTTAGAACGTCCTTGCAGCTGTAAGAGATAGTCCGTGGACCAACGTTTCCAGAAGCTTTGGAAAAACTGTTGGATCAATTTCCATCTTTCTGTTGGGGTCAGTTTGTTTATGGTAAAATCAGGTTCAGGGATAGCAGTCAATGCAGTTCCAATTATGAACTGCCCAGGTGTTAAGGGACTTAGGTCATCAGGATCCGAAGAGATGGAAACTATCGGCCTGGAATTCAAACATGCTTCGATTTGTGCAATTAGTGTGTGAAACTCTTCATGCGTTAGAACTTGTGTTCCAACAGTTCGCTTTAAGTGAACTTTCATTTGTTTTACAGCAGCCTCCCAGAGGCCACCAAAGTGAGGTGCAGCTAGAGGATTGAAAGTCCACTGGATATTTTCTTCAGTTAAATGGTTCTGAATTTTTTTCAGCAGAAGAAAGTGTGGCTATGATTCTTTTTAATTCTCGGTCAGTTCCAACAAAATTGGTACCTCTGTCTGAAAAGATTTCTTTTGGTTTCCTCTACGTGCAGCGAATCTTTTCAGCGATGCTCTGAATGCTTCTGTAATGAGATCGCTGACTACTTCTAGATGAATGGTTTTGGTACAGATGCATACATAGAGACAAATATAGCATTTAAATGGTTTCAACCTCTTCCCTTTCGAGTCTTAATCAGGAAGGGTCCTGCAAAATCCAGTCCAATTTTTGAAAATAAAAAACTTAAAACTCTGTGTGGCATAACACGAGCAGTTGGGAGGTCTGCCATTATCTGAGTGGCAGTAGCTGTTCGATTTCTGAAACACTTCATACATTTCCAAATTATTTTGTAACTTCTCGGCAGTTAATAATCCAAAATTTTTGTCGGAGAGTTGACATTGTTAACGTAGGACCACCATGGAGGTTCACTTCGTGAAAATGTTTGATTATCAAATCTGCAACATGGTGTTTCTTAGGAAGAATGATTTGATGCTTCTGGTCTTCTGAAAGGTTTGAATTTCTAAGCCTTCCACCAACTCTGAGGATTTCCTCTGTCAAGAAATGGATTCAATGCCAAGATTTTACTATTGAGAGTTAAATTCTTCCCAGTTTTCAAAAGCTTAATTTCTTCTCTAAATTCAAGTTGCTGTATAAATTTCAAAATCAAAATGGTTGCTTTTTCAAGTTCTTGAATAGTTAAAAATCCCTTAAGTTTTGAAGATGTTGGCTTAGCATTATTGTAGAACCTCAAACACCACGCAGTTACGCGTTTCAATTTGGTCCAGGAAGAAAACTTGAAGATCAATTCAAATTCGGACTCTTTGCTAGCAATAGAACATATAACCGCTCGACGCTGTTCTTGAAATACTTCTACCTTAGGAGTTATCAAAGGATCAAATTGAGATGTTGGCAGATTTCCTTCTTTCAACGACACTGGACCATGTAACCAGATTCCATTCTTTACGAGATCAGATGCCGTGGATCCACGTGAGACTATATCGGCAGGATTTTCGGTTCCTTTACAGTATTTCCATTGCGTAGGTGAAACAAGATTTTGAATTTCACGTACACGATTTGCAACAAAAGATTTCTAATTGTTAGCTGAACCTTTTATCCAGTGAAGTACGATATGAGAGTCACTAAAACAAAATATATTATCTTCATTGATACGAAATAATTTCTTCAAATATTTTCAATTCTTGCGGCAATAGCAGCCCCCATGAGTTCTAGACGAGGCAAAGTTAATTTCTTAAGTGGGGACACTCGGCTCTTTGAATGCACAAAAGACGTAGAGCATAAATCAGGATCCCGAAAATACGCAACAGCTCCATATCCCTTGAGACTGGTATCACAAAACAAATCAAGTTCTAACCTAGCAAAATTTACACATTCATCATTCAAATATTTTCTTCTAGGAATACACAAATTCAATATAACTTCAATTTTAAAATACCATAATTTAAATTTTTCACTTAAATCTATGGGCAAAACTTTGTCCCAATCATTGCACAGTTCCCATAACTCTTGCAACATGTGAAATACCCCAGACGGCACTAAGCGCCAAATTGTAAGAAGTTGTTGGCAGCCAAACGACAGAGCACATATAATAGCTCTGATCTCTGAACTAGTAACAGTGCGTGTGTGTTAAAATAAAATTTGGTTATTTATAGAACTGACTTATGATTATTACCACTGAACATACCAATGCTTTACATGGTGCATCGGCCGGGAAGTTTTGAAAATTGGGAAATTGTGATCGTGTTGTATATGAAGATTCGAGCTTGATGCTTTACCAACTGTTTGGATTATTCGTGTTTGGAGAACGCGAGAATTAGATCCTGCTTTGAAGTAAATGTGGTGAGATATTTATTTACCTTTTGGAGTACAAAGGTGAGGATTTGAATTTGTTAGAAAATTTATACTGAAATAGAACTTATTTAAAATGGATAAGGTAAATAAATTGATTGAGAAGCGCGGTAACGTCCGAAGTGCAGTTACGAAATTAGTCAATAAAAGTCAAGAAACTCTTAACGAAGGGTTAGATGCTTTAACTGAACTTCTTGAACTTTTAGAAACTAAAGAGCAAAATTTGAAGAGTTACGATTCCGATATTGAAGATTTGATAGATGACCCTGAAAGGTTCAGAAGAGAGATTAAATCGTCCGAAGAGTATGAAGATAAAATTTTGGTAACTAAAGTAAAAGTAAAATCCAAAATTAAAGAGTTGATGAGAACACAAAATTCATCAGAAACTGTTTTGGCAAATAATTCTTCCTTTATTTCAGAAACAAGGACTGCATTGAAATTGCCAAAGTTAGAAATATCGAAATTTAATGGTGATTCTAGCAAATTTTTGGAGTTCCTTAATTGTTTTAATAATGCAGTTGGTGAGAATTATTTACTTTCTAAGATTGAAAAGTTTCAATATTTGAAAACATTATTGGTAGGACCTGCTTATAGTGTTGTTGCTGGGTTCGAATTAAATGAGAAAAATTATGATTCGTGCATGCAACTTTTGAAAGATAGATACGGTAAAACTGACGTTATTATTAATTCTTATATGTCAAAATTATTGAACTTAGAATCGGTGAAAACCTCATATAATGTTAAAGGGTTACGTAAATTGTATGATGAAATTGAAGTAAATATTAGAAACCTACGTTCACTTAATGTAACTGAAGGTTCGTACGGACATTTGTTAAATCCTATCATTCTTAAGTTATTGCCCCAAGATTTGGTTTTAGATTTCCATCGTAAAAGAAATAAAAGTAAATCTTGTGAAATTGGTGAAATAATAAATTTCATAAAAAATGAAGTAGAATCCAGGGAAATCACGGAAAGTTCAAATGGTAATGCTAAAACTTTTGAGACTAATCGGCAACCATTTCCAAACTATCGAAAGAATAATTACAAACCTAGATATACCCCAACCGCGGCAGCTTTAAATACGCAAATAAAAGATAAATGTATATTTTGTTTCGGGTTTCATGAATCGATTAATTGTAGAAAAACTAGTGCTGTAGAAAAATTCGATAGATTAAAGTTTGAAGGTAGGTGTTTTCTTTGTTTTGAAAAATATCATATGAGCATTTCTTGTAAATCTAGGATAAGCTGTAAAAAATGTAAGTCTAATTCGCATCATGAGGTATTGTGTAGAAGGAACAACAAAAATGTTCTTTCTCCACCCTATTCCTCCGACACCCCTGCTGAAACGATCCCGAAAATAAGAATTCCTTCGATCACTTCAGGTGTTTCTGATCAAAGGTCTGAAAATATATCTGTTGCGCACAACAATATTCCAGGAAGTAGTAAAAAATCTTTTCTTCAAACTTGTTCAGTAATTGTGTGCTCGAAAAATAATAATAAATCGTTGGAAAGTAGAATAATGTTAGATTCCGGATCACACCGATCTTTTGTGTCTAAACGCATTGTGAAAGAATTAAATTTAAAACCCTTTCGCTATGAAAAATTGTCTATATACTCATTCGGTGAAAAATACCCTCGAGAGAAAAATTATCCCGTGGTTAGTTTGACCTTGCACAATCGAAAAGAGCCGGATAAGTGTTTAGAAGTAGAGTGCCTGGTCACTGAATTTATTGCTAATTTTGTCAGACGGAATCCTTCGAGTGAAACTTTAAAAGTATTGACAGCTGAGGGATTAAATCTCGCCGATACCTTCCTTTCAAATGGAGGTGCAAGTGTAGACCTGTTGGTTGGATGTGATTACTTCTGGGACATTATTTATGAGCAGGAAAGAATAAACAACGGTGGAATTTCGCTTGTTGGTTCGTGTTTTGGGTGGCTTCTTGTAGGCAATGAAAGAAGCGATTTTGCTGACTATAGCTTTGCGAACTCTTGTTTACTTACGGATTCTGAGAATGTGCTCTTTGACCTCAAACGGTTTTGGGAAATCGAGGAGTTGGAGTCAAAACAAAATCTTTCTGAAAAGGACAAGTTGTTAATTGATTCATTTGAGAATTTGCTGACATTTAACGGTCAGAGATATGTTTGTAAGTTGTTGTGGAAAGACTGTTCATATCCCCCTGAAAGTTTAGGTTCGAATTATGAGGTCGCGAAGAAGCGTTTTGACAGTTTGAGATGTAGATTGAATAAAAACAAAGATATTTCGGATCAGTATAAGCAGATAATTAATGAACAATTAAAGTGTCAAATTGTAAGTAGATGCAAAAATGAGGACCCTAAATTAGGATATTACATGCCCCATAGAGCAGTCGTTAGGAATGACAAAGAAACAACACGAGTTAGGATAGTTTATGACTGTAGTAGCAAAGCTAAAGAAAAATTTAAATCTTTGAATGATTGTTTGGAGTCTGGACCTAATCTTAACCCTAATTTAGTGGATATAATTCTGAAATTCCGTGAAAATCAAATTGCGTTTACAGGCGATATAGAAAAGGCTTTTCTTATGATTGAAATTTGTCAAGAAGATAGAGAATATCTAAAATTTTTGTGGTTTCATGATTCTGTAAATGAGTCTGACCAAACTTTATGTTTAAATCGTCTTCCATTTGGTCTAACGACATCACCCTTTGCATTAGCTTGTGTACTAAAGTTTCACATTGGCAAATATAAGGAAGATATGCCTCAATGTTTTGAAATGCTTAATTCTTTTCTTTATGTAGATGATTTGTGTCATGGGTCTCAGAATGCCGATGAGGCATATTTGTTAACTTACAATGCAATTAATATTCTAAAAGATGCTGGATTTCATTTGAGGAAATTAAGAACAAATTCTCTTAAACTTCAAAAACTTTGGGTAGGTAATAGTTTTGAGGAAAATATGGATTTTGGTCTAGGGACTGGGTTCTTGGGACTCATTTGGGATCATACTGAGGATAAAATTAAGTTAGACTTAAAAACTGTAAAAGGTTCCATTCAAAATGCTACAAACACCAAACGATATGTTCTCGGAGTGATCTCGAAGATATTTGACCCTTGTGGTGTAGTGAGTCCTTGTGTCATGATTTTGAAGATAGTCATGCAGAAGATATGGGAACGAGGTTTAAAATGGGATGAAGAATTGCCTAGTGACTTATCACTCAAGTGGAAAGACTGGTGCGACGAACTGTTTCACTTGGAAAAGCTATCTTTTGATAGAAAGTTTTTTGACAATCAGTGCGACGATATTTCTTTGCACATTTTTTCCGACGCTAGTCCAGCAGCGTACGGAAGTGTAGCGTATTTTAGATACAGTGGTATTAAAGGTAGAGTTAAGACTACTCTTGTCATCGCGAAGGGAAGAGTAGCCCCTTTGAAATTAATTTCATTGCCAAGATTAGAGCTTATGGGGGCGGTGATTAGTGCAAAACTGGCAAAATATTTGAAAGAACTGTTCCCTGAGCTATGTAAACGAACATATTTGTGGAGCGATTCGCAAATTACTATTCACTGGATTCGAGGAAACGCCAAAGACTGGAAACCTTTTGTTTGCAATAGGGTTTCTGAGATACAATCCTTGACTGATCCATAGCAATGGTTTCATTGCAACGGTGATAACAATCCCGCGGATTTGATCTCAAGAGGTGTGCGTGCTTCGAAGCTTGCGACTGATTCCTTGTGGTGGAGGGGACCAAGTTGGATCTTGGAGCCAGAAGCGAATTGGCCATCTGGTCCTTCGGTACTTGTTGATGAGGAGAGTGTGATATCTGAAAGACGGATTA
This sequence comes from Meta bourneti, assembly GCA_933210815.1. Classification (NCBI taxonomy): domain Eukaryota; kingdom Metazoa; phylum Arthropoda; class Arachnida; order Araneae; family Tetragnathidae; genus Meta; species Meta bourneti. Next base: position 93,714,124 of record OW119930.1, on the reverse strand, counting down.
AAAATCTTTCTCTTCGGGTGTCAGTCATCGAGCCATCACCCCTGCCTTTATTGGACTTAAAAAGGTATAACTGTCTACTAAAACTTTATCGTGTGACTGCTTACGTGAAACGTTTTTTGTTTAATTGCAGAAACAGACAGAAATTGTATGGACCAATAGGTGCATCAGAAATCTTTGACTCTGAACGTTATTGGTTGAAAACTGTGCAGCGGAAACATTTCATGCATGAAATTGACTGTCTATCGAACGGAAAACGTTTGGACAAAAATTCTCCTGTGCACTGTTTGAGCCCATTTTTAGATGAAAACGGTCTTCTTAGACTGAAAGGAAGGCTTCAGTTTTCCGATTTTGAGATCGGGGAAAAACATCCGATATTGTTGCCTTGCAAAGACACATTTTGTGGTTGTAGAGTGCCACAATAAAGTGTTCCATTGCGGAGTTGAAGCGACTCTGGCCCAAGTCCGAGAACAGTTTTGGATTATTAAGGGTCTCCAGTGTGTTAAAACTGTTTCGAATAGTTGTGTCGTGTGCAGAAGGTAAAGTCCTGGTAAGCAGGAAACTGCACCTTTACCACCCGATCGAGTGCTTCAATCTCCTCCGTTTACTGTGACTGGTGTGGACTTTGCTGGTCCATTCTTTACTAGGGACAGTAATGCCAAACATTACTTGCTTCTTTTTACCTGTGCCACTTCGAGAGCTCTTCACTTGGAATTAGTTCCATCTATGTCAACAGAATCATTCCTTTTAGCTTTTCGGAAATTTATTTCACGACGTGGTCTGTGTTCCACAATTTATTCGGACAATGCTAAAGGTTTCAAGCGTGCAGAAATTGAACTCAAAAAGATCTGGAGTTGCATAAACCACCCATCTGTTCAAAATTTATTTGCTTCCCATGGTATTAAATGGAAATTTAGTGTTGAGAAAGGAGCATGGTGGGGAGGGTTCTGGGAGAGGCATTTTCGAACTATTAAAACCTGTCTAAGAAAAATTGTTGGCCGTTCAACGCTTACAGTGAATGAGCTTGAAACGCTTTTTATTGAAATTGAAGCCATGATTAACTCACGGCCAATAACTTACATTTATGATGATCCTTCAGAGCCCTCACCATTAACTCCTGCACATTTCCTAATTGGGAAGCGATTAATTGGTCTTCCTGTTTCAAAAATTTCAAGGGAAGATTTGTGTGGTTCAAAAAGTGCTACGGTAAAACGATATAGACATCAGCAAACATTGCTTAATCACTTTTGGAGACGTTGGAGAAAACATTATCTCCTCTCTTTAAGATCTGCAAATGTGTGTCCTCCAACAAACGTTAAAACTCATTTTAAAGTTAATGATATTGTGTTGATTCTTGATGATCGTTACCCACGAAATTTGTGGTCTATGGGTAAAATCATAGAAATATTTCCAGGAAGAGACGGAAAAATCCGTTCCTGTCTAATAAAAACTCGATCTGGGACTATTAAAAGACCTGTACAATTATTATGTAATCTTGAAATTAATGATGAAAATTAACCGTTTATATTTTATATTCGATAATTTAGTTTATTTCTGTGTTATTGAATTGGTTATTTATAAAAAAAAAAAAAATGTTAAAATTACCTAATCTTGAACTGAAAAAAGAACTATTAAATTTATTAACTTGAATTATATTTATGTTCCTATTGAATTTATTTGTAATTTGTATCTGATTAATATTGGATTATTATATGCTCAAAAGGTAATTTATGTGAACTCTGAAAGAGTTCAGGTGGGGAGTGTGAAATACCCCAGACGGCACTAAGCGCCAAATTGTAAGAAGTTGTTGGCAGCCAAACGACAGAGCACATATAATAGCTCTGATCTCTGAACTAGTAACAGTGCGTGTGTGTTAAAATAAAATTTGGTTATTTATAGAACTGACTTATGATTATTACCACTGAACATACCAATGCTTTACACAACAAGAATTTTATTCTGATAACAAAAGGTGCAATGAATCCAACGGGATCATATTTTAGCCACCGTCTGTAATACTTTCCGTTTTGTAATATTTTGCCAATCTAATGATTGTAAAAGTTATTGCACATCTAATTTTAATACGTCCTCTTCAGAATCTCAAATTATTCCCAAAACCTTTAATGTTTTTTAAGCTGTCTACCTTGCTAATTATTCCTTTCTCTTCCCATTTACTTCTCAGATACAGAATTAGATTAAAATTTTCTTAAATTCATACTAGCGTTTTCGAGTATTTTAACTGCAATAGTAGACAATGAGAAAGCTTCATCAGTAGAGTCTGCTCCGTAGATCAGATCATCCACATATAAGGATTTATCAAGCATATCAACCACTTCACTATGTTCCTTTTCGTAACCTTTTGTGTGATGCTTAATAGTGGTGGACAGAATAAATGGACTTGTTACACCAAATGTTCCTCGGCACATTCGAAAAACTTTAAAACCCAAACTGTTGTCAGAAGAATTGTCAAACGACAAGAATTTCAAAAAATTCTTATCTTCATCATCAATTTGAATTTGGTGAAAAGCCCTCTCTATGTCGGCAGAAAATGCAATTTTGTATATACGAAATTTTAAAATTACATTCAGCAGATTGGGATTTAAATTTGGGCCAGATATCACAGTCATTTAATGATTTAGCATCTTTCGCTTTCGATGAAGCATTAAAAACTATCCTAACTTTAGTTGTTGATTTGTCTTCCCGTATAACGGGTCTATGGGGCATATAATAGGTTAGTTTCATTTTCAACGAACTTACATTCTTCAATAATTCCCTTATCAGCTTGTTCTTTAATAATATTATCATATTCATTATATAAGATATAATTTCCTTTTAATTTATTTTCTAGTCCAAGAAATCATTGTTTAGCAACAAAAAAATTATTTGAAAGTTCCGATTCATTTTCTTTCCACAAAAGTTTTGTTTCGTATCGACCATCATTAAATTTCAAATTATCATTAAAAGATTTAATGGTGTTTAAATCAGTCTCAGAAAATGTTTCGTTTTTATCTTCAATGCCTATTGAATCTAGTTTCCAAAAGGATTGCAAGTCAAATGCTTATAATTTCTTTTTTTTGGTTGTTTTTATCTTCAATGCCTATTGAATCTAGTTTCCAAAAGGATTGCAAGTAAAATGCTTATAATTTCCTTTTAATTTGTTTTCTAGTCCAAGAAATCGTTGTTTAGCAACAAAAAAATTATTTGAAAGTTCCGATTCATTTTCTTTCCACAAAAGTTTTGTTTCGTATCGACCATCATTAAATTTCAAATTATCATTAAAAGATTTAATGGTGTTTAAATCAGTCTCAGAAAATGTTTCGTTTTTATCTTCAATGCCTATTGAATCTAGTTTCCAAAAGGATTGCAAGTCAAATGCTTTTGCTTCATCATTAGATAAAAATAACGCGTAAATTCTAGTATTATTTTTTTTCGACTTTGCCCATTAAAGTAAAACCGAACATAGTTGGCGAAACAAATAAATCATCATCTACTTGAGTAAACACGACCATTTTGTACACGCCATAAATATTCAGCTCCTAGTAAAATACTTATTTTTCATTATTAGGATTCGAATCGGACAGTTCCCATCCTCGCCTACTCATAAATTCTTGAATGTTTAGACAGTTGGAGGGACCTTGAACAGCGATACAGGAAATCAAATCTGTTGCGAGAACTTCTACCATTATACTGGAGAGAGCGTCGTTTTTACTTTTTAATCGCAGACTGAATACTTCGAACTCTTGATTTCCTTGAAGCCTTGCAAATGAATAAATTGTTAAGCATTCTCTTCGAATGATCTGCAGTTTTAATTCTCGAGCTAAATCTTTAGTTATGAAACTTCTTTCACTTCCTGAGTCAGTTAAGTCTTGCCACTTTCGATTTATTTCTGGATTGAGCAATAACTGAACATGTTTGTAAAAGAACGTCATTTTAAGGCTGCGGAATATTACAATGTGATATTGTCACAACAGTTTTATTTTCAGGCTCTGACTCTTTTTGTTCTTTAGATTTGATAAAACAAAAGAGTTTATTGTGATTTTAACCATTACAAATTTCACACGGTTGTATTTTTGATCTACAATCGACTACAAATGAGATTTAAGGAAACATCTGTAACACACCTGCCTTCTTTCCTTAACTTGTGTCTTTTCTGATCATCGGATTAAAACATTCGGCGGACACATGTTCATTGGATCTGCAGAATATGCAAAACTTTTTATTGATGTATTAAAAGCAGAGGCTGATGGCTTAGAATTATTATAATGAGTGTTTTTATTTCTAAATGACGACTGATTTCGATTAAATGCTTCTGCTGTTTTTACATTTCGTAAGTTATTTATCATTAAAGTGGCTTCGCGACACTCAATTTCATTTTTGATGAATTCAATTAGTTCAGTTATTTCAAAGTTTTCTTTAGAAGTGCGTTTTCTATGAAACTCTAGTAAATCTTGTGGAGGTAATTCAAGAATAATTAGATTCAATAAATATCCGTAACTACCACTTGTTACATCAAGTGAATTCATATTTCTGACACTGATTTCTAGTTGATCACAAAGCTTACGCATTCCATACACGTTATTTGAATATTTAACAGGTTCCAAATTCAATAAGTTATTCATATGGATGTTTATTATTAAATCCTTTCGACCATCTCTCTTTCAACAATGTTAAACAACTATCATAGTTGTCTTCAGTAAGACAGAAATCAGACACAATTAAATGCTTCTCCAACAAGTAAAGATTTCAAATATGTAAACTTTTCTACTTTAGATAGAGTTGGATTTTTATGAATTTAAGTTTCATATGCAAAAAAGAATTCAGGCCACATGCTAGAATCACCAGAAAACTTTTCTAGAATTAATTTAGGAAGTCTAATAGAAACATTTGGCGAATTCGAAATTACACACTGAGGAATTATTTTCAGTACTCGTATCAACTTGTGTATTAGAACTTCTAATACCTATATCATATTTCTTCAGACAATTAGTAATTTTCAATTTACAACAAATTAATTTTTCATTATATTCTTCACTGACATTTATTTCCTTTTCACATTCGTTTGTGTCAGTGATGCGAATTGCGATCTCTTTATGAAGCTCTTTCAAAGATTTATGTTTGTCAGTTAAAATTTCCAAATATTCATTCAGTTCTTGAATGTTTTGAGGGGTTAAATCAGAAATTACAAGCAAATTATCTACTTTAGTTACAATTTTCTTAACTCCAGCTCTAAAAGAGCGTTTCGTTTTCAATTTTTCAAGTTCTGTTTTCGTTTTTGCCCGAAAGAGCCATCTTTCAAAGATCAATATTTCTTTTCATGCAGATACTTCAAAATTCTCTAACCTTTTTAAAGGCAATATTCCATTCCCGGGTTGCGGCACCAAAAAATGTAGGCGGGGTGGGAGAGCTAATGATTTCAAGAATCGATATCTGTTGCAAATTTTCATGTCCAGAGTCATGATTTATGAATCCAGTTTGAATAAATTCACTAAGAATAAAACTTAACAAAATTTAATAAGGTGACATTTAAAATTACAATACAATTCCGCCTCATTTCGCGGCCAAGATTATAAACGTCATTACGCTTCTATTGTTACAGTTCAACTGATTGGCGCAAGAGCGCCATCTTCTCCGTCATCACGGAACATATTCGTTAATCTTTGAATGTACTGATTCGTTAACCTTGGAATGTACTGATTCATTAATCTATCAATGTAATAATTCATTAACCTATCAATATAATGATTCATTGACCTGCCACTGTAATGATTCGTCAACCTATCACTATAATGATTCGTTAATCTTTGAATGTACTGATTCGTCAACCTTTGAAAGTAATGATTCATTAACCTATCAATGTAATAATTCATTAACCTATCAATATAATGATTCATTGACCTGCCACTGTAATGATTCGTCAACCTATCACTATAATGATTCGTTAATCTTTGAATGTACTGATTCGTCAACCTTTGAAAGTAATGATTCATTAACCTATCAATGTAATAATTCATTAACCTATCAATATAATGATTCATTGACCTGCCACTGTAATGATTCGTTAACCTATCACTATAATGATTCGTTAAACTTTGAATGTAGCGCTTCAAACAAGATTGGAAATCAAAAATACATAATCAGTGATGGTTTGTGGGTTATTTACTGCAACAGCTGCTGAGACCGCATCTATCCATATCGAGCCTCACAGCTCACAACCAACTATCGAAAACTGATTGACGAAGTGACTGAAATTTCTCCGCACAATAGTTTACACGAAAACAATGTTCCTCGACGCGACTCGTTACCGCATGGCAAGAAGCTACGTGCGCTGCCGTTCTCGAACCAGAGGGAGGGGTGAGAAAGAACGCATTTAACGTACCCTCCCCTCCCCACGAAGGCGTGCGAAGCTCCGTTAACGTGGGTCAGTCGCTCACGACTCCGATGCTATCTGGCAGAGGGGGTCACTGACCATCGTCTGAAGAAGCCGTTAGAGAGAAGCCACTTGTGCTCTGATTTATTCCCTTCTGCAGATGGGAGGGGTCGATCTCGTTCGTGATTCTACCCCTTTGCGCCGCGCTGTTGCCAGATTGGGCGCAGTTGCATCTTTTGGGCTACTTTTTGAGAGGATATACGATTGTTATAAAATCTGCAGACAGTTTTCACTAAAAAGCCTACATGTATTCTTTGGTCCAAATACATTTACTGGAGTCCAGTTGGAAGAGTAACGGATTAGCAACCGGAGAGTTGCGAGTTCAAATCCAACCAAAGACCGTCGTGTACAAGGGGGCTGGTACATGTTAAATCTGTCGTGGCCTCAAATGTCCTCACGTTGGCGTGGCGTGGAAGTTTGGAGAATGGTTAATCAGCTCATGTGTTGACGTCATCATCTGACCGTGAGGCTTTGACTTTGGATTCCTCCCTTAGGGATGGATCCCAAATCGTCGCCAATAGCCTGTTGTGTTGCTCCAGTGCGACTTAAATTAAAATACCTACCAAACAAATGCATTAAGTTGGGGAATTTTTAAGTAAAATGTGGTAAAAAATTTCGATAAATTAGCAAAAATGGATGGACATCAATTTCCATGTGCTGTCAAAATTTTGATTCACATAGTAGTTTGTATGCACTGTCTAAAAAACATAGTTTAAGGTGTATGTATACACCAGAAATCACGAAAATTGACTAAAATATCGATCTACTTTTTAATAATTCAAAATAGTGTCCAACCCTTTTCAAACGATATCAAGATCTTGTAAATATTCGAAATAGTTTTCAAGTTACAAGGGTTTGGGATAGGTACTGTCACCATAGACAAACACGTTTCGAAAACTTGAAACTCGATTTCTGAAGAACTGTGTTTTTGCAATAGGATGCTTCTTTCGAACAGTAATAACTCAACAATGAATTGATCTATTGTAATTACTTTTGTGTCATTATAATCTATATAATACAGTGGATGTTTTGACCCTCAGTCGAAGTTATTCGTTAAGAAATGTATTTTTAGTTGATTTTTAAATGTTGAATTCCTAAAAAAATCTTGAATTTTTAGACTTCCTTCATGAAAAATTTGTAAAAAAGAATGTATTCTCTCTAGCAACTTGATGGAGGGTCAAAACATAAAGAATAATATTAGGAATAATTTCCAACAGGAATTGTCTTTCTCAACACATTATAATTTGAGATATCACTGTTCAAAAAACACGCTAATTAGCTCATTATATCTAAATTAGATAATTAATGAGTAGCTTAATTAGAATTTTTCACACTAAAATGAGTTTAAGCACAAACCAATGACCTATTGTGAAAAAACTGGATTTTTAAAGTCAAAATTAAAAAATGTTCTAATGTATATGTTACCGTGAAAGACCGAAATTAGAGAATGTCAATATCCTCCGGCGAATGTCGGCACATACCAAATACGGCGAAGAAAGACCGACTATTTGGTTATATTGTGATACATTCGTACCATCGCCGGTGTATGTCGACAAGCACAGATAAGCTCTGGTGGGGGGCGAAACGAGAAGGCGGAGAGGCAGCCTTCAGTTTAAGTTGTTGCAATAAATAAGATTGCATAACGTTAATCACATAATTTATGTGTAAGTTTATGATTGGTATTATTTTCTCATTTAGAATGTATTGTTCGTTTTAGGTTCAACAGTTTATTTACATGTGTTGTTACTTAAGCTTTCTCCTATTTTGACATAGATCATAATGTTTTAATAACAAAGTATGATTTTAAAAGTTGCATTTTTGTCTTAACGTAACAAAAATATTTTTATTCAACATTCACCATCAGTGCATGTTGACATTTGCTGGTGTAAGTGAGAAATAATGATACTTAGCAAATATTTCGGACATATACCAAGGACTATGTGAATGCTGTCTTTCACCGGAGAATATCGACATTTGCCACATATCTGTCTTTCACAGTAACATATACATACACCTTGCGACATTTGAATTAAAATGTTAAAATTGGAAGCATGATGAATTCCTCATTTGCTCTGAAGTATATACTAGGAATATTCACAAAAACGTTTCAAGGAAATCAATTGAAACCTCACGTGCCGGGAACATTTCGAAATAAGAATGTCGAAAAATCGTAATATGTCGAAAATGCGTTTGTGTAATACATACTTAACTACGGTATGTTTTATTTTGTTACATATGTAACTCCATCAAAAACAAGTCCCGCGGTAGCCCAGTTGGAAGAGCAACCGAAGGGTTACGAATTTGAAACTCGGTCCAGCCAAAGACCGTCGTGCGCACGGCTGCTGGTGCACGTTCAATCTCGTGGCCCCAAACGTCCTCCGTGAACTCGTCATCTGACCGTGGTTCAAAACGACGTAGTGTTGTTCTCGATCTTTCCGTTTGGGACTGATCCCGGACCGTTACCAATAGCCCGTAGTGTTGCTCCAGTGCGACGTTAATAAGCTACCGACCTCAAAAACTACTTTTCACTTGCTTGGCGCGCTCTGGAGTGTTTGGAAGCGGAGACAACCCTGATGTAACACGGCGGCGTTCTCTTGTTTTTGGAAGCAGTCTCGTTCGCGGTGTAATCGAGATGATGGCCTCCTTGGGAGGTTCCGACCTCGTCGTGACCTCTCCGTTTCTGTTGTTTTATTCTCACGTTCGCATCCACAAACGACTCGTTAAATTGAAATGACGTTCTTTGCCAGTCGTGTCCTCGATGGATCCCCTTCTTGAGAGACAAGAAATAAACGCGATATATCGATAGCAGAGAAGAATTTACTTGTTAGAGATAAGTATTTAATTAACGTCACACTGGAGCAACACACCGACCATTGGGAGACAGTCCGGGATCAAATCCGAAGGGAAAGATCCGAGGACAACACTACGTCATTTTAAACCTCGGTCAGATGGCAAGGTCACCCCACTCTCCAAACTTCCACACCACACCAACGTGAGGACATTTGAGACAGATTTAACGTGCACCAACCCCTTGGTAGACGATGGTCTTTAGTTGGATTCGAACCAGTTAAGCTCTGGAACACAAACCAGTGCGTCATCCCCTTTTCCACTTTCAATTGAGAGCCTCGAAATGGGTGTTATCGAGGTTTTTGCGAACCGGAATCCGAGTCGAATGGAAAAAGGAACGCGAGCGCCGTGTTCGTTCGTTCTCCCTTTATCTTCGAACGTGCGGCCACGTGAATCTTTTCGCCGATTCTTTATCGGCGCCGGAATTACTTCTCTCGTGCGGGAGGGGGGAGGCAGTCGTTTCTCAAACGATCCTTGAGAAGCGACCTGTTGAGTGGGCCGAGGAATTTCCGAGATAAAGGAACTTAATTCTCTTTCGGGAAGGATAGAGTGCGGTTCGATAAGGAACAGGATCGTTCGTGCGGGCCAGTCGTGTTCTTCCATGGAACGTTTTTTTCTGTTCTCTGCACCCCTCCGTTCTCATGCTTCCACACGATTCGGAATTATTCTGGTAGGTTTCGAACTTTTTTGAGAAGCAGCGAACGGGGAGGGGGGAGATTTGAGGTCATGTGCGTCGAACGAGACGAGGGCTGTTTCGGGTGTCAATGGTTGAGAGACTTTCAAAGCTGGTGTAGCAATTTATTGCGTGGAGAACCTTCTCCGGTATGCTTCCCGAGGACGTCGTGGCCCACTGCGCTAGCAACTTGCGAGTTGTAGGTGGCGCAGGTTCGATTCCTTCCTGGGTGTATTTCTCTCTTTGTCAAGGGGCCGCGACGACCCGGTCAACGGATTAGCAACCGGAGGGTTGCGAGTTCGAATCCAGCCAAAGCCGTCGTGTGGAAAGGGGGCTGGTGCATATTCAATCTGCCATGGCCTCAAATGTCCTCACGTTTGCGTGGTGTGGAAGTTTGGAGAGTGGAGTGCCAACTCAGGTTTTATCTCATATCTGACGGTTCGAAATTACGTGTTGACCTCGGATCTTTCCCTTCGGGATGGATTCCGGTCAGTCGCCAATAGCCCGCTCTGTTGCTCCAGTGCGACGTTAATCAAAATATCTATCTAAAGCTGAATTGGTTTTAAAAAAATTGGACTTATCGAAAGTGGATGGGGATTTTCTATTTTCAAATTATTCTAGTTATTTAATATTGTTTTCGAGGATTTTACCCTAGATTTCAAATTTAACTTGTAGTTTTTACATAATTTCAAACATGTGTATAACTGACGTATAATGTGTGGCCTTTATTTCAAGAGGAAAAAGCTTTTCTCGAAGCTCGTTACACTGCTTCCCTCGCAAAATCGTGCTTTTTCTAGTCATCCGAAAAGCGCGAAATATCGATAGGGTACTTTATTTAGAATCGATAGCGTGACTTCATTTTGGAATCGAAACTTTCTGATTGTTTAGTAATTTCATGTGTTTATATTTTGAAGGAAGAGGACTAAAGCATCTTTAATTTACACGTTGTTTGGCGAAGCTTGGCCAAATCTGGCTCTTACACCCATAAAAACAACAAAAAACTACAGTTACCGCCTTGATTTTAGCAGGAAACTAGTTTTCGGAATCATCCGGCAAAATTTACATTCACTTTTTGATCCTTGAAATGTGTATTTTACTCATTTGGGGACATGGTTTCTAATTTTTAGTAAAAAAATAATTTTATCATTCCTTAACCTCAATTTTGTTCTTTCATCCGCCTGGTGGTTGTCTCGACGAGTTATCTCGTTAATACTAAAACTGACCTGATCTTGAAGGACGAGGATCTTATGGACCATCGCTCGTCCATAGAAAAAACTGACCTCATCTTGTTCTCGTCATCATCACAAAACGGCCAACATCATTCGGAATTCAATCGTCATTCATGATGACGAGATATTTCGTCAATAGCAAATTGGGTCGGATGTTGTTGGACGAAATATTTCGTTGAAACCGCTTGGAGGGCCGGTAAAATAACATTTTGAGGAGCGGGCTTATACCTCGGCTTGGTAGATACTTAACATCGCACTGGAGCAAAAAAAACCCGAGCTATTGGTAATGGTCCGAGATGAAACCGAAGGGAAAGATCCGAGGACAACGCCTCTTTATTTTGAACCACTTGAATCACGGTCAGATGATGAGGACACCTCATTTGATCAAGGATCAGATGACGAGAACACATGAGCTGGCACCCCACTCTCCAAACTTCCACACCAAACCAACGTGAGAATATTTGAGGCCCCGACAGATTGAACGCGCATCAGCCCCATGTACACGACAGTCTTTGGTTGGATTCGAACTCGCAACCCTCCAGTTGCTAATCCGCTACTCTTCGACGGCCTGACTTATGTCGGGATTGAAGAGGTTAACATTGGTTGGCTTTGGGGTTTCATGGCGCCCTATTTGGTCATGCTGCGTCAGACACACAATGTCAAGACAGACACACGTAATGAAAGTTTTACTGACACAGAAAAGGGAGAAATACACGCAGGGAAGAATTCTAATGACAGGAATCGGAGGTTGCTGGCGCAGTGGGCATACTCACTTAGCCACGGCGTCCTCGAAGATGTTAAGGACACTGAATCTTTTATGACAGAGGAATTTATAGTTTATTATCATACAAGCCCTCGTTCCGCACCCTGTGTACCAAGTGGTGTTATCACGTATTCAGAAGTGGTGCGACATCTTATTCCGAACATATCAGTATCCATTTCTTTTTAAGAGTGATTTATGATCCCTGAAATGAATGTCGGTTTGTCCACTGCCTCACGACACTTACACGTTCTCTCTTTCCTTTCAGGTAAGTGGCGTTACGTGAGCGCATTTGTTCGACTGCGCGTCGCATTCTGTGCACGTCCCGGCTCCATTGCCATGCGAGTCCGTCTGTCCAGCAACGCCCAATCGTCTGCAGCACGCCCACCTGCACCCCTCTGTTCCTTCCTTTGTTCTAATTGTGCGCAGAATGTTTGATTGGGTTCGCAAAGGCCGGAGCATCTCACCGTCGCCCTCTGCACAGCATTCACTGAAAGGCGCTGCATACATTAACGTGAGTGTGGCTCGTACAGTAACATGCAATGCAACCGGATTCACTCGCTTTACCCACGTCTAAACCCCAGCAAGCCGTCCCGAGTTCGAATCCAACCAAAGACGGTCGTGTACAAGGGGGCTGGTGCACGTTCAGTGTGCCGTGGCCTCGAATGTCCTCACGTTGGCGTGGTGTGGAAGTTTGGAGAGAGGGGTGCCAGCTCTGATGTTGATCTCGTCCCCTGGAAATGGCTCAAAATTACATGGTGTTGTCCTCGGACCTTTCCCTTCGGGTTTGGTTCCGGACCGTCGCCAATAGCCCGTTGCGTTGCTCCAGTGCGATGTTAAGGAATTACCTACCTACCGTATTTCAAGGAGTAGGTACTTGAATTACCGTCGCGCTGGAGCAATCCAACGAGGTATTGACGACGGTCCGAGATCAATCCCGAAGGGTAGGTAGTCAATTAACGTAGCACTGGAGAATCACAGCTGGCTATTGGCGGCGGTCCGGGATCAAACCCGAAGGGAAAGATCCGAGGACAACACCACGTAGTTTTGAGCCATTTCCAGAGGACGAGGTCAACATCAGAGCTGGCACCCGATTCTCCCAACTTCCACACCACGCCAACGTGAGGACATTTGAGGTGAATTGAACATGCACCAGCCCTCCTGGTACACGACGGTCTTTGAATGGATTCTTACTCGCAACGCTCCAGTTGCTAATCTGTCACTCTTCCAACCAGGCTACCACGGCCCTTATAGTAGTAGTATAGCTAAGAAAGGAGAAGAGTTTATGATAATTTTTTCTGTCCAGTATGTGTAAAATCATCATGCACTCTCTAATCGTCCATAGTTCAGCGTACAAACATATTTTTGTAAATAATTATGCGTAGCTCCTTTTTTAAGTTATCCTTCTGAACTAAATGTCCCCCACAACCAAACCTTGTGCCTTGAGTAAAACCTTCCTCACATTTGAAAGCGGAATCGACAATTGTGAGTCTTTTGAGTGATACGCGAGCGTTACCGGTCGCGCAGAACTGCGCCGAACCAAACAAAGACGAGCAGCGCGGGCTGTTCTGACGGCGAACCACGCAATGTTGTGCAACTTCGAACATGCGCTTCGATCCGCTCCGTGTCGGTACATCAAAGGAAAGTGCGCGCTGTATTTGGACGGCATTTCAGTTCACTCGCCGTACGATCCGGTTCGTATTTCATTCTGCTGATTCATTATTTCGTTCGTTTAATAATAAAACCCATTCTTAGCCGAACCACTAGACACGTTTCAACAGTCAAAGCACGATTTTGCGCTTTCTCCCTTTTCGTACAGGAAATTTTCTCGTCCCCAATCTGGAAAGATGGTTTCTCTACGGCATCGGTTTTACCTTTTTCTGATTCGTACAATTTTTAGATTTTGGTCCCTAGATACATACAATCGGGGTTTCGATATTGCTTGTGTGTTCTTATTACATTGGACCGTGTTGCTACACGGATCAGACACTCCATCCATTCAAGGCGCCATCACATTTCGTTTCCCCCCTTTCTCTTTAATATATCGCCAATGACAATATACGCAGCACTCGCGATGATGCACCGACTTTGTAAAGAACGGGACATTTAAACAATTTAACAATTTGTTATGTATGTATACACTACATTTTTTAAAAATTTGACTTAAAAAATCCATTTTTTTCACAATAGGTCATTGGTTTGTGCTTAAACTCATTTGAGTGTAAAAAATTCTGATTAAGCTACTCATTCATTATCTAATTTAGATACAATTAGCATGTTTTGTGAACAGTGATATCTCAAATTCTAATGTGTTCAGAAAGATAATTCCTGTTGGAAATTGTTCCTAATATTATTCTTCATGCTTTGACCCTCCATCGAGTTACTTGAAGGAATAGGTTATTTTTTACAGTTTTTTTCACGAAGGAAGTCTAAAAAATCAAGATTTTTTCAGGAATTTCAACATTTAAAAATCAAATAAAATTCATTTCTTGACCAATCACTTCGACTGAGGGTCAAAACATCCACTGTATTACATAGACTATAATGACACAAAAGTAATTATAATAGATCAATTCATTATTGAGTTATGACTGTTCGAAAGAAGCATCCTATTGCAAAAACATAGTTCTTCAGAAATGGAGTTTCAAGTTTTGGAAACGTGTTTGTCTAAGGTGACAGTACCTAACCCAAACCCATGTAACTTGAAAACTATTTCGAATATTTACATGATGTTGGTATCGTTTGAAAGCTAAGGGGTTGGACACTATTTTGAATTATTAAAAAATAGATCGATATTTTGGTACATTTTCGCGATTTCTAGTGTATGCATACACCTTTGCAATAAGTCTTCAGTTTAATTTCGTACACGATATCCAGCACGCATTCGAGCACAATGGAACAAGCTGAGCACGAGCCGACCCACCACAATCACCTCGTTCCGTGGTTCGTCCTTCTCGATTCCGCGCGGTTTTGCAAATTTTCGTGTAGCGACGAACAGAACATTTTGCACGGCTCAGTCCTGCACGGTCGGTGTGGACTCGGCTTTGCGAATCGAATTCCGGCGCGTCTAGAAGAAATCGATACTTTCAGGAAAGCATTCGCCCGAATGCGTAATTATGTTAAATTACGGTGCCCGAGTCTTGTAGGCTTTCGCAAGAGGCTCTTTATTGAATACTCGCGTGCGAGGAACCTCTTATCGGAGCGACGTCGGTTAGTGCATGTCTCTGTCAATCGATGGCACGAATGCTCAATCGATTGCAACTCTACCTAATCTCTGGCTGCTTTTTTTCGGGTACTTTAGCTTGTTTTTGTCGGGCCCCCGTCCGAAAATTGCTCGGGCAGAAGGAGACAGAAGTTTGCTCGACATTTCTCGTGGAGCTCACTTACGTAGGAGGTTCTTGAAGAACAAGATGTGATCAACCGACTCAAAAACATTTGATTTAACTGGATTTGGAATTTTAGGGCTCAAGCAACGGATTAGCAACCGGAGGGTTGCGAGTTCGGAACTCGGTCCAGACAAAGACCATCGTGTAGGCGGGGGTGCACGTTAAATCTGTCGTAGCCTCAAATGTCCTCACGTTGGAGTGGTGTGGAAGTTTGGAGAGTAGGGTGCCAGCCCGTGGTTCAAAATGATGTGGTGTCCTCGGAATATTTCCCTTCGCAGGACGAGACACAACATTAGACAAGAAACGAAAACGGTACACATCTCGAAACGGACTACAGAACGATTGCCCTCTCACTTAACAGAAACAGACGCTAGCACTTTCAACACACATGCGCAGAAGAGAGTACGATCATGCGTCCTTGGGAACAGATGGTAAACAGTTCCTCGTTCCGTTTGGGGAGGGGAGCAGAAAAACACTGCCTGTTCTCTCTCTGCTCAATTATACATTAAAAGTCAAACGTTATCTTATTATAAAACCAACCTTTTTTGAAAAATAAACATGTTAACTTTCGATCAAATCTTTCTTTTCCATCTTTACAAATGTGACAATTGTTTCGGAACCAAATTCAAGTGTTGAAGGTGACATTTTGGGGCAAAGGTCAACGAAAAACAAAACCTCAACACGCTTTTCTATCGGAGGGTGAATCATGTACAAGGAAAGAGTGAGAATTTTCTCTATTTTTGAAAGAATAAGTTTTATTTTCGGATCTTCAAATTCTCAATTAAAGTGTTCAATAATGGCAAAATTGATAAAAAATCAAGAACGCTTTCCGGAGTGGTGTCCATAAGTGTTATAAGGTGGACGGTAGACATGGAACTAGGAAGATGGGAAAAATAAAAAATCAGCCAACTTGTTAAATATAAAGTAAAGAACACAAACACTCTTGTTCCATGATAGAATTTGTCTATTTAATACGCGCTGTTCGATTACAAGTTCCAGTTCGATTTCAGCTAACACAAATGAAAGAATTATTGCGCTTGAATTTATTACACGTGAATTTATTGAAGCGAATTTTTTTCTCTGTTCAAATGAAAGTTCGCTTCAAATGAAGTTTTCATAAAAGGATCTAAGAAAAGTGATATAATTTTTTCTCCAGATCTGCGAATGCGTAACAAATAACCGTTTGAATGAACGTCTTTTTCTGTTCATGATGACTTCTTGCGAGAAACGAAAATTCCGAATTCATCCACCTATCAAAAACTACACTTTGAAAAAAATTGTGAGAAATTTTCAACGGTTTTTCTCTTTTCCCAGCCAAATCGCACGATTTGAGAGGTGAACGGATGGAAAGCGATTGTTTTGTGCAAAAAGAAATTCATAAATTGCTTTCCGCTCGTAAACATCATAATTTCCTTCCCTCCCCAAGTTCTGCAATCATCCGACTTGGCAGGCTCCCAAAAAACCCCGGTCTGCAGCGACGGCCGAGAGATGGCGCCACACTCCACTCGAGTCTACGTCACGGCGGGGGGGGGAAAGAGGCTTACGTCAGAAGCCAGCCTGTTGCGCCGTCTTGCTGCAGTGCCCGTCGTATCGTCTGCTGAGGCAGGTCCTCGGTTCCCGAAATCGTTTTCCGCGAGGAGTCGCAGAGAAAGAGCCCCCATTCCAAACTACCCTCGAAGAAGCAGAGAGCAAACGATTCCGCTGAGGCTGAGAAAAAAGAAAGAACCGCCAACATGGCCGATGGAGGAAGGCCCTCCTTGTCATCGACGGGGCCTGGCGTTGGCGTTGCCATGGAAACGGACCGGTGACACCGTTCAAGAATATGGCCGCCGCTGTATGTGTGTGTGTGTCTTGGAACTCTGCGAGCAGCCTGTTGGATCTACTTGCACCGGAGTTGTGGTGAACGGATCCGCACCGTTGAGCTTTGCTTCGTTTTATTTTTCGCTGCGATCCGTCGAAAGCTGGACTCGTTTGCTCGCGTGTGTTCGAGATACTTGTGCTGTGTGTGTGTGTTGTGATTTCGTGTCGCTCTTGTCAAGTTCGGGATTCTTTTTACCTGGATTTCTCACGTCGGCTGTTCGAAGGTAATGTTGATTTCTTTCTTTTCTTTTGGGTTCGATTGTTGGACGCTTCTCGACAGCAATCACACCATTTCAATTTCGTGTTTACAGATAAGGTTCGACAAGGGAGTGGTCGATTTGTAACAATCGTCGAACTGCATGGATCGCGAACTTTGCAAAATTCTGATTCACTCTGACGCGATTCGAATGATTGCTTTGATTTGTTAGATTACTTTTGTTCGTTTAATTGTTTGCCCGGTATAACTCAAGGTTACGTTCGTTTATTTTACTAGAAATAGATGAGTTGTTTATAACCCGTTGTGTTGCTCTAGTGCGACGTTATTTGAAATTATCTATTTATCATACCAGAAATAGATGAATGTTTCATGTCAGCAAAGTTACATGAACCGAGTTGATAGTTCGATTAACTGTTTTCAGGAGAAATACAGATTAAGTGTTACTGTTAAGGGTAGAATGAAATAACTTGACGAGTACACATTAGAAATTAAATAATTGTTTTGCAGTTAGAATGATAAAACAATCGCATTCATGTGTAAAATTCTAAAATTTTAATTCTCAATAGCTACATGTATCGAAATGCTTATAACGACAACTTGAAATTTATCCTACAAAATGGCAAAAACGATTGCTTATTATTTTTGTTACTCGCGTTCTAAGTTTTTCAGGAAACAAGAAAAACAGGTTCGTTTTTCTTGTTTTTATCAGTTTGCGCGATGTGTACACACGAAATTAAGTCAAAATCACGAACTTTGGATTGAAACTTCAAAAGTATTTATAGCTTGCAAGCTATGTTTTATTCGATTGAATTGAAATTTGGTAACTGCGGAATTACTTTGAATTGGAGATCGGTTTGATCGAAATCAATCTGGATGTAATTGGCATAACACATTACTGATTTTTCTCGGAACTTAGTTCTCACCAAATATGGTCACGCAACATGAACCAAGCTTTGTTTTGACTAATCTAGCTTCTACCGCATAAATTCTGTTCCTCTCAACACAAAACGATTTTCTGTTCCATTATTTTCAATCGTTCACTCCGGCCAAATTTGAGCCGAGCCTTTTCCACACACTGCCATTTCAAAACCCAGGATCTTCAGGAAAGGCTTCTTTTTCGCAGAATTGTAACCATATTGAATCCGTGCCGTATCGATTGTTTTTTGCCCGCTTGTGTTGTCGTTTAACATTCTCCGACTTCTTGTCTTCACGCCCCAGTATCCAAAACCGGTTTCCTCGCTTACCTGGTGTGGCGAACATTTTCGCTGCGGTCACGGTTGAGGGTTGCTTCACAAATTAAGTTAGTCGAGGCGGAACAAAAATAAATAAGAGGACGGTCAGTAGCCTAGCCGAGATTTTATTTCGTCAGGGGGTCCCGGAGTTTTCAATTTCATTTCCATGCCTAGTAAAAATCTGGAACGTACTAAAATTTAAAAAGTTTTTAAAAGTGTCTTGAAACAAGATTAACATCATAGTTAAGGATTACCCGAGCACAGAAGGGGCCGCGGTAGCCCGGTTGTAAGAGTAACGGATTAGTAACCGGAGGGTTGCGAGTTCGAATCCAACCAGACCGTCGTGTACAAAGGGGGCTGGTGCACGTTCAATCTGTCGTGACTTTAAATGTCCTCACGTTGGGGTGGTATGGAAGTTTGGAGAGCCTGTTCAGGTGTTGACTTCATCTGACCGTGGATCAAAATTACGTGGTGTTGTCCTCGGATTTTCGCACGTTTATACACTGCTGGCCACCCAAATTGCAACACCAAGAAAGACAAGAGATATCACAACAAAATTTATTTTGTAGATAACATGTTGACCAAGTATCAAATGATTAAATTTATAGACTTCTGTGAAGTGTGGTTCCTGCCAAAATCAGTAGCCAGAGTAGCCGCCATTGTTGGAGATCACCGCTGCCACACGCCTCGGCATTGATTCAAAGAGACTTTGGATGTGTTCTTGGGGTACAGCAGACCAAGCAGCTTCCACACGTTGCCAAAGTTGATCTGGTGTGGCAGCTGGGGATGTATTCTGGGTCAATCGTTGAGCAACCATGGACCACATGTTTTCTATCGGCGAAAGATCCGGAGAGCGAGCTGGCCAGGGAAGCAATTCAATCTGGCGATTGACGAAGAACCCTTGGACAATGCGTGCCACGTGTGGTCGCGCATTATCCTGTTGAAATATGGCTGTGGGCAAGCCCTGAAGGTAAGGAAGGACAACTGGCTCCAACACCTCGGAGATGTAGCGCTGGCTGTTTAAAGTACCGGCAATGCGTACTAGAGGAGTGCGAGAGTGATATCCAATACCGCCCCATACCATAATACCCGGTGCAGGACCAGTGTGGCGGTGCATAACGCAGCTGTTCAGCATCCTCTCTCCACGGTGTCTCCAGACTCGAATCCGACCATCGTGGTGTTGCAGACAGAAGCGTGACTCGTCAGTAAAGACAATTTCATTCCATTCTGCCATCCACATCCTTCTTTCATCGCACCATTGGCGGCAGAAACGTCTGTGGCTCTGCGTCAAGGGTAGACGAAGCAATGGACGTCTTGCGGACAGACCACTCTGCTGTAAACGGCGTCGAATGGTACGCGCAGACATTGGATGATGCGGTACAGACTGAATGTGCTGTGCTATGGTTCGTGATGTGGCTGAGCGATCCGTCACTGCCATACGCACAATATGCCTGTCATCACGTGAAGTGGTGCACTGAGGTGGATGCGACCGAACACGTCGGTCCGTCGTACCCTCCTGCATCCAACGATCACATATCCGCATTACAGTTGTTTGGTTTCGTCCAACACGACTACCGATTTCCCTGAAAGATAATCCACAATCTCGGTAGGCCACTATCCTTCCTCTGTCGAACTCGGATACTTGATCAAAAGATGATCGCTGTTTTCTACGAGGCATAATTGATTGTTTTTTTGAAAAAACCACAAGAAAAACACAATTGCCGTACTTGAAATCGTCGAAATCTCCAAGCCTTAAATAGCGCTTTGAAGTGGCGCCACAGGCGCGCGTGATGTGCGTCTGCGCTGAAATTCTAATCATTTGCATATCTCACCTCCGCTAATGCATGTTGTAAATTTCATATTATTTGCATGCTTCCTTCAGGGTGTTGCATTTACGGTGGCCAGCAGTGTACTTGTAATTGTTGGTATAAACTACATCGATCAATTTATTCGTCTACGTTAATTAATCCTCTTGTATTTGATAATTAATTGAGGGCTCATAAACCAGTATGTCGAACTACTCTTAGAACTTGTTTACTTTTCTCACTGAGATACAGCTTGAGGAATTCATTTTTTCAAAGAGTTTCATTGAAAATAAATCATCAAATCTGTTGATTACATTCAACAATTCTTTTCCCGCATTTTTTTGTTTTTATATCGATCCTCTGCTGCTATGTACTCGAGTTTTTTCAACATTACTCGTGGCATGGAAGTTTGGAGAGTGAGGTGCCACCTCAGGTGTTCACCTCGTCATCTGACCGTGATTCAAAATTACGTGGTGCTGTCCTCGGACCTTCATCATTCAATTCCTTCCTCCTCTATTCAATTCCACCTCCTGAACGGGCTTCTTGTGGGTCCACAACGCTTTGTACAATCTGTTCGTCACTTAGTTCTTCGGCACACTTTTGTCGATTTCAATCCAGTCTATAACTTCCTCACGGGGTGCATGTGTGGAAGGGTTGTTTGGCTCAGCTTCTACCAAATCTATCACCCTATTTTGACCACTACTGGTAACACTTGGATCTTGATCCGCATCTTCATCATTAGGCCAAAGTTTGCGCCAGCACTGCTGTAGAATCACTTCTTTCACCTGATTCCACTCTAAGGCAATTGCGAAAATTGCATCTTTGACATTAAACTGTTTTTGGAAGTCTTTTGCGTCACATCGCAGTGGCGCGATGGGCGGTCGCTGTCAACAAACGCCCCGAAAAAATCCGAACGCGAGCGGCTCGATCGGTGCCGGATTACAGAATGTGCCGAACCGAAGAATGCCGGATTAAAGAGCGCCGACTGCAATTAGTTCGAGCGCAGCGGATGAGTTGAATGTAAACTGAATCTAGGGCCACGTTGGAATTCGACAGTGCTTGCCTTTTGTAGGTGCAGTGAATGATTCACTTGTAGCGGAAGCGATAAACTCTTGCAAACTTGTCTCATCTTGCTAAGCAAACACAGATAACTGCGCCTTGCTGCATGTGTCAGCGCTCTTATCAGCCAACGAGAGGCGAGCGACAATGCTGCAGGTGGTTTTGCAAGGGTGTTTACACAAACCTCGTTATTTTGGCACTAATTTGGTGTCGAATCTCCGTCACGCATGGGTCGATGTTTTTTTTTTCGGGGGGGGGGGTATTTTAATTAACGTCACACTGGAGCAACACAACGGGCTATTGGTGACAGTCCGGGATCAATCCCAAAGGGAAGGACCGAGGACAAAACCACGTAATTTGGAACCACGGTCAGATGACGAGGCAACACCTCAGCTGGCGCTCCACTATCCAAACTTCCACACTACGCCAACGTGAGGACATTTGAGGCCACGACGGATTTAACCTTCCCCTTTCTACACGACGGTCTTTAACTGGATTCCAACTCGCAATCCCCGGTTTCTAATCCGTTACGGTTCCAACCTGAATGAATTCGATTTTGTTGTACAAAAATTAATCTTCGGATATCTTGACAGCTAAAACTGTTCGCTAGTGTTGACGGCAATCGAGCACAACTCTAAAAATGCCCAAGTTTTCGTTTTTTTTTGGAGGGGGCTTATATTTGCAGAAATTAAAACCTTTGTCACTTTTATCACAAAAACGCTACCTATTTCATTTCGATTGCAAACGATTAATGACATGTGACTTAAGACAAGTTGTTTGGGAATTTCCAGAATCCAACGAGGTCTTTCCTTACACTGCCTAGTTTGGAGAGTGGGGTTCAGGTGTTGCCTCGTCATCTGACCGTGGTTCAAAATTACGTGGTGTTGTCCTCGGCTCTTTCCCTTTGGGATTGATCCCGGACCGTCACCAATAGCCCGTTGTGTTGCTCCAGTGTGACGTTAATTGAAATACACCCCTTACACTCTGCCCGGGGCCGTCGTAACTCATTGGGTATGCCCACTGCGCTAGCAACCTTCGGGTTGTAGGCGGCGCAGGTTCGATTCCTGTCAGGTGCATTCCTCCCTGGCTGTATTTCTATCTTCTGTGTCAGTAAAACTTTCATTGTGTCTATTACTTGATATTGTGTCTTGTGACCAAACATGGCCCTTGCGCCTTAAAACTCCAACAAACCAAACCTTACACTCTGCCCTCAGGGGAATATCTTTAGGTGTGTACGGGGCATCACAACCCCGAGGTATCCTAGTGATCTTTCCTCTCATTTTCACCCTCGCCTACCCTTCTGCTTTTTGCGTATTCTTCCTCCCTCATTGTGTCGTCTCTCTTGTGTTTGGTGCAGCTTGGCTAAATACACCCGAGAACCACAACGGTTGAATATATTTTCATGAAACTTTGCATACTGTGAGTTCTTACATTCATTTAGTGACTGAACTTGGTTGCTTAAATCTGTCTGTCCGTCTTCCCGTTCTATGTTCGATTTTGTGTCTGTTTGTACAAGTATCACATACGATTTGTTCAACATATTTTAATTTGATGTTTTATACACCACCTTTTAGTTTAGTGAATGAGTTATTTGAAATTTCTTTGCTTGCACATTTAGGCGAGTTTCAAGTTAAAACATCTGAGTAACTATACTGAAATCAACTATAATACACTCTAGGGGCCGTCGTAACTCTGGGTATGCCCACTGCACTGGCAACCTGCGAGTTGTAGGGCGTGCAGGTTCTATTCTTGCCGGGCTCGATACCCTTGGGTGTATTTCTCTTTTCCGTGTTAGTAAAACTTTCATTGTTTGTGTATATGTATTACTTGACAGTATATGTTTTGGCGCAGCATGGCCAAATATGACCCTTGCGTCATACAAAACCCCTAGAACCTTACATTCTCCAAAAAAATATGGCCCTTGCGCAATAAACCTCAAAAACCAAACAACCAAAAATAATATTAATGGTACTTGACAGTGATCAAGTATCAATACTGATCAAAAGTGATCAGTATCAATCAGTGATCAAGTATCAAATCTAACTACAGCACCCGTGAACATTCTTCACCTGTGCATTCGCGGATTAATCCACCTAGTACCAATTTCGATGACGGGCCCCCTTAAGGAAGGGGAAAAAATATTTTCCAAATACAATGATTAAACTTGCACACATGTAGTTTTTCTCTTTCCATTTGCTTTCCTTCAGTTTTATTATAAATGTGCTGTGAAAATTTTATTACTGTTATGGAAGACAAACTGCACATTCACGTTCCCCCGGACTTATCTAATTCTCGGTGGCGAGAACCCTATGAGGGGCCTATCCCTAGCTCAATATTAAATTAACCAGGGTCCCGGTTTTAAGACCGTGGTCCTCGGATCGTTCCCTTTGGGAGTGATCCCGGACCGTCACCAGTAGCCCGTTGTGTTGCTCGAGTGCGACGTTAATTAAAATACCTACCCATAGCAGCGATTTCGAGGTGCGAAATAAGTAATCACTTATAGCGATCGACATGCATGATTTTGAGAATGGCAGCCCTTCTGCGAGTTTAACCACCTTTGTGTGGATGGACTCCTGCTGTGTCATGTGCCTTCTCACTGCAGCCGCGCTGTACTAATGTGATACTCCGAAATTTTTTCTGGGCACCGCGATATTTTTATAAGCTTTATATATGTTACCGTGAAAGACCGAAATTAGAGAATGTCAATATTCTCCGGTGAATGTCGACATACACACCAAATACGTCGGTGAAAGACCGAATGTTTGGTTATATTCTTATACATTCGGACGATCGCCGGTGTATGTCGACAAGCACAGATGAGCTCTGGTGGGGGTCGAAACCAGAGGGTTCAGTTTAAGTTGCGATAAATAAGATTGCATAACGTTAATCACATAATTTATGTGTCAGTTTATGATTGGTATTATTTTTTCACTTAGAATGTACTGTTCGTTTTAGGTTCAAAACTTTATTTACATGTGCTCTTGTTACTTAAGCTTTCTCCTATTTTGACATAGATCATAATATGTTTTAATGATAAAGTATGATTTTAAAAGTTGCATTTTTGTCTTAACGTATCAAAAATATTTTTATTCAACATTCACCATCAGTGCTGAATGTCGACATTTGCCGGTGTGAGAAATAATGACATCTAGCAAATATTTCGGACATATACCAAGGACTATGTGAATGCTGACATTCACCGGAGAATATCGACATTTGCCAGATATTGGTCTTTTACAGTAACATATACCCTTAAGGGGGACTGGAGTGTTCGAAAAACTCCACGGGCGTGCATTCGTTTCTACAAAGTGATTCCAAAGAACGTGAAAAGATTTCTGAAGCGCATTGTTCTTTAAAAGTAAGCCGAACTCAATCAGATAACTGCATGTTGAGTGGAATATATTTCCTCCTTTTTTTGATCCATTATTTCTACTCGATGTTCTTTTCATCTGTTTTAAAAAGAATTACTTCAAAATGGAAGCTCGGATTGAATGCTTTGTGTTTGTTCTTTACTGCTCTCGAAGAATACTTTTTGTCGTTCTCTTTGTGTTGTTCCTCAACCCCTCTCCGTTACCGATGATTTATTTCTTGGGGGGAAAAACATCTTTTTTATCCTTCACTTAAAACATTGCCATTTCCTCATTCGCTCAACACAACGCGAAATAGAAGTGTGCGTGAAAAATGGCCGTCGCCGACCGAAGGAACCGTAAATGGTATTCGAAACTGGAGGAAGTAAAAAAGAAGTCTCCGGAGGGAATTGGAATATTGCATATTCTATTTATTACATTTTGTGTTTATTCCCCCCGTTCTTTCATAACATCCGTGTTCAGCTGGCAGTGACCTAAATATGAGCTTTCCACGACTCGTTAGAAATTGATACAAGCCAAACATTCTGGGCGAAGTTTGGCTCGGTGACAAGTCCGGGATCTTTTTATTTTCTGTTCTCTCGAAGCTCTGTCTGTTGGATGTCGAAACGACAATTCCCGGAAACGGACAATGGTTGACTTTTTCCTGCTGTTGGAGAATGTCTTCGTGGGCCTTTTGTTTTCGCAGTAGCCCAAATAAAACTTCACAAATTCTTTGGAATCAAGACTGCGTTGCGAAATATTGACGTATTTGTTAGCTGCAATGCTGGGGAAATATCCCTCTTCTCATTTTTAAATGACATTGACTTGTTAACTTTTTGGGGTTAAAACTGTCCCACCTTTTGCTTAGCTTTTTATGCACGGTGGGGTATTTTTTAACCCACCTCAAAAAGGTAAAATGACTCATAGTCATGCAGTTTAATATTTTACTTAAAGTTTTTCATTGAGGCTATGAACTAACGCTAAATGTGTAAATAACTGAAAACAAAAATTTACATGTCAAAACGCATTAGTAAGTTGTTGACACTGTTGTGATTAAGGTTGGCGAATTGTGTGGTGCAGTGAATTTTTGTTTTTTTGTAAGAATTTATTATGAGTGAATAAATCGTTTTATAATGAAAAAACATGTTATTTGATGTTTTATACTAATTTTGAAGCTGAATAAGTGAATAAACAATTCTGTGCAATTTGGGTTTATTTTTCTTTAAAATCGTGTGCCTCAAAGAGTTAAACCTCATTTGATATTTTTTTACTTTTCACAATTATCTATTTATTAATCACTAGCAGAATAAACCGGCGTTACTCTGGTTGAATTGGTTAACTAATTTCCGTTTTCGTTTATAAATTGTAATTCCCATTCATCCCATGTAACAACTGCCACACTCTAATAAAGGTACACAATTGTTAAAATACTCAATTTCACAAATGTAAATAAATGTCATGTTTAACATTTTACATGAATTTGACATGATGACATTTTACACAGAATTTAAATTTTTAGTAAGAAAGAAAAGTCTCGAGTGCCAATGTTACCCAGAATGCATAGAATAGTTCAGAGTATGGATATAAATGATTTGTATGCCATTTAAAAACAAAAGCGTTTCCCAAAATTATCCTACAATGATTAAAAATGTTTTTAAAATTAATTAAACCATTATATACCTTCATTACGGTTGAACGAAAAACATGAAATTCAAAATCCAGAAATACATCTTAAAACAGATTTTAAAAAATGCTTCGAACGAAAAGAATGTATCTGTTTTTTCACTACAAAATAGATTCTTGGAATATAACGGACACAAATTTTAAAAAGCAAACGATTAAAAAATACTAATGTTGCCATATTAGCTACCGGTCCTATTTTGAAACGTTTTCTGCATAGTTTTATTCTCCTTATCGTCTCAAAAATACTCAGAATTTTTTTATATTTCATAAAGAAAAAATAAGGCTCGAAATAAATAAACTTATAATTTTAATTCCATAGAAATAGTTTTGGAAAATAATTGATATTTCAGCAGCACTGGTAAAACAATCCAAGTAATTGCAATGCTTAATATACCTTCCAGCTACTCCAAAACTACCAAATTATGGTTGATTTCAGTATAGTTACTGAGATGTTTTAACTTGAAACTTCCCTAAATGTATAAGCAAAGAAATTTCAAATAATTCATTCCTTAAATTAAAATGTGGTGTGTCAAATATAAAACATCAAATTAAAATATGTTTAACAAATCGTATGTGATACTTGTACAAACACAGACACAAAATCGAACATAGCACGGGAAGACGGACAGACAGATTAAAGCAACCAAGTTCAGTCACTAAATGAATGTAAGAACTCGCAGTATGCAAAGTTTCATGAATATATATTCAGCCGTTTGGTCGTGGCGCACATACAAACAGATGGACAGACAGACAGCACACGCGCAAGAGACTGTCTTTGCATCAGAAGGGTCCAAAACTTGAAATGGGTCGAAAATATTCAATGTACAAGCACTCCATTTTTATTTATATAGATTCCTTTTATGTTTTACACCTTGTGCTGATCAACATGTTTTAAGATATCAATTCATATCAACCATGATTTTATACATTTGATATTAATGATAGCAAATTTTAATGATTTTCTATATCATTGATTAAATTTAATTTTCTTCCACATTACGTTTTTGTATTCTTTTTTAATATACTTTTTATTGCTGGTGTGGCTCGATATTCCGCAATGGCACACCGGTTTTATTTTATCTTGCTTGGCGCAGCTTGTCCAATACTGGCCCTTGCACCATAAAACGCAAACCAATCAAGGCCGCGGTAGTCCTGTTGGAAGGGTAACGGATTAGCAACTAGTGGGTGGCGAGTTTGAATCCAACCAAAGTCCGTAGTGTACATGGGGGGCTGGTGCACGTTAAATCTGTCGGGACCTCGAATGTCCTCACGTTGGCGTGGCATGGAAGTTTGGAGAGTGGGGTGCCAGGTATGACCTCGTCATCTGACCTTGGTTCAAAATGACGTGGCGTTATCTTCGGGTTTGAGCATTGCCAATAGTTCGTCGTGTTGCTCCAGTTCGACGTTAATTCAACTACCTACTTACCTGCAAGATGTTTGGGGCCGTCTTTTCGCAACGGGTATGCCCACTGCGCTAGCAACCGGCGAGTTGTAAGCGGCGCAGGTTCGATGCGATGGCTACGAAGCAAGGGCCAATTATGGCCCTTGCTTCATAAAATTCAACCTGATTTGCGTTCGCGGCAAAAACCGTTCGGATTTGGTTCGAGGCTGCTAGATTGGGTTTCAGTGGTTCTTGGCTTTAACCCTGCAGGTGGTTGTCTCGACGAGGCATCTCGTCAGCAGAAGAAAACTGACCGGATCTTGATCTCGTCATCATCAAAAGATCGGTAGTAAATTGATGACGAGATATCTCGTCATTCACAAAAGCGATCTGATCTTAATGGACGAGATATCTCGTGCAAACCGCTTGGAGGGTTAAAACGGTAGCGATACGATGTTTCTAAAAGGATGGACCACAGACAAGGAGGACGGAAAGTGCGTATCTAAAACGTCTGTTGACTTTGAGGGGGGCCGAACCTGTCTCGCAGACGATGTATGTCGAACGTGCCCCCTCTATTTGCGTACCTAAACTGAACTTCGATTTTCTAAATAGGAAAGACAAGCCAACGCAGGCAGGGCTTCGTGGAGCATGTCACTTAAGCACCGGAGGAAGAGGAAATGCGTATAAATTCTTAAAATACTGCTCCCTCTTCTCGAAGGAAAAGTGCATTAAAGTTGAGCTGTCTCCTCCTTCTCGAGGGGGGTTGCATATGTAAATAAATAAATGCAGAAGTGGATTTCCCCCATTCGTCTCATCTTGCAAATGCTAATAAGGAAAATAAGTTTTTAGCTTTTTCATGTCGGCGATAACATCTCCATACCACTCCTATTTCTCCTTACCTTCTTTCTTTTCGAGACGGCTTTTTTACTTCCCGTCTTTAGAGAGCCATTTTATGTCCCGAATTTTCTTCCGTGTTCATGGAGTTGAAGTGCGATGCCGCTTTCGTTCGATATGTCGTCGAGTTGTAGCAGGTTCGATTCCTGGCAGGTGTATTTCTCTCTTCTGTCACAGTAAAACTTAAAGAACCTAAGAATGAAGGAACATTTTTTTTTATTTCACGCATTGCCTAATTGTCAGACAGCAACTTTTGCTCCATTGTGTCAGCAAGTTCGAAAAAAGTTTTCCTGTCCACCCTAATGTACCGAAAACAAAAGCCGCGAATCGCACCCTTTTTGTTCTTTATGTCCAGACATTCCCCGTGGGCGTCGTGACTCAGTGGGTATGCCCACTGCACTAGCGACTCTCGAGTTGTAGGCGGAGCAGGTTCGATTCCTTTCAGATGCATCCCTCCCTATTTCAATAGCCCGTTGTGTTGCTCCAGTGTGACGTTAATTCAAATACCTACCTACAGTTGAACTCACATTTTCAGTTTTACACATCCACAGGGTGCTTTATTTTCGTTTGGTAGTTTTTGTTGCATATCTATTTTAGGTGTGTACTGACTTCAAGCGCCCCAGATGCTTTAGTAGTCTTTTCTTTTCCCATGGGGGTTCACTGTCTTTAGCAAACACGTGGATTTCGCTCCCGGAACACCCCAGCTATCGTTTTCTGCTTTCATCTCACTATGGATATTTTTTACTTGACGTTTTATTGTGTTTGGCCAAATATGGCCCTTTCGCCATAAACTCTCAAATCAAGCAACCAGATCGACAAGGAATTGAGTGTTTGTGTTCTCGTATTTTCAGTTGTCTTTTTGACCATTCGTTTGGAATTCATTCTTTTTGGAATTTTACTCTTCACAGATACGAAACTTGAGACAATTATTCGATATTTGGGAAATTTTGGTACCGTTCGTGAAAAAGTTTTAAATTTGGTTTTCTTTGACTTTAAGGACGAGTCAAGTTGGCCCGACATCCCGCAAGAATCAAATCATCAAAGGGCGGCTTGCCTATTAGGCACAAGGGCCGAGGTAGCCCGGTTGGTAGAGTAAAGGATAAGCAACCGGAGGATTGCGAGTTCGAATCCAACCAAAGACCATCGTGTTCAAAGGGGGCTGGTGCACGTTCAATCTGCCGTGGCCTCAAATGTCCTCACTTTGTCGTGGTGCGGAAGTTTGGAGAGTGGGGGCCAGCTCAGGTGTTACCTCGTCATCTCACCGTGGTTCGAAATTACATGGTGTTGTCCTCGGATATTCAATTAGCGATTGATCCCGGTCCGTCGCCAATAGCCCTTTGTGTTGCTCCAGTGCGATGTTAATTAAATACCTACCCTCTTTTTGACACCTTGCGAAATAAATACTACTTTGAGCATCATGAATTAAATCGAATAACTCATTTTCTCATTCGAGATATTCCCTAACGCTTGGGTGATATGTGCTAACAATTTAAATGTATACCCCTGTGAATATGCTTATTGTCCTCTGAAAGATTGTATTTAGATAATTAGGGAGAAGGAAAATATTTTAGCTTCGAGTTTCTTGAAGTGCGTGGACAAGTTAAATTATCGTTTGCAGTCAGGGACAGAGTAACTATACTCGTATGTATAGCGACTCTCCAAATACCAGTTTCGAAATGAATGAATCGGGCGACAAATTCCTTTAATAATCCTTGACTTTATTCCTCGTATTTCTCCTTTTCGCCGAGTTATCTCTTTTTGCTTCGCTGAAATAATTCGCCCATTTCGTGTTGCCAGATTACGCCAGCGAAAGATTTAAAAACCCGTGAAAGATAGAGAGGCCTTGCACGCGCTCTTGACTTTTCTTGGAGCGTTTATACGGCGCGGGGGTTTAGTTGTTTATAACTGCACACGATACCGAGTGAGAAATAAATAATAAAGAAAGTGGAAAAACAAAATAGGAAAAACACTTCTTCCATTGAGAAACGAAGTTATTTTTTCTTGCAGCCATTCGGTGGTCGGCCGTTCGCATGAATTTTAATGTCGCCATTTGCATTTTTACGGCGTTTAATAAATTCTTTTTCCTCTCTGCGCGAGTGGCAGCAGTGTTGGGTTGTGTAAATTTCAAAGGTGGGGGTGGGGGTAAAGTGGGGCCGTGAATGGAATTTTAGCGCCGATGTTCTTTTTCGTGAAACCCGACTTCTTTTGTTTGTGTTCGGATTCTTTGTTGCTTCTGGACGTAATTGGAATTATCCTTTCTACGAGGCAAAGGGGAATGTTCGAACGCCTGTTTGTCGGGCATAGGGACGGAGTTTGTGGAGTAGGTTGTGATTTTGTTTCCTCCCGAAATTATTTCACATAAAGAAACGATCAACTTTCTTTTAAACGATTTTCGCCCTTAATTTTTTTAACTTTCTTTTCGTCTCGTTTTCATCTCGATACTTCATAATCAAGTATGTTGCTCGATTAATACATCATCTGACCGTGGTTCAAAATGAACGTGGTGTGCTAGGATCTTTCCCTTCGGGTTTGATCCTGGACCGTCGCCAACAGCCCGTTGTGTTGCTCCAGTGCGACGTTAATTAAAATACCTGCCTTAATTAATATAATCCAATGGGCGAATCAACACTTTGAAGAGCTAAAAAAAGATTTTTGAAGGAAAAAAGCTCGGCCATAAAAACCTAACACTAATCATTTCAAGGTGGTGGGACCGCCTCAGGGTTGAGATTCTAGTCTAACACACTAGTAATTTTTTACCTTATCTCACACAGCCGTGACTCCTTCTTTGCACGTGATCATGAGGGGCTTAATTTAATTCAAAGTTAACGTACTTGAACTCGAGATTTCTTAACTTTACTCCTGTTGATAAACGTTTTACTCCATTGAAAATAGTTCCGTAAATTCTGTATTCTGACAGCATGAGTATAGTAGACTGGAGGACAGCATGAGGAAGAGTTGACTGGAGCATTTTGACACCGTCAGTCATTGGATTGTGTCAGATTTATGTAATATCTGCAGTAAGGGATTTGAAAATGTTTTGTTGGGTCCCGAATTCGGTGAACATCAATGGTGATGAGACTTCCTCGATACTCTGACATCAAAATGTTCACAAAGGAATTCATTAACTACTTTTAGCATGTCCTGGAATCTGCAACTTGCAAATAAACTTCACTTCAAACCTTTCATTTTAACCATCTTCCCCAATGCAAAGGGCCGATGTCAAATTCACTCCCCTTTGGATTGGACACAAGATTTACTTTTGTCAGAGAATCCCCCTTTTTGTACTTTTTCTTCATATTTTAATTGCCTGTCCCATTTTTCATCGTCGGAGCTTGGATGAATTTTATGGCCTTAGCGCCATAAAATCCAACCAACTTGTTTATAACCATCACTGTTTGAAATTTCCGAGGACATAAAACTTGCAAAACTTGATTGAGGAAAATCCCCATTAAGGTCTTTTATCCTTTATGTTATCGGTTTTTTAAATCTCAGTATTTTTTATCTATCTTAATCTTTTACTAGTTATCACTTTCATACCATACTTCATGTTGATCAACATGGTTTCAACTTATACAATTTAATTTATTGATGTTGGTGGCCAACACGTCCGAAGTTCCAATATGCACAGTTTGACTTTTAATATCTACTATTGGGGAGTGTCAAACGTTGCATTCGCGCATTTACTGTTTTATATTAACACTGTTTTTACTATTTTATCCGGTGCTTGGTGTCCTTTTGCCCTTTTTTGGAAATGCGCCATGGAACCCTAGAATCCAATCAACCGAAATAGCTACTGACATTTTTTAGCTATTTCAGAAATTGCTGTTCTCGTTGACATGAGGTTTAGCTATCCCGTCATAAAACTAGAACGTATGATAAATCAGTTGTAGCGAATGGATTGATCCCGGAAACTGTATACGGTCCTCCGAATATTTTTATCAGACCCGCTGACCAAATAAGGCCCTCTTAATATTTTATCTGGCCCGATGTATAGATACAGCCCTCCGAAGAGGTTTACTTGGCCCGTTGATCGAATACTGCCATCCGGACTGGTTAACCCAGACCTCATACGGCCCTCCGAATAGGTCAATCCTCCTAGTGGTTGTCTCGACGAGAAATCTCGTCATTAGAAAAATATCGACCCAATCTTGATAGACGAGATATCTCGTCATTAACACAATTGATCAGATCGTGATGGACGAGATATCTCGTCGAAACCTCTTGGAGGGTTGACCTCCCTACAGACCTTATACGTCCCTCCGGATAGGTTTAACCGATCCGCAAGTCCCATTCGGCCCTCCGAAAAAGTTTACCTGCCCCTTCTGTCACATACGACCGTACGAAAAGGTTTTTGCCTGCTCGCCGGCCAAATGCGGCCCTCCGTACAGGTTTTCCGGCCGGCAATCCAGATAATTTCCTCCACATATTTTTATCAGTCTCAGACAAGATGCGCCCACGAATCGTTTTTATCGGGCCCTTTTAGATGAGATACGAATACCAGATATTCCTAGAGAATGCTCATTCATAAAAAATAAATATTTAAAAAGTAGCAAATCGAATCCTAGCGTCGTTTCGAAACAACTATGTTGAAATTTGCCAAGCTGATAAGTGTATTGTTATCTTTATAAGTTATCTTTTCATTCTTATTTGACTGTCTTCAGAATGGAAACACTGATTGTTTCTATCACGAAAGTCGTTCCTGGGCTCTCAAGGGTAGACTGGGGTGCGAGTTCGAATCCAGCCAAGGACCGTCGTGTACAAAGGGGCTGGTGCACGTTGAATCGGTCGTGGCCTCAAATGTCCTCACGTTGGCGTGGTGTGGAAGTTTGGAGAGTTGGGTGCCAGCTCAGGTGTTGCCTCGTCATCTGACCGTGGTGTTCTTGGATGTTTTCCTTTGGGATTGATCCCGGACCACCAATAGCCCGTTGCTCCATTGTGTCATTAATTAAGGTGTATGTATACACTAGAACATTTTTTAAATTTTGACTTTAAAAATCCAGTTTTTTCACAATAGGTCATTGTTTTGTGCTTAAACTCATTTCATTGGGAAAAATTCTGATTAAGCTACTCATTCATTATCTAACTTAGATATAATTAACTAATTGGCGTGTTTTTTTTTAACAGTGATATCTCAAATTCTAATGTGTTCAGAAGGACAATTGCTATTGGAAATTATTCCTAACATTATTCTTCATGTTTTGACTATCCATCAAGTTGCTAGAGGGAATAGGTTATTTTTTACAATTTTTCACGAAGGAAGTGTAAAAAATGAGATTTTTTTCAGGAATTTCAACATTTAAAAATTAACTAAAAATTCATTTTTTAACAAATAACTTCGACTGAGGGTCAAAACATCCACTGTATTATATAGATTATAATGACACAAAAGTAATTATAATAGATCAATTCATTGTTGAGTTATCACTGGTCGAAAGAAGCATCCTATTGTAAAAATATAGTTCAGAAATCGAGTTTAAAATTTTGGAAACGTGTTTGTCTATGGTGACAGTACCTAACCCAAACCCTTGTAAAACTATTTCGAATATTTACAAGACCTTGGTATCGTTTGAAAGCTAAGGGCTTGGACACTATTTTGAATTATTAAAAAATAGATCGATATTTTGGTCAATTTTCGTGATTTCTAGTGTACACCTTAAAATACCTACCTCCTCGTCTCAAAGCGTTGAAAGAAGCAGAACTAAAACTCGAGTAACGAGCTCTCGAAAACTTATTGAAATAATCGAAAGGACGGTGTCAATGGACTTTGGGAACACCCTCGCATTTCCGCGATGCTATCTGCTTGTTCTCGACACGAGGAGGCGTGCTGTCCGAGTGAGGTGTTTTCCTCACGGGAGTATTGAACCTCGGGTGTCTTGCGGACCGGAAAGTTCAAGACAGCGAGTGAAGTGAAGGGAAGAGGGAAACGAGCGCGGTCACTTGTGAAGGCTCGATATGGGTTATTGGGTCTGCCTTTTTCCAATGAAAGGCCGATGTTTTGCAATTCAACAGGTGTGGGAGATACAGATCAGTGCTTTCCGATCGTTTTTCACTTCCCACCTTCCATTGGGTCGCTGTAGCTCAGTTGGAAGGGTAGCGGATTACTAACCGGAGGGTCTCGAGTTCGAAACTCGATGCAGCCAAAAACCTTCGTGTATAAAGGGGGCTGTTGTACGTTTAATCTGTCGTGACCTGAAATGTCCCACGTTGGCGTTGTGTGGAAGTTTGGAGAGTGGGGTGCCAGCTCAAGTATGACCTTGTCATCTATCCGTGGTTCAAAATGACGTAGCGTTGTTCTCGATCTGTCCGGGTTTGATCAAGGACCGTCGCCAATAGCCCGTTGTATTACTCTAGTGCGACGTTAATTATATACCTACCTATTTTTGTCCATTTTTTGCAGTCCAAAATACATCCATGTTTGGTAAGTAGGTCTTGATCCATTACGCTTTTAAAAACGCGTTTTTTGACCAATGCTCTAAAAAATTATTTTGTATTTTAAGTAGGCATTTAATTAACGTCACACTGGTGCAACACAACGGGCTATTGGCGACGGTACGGGATCAATCCCGAGGAGAAAGATCCGAAGACAACACCACGTAATTTTGAACCACGGTCAGACGACGAGGTCACATTTGAGCTGGCACCCCACTCTCCAAACTTCCACACCACGCCAACGTGAGGACATTAGAGGCCACGTCAGATTGAACGTGCACCAGCCCCCTTTGTAAACGACTGTCTTTGGTTGAATCCGGTACTCTTCCAACCGCTTTACCGCGGCTCTAAGTTTGTATTTTAAGTTTGTCTTTGATGGTGCATATTGACGAAATGTGACTCGTTCCTCGTAAAATCCAATCCAACTCAACCGATCCAAAGGATGGTAAAGGATTGAGGGTCTGTAACACCTGTAACATTTCCAGAGATTTGATGCATCGCACAGAAACTTCAAACAGGAAACTCTGGTTGCCATTAAACATCGAAAAGCATCAAGACGAATTCCCCAAGGGGGGACGTAGAGAGTGATTTCCGTCGACCCTAATCTGGGCTGCGAATTTGCGCAAACGGTCACTCCGCCCCCCCCCTCATCCAGATAAACTCCCCAACAGTGTCCGTGGGGAAGTTATTACCATACATCTTCACGTGCACGGCCCTAATCCGATTAGTCCATCCCCCGCGAATCTGGTAAAGTTAAGCCCCCTTCCTCGTTAGGCGATTATGCCTCGATTCCGGCATCCAGTCACTCGTCTGAAAACTCCCCGGCGTTTTCCCGGATAAGGTCATTTGGACGCTCCGGGAATCTGGATTTAGTGTCAGCATCAGTTAGAGAAATCTGGATTTGAAATACTTGGCCTGTCTATTTATTTTCTTTATATGCAGGGTTGCTCGGTTGGAAGAGTAACGGAATAGCAACTGGAGGGCTGCGAGTTCGAATCCAGCCAAAGACCGTCGTGGGGGCTGGCGTTTCGCTCTTGCGCTTTTCTATAGCTTTGTATTTTGTTTTGCCATTAAATTAATTTAACCCGTTTAACCCTCTCGTTTGATTCGATCGTGTAGGTTGGAGCTGGTGCATTTTCAATCTCGTGACCTCAAATGTCCTTACGTTGGCGTGGTGTGGAAGTTTGGAGAGTGGGGTTCCAGCTCAGGTGTGACCTCGTCATCTGACCGTGGTGTTGTCCTCGGATCTCTTTCCCTTCGGGTTTGATCCCTTACCGTCGCCAGTAGCCCGTCGTGTTGCTTCAGGGCGACGTTAATCAAGATACCTACCTACCCTCTTTGACCCAATATGGTGCCATAAAGCGCCGAAACAACCAACTCAACGCGCTTTCACACCTCTTCAGATATCAACTGACCCAAGGTCGTCTGCCGCATTGTGGTGTGTGCAAGGCCTCACGCAACTGTCGTTGGCTTTTTGACAAACTCGATGGAGACTACAGCTTTTGTCTACCAAAAAGTACTCCCCGGTAGATTTGAGTTGCACTTTTATATATACTATTGCATCGTAAGTTAATTCTTGTAGTGGTAGCTAAATTAGCCACAATACTCCTTCATAATTTAGTGGTAGTCGAATTCAATAGATGACATCACTAGTTAAGTGATTGCCATTTGCGTGGCACCGTGAGATCTGTATTAAGATCACGGGTGTACTTTGCCATGAGTGGTCAAGCTCCTGTGTTGCCTTTAGCAGCCGAGTGTGAGTCGGCTTGTGAAGAGAAGGCTGAGCAGCAACGAATGGAGTGAAGCCGTGATAGGAATATGAACAGTGTCTGCTATCACATAGGCTCAGACGGTTGTTGAAAGTGATAAGCATCGCATTAGCAATTCATCGCGGATCACCCATCGAAGTTTATAAAGTTTGCGCGTTCAAATCACGTTCGTCGGTCACCAATTTGGCAAGCTTGATGGAAACAGTGCAACTTTTGTCTACCAAAAAGTACTCCATGGTAGAGTTGGGTTACACTGCTATACATACTATTGCATCGTTAATTCTTGTAGTGGTAGCTACGTTCGGCACAGCTTCTGGCCGCAGCCATAAGGCCGCAAAGGTCACCATTCATCTGCTCTCCGCGAAAGCTAAACCGAGCGCTCTTTTATTAAAGCAAGCTCTCTAGCCATGAATGGGCAGATCTATAATTCAGGCACAACCTCCTGCCCTTAACATCCCGGGGGCTCTGGAAAAGATTTTCGGAAAAAGAACACTTAAGGAAAATGCGTTCTCAGCATACCTAAGGAGATGCCCTCCCCGGATGCTCGGAAAAGCAACCACTAAGCATTCCCTAGTCTCGGCTCTTCCCTTCCTCTGCGGTGGTTTCATTGTTTGAGTGTGCTGGTTTGAGCAGCTACTTGCACCACCAAAGCCGCTTTGTTTTTGAGGGAAAAACACTTCATGTTTTAAACATGCCGAACGGAAGAAGATGCAGATGCCTTGAGGGAGGGATCTTTTTTTAGTGAAAAGTTCCCACAGGTCTTAAAAATATCTAATTTTTATTTTAGTTCCTTAAAAGCCTTAAGGTATATGCATACACTAGAACATTTTTTAAAAATTTTGACTTTAAAAATTCAGTTTTTTCACAATAGGTTTGTGCTTAAACTCATTCGAGTGTGAAAAATTCTGATTAAGCTACTCATTAATTATCAAATTTAGATATAATTAGCTAATTAGCGTGTTTTTCGAACAGTGATATCTCAAATTGTAATGTGTTCAGAAGGACAATTCCTGTTGGAAATTATTGCTAATATTCTTCATGTTTTGATCCTCCATCAAGTTGCTAGAGGGAATACGTTCTTTTTACAATTTTTTTCAACGAACTAAGTCTAAAAAATCAAGATTTTTTCAGGAATTTCAACATTTAAAAAATCAACTAAAAATTCATTTCTTAACCAATCACTTCGACTGAACGTCAAAACATCCACTGTATTATATAGATTATAATGACACAAGAGTAATTATAATAGAACAATTCATTGAGTTATCACTGTTCGAAAGAAGCATCTTCTAAAAATATAGTTCTTCAGAAATGGAGTTTCATGTTTTGGAAACGTGTTTGTCTAAGGTGACAGTACCTAACTCAAACCCTTGTAACTTGAAAACTATTTCGAATATGTACAAGATCTTGGTATCGTTTGAAAGCTAAGGGGTTGGACACTATTTTGAATTATTAAAAAATAGATCGATATTTTGGTCCATTTTCGTGATTTCTAGTGTATACATACACTTAAAGGGTAGCTGGTGCACGTTCAATTTGTCGTGGCCTCAAATGTCCTCACGTTGGCTGTTCCTCCCTGGGTGTGTTTCTCTCTCTTTGTCTGTTAAACTGCATTGTGTGTGTATGCCTATTACTTAATATTTTATGTCTGGCGCAGCTTTGCCATTGCGCCACAAAACTCCAAAACCAATCATCCTCACTCTGGAGTGGTGTGCAAGTTTGGAGAGTGGGGCGCCAGCTCAAGTGTGACCTCGTCATCTGACCGTGGTTCAAAATTACGTGGTGTCGTCCTGGGATCCTTCCCTTAGGGGCTGATACCGGACCGTAGTCAATAGCCCGTTGCGTTGCTCTAGTGCGACGTTAATTAAAATACCTACGTATCTCGATGAGATATCTCGTTCATCAAGTTCTGAAAAATTTTGGTAATGACTAGATACTACACCTCGTTGAGTCAACCATCTGTAGGGTTAGTAAAGAGCGATGGTTTCGATCAAAGCAGCATCGATAGAAAAGGTTATGCAGTTTTATTGCTAATCTATAGTTTGATGACGATTGAATGACGACAATTTGACGGGCCTTAAGGCCGTTCCTGGACAGCACGCTCTGATGAATGCTCGCGGTGTGTTACAAGGCGATTAGATACGTATCGTCCACAGCAACAAGTTAAGCCGGGTCCACACCGACCGCGCAGAACCAAACAAAGGCGAGCAGCGCGAGATTGTGCGGGCTGTTCTGACGAACCACGCTATGTTGTGCAACTTCGAACATGCGCCAATGCGATCCGCTCGTGTCGGTATATCAAAGGAAAGTGTACACGCTGTATTTGGACGGCATTTCAGTTCACTCGCCGTACGAACTGGTTCGTATTCACTCTGCTGATATTATTTCGTTCGTTTAATAATAAAACCCATTCTTAGCCAAACCACTAGACACGTTTCAACAGTCAAACCACGATTTTGCGCTTTCTCCCTTTTCGAACAGGAAATTTTCTCGTCCCCAATCTGGAAAGATGGTTTTTGTACGACATCGGTTTTACCTTTTTCTGATTCGTATAATTTTTAGATTCTGGTCTCTAGCTAATACACAATCGTTGTTTCGATATTGCTTGTGTGTCCTTATTATATTGGACCGTGTTGCTACACGGATCAGACACTCTATCCATTCAAGGCGCCATCACATTTCGTTTCCCCCCTTTCTCTTTAATGAATCGCCAATGACAATATACGCAGCACTCGCGATGATGCGCCGACTTTGTAAAGAACGGGACATTTAAACAATTTGTTTTAAACAGTAAGTCTTCAGTTTAATTTCGTACACACAACCTCCAGCACGCACTCGAGCACAATGGAACAAGCTGAGCACGAGCCGTCCCACCACAATCACCTCGTTCCGTGGTTCGTCCTTCTTGGTTTTGCGCATTTTCGTGCAGCGACGAACAGACCGTTTTGTACGGCGCAGTTCTGCGCGGTGTGGACCCGGCTTTACACAACACAAAACAGTTTGCGACCTCAGATATTGCTCAAAAGTGAGTCTGAATTAGAGTTGATCTTCGGCTGATGAGGAATAGAGATTGTTGTACAGCGCCATCTCTGGATCACTTTTAAAATTACGCGAAGGACTCGAAAACGTTTCTTGAATAATGCTTCGGTTTAATTCTATATTTAGGGCAAGCATGTTGACCTAAAAATGTTTTTAAAAAATGGCTTGAAATCCATTAAAAATGCCAATTCCCTCAAATCTGAAGGGAAGTCCACTGTTGTCATCAATAACAGTTAACATTTCCTCCCCGAAAGTTATAAATTAAATAAATACTTAGGGAATCCATGGACTAACCTGTTGTGATCTGTACCCGATATTAACCTTTTGAAGTAATGATCTGACCCTGTATTTAACTCTCCTGGTGATTGTCTTGAGGTATTCTCGTCATAAAAAGAAATCTGCCGAAATCTTGATCGCTTCATCAAATAATCATCAATACCTTGATGACGAAATATCTCGTCTTAAGTTTTGTCTTGTGGTATTAGAATAAGATTGTAACTCAAAGTACTAAACAAGACATTTAATAAATACAGAGACAGTGCAACTAACAAGCATACAACACAATAAGAACAAACGTAAGAGTGATGCAGCTGTTTTATTGAATGTATAAAAGTGCCACTGACAAGTGAACTAATAATAATGCCGTTAACTAGTAATATAAACCCTCGTAATGTACAACTAGTAAAGGGGGTTAAAATTAAAGGTAGAAACTACATTGTTATCGTAATTTTTGTTTTTGTTAAGGTGATTAAAAGGTTAGGCAAGCGAACCACGAATGGATCTGCTTTTATTTAAACTATTAGTACATTAGTATAGAGCAGTTATCTCGAGTAACTAATGTTGAAGGGGAAAAGGTGACAAAACTTGTAAATAAAGGATATAAAATTTTACTCATTACGAGAGTATTTATAAGTAATGCCTCTTACACCGCGTGGTGTCGCTAGTAGTTGAGAAAGAAAAGCGTTTGCGTTCGGTAGCCAATATTGTGTAGTGCACTCGAGCTTAGTTTCAGTTTAACGTCCTTGAGTAAAATCGTTCCTTAGTCACCTATCTCCAAGTTACGTATAAAGAAGAGATCAATAAGTTTTTGACAACCTGTTTTTTGAGAATCATGTCTGAAAGGAGATCTCTTTTGTATTACGACATATGCAAGGTCACTTGGCTGTAGACAAACAGTGGCAAGCCTGAAATTGCGGTCTAGATTTGCCACCGTCCGACTTGTGATTCCGAAAATTGCAAGGTAGATATTTTAATTAACGTCGGTACTGGAGCAACACAACGGGTTATTGGCGATGCTCCGGGATCAATCCCCAATGGAAAGATTCGAGGACAGCACCACGTAATTTTGAGCCACGGTCAGATGACGAGGTAACACCTGAGCTGTGGAACCCCACTCTCCAAACTTCCACACTGCATCAACGTGAGGACATTTGAGGCCACAACAGATTGAACGTGCACCAACCTCCTTCGTACACGACGGTCTTTGGTTGGATTTTATTACTTGGAGAAAATGCTTCTTCGTGCCAAACTTGCTTTACACCTTTTACCGCTCATCACATTTTGGTAGTTTGCCCTGATTTTAATCGTCGCAAATATTTTAACTGCAGGATTTGGTAGGAGAAAATCCAAACCTTTCCCCCTTGCGCTTGATTGTCTTAAACATTATTAATATTTTTATATATACACTGATTTTATCTTGCCCTTGGCGCAGCTTGTCCTTTTTTGGACCTTGCACCATAAAACCCAACTATCAATCAATCATCAGTCTGGTTGGATTCGAACTCGCAGCCGTCCGGTTGCTAATCCGTTACTCTTCCAACCTGGCTACAGCGACCCCCCGAAAATTGTAAGGATGCTTATTGATGGGTCAGCATTTTCCATCTGATGTCGAAGTTGCTGGGGAAGCAAAGCACAAACTTCGTTGACGGAATGAAGAAGTGGGCATAGCGTTTGAAAAAATGCTTAACAGATTAAATGTAGACTTGAAAAATTAGGTTATGTGCAAGAGAAATGGTTTCTTTCATATTCTGATACAACTTTCACTATTTACTTTTGGCTGAAACTTGTTTCATATGATTGGAGACCTTATCAATCAAACCTCGTATTTTGTCCAATCCCTGTGAATGAAAATGGAACTTTTAAAAAAGATAAAAATAATAAACTTAAGGCTATTAGAAGACGGCGATACTTCTACAGATCCATTCAGTAAGGATGGTTTTGCTTTCTTAAGGTCTCAAGCACTTCCATGTGTCCACTAACTCACGACAAACTTTTGCAAACGATACACTCTAGTACGCCACCCCAGGGCTGTGTCCCGATGCATGCCGGGAAAGGGACCCCGAGCAAACGATATCCTCTCTCTTGACGGATCGATGACCGGCTGTGTTCCAAAACAACCTCCCACCACCAGCGACGGGGGGAGGACAAGATGTCCACCGGCACCCAGAGAACGATTCCTTCACTTCGCTTCCCTCGGTGTCACGTGCCTCTTCTTCCGTCCCTTCATTAATCACCGAATGGAGAGTGCTACCTGAGCTTTGCCAAATGGTCCGTGCGATTCCAAACGATTATGAGTTTCGTCTCGATGCCCCACCCTACCC
The DNA here is from genome assembly GCA_933210815.1 of Meta bourneti. NCBI lineage: Eukaryota > Metazoa > Arthropoda > Arachnida > Araneae > Tetragnathidae > Meta > Meta bourneti. Next base: position 93,671,490 of record OW119930.1, on the reverse strand, counting down.
CCACGTGAGAGTCGCTTTTTTGGAATCCGACTCGGGTGTTTTGCAAGTCGACCACGAAATGGAAATTTGGAACATTTTTTCCCTTTTGATCGTTTGGGGAAGTTCGGCACCAACCCGCGCGTGGGATGTCGAGGATTATGCTTGATGGTTGTTTTGGGGGTGTTTTTCTCGGTGGTTTCGTATGCAGATGGGCTGTGATTGATTCTCGTTCCTTTTTCCCACACTTCCCCGAGGAGAGTTGGAAGTTAGCGGGTAGATTAGCATTTAGTTCTCATTTCCGGACTAGTCGAGAAGACAGTCTCTTCAAGTGTGTTCTTTAGGATTAATATGCTGCGTATAAAATTTCCGCTAGAAAACAGGGCACACTCAATCAGTTGTTTGGGAGGTCCTAGTGTTTTCGGGGGCTGTCGAACCCGCCTTCGCATTGGACACACGATTCACTCATCTTTTATTAGGAGAAAGCATATCCATCTGCAATTCATGCTCTACTCCATTTTCTGTTTATCACATTTTAATTATCTGTCCTGTTTTTCATCATCCCTATCAAATTTTTTAAGGTGTATGTATACACTAGAACATTTTTTTTAAATTTTGACTTAAAAATTCAGTTTTTTCACAATAGGTCATTGGTTTGTGCTTAAACTCATTTGAGTGTGAAAAATTCTGATTAAGCTACTCATTCATTATCTAATTTAGATATAATTAGCTAATATTAGCATGTTTATTGAACAGTGATATCTCAAATTCTAATATGTTCAGAAGGACAATTCCTGTTGGATATTATTCCTTCATGTTTTCACCTTCCATCAAGTTGCTAGAGGGAATACGTTCTTTTTTACAATTTTTTTTTCACGAAGGAAGTCTAAAAAAATCAAGATTTTTTTTCAGGAATTTCAACATTTTAAACTAAAAATTCATTTTTAACCAATAACCGACTGAGGGTCAAAACATCCACTGTATTACATAGATTATAACGACACAAAAGTAATTATAATAGATCAATTCATTGAGTTATCACTGTTCGAAAGAAGCATCCTATTCTAAAAATATAGTTCTTCAGAAATCGAGTTTAAAGTTTTGGAAACGTGTTTGTCTAAGGTGACAGTACCTATCCCAAACCCTTGTAACTTGAATACTATTACGAATATTTACAAGATATTGGTATCGTTTGAAAGCTAAGGGGTTGGACACTATTTTGAATTGTTAAACAATCGATCGATATTTTGGTCAATTTTCGTGATTTCTAGTACCTTAAAAGCACAATTTTAGATCTACGAGATATGATTGGGGAAAATCCCCATTCAAACCTCTTCTTTTTTTAAATAACACTAACCTTTAAACCTCATTTGATATTTTTACTATTCAACCCATTACTCATACCTTTTTATGTAATGAACCTTGTTGCTAGTCAACATGTTTTAAGTCATCAATTCATATCAACCATGATTTTTTTATATATTGGCAAATTTTAATCTTGTGCTAATCTTTAATCAAAAATAATATCTTCGACATGTACTTTTATCTCTATCTTAGACCAATAATTTTTCAATATTTTATACTTTTATTGGGTCACATTCTGTCTTGTGTTTGTCGCAGCTTGTCCGCTTTTGGACCTTGTGCCATAAAACCCCAAAATCCAATCCAATTCTTGGGCCATTGTGAATCTGGGTATGCCCACTTCGAGTTGTAGGTTGTACGAATTCGATTCCTGTCAGGATACATTCCTCCCTGGGTGTAATTCTCCCTTCTGTGTCGGTAAAACTTTGTATGCGTGTATTACTTCATTGTGATATTGTATGTCTTGTGTCTGGTACAGCATGGCCATATACAGTCCTTGTACCATAAAAACCCCAAACCAACCTGGGCCGTGGTGGCTTGGTTACTCCGTCCTTTTTGTAGTACCGTTGCATTTCGCGATTATAACGAAAATAGCTTTTAATCTGAATATTTTCCTCTTAATTTGTATTAGCATATTCAAAAATCACTTATCAAGGACAGGAATGTTTTGAGAGGGAGAGCCTACTGGGTTCGCATCCTTCCCGAAATGATTTCGGAATCAAAAAGCTTCCAAAAATAAATGTCGAAGCTATTCATCAGAAAATTAAAGTTTCGTACATTACAGATGAAATGCGTCTGCGTTCCTGAATAGTCTGGAAACAGTCGAAAATATCATTAAAAGCAGAGCTCATTTAACCAAAAGACCGTCAAAGACAAAGGGGGCTGGTGCACGTTAAATCTGTCGGGGCCTGAAATGTTCTCACGTTGGCGTGGTGTGGAAGTGAGGTACCAGCTCAGGTTTTGATCTCGTCATCTGGCCGTGATTCAAAAATAACGAGGCGTTATCCTCGGATCTTTGCTTTTGGGATAGAACCCGGACGGTCGCCAATACCCCGCTGTCTTGCTCCAGTGCGACGTTAATTAACTACCTACCCTTATTGTTTGATGATGCGTGGATTATTCGTGCCTTGTGCCATAAAACCCCAAGCGGGGTCTGAAGACAATTAATTGAAGAAAATTTGCGTGTCAATGACAATTTCCAGATCGAAACTCATTTTTCATTCAGTGCAGTAGTTTTGACTGTCCCGTCGGGATCCGACCACAATTTGCATATTTCTCCCGTTTTATCCCGATTCTGAGATCTCCTTTTTTATTTCCTCCGGAGCCGATTCGGGATCCTAAGTGCACTTGGATCTCCCAAAATCCCTCTGAGCCACAAGACAGACGGACAGAATGTAAATAAAAGGAGAAGTAGCGGAGGAGGTTCAATTGGAACTTAACGACCAAATCGTTTGTTGGCTTCTAATGACGGCCTCTGCTTGAGGCGGCCTGGGATATTCCCGCTTCATTGGTTGTGTGGGCGATCCCCCTTTTTAATTGTGCGGTTTGTACATTTTATAGACTCCCTGAGCTGAGTGGATGTTTTGGGGGTTGTGAATCCATTTCCTGCCTTTGTTTGATTTACAGTGGTCCCTCTATAATCCGGCACTTCGCCCCAATCCGGTCCCTCCAGTAGTCCGATGTTTTGAGTAGAGCGGGAAAGGGAAACAAGTCAATATATGTCGTTAAAAGTGTCATTTCAAGCAAAAAACAAAAGAAAATTGATACTTTTTAGACCTGATTACGTAAACCTAACGCAGGCCTAGTTATTGTTATATAAACTACAGGAAAATACAATATCTTTCGTAATTTTTTTACAACACTAGTGTCCATTTTAATATATGTATTTTGTAATATTTTGTGCAATAAACATAGGTTTTGTTATTAAAATGCGTTTTTTTTTTTTAAATGAACCTCCACTAATCCGGCGTTTTCGTTAATCCGGCAGTCCTCTGGTCTGATATCTGCCGGATTACTGAGGGATTACTGAATAAGATTAAGGCTTATGAATACATAGAAATCACGAAAAGTGACCAGAATATGGATTTTGTTTTCATTGCTTCAAAATATTTCCCAATTTCTGCGCTTTTAAACGAGATCAAGATCTTGTAAATAATCGGATTACTTTTCTTACAAGGGTTTTTCGTTAAATACTGTGGCCAAATATGGCCCTTGCGCCATTAAACCCCGAAACCAATCTGTTAAGTACTGTCACCAGTACGAACATGTTTCCAAGACTTTAAGGGCCGCGGTAGCCCGGTTGGAAGCGTAACGGACTAGCAACCGGAGGGTTGCGAGTTCGAATCCAACCAAAGACAGTCGTGTACAAAGGGGGCTGGTGCACGTTCAATCTGTCGTGGCCTCAAGTGTCCTGGCGTTGGCGTGGAAGTTTGGAGAGTGGGGTGCCAGCTCAGGTGTTACCTCGTCATCTGACTGGTTTAAAATTACGTGGTGTTGTCCTCGGATCTACCCCTTCGGGATTGTTCTCGGATCGTCGTCAATAGCCCGTTGTGTTGCTCCAGTGCGACGTTAATTAAATACCTACCTTCCAACTGTTCTGTGTCACTAAAACTTTGTGTGTAAAAACAGTAAAAATCGTTGTTCGCGGCAACCGTTACCGTCTTGGATAGAAAGGGAAAGCTTGACCTTGAGCCTATTGTTAACTAAGGTAGAGGTTTCGCGAGCAGCGAATCCCTTTTCCAGAGAGAAAGGATGGAAGGAAATATTCTCCCTGGAAACGGATTCCGGAAAAATTTGGGAGCGATGGGTTCCGGGTTCGTGAGTATCACCTGGCTGTGTTCCAGTTTTTTTCCACCCTGCACTTTTTCCTTCGGTTCGTATTCCTTCTATCCACCACGCAAACGATTTTTCGCGCTCCTGTTTTTTTCCCCTTTACACTCCCAAAGTAGAGAAGGAGAAAAAAAAATTCAATTTTTTCTTCATTTCAGTTCTATTCGGGAAAAGTTTTCACTCTCGTGGAAGAGGAGTTGATGCTCCACGAGGAACTGGCTCCTACTCCCCAGTATGCAATCGGCTGCATTATTGAGGATGATTCGATCCAAACACTTTTATCCGGATTTGATGCCGCCGATTTTGGGACTCCGCTGTGTGCGTCACAAACGGAATCGGATTGCTTCCGTTTTATCTTCCGCAAGTTGTGCTGCATTGGGGATGGTGTTCCAGAGAATCTCAGCCAGCTTGGTTGCACAACCCTCGGTTCAACGAGCTGTGGGTTCGAACCTTGGTCTTGGCAGGGATGTTCGTAATGCTTGGGAATCCGCTTTAAGGGGACACTGAACTTTCAAAATCACCAAAATCGATGTTTTAATGTTAGCGTTCAAATTTAATTATCAGATTCTGTGGATAACAAAGAGAATCAGTGTTGATTACGATATTTTTCAATGGAGTAATGCAGCAACATAAAATAGGGTCGATAAGTGTACTAAATCGACTACAAAAACGCGTTTTTCTCCGATTTATATTTTTGGGCTTCCGATTTCAAACTGTTCCCAGCGCATCTGGTTTTAATTGATTTACTTGGAATTGTTTGGGGAATAATTCTTGCAATCTGTTATATAAATATAGGTAGGTATTTAATTAACGTCGCACTGGAGCAACACAACTGGCTATTGGCGACGGTCCGGGATCTATCCCAAAAGGAAATATCCAAGGACAGCACCACGTAATTTTGATCCAAGGTCGGATGACAAGGTCACACCTGAGCTGGCACCCCACTCTCCTGCACCACCCCAATGTACGAACATTTGAGGCCGCGACTGATTAAATGTTTACCAGACCCCGGTCTTTGGCTGGACCGAGTTTCGAACTCGCAACCCTCCTGTTGCTAATCCGTTGGATCTTCCAAGTGGCCACATGAAAGCTGAATGAATGCTCATGGGATATGGAAATTGCGTTGTCGTGTTTGTAAAATCAGTGCTGCCTCGCGCCACTGTGTGCCGTAAATGGCACACGCACCCCCGTGCACGCGAAACTGGACGCGTCCGGGACATAAACCATTCGAGTCCAGAAATATCGACGTTAGCACCTCGCCCGGCCGCCTCATAAAAAGCTTGCTCTTAATAAAGGTGGAAATAATAACCACCATACGCAGGGGCACAAAGCCCCGGACGACCGTAATTGATTTTTTCCCGCCTGACTACGGGCTTTTTATGGCCCTTTCTTTATGTGTTCTTAGAAAAGTGTGGGGGAAGTTCTCGTTTGAATCGAAATGGCTTTTAATTAGGGTGTGATTCGGACGTTCTTTCGAAGGGGTTCTTGGTTCGCTTATCGAATGCTGCCATAGCGTGGCGTTCTGCAATAACACATTTGATTAGGCCTTTGGCGTGGAATTTTCGAGAGGGGTGCCAGCTCAAGTGTCCTCGCCATCCAACCGTTCAAAATGAGGCGTTGTCCTCGGATCTTTCTCTTCGTGATTGATCCCCGACCCTCGCCAATAGCCCGTTGTGTTGCTCCAGTGTGACGTTGATTAACTACCTACCTGCATTAAGCTTCGCACAGCTGGGCCAAAGACACGGATCTGCAAAGTTTGAGTTCGAGGGTTTTTAACAAGACGCTCGAAGGATGATGTGCGTTTGTCGACCAAAAAGTAGTACTTAATGGAGGAGTAGGATTACACTGATAATTATAAGGGTGTTTGTAAAACATCTGGCCCAATTGTAAAGGATGGTAGAGGGGTCCAAAATAAACTTTTTGTCGAGGAATGTGTCCGGAAATGCCACGTTTAGGGTGTATAGAGGACATGAGATGATGCACGAGTTCAGTCATTACAATGTCGATACGTTCTGGTTACATCCCATCTATCCCATACATCCCTTTTCTCAGTCTGAAATGTGCTGTTTTCCACTGGTTGAGGCAACAGCGACTGACGGCTTCAAAGGGGAAAAAATGTGTAACACTCGGTCACCAGTGGTCCGATCTGCCACCTTCGAGCAGTCGGCGTGGTGCTGTTCCGGATGACAACTGCACGACTACCTTGCTACCCACCTGCACAGGATCCACTTGTTGCCTTCCCACAATGCCCTCTGTGCGGTAAGGGCATCGTGGATGCTGCCCACTTGCACAGGATCCACTCTTGCTGCCCTCCCCACAATGCCCTCTGTGCGGTCAGGGCGTCATGGATGCTGCCCACCTGCATCCCCGTCTCTACTGGTCGACGCGCCACCTAGCAGCCAAGGGTGGGCTAGCAAGCAAATCTGGATAGTACGGTGGTGGTTTTTCTGTCGGTGTTCATTCCACGAATATGTTTTACTTTAATTGAAGGGTTAACGCACAAATCAGATCATTTGCATGCGCCTTAAATGTTGCTTCCCTTTCGGAATGGATCTTCCTTCGCTGCCGGTAACCCCAAGAAACGCCTCGTGCAAAGACTCTTCCTCCGTCCGATACGTAGAGGAGGAGCACTCCTCGGAAGAGCGATGCCTGTGTGTGTTGTATCTATGCCCGACGGCAACAAACAATTCATTAAGCGGCCTTCATCCCAGAGGGGGTGGAAGAAGAAAAAGCCCCGGATGACGCGAGGGTGGGGGGGTGTGCAGTTGTTGCCGTCTCTTATTAAATTTCCAGCATATTTCTCTGGATGAGCTTGTCCCGAGACATTCTGTACGCGTCGCCCGTTATTGGGCCATTTTCGGGTCGTCTGGCTTGTAGCGAGGCTGTACCCCACTCCCTTCCCCGTGCGCGGATATGCACGGGTCTTCTGTCTCTTTTTCATTTCGCTCGCTGACGACAGATGGGGCTGGCCGTTGACATCTCCCCCTGCCCGGGCACCCTTGAATTTTTGAAGCCAGAAGGAACTCCGATTGGGATCGTTGTGTTTGCTAAGAAAGCCTCGGATGATGTCGGTCTTTCGAGGAAAAGCTTAGAACTGTGATCTTTTTCAAAAAGAGCTCAGTTGGAAGTGTAGCGGATTAGCAATCGGAGGGTTGCGAGTTCTAAACTCAATTCAATCGTCCGAGATCGTCGTGTACGTAGGGGCTAGTGCACGTTAGTCCATTCCGGCTGAAACGCTCGTTTTTCAAGTTTTTTTTCTCAAACCATTCGCCATTTTGACCCTAATTATGATAGAAACAAGTTGAAAATTGGTGAGTATATGTAAAAGAGTGTATTAAGTACGGGTCTAAAGCGATTTTAAAAACAAACAAAAAGTTTCGGAGTTAGAGCCATTGAGTGGGGTGCCAGCTCAGGTGTAAGCCTCGTCATCTGGCCGCGGTTGAAAAAGGACGAGTTGTCCTCGGATCTTTCCCTTCGGAATGGATCCCGAACCGTCGGCAATAGCCCGTTGTGTTCTTCCAGTGCGACCTTAATTTACCTACCTATAACGAATTATGAAGTTTAAAAGATCTATATGGTAGCAAAATTATTACATACATACTTTTGAAAAGGTTCAACAAAAAATGATTGACGGTTTCTGGTGCTATACTTGAAAACGTTAATATCAATATATGTACTAAATAGGGCGAATCAGTTTTGTTATGTAGGAGATTGTAAAAAATTTGTTATAGCAAATGCCTCAACGGAGTTTCAAAGCATTCTTAAGAGTAAACCTGAAGATTCTTAACTCTTAAAATAAATATATCTCAAAAATTAATTTTATACTTTTTCAATATCTACAAACGACGAAAGTTAAGATTGTTTCGTTATACGTTTTCTAAACCCTTAAAAAAACTATGTCGTCCAAACGAAGTAAATCTGATTCTCCTTCACTTAGTAAGAAAAGGAAAACGATATCTTTGGAATGTAAACTTAACATTACCAAGAATTTTGATAGCAGGATGAAAATTAGTGAATTGGCAAAGAAGTTTGAGCTACCGGAATCCACAGTAAAAACAATGATTAAAGATAAAGAAAGAATTATTGATGCGGTGAAAATAAAAAAAATTATTAGCTTTCTACGAAGAAATTCTGCGTGAAAAAAAGAAGGCATTGTGTCGTCAGACGAATTTGTTAGATTTTATGAAGCCATCGACATCGAAATAACTTTTTTACCTAACTCATTTATTTTTTCAATATTTTGTATTAATATGTATAAAGAACTGCAATTTTATTAAATATTTTTCTTCTAGACTTGTGTTTTAGTCCTTGGTCCCAATTGAAAAAAAATTATATGTATTTATATGCAAAGTTGTACCCCGACTTACGCGATTTTCGTCTGACCCACCTATCGCGTAACTTCGGGGTATTACTGTATTACTAAATATGCACGAAAGGCAATAAATAACGTTTTTTGTTTCATTACATAATATGGGCCGTGTACGGACATGTGAATCTCCACTTAATGCTGCGTGTCCACTATTAAAAAGAGTCCTCTATCGATGATGTTATCAATCGATACTAAGATGGGGTTTTGTTCCTTTTTGTGCCCGGGTGATTGTTTTTCGTGAAATTGTCAGGCGAGGGAAAAAAGTGATTGCCGCCGGGATCGATCGGGAGGGGGCAAATCCTTTCTTTCCGGAGTCCCATTGTCTGTGCGGGGATTGTTATTTATGCGGCCAATAGTTAGGGTTAATAGGCTATGGAAGCGGCCTTTGTGCGGACGGTTGACGGAGTGATCGATCCCTGGAATCGAAGGGGTTAATGGGCTTTTGCCCGAAAGGACACCCCGGTGGATAGGGTTTCCCCCCGCTAATTATGAAGATGGGAAGCCATACCATTGAGGGCTGGTCATAAGTGAGACACAGTCGCTTAAGCAGCTCCTTGCTAACGGGCCGCTGTAGCCCAGTGGGTAGAGTCGCGGATTAGCAGCAGCCGGAGGGTCGCAAGTTCGAAACTTGATCCAACCAAAGACGTGGGGTGGTGCTCGTTAACTGGACTGGACATATCACTTTTAGAGAGCCTGTATAGATAGAGAGGTGACATAGGGAAAACGGCAGCCATGTTTTTCGGCCGTTGCTGTGTCAACTCGGACGCTATGCAAAAGTCGGTTTCACTAGGGTTGTTAATCAGGGTATTTTGATACGAAGACTTTGGGTTTGGCGTTGGGTTTTAAATATTGATAGATTGGATTTTTTTATAGTATAAGAGCTACTCATTTAGACCAGACCAGTTTATAAACCAGTAATATACAGAACTTATCTGTTGTGTGCTTGGGAGTCTGAATAAAAAAAGCCTTTTTTTTTTAAATTTCGTACATTGATTTGAATTAGGAACACTTTCATGTTATTCCAATGTGGGGCAACGTATTTTGCCCTGTAATTTTCCGAATAAATTATTCATGTCAAATATTTTTTCATAAGATAAAAGAGCTTTAAATCCTTAATAGAAATACATTAAAACTCCAATTATCGCGACTGAGTGCTGGACGTAATCCGGATATGCAAAAATCAGGAGAATTAGGAGTCATAAAAAAAAACCGGTTATGGTGTGAAATAAAACGCCAGTATTGATCTAAAATAATTTTTGTTTATTTTTATTACGAGAATACAGTATATTTGAATGGCAACTTAATAAAAAAAACTAGGCCTAATGCACTGTATTTTGAAAGTAAGGTAAATAAGTATTTTAAATATCCATTTTTCATCATTCAAATATTATTTATATTGCGAAAAGAAATAAAAAAATGTGTTTGAACATAATTAAAACTTTAAATATAACGTTTCGGAAAAAATATTTTTCGAGCAATACTAGTAAAACACAATTTTATACGTTCCATTATTGGCGGAATATCGCATAGTTTGGCGACATTTTTCTGATTTGCCGAGAATGCTCGACGGAATTTTACACATGTACCTTTGCTTCCTTTTAGTTGTCTAAATTAACGTTATCAATAGTTTACACTTTATTTTGTTCATTAAGTGGATAGGTTGATCTATATTAAATGAAAAAAAAAGCGTTCTTACATTCAAAATTATGTAAATTATAAGTATATCCAAAAAAAAAAAAAACGTACAACCGCCATGTTGAACTGACCTGAAAAGGAAAAACATGGCTGACGACCGCTTCAGCCAATCAGAAAATGTCGGCTGTATGTTCTCTCTTTATATAGGCTCTCTAATCACTTCGGAGCACCCGCTGCAATGCAGCTCATCTCCACATCAGAAAAAGAATGATTTAAAATAAATGCTAGTTTACATAAGGGTGGGTGAATTTAAGAAAATGTCGATCTAGGGGTGCAGAAGAAATGTTAAGTGCTGACGATAATCATAGGCCCCGCCCGGTCGCATGTTCTTAACCACGACTGAGGGTAAACCTATGATTATAAGTCAGTGGAAGGGGTGCTCGTTAAAATCTGTCGTGGACTAATATCCTCACGATGGCGTGGTGTGAAAGTTTGGAGACTCAGTCCGACATCGTCTGACCGTGGTTCAAAATGACACTGTTGGCCTCGGATCTTTCCCTTCGGGGATTGATCCCTGACCGTCGCCAAATAGCCCGTTGTGTTGCACCAGCGCGACTTAAATTCAACTACCTCTAGCGAATTGCGAGACATAAAGAACTCTCATTGGTAGGTATTTCAATTAACGTTACACTGGAGCAACACAACGGGCTATTGGCGACGATCTATCCCCAAGGGAAAAATCCGAGGACAACACCACTTAATTTTGAATCACGTCAGATGGCGAGGTCACACCTGAGTTGGCACCCCACTCTCCAAACTTCCATACCATGACAACGTGGGGACAGTTGTGGCCACGACTGTCTTTGGTTGGATTGCAATTCGCAACCCTCCGGTTGCTAATCCGCTCCTCGGGCTACCGCGGCCCGAAATCACATAGCATCTGCTTTAAATTTTCTTCATTCTCTATCTTTTTTGATGGTTGAGCCGTGATACCCACATTTAATCTCTTAAAATTTAAATCCATTTATAATAAGTATTTATGTGCCCCATTTCGTACCTCCAAACGAAATAACATCAATCGAAAATATAAGGCAGCTTTCGATACTTTCATGTGTCAATTCCCATTTCAAATACCTGCATTGCAAAAAGTGTGTACCTTAGTCGTGTTATCGCAATTAGCTTCTGAACGTACACTTCAAATGCATCTCACTTGTTGCAATGCGATTCGGTATTTTCTGACGTTTCGACCTGTTTTCGCGTTCGTTGACATTTTTTTTTATTCTGCGATGTTCTCTTCCATATTTCTCATTGCCTTCTGTTAGACTGTTGGGGTCGTTGTAGTTTAGTGGGTTTGTCCACTGCGCTAGCAACCTTCGAGTTGTAGGCGGACAGATTCGATTCCTGTCAAGTATATTCTTCCCTGAGTGTATTTCTCTCTTCAGTATCAGTAAAACCTTTATTGTGTGTCTATTACTTGATATTGTATGTCTTGTGTCTGGCGTAACGTGGCCATATATGGCCCTTACGTACCCAAACCAACCGTATGACTTCTGAAAAGTGGTATATAGTTCATGTAAGTTTTATGGCGCAAGGTTGGAAATCCCTCGTCTAAGAATCGTCAAAAAATGTTCGAACAGTACACTGTAAAACCTCCCTCGCCGAATGTTTCCTGAGCTTGTTTGCAGTTAGTTCCAGAAACCTGCAAATGACTGTCAATTCCCCTCGCACTTGTTAAATCGCGTTCGAAGGGGGGTCATCCGAACGCTCCGCTCGGACGCCATCCGAGTCCAATTTGGAACATGTTCCGGATCCAATTATCCGCCCAACACCCCCGGGAAACACGAGAACGCGAGAACAAACTTCTCCACCGCCATCCCCTCCTCATGCGCAAAAGATCAGGATTCCGGAAGTAATGCGACTTCTACTTGGGCTGTCACTCTTTTCCTCGGGGGACCCCTCTGCATCCCGTCATGCATCGGTTCCGCGGGGGTGGAGGATCCGATGACTTGTTGAAGGGGGTTGCTTTAAAAGTTTTCCCTTTGTCGGCGAGAGACAAGGGCCACCCCCATAAAATATTCCATCGTCTTCAGAAACACGGGTAATTTAATTGGAAGCAGAATACTCGTCAGCCCCGTGGGCAAGTCGGGCTGCTGCTGCTGCCGCCATCCGCCGAGAGTAATCAGGGACGCCCGGAAAAGTCGCGATTGGACGGCGTCTGTCCCTCTCCTCCCCCCGTAGTGAAGACGAGTTTGTCCACCGGGTGGAGATGCTCTTTAAGTGGTTAGAATATCGAAGGGCCGTATCCAAATGGAGAAGATCGAGATGAAGTCCATTGTCCCGATCTCCGTTTTGAATAGATTTAGGCTTGATAACGGTATTTATATACGATAACAGTATTAACTGTTATTCACGATAACAGTATTACTATTATTCACGATAACATTACAACTATTATTTACGATACGATATTAACTTATTTAAACGGTATTAACTGTTATTTACGATAACAGTATTAACTGTTATTTACGATAACATTTTTATACTAGTTTTGACATTTATTTTTGTAGACTTTGTGCCAACCAACCTCAGACCCATCACCTCTATTTTGAAACTGGACTCGTTTAGTTGGCGCTTTAGTATAGGTGACCGACTGACGGTAGGACGCGAACCTTAGTTTGTTGGTTTAGAGCAGATTCCCAACCTTTTTTGACTTGTGGAGCCACTTTTTAGAACCAATTTCTATGGCGGAGGCCTTTAGACCTACCCTATGTTCTACAAGTTAACGGTGTTTAGTAGTATGTTTCAGGAGGAAGAGGGGATAGATAGAGATATATTTAAGCAATTGCGCAATGCATTGAAATTATATTTTAAAAACTGAAATTTACCATAATATCTCAATTTATTCTCAACTATCACCCATACACATGATAGTGTTTGGCCATACATAAAAGTTCTTCAAAGTTCAATAAATCAAACCATTTGAAATACAATAAATTTTCCGGTTCCTCCAATTGAATCTACATCCAATTCAATTCAAATACATATTTGTTCATTACTTGTTCGAAATTTTTATTCGTTATAGAAGACAATTCCTGTTTAATTTTCATATTTTGATTCTATTTTTTGTTTCTTATTTATTTCATTTAATTTTTCTTTATTTTATTTTCCTGGAGTGGCCGTGGAGCACAGGTTGGGAATGGACGAAATTGTTATTTTTCGAAAACAGCGTAAATTGTTAGTGCTAGTTTGCTATACAGATATTTTAAACAACTTATAACAGTTAGTATCCCACAAAACAGTCAGTAAATAATAATGTAATGTAAGAAAGAGGAGCCACTCTAACCAGTTCTAAAAGTTTAATAAGCAATTTAAAACATAATACGCAAACATAATTACAGAAAAAAGAAGTCGTGGAACAGGTAACAGCTTGATGTTTTAAATTCGTAGCTGGCGTAAAAAAATTATTTCTTTTAAAATTTCAGCAGATAACAGTTGAATGTTTAGTTTCGCAAGTGGCTCTACGCTGGTAGTTCACTTGCTACAAGTTATTAATAATTGCTAAAAGTGGACGTTAATTGGAACAGTTGATAGCTGTTGAAATTAACCATTAAGAGATTTCAAAGAAGCTTAATATTTCAACTTTTATTCTTAAATCGTTTTTACAATTAAAAGTATTAATTTTTGTGTTAAGATTATCGTTTCAAGTTACTTGACATTTGGAGATACTATGTCGATATTTTCGACAATAGTTGCCAACTGTTATTTTGTCCCTTCGGGGGCACGTTTTTATGCGAGTACGGGCTTCACGAACCCGTGTTACCCTAGTGATATATTCTTTTCCTACAGGGTTTTTACCTCTGATAAGCAGGGATTGTGACCCCAGGAATGCCCTAACGATCTTCCTCTTTCTTTTCACAATTACTTGACATTGTCCTGTGTTTGGTGCAGCTTGGCCAAGTAGGACCCCTTGCCCCATAAAACTCCCAACCAACTGTTATTTTGCATCAACACTCGTTTAAACTGCTATCGGAATAAGCCCATTACTTAAGCTGAGAGAGGAAGAAAAATTGGATCCAAAGAAATCCCTTCCCATATTATGGGAGCGTGGCATGCGATTTATTCCCATCCGATATTCACCGTGTCTGTCTTCGCCGCCTAATGTGGTTGGGAAGGGCACAAACGGAAACTAATACGGCCGGGGGCCCCCCACCTTATTGACGTCGGCCCCCGGGTCCCCGGAGACTAGCGGCAGTAGCGAAAGGAGGTGGAATTATTGGAGCACTGGCTTCATCTGTTATTCAGGAGGAGGGGAGGAACTTCATCTGTGCTCATTTCATCGCGAAGGAGTCCTTATTGAAGCGATATTCGTTTCGGCTTTTTCTCTGCAAGGATTGGGGGCGAACGAATGCACAAAGCCGCGTTCTCACTTGCCACGTGTCACGCATTGTTTCGTCAGTATGGACGCTATGCGGTTCCTTTTTTTCCTCTCACTACTGAAGACGACGCTTTTAAAATACCTACACACTGTTCGCTTTGAGCGATTGGAGACAAAGGACATTGAGACATTAAAATTAGTTTTATTGATAACAGGTTATTTACAAATACAACAAGCATTGAAAGTCAAGACGTCTGGTCTATCATACTCCCTTCTCCTACAATCGTCTATATATAGTCTAGAACAGGGGTGTCAAACTCAATTAAAACACGGGCCATTTAATGCAACTGGTAAGATTCACGCGGGCCACATCCCATTTACAAATTTTCTTAAAATTATATTTTGAAGTGAGGATTCAGGATTAGGGATAGGATAATTAAAACACATGTAATTAAGTGAATTTAGGGTAATAATTTATAATATTGCTATATAATTGCTTTTATTTAAACGTTTATTAATTGTATTTATAAAACTAAAATTAATATTTTTACCGGAAACTTGCCAGCGCTTTCCTCCTACTAGTTTTCCAATATCTGGATTCAAAGACTGAGAACAGACAATTTTCATTATGGCAGATAGATGTTTATCAGTTAATCTTGATCTGTAGGCCGTTTTATTTAATTTCATGGAAGAAAATAGTTGCTCACACATTTTTAACATGACGAAATTGTGTGTACGGTATTGCCTCGATCTCCCCTAAGTGCTATTTTCTTCATAACATATTGTCCTGTTTTCATTTTATTTCAGAGCATCGTGGGCCACAAAAAATTACCTCGGGGGCCACATGCGGGCCGCCAGTTTGACACCCCTTGTCTAGAGTGTACACAAGATTAACACAATAATTTTCAAGTTTCATATCCACCACACGTCACTTAAAATCAAGTCATCTGCGAGAAATCAAGTCAATCTGAGAGACTGATTCCTACACATACCTACCTTTCGTTTTCGACTTCATATCTGAGCCGTCATGACTGAGTGCGTATGTCCACTGCGCTAGTAACCTTCGAGTTGTAGGAGGTTCGATTCCTGTCAGGTTCATTTCTCCCTGGGTGTATTTATCTCTTCTGTGTCAGTAAAACTGTCATTCTGTGTATGTATATTACTCGATATTGTATGTCTCGTGTCTGGCGCAGCATGGTCAAATATGGCCCGCGTGCCATAAAACAGCAAACCAGCCGACCTGGTCAGCATTCCTCAGTGTCTGACAGGAGAACCTCACAGACGCCTATCAAACAGCTGTTCGAAGCTATCCGATTGATTAACCAGCGAGTTGCAGGCGGTGCAGGTACGATTCCTTCCTGGGTGCATTTCTCTTCTGAGTCAGTAAAACGCCAGGTTGGAAGAGTAACGGATTAGCAAACGAGAGGTCACAAATTCGATCCAGCCAAAGATTGTTGTGTAAACGGAGGTGGTGCATGTTAAATCTGTCTTGGCCTCCAATATCCTCACGTTGGCGTGGTGTGTAAGTGTGGAGAGTGGGGTGCCATCTCAGGTGTTGTCATCTGACTGGTTCAAAATTACATGTTGTCCTTGGATCATTCCCTTAGGGATTGATACCGGACGGTGGCCAATAGCCCTTTGTTTGTTGCTCCAGTGTTACTTTAATTAACAACCTAACTAACCTTTCAATTTATCATTGTTTGAGTTTGAAAGATTTCTTATTCCAATTCATTACCAGATAAAAAATTATCCAATAATTTCTTTGTATTGATTGCTGGAACTGGTAACTGGAATCTTACATTTCGGGAAAATAAGTTGTAACTAGTCGTAATTTTCTCTTAACGATATCTGGACATTTGATCTGAAATTTTGTATTGCCTTCAGGGCATTTCGCATTTAAAATTACTTCAGTAATCACGCTGTTTTCATTCATCGCTTTTTACATTTCACTGGATTTTTAATTCACCAACTTCAAAATTACATTTCATTTAAGTTTTTAACAAATTTAGATGGGGTTACATCCAACTTATTTTTGCTTTTTGAAATGAGTTACCTTTCATAATTTTTCAAGTGCTTTTTAATCATATATCATCTTTTGGTTTTAAACTGAATCACTCCATTTCTTTTAAATAATTTACATCAAAGCAATTTATTTCTGTATTTCATTTAAATTTTCATGGTTCGATCTATTTCCTTTTCCATACTTGGGATCAAAGTTTCTATTTTGTTTTGAAGTTTGCTACTTAAATATTTTATCACCCTTTTAATGTTCGTCCGGTTGCTCCTATCTCTTGTAAATCTATTTTTATTAAATTGTATTAGCTTATCCATTTCCGGATCTTGCGCCATAAAATCCAAAACAACCAACCTAAACTGAGAAATAGTTCTGAGAATCGTTTTCGAGTGCCACGGCCGATGAAACTTGAATGTTCTCGACCCCTTCCCCTCTCCGATATCGTCTGCAGCCCGTGAGGAGGCAATTTGTATTCCGGTCGGCGGGACTCGTAAATTTCACATTCGCCAGTTTGTAATTACAACCGCAACTCTTTCCTTGCAGATTAAAACACTCGGGGTCGGTCAGCGGAAATCGAAGCCTCACATTCGTTTCCCCCCAGGCCTGTAAAGCGGTCTTCTGGGCCAATGGCCTGGGTGTGCAGGGAAGCCAACGAATCTGGCCAAGGTTTCTTCCGTGTGTTCCCAATCAATAAAATAATTCTATTCAGTTATTCAGTGCTCTATATTATTCAGTGCTCTATGTCCTGCTCTATATTATTCAGTGCTCTATGCTCCTGTTTTATGCTTTACCAGCCGACACTTCCTGTAATACGGTTTTCCTTGCCATCATCTGAGATGTGCAGGAAAGCCAACGAATCTGGCCTAGGTTTCATCCGAATGTTCCCAATCAATAAACTAATTGTATTCAATTCTCCAGTTATATAATGCTCTGTGTCCCGTTTCATGTTTCACCAGTAGTACATTTCCTGTAATACTAATTTCTTTGTCATCATCTGAGGTTAGGAAAGGGACGTTCCACCTCTCTGCTGTGGCTAAGGTCAGATATATAAATATTCTACATTTATTCAGGCTATAATGTGGCTTTTTAAGAAAAACATTTTTGATGCCAGAAGACTTTAGATGCAAATTATGAGTAAATGCAATAAAATATTTCCGTTTGAAACAAGGTTTGAGTAAGTCTCCTATACCAAAGAGCCGTTGCGTCTGCACTAACAGATATCGAACCTAGAGAATAATTGTCTCGATACAGAACCTGACCTCATCTTTGCAGTCACCGACATTCGCCCACGAGCTGAATTTCTAGCTTTGAAGAAAATTTTGCCTTTTCCCAATTTATATATATTTACACTGTAAAACAGTGCTGTTTGGATATTCATGTTTCTCTTGTGTAAAATAGTATATACAGGGCGATTCAAAACTCAACGTACAAACTTTAAGGGGAGGTAGAAAACACAAAAACAAAACAGAATCGAATGTGAAACCCCAACATGATCAGCTGGAGGATAAACGAAGATGCAGAAATGACAAGACAATAATGGGTGGAAAAACTCTTTATTGAGCGATACTTTACACTAGGACAGAACGTGTACAGTTTCACAACAAGTGCTCAAAGTTCTTACCATCCACAGTTATGCAAATTCCCAAACATTTGGTGATGCGGTACACGTACCGTTCGGCATTCAACCGTGGCGCAGCTCTTCCGTTGCCGTCAACTGTACCATGCACAAGGTGCATGTCCGCCATTTGAGCGTTAGTAAATTGTTGCATGCTCTCCGTACGCAATCGGAACTTTAAATGACGCGCTGCATTCCAACTACAGCACTGGAAAACAGCGCCCTCCAGCGTGCATAACTGTGGATGGTAAGAACTTTGAGCACTTGTTGTGAAACTGTACACGTTCTGTCCTAGTGTAAAGTATCGCTCAATAAAGAGTTTTTCCACCCATTATTGGCTTGTCATTTCTGCATCTTCGTTTATCCTCCAGCTGATCATGTTGGGGTTTCACATTCGATTCTGTTTTGTTTTTGTGTTTTCTACCTCCCCTTAAAGTTTGTACGTTGAGTTTTGAATCACCCTGTATAATCTCGTGTAATCTATCCATAATTTTTTCAAGTACAAGTTTAGTTTGCTATTCACAAATTGTATCCCAAAGTTAAGAAAATATGTATTGTGAGGCATGGAAGCAAAATAGCACTGGTGTAGATGTCGATTTTTTTACATATACTCATTTTCCGTAGAAAAGTTTTAGAAAAATGCAATTCTTTCTGCCAGGATTTGTTTTTAGGGCATTTTTGTAGTTTTTGTATAAATGCGGATTTTTCTCCAAGCAGTTTTCTTCTGTCAGGTTCGATTCCTCTCTGGGTGTATTTCTCTCCTGTGACAGTAAGACTTTGTGTGTATGTCCATTACTTGACGTTGTCTGTCTTGTGTTTGGCGCAGCATGGCCAAACGCATTGTAAGGTAGTTTGGGTTTTCTGACTCTTGCGTCATCAAACCCTACCCACCTTGTAATCGAGTAAAAGAATGTGGGAGATTTCTACAAAAAGCACCTCCACTGCCTGGGACTTAATTTAACGCGGAATAAAACCTTCGAATCCTATGAGCCGTCATTTCGAACGGATTGACCCTTCCACCGGAAAAGAACGATCCTCGCTTTTCCATTTAACAGATCCGTCGATTCGAACCTCTCGATTATTCTATTCGAATGGAGCCAAGAAGAAAAGGGAGCTAACCGAAAACGATCAGCCGGTAATCCTAGGGAGACATTCTTCTAATTGCGCAGACGATACTTCTACTGAGGGTGGAGGGGGGAAGCCCCTCGATATTTCTCCGAGGGAGTTGAGTTGTATCTTTAAAAGAATCTCGAGGAGGGGGAAGAAGAGAAAGAAAAGGGGCAATTTGAATGTTATCGCGTGGAATCCGCCGGGACCGATTTATTCGAACGACCCCGTCTCTTTTTTATCGTCTGCGGCTAACGAAAGAAATCGGCCTCTGTAAAGTGGAGAGAACTGAAGGATGCGGTATCTCTCCTCCTCACTTCGATTCCAGTATTGTTGAAGACTCGTTGGAGCAGCGAGGTACCCGGGAACTTCGGGGTTCCTCGAAGTTGCCTGTTCTGGAGTTCCCTAGACTGAGTAGAACGATAGTGGTCTCAACCCCCTGAACGTGACGAGCTTTCTGAACACACATAATGACTCAATGGTATCATAGAAAAGATTCTATTGGTCAAAACAGGTTGGAAGTCATGCAAGGAAAACTTCAGGTTGCTGAACGGATAGAGGGCCGAGGTAGCCCGGTTGGAAGAGTAGCGGATTAGCAACCGGAGGATTGCGAGTTCGAATCCGACCAAAGACCATCATGTAGGGGCTGGTGCGTGTTAAATCTGGTGGCCTCAAATGTCCTCACGGTGGCGTGGTGTGGAAGTTTGCAATGTGGGGTGCCAGATCAAGTGTTGCCTCACCATCTGACCGTGGTTTAAAAGGTCATGGTGTTGTCCTCGTATCTTTCCCTTCCGTATTGATCCCGGACCGTCGCCAGTAGCCCTTTGAGTTGCTCCAGTGTGACGTTAATTGAAATACCTCCCTACAGCCTTATTGGGGTTTGATACGATTCTTAGAAATGTGGGTATGTGAACGAAAGAGGGGGATATTATAACAATATTTCTAGTCATTGCTTTCATACTTAATGAATATTGTCATTATAAATAATGTACACTATATGGACAAAAGTATTTGGACACTAGAAAATCAGGTTGTTTTTCCTGGTTAGGACTCGGCCCATTGCTTTATGTACCTGGTACCATCAACGCTCACGTGTACCTCGACATTCTGGATAATTCGGCCTTGCCTACACTATGACGATACTACGGCGATGAGGGTTGTTTCTTCCAACAGGATCGAGCTCCACGTCATACTGCAAAACGCGTGCTGCACTGGTTTCCTGAAAATGAGGTGAATTTGCTTGACTGGCCTGCTCAGAGCCCCGATCTCCATCCGATCGGGCACTTGTGGGAAGAACTGGAGCGACGGGTACGACACCGCCACGCACGCCCATCTCCACAATCTCTTCTCACAGCCTTACAAGAGGCATGGCGAGCTATTCCTGCCCAGACTTAGAGAGAACGTGTGGAAAGTATGCCTCGACGTGTTGTAATAGAAGCGAAAGGAGGGCCTACCCGTTACTAAATAGAATAATAAAGCACTTTTTCTGAAAAACATGCAGCGTCCAAATACTTTTGTCCATATAGTGTATGCTTATTTTTTTTTGATGTCGTGTCCATTAGGAATCAAATTGAATCATCAGCAGGTAATACCGCTTCACCTCTTCGTAGAATGCCATCAGAATATATTTTTTCCAGAGGAATTCATCTATGTTTTTGGGGTCGTCGTGGCTCAGTGGGTATGTCCACTGCCCTAGCAACCTTCGAGTTGTAGGCGGCGCAGGTTCGATTCCTGTCAGGTGCATTCCTCCCTGGGTGTATTTCTCTCTTCTGTGTCAGTAAAAATTTCATTGTGTGTTTCTGTCTTTACTTGATATTGTATGTCTTCTCTGGCGCTGCATGGCCCTTGCGCCATAAAACCCCAAAGAACCAACCATCTAAGTTCTGCAAACCAGCCAAAAATGGCTGGGCATGCGAAAATGTATTCCGTTATTTTGTTTATATTTTTTAATTAATTTATATTCGGCATAAAAAGTGACTTGTTTTATTATCTATCTTTGATATAAAAACAAACAAATTCTTAAAATTGCGAAACGCGTATTTTAATGTATTACTAGTGTCATTTTATTTCCACTAAGCTCTAAGTAACCGTTAATTTCCGTGTGCCCTAACAAGCGCGATATAGCGACGGGATACCTTATTTATTCGAAACCAATAATTTCGGAAAAGGAGGTGGTGTCCTCTGTCTATGCCACTGGCGATGTTTCGAAAATGGACCAAAAAATCTGTTTCTCTATTGTTTGTGCAAACGGGAACTCCATTCCCTCTGCCATTCATACCTACTTGCATTGTGTTGTACGTTCTGTGTCGTTTAAAAACGTTCTCGATGCTAATGGAACTTGGAAGGGCGGCGCTCAGTCTCATTCCCATGGCAACCGATTCGTAATCGACTGTCGCCATATTATAAGGGACACGTGACAAATTGGCCGCGGCGCTGTTGCCACACTGCTGAAACTAATTAGTAAAAATGTTGTTCTCTCGCAGTGTGGCTTGCTTGTATTCTTCCTCCGAATAATACATTGACTGTCTTTTTTTTATTCCCGAGTCGACTTTTGTCTTTTTCGGTACAAATGGCTCATGATGTGACACGTGTCGATTTTCTCAAAAGTTCTTTTTCTGTTCTTTTCTTCTTTTTGTGCTTTGCGTGTTCTTTCTCCCCCTCCCTCTGTCAGAGGATAACTGTTAGAATAAAAGTCTTTCCGGTCTTTAAGGCCGACATTGAGACAAAGGGAAAGAAATCTTTCTGGAGATCGATTTTTTTTTCTAACAGCGACGCGAATCGATCGAGATATTTGGATCGAGTGCTTTAAATTGATTTGACAACCGGTTCGTGTGTTTTGACAGCAAAAGATGAATGTGTGGGAGTTGTATGAAATTGTAGCATTTTGATTCCAAGACCACAAATCCGTTTTTAATTGCTCATTTGATGCTATCTTTCACGTAGCCGTCATGGCTCAGTGCGTATGCCCACTGCGCTATCAACCTTCGAGTTTGTAGGGTTCGCAGGTTCGATTCCTGCCAGGTTCATTCCTCCCTGGGTGTATTTCTCTCTTCTCTGTCAGTAAAACTTTCATTCTGTATATGTCTATTACTCGATATTGTATGTCTTGTGTCTGGCGCAGCATGGCCAAATGTGTCTCTTGTCCATGAACCCCAACAAACCAATCAACTAGGCTCTCACATAAGAACTTCAGGATTCGGTTTTTTCCATTCGAAGGAGATGTAGATACATATTTGCCATGTCTTACACATGCTTAAAACGTACTCATGTTCATACTATTTTACTTATATGTTGTATTTACTTGTGGTGTTACTTATAAGTTCACTTATGTGCTGTATTTATTATGCAATTTTGTTCTTATGATGTTTTTTTTTAATTTTAGGTGAGTTGAAATCTTGAAATCCATTTCTGTTATTGGTAATGTATATTTGACCTTTAGATATCACTATTAATTTACAGCCTTATTGAGGTGTTTTTAATTCAACTATATTTGGTATATTTACTTTCGTTTATATGTTTCTAGCGAGATATTTACTTATTTCTAACTGGAATATTTCCTTATTCGTTAAAATGTGAACGTCTAATTTTAAAGTACGACTTACTATACTGTCTAGATCAGGGATGGGCAAACTTTTTCGGTCGCGGGCCAAAAATCGAAAAACAAAAAGTTTGGCGGGCCAAGATAAATTTTTCTAAAATTTTAAAAACAATATACAAGTATTACAATTTAAATATGTTAATGAGATGAATGAAATTGCGATTTCATTTTTAAAAGTTCCTTATATTGAGGTTCGAAGTGAGATGTACTGATTCTAAGGAACGAGGCTAAATGCTCATCTGTCAGTCTACTTCTGAAATAATTCTTTCTGAGGTTCATAGTTGAAAACACTTGTTCACATATATAAGATGAAGCAAACATAGCACTGATTTTCTGGGCGTGAGATATTAAATTTGGGAAACTTACTTTCGATAATGATTTGTAAAACTCTAACTTTGGCATATTTAGAAACAGCTGCTTGAGATGATTGTTAGATTGCAACTCAATTAATTCAAGCTGCAAATCTGACCTCACTGCTTCACAATTTACGTTGAAAGGCATGGTAAAAATATCCAATTCTGTTTGAATGGCACTGAAATCTTGAAATCTGCGTTCGAACTCAAAATGCAGTTTTTTTCAAGCCATCTTCATAATTCTTAAGCTTCTCTTCATTTACTGAGGGTATTGAATTTAACCTCGAGAAATGAGACGTCGTTCTTAGCTAGCTGCCCAGCAAACAGATTAAGTTTTAGTTTAAAAGCTTTGAGATGGGCCCAGATATCGTCGATAAATTGATTTTTCCCTTGCATCTTGACATTCAAGTTGCTCATATGACAAAGAAGATCTGTGAAAAATGCAAAGTCCGAAAGCCATCCTGTATCTTCTAACATTTCGCACTCCGCAGAACACTGTTTCTCATGGAAGAACGACACAATGTCGTCTTTCAGCTGTCAAACTCGCTCGAAAACACATCCTGCACTAAGCCACCTTACTTTCGTGTAATACAGTACATCAGAGTATTCAGATTGCACGGACTGAAGAAAATTTCGAAATTGCCTGTGAGTAAGCCCACGAGATCGAATAGTATTTACAAGCTTCACGACTGCATCAAGCACGGGTTTCATATTCAATGCAGATTTACACAGAGCATCTTGATGTATAACACAATGTAGAAAAACAACATTGTTCCCGGGATAGTTTTGATTAAAGAGTCCAAGAAATCCAGATTTTTTTCCTGTCATATTTGGTGCTCCATCGGTCGTAATATTACATATATTTGTTATAGGCACTTTCAAAGTTAAAAGCCCTTCCTGAAATTCACGAAAAATATCACATCCCGTTGTAGTTCCCTTTAAAGAACGCATGCACGCCAGTTCCTCGGTAATTTCAAAGTTCTCATCAACACCTCTTATAAATAATACTAATTGAGCAGTATCATTTATATCAGTGCTTTCATCCATAGCTATGGAGCAAAATTTAAACTGGCCAATCTTTGACTCTAATTGTGATGTCAAATTTTTATCGATGGCTTCGATTCTAGAAGTCACCGTTTTTCGAGATAAGCTTACAGTCTCAAAATTATTTTTCTTGTCTGGACATAAAACATCACAAACTTGGAGCATGCATTGTTTAACGAACTCCCCATCACTGAGAGCTTTATTATTTTTAGCAATATTGTATGCTACAATGTAACTTGCATGTGTAGCTGCTTCTTGGATAGTGTTTACCTTCTTGAAAAATTTTTGTCGGCCTGATAATTTTTTACAAAGACTTTCTACATTTTGTTTTCTTTCATATTCGGACATTGCTTCGTAATTGGAATTCTTATGCTTAGATGTAAAATGACGGGAAATGTTATATTCTTTGAAGACTGCTACAGCTTCATTGCAGATGAGACACACTGGTTTATCTTTAACAAGTGTAAAAAAATATTTCCAGGTCCATTCATCATTAAAAACACGGCACTCTGAATCAACTTTACGTTTTTTAGTAGCCATTTTGGGGTTGAAATATTTTATGAATAACCCAAACAAGCACTAGCTACGCTATACTTTTTATACTTTCACCACTATTCACAATGATGCTATATGTCCGCAATCTTTCCATACGCAATCAATAATATTAAAACTCGCGCCAAAAGAAAAAGCCGCTGGCTGGAGCTTAAAATGCGCAGTCTGCCACATGTGAGGTCTAATTCACCTATATTGGATTCCCATATGTCTGCTCCCCGAGAAAGAGAAAACGCTTGTTGGCGCCAGTCTACAGGTATAACTAACAAAGAACTTCCGCTTTTAACACTTTACCGATTGAAAGCTGTCTGTGCTTGCTATTTCCGTCGATTTATGTTTTGTAGAACAAAAATAGAGAAAGTAAAAAGATCATCAGTCCTTTGAAAAAAAGGAAGAAAAAAAAATAATATTTAAACAAAGGAGATGGATATATAATATATAAATCATATTTCTTTTAATTTCCGTCGGACCGGCAAATTAAAATTCTATCCGCGGGCCGCATAAAAGCTTCCGGCGGGCCGGAGTTTGCCCATCCCTGGTCTAGATGAATATATTTACTATTGATTGGCACGAAATGAGACCTAAAAATATCCTATTAGTTTTTTCTCTAATTAAAAGTTTTTTATAACATTTATTTTCTTAATGGAAACCAAATTAAATACCTAGGCATTAACTTAATTTTGTTCGTAATTTTTCTAAACTAAAAAAAAATATTCAACGATATACAGTTTAAAAAATTAATCACATCGATTTATTTTTTAACATATTAACGACTTTGCGTAGTCATTAGTTCGTATTGTACCGAACTTTTCATTAAAACCAAACGTATTATAAGTAACGATTAACCATTAGTCTCGACATAAGAAGAAAAGTAGCACTTGTATTTAGTTTAACGCAAAGCAAGAAGATTTTTTATGCGATTCTCCCAGAAATTAATCGCCTATAAATGCTCTTTAAACTTAAATTGCGATCAAAATTGTGGTGGATTCATACACTTCGCCCCCCCCCCCTCGCGAGTTGACATTTTAGTCTCGTGGTTTTGAACGAGTCTATCCGATTTAAGAGGTGCCAATTTGGTGCCATGTTGCAACACAAACGACAGAAAATCGTCGGTCTTGTTGCCAGATGGCCCTAAAATCCTTTGATACGAATATATCGTGTAAATATATAAGTAATGGTAATTAATTAACGTAAATTAATTAACGCAATTAATTCAAAATTAAATAACGTAATTAATAAAATTAAATACGTATAAATTAAAATTAATTAACGTAATTAATTATCTAAAAACTTTTGACATGAATATATCGTGTAAATATATAGGTAATGGTAATTAATTAACACGTCGCTCTTGGAGCAACACAACGGGCTATTGGCGACGATCCGGGATCCATCCTGAAGGGAAAGATCCGAGGACAACGCCCCTCGTTATTTTGAACTATGGTCAAATGACGTGGACAGCATCTGAGCTGGCACCCCACTCTCCAAACTTCCACGCCAACGTGAGGGCAAAGGAGGCCACGACATATTTAACATGCATCAGCCCCCTTTGTATACGACGGTATTTGGCTGGACCGAGTTTCAAACTCACAACCCTTCTGTTGCTAATTCGTTTCTCTTCCAACTAGGATGCCGCCGGCCTCTTATTAAGAAAGTATACAAACTATATGGAATTTAGGGTAACAATATACGGTGAAAAAATGTATATTCAATAAAGGTTCATAAAAAACGCATCTTAAACCTCTGCATACGTCGGGGCCGAATATCGTTTCCTTCTTTGGTTACGGCAGCCGGCTCAACCGCTTTACACGCAACTTACTGAAACCGGCCGAAACGGCCTTTACAATGCTTTCCTCCAGGAGGAGAGGGAAAATGTCTCGTCCCATTATCACCTGATGTGCCGGTTTCTAGTGTCGGTTCGTGGGTATGGCTAGAAGGGGCAGATTCTTCCTGGCTAAACTGAAAGGGCGGCGGTGACTTTTTAAATGTATCTCTTTTCACTTACTCGACCTCTCACAGACTAGATGCTCGAGGATAAACAATTTGCAAGGCTCCCCGTCGATAACCCAGCATCTTTGTCAACGTGGAGATAAGGCTATTCACGCGCGGGTCTCTAGCACATAAAAGAGGGAATGGAAATCGTAATGGGCTTCGGCGATTCTTCAGGAGTTTGATGTCTGAAAGAATCCGAGCCTTTCGTATCGAGGGGACTCGAGAAACTTTTTTCGTCCGGTCCCCGTATCCAGAGGGTTAAGAAAGTATATTTTTTTAATTTAAAATTCGTGGCAAGATCTTTGTATCTGAGCAATTAAAATTACTAAAATAGGGTTTAAGAGGAAATTTTTTATTATTTAAAAACAATTTCCGCTACTATTTCACAAGTGCTGTGTACTGTTATCCAGTGGTAAGACTTCTACCGCAATCCCAGAAGCGATTGTCTCATCTCAATCCGTGCATAATCCGTTTTGCGGAAGCATTCCTCGGGCGGACAGACATTTAATTAGAAACCGTTTAACACTCCACCCCTTCCATCCCGAAACAACCCTTTTACCCGTAAACACGACGAAAATTTTAAAACTATTTTTGAGAGGCTCGGCCGGGGGAGGGAGGGGCTGATTCCAAGCGTGTCGTCTGCTCATTAGGGTTTCCGAAATGGCGAAGAAGCGGACGATAATCGCCCTGTCGACTCGAGCGCCCTCTGGGGAAATCCCCCTCTAACGACTTTCGCACGCAGAGGAAAGGGTAATTTGTATATTTTTCCCGAACTTGCCCCCCTTTTCTGTGGATATGGGGGTTAGATCCTTATGCCCGGGTTTTCTTTGGGCCGGCGGTTGTCAGGAGGGATTTCGTAACATTCCCGCCTAATTAATTATTTATTAAACTCTGCAGCAGGGCCTGGCCCGCTCAAATCGTTCTGCAGGCCCTTTGAGGGAATCCAATTCTCCCGATGACCGCATGTAAAACAGTGGAAAATTACACATGCAGTACAGTAACACCCCTTCTTACGCGAACTCGGAGTTACGCTGTACTTGATTTTTTCGTTTGGCATTACTGCCTTCAGTGTTTATCTTGCTGTGATACGTATTGGACGCGTTTCGCGCGAACTCTACGTGCACGATTACGATTCTACGATCGACGAAAGTTAAGATTGTTTCGTTATACGATTTCTAAACCCTTAAAAAACTATGTCGTCCAAACGAAGTAAATCTGATTCTCCTGCAATATGAAAGATGTGTTTTTGCCTCCAAACACAACCAGCTTGCTTCAACCGATGAACCAGGGAGTCATCAAAACATTCAAAGCTTACTACACGAGGCGTTCGTTTGCACATCTGAATGAAGTTATGGGGCAAAACAGTGAAATATCTATTAAAGACTTTTGGAAACAATTCAATGTTTTAGATGCCGTAAGAATCATTGGAAAATAAATCTTGGGATGAAATTTCCTAAAAACATTGAATGGTTTCATTTTTTTCAAAAACTAGACGGAAACAATGCCAAAAACTGATCATGTCGCTCATGTGATAAAAGAAGTTGTTAATCTTGCCAGGCAATTAGATTTGGAAGTCAATGGTGATGATGTCTACGAGCTGTTGGATTCACATCGACAGGAGCTGACAATTGATGAGCTCATAGAGATGCGTGAGCAAAACGTCACTCAAGTATCAGACCCAGTTCCACCTGAAAAGGACATGCCAGTTGCAGACTTGACAGGTCTTAGCTCAATTGAAAATAGCTTACAAATTTTAGGAAACACTCCAACGAAGAATGCGTTATAGCTACAAAGCAAGGAATAAAAAAATTATTAGCTTGCTACGAAGAAATTCGGCGTGAAAAAAGAAGGCATTGTGCCGTAGGACGAATTTGTTAGATTTTATGAAGATAGACATCGGAATAAACTTTTTTACGTAACTCATTTATTTTTTCAATATTTTGTATTAATATGTATAAAGAACTGCAATTCT
The DNA here is from genome assembly GCA_933210815.1 of Meta bourneti. Classification (NCBI taxonomy): domain Eukaryota; kingdom Metazoa; phylum Arthropoda; class Arachnida; order Araneae; family Tetragnathidae; genus Meta; species Meta bourneti. The sequence continues at coordinate 93,642,697 of OW119930.1, read as the reverse complement.
ATTAACTATTTTTCTTCTCAACTAGTGTTTTGTTAGTCCTTGGTCCCAATTGAACAAAATTTATATGTATTTATATGCAAAGTTGTACCCCTACTTACGCAATTTCCGTCGGAACCACCGATCGCGTAACTTCGGGGTAATACTGTAATGTGAAACTCGACCCCGCGAATTGTATATGCATAGTATATATCTACTTATATAAATGGATGGCCTTGTTCACTCTTCATGTGAGCCACGGTAGCCTGGTTGGCAAAGTAGCGTATTAACAACCGTAGGGTTGCGAGTTCGAGAATTGGTCTAACCGGACACCGTCGTGTATGCGGGGGGATACGGCACGTTAGATATGTCGTGACCTCTAATGTACTCATGTTGGCGTTGTGTGAAAGTTTGGAGAGGGGTACCAGATCAGGTGTTGACCTCGTCATCTGACCTAGGTTCAAAAAGATGAGATGTTTCTCCCTTCGGGATTGAGCCCGGACCCTCGCCAATGTGTTGTTCCAGTACGACGAATTTAGCTACATTACCTCACTCTTCGTGCCTTTCAATCTAATTATAATCGAAATAAATATGATATGCACATTTCATTCCTCCAAATCCGAATAAAATTAGTCAAAAAATATAAGACAGCATTTCCTGTACTTCGGATAGATTAATTGTTTCCAATACGATACAACGAAAAATTTGGTTCCTCGGAAACTGAATTTTTTTTTCTCAACGTTTAGCGCAGCTTATCCGCGTGTTTATCTTGCGCCATGGAACCCCTAATTTCATTCTCAAAGTGTGGCATCTAAACAGACCAGGTCACACAAGGCACATCAATCTCAAGAACTGAGGTGGATTTGTCGATACATATTCGATGAATCAAGTGATAGGATTTATAAATGAGTTTTTATTCCCCTTTCTTTCGCAACTTTATCCCTAGAAAGTCTTCCTCGGGCACATCTCCTTTAGGTGTGTACGGATTTCATGGACCCGGGATACACAAGCGATCTTTTTCTGCTTTCATCCCTCTTCTTTTCCTTCCATGACTTTTTTCTTGACGTTATCTTGTATTTGGCGCAACTTGGGCAAATATGACCCTTGCGCCATAAAATCCCAAACAAACAAGGGGCCATCGTGGCTCAGTGGGTATGTCCACTGCTCTAGCAACCTTCAAGATGTACGCCGGGCAGGTTCGATTCCTGTCAGGTTCATTTCTCCCTGGCTGTGTTTCTCTCTTCTGTGTCAGTAAAAAACTTTCATTGTATGTGTGTCTTACTTGACATTGCATGTCTTGTGTCTGCGTAGCATGGTCAATTATGGCCTTTGCCCCATGAAACCTCAAAAGAACCAACAAACCCTAAAAAGCCAAACCGTGTTCTTTTCCCTTTTCAGAAAAGGCCCGTCACAAAAGTCTGAAAAGCTCCTTTAATGATATCGCCAACATGCACGGAGTCGGTTGCTGACGTCAGCGTGGTCGAAGCTGAATCGCCGCTGACTCTCGGTGTGTGGACTTCTGTGTTCTTGCGCAATTTGCCGCTGCACACACACACTCCAGTGGAGGAGGATGGGGGGAGGGGTCGCACGACCCCCCGAAGATCCCGAATCGATAGGACCAATCGATATCGTTCCCAGTCTCTTGTTGAAAGCGATCCGAATATGGGAGAGAGGCAGGTCTATTTGTTGTTGGCTTTTTTCCTCCTGCTGAAGAGTGTTGCTCTCCGGACTTCCTTTCCGAAGCAGCTCGTTGCATAATGGTTGGGAAATCCATCGGGGACCTGTTTCCATTATGTCCCTTGTAGTAGGGGTGCTCTTGCTTTTTATCCCTCTTTGTGAGATTCGGTGAAAAGTATTGCATCACGCTTTCCATCCGAAGTTGCTTCATTCTTCGCCCTATACTACCTCCGAGTCGAAAGTTGCACAATTCGAAGCTTCACTTTGTCGGACTTGTTTGTTATTGGGTAGATTTTTTCCGTGTGCGGATGACTACAAATATCAGTGCCACCTGGTGAAGATGCGAAGTTCTTTCCGACCCCGAGTATTATTTTCATTATTCAGTGCAGTTTTGTCTTTTACTTGTTAAATATTGTTGAAGTAAAATGATTTTCAGTGGTTTCACATTTAGAAAAGTCTTGAACGGCCGTCGTTCCGGGAAGAACATGATCGCGGTGTTTGTTGGATCGTGGCTGAGTGCGGTTGCGACTCCTGTCAGGTTCGAGTCTTTCCTGTATCTATTTCTCTCTTCTGTGTTAGTAAAACTCTCCTTGTGTCTGTATGTCCATTACTTGACGTTGTCTTGGCGCAGTTTGGCCAAATAGGGTACTTGTGCAATAAAACTCAAAACCAGCCAACCTCGTTGGATCCTTCGTCGTTCTGGACGAACCTTGTGGTTTCTGTTGGATCCTTCATTGTCTGGACGAACCTTGTAGTTGGATCCTTCAACCTTTTTGACAACCTTGTAGTGGTCTTTGTTGGATCCTTCATCCTTCTGGACGATCCCTTGTGGTCCTTGTTGGATCATTCATCGCCTTGGACAAACCTTGTAGTGGTCCTTGTTGGATCATTCATCCTTCTTGACGAACCTTGTGATCCTTGTTCGATCATTCATCGCCTTGGACAAACCTTGTAGTGGTCCTTGTTGGATCATTCATCCTTCTTGACGAACCTTGTGATCCTTGTTGGATCATTCATCCTTCTTGACGAACGTTGTGATCCTTGTTGGATCATTCATCCTTCTTGACGAACGTTGTGATCCTTGTTGGATCATTCATCCTTCTTGACGAACGTTGTGATCCTTGTTGGATCATTCATCCTTCTTGACGAACGTTGTGATCCTTGTTGGATCATTCATCCTTCTTGACGAACGTTGTGATCCTTGTTGGATCATTCATCCTTCTTGACGAACGTTGTGATCCTCGTTGGATCATTCATCCTTCTTGACGAACGTTGTGATCCTTGTTGGATCATTCATCCTTCTTGACGAACCTTGTGATCCTTGTTGGATCATTCATCCTTCTTGACGAACCTTGTGATCCTTGTTGGATCATTCATCCTTCTTGACGAACGTTGTGATCCTTGTTGGATCATTCATCGCCTTGGACAAATCTTGTAGTGGTCCTTGTTGGATCAGTCATCGTTCTGGACGAACCTTGTGTTCTGTGCTGGATTCTTCATTAATAGGGGGCCAAAATTGTAGTGATCCCTATTGAATCGAACGAAAAATGGAGAAATGCTAGTAAATGTTGGATCCTCATCGTCTAAGACAAAAATGTCTACTAGTTTGATCTTTCAGAACCTTTAATGTTGACCCTTTATCGTTCAGGACTAGAAATGCTGACAACTGTATGATTCCTCATCATATTGAGCCTTCAATGTTAGACTAATCGGATTCTTGTCAACGTGACTAGATATATGCTTTTCGTTCTCGATTTGTTTCACAAGGTTTTACATGAAAATAATTCGAGTAACTCCACATTCGAACCTCTGAAGAAATTCGAATGAAGACACATTGAATATTCCACAAAATTCTCGTTCCCTGTCTACAATTCATCGTTCTTATTCCTCAGTTTAAGGAAAATGAGATTAAAATTTCACGGAACAGAGTAGAAATTAAGAGTCGTTAAACGTTCGAACCTTCCACACACCTGAAACGAACCCCCTCAAAAAGTGACTATCAACTTCAGTCAGAATTCGGGGTGTCCTGTTGCTATCCCGACCGAGAATTTGACGACGGTATATTAATAATTCATACCCTCCATCAGTCCCTCAGTGGTGATAAATAGCTGCAGGACAGAGCAGCCATAAATAGAACGGGGGAGGTCACAAATTGCCAATCTTCGGGGAACGAACCATCCGGGTATTTTCCCCCAAGACTCAATAATGGGCTGGGGCAGACCATCTATGTTGGGGCTGCGAAAATTTCCACTTGGGTCGGCATACCTGAGAGCTGTCGAAAGGTTTAATAATTTCTGCAATCTATAAAAGGATCGTGAAAACAGGTTCTTTACCAGCCCACACATTGCAACATTAAATTAAAAATACATTTCCTTTTATCTTAAGAAAATACCACCTGCTGCCTGATAAACCCCAATCTACAAAATTATCATTTTTCCAATTACAAGATATCTTCCGGTCCATTCTATACACACGGCTTATCCTGTCTGTTTTCCAATCTCGAATCATAGCCCGTTGTGTTGCTCCAGTAATTCAACTACCCACCAACCGGCCTGGAATCCTTCATAAACAACAAATAATTATACGTCAGTTCAGGAAACTAACCTGTCGCTTGCAAGGATATATTACGACATTATTCGCTAACATATTCTCTGGAGGAAAATAGGTCGAGAAAACAGATGACTTGTATAAATTGATTTTTTATAATTTTGCATCATTTCGTGAAACTTATTGAATGGAAATTTGCAAATTTTTCGCTGTGTATATAACGCGTGAAGGATACGTTTGTTTCGAATGCGAGTTTCAGCCTCAAGGAGTGTGACAATTACAATCTATTTCGAATTTTGATTTCTTAGTAGTGTCGGAAAGACAACTTGCAGGTATACTAAGTGGCATAGAAAGCAACACTCAAAGCATTGACAGAAAATAAAATGTCTGTTGAAGTGATACAGCCAGAACGATAGATTTAAAAGGAGCAGTATATCATTTGGCACGAGATATCGGACAGAAAGGACGTCAGCATAGAAGTGTTGTGACGTGATTCTCGTGAAGTGATATTCGTGTTTCATGTTAGGAATTTTCTACTCACTGCTTTCTGTGGCCTCAACTTGATATCCCAACATTCTTCCCCTCCGGGGGGTACATCATCAGATGTGTACGGGCTTCACGAACCCGAGGTACCCTAGTGATCTATTCTTTTCCCGTGGGGTTTGTCGAACATTGGGGTCGCGACCCAAGATGCCCAAGCGATCTTTCTCTACTTCTCCCCATCTTTTCTTTTCACAATTAATTAGCCCAGAGCAACGGATTAGCAACTGGAAGGATGTTCGATACTCGGTCCAGCCAAAGACCTTTGTGTACTCGGGGATGCTGCACGTTAACTCTGTCGTGGCCTCAAATCTGCTCACGTTGGCGTGGTGCGGAAGTTTGGAGAGTGGGGTGCAGGTCAGGTGTGACCTCGTCATCTGACCGTGGAATAAAATGACTCGGCGTTGTCCTTGGATCCAGGACCGTCGCCAATAGCCCGCTGTGTTGCTCCAGTGCGACGTTTAATTATCTACCTACCTTACTTGCCGTTGTCTTTTGTTTGGCGCAGCTTGGCCCTTGCGCCATAAACCCAACCCAATCAATCTACCCTCATGTTTGGGGGTACTCCACTCTCACACCCACTCTCCAAACTTCCACACCACGCCAATGTGATGGCATTTAAAGCCACTACAGATTTAACATGCACCATTCCCCTTTGTACAAGACGGTCTTTCATTGGATTCGAACTCGCAACCCTCCGGTTGACAATCCGTTACTCTTCCAACCGGGCTACCGCCGACCCTTGATGTTTTGGGGAGGTATTGTGGCCCAGTTGGGTTTACCCACTGCGTTATCAACCTGCGAGTAATGGATGCCGGTGCAGGTTCGATTCCTTCCTGCGTGTATTTTTCTCTTATGTCAGGAAAAACTTTTCTTGTGAGTGAATGTCTTATTTGACTTTATCTAGATTGTGTTTGGCGTAGCTTGGCCAAATAAGGTCCTTGCGCCATCAACCCAACCAATCTACCCTCGTGTTTGAGCCCCAGTTTCCAGATGTAGCGGTCAAACGACCTAATAAATGAGGCCGACCGTTTTATTTTTGAAAACTCCTTTTCCCTGTGTTTATTAACTTATGTAGCTTAATTAACAATCCGTATTTAAACTTGCATGATTTGGTGGGGGGAAATCCATCCAAATCTATTTAAATCTACTTCATTGGATTTTTAAACTTTGTATAAATGTTTTTGTCTTCCTTTTATTCTACACCATATTTCATCGGTTGTCAATATTACCATTGATATGAAACTCATTTTTACCCTTTTTAAATTAATATTTTAATCTTAGTAGACATTTCATATCTACTTTTACTTATTGGTCTGACTACTATATTTATTTAACTTTTTATTGGGTTGCATTCTATCTTGCGTTTGATGCAGCTTATCCTTTTCTGGATCTTGCGCCATAAAACCCAAATCAACCAACCTTTTCCTGTTGCGTTGGATAATAAATTTGCAAAACCATTCATGATGCGGTTCAGAATTTCTAAAACATGTCCTCTAAATGAAGTAGACGAAAGTGTGGGTCTACTTAATCGCTTTACCAGTCTATCAAAGCAGTTCACATTTTCACATAATCTCAAACAATTTTTGTACTACTTTATTTAACATGACTTAAAAATAATATACAAAGTTACTGTTAGGAAAATTAAAGAGGGCGGGGCAAATGTTTATAATGTTTGGTTGGTTTGAGATTTATGGCTGAAAATTCAAAAACGGGCAAATTGCGTCAAACGCAAGGTAATACAAACCAGTAAAAATAAGTAAAATGTTAAAATCGTGTAATCAACAATAAAAGTATATTTAAATTTATATATTTATCGCACAGATATGATGTAGTTTAGATTATATAAAAGGTGCAGAATCACTGTCAGATGACGGAATCACACCTGAACTGGCACTCCAAGCTTCCAACCTCATTTTATGCCTCATTGGATTTTTAAACTTCATAGACATTTTTTGTCTATACCTCTTATACCACACCACATTTCATCAGTTAATATTACCATCGATATAAAACTCATTTTTACCCTTTTCAAATTAATATTTTTATCTTAGTTTCTTTCATTATACTTTAATCTTAGTTGACATTTCATATCTACTTTTACTTATTGGTCTGACTACTATATTTATTTGACTTTTTATTGGGTTGCATTCTATCTTGTGTTTGCAGCTTATCCTTTTCTGGATCTTGTGCCATAGAACCCAAATTAAGCAACCAACCTAACATTCTTTGGATACCAAAATATCCACGATATCATAAAATGATACTATTCGAGGAATCTTTCGACTGGCCTGGGGTCAGAATGGTTCTAAAGGCTCTCTCTCGAATTCCGGTTTCGGCACGTTTGTTCGTAATGGTTCAGAATCTTTTCTAAGTTGTGAGTCCTGGTCTAATCAGCCCTCGCAGAGCAGCAAAATGTGACCTTGGAGCGACTAACCAAACCTATTAATTTTTATTGGTTTTTCACAACTTATTTTTAATGACCTAGATTTGAAATTCGTGTTTAGCGAGTGACGCAAAGCTGCTGAAAATAGTCGTGTTTTACTATCCAACTCTTGAGACTTCTTTCTCAGTCCGGTTGGAGAGTAACGGATTAGTAACTGGAGGGTTGTAAGTTCGAATCCAACCAAAGACCGCCGTGTACAAAGGGGGCTGGTGCACGTTCAATCTCGTGGCCTCCAATTTCCTCGCGCTGGCGTTGCGTGGATGTGTGTAGAGTGGGGTGCCAGCTCAGGCGTGACTCTTTTGATATCGTATGTCTTGTGTCTGGCGTAGCATGGCCAAATATGGCCATTGAGCCATAAACCCCCCCTCAACCAATCAGGCGTGACTTCGTCTGATCGTGGTTCAAAAATTCTCGACTTTTTCCCTTCGGGTTGGATCCCGGACCGTTCTCAATAGCCCGTTGTGTTGCTTTAGTGCGACGTTAATTCAAATACCTACCGGTGTCCATGTTTTTGAGTATGTTGACCATTACTATGGCGCGTTGATTGCCTTTATGGAAGTGGACTTGCCGTTTTTTTGTTGGGTTTCTTTGTGTAAGGGTCATATTTGGCCATGCTGACCCAGACACAAGACAAACACAAAGAAAGCTGTACTGACACAGAAGAAAGTAATACACCCAGGGAGGTATCGAACTTGCCTACAACTCGACAGTAGGGAACTAGATGATTGGAAGTGTGGAGTTCGGGTATGACCTCGTCATCTGACCGCGGTTCAAAATTACGTGATGTTGTCCTCAGACCTTTCCCTTCGCGTTTTATCCCGGACCGACGCCAATAGCCCGTTGTGTTGCTCCAGTGCGAGGTTAATTGAAGTACCTACCTAACGCCACCCCGATGTTTATCACGTACCCGTCAACAGGTGTGAACTCTCGGGTATAAGACCGTATCAATAAGAATGTCAAATCTTTTTTCCCTCCTGTAAATTTTTGCCATGTTTCTCGTTCACAGAAAAGGCGGTATCTGTTCTTTGTGAGTCTTCCTAAATTACTCCCCCTCGAGGGCAGGTTCTAAAAAGGGCCCCTTTCCCCTAATTTATGGCTGCCACCAGGTCTTCTGGTGCTTCACTTCACTTCCCAGGGGTTGGGTTGGAGCAAGGATCGTTTGGAGAAAGAAGCACATTTATTGCGTGCATTATATTCACGTGGAACGAATCTGGGCTGCCATGTGAAAGATTCCCAGTGAGGTTTCCGACCGAATTGGAAAAATTCTCTTTCTGTTCGAAGCCGAGAGAATTCTTTCGCCCTCCCCTTACCCGAGGGATGCTTCTCGTCTCTATTATTTGTTCGACGAATGCTTGTTTTTGGAATCTTTCGTCTCTGAGAGGCAGTATTTAAAATTCTTGTTTACGCATTGCTTCGTTCGCTTAGAGAAATGCAATTGTTGCTTTATATAAAAACTTATCTTTTTAACGAATATTTCTTTTTTTTGCGTTGCACTTTAAGTTTGATGTATAATTGCTTTGTTTAAAGCTTGTGATGTCTTCATTGTGTAAATCAAACTAATTCGTGTGTCGTTTTCAATTGATTTTCTCCCCTTACACCCGATTCTCAAGAGATGCATTCATCCCTAAAAATATTTTCGGAATGCCTACTTTTACGACTGAAGATACTAATTTGTTTTAATTGCGCTTCGAATAATGAGTCCTAACCGTATTCTTTGTATAACGTTGAAATTTTGTGAAGATTTTCACGATTTGCTTAATTGGATTGGTAAGTAGTTGAATTAACGTCCCACTGGGGCAACACAACGGGCTATTGGCCACGGTCCGGGATCTATCGTAAAGGGAATGATCAGAGGACGACACTTTGTCATTTTGAACCACTGCCAGATGACGAAGTCAACACGCGAACTGCCACCCCAAACTTCCACGAGAACGTGAGGTCACGACAGAAAAACTTGTACCTCGTACACGACTTAGATTGAATCGAGTTTCGAACTCGCAACCTTCGGATTGCTAATCCGCTACCCTTTCAACCGAGCTACTATCCCGCCCTACTTAATTGGGAGAAAACAAATTTTGAAAATTGAGTTTCACCCCTTTGAGTGCCACGGTAGCCCGGTTGGAAGAGTAACGGATTAGCAACCGAAGGGTTGTGAGTTGAGTTCGAATGCAGCCAAAGACCCTCGTGTACAAAGGAGGGCTGGTGCACGTTAAATCTGTCGTCGCCTCGAATGTCCTCACGTTGGCATAGAAGTTTGGAAAGTGAGGAGCTGGCTCAGGTGTCGACCTTATCATCTGACTGCGCTTCAAAACTACAAGGACGTCGCCAATAGCCGGTTGTGTTGCTCCAGTGCGACGTTAATTAAAATGCTTACCTAACTACCGAAAACCTGGTTTCCAATGCACTTTATTTGTGCAAAATACGATTAACGATTTCTAATTTCGAATCCTGGTCGGGACTCCATCTTCTAAAACGCACGTTTTCTCCCTCCAAAAAGCATCTCACAATTTAAAAGGAGCGATCTTGAAAGAAACCAAAAGTAGATCTTTGGAAAGAAGTTCGTTTGCATTTAAAAAGGATCGGATGCGCGAAACGCGTGTTCCCCAAAATGGCTGCCTCGGGCGTGGCTCGACTTGTTCGAAAGGGGGGGGGGTTGCAAGAATGGGGAGGGGGGATTGACCCAATCCCCGTGGCATAAAAAATGAACATTTCTGTGGAGTAAAGATAAGAGGATTTATCTAGCAGTTGCTACGCAGACTGGGTTAACAACGGTTTCCATGACAACATCCCTTCTCTTCGGGATAGATACTCTTCCATGCCAAATGCAGCCACGGTTCGTTACAATCCCCCCCTTTCGTGCAGGGAGGGAGTTCTTAAGTGAAATCTTTGGGTTTCTTATTTGCGACGTTTGAGTTAGTTAAGATTCGAACATTGATCGAGTAATTAGGGAGAATGGAAAATGTTTAAAAGGGGGTGAGTTCTTTTTTTCCCTTCTCTCTGTTTCTTTAATTATCTTTCTTCCCCTCTTCGGTTTTTTACGCGTAAGGTTTTTTTTGTGTGTTCTTTGTATCCCAGTTTTTGTGGGATTACGTTGCTTCTCTTGCTTGGAAAGCGTTGAAGCTTTTCGTCCGTAGGCTCGATTCTGGTGGAGTAAAATCGACGGGATGGATGTTGTAAAGTGCCTCTTACGTGACGGTGCTGTGATTGGGTAAAGGATGCAACCCCCCTTGTGACACAAAATGACACTTGGTTGCACAAAGGTTTGGTTTTTGAGGTATCAGATAATTCGCTTATTTTTCTGCATAAACTTCTAAAGTTGAATTTTAACTGTTGATAAATCAATTTCATACATCTTTAGATGCCAGTGTGTATCTGAATCTAACTCAATGGGAAATAATTTTGCTATCTTCATTCCACTACCTACTGTTTTCATGTTATTTCATATTACATGATCAAGGTATTTGAAATTTACTATCGTCTTCACGTTATAAAGCATGTTTTCGTTCTATCTATTATCTTCATGTTGAACACCGCTTTTTATTTAAATACTTTCGATCATCATATTCAGTTTTTTATCATTGTTTAAATGTCGTTGACCAACAAGTCGTTTTAAATTTACTGATTATTAATTGTATAACTTGGTATTTTGTTTGGCTATTAAATTAATTTCACCCATTTAACCCTCCCTCTCCTTTTATTCGATTGTATACGTGGGGGCTAGTGCACTTTAAATCTGTCTTTCGGGGTCTTAAATGCCCTCACGTTGGGATGGTGTGGAGTTTGGACTGAGGGGGCCAGCACAGGTCATCTGAGCGGGGTTCGTTTGATTCGAGTTTTAATATTCTCTAGTGCCGATTCATTTAGCGCAGCCTTATCTTGCCTGCCCTTATCTTATCGCCAATAGCCCGTTGTGTTGTTCCAGTAATTAAAATACCTACCTGCCGTTGAACTGGAGCCACAAAACCAAACTAGCGACGTCTTACTTGCGTACTTTCTACCTGTCTTGCCACTTATTTATCTGTCGTGGCCTCAGATGTCCTCAAGTTGGCGTGGTGTGGAAGTTTGGAGAGTGGGGTGCCAGCTCAGGTGTTGTTCATCTGACTTTGGTTCAAAATTACGAGGCGTTGTCCTTGGATCTTTCCCTTCGGGATGAATCCTGGACCGTCACCAATAGCCCGTTGTGTTGCTCCAGTGCGACGTTAATTAACTGCCTACCCGCTATTCCATGGTAGTGGACAATCTGCTTTCGTTCTTGACAAAAACTGAAGAACCTCCCCCTGACGAGCGAGTCAGTAATCCGGGTCATCTCCAGTTACTCCTTAATGCCGAGGAATGATCACCTCGAATGGGGGATCCTCGACCCCATTTGTCCAAAACCCCTCAAACGCACACCTCGTGACATTTGTTGAACAGACGGTCAGTTGATGTTCTGCTGAGAGGAACTTCTGATCCGCAAGATGTGCGATGAAATACGACGGTGGAGAAGAACTCTGTAAATGTTGTTTCCCTGCATTTGCACTTGTGTTGCGGGGAAACTCGTGCTGCGGTGGAAACCTTTCCCCCTTCATGTGAAATGTGGATCTGTACAAAACACACTTTTAGTGTGACCACTAACGTGTAAGGAGAATTTCTACGCCAGTAGCTGTAGAAAATCGACGTTGGATGGAATTTGATAACATAAAATAATGCTAAACATTAATTTAAAAGAAATTTTTATCCACTGCGACTTCCACGTAATGTAGTATTGCTTTCTCCACAACACGTAATGACAACATAACTTCTGTCGGGATGACAGAAAAGAGTTTATGGGACAAGAAGGTATGAATGGAAGACTGCTGTTTACAGAACGGATATACATGTGAGAACCCCTCAGAGGGTTAATGGGTTAGAAAAGAACCCAGAAATTAAATTTTATCTTTTTGGAATTACAGATCGAGGCTGACGCTTTTTGATCGAAGTAACGCTTTTTGAAATCTAGTATTGTATAAGACGCCGATGTTGTTTTTGGAACCCTCACGCTTCCTTCAAAGCCATAAAGGTATGGCATGTGAAAATATAAAAACTATCCTGTATTCACTAGAGAAATGCTATGAATACATTCCTTTGCTGTCATAGGCAGGCTCTAAAGCATAAGGCCAAGGTCGCCTAATGGCCTTGCCAAAAATAGCAAGCCGTTCGTAGTCGCTGTATAGTACGTCGCGTTTTTTATGTAGGAATTGCAAGGATGAAGTCATTTTAGATCACGATTAAATTTTAGCTAACTGTTAAAAATAGCTTCAGCACTACCGGGTATTATGAAAATGAATTGTAAAATGGCTATTCCTTAGCACTCGTTAGTCGCCATTAAGGATGGTGAATCTGCTTCACTGCATCGCATGTATAGTAGCGGAGAAACAACATATACAGAGTTTTCCCATTTTAAGCCTATTCTGGTTTTAGCGTCAGTTTAAGTCTTCATTTGAATGATTCTTATGCTGTTAAATTGATTTGCTGTTCTTAAGTCTACTTTTTGTCATTTCGTCGTAATCTATTTGTATTACTTAATCATTCGTGTGGCTCAATTTATTTAGTTTTGGAATTTGCCCCACGAAACTCAAACCACTCCAAAGCTTCCATCCCCTCTATCTTTTTCTATTTTTAGATACCATTGTTTTTTTTACATCTCTTGTGGTATTTTTTAATCTTCCGTGATTTTTACTATGTGTGAAAACAATATATGTGTTTTCGTGTTACTGACCAACACATTTTACTACCGTTCATGTTTTTAATCTGTTATTTATGGCTAATTACACCTATTGTTTTGAAATTTTTTTTAATATACTGTTTAGACTGAATACCTGCACTTCACTCAATAGCTGTTTTTGTTTCTTTTAATCATCAAAATCTTTAATAATTTTAATAATTATTTTATAAATTGTTTATTGATATATAATTAATAAATTCTGTATATTCGCTTGCTCGCTGAATGCCTGCCACGTGTTGTAAGGCGCCTGGACTGGAGCCTTTACTCTTCATAATACATAAAGCCATGTACTCATGAGCGAACCTGTAAAGTATCACTTGTAATTGCTACAGCTGTGGACGATATATCCACTGTCACCTTCCGCTAAGAATCGAATCCATTGATTTGCACTTGCTAGAGCACATTGAAGTGCAGTAGAAAGGGGAAATTATCGCTTCGGGGAGACAACGCAACATCGAACAGCTTCTGTAAACTACTGCCTGTCTGCCATGAGAACTACCACCGCCACGAAGTCTAGTGTCGATCATTTTTGAAACTACTTCGGTCTGAATACGTAGGTAGTTGAATTAACGCCGCACTGGAGAAACACAATGGTCTATTGACGACGGTTCGGGATCGATCCCCAAGGGAAAGACTCGAGGACAACACCTCGTTACTTTGAACCACGGTCAGATGACGAGGTCGGCACTTGAGCTGGCACCCCACTCTCCAAACTTCCACACCAACGATGAGGACAGATTTACAAGTGCATCAACTCACGCTTACACGACGCTCTTCGATTGAATCGAGTTTCGAATTCGCAGCCCTCCTAATGTGCTGCTCTTCCAACCGGGCTACCGCCTGTTTAGAATAGGAGTTCCCCTTTTACTAGATATCTTTTATTTGGTTTTGGGTGAATGTAGAAGCTGAAAGATGTACGAGTAGTTTACGTGTTTGATCTCGGAAACAAGTTAAAACTTATCAATTGTTTTCAATTTTTTGTCAAAAGTGTGGCAAACTTGTATACATTTCTTCAAGCACCCACTGTGAAAAGGAACTAGGTCTGGTATCTAGCGCAACAAGTGGGGCCGTCGTGGCTCAGTGGATATGCCCACTGCTCTAGCAACCTTCGAGTTGTAGGCGGCGCAGGTTCGGTTCCTGTCAGGTGCATTCCTCCATAGGTGTATTTCTCTCTTCTGTGTCAGTAAAACTTTCATGGTGTGTGTCTATTACTTGATATTGTTGGCTCCATAAAATCCCACAAACTAACCAATCAAGACAATAAGCAGGTGCGGACTTTGTGTCGGGAGTAGTTCTTGTGGTAGAGACAGTACTTTACTGCGATGCTCTTTGGGTACGCCCCAAAAAACCAACCAACCAATCGGATGGCATCGAGGCTGTTCGACATTCTTCCACGCAAGCGAAAATGGTTACTTTATGACGATGCAATACACGTTACAATTCGCTAATGAGTACTTAGCTAAAGACAGTTGGCTTTTTTCTTTGCCAGGGCATGGCGTTGGGTGCCTTATTGTCTGATAATTAAGTGGAATTATCTTCGTTTTCGCCCTCAGTAATGAGCCACTCGGCGGCAATTATCGCCCTCTCGGCTTTTTAATTGGAGACTCTTCTCCCGCTTTCTTCAATCTGGGATTGCCTCTTTTTCTTGTTGCACTTTCAGATGCGATCGGAACACGCAGATCACGAAAGCCTTTATTTATCCACTCTGTGTATGGCTACACTCGGAGGCGTTTCCATTCAGCTCTGTCGGGTCATTTCTTTTGCTGCAGGAGGGCTAATTGGACCGGGACCACATCCTAAAGTGGATTCCGAACCACTAGGAGCATTCATGTCATTGTTGTGATCTGGAAAGGGACTGGTTTCTGTTGTGATGAAAATGGCACACGTTTAATTGATGTAATAACCCTCATGATGGTAGTCTTCGACGACATATCTCGTCTCATTAGCAAAATAGACAAATTTTGATGGACGAGATATTTCGTCACAAAAACAAAATAGACCAAATTTTGATGGACGAGATTTCTCGTCATTAGAAGAAAACTGGCCAGATCGTGATGGACGATATATCTCATCATTAGAAGAAAACTGACCACATCTCGAACGCGTTATAAAAAAAACGGTAGCCTGGTTGGAAGAGTAATGGTTTAGCAACCGGAGGGTTGCGACTTCGAATCCATCCAAAGACCGTGTACAAAGGGGTCTGGTGCACGTTCAATCTGTTGTGGCCTCAAATGTAGGTGTGGAGAGTGGGTGCCAGCTCAAGTGTGACCTCGTCATCTGACTGATTCAAAACGACGTGGTGTTATACTCGGATCTTTCCCTTCGGGTTTGACCCCGGACCGTCGTCAATAGCCCGCTGTGTTGCTCCAGTGCGACGTTAATTCAAATACCTACCGGTGGCCGTTTTTTTTGCGTATGGGATTCATTTCTATGGCGAATTCACTGCCTCTATGGAAGTGGATTTGCCGTTTGGTTGGGTTTCATCGTGTAAGGGCCATATTTGGCCATGTTGAGCCAGTTACAATACAGACACACACAGAGAAAGTTTTACTGATACAGAAGAGAGTATTACACCCAAGGAGGTATCGAACATGCGCCGCCTACAAGTTGCAAGGACAGTGGACATGCCATTGAGCCCCGATTCGCCGTTTAGTGCCTGTAACTGTTAGTTATTCCAAAAGCCCTCACCAAAACTAGTTAAATCATCACGTATTCTCGACTCAATGTAAGGAACTTTCGAATGTCGGTGCTATGGGAACAATCCCTCACCCGAAATTTACGTAAGAAGTTGTTTTCCCTGCACCCCCTCCTGATCACCGCCGGGCGATCATCATCATCGTCACGTGATCCCCGCTCCTCTTTTTATTGGGATTTTAGCCGGAGTTGCCTTTTCGTGCTCTCCTAATGGCCGGCGCCACGCCATCTCCACCCTTCGTCCGCAAACGATTTTTTTTGTCCTGTTTCGTTCCTTGTTTATTTTTCGCCGCCAATCCTTTATTTCTTTACGTTCCTTCCTTTTTAATTCCCCCGCGAGGGATTTTTCAGACGACTCTTCCTGAAAGGATTTCCCCCTCTTTCCGCGAACCATCCCGCAAACGATTAGCCCCCTGTAAATAAAAATAAAGATCGTCTGATGGGAAGGAAGGAGGCCGAGACATTACCTCTTTGGAAGGATTGACGCGTCTTCGCTTTCACCCACCTGCTTTTTTGGGAGATCTCTGGGGTGTTGGAAAGAAATATCTCAGGATTCAAATCCCGACCTCTTTTGTGCAGAGTGGTACCTAGTCTTTTTGTTGGCAATTGGGAAGGGGACAGGTGCATAGAAGAAATACAAAAGTGAGTGTAATTGTAACCTTTTGTGCCCAGGATCATGTAACCAAAACGAGTAGTAACGTGACCCTACCCTTAGACTACTTTCATCATCTGGGTGGAACCGAACATCATTTGATGGGTCCACGGGACAGAAGACGTAGATCCATTGATTCATCATCTGATTGGTCCACGTGACAGAATAGTAAGCTCTGGCGATATCATCCATTTTGTCGCCACTCTATAGAGATGCGCATTCAAACACTTACACTGGCATCCGGGGACAAGGTGTGAAAAGTTTCGTGTACTGCATTATGTTTTTAAGTTCAAAAAGTTGCGCGACGAGAGTATATTTATTTTGCGCAATTAAATTACAGAATACAAACACTCAACCTAACCCTTCGATATATCTCTTGTCGTGGATGTAACGTAGTGCGCCAATGAATTAGCGAATACGAATATTAAATTACAGAATACGAACGCTCAACCTAACCCTTCGATATATCTCTTGTCGTGGATGTAACGTAGTGCGCCAACGACACAGCCTAAATTATAAATAAATAACGTTTATTTCGCAATGCGATGTGTACAATGTCTACAATCAGGGATTTATATTCCTAGGTCGTAGGCGCTGCTAAACAGGGATCTGCTCAACGGCCGTGGCTAAGGATCACCGCAGAACAAAAACACCTGCTCAGCTGGAGCAAAGTTCTCTTCTGGTTCGCCAGATTTCCCCGGGAAAAGTTCAATCACAAGGAGGCGTCGTGCACCCCTAAAAACAAGTGGATAGCAATTAGACCAACATCAGAGACTAACACGATAGATGTTTGGAGAATTCTCGGTCTAAGGTCAGTCGTGTTCACCTCTGATACCGAGCTGTTAGGGACGTTCCAGGGACAAGAAAAAACCGAGGGGAACGATGTCAGGAGAAAAACTTGCTTTTTCGAAATAAAAAGCACATTATGCAATGAATGACTCGCTGTTAATTAAAGTTATGTGAAGCTAAAAGTGAAACACAAAATCGATAGTAAAACTTTTTAATGTAAATCTAATAACGGTAGAAAATTATTTATACCTTTCATACCAACCCAGTTCAGTAACTTTGAAGTTGCGGCCAGCACCCCTTTTTTAAACTAATAGTGGAGGGAAACAATGTTTTTCGAAATTTTTTGAAGAGTTTTTCAATGGAAAAAAAAATTCCAAAATTTTACAATTACAGTGGACTCCCTCTTAACCTTCCACTTCGGGACCTGGACCGGATAACGATTTGGCCGGTTAAACCGTCGTTCCCTTAATAGCATTAAAATACACTCCCGAAATCGTTTTTATTAGAATAAAACTAAGTATATAGTCTACTTTATTGTAATATGATATGTATAATTAAGAAAACTTACCCTGGAAGAGCTTCCTTTATTGGGATTAAAACACGTTACTGTAGGCTACTGTATTTACAGTACATAATTGCAGTATACATATTAAGCCTTACTAAATAGGCCATTCAATATCATATTTAGCACAGTACTATACAGTAAATATAAAAAAAATAAGCTCTAAAAGAATCGACGATTTTCTTTTGTTTCTTTGTGTGCATTGCTCTTTTGAAAGCGGCTCTTTTGAAGAGACATGTCGGGACAGATCCGTGAGTCATCATCGTCTCAAACTCGTGGTGGCCGGTTAAGGAGTCCACTGTACTAAGTTTCGGAGCCAAGCCGTAGCAACCGAAACACTTCGAAATCTGCGGCCTTATAACCTTATAAAGAAAATATTCTGTTTTTTTTTATTTTTAAATTTAAATTTCTTGGCGAAATCTCCAACGCCTGTTTCATACCTAATTAGCACGTTTTGTGTTTCAGCCGATTCATTTGTATCTGAGCAACTAAAATTGCAACTAAATAGGGTTTAAGAGGAGACTTGCTACTATTATGAAAATTGTATGCTACTACTCTAATCAAGTGCTGTGTCAGCCCTGAAATGTCAATCTCTTGTCCAGTCTCCCCTCGATATAGTGCCCTTGGAGGACAAGAAAAAAGCGATTCGCCGAGAAAAACGAATTTATTAGGGGAAAAACGGCGAATTCGCTTTTTTTTTTGTAAGATAATTTTTTATCAGAGTTCGAGTTACGTAAAAGTAAAACACAAATTTGTGAGTGGATCCTTCGAAAAGAATTCCAAACCAAGTAGAATGTTTTCGAAGCCAAATTGCTACCGTCTTCTCTTTCTACGTACACTATTTATTTTAAACAATTCACTTTAAGGGGCGCAGTAGTCCAGATGGAAGAAGAGCGGATTAGCGGAGGGTTGCGAGATCAGAACAAATCTGCTATCGCTCAACACTGTTGGGAATTTTCTCAGTTTGATTTCAAACAAGCAAAAGCGGTCATGACTGTCACATTTGTTCTGATCTCCTACATCTAAATTCTCGAGTTAAACATCAGAGAAGCCTCGTCTCTTTTTAACTTCTCCAACACCAGTGATCGGTCCAGCCAAAGACCGTCGTGTACACGGGGACTGGTGCACGTTAAATCTGTCGCGGCCTCAAATGTCCTCACGTTGGCGTTGTGTTAGTTTGGAGAGTGGGGTGCCAGCTCGGGTGTTGGTCTCGTTATCCGACCGTACTTCAAAATGACGTGTTGTCCTCGGATCTTTCCCTTTGGGATTGATCCCGGACCGTCACCAATAGCCCGTTGTGTTGCTCCAGTGCGACGTTAATTAAGTACCTACCTACCACACTATGCGCTACAACGCCTTTGCACGCGGCCTGGAAAGGCTTAGTTAAAAGAGTGAGTTGCGACAACATTATTCTAGACCAGCATATTTAAACTCCCGTTTCCTCTTGTGACCTAATAGCCCGTTATGTTGCTCCAGTGTTGACGTTAATTAAAATACCTACTTCTGTCCTGATGATGGTGGACGACTAGCTCCACCGAAATGGCCATCGACAATCTTTAAAATGGATTAATTAAAGTTTATATTCGTGACGAGTCATTGCTTTTTTTCTGAAAATTTCAATTTTTGTTATCCATTCGTTTGTAGATGCACACAAATACATTTTCAATTTACAGAATTATTTCTAAAAAGCCTACTTTAACCTGGATTAATTGGGTTTTCTATAATTTCAAATAAAAAACTCACAATGCATAATGTGCTTAATAAGTAATAATCCTGTAATAAAATTTTTCTCGGCTCTCAATGTATTTCGCTTTTTTCCTTGTCCCCTAGAAGCGTGATTTTCCGAAGGTTTTAGAAAGTTTGGGTTCCAATATCCCTAAATGTCTTTCCGGGGGTCGGTAACAGAAGCCCTCCCCCTGCCTTCTCGTGTCTAATAATGTTTCTCGACCCTCTGCATCCTCCAGCAGAAGGGAGAAATCTCCTCTCCTAAAGATAAGATAAAAAGAGATTCAGGTAACTGCAACCGTTGCGAGTGTGTCGCAGGGACTCGAGTAAGTGATTCTGCGAGGAGTGGATTGAGTTACTCTCTGGAATGACGTTCCTTTCTGCCGCCGCCTCCAGCCGCCATTTTCTCTTTGCTTTCTCTTCTCTTGGTGCCGCGGTAGTCCATTTGGAAGAGTAACGGATTAGCAACTAGAGAGTTACGAATTCGAATCCAACCAGACTCGTGTATAAAGGGTGCTGGTGCACGATAAATCCGTCGTGGCCTCAAATGTCCTCACGTTGGCGTGGTGTGGAAGTTTGGAGAGTGGGGTGCCGGCTCAGGTATGACCTCGTCGCCTAACCATGGATCTTTCCCTTTGGGATTGATCCCGGACCGTCACCAATAGCTCGTTGTGTTGTTCGAGTGCAACGTTAATTAAAATACCTAGCTCTGCTTCTGGTGACTGTTGTAACACGAGAATTGACTTAGTTTTTGTGTACGTGTATACAAGGTGATCGGAATCAGCTTCACACTAATAATGCCACGTGATTCGTTGTGGAAAACGGGGCTGCGGTAGCCCAGTAGGAAGAGTAACGGAATAGCAACAGAAGGGTTGCGAGTACGACAACGCTTTTGCCTACTCGCCCGCCAAATACGGCCATCTTAACAGTTTTTACTAGTCCACCGGCCAGATACAGCCCTCCGAATAGGTTTACCCGTCGCGCATATCTGATACGGTTACCCGATATTCCTAGAGGATGCTCATTGATCCCGGACCGTCACCAATAGCCCGTTGTTGCTCCAGTGCGACGTAAATTAATTGCCAACCTGAAAGATGCTCATTCGCAAAAAATTGTTTAAAAAAAAGTAGCCATTCGGAGCCCAGCGTTACGTCACAAGTAGCTACTTTGAAATTTCCACAAGCAGATTTATATACAGGGTGAGTGTAAATTGTTTTTACAAAATAAGAGGGGTGATAGTACTCATCCAGACGAGCAATAATTACCATGGAACATAGGGTCGCATTCCACTCTGAGAGGCAGAAAAGAGTAAAGTCGAAACGCGTCGAGCATGAACAAGTCATCGCCTCTTTTGTACCTGCCTACGTAGCATATCTCCTAAGCAAGATGGCGGACCTGAGGCTTGGCCTCCTCGCTCACCCGACCTCAACCCACTGAACTTTTTCTTCTGGGGGCACATGAAATCTTTAGTGTACCAGACGCCTGTGGACTCGGCTGAAGATCTCGTATCGAGAATCGGTGTTGCCGCAGACAAAATTAACACAACACCAGGAATCTTCGAGAGCCAGTCATTCCTTCGCCGGTGTGAACTGTGCAACGACACGCGCCACTTTGAGCACTTGCTGTGAGTTTTTCTATGATCAATCAATCAGATTGTGCAACTTTTGGTATCGTTCATTCGCTTTCCCAACACTGTTGTAAGTTCATGTTGAAATTCTAATTGGACTCTTTTCTGCCTCAGAGTGGAATGCGACCCTATGTTCCATGGTAATTATGGCTCGTCTGGATGGGTACTATCACCCCTCTTATTTTGTAAAAACAATTTACACTCATCCTGTATAAATTCTTTATATTAACTTTTTGGTATGAAATAAATATCGGTTAGAGGTGGGTAGGTATTTTAATTAACGTCGCCCAGGAGCACAACACAATTCGGCTATTGGCGACTGTCCGGTATCAATCCCCAAACGAAAGATCCGAGGACACCACGTCATTTTGAACCACGGTCGGATAACGAGACCAATACCTGAGCGGTCACCCCATTCCTCAAATTTCCACATCACGCCAGCGTGGGGACATTTCATGCCCGACAAATTTAACGTGCACCAGCCCCCTTTGTACACGACTGTCTTTAGTTGGATTCGAACTCGTAACCCTCTTGTTTTTCATTCCACTTCGCCTGACACTAGATGGTCCTCCAAGCATCTCCTAACCCGGAATGGGGCGCAATTAGAGGACATCTGCCTTCTTTCCTTCCTTCAGTCTTTCCTGTGTTTGTTTTTCGTCGATCGAATCCTTAACGAAGACTCAACAAGCGCTGACTCCCCGGTGACCCGAGTGCGACTCGGCGAGTAACGACTCGTGTAACGGCAGTGATTACACTCGGGCCTGTTGATTGGGGCGTGCTTCCAACACTGTCTGTCTGTCTCCGAGAGATTTTGAGAGGGGGACTTCATCGACTTTAGCCGCGACGTTGTTTGGTTTCCCTTCAATGCCATCGATCCACTTGAGTCTGCTCTGAAGCACTGGCTGGCCGCGGTAGCCCAGTTGGAAGAGACGAATTACGAACCGGAGTGTTGCGAATTCGAAACTATACCCAGCCAAAGACCGTTGTGTACACGGGGGGTGGTGCACGTTGAATTTGTCGTGGCCTCAAATGTTCTCACGTTTGCGTGGTGTGGAGGGTAGGATACTGGCTCAGGTTTTGACCTCGTCATCTAACCGTGGTTTAAAATTACGAAGTCTTGTCCTCATACTATTACCCTCGCCAACAGCCCTTTGTGTTAGTCCAGTGCGACGTTAGTGTTCAAAGCGAAACCAAAATATACAAAGCTGTCAATAACAGCACTGCTCAAATAATTTAAAGGTAAGTAGGTAGTTTGGAGAGGGGTGCCAGCCCAGTTGGTGTCGTCATCTGATTCAAAGTGACGTGTTGTCCTCGGATTATCTTTGAGGGTGATCCATCACCAATACCCCGTTGCATTGCTCCAGTGCGACGTTAATTAACTACCTACCTGAATCACTCGCGTGGGAGAAATAGTATTGGGTTTGGGCTTAGTAATTTAAAATTACGGAGTGGAATTGATGTAGATTGGTTCACAACCATCCAAAAGAAGGGCTATTGTATACTGGGGGCCGTATTAATCCCTACAGAGCGGTAAAAAATCCGACGCTCAAATTTGCTGCTGAGGTTAGCTGTAGCCCTGTTGGCAGAGTAACGGATTAGCAACCGGAGGTTTGCGAGTTCGAATCCAGCCAAAGACCATCGCGAACCAAAGGGGCACGTGCAAGTTAAATCTGTCGTTGAATCAAATATCCTCACGTTGGCGTGGAGTGGACGTATGGAAAGGAATGCGAGCTCAGATATGACCTCGCCATCTGACTGGTACAAAATTACATGGTGACCTCTTAACTGTGTTGCTCCAGTGTGACGTTAATTAAAATGTCTACCTAGCTAATTTGCTGAGGGTGAAATCACACTGCATAGGTGACACACGTGGGAGATTTTAGACGTAGACAGTCAATTGAACAAAAATTAAAAACCAGTAAAGCATTTAGTTTGGCAATAAATATTCAGTATTTCTAATTTGTGTATAAAATTTTATTCAGCATTTATTTATTCTGTTATAAATTTGTAGTTTATTGGTGGAAAGCTCGATGTGTCATACAATTACGTTAAAGCCACTCGAAATATAGGCAGATCAATTAAAAGTTAATTATCAATAATCAATTCATCTTATAGCGAATAATTCATTGATAATTTTTAGAATACGTAAGCAGAGCCCCTTTGAAAAAGAATGAAAGGGTTATTCTAGTCCCATTAGGACCTTAACGTATGTACGTTTAACGGGTTTCGTGGTTTAGATTTTCAGAAAGGTAGGTAGTTGAATTAACGTCGCACTAGATAAACACGAAAGGGCTATTGGCAACAATTCCGAAGCGAAAGAGACACCTCGTCATTGTGAACCAAACGAATTCAACATCTGAGCTGGCATCCCACTCTCCAAACTTCCACACCACACCAACGTGAGTGAATTTCAGTGAGGACATTTATGGCCGCCACAGATTGAACGTGCACTAGCTCCCACGTACACGAAGGTCTTTGGTTGGATCGAGTTTCAACCCTCCTGTTCCTAATCCGCTACTCTACTAACGCGGCCCCGAAAATGAGAAAGGAAACTGCGACAATGATGTTAGGAGTGGAGATCAAAAATACGTTTTATTGAGTGAATTTAATTTTGGACCGCGATCAACATTGGTTGACAGGCTCTTGAACTTGTTATTTAGAGTATAAAAAGATGCATAAAACACAAGTTCGGGTTACAAGTCTAGACGTAGCTTTGAAAATTTTAAATTACTGGTATCGCCATTACTGAGATAAATATCTTCACGCGAAATTTCATAACAGTAAACAATTATTTCTGTTGTCACTATTCAGTTGGAATTTCAGCTGCCGCAAGGTTGGAAGTCGCGGTCCACTTTACAAAATTAGTTTCTTATCTTCCTAGGTTCCCATAGTTTAACGAGGATAGATTAGTTGCCGTATTCGTTTCGAAGTTTTTCTAATTAACCAAAATACCTACTATAACTGCTCCAAAAAAAGATTAAAGATTGGTAAAACGGCTATACATTTTGGTGGGGAAATTATATATAATCCATGGTCAATTATGTTATGTCTATCTTATTGATAAATCGCTATTATCAGATGAGATCCAAGGAGAATTACAAGAACTGTTGGAAGGGAAAGGCATAATCAAGAAATTATAGAAACCGATTATATAAACTAGGGTGGACCGCTGTAGCCCTGTTGTAAGAGTAAGGGATTAGCAACTGGAGGGTTGCGATTTCGAATGCAACCAGACACGTGTACAAAGGTTGCTGGTGCACGTTCAATCTGTCGTTGCGTCAAATGTCCTCACGTTGACGTGGAAATTTGGAGAGTGAGGTGCCAGCTCAGGTGTTGCCTCGTCATCTGACCATGATTCACAATGACTTGTCCTCGGATCTTTCTCTTTGGGGATGATCCCGGACCGTCACTAATAGCCCGTTGTGTTTGTCCAGTGCGACGTTAATTAAAATACCTACCTATCCACCAGGGTTCTTGTGAAACGATTCTGAAGTGGAAGAATCAGTTCTGGGGATTTGGCTACTCAAAGATCAGTCAGAAAGTTAAGAATGTCACGATGCAAATGCAATTTTGAACTCTTTAGAAACACAGGAATCGTTTTAGCTTCCGAAATCGCCGTTTCATGCGTCTGATGAGTCCGTGTTGACGAGTCTTCTGTGCGCTTAAGACAATCATATTCTCGGAACTGAGAACTGGTCGAAACTCTAAAAGGGGTTTGATGAGACTCCTTTCGGATTTCCTTTTCAATTGAGGTATTTTTTCTCCGGTTCTACGCGTTCGGTAGTTTTCTGCTTCACCGATGAGTATCGCCTTGGCATGATTCTGTTGATCAGCCATTGTTCAAGTGTTTTGAATGTTTCAAAACATCAAATGTTTTTGACACAATTTCACGGAAATCTTTCCATTGATTTGGTATTTAAATTGAATTTTAGTATATACTCCTTTAAGAGATGTCTTTTAACAAATACACTCGCTTGGTCTTTTAATCGCACATCAAGCAATTTTTCAAATTAAAAATTTCTGTAGCGTTCTACATCATTGGCTGTCACCAGTCTTGTTGCATCTGAGATAGGTATTTAATTAACGTCGCACTGGAGCAACACAACGGGCTATTTGCGACTGTTTGGGATCATACTCGAAGGGAAAGATCCGAGGATACCATCACGTCATTTTGAACCACGGTCAGATGACGAGGTCACACCTGAGTTGGCACCACTCTCCAAACTGCCACACCACGCCAACGTGAGAACATTTGAGGCGACGACAGATTGAACGTGCACCAGACCCCGTGTACACGACGGTCTTTGGTTGGATTCAAACTCACGACCTTCCGGTTGCTAATCTGTTACTCTTCCAACCGCGGTCCTTGTTTCATCAGAATATTCGTAAACAAGTATTTCTTCCAAGTTTCAAAACTTCCAGGTGAACTGTCTCTGAAGGAAAAGTTGGTCCACGCAGTTGGGTTGCTCAGGAATAAAATTTGATGCTACCAATCTCCGAATCGGGAGCAACGGAGATTGAACCTTTGAACTAACACTCCGGTTTTCGGGGGCCGTCGTGACTCAGTAGGTATGTTCACTGCGCTAGCAACCTTCGAGTTATAGGCGGCGCAGGTTCGATTACCACACTGGGTTCAATTGTCATTTTGATAAAACATAAAAAAAGTGAACAAATTTTTTTTAAAGTTCTCCAATAAGAAGTGTATTGTGTGAAGGTGAATATAGGTTTCACTGGTGTTTTTGTGATAGAACGGGCTTACCGTACGTATTCCGTATTGGGTAGTAGTTTAATCCTCGTTTTGCGTACGCTGAAAATCATCTTTCTCATTCGTACTGGAAGTGCGAGTGATAAAGATTTTCAGCGATTTTTTTTTGGAAAAGCGAAATATTTTTTTGCATACAACCACTAGCACAGTTACGTTTTATCTAAACAGAAAATGCCTCATATAGACGTAGATCAAACTCGCAGATTCTCTTGCTTGAACACTGTACAAGTTCATTCTCGATAATACTTGAATGTGGACCAACTTTCCCCAAATCGTCCTTCAATTCTGCCTGCCTATGTATGAATGTAGACATCTACAGCATCGACCTACTTATGGAACGGTCGGATCATGTGGGCGGAGTCGCTATTGTGAGATCTCGGAAGTGCTGGTCGCAAACCGATTGGCTATCTAAGTCAATACGTAGTCCTACGTTGGGATTCCTCCCAATACCACGTGACTTTGGTCCGGCCGACGATGTACCAGCTTGCAGCGCTGGCTTGTATTCGTCTCCTACCGAAGCTCTGAGAATGCTGCTACAGAATCCTGGGAAGTCTTGTGCTTTTCTATTTTACCTCTCTTCAGTTCCAAAACAAACCCTTAAAAATGTTTTGTCCGTTTAAGATATTTGAGATGCAGAAGTGTGATGGAAAAAATGTGTGTGCTTTATATTTTGAAAGCATTTAATTGTTAAAAGTCGTCTCCAAATGGGTGTGTTTCAGCAGTAATTAATGAATATCGTCGTTTTATACCATCAAAATATCAAGTAAGACTTGATATTTTGTAATCATGAAACATCTCAAAACATCAGTAAGACTTTTTGTTGAGATTTTAATATTATTTCGTTACCACCAAGCTAAAGACATCTGAAAAATTGACTTTTCTACAAAAACGCGCTCAAAGTTTCGATGCTTCGTGAAAAATAGTTAAGACTCAAAGGTGGTTTTCTCATGAAATCGGTATAAAACATGAAATGATGACTCAAAAAATGCAGTTGGTTGAAAATCGCCAAAATGTAAGTTTGGTGCCTATGGCGTGGTGGTAACGATTTGTTTGAATGGTAGTTGAATGAACGTCGTACTGAAGCAACACAACGGACTTTTGACGGTCCGGGTTCCATCCCGAAGGTAAAGATCCGAGGACAACACGTCATTTTGAACCACGGTCAGATTTGTCATCTTCATTCATCAACACCTGAGCTGGCCTATCCCTCTCTAAACCTCCACGCCAACGTGAGGATATTTCAGGCCACGACAGATTTAACTTGCCCTAACCCCCCGTATTCGACTGTCTTTGCTTGAATCAAGTTTCGAACTTCTGGTTGCTAATCAGCTAGTCCTAAATACTTGTTTGAATATACGCCTACTAAACTAATCTCAAAAGCTCCTAAATCTAAGTCGTATAAAGCCCGCAAACGACGAATCGTCCTTTTTACATCCGTGTTTTTTCGTTTCAAATTTCACATAAATTTTAATTGAGAAGCGTCTGATTTGATGTGTGCCTCTTTGTTCCTAATTTTTTTCTCGACACTCGATCTATTTCTCCCCTTGGAGTATCGCGCTTTTTCATGTCCCCCAGCAAGAGCGATGTATCGAGGAGTGTCTAAAATTTCGAAATTTAAAAACTCACTCTCTTAACGTACTCAAGTGACTGCTCCGGGAGCGACGAAGTCTGACGTTAATTGACATTTTGGATCTAATTTGCATGAAAGCGTCGCCCCAAACACCCTTTCGATCGACACGCGGTTCGCAGTTACAGCTGCACGCCGATCGATTTCGTCGGTCCTTTCCCTGGGCTCTCCCCTCGCAGGAGTGGCAACGCAAGGAGGGCTGTAAGTAGTGCAGAAAATGAAGAACGCGAAATGGTTTTGATATATCCCTTTCCCGCTGTCTCGGTATAAAATCCTCTTTCGGTTTACATTTTTATTCAATCTCTTTCTCTGCCGGAGTCTTATCCTGCCCGGATTTTTTGCCCGGAACATTCGCTCCGGCGAGCCTTAAATCGAAAATGGAAAACAATTCTTCCCTTTTTAACAGGTGACACTTCTCCCATGCGCCCTCACTTCTCGCCCCCGCAATCCATTGGGGTGGGGGGCGAGTATCCATTTCTACCCTGCCTCCCCCGATGCCTTATTTTCCTGTTTTGTGTGCCAGAGATCGTTATTATGTATCTCTTTCCCGTCCTGTTTTCGTTCCGCGAGAAGGGGCCGCTCAACAGGTGGCCCCCGTTCCCAGATTACGGGGCCCGCTTTTCCATTAGGCTTAGCCCCTCCCTGTCTCTTTGGATTAGCACCCCCTCCCTTTCGGCTTAAAAGGAAATTTTGGAGAGGCCTGTTTGGATTAGGCGAGCACCGCGCCTTTTTCGATTAGGTTGAGTAAATGCTTTTCGTGGTGGTGGTAGTGTAGGCTCCCCTGTAGGCCTGTTAGCGGAGTAAATGGGCCTGCCAGAGATTGACTAAACCCTGTTGCCTGACTACACAGTCGGGCGCGGAAAGCCTTAATTTCCCTCATTATGATCTGGAGGGCCGAGGAAGCCCGGTTGGAAGAGTAACGGGTCAGCAGCCGGTGGGTTGCGAGTCCGAATCCAACTAAAAGACCAATCTGAATAGGAAAAATGAAGTACAACTGACAAGACTTCGCATTGGCCATATCCATTTTACTCTTAGACTTATTGATTGGAGTACCTGCTCCGTTATGTTCAACTTGCCTTTGTGTTTTTACTGGTCGACACATTTTGACTGAATGTAGAGCTTTTAATAACCATAGACAAATCCGATTTGGAGTTTCAAATCCAAATCACTTTTTGGGAAGTCCTTACAGTAAAAAATTTGTTTCTATTCATCTCTGACATCGATTTTGTGAATTTTATTTCGATTTTATACATTGACTAGTTTAGATTCAAAATTGTAAATAGATAAATTTTTCATCAGTGCATTTTATATAGAGGTCTTTGTCTTTGCAGCTTGGTCGTATGTGGGCCTTAAAAACCCAACCAACCACAGACCGTCGTGTACAAAGGGAGCTGGTGCATATTCAATCTGTCGCGTCCTCCAATATCCTCTTTTGGCTTGGTGTGGAAGTTTGGAGAGTGGAGTGCCAGCTCAGGTGTGGATCTCGTCAACTGAGCGTGTTTCAAAATGATTAGGCGTTGTGCTCGGATCTTTCCTTTCCGGTTTGATCCCGGTAATTCTACTTTCTTGTGTTTGGCGCAACTTATCCTCTTTTGGATCTTGCGCCTTAAAACCTAAATCAACCAACCAACCGGTTTGATCCCGGACCGACGCCAATACCCCGTTGTGTTCCAGTGCGACGTCAATGAACTACCTACCTGCCAAAGCAGCTAAATCTGTCGTTGGCCTCATGTTGTCTCGTTGGCGTGGTGTGGAAGTTTGGAGAGTGGGGTGCCACCACAGGTATCGACCTGGTTGCCCTTGGTTCTTTCCCTTCGTGATGGATCCTGGACCGTCGCCAATAGCCCGATGTTCCAGTGCGACGTTAATGAACTACCTACCAAAGCATCCGATCTTTCGGAGATGGCCCGCAATGGATGAAGAGAAGCGGTGGTTTTCATTTTTCCACGGCTGGAAATCCATCCGCCGATCTGCGAAAGATAAAGGGGGACATCTTGATACCCGAGGCTTTCTCCCTCACCCCTTGATGGAGCTGTCTCTGGTGGATGCTCAGCCCTCAAGATCAGGTGGTCTGTTCGAATCCCCTGAGCTCTCTCTGCAGCGAAGATCGACGACTCGAGCGCTTTATTTGTTGCTCTGACTGAGATGTTTGCTTCCAGGAAATCCCCCGTCCATCATATCCTTTCGGTGTTCCATACACACTGCAGAGTTTTAGCGGCTCTACCCTTTTGTTATACTGTGAGGTTCGATTGAACACTGAGTCCCGTTTATGCCGTAGGTCGTGGATCAATGAACTCTCGTGTGGCAAAAGAATAGTGTAGAACGACAAATCAAATCTTACAGTTCGGCTGTAGGGGCAAAGCATGTGACCGTGGTTAAGTCCATTTCTGCTGTGTATTTCTCTTCTGTGTCGATGGTAAAACTTGAAAATGCTGTATGCGATGCAATATTCAAGACAAAAGATTCCCATCCACACGATACACCCAAATGCCACTTCGGATTCAGTTTCAATAGCCCGTTGTGTTGCTCCAGTGCGACGTTAATTAAATACCTACCTACCACACGAGACATTCAAATTAGTATTACCCATGTGATGCTCGAGACCAGACACCATTGAGGGCCGCGGTGGCCCGGTTGGAAGAGTAACGGATTAGCAACCGGAAGGTTGCGAGTTCAAATCCAACTAAAGACCGTCTTGTACAAAGGAGGCTGGTGCACCTTAAATCTGTCCTGACCTCCAATGCCCTCACGTCGGCGTGATGTGGAAGTTTGGAGAGTGGGGTGCCAGCTCAATTGTTGACCTTGGCATCTGACCATGATTCAAAATGACGTGTTCTCAGAGCTTTTCCTTCGGTTTTGATCCCGGACCGTCGCCAATAGCCCGTTGTGTTGCTCCAGTGTGACTTCAATTAAAATACTTACCTCCCGTACATCATATTTTTTCGGTTTTCCATACATTCTGCAGAGTTTAAGCTGGTTCACCCATTCGTGATGCTTGAACAGTTAGGGTGTTTACTGTCTCTTTTAAGCCTGAGGTCCCGGTTCAATCATCTCTCGTGTGGCACAAAAATATTCAAATCAAATCTTATAGCGCTGCTGCAGGGACAAAGCAGATGACCATGGACCATTTATGCAACCCTGTCTATTTCTTTTCCGTGTCAGTAAAATTTCCCCGTATATGTTCATTACTTGTGTTTGGTGCAGCATTGCCAAACAGTTTCCTTGCGCCACAAAACACAACCAACCATTTCTACGAAGGTGGAAGAAATACGCGAATTCCACCTGATCGCTATTGGTAATTCTCTGTTTCGCCAACTCGTAAACACTGCTTTCTACAAACTCGGAGCCAGGTCTAAAAGGCGCCAATTCTGGGAAGGAATTTATGCATTCAGCCTGCCTTTTAATTGACCGAACAGCGCGTTCAAAACCACGCGACTCGCTGGGTCCGGACTTAACCGCCTGTTGGCCGAGGTTTGTTTTGTTAGTCGCACTCTGTTAACACTTAACTATGGTTTTTATACTAAAACAGGGGTCGCCAAACTTCTTTGACTGTCGAGAGAGACTTTTTTATCGATCCCCTCTATTTCCGCTAACAGTGCTATATCGACAACTTTGGCGACCACTATACTAAAGTTATTGTACTTAATTTGTGTAGTAGATTCATTCTTACTGTTTGTTGATGTAACTTTCGTAATAGGAATCATGTAATTTCCGCAATGGGCTTTGTGATGATTTCTATGAGACTTTCGTAAGAGGCACTGTGGATATTGCACAATTCCTTAACAGGCTTTGTGGTGACTTATATGTAAGAGGCTTCGCGTTCTAAAGATTTCTTGACCAAATAAAAATCTTAATTCATGTGTATATCCGAGCGGTTTGTTCTTTGGGTGGCGGTAAACAATGTGGTTTCATAGGTAACCCCAACGACTTGATCGTTTACTTGCCACTACTTATGGCAAATGCCCGATGCGCTGTACGCTACACGAGGGCTAATTACACCAGTACCTTCAGCTTAGCCAATTAAAAGCCATATGCTAAATGTTTTTTTAAAGAAAAACCTATGGGTGAAAACCTATCACCATGTATGAATGAATTTTGCACTGGATTTTACGAGGAGGTGGAGATTTTAGACCTCACTGACCACAGATTTTATTTTGCTTAGAAGCCTCAGTGTAATATTTATGTGTATCTAACTTTAACCATCTACGTCTCACCGCCACTGAAAGAGTTCAAGTTGATTCAGAACCACCCCTTTCAAGGGCGAAACTCCAACCGAGATTATTAGTCCTGAATTTTTAAAATGTATATAGTAGTCATCTTCGTATTTTAAATGTATATAGTTGTCATCAGTCATGTTTTTAAAAATGCATAATTTCTCATCGTTTTTAACGTTCATCTACCATTTATATTGAAAACAAAGAATCGTCCTCTATTTATGTTTTACAACTTCAACGTTTTTAACTTAGCCTTTTTATAATATTTGAAAATTTAACTTTTAGACTACTTTACTACTTTGACCGTATCGACCGCTAACCTGTTTTTATTGGGTATATTTAATCTTGCGTTTGGCGCAGCTTGTCCGCTAACGGACCTTGTGCCATAAAACCCAAACCAAATCAACCGAGACTAGAACTCGCAACCTGTTGGAACCGAGGGCGCTGGCCACTCGGTTACCATCAAGTCTACCCCTGGGCAGCCCTCGATGCGTTTGTGTCGCAGTTGAACGTACGCAGAGAAGCAAGCGTGCTTCTGTTTGATGAATGAGTTGACATTATGGTTTCTTGGGCCAACTTCTTGCTCCGTTGGGCTGAATTATGCATGCGGTGTCTGTTCCGGACACGCGAACGCTTCATTCGCTTCGCTGACAAATTGCGCGATTGGCTGCGCCTTCTGTAGCTTCCGCCTCTAATTGGCTGCTCTCTCTTCAATCACGCGTTTCACTTTTTGAATGTCATCGGCCGGCGCACACCCCAGCTTTGGTGGACAGTGACCTAGTTCTCGTGACGAGTCTAGGGCGTTCCCCAGAGAAGTGGGGGCCGCGGTAGCCCGGTTGGTAGAGTAGTGGATTACGAACCGGAGGGTTTCGATTTCGAAGCTCGATCCAACCAAAGACCGTCGTGTACAAAGGGAGTCGGTGCACGTTCAATCTGTCGTGGCCTTAAATGTCCTGACGTTGGCACGGTGTGGAAGTTTTGAGAGTGGGATGTCAGCTCAGGTGTGACGTCATCTGTCCGTGGTTGAAAATTATGTGTTGTCCTCGGTCTTTCCCTTTGGGGGTCGATCCCAGACCGTCGCCGTGCCATAAAACCCTAACATCCAATCCTATCCCTGATTCGCCAATAGCCATAATCCACTCGTTGTAACATGCCCATATAATTATCTTTTGGGAACCAGAATCATCATTTGACAAAATGAGAATTTGAAAATTAACTCACGTTCCGGTTTTGGTATCATTTCTTACTCGGACTGGAACCGAAACGGTTATTCGTCGTCAATAGCCCTTTGTGGTGCTCCAGTGCGACGTTAATTAAATACCTACCTACCTGACTTTGGGCACCGTGGGAAAATCCTGATGCCCTAAGAACGCCGTGAACCGAAATTGTTTTGGAACCACAGTTCTACACATAACTAAGCGTTTTAATTTTAACAAATTGGACTGTTGGTATATTTTGTAAACAATTTTTGCAGAAAAGTTTATTCATAAATAATTTTATTGCGGGTATCGTAAGAGAATACATGATTATTTATCTCGTTGGGTATCGATCTGCAAGTTTTCTTCTGTGCAAAGCATTAAAATGTAAATGACCACTCTGGCGTACTCCTCTAATGGTATTGGTCCAACTTGATTTTCCAGTGCTGTTTGTCAAATGCTTACTGTGGTGTGTTTTCAGGTAACGCCAGGCATTGACGCGTCCCATCTCTTGGAGGCCGCCATGAAGAAGCGGCAGAAGCGGTGGTCATCCCTCGTCCTCGCCGTGGTCCTGGTGCTGCCCCTGGTGGTCGGCGAGGCCGCGTACCCCACCTTCGAGGACCCGGACATCGAGCGCTTCAACCACATGACCGTGCACGACTACACGGAGCGCGTGTACGTGGGCGGCGTGAACCACATCTACCAACTGTCGCGCGACCTCAAGCAGGAGGACGTGGCCTCGATGGGACCTCGAGAGGACAGCCCCAAGTGCCCCGTCACGCAGGTGTGCCCCAACGAGCCCAAGCGCCCCACCGACTACCACAACAAGGCCCTGGTGGTGGACTACTCCCAAAGCAAGCTCATCGCCTGCGGGAGTCTGTTCCAGGGCACGTGCACGGTGCACGACTTGAACTACGTCTCCAAGTTCGAGACCCCCGCCAGCGAGTCGGTGGTGGCCAACAACGCCACGGCCTCCACGGTGGCTTTCATAGCCCCCGGGCCAAAGAACCTGCCCCGCACGCACGTCCTGTACGTGGGCGTGTCGTACACGGGCAACGGGCCGTACCGCTCGGACGTGCCGGCCGTCAGTAGCCGGAGCCTCGACCCCAGCAACATGTTCGTGATCGCCCACAGCGGAGTGACCACCGGCACCAAGATCATGCTGAACAGCATGTCGCGCGAGATCTACCCCATCTCGTACGTGTACGGCTTCAGCAGCAAGGGGTTCTCGTACTTTGTGACCGTGCAGAAGATGTCCACTGACCCTCCCCGGCCCTTCGTGTCGAAGCTGGTGCGCGTGTGCCAGAGGGACGTGCAGTACTACTCGTACACGGAGGTGCCGCTCGTGTGCCGGACCGACGGCACGGACTACAACCTGGCGCAGGCCGCCTACGTGGGCAGGCCGGGGTCGGAGCTGGCCAAGTCGCTCGGCATCTCGGCCCAGGACAGCGTGCTCTTCGCCGTGTTCGCCAAGTCGAAGGACGAGGCGGACGTCTACAACAAGCCGGGACCGAACTCGGCGCTGTGCGTGTACGCGCTCTCGGCCGTGCACAGGAAGTTCACGCAGAACATCCAGCACTGCTTCAACGGAAACGGCGAGCGAGGACTGGACTTCATCAATCCCAGCCAGCCCTGCTACCCCACGGTGAGTTCCTTTTCTTCACAATTGTCTGTATTAAGGTAATTAATTAACTTCGCTCTGTGCAACTCAACGGGCTGAGGTCCGGGATTAATCCCCAAGTCAGA
Organism: Meta bourneti; assembly: GCA_933210815.1. Classification (NCBI taxonomy): domain Eukaryota; kingdom Metazoa; phylum Arthropoda; class Arachnida; order Araneae; family Tetragnathidae; genus Meta; species Meta bourneti. Next base: position 93,608,171 of record OW119930.1, on the reverse strand, counting down.
TGACTAGGTCAACACCTGAGCTGGCACTATCACACCACGCCAACGTGAGGACTTGAGGCAAAGGTATCGATCCGTGATGTACTGATGCTCAATTCCGACAAAAAAGCTTTTTGTTTTATAGCACAGTACACCTCGTTTTCTTCTCGCTGTCCCCCCATATTTGTCCGTCTTGTGTTTGGTGCAGAATAGGGTCATTGCGCCATAAAACCCCTAAACAACCATCTGTGAAACCAACGGGGTAGAATAGTATTGTAGATACAGTTAATCGTTCGTGATTTTTCTAGCTTCCTTTCGGGGTCCCCTTCTTCGTATCGGCCAAACACGAGTCACGCATAGATTTTTATTGTTCGGGGAAACCGCTCCATCGTGCCACCATTGCCAAGAGCCTCTCAATCAATCATGTTTTAACTAATTGTACTAATCTTAGGCACTTCTACTGGCGTTATTTGAACACTCCATCTCCAATTTTACCAAACTTGTTGGGTCACCCTCCATATTCATCACTCTTTACATTTTTGCATCACTCGGGATTTTTACCTCATTTATAACCAAAATCTTTTAATTACATCTCATTTTCAGTTTTAATATCTAAGATGGGGATACCCCATCCTAGTCTCTTTTTATCGTTTCTTAATATCGAGTTTTCATGTTTTTTGTCCCAAAAATTTATTTTTCACGGGTGATTTTTTGTCCGTTTTTGGACCTTGTTCCATAAAACCCAAACCAACCTTTCGGTGTCCGATTGAGAACCTCATCCCCCTGACTGGACGATGTGTACGAAAGGTCGCATCGTCCAGTCGGGGGTTTATCGCTTTATGGCAGAACGGTAAATCTCTGATAGGTCCTTTTAAAACCCAATTCTAAACAAACAGATTAAGAATTCACTGCTGTTCGCAAACTTAAAATCCACTCTGGAACGAGTAAAAATGAGAGTTGTGTATATATAACGCGGGGTGTTTCTGTGCTTCACGTAGGAGCGTCCGCTAATGAGGTCTAACGCGAGTTCGATTGCGCTTCGTGTGGACAGAGCCTAACCGGACTCGCTTGATGGGGACGTTAATCTGCAGGGTTAGGTTAGTTGAGGACTGACTACTCGAAGGGGTTAGTCACAATGAGGGACTACGTTTGGGCGAGAGCGATAAGATCAGATGAACGCTCCCCGATGTTGCCCAACAGAACGTGTCGGAGTGGACGTAGTGCATTCCCCCGCTTGATCCCATTCTATCCCCCCCTTTAGTCCCGAAGTGGACTGAGCGGTCATCTTCCAGGCACGTGTTCGCGCTGCTCTGCACGTTGTCCGCACGTGAGGGGGGAATGGAATTTCCATCCTGTCATCCGCAAGGCAAAACAAATTATGTGCGATCGGAATTTATTTTTTCATTTTCCGGCCGGCCGTGTTCGATGTGGTGTTCTACCCCACCCCATGTTCCTCGCATCGAGCCCCCCTTCCCTGTGGAATATTCTCCCGAACACGTTTAAAGACGAGGGCATTGTTTCGAATAAAATTGCTTCCCTGTGCTGTTGGTACGCGATATCAATTTGAAAAAGTGGCCACGCACATTTCACCTTCCCGGGCATTATCTCCCTGGCCGTAAAATAAAAGGGAGTTTGGGCGAAAAGTTTCGAATATTTTTACTCGATTCCCCATGGGAAGAGAAGAGGTAAAAAAGCATCCCATTTCTGTTCGTTCCATTTCTTCCTATTAGGATGCTGCGGTTCTCCCAAATAGTACGAAGGTCTGGAAGGATCCGTTGTTGGCTGTCCACGAAGAAAAAAACTGATTTATGTTGGAGTATGTTTTCACTCGTGAACTTAACGTGTTATGTAGCCAAATTCGATGGCGCGTATATCCTGCGAAAAAAAAAATCCCACCTCGAACTCTCGAACCGTTCGTTATTTTCAACGAACTCGTGGACGCCGTACGTTACCTCGAGGCGAGCATTTCGGTTTATTTATACATTCTGTCAAACAGATTAGTGCAATTAGATGACAGCGAGGAGACATCCGAAGTACGGAGAACAGAGATGCAATAAAACAACGGTACAGGTAACATAAACTTAATTATATGAACACAGTGCTATTAAATACATAAAAGAAAAATTACGGAAAAATAAAATCAACATGCAACCATAGAGAAAGCAGTTAAAATCTCAGTATCCACTTCAAAAATTATAAAATAACGAAAAACTACTAAATTGTCAGGTAGGTAATTAATTAACGTCGCACTGGAGCAACACAACGGGCTATTGGCGACGGTCCGGGAACCATCCCCATGGGAAATATCCGAGGACAATACCACTTCATTTTGAACCACGGTCAGATGACGAGGCAACACCTGAGCTGGCACCCCACTCTCCAAATTTCCACACCACACCAACGTGATGACATTTGAGGCCACGACAGATTTCAAAAACACCAGCCCCCGTGAACACGATGGTCATTAGTTGGACCGAGTTTCGAACTCGCAACCCTCCGGTTGCTAATCTGCGACTCTTCCAACCGGGCTACCGCGGCCCTAATTGTGAAAGGAAACATCAAGGTTTGGTGGTAAACAATCGATAACTAACTCTTCTAGCAAACTAGGTTCGATTTCATTATGTACTTGATAGGATTGGGAAACCGTGCCTGAAGCTCTTACGCTGTTTATTATTATGGGGGCACTTTATATGGTTCTTTCATGCGTTTTTATAATTCCTAAACGTTTTCCCATACGATTAATCCCTTGAACTACCTCCTTGTCTCACCTTACTCCCCTACTCGCAAGAATACCAATTGAGGAAATAATCAAGCACCTGTTGGCGCAGCCTGACCAAATATGGCCTTAGCCATAAAACCGCAAAACAACCAAGTACCTTAACCCTCTGCATTCGTCGGGGCAGAATATCATTCCCTTCTTTGGTTACGGCAGCCGGCCCAACGGCTTTACAGACTACTTACTGAAACCGGCCGAAACGGCCTTTACAATGTTTTCCCCCACGAGGAGAGGGAAAATGTGTCGTCCCATTATCCCCTAATGTGCCGGTTTCTAGTGTCGGGTCGTGGGTATGCCTATAGAAGGGACAGATTCTTCCCGGGTAAACTGAAAGGGCGGTGGTGACATTTTAAGTGTATCTCTTTTCATTTACTCAACCTCTCATAGACTATATGCTCGAAGATAAACAATTTGCGAGGTTCCCCGTCGATAACCCTGACATCTCTGTCAACGGGGAGATAAGGCTATTCACGCGCGGGTCTCTGTAGCACAGACAAGAAGGGGGTGGAAATCGTAATGGGCTTCGGCGATTCTTCAGGAGTTTGAGGTCTGAAAGAATCCGAGCCTTTTGTAAGGAGGGGACTCGAAACTTCCGGCCGGTCTCTGTATCCAGAGGGTTAATCCACCGCCCTCAGTGGCGCATCTTTAGGTGTGTACTGGCTTCACGGACCCGAGGTACTCAAGTGATCTTTTCTTTTCCCATGAGGTTCAGTCTTTAGTAAACACGGAGTCTCCCTGGATACCCAAAAGATCTGTTTATTCCTATAACTCTGTTCTCCCAAATTCATTTTCCCTCCTTTTCACGACATCTTTTACTTGACGTTGTCTTGCATTTGGCTCAACTTGCCAAATAGGCCCCTTGCGCCATAAAACCCCAAAGCAATCTACCTAGGGGCTCGCACGCATACATCCGTTCAACAACCTGCACTCTCCCCTGCATGAATTCTAACCAGTCTTGACCTTGACCACAGAATCTCCTTCGATTCTCTGACCCAACAGATGCGGTTATTCAGCCTCGTGTTCTGTGGTAAAAACAGCACTCGGAAGTACCGTGACGCTAAGAGGATTAAAAGCCTTAATATACACAGAATACTAATACACGTAGCGTTAACCATTTCAAGGGCGGGGCACCAGACTCCCTTTTCCGGGCACTGCATATTAAGCGGAAGTGTTCTAAATTTGGATTAAGCCTTTGGAATTAAAGATCAATTTTCTTTCTAAATTGAGTCACCCGTAGTGGAAAGGTTATAGCGAACGATATCCTTCATGCTTGTCGACGCAACAAAGAATTGATGAGAATTCTTTATTGAATACAAAAAACAATCATCCAATCCATTTGGTTAACATGATAATAAATTAAGAAAACCATGGTCTATCCGACCAATCTCTCGTACAGAGAGAACACAGACGAATACAGAAAAATAGTTTGGACAGTAAGAGAATATATACGTTCACAATCGCCACAGCCAATAGGAACCGGTGGAAGGAAAACTGAAAAAGAATGACACCAGACGGCACAAACTACTAATGCATATTTTGCTGAAAACTCTGTTTAATAGAAACCAACACTTAAGAGAATTGTCATGTGTAACGTGATATAATGGCTTCAGTTGGGGGGTCCAGTCACCTTGAAACACCTCAAGCTGCCGAATCCAGTGTTGCATTGAAAAAGATGCAACTTGCACACTATCGAACAGCTCTGGTCATCGTCCATGATGTTACTGCGATCCACTTTGAGTTCCCGAACAAAGTGGCTCAGTCGGTATGCCCATTGCGCTAGCTACTTGCGAGTTTTAGGCGGCGCAGGTTCAATTCCTGTCAGGCGCATTACTCCCTGGGTGTATTTATCTCTTCTGTGTCAGTAAAAACTTTCATTGCGTGTATTACTTGATATTCTATGTCTTGTGTCTGGCACAGAATTGCCAAATAGGGCCCTTGCGCCTTAAAGCCCCCAAAACCAACCAATCGAATAGAGGCTGGCTGTTATTCCAACAGTATTTAAAAATAGCAACTGTTATTAATATTAACTCTTGTTGGTAAATGTTATCGTGATAGCAATGGAGCAATTTAAATTGAATTACGTTTTATTTTTTTTAAATTGATGAATTAAAAAGTTCTCAAATTGCAGATATTTCAAAAGCCGTTAAATCTGGTTTCTAGCTGTTAGTTAATGTTGGCTGTTATAACATGTGTTCTCGCAAATTAGCAATAACCGTTTATACTGTTATCGAAAAATAACAGTTTTGCCCATCTCGAGTCGCGACAACTGGCAGAGCAGCTTCGAGACTTCGATAGGCGACATCACAAAAGTGCATAGACGTTACAGTTCAATCGAGTGGCTTTTGACGTTCTCGCGTCTGATTAAAAACCTCCCCTTGGAGTCCATATTTGTGGTGCTTTGGCGTCTGGCGTTCGTCTCCAGTGCACGTGCATCGGAAGTCGGGCCGTCCGATAAGTGTTCTTGAGCGGAAGTGACCCAAGTGGAGCGGAAGTTCGGCCTGTCGATAGGCGCTCGTTTCGATAATTAATCTTTCCGTTGCAACAAACGGAGAAACGGGCGATGCTTATTTGAGGAGGTGGCCTCTTTAGAATCGAGTCCAAGGGAATCGGTTCCTGATTTAAAGTTTTATGGGTTGTTAATAGGCAGGGTCGGTATCTTGATATTTTAAACTTTTCCTTGAAATTATACACTGCTGGCCACCCAAATTGCAACACCAAGAAAGACAAGAGATATCACAACAAAATTTATTTTGTAGATAACATGTTGACCAAGTATCAAATGATTAAATTTATAGACTTCTGTGAAGTGTGGTTCCTGCCAAAATCAGTAGCCAGAGTAGCCGCCATTGTTGGAGATCACCGCTGCCACACGCCTCGGCATTGATTCAAAGAGACTTTGGATGTGTTCTTGGGGTACAGCAGACCAAGCAGCTTCCACACGTTGCCAAAGTTGATCTGGTGTGGCAGCTGGGGATGTATTCTGGGTCAATCGTTGAGCAACCATGGACCACATGTTTTCTATCGGCGAAAGATCCGGAGAGCGAGCTGGCCAGGGAAGCAATTCAATCTGGCGATTGACGAAGAACCCTTGGACAATGCGTGCCACGTGTGGTCGCGCATTATCCTGTTGAAATATGGCTGTGGGCAAGCCCTGAAGGTAAGGAAGGACAACTGGCTCCAACACCTCGGAGATGTAGCGCTGGCTGTTTAAAGTACCGGCAATGCGTACTAGAGGAGTGCGAGAGTGATATCCAATACCGCCCCATACCATAATACCCGGTGCAGGACCAGTGTGGCGGTGCATAACGCAGCTGTTCAGCATCCTCTCTCCACGGTGTCTCCAGACTCGAATCCGACCATCGTGGTGTTGCAGACAGAAGTGTGACTCGTCATTAAAGACAATTTCATTCCATTCTGCCGTCCACATCCTTCTTTCATTGCACCATTGGCGGCGGAAACGTCTGTGGTTCTGCGTCAAGGGTAGACGAAGCAATGAACGTCTTGCGGACAGACCACTCTGCTGTAAACGGCGTCGAATGGTACGCGCAGACACTGGATGATGCGGTACAGACTGAATGCGCTGTGCTATGGTTCGTGATGTGGCTGAGCGATCCGTCACTGCCATACGCACAATATGCCTGTCATCACGTGAAGTGGTGCACTGAGGTGGATGCGATCGAACACGTCGGTCCGTCATATCCTCCTGCATCCAACGATCACATATCCGCATTACAGTTGTTTGGTTTCGTCCAACACGACTACCGATTTCCCTGAAAGATAATCCACAATTTCGGTAGGCCACTATCCTTCCTCTGTCGAACTCGGATACTTGATCAAAAGATGATCGCTGTTTTCTACGAGGCATAATTGATCGGTTTTTTTGAAAAAACCACAAGAAAAACACAATTGCCGTACTTGAAATCGTCGAAATCTCCAAGCCTTAAATAGCGCTTTGAAGTGGCGCCACAGGCGCGCGTGATGTGCGTCTGCGCTGAAATTCTAATCATTTGCATATCTCACCTCCGCTAATGCATGTTGTAAATTTCATATTATTTTGCATGCTTCCTTCAGGGTGTTGCATTTACGGTGGCCAGCAGTGTACTTGGGGATTTCTCTAAAATATGGTCCTTAGATTTCTCCGAAAATGCCATAAGAATTCTCTAAAAATGACCTTAGTATTCTTAAAGATGACCTTGGTATTCTTAAAAAATAACCTTCGTGTTCTGGAAAAATGATGTTGGGGTATTCTTAAAAAAATTATGTTAAAAAAGTGATGGTATTGTGTTCTTAAAAAATGACTGGTATTCTAAAAAGTAACTTTGGTGTTCTTGAAAAATGACCGTGTTAAAAAATGATAGTGTTCTAAAAAATGATGGTATTCTTGAAAAATGACTTACGTGTTAAAAATGATGTTGGTATTAAAAATTGCTCTTGGTATTCTTAAAAAATGCTCTTAGTATTCTCAAAATGTGCCTTTAGTAATGAGGGACATGTTCCTCAAATATGATGGTATTCATAAAAAATGACCTTGGTATTAGAGATGACATTTGTATTAGAGATGATGTTGGTATTCTTAAAGATGACCTTGGTAATCTTAAAAATGACATTAATATTCCTAAAATGTCCTTGGTATTCCTAAAGAAAATATCATTAGTTTTCCCCAAAAAAATTCTCTCTGTATTCTAAATAAGTGCCCTTAGAATTCTCTAAAATCAGTCTTCCTCAACATGGCCTTAACGTACCCCAAAAGAATACTTAAAAATTTTTCAATTCCAATGCTTGAATTGATATGAGGAGGCTCTTCGACGCCACTGGGGACCCTGGTCCACCCCCTTACGGGGGGGTTGTTCCTGATGCAGAATGTCCCTTTCACTAGGGCCGGTCCCCTCTTCCGGGGCCGCAGCCCCTCTCATTAAGATGCTCTTAATGAGGGCGCTGCGGACGGAAGGCTTAAGGGCGGTTTCACTCTCCACATGTTCTTCAAAACAGCCATTGCTGTGTTTAGGTATTGAGGGAAGTCGTATTTTAGTCGACCTTTGCTTTAACCTCTTCTGGCCCGAAAATAACATCCCCAGAATACGCTTAACTCCTCGATACATCGTGTTTCTTTGGAGGACAAGAAAAAAAGCGTGATATAGCGAGGGCAAATAAAAACAGAAATAAAGACCAAAATTAATTCTGTTTGCCTTTTGGTACAGCTTGGGCAAGTATGGTCATAAAACCCAAAACCAACAAACCTAAAATATTCTTCAAGGTACGCATTTTTTTATCTAAAGTTACGGTCCATCCAAAGGTCTTAAACACGGAGGCTGGTGCGCGTTAAATTTATCATGGTCTCGAATGTCCTCACGTTGGCGCGGTGGGGAAGTTTGGAGAGAGGGGTGCCAGCCAGCTCAGGTGTTCTCGTCATCTGTCCGTGGTTCAAAAGGTGTTGTCCTCGGATCTCTGTCCGTCGCCAACAGCCCGTTGTGTTGCTCCAGTGCGACGTTAATTAACTACCTACCTTATTTAAAGTTATATGAAGCCACATGTTAAACGCAGAATCGATGGTAAAACCATTTAACACAATATAAAGTAGAATAACTTCGAAATAAGAAAATTCTTGTATTCAGACTTTTTGAAACACCCTAATCCTACTAATTCAGTTTGAGAAAACTTCCGAATCTCAATTCTTATGAAAGGGGTTGAGATTTTCCATCTGCTGGTTCTCTAATCGGAGGACAAAAAAGGCGATATAGCAGTATGCGCGATATTTCGATGAACGACGTAACGAAGGTTTACTGGGAGTAAATAATTGATTTGCTATTTGAGGTACTTGTATTCTCGGAAATAATAAAGTGTTAAATGTTAAAAATCTTAATGGTGTGTCTGAATGAGGAGCAGCAGGCATTAATGGATATACTTTAGCATTTTGATTGCAAAATATAGTCCTTAATGTACTGAAACGGCTACTCCAGTAATAAAGAAGTTAAAGAATGGAATTCTGAATAATTTGCATTTCGCAACTCATTTTTCATGGTTAAAAACCTTAAGACTTTATTTCCGGGGCTATCGGTGATTTTTAAATAACAAAAGTTAATAAGGAAGAACAAAATAAAATTTTAGAATGAGTTGCCGAACTTCCGGTGTTTCCAGAAACAGTTCGAATATCACTAGATTGCTTGGGTTGCATATAGTGTCGTTTTCATTGATAATATTCTGGATTTTTAACCCACACATCATCTCTTTCGTCACTTTAATAGCGTTAATCTACAATGGACTTCAAAGCACAGTAACTTCTCGTTACATCTTGCGGGACATTGAGATTATCCATGGGTCGTGAAAGCTTGTTAGAAATAAAAAAATTCAAAATATTAATACAAATTACATGTTTTATAATTGAAATTTGTGAAATTACAAGTTATACACAACATTTTAAACATAAAACTAAGTGCGTTAGCATATTTTTGAAACTGAAAATTTTCAAAAAGTTTTGGTCGATGTATTTATTTGTCAATTACGATGAATCGGTCTGTCCAAATTCGAAATCAGTCTTCAGTTTTAAAAGAATTCCCTGAAATTCCCATCTGTTGAAGGTGGATGTTGTTTTCCCTGCACTTCGAATGCGCTAGCGGTGAAACAACTTTTACAGAGAAGCAACCTCAACAGTGCAACCGACCTTCATTCTATAGAATGCGTGACGTGGAATCCAAAAGTCAAAGCTGATCATATCGTTTGGAATCCAAAAATGGGTCGCCTATGATTGCTTTTCAGACATAATTTTCGTACTTTAAAACGCATCATGAAATGTTATCCTAAATCAAACTCAATTGATTAGTTTCGCGTAACAGTACTTGTATTTGTATGTGATTTCTTTTAAAGTTTTTTTTATAAAAATTCATGTTCTGTTATCATTGGTTAGAAAATTTATTTATTATTAGCATTGTTTTTTTTAATATTTTTTATCGACTGTGAACTTTTTCTCACATATAAGTATTTACGAAATATTTATAATTGTATCTGGAATTTCGTGTTTTGGGTTCTACAGAAAATATATTTTTCTCTCTTAAGGGCCACTTTTTCAACATTTTGAACACTCAACTGCATTTTTATTTATCCGAAGAAAATGGACAGAAGTTCTTAGTAGGAAGTGTCATTGTTTTACTAAGCATGGTTTTCTTTGTCCCCTTTATAACAACACAAATTGTGGCATTTGAACAAAACAGATGCAGTCCTTCCTTTGCTTGTGTAGCCTTTTTTATAGAGCATACTTTGTTGCTATTAATTCTTGACCGGTACAAAACAAAAAATCCCCATGTCTTCAAAACATTCAATACCCTTGGTTCTCCGAGATGATCTAAATGAATGTAAGTGATCGAAAGAGATCTGTATATTCAGGACAGACTGGAAAGCGATTTAACATGAATAACACCTATTTTGTAGATGTACTGAATTGACTAATTTAGTTGATGGCCTAGAAATTACATCGAACTTCTAATGAAATAGACAGCATGTGGGAGAAGTCACTAGTAAGATCTCAGAAGGATAAGTCACGTGGGCCTATGATTCGGCAGCATGGCCATATATGGCCCTTGCGCCATAAAACCCCAATACCAACCAAGCTTACGATTCGACTATTTTCTATTCGCCCATGTTCTATCGAAACGCAGACTAGTGTTTATTATCACACTTTAAGCAATCAATAATTTATGCCCTATTAGGAATCGTGCTTCCCCATAACCATGTGACAGATCTTCAAACCGAGCGACCGGAACAATTAGCATAAAGCTGTTTGCATAGGCTCCGTCTATTTCATTTTAAGATCGATGGTGACGTCAGTTTGCGTGGTTTGCGGTTTTCTACAGGTCCTCCCTCCTTGAAGTTGCCTAGTGGTGAAATATTTCGATAGCTGGGAGACCCTTTTTATCAAAAAAATTAGCCTTTACACTTCCACACCGCCCGCTGAAGTAGACATTTTCACAATTAACCTGAAAGTTGAAGAGAAATTTGAGTTATTCTCAACCCTTTGGGGAGTCGCGGTAGCCCGGTTGGAAGAGTAACGGACTAGCATCCGGAGAGTTGCGAGTTCGAATCCAACCAGACCGTCGTGTATAGAGGGCTGGCGCACGTTCAATCTGTCGTGGCGTCAAATGTACTCACGTTGGCGTGGTGTGGAAGTTTGGAGAGTGGGATGCCAGCTCGGGTGTTGCCTCGTCATCTGACCGTGGTTTTAAATTACGTGGTGTTGTCCTCGGATCTTTCCCTTTGGGATTGATCCCGGACCGACACCAATAGCCCATTGTGTTTCTCCAGTGTGACGTTAATTAAATACTTACCTACCTACCTGAACTGTTTAGAGCTCACATTCTTATTCGCCGAAAGAAAAGTTATTTTGTGGTATTGAAGTTGTTTTTAGAATAGGTCAACTTACTTTGTAGTTCAATTTTAATAGATTTTTTTAATGTAACCATTTTTTGGGGGAACCCCATTATAATTTTTCTCCTTATTACCGAGACAAAATTAAAAAAAAATTAATTTCAGTACACATGAGAAGAAAATAGAACTAGAAGTCAGTTATCCATCAATGCGCGCTCAACATATGATAAGGAAAATATGACAACAAAGCAGCAAGATTGCTGAAAAATGCTCTAATACCGAAAACAAATAAGAATAAAAACCCTAAAGTCAAAATACACGCAACAATAAAGAGCTTCGACAAAAAACCCTCGTAAATACAAGAGAACTAACCCCAGAACAAGCAATAGAGGAAGAACGGGATACTTCATGGTGAGTCCGAATGGTCGTTGTTAATGTTAACAGAGTAATGTAGAGTTAATGTTAACTATTTTAACCCCATTCATATAACATCAAATAAAACAATCGTAGCCTTTGGATGGAATTCGTAAGAATCGTTTTTGTAATCGTTTCAACTTCGTGCCTGAAGTCAACTAATGTAATAGTTTTTAAAGTGCTGGAAACTTTCCCCACCATCTATTGGTAACGATAAAAATACCAGTAAATAATTGGATGATGTCTTTTGTATGGTTCCGAATTGAGCACTTAAGTTGCAGTGTTTTTCAATTAAAATCTGCGATGTCGTTTTGTGCCTCATCCCCAAAGATTAAAAGCATTTTTAGGCGATCCACATGTAAGTTCTATTTCTCTAACCACACTAAACTCAAACCATATCAGGCGATAACATAGGATTTATTACACTGCCAAATGCAGAACGGAAAGAGAAGAGAAGAGAACTGAAATGAATACTCCTTCCACACACTGCAGACGATAAGAGAGCTAGCGGCCCTGAGGTCTCCTGGTCAGCTTCATTAATATTCGAACAAAAGCCATTTTTACTTGTGGCTGAATTTCTCTTTAATTTCTCTCCCCCAAAACTTCCAATTATTCACCGAAGTGGGTGGGGGAGGGAATAGTATCGTCTGACAAAGAGGGGGGCATTATGGCATCATTACGAAAGTAAACAAGGAAAGCAGCTCTATTTCCATAATGCGCGGGAAAAGGCACTCCATTAGGGGGAAGTGCAGAACAGGGTTGCCAGATATAAAGGAGAAAGCTCCCGACTCCGTTGTTGAAAAACTAACTTGTAATTTAAAGTGTGAGAGAAAAATTAATGGGTTTATTATTTCAAAAACTTATTGATTAATTGTAATTTTCTTTAGATAATAAAATATTGAAGTTGTGTTTCTATTTCTTATCCTTATCGAGCCAATTTCTTAACATTCCAAGCTCAAGATAATTCCACCAACTTTCCCCAGGGTTACATACAATGTTGGGGGAAAATTCAAATATCATGTATTGCAGTTATTTTTTGGATAACAACTGATAGAAAGACGAATATCCCAATAAAGGAATAGGGCAGCGGTAGCCCTGTTGGAAGAGTAACGGATTAGCAATCGGAGGGTTGCGAGTTCGAAACTCGATCCAAACAAAGACCGTCGTGTTGGTGGGGACTGGTGTACGTTCAATCTGTCGTAGCCCAAAATGTCCTCACGTTGGCGTGGTGTGGATGTTTGGACAAAAGGTGCCAGCTCAGGTGTTGACCTCGTCATCTGACAGTGGTTCAAATTGACGTCTTGCCCTCGAATCTTTCCCTAGGGGATCGATCCCGGACCGTCGCCAATAGCCCGTTGTGTTGCTCCAGTGCGACGTTAATTAATTACCAATAACTTACTGTGTGTATTTCTCCTGTGTCTAAAACTTTTCTTGCATGTGTACGTCCACTTTTTTGAGGTTGTCTGTCGTGTTTGGCGCAGCTTGACCTAATGTGACTATTTCGTCATAAAACCCAACTCAATAAAAGATACACCGCGGTCAGAATTGATAGCTCACTAATCATAAGACATATTTCTTTATCGAAAGTCAACCGGTAAGTAGGTATTTAATTAACATCGCGCTGAAGCAACACAACTTGCTATTGGCGACGATCACGGATCAATCCCAAAGGGAAAGAATCGAGGACAACACCGGGGCCGTCGTGTCTCAGTGGTTATGTCCACTAGCAACCTTCGAGTCGTAGGCGGCGCAGGTTCGATTCCTGCCAGGTGCATTCCTCCCTAGGTGTATTTCTCTCTTTTGTGTCAGTAAAACTTTCAATGTCTGAGTGGTCACTTGATATTGTATTGTGTCTGGCGCAGCATGGCCAAAATATGGTCCTTTGCGCCAAAAAACTCCAAAACCAACCGAGGACAACACCACTTAATTTTGAACGGTCAGATGACGAGGTCATACCTGAGCTGGCACTCCAAACTTCCACACCACGCCAACGTGAGGACATTAGACACCACGGCAGATTGAACGTTCACCAGCCCCCTTGTGCACGACTGTCTTTGGTTTGATTCGATCTCGTAACCCTCCGGTTGCTAATCCGTTACTCTTCCAACCTTGCTACCTGTCGTGGGAATGATGCTAATTTTCAATCCCGAAATGCAGCCAGTTCAAAATTTCATCGCCCAACGAGTTGATAAGTAGCCCAAAAGGCGCATCCGCGCCCAATTTGGCAACTCTGGTGTAGAACCCCTCTTCAAAATTACCTGCCATTTATTTTCATTTTTGAGACCCCCTTCCGCTATCGTTTGGCTCCTTGATGAATCGCACTGCGGGTCGTATTAATATTCGCGAGGGGAGGACGAGGCTAATGCATCAATTGTCTCTTCGCAGCGTCTTGTTAACAAGATCGCACTTGGGCTGCCTGTAATTACTTGGGATGCCCTGCGAAATGGTTTCTTGCGTAGGCCGGAGGAAGGTTTTGCGTTCAAGTTTTAATCCCTCCTTTTCGATTGAAATTCTTTTCCATGCGATACATAAAAAATAAGGCTCTGTGTCAAACTTTTATGCTAAAACATTCAGGAGCCTCATCAACTGGTATTGAATCCATTTACAGCTATCCATAACTGTTAGCGCGACAGCTGTGTAACTGGATAACTTAACTGTCCAAGTGCTAAGTTGGAGAGTTAAGTTATCCAGTGATCCATGTGATCCAGTAATCCATGTGATCCATAAGTTATCAAGTTATCCATATGATATCACGTCCAAGATCTGGTTAATTTTCCTAATGACGAATGTCTCATCCAGACAAAACTGTTCCATTACTCAAAAGGGGGAGCGTCATGGCTCAGTGGGTATGCCCACTGCGCTAGCAACCTTCGAGTTGTATGCGGCGCAGGTTCGATTCCTGTCAGTACCATTCCTCCCTGGGTGTACTTCTCTCTTCTGTGTCAGTAAAATTTTCATGGTGTGTGTGTATATTACTTGATGTTGTATGTCTTGTGTCTGGCTCTGAATGGCCATGTAAAAAACAAAGCAAAACCAAATTGTCCTTCGCCCACAGGGCCGTGGTAGCCCGGTTGGAAGAGTAGCGGATTAGCAGCCGGAGTGTTGCGAGTTTGTACACGACGGTCTTTGGTTGGATTCAATCTGTCGTGGCCTCAAATGTTCTCACGTTGGCGTGGTGTGGAAGTTTGGAGAGTGGGTGCCAGCTCAGGTGTTGCCTCGTCATCTGACCGTGGTTCAAAATTACGGTGTGTTGTTCTCGGATCTTTCCCTTCGAGGGTTGATCCCGGACCATCGCCAATAGCCCTTGCGTTGCTCCATTACGACGTTAATTAAATGCCTACCTGCCCTCGTTTTCGTGTTTGGCGCAGCTTGGCCAAATATGGTCTTTGCGCCATAAAACCCTAAACCAATATCGAACGAGGATAATATTTATATTGGAGGTGGGCAGGGGGAAAGGTTAGAAATTTTAATTTAAGTTGTATGTATACACTAGAAATCACGAAAATTGACCAAAATATCGATCTATTTTTAATAATTTAAAATAGTGTCCAACCTCTTATCTTTCAAACGATACCAAGATCTTGTAAATATTCGAAAGAGTTTTCAAGTAACAAGGGTTTGTGTTAGGTACTGTCACCTTAGACAAGCACATTTCCAAAACTTGAAACTCGATTTCTGAAGAACTGATTTTGCAATAGGATGCTCCTTTCGCACAGTGATAAACAGTGAATTGATCTATTATAATTACTTTTGTGTCATTATAATCTATATAATACAGTGGATGGTTTGACCCTCAGTCGAAGTTATTGGTTAAGAAATGAATTTTTAGTCGATTTTTAAATGTTGAAATTCCTGAAAAAATCTTGATTTTTTAGTTCGTGAAAAAAATTGTAAAAAAGAACGTATTCCCTCTAGCAACTTGATTGAGGGTCAAAACACGAAGAATAATATTAGGAATAATTTCCAACAGGAATGGTCCTTCTGAACACATTAGAATTTGAGATATCACTGTTAAAAAAACATGCTAATTATCTAAATTAGATAATGAATGAGTAGCTTAATCAGAATTTTTCACACTGAAATGAGTTTAAACACAACCCAATGACCCATTGTGAAAAATCTGGATTTTTAAAGTCAAAATTTTAAAAAAATGTTCTAGTGTATACATATACTTTAACGTGCGTATAAATCACACGTGCCTTTCTTCCGAGTCCGTCACCCTTTAACGACACTCCTAACAAAACGGATCGTTTGGCGACCTCTTCCACGAACATAACAAAACGTCTTCAGGTTGCAGCAGAAGCGGACGCCTCTAATCTCCAATGAACGAGGCGTTTTGTGCAGCAGCAAGCAGTGTCCGCGCGACTTAAGAATCGAGCCGTTTGGAAAATCCTTATTAATAGCCGCACACCTCTTAATAAAAGCCCACTCCGGGGGGGGCAACCCGTTTCCTCCCCCTCTTTCGGATCATTCTTTCCGCGAGGGGAATCTTGGAGCGAGCTGTTGTTTCGCTAAGGAGACAAAAGGGACGAGTTTTTTTTGCTCCGGAGCCTGTGACGATGAAGATTAAGTCTCGGGAAGGAGACCCGCCCCCTGAGACTCGGCTTCTCAGCTGGTCCCGGCGTTAATTGCTAATTGTGAAAAAAGGGGGCCGCTTACGGGAGTGACAGATGGGCCCCCCTGTTATAAATTAACTCCGAAAAACTCCCCTCCGCTGAAAAAAAAAATCGAGAACCGGTTTCTTGAGGAGAAGAGTTTTTTTCTCGTATGGGATGACATTTTCAGTTTTTTGCCGAGTCGTTCGCGTTGACAAAAAGCTAGTTGAGTGAATAAATAAACGGGTGATCGAGACAGAAATTATACAGTGTTCGTAGATACACTATCTGGTCATTCGTCACCGGATAGAGGAATGACCATTGGAGCCCACAGGTTTGGACATTCAGTCCGTGACATTTCCAACAAATTTCACATACCCCGCTATACAGAATGGTGTTATTTTGAAATGAAAGGGAGAGGGGGTTATGATATGCAAACCCAGACCCAGTAAACCGACTAAATTGACAGATCGGGACCGCCGAAGCCTGAAACGTGTGAAGTCAAACCGCAAGGCTTCCTTAGAAACGGTGGCAGAAAAATTTCGATCGGCTTCGTCTAGTGATCGTACCTTTCGCCTGGACATCGTGGCACTTGGTTTTCATGGCCGAGCAGCAGTTCACAAGCCAAATATCACTTCTCAATGCGACCCGTCGATTACAGTGGTGCAAAGAACGCCGTCACTGGACTAGACCAATGGAAAAGCATCCTATGGAGTGATGCATCACGCTACCAGTTGTGGCAGTCCGACGGACGTGTGTGGGTTTGGCGAATGCTCGGCGAACGATATTTACAGGACTGTCGTACCCACAGTGAAATTCGGAGGAGGTGGGATCATGGTCTGGTCCTGCCTTTCGTGGTATGGTCTTGGTCCTCTTGTTTTAATTCCTGGAACCATGAATGCCGAGGCGTACAAAACAGTTCTGGACAATCCTGCACTACCGACACTTTGGTATTGGTCCATACCTCTTTCAGCAGGACAATGTTCCATGTCATCCAGCAGGTGTTATTAACGCGTGGTTTGAGGAAATGGGTGTGGAAAAACTTCATTGGCCATCCCAAAGTCCAGATCTCAACCCCTTTGGGGTGAGTTAGAGCACTGGTTGAGAGCCAGGCCACCTCGGCCAAGAAACACCACTGAGTTGTTTACCAATTTGAAAGATGAATGGAGCAAGATTCCTTCAGAAACGTATCGAAAATGGGTGGAAAGTCTTTCTCCAAGAATTGCAGGCGTCATTGCGGCGAAAGGTGGCCTTACCCGATGGGTCTGCTTTAACTTAATAGTATGGGGTGTCCGGTGACGAATGGCCACATAGCGTATTTCTAGTAGATGGTTGGCAACAGATCCCTCGTTTGAACCCTGATATTTACGGCGGAATTCACTTTGAGCCGCACTCATTCGAAAGGAATTAGTGTTGCCATTCTGATAAGTTGATTCAGGAATTAAAAATGTGATTTTCAGCAATGTTTTAGAAATTTGTATGGAAATCGACCGAGCTCTAAATTGTCTTTAACATTAAAATATACGCTAATTCTAACGATATTTATCTCCTATCTTCTCAAGTCCTGCTCCTCCTATTTGAATTCATCCCAACTAACCAACCAACTCTTTGCATCCGCGTACAGTTTTGCTGTAAATGCAATGAAAAGATTTAAAAGTGACATGAAAATATTACCCCGAAAACATTGGTGGAATACAAATTTCTAAAACAATCACATTTTTAATTCCTGAATCAACTTGTCAGAATGGCATCTGTATACAGTCATGTCATGAAAATACATTGAAAAGTATTTTTAAAACATGAGTTCTCATTTTAAAGGAGCGTACTGTACCGGACTACCTCGGCCCTAGCCCAATTGGGAGAACAATCGGAGGTTTGCGAGTTTGAAACTCGGTCCAGCCAAAGACGGGTCTGGTGAACGTTCAATGTGTCACGGCTTCAAATGTCCTCTCGTTGGCACGGTGTGGAGGGCCAGCTCAGGTGTTGACCTCGTCATCTGACCGCGGTTCAAAATGGCGAGGTGTCCTCTGATCTTTCGCTTCGAGGACCGGCGCTGTGTTGCTCCAGCGCGACATTAATTCGACTACCTGCCAACTTTCCTCATAACCACAGCACTGGATTCGTCCACTCGGTAGCAAGCTCTGATCTGTGCTGAGAGGAAATGTAGACCCGCATCAGTTCCTTTATGTTTCCTGCTGACCAGGGGTCGTGAGAACACTGCTCTGCTTGGTCTACATTGAAGTGGACACTCGAAGCCTCTGCGATGGATGGCGTCCGGAAAGCTAATCTTTCTCCTAACGATTAAGAATGCTCCCGTGCGGTGGCTGCGACACTCAAAAAGCCGCCACGACGCCCCCTCTCGGAACGACCCCCACGGGAACCCTGGGGAGGGATTTACAGAGACGGAAGAACTTTCGAGGAGGTGCGATCCTCCCACAAATCAAATTGTCTCCTCACCACCACGTGATGACGGCCTTCGTTTCTGTAAGGCACGAAATAAAGTGTCACGAAACAACGGAAATGCCCCAATCAATGGTAAATGTAAGCAATAAGGTACAATAAGATCTGCATAGACGTCTCTGCTCAATCAAGACGCCCAGTACTACTCTTCTTGAATTCAATAAATACACTGCTGGCCACCCAAATTGCAACACCAAGAAAGACAAGAGATATCACAACAAAATTTATTTTGTAGATAACATGTTGACCAAGTATCAAATGATTAAATTTATAGACTTCTGTGAAGTGTGGTTCCTGCCAAAATCAGTAGCCAGAGTAGCCGCCATTGTTGGAGATCACCGCTGCCACACGCCTCGGCATTGATTCAAAGAGACTTTGGATGTGTTCTTGGGGTACAGCAGACAAGCAGCTTCCACACGTTGCCAAAGTTGATCTGGTGTGGCAGCTGGGGATGTATTCTGGGTCAATCGTTGAGCAACCATCGACCACATGTTTTCTATCGGCGAAAGATCCGGAGAGCGAGCTGGCCAGGGAAGCAATTCAATCTGGCGATTGACGAAGAACCCTTGGACAATGCGTGCCACGTGTGGTCGCGCATTATCCTGTTGAAATATGGCTGTGGGCAAGCCCTGAAGGTAAGGAAGGACAACTGGCTCCAACACCTCGGAGATGTAGCGCTGGCTGTTTAAAGTACCGGCAATGTGTACTAGAGGAGTGCGAGAGTGATATCCAATACCGCCCCATACCATAATACCCGGTGCAGGACCAGTGTGGCGGTGCATAACGCAGCTGTTCAGCATCCTCTCTCCACGGTGTCTCCAGACTCGAATCCGACCATCGTGGTGTTGCAGACAGAAGCGTGACTCGTCAGTAAAGACAATTTCATTCCATTCTGCCGTCCACATCTTTCTTTCATCGCACCATTGGCGGCGGAAACGTCTGTGGTTCTGCGCCAAGGGTAGACGAAGCAATGGACGTCTTGCGGACAGACCACTCTGCTGTAAACGGCGTCGAATGGTACGCGCAGACACTGGATGATGCGGTACAGGCTGAATGTGCTGTGCTATGGTTCGTGATGTGGCTGAGCGATCCGTCACTGCCATACGCACAATATGTCTGTCATCACGTGAAGTGGTGCACTGAGGTGGATGCGATCGAACACGTCGGTCCGTCGTACCCTCCTGCATCCAACGATCACATATCCGCATTACAGTTGTTTGGTTTCGTCCAACACGACTACCGATTTCCCTGAAAGATAATCCACAATCTCGGTAGGCCACTATCCTTCCTCTGTCGAACTCGGATACTTGATCAAAAGATGATCGCTGTTTTCTACGAGGCATAATTGATCGTTTTTTTGAAAAAACCACAAGAAAAACACAATTGCCGTACTTGAAATCGTCGAAATCTCCAAGCCTTAAATAGCGCTTTGAAGTGGCGCCACAGGCGCGCGTGATGTGCGTCTGCGCTGAAATTCTAATCATTTGTATATCTCACCTCCGCTAATGTATGTTGTAAATTTCATATTATTTGCATGCATCCTTCAGGGTGTTGCATTTACGGTGGCCAGCAGTGTATATACAACGATGCAAGGAATTGAGTAGATATTTTTGAATTTTCTAATCTATATCCACGCTTTTCTAAACATTCTGCAGGTCCACGGTGGCCCGGTTGGTAGAATAGCGTATTAGTAAGCTGTGAGTTGCGAGTTCGAAACTTGATCCAACCAGACTCGTGGCCACAAATGTCCTCATTGAGGCGTGGTGTGTTAGTTTGGAGAGTAGGGTGCCAGGTCAGGTGTTGGCCTCGTCATCTGACCATGGTTCAAAATGACGAGATGTTTTCCTCGAATCTTTTCCTTCGGCATTCATCCTCGACCACAATAGCCCGTTGTGTTGCTCCAGTGCGACGTTACCCACCAACCTAAAACTATCTGCAGCAGTTCATGTGTAATTTTTTAAATTTCTATTATTGATTATTACTATTATTGATTATTATCTATTTTGATTGGTTCCAAAATAGACTTATCCGGTTGATTTTTGAAGTCTTGAGACCTAATGTGACTCCATAATTGCAAAAGTAAAATGTATGGTTAACTGTTTCCTATTCATCAAGCAAGTCTATTTTCAAGCAATTACATCAAGCAAGTCATCTGTTTTGTTGTGAAATTTTGCTTTACGAGTTCCGAATGACCCATGGGATGCGATTATTTGATTTCTGTAGAAATCTCCACAGCTACTTGCGGGGTATAATAAATTTTGACATCAAGTTTAAAATATTTTATATTTAAACCTTAAAACCTCTTCATCGGTTCAATGCACTCTGGGTTCAAATCCCGATGTGGTTCGGAATCCACTTCAACGCATAGGTTTTGGTCGAATTAAATCTATGAAACTAAGACCGATCCAACAGCTACTTCACAATTTAACGGAATGCAATTACAATTTGTTTTCTCCTGCAGATACTTAGAGGGTGTGGGACTGTAAAAAGCGTTCACTTCCGTCTGTAGGGGTTGGCCACGTGGCCTCTGAATGAATGAGTGCCCTAACGGGATGTGTGCCAAGTGTCAATCGATGGATCCTCTCAGCTGTTTCGATGATCGCCGCCCTTCATTCAGCCCTACGCCCTTAATGGATTTGTTTCACGCCCGCTTGCGCCCTGCATTCGGATTGCCCCTTTTCTTTTAGCTTTAGTCGACCATTCCTTTAAAACACACGGGGCCGCGGTAGCCCGGTTGCAAGAGTAAAGGATTAGCAACCGTGGGGTTTCGAGTTCGAATACAACCAAAGACCGTCGTGTACGAAAGGGGGCTGGTGCACGTTAAATCTGTCGTGGCCTCAAATGTCCTCACGTTGACGTGATGTGGAAATTTGGAGTGGGGTGCCAGCTCAAGTGTGACCTCGTCACCTGACCGTGGTTCAAAATACGTTGTGTTGTCCTCGGACCTTTCGGTTTGATCCCAGACCGTCGCCTAAACCCTATTATGTTGCTCCAGTGCGACGTTAATTAAATTGCTAATTAATTACACCCACGCTTTTGATCTGTTTTCAACTCAGATTTGCCTTATGGGGGTGTGGGACACATGCTGTTCGTAACTAGGGGTCGAAATTATTTCGCTATGGAACGGTTTTGTATTCTACAGATTACTCACCCCTTCTAAGTCAATTGTTCACTGAATAATGTCAGTCTTCAGGCTTCGACGCTCCGTCCAGCAAGAGCCGGAGCGTTAACTACTCGCTTCCAAGCCGGCTTAAGGAAGTGATAGTTCTACCCTTAGAAATTACGCTCTTTCCGTATCTTAAAAGGGGCCCGGTAGCCCATTTGGAAGAGCAACGAGAAAAGCACGGAGGTCTTTGATTCAAAACCAGACACCGCTGTGTAGAGGGGAGCTGAGGCACGTTAAATCTTCCGCGACCTGAAATGTCCTCACGTTGACGGGATGTGGAACTCTGGAGAGTGGTAAGCAAGATGGCGTTGTTCTCGTCGTCTGACCGTGGTTCAAAATGACGAGGCGTTGTTCTCGTCATCTGACCGTGGTTCGAAATGACGAGGCGTTGTTCTCGTCATCTGACCGTGGTTCGAAATGACGAGGCGTTGTTCTCGTCATCTGACCGTGGTTCGAAATGACGTGACTTTGTTCTTGGATCTTTCCTTACCAGATCGATCCCTAACCGTCGCCAATAGTCCATTGTGTTGCTCCAGTTCAACGTCAATTAACTACCTACCGAATCTTTAAAGGAAGCAATAAATAGCAGTTAAAGAAAAGTGTAAAAGATAACTTTCATATCGAGCGCTTTTCGGATTTGGTGGAGTATCAGTTGTCGGACGGTATTGTCCGCCTACCAACAGGAAACTTGCGCTGTAAATCTGAACACCGTAAGGACAAGACGTACGGTATCAGCCTCTTCCGCCTCCTAAATCTCAACCCTATTAAAGAGACGAAAACCAGAAAGAATCTTAACAAAAGGACGCCCCAAACTTCCAACTTCGGTGCTGAAAGCGATTTCCGCGTTCTCCTGTGGAACACCGCGTTCCTCCGCTCACTTCGCCGCCCCACCCCCTCTCCGAGAGCACCCCCACCGATTGTCGGTCGGTCGGGAGGGAGTCGACCCTCACCGACAAAAGACGCGAAATATTAATTTCTCCCCGGTGGAGAGAAGCACAAAAGCTAGAAACACCAGGATGCGTTTTAATATGAGTTTTCACGCCCCCTAGAGGGGTGGACTGCAAGACTTTTCCTGTAGGGGAGGCTGCGACACAGCGTGAAAGGAATCCCTCCCCCTTCGGTTTTATCGTGTGTCCTGGGCGTGCGATGTTAGCACGTGTCGACGCACAAGTGTTTCCGGTCCTTTGAGACATCTCCCAAGGGACTGAAGAATAGTTTGTTTCCGTCGTCGTAGCGTTTTATTCGTACACGTTTTCGCGCTTGAGTTCTCATCGTCACCGTGTGTATGCCTACTGCGCTAGCAATCTTCGAGTTCTAGGCGGCGCAGGTTCCATTCCTGTCATGTGCATTCCTCCCTGGGTGTATTTCTCTTTCTAAAGTCGAATTCGCGTAAGTCGAGGTACCACTTTGCATACAAATACATATAAATTCTGTTTAATTGGGACCAAGGACTAACAAAAACACTAGTTTAGAAGAAAATATTTAATAAAATTGGAGTTCTTCATACGTATTAATACAAAATATTAAAAAATAAATGAGTTACGTAAAAAAGTTATTTCGATGTCGAGATGGCTTCATAAAATCTAACAAATTCCTCTGACGACACAATGCCTTTTTTTTACACGCAGAATTTCTTCGTAGCAAGCTGATATTTTTTATTTTCACCGCATCGAGAATTCTTTCTTAATCTTTTATGATTGTTCTTACTGTGGATTCCGGTAGCTCAAACTTTGCGAATTCACAAATTTTGATCCTGCTATCAAAATTCTTGATAATTTTAAGTTTACATTCCAAAGATATCGTTTTCCTTTTCTTACTAGGTGCAGGAGAATCAGATTTACTTCGTTTGGACGACATAGTTTTTGAAGGGTTTAGAAAACGTATAACAAAACAATTTTAACTTTCGTCGATCGTAGAATCGTAATCGTGCACGTAGAGTTCGCACGAAACGCGTCCAATGCGTATCACAGCTAGAGAAACACTGAAGATAGCGGACGGCAGTAAGGCCAAACGAAGAAATCAAGAACCGCGTAACTCCGAGTTCGCGTAAGTTGGGGTATTACTGTATTGTAAAGACAATTATATTATTTCGCAAGTACTGCAGCAGTCCTGCTACTTTAGAATTTATTTCACTCAAAAATTGATGCAAAGCAGACAATAAAAAATATTCTGTTCAACTGTAGAAATCCGGAATTGTGTCTTCCTATCGAGAGACTTCGCCAAGATTTAGAACAGCAGTGTTCTGCGGAACCTAACTAGTTTGAATGGATACGAGAACACATGAATCGAAGTGTCCTGGAACAAATCTGCACGGTTGCTTTCCTCCTGGAATCCCTCCTCCTGTCTCCTCGAAGCGAAACCGAATCTTTATGAGGGGGAACTTGGAGAGAAAACTATTTTCTTTTCCTCTCCCCGCAATCTCGAATAATTACCGTTTTGAGGTATGCGATAGTGTGCACGTGCCTCGTTCTCGAATCGATAATTGAAAAAAGATCTTGTTCCCAACCCCCCTTCGTTCGAAAGGACGCAGCAGTAATTGTAGAAGGGGGTTTCTCTGGTCGAACAACGTTGGGGAATTTTCCAGAATTAGTCTTACAGAAAAAGAACGGATTTGGGGAAATATGCGACTTCTCAGATTCCTCCCTAACGGCTGGTTTCTGCGAGCGGGGTGTTCCAAGTACTCCCCGTCCTCTCCCCCTTTACATTCTATGGCGTCGAATGACTCGAGGCACCCGGTTCGATTAATCGATTCGATATGAAGTTAAAAAAGTTTTTGAGTTTCGCAAGTTCCACCTTTCAACTCCTTTAAGATACTTTTATGTTCTCTTATTGTCCCTGTACTTCCGTGCTTGTCACAATGGCAGTGCAGTAACCCTTTGATATATTCGAAAGGTTCGATTTGCAGTCGAAGTCCCCTTCTTGGATTTTGGGATTGATCCCGGACCGTCACCAATAGCCCGTTGTGTTGCTCCAGTGCGACGTTAATTAAAATACCTCCCTAGGGAACGATTTATAAAGGTAAGCATTAGAGCGAGGAAAATTTACTTATCAGGAAATAAAATTATACGTGTTTCTTACTCAAAATTATGTAAAACTAATAAGGAGTATTTTTGTATATACGGTAGATCATTTCCGATTTCACTACCGGGTTTTGATCGATGACTATTGTAAAAACGCTTCAACGCGTGCTTGGGGTCCTTTTCTTATCTACCAGAGAGTGATGCTTTTTCATGGGGTAAATTTAGTTTACATTTATTTACACATTTTTCCAGGGTATCATACATGAGTCTGTACAGTTCCAAATATCTTGGAAGATCGCAGCGAAAAGAACTCTCGCACGTCCGTCCTCCCCCTGATCGAGCCCCATCATCCCTACAGTTCTACTATTTCTTTCTCCTATACCTGATGTCCGTTGGTCTTTGGAAACATTGAATGTTTCCATGATTTTGGAAACATTGAATTGTTTCCAAAAGTCTTTAACAGATATCTCACTGTTTTTCCCCATAGCTTCATTCAGATGTGCAAACGAACGCCTCGTGTAGTAAGCCTTGAATGTTTTGATGACTCCCTGGTCCATCGGTTGAAGCAAGCTGGTTGTGTTTGGAGGCAAAAACACAACTTTCACATTGCAGGAGAATCAGATTTACTTCGTTTGGTGGACATAGTTTTTTAAGGGTTTAGGAAACGTATAACAAAACAATCTTAACTTTCGTCGATCGTAGAATCGTAATCGTGCACGTAGAGTCCAATGCGTATCACAGCAAGAGAAACACTGAAGATAGCGGGCGGCAGTAAGGCCAAACGAAGAAATCAAGAACCGCGTAACTCCGAGTTCGCGTAAGTCGGGGTATTACTGTCTGTCTTTGATACAAATTGGGGTGGTAAAAATTTTCGAACCTAGTAACACAGCAGCTGTCTGATCGGTTGTCGGTTTTGGGGGCGAACCCAAAGGGAACCCCAATGAGGTAGTGGACTCTGATTTGAGCTGTTCACGTGTGTTCTGTAGCCTAGAAGCAATTTCTCCCTTTCTAATCCATACTACAGCATTGTGGGTTCGACTGTGGCGTGTTATGTAGAGCGACTGCGTCTGGAGCCGTTCAATTACATGTAACAGTTCGCTAGAGAGCATCGTTATTTGTAGGTTAGTTATTGACAACAAGGGGCGCATTCCAGACAGCTCGTGGCAACAATCCTTGCAATCAATTTTCGTCATTACCCAACTGCATGCGATGGCAACTCCACTCAAATCACTCCGCGATATCGTCTGCAAGTGAGTCCCACGGGATCGCACATTCTTCCGGAATCGATTGTCATTTACTTCACGCCCCGGAGAATGACAACACACCCGAGGGGGGGGGTCGAGCGAAAATATGATAATCCGAAAACGTGTTCTTCTGCTATCGTCTGCAGGAGAGGGGGCCTGATCGTGATCAGGTTCGGGAACGCCGTCACGTTTCCATTCGGGTTTTTTCCACCACCCCCTCTTTTCTTTCGATAGGGATGGGATGTTCGAAAAACTTCCTCCGTCGCATTGTCGTTTGCGGTCGGCGAAAGTGATGAATGTGCTTTGGTATTCCTGTTGGGTGGTATTAATGAAGGGAAGCGTGTGGAGATGGGGTGTGATTTTTTTTTCCCGATTTCCCTGCTCGATATGAACGGCGCCAACTTGTGGAAATCATTTGGGGGGGGGGTTCAAGTCAGGCCCCCCTCGAGTTCATTTGTAAGAATTTTCGAAACTCTTCATTCTTCGAAACTTCTCTTAAAAACCACCATTCCTTCCCTCTTCTCGTTGACCTAAAACATTATAAAAACGACACCTAAACATCGCTTAACCCTTTTGAGCCTAATGGGCATATACGTCCCATAGATTAGATTAGGTAAATAAATCCCACTTTTGAATGGGTTTTTACGTTTTTAGTGTTCTTAAGGAATTAGGGAATAAAAATATGACTCAAGAAACCTGGCAATACTTTCAGATTACAAATGGTGGACATGTTTTTGAGCACGCCCATTCATTCTGATGAATGAGTGACCGTGGTTCGGAAACAAAAAGATGGTACAAAATGAGACGTTAGTTTTCCAGAAGCCATTTCCCTCTACAATATGAACAAGAATGGAGTTGACCGCTGTGATGAAATGGCTACTTTTTAGGGTCATGGCAGAAAATCAGACAAGTGGTGGAAAAAGATTTTTTGGAAATTAGTTATGATTTCTGTTGTGAATGCATGGATTACGAAGTGTGATGTGGAACATAAAACAAAACCACTATTATCATTCATGGTCCCCTTAGCTGAGCAACTAATAAATATTGGAAGGGACAAAGCAAACACAAAAAGAACGCGAAAGTACGGTCGTCCGTCAAAAAGAGGAAAAACTACTAAATTAAACTACTTTTCAGAGTTAAATTTTAATCATGCAAAAGTCGGGGCGAAAGGGTTAAATTAACTCAAATGC
The DNA here is from genome assembly GCA_933210815.1 of Meta bourneti. Taxonomy (NCBI): domain Eukaryota; kingdom Metazoa; phylum Arthropoda; class Arachnida; order Araneae; family Tetragnathidae; genus Meta; species Meta bourneti. The sequence continues at coordinate 93,580,975 of OW119930.1, read as the reverse complement.
TCTAAAGTAATGAAAGGCAACAAAAAATGACAAACCAACTGCATATGTAGACAGGAGATTGGAAGCGTGATTTGTATGCATCCGGGAATTGTCTGCGAGTTGCTAAACGATGGCATCAACAAAATCTGGGGTCATTTCCAACATTAGCGTTTATTTGAAGCATTTATTCCATACGATTGGCAGCGTGCTCCAGCCATAAAATATTGGTAGAGCAAGGGATCCATCTTTAGGTGTGCATCACAACACTCCCGAGCTATCTGTCCTCCCTTCTCTCTTACCCTCGCCTACCCTCCTGCTTTTGCTTCGTTTCCTCCCTCGTTGTATTGGCTTTATCGCAGCTTTACCAGTATGGCCCATACGCCTTGAATCCAAAGCCAACCAACTGGTCCTTTAGGACTTGATATCTGTCTCCTGATAGGAATCATGGGCCGCGGAGGCCCGGTTTTAAGAGCAACGGATTAGCAACTGGAGGGTTGCGAGTTCGAATCCAGCCAAACACCGCCGTGTACAAAGGGGGCTGGTGCACGTTGAATATGTCGTATCCTCAAATGCCCTCACGTTGGCGTGGTGTGGAAGTTTGGAGAGTGGGTTGCCAGCTCAGGTGTTGCTCGTCGTCTGACCGTGGTTCAAAATTACTTGGTGTTGTCATCGATCTTTCCCTTTGGGATTGATCCCGGACCGTCACCAATAGCCCGTTGTGTTGCTCCAGTGTGACGTTAATTAAAATACCTACCTGATAGCTGTCGTCGTGGCTCTGGGTTTGTCCACTGCGCTAGCAACCTTCGACTTGCAGGCGGCGCAGGTTCGATTCCTCCCTGAATGCATTTCTCTCTTCTGTGTCAGTAAAACTTTCATTGTGTGCATGTATGCCTTGTGTAGCTTGGCAAAATAGAGCCATAAAACCCCTTAACTTGAGCCATAAAACCCCATAACTGAAATGTTAACTCTTTGAGGTACACGATTTTAAAGAAAAAAAAAGTTGCACAGAATCTATTCACTTATTCGGCTTCAAAATGGGTATAAAACATCAAATAACATGATTTTTTATTATGAAACGATTTATTCTCATAATAAATTTTTACGAAAAAACAACATTTATTTACCGTTTTGAAAGAAAAATTCACTGCACCACACAATCCGGTAACCGTCATCACAACAGTGTCGACAACTTACTAATGCGTTTTGACATATGTAATTTATTGTTTTCAGTTATTTACACATTTAGCAATGCCAACTCAATGAAAAACTTGGAAGTTAAATATTAAACTGTATGACTATGATTCATTTCACCTTTTTGAGGCAGGTTAAAAATATCCCACCGTGCATAAAAAGCTAAGCAAAAGGTGGGACAGTTTTTAACCCACCTTACCCCAATGAGTTAAAAGATTTAGGTGTCTCGGAAGTGTAGACGAGGGCTTTTGGTCTTCAAAATATTTGAGTATTTTGTATAGTTTTAAAAGGTTCAACCATCAGTTTTGGATTTAGTATAATGTTACATAATGTTAAATTAAAAATGCCTCATTTGTGCCTTTATTTTTATAAGTACGTTGTCATTGACCCTCAGTTTTTCGCTGCTCTCGTTATTTCTCGCTCTTTAATTGTAGCGCGATACATCGAGGGGAGTTCTCTACCCTATTGAGTCAGATCTTCGGAACAAATCGAAAACCGTTCAATACGACGAACGCACTGTAGGATGCGACTTATCAAACACGAAATAACGTTCGCGTAATGCCCAGTTTCACAGTTGGTCTTCCGCAGTGGTCTCCAAAGTGGTCGATGTCGACCCCCAGGGGTCGATATAACATTGTTAGGGGCGGATTCTGGCTCAGGGGGTCGATAGAAGATATTATTGTACGGGTAATATTTAATTCGGTTAACTTGGATTACTATCCTGAGTGACGAAGGGTGAATTGTGGGAGCAGTGATATGAATAGGACCTGTAAGATGGAGCAAGGTCATGAAAATAGTTACGGAAGCCAATCGAGTAGGCCAAAATGACCTATTTACCATGGTTTTACGAAGAAATAAGCTACATATAGAGGCTGAAACTGACTCATTTTGAACTCAACATTGCTCATCTTGTCAAGTCACCCTTCATATTGACAACGTTAGTCAATTGGATACGAAGTTCATAAAATTCTTATTTCATATACAGTAATACCCCGACTTACGCGAACTCGGAGTTACGCAGTTCTTGATTTTTTCGTTTGGTAACAGTGCCGCTTGCTGTGGTGATACGCATCGGATGCGTTTTGCTCATGTGATATAAGTTGTTAATCTTGCCAGGCAATTAGATTTGGAAGTCAATGGTGATGATGTCTACGAGCTGTTGGATTCACATAGACATTTGATGAGCTCATAGAGATGCATGAGCAAAACGTCACTGAAGTATCAGACCCAGTTCCACCAGAAAAGCACATGCCAATTGCAAGCTTGACAGAAGGTCTCAGCTCAATTGAAAAAGGATTAAAAATTTTAGAAAACAGACTCCAACGAAGAACGCGTTATAGCTACAAAGCAAGGAATAAAAAAATTATTAGCTTGCTACGAAGAAATTCTGCGTGAAAAAAGAAGGCATTGTGTCGTCAGAAGAATTTGTTAGATTTTATGCAGCCATCGATATCGAAATAACCTTTTTACGCAACTCATTTATTTTTTCAATATTTTGTATTAATATGTATAAAGAACTGCAATTTTATTAAATGTTTTTCTTCCAAACTAGTGTTTTTGTGAGTCCTTAGTCTCAATGAAACAAAATTTGTATGTATTTATATGCAAAGTTGTACCCCTACTTACACGAATTCGACTTAAAGCGATTTTCGTCGGACCCACCTATCGCGTAACTTCGAGGTATTACTGTATATAAGGAAGATTGTATTGTTATTTTGTTATCTAAATTATATTATTTATCCCCCGTATCTAATATGCAATGTTAAGAAGGACGTCGAAAACGCATCCCTCTGACGTTAAGCCAATATAATAATCTGTACTATTATTATACATACAATAAACATTAACTATAAAATAAACTATCTCAAAACTCGCATAAGCGTCTTTTTTGCCTGTCCCGTTATAATTACGTAATAATAAAATGGAGGGAGTCGAGAAATTCTTGAAGGGGTCAAAGAACTTTGGCGGCCCCTTGTCTACCGTATCCATTTTGCATAGCTACGTTGCTAATGGAATTACGGATACAGATCCAAAAACTGCTTTCGGATTAACCTGAGAATCCTCCCCTCACTGCTTTCGAGGATTACTTTCAGGAAGGATGCTCCTCCCTCGAAATGGCGCGTGTTCGAACGGTTCCTACCCCCTGGGGACTGAGGGGGTGGAAAAAACCCTCAAAGAATAATTACGCGTCTTCCAAGAAAGAAGCGCCTCCTTTTGTTCGTGCGGAGTCTGCAGTAAGCAAGAAGCGAAAAAGTTGCTTACTTCTGGATTCTCCTTGCATATTCATGACGACAGGCATTTGCCCGCTTATTTAAAAGGGATGAAATACGTCTTCCGGGGGTGTGTGAGGGGGGCTGATAGAAAACGTTCTTCTCGGTCTCGAGGGTGCTCGAATCACGATCGAGGCGGGTTTGTTTTTTCTCTCAGTTGAGTGGCATGGCGAACGCTGTTACGATTTCGAAGATTTCGCGCGTGTTTTCCCCGAGGTTCCGTTTCTGCTTTCGGCTTACGACACGTTTTTTTGTTCCACGACCCCCCTCCTGGCATGCAGGAAGGAACCTGCAAGCGGTTCTGTTGAGATCGCTCGTTTATTAATGCTTAATGGAGAGGATTCGGCGTGAATTTCAATGAATTTTTGTGATTAGTCGTAGGAGAATGATAGGGGAGAAAGAAATGCTGTTGGTAATTTCGACGTGAGAATAAGTTCTCGATGTATTCCCAAGATAAAATCACGCTATACCGACATACAGTGGTCGGAATCGACCGCACCATCGTACCACGCGATTCCTTGTAGAAAACCGACCCGGTTGGATGAGTAGCAACCGGAGGGTTGCTAGTTCGAAACTCGATCCAACCAAAGACCGTCGTATACGTGGGGATTGATGCATGTTAAATCTGTCGTGGTCTCAGATGTCCCCACGTTGGCGTGTTTGGAGAGTGGAGTGCAAGATCAGGTAGTAACGGCACTGACGTATCAATTACGGAGTACTTGGCAGATGAGTGCTTACCTCCACATCATAATTAATAGAAAGTTTAAAGAAATGGAATTCGTTATAAGAGGAGAAAGTTAAAAGAAGTGGCAAATGCAAAGTGAAAATGATTAGGGTAGAAGATATAATTTAGTAATTGATACAATTAGGAGTCATCTGACTGATTCAAAATGACGAATGACAAGGTGTTCTGGAATATTTCCCTTCGAATTCATAATCGAAGGGATGGTGCACGTTAAATCTGTCGTAGCCTCTAATGTCTTCACGTTGGCGTGGTGTGCAAGTTTGGAGAGGGGTGCCAGCTGAGGTATTAACCTCGTCATGTGACTGATTCAAAATAGAGAGGTGTTGTCCTCGGATATTTTCCTTCGGGGTTGATCCCGGACAATAATTCATCTTCTCTCCTAATCATTTTACATTTGCACTTTTAACTTTCCTCTTATAACAACTTTAATTTCTTTTAACTTGTATTTGTAGATTTCCATTGCTTTGTCTGCATTAGTGCTTTAACTTCTGTTTTCTTTCAGCAACTCCAAATCAACGACGAGTTCTGCGGGATGGACGTGAACACCCCCCTGGGGGGCAGCATGCCCGTGGAAGCAGCCCCCGTCCTCCGATTCTCCGGCATCCTCCTCACCGCGGTGGCAGCCACCTCCACGCACGACTACACCGTCACCTTCCTCGGCACCTCCACTGGACACCTCAAGAAGGTAAGCCCCTCTGCACTTTGTCTTCTCTCATGCCCGACATCATTGCATCCACGTGTTTGAAATGAAACCTGCTTGGGTGGAAAGGATGTGTACGTTTTTCTAGGCTTGCGTAGGGCAACCACAGGCGGCTTTTTGCTACTATATTTCACCCATAGGCGACTAGGTGCATCCCTGAAAAGCTCTGAAATTCGAGTTCGAATCGGGAAGTTCCGAGAACAACACCACTTAATTTTGAACCACGGTCAGATGACGAGGCAACACCTGAGCTTGCACCACACTCTCCAAACTTCCACACCACGCCAATGTCAGGACACTTGAGGCCACGACATATTCAACATGCACCAGCCCTCTTCGTACACGACGACGGTCTTTGGTTGGAATCGAAACCGCAAACCTCCGGTTGCTAATCCGTTACTCTCCCAACCGGGCTACCGAGGCCCTGTAAACCAGTGGATTAAAAGACACTACCAATTTTTAGATGGTTGAAAAAAACTAGTTTGTAGCTGAGGGACAAATGAATATACCGAAAAAAATATAGTGAAAAATAACAATTGTAGCAAATCGAACTACAAACGTGCGTTGAAAGCAAACTGAACTATTGGCCTGTTGACAGCCAACTACGCCATAAACTCTCAACCCTTTCTTGGCAAGTTGCCAATTATGTCATCGAACTGATAACCCTTTTCTTCCTCGTAAAAAAGAGTTCTGTGTTCCTTCCAGTCGCGCGACTGCGCTGTGGTCCTGACTTGCTATGTTTTCTCGTAATTTATACAATTGTAAATAAATTGTGTTAAATTTAACCCTTAGATGCTTACTCCACTAAACTCCCCTCATCCCCACCTGTTACACAATGTAATATAGAGCAAAATGAATAAAATAAAAAATGTATAACATAATTCTCACAGTTTTGAGAAGAAACCTCGCACCTAAATAGCCAAAAACCCGAGGCCTAAAACGCAATAAGAATCCACTACGTTCAGCAATTATTGTTATTGATCGATTGGGGCCAAAGGACATTAAAGTTTACGAGACATTATTAAAAATTAATTTTATTGAAACCAACTCGTATTTACAAACATAACATGCATTCAAAATCAAGACGTCTCATGTTTCAATTATTTCTTCTGCTTTCTTTTATATACACTCAAGATTAACATAATGACTTACAACTTTCATATACACCATACGGCACTATAATTTCTGCACAGGTATTCCAACAATTATAATTTGGCTGCCTAAAAGGGATGTAAAAAGGCTCTCGCAAGGTGATGCGCGCCAGGTTAGGGTCGATTGAACTGGGCGTTAAGAGTAGCATCCATCAATTCCGGGCAGGGCCATACCGATCAGGAGACAAAAGAGGCACGGCTCAAAGACAAAGAGCGCGTCTCCGAACTGCTGACGGCGTGAAGGATTCCCCACGTTTGCAGAGTTTTAATTGCAGCACTACGCGGAACACTTTTTTTCTCTATCGAGTACTAGAAAGGTATGCACAAACAATGGAAGGGTGGAGGAAACACTCGAGCTAGGGAATCGATTGGAACTTTTCGGAGATTTTTTTTTCTCAATCGATCAATACTTAAAACCATACCGAAAATACATTAGAGAAAACAGTTGTTTCGGGGGTTTATGGCGCAAGGGCAATATTTGGCCAAACTGCTCCAAACACAAGACGACATCGCGTAAATAAGGGGAATAGAATAATAGAATGAAAGCTGAAAAGGATCGCTTGGGTACCCCGGTAGCACGTCCCCCATATTTACTAAAGACACTAAACCCCGTGGGTAGGTAAGTATTTTAATTAACGCCGCACTGGAGCAACGCTATGGGCAACGATCCGAGGACAACACGTCATTTTGAACCAGTCAGATGACGAGGTCACACCTGACCTGGAGCCCCACTCTCCAAACCTTCCACACCACGCCAACGTAAGGACATTTGAGGCCACGACAGATTGAACGTGCACCAGCCCCCTTTCATCCGAAGATCTTTGGTTGGATTCGAACTCGCAACCTTTCGGTTGTTAATCTGCTTCTCTTCCAACCAGGCAACCGCGGCCATAGAAAATAATGGCTCTTTGAGCAAATGAACAACTTCCATCCACACTTAAGATACACTTCCATTTGTATTCGCCAATTTAGTTTTTAAATGTCCTTTAAAAAGCTGAAATATTTGTGGAGTCAATGATAATTTTTGGAAAGCCTTGGTTTTTACAAGACTGTTTTATACCACCTAAATTCAAAACCAATATCAATATTTATCGAAGGTCAAGTGGCATTGAAAGTTGTGGGCATGCTATTTGCAGGTTAGCTTTAGGTATGAATGTTATTAAAACTGTTTGTGAAAAGACCCTTGGCCTCTAGCCCAGATGGTAGAGTTGCGGATTAACAGCCAGAGCGTTGCGAGTTCGAAACTCGATTCAACCATACTGGTTCACGTTCAATCTGTCGTGGCCTCAAATGTACCCCGTTGGCGTGGTGTGGAAGTTTAAAGAGTGGGGTGCCAACTCCGGGTGAATAACGGACCGTCACCAATAGCCCGTTATGTTGCTCCAATGCGACGTAAATTGAAACTACCTACTTTCCGTGAGACCCAAACCTAGTATGCATGATAGTTCCTTCACCTGTGAACTCACGGGTTAATCTGTATCTAGTGTAACCTCCAAAATGAAAAGGCCCTAATTTCTTTTTCCTGATAGTTCTTGCATGATAGTTCCTTCACCTGTGAACTCACGGGTTAATCTGTATCTAGTGTAACCTCCAAAATGAAAAGGCCCTAATTTCTTTTTCTCCAAGAGTGGGAACCCTCTTAACTCGAGACGGACTTTTGTTGGGTCCACACATTACTGGCAAGCCCAGAGCGTTCTCCGTAGATAAAACCCACTCTCACTCAAAAACCACCACACCGCACAAAAATCAATCTGAATATAGGACCGGAATGATAGAAAAGAGAGAGAGAAAAAAAAGCTACCCGGTACTCCGCGTCGGGAATGAGAAGTCGGAAAAGAAGTCCCTAGGAAAAAGAGCCCCGAAAATAAAAAAAAATATTTCCCACATTGCATTTTTCAGAAAATTCGTAACTGTACCCGCGGCCCTTTTCAGGGGGAGGTGCCATCTTTATAAAATATACGGAACGCGGCGCACATAGATCCCTGGGATGACAGTCGAGGAAATTTTCTGGGTCAGTATAAATATCGAAACTGTCATCTCATTTCCACCCCTCTCGAAAGAGAACCCCCTACACCGAACGCTTTCGGGTTACATATATTTTCAATTTCATTCGCCCCGTCTCTCTGTGCTTCTTTTATGGCTAAAAAGATATTAGACTATTTTACGCTTCAGATCCCTTCCCTGCCTTTTCCATTTTCTTTAGGGGGGTGGGTGGAATGTTTCGGGAAGGGGGGAGATGGATATTTTCGCCTTATTTTTGCACCCCCAAAAAAGCCTCCATTGAAAAGTGAATATATTCCCTTCGATCCGCGTCTAGGTGTGCTTTGCTCACCTTCGATGGGGGTTTGTGTGGTTTTTAGTTTTGCGTTCCCCGTATTCCAGAACGTTTCGATGTGGTTCTCCGGTTCTTTTTCTTCCTGTGGCTTGACATCTTCGTGTTTTATGGACATTTAGATCGAGCGAGTCGTATCTCCTCAGGGTGTGAAGGAACACTCCGTTTTTTTCCCATTATTGTTATTCCTTTTCCCCGCGTGTTGCTACTTCGCGATATGGAATATCCGAAGTTTGAAGGGACGGGTTTTCTTTTTAAATTTTTGATGTCGACTCTTGGTGAAGGTTGTCTTTTTTTTGTAAGTTATCACGAACGATTCGTGCGGCAAATTTTTACCAGCTCCCTGACCATGACTGGAGCTGTTTTTTTTTTACTTTCGGGAACTTCAGTTTGTTCTGTCGCCGAAATCGAAGTTTCCCTGAAATAGCAAAATTTAATCAATTTATTCTAATTCAGTGGTTTAAGGCTGCGGTAGCCCGGTTGGAAGAGTAACGGAGTAGCAACCTGAGGGTTGCGAATTCGAATCCAACCAAAGACCGTCGTGTACAGAGAAGGCTGGTGCAATTAAATCTCCCGTGGCCTCAAATGTCTTCACGTTGGCGGTATGTGGAAGTTTGGAGAGCCAGCTCACATGTGACCTCGTCTTCTGACCGTGGTTCAAAATTACGTGGTGTTGTCCTCGGTTCTTTCCCTTCGGGGGATGATCCCAGACCGTCGCCAATAGCCCGTTGTGTTGCTCCAGTTGGACGTTAAATAAATACTTACCTTCCCAACTTGGGCTTAGCAGCCGCTCCAGGAAAATAATATAAATAAAATTCAAATTAAATAAAGAATAAGATGGCGAATTTCAGTTTTAAAAGTATAATTTCATTGCGTTGACATTACGGAATTTAGATATCTCTTTACTATCTATCTCCTCTTCCTGCCTCACGTTGGCCTGTGTTGAAGTTAGGAGAGTGGTGCCAGTTGAGATGTTACCTCATCATCTGTCCGTGGATCGAAATTATGTGGTGTTGTCTTCGGTTCTTTCCCTTTGGGATTGATCCCGGACCGTCGCCAATAGCCCGTTGTGTTGCTCCAGTTGGACGTTAATTCAAATACCTCCCCTCTTCCTACTCCTGTAACTCTACTCCTAAACACCATTAACTTGTAAAATATAGGGTAGACCTAAGGCGCTCCGCCATAGAAATTGATTCTATACGTCAAAAAGGTTGGGAACCTTTGCTCTAATTCATACAACCGTGTAGCCTCATGTACTACTTATTTTTTGCATGTACCAAACCAGAAAGCTTTTTACATTGAGATCAGCAAAGTTCGGTGCTCTTCCTCTTAAACAATTCGTTATTCCGACTGTTTAATCTGTAATAAGTTCTCCGTGTTTATAACCATTACGTTAACTGTTATCTTATCCCCGCCATTTTTTTCTCGTGCGTTGACTCGCGATACGTACGCTCCAGGGTTTGAAAGTATGAGTTTTCAATCGCAAATTTTGATGTCGCAATCGAGTTAAAGAAATTATTTTATTTAAAATTTATATACGTTTTAAGATAGATCACTGAAAATTTTGCACCTTAAATTTTAGAATCTAGTCCTCTGTCACTAGTCCATACGAATACACTCAAACACTACAAATTGCAGGCGGCGCAGGTTCGATTCCTGTCAGGTGCATTCCTCCCTGGGTGTATTTCTCTCTTCTGTGTCAGTAAAACTATCATTGTGCATCTGTCTATTACTTGATATTGTATGTCTTGTGTCTGGCGCATCACTGCCAAATATGGCCCTTGCGCCATAAAACCCCAAAAGCCAAGTCAAACACTACAAGACTTCATTATAAATTTCGTAAGCTAGTCCTTCAACAGTCTATATGTATACTCCCAAACACTACAAAATTTCATTTGCAAATTTTGGAAGCTAGTCGTTAGTCACCAGCCTATATGTATACTCCCAAACACAAAAATTTAATTACAAATTTTGGAAGCTAGTCTTCTGTCATCAGTCCATACGAATATACTCAAACACTAAAACTTCATTACAAATTTTGTAAGCTAGTCCTTTGTTACCACCTATACGTACACCCGAACACTAAACTCTACAAATGTACTTGTCGTATTCAAAAAGCCTGAATTGTGCCAAGTCCAGTTATTGTTAGAGGTTAAAGTTGTAAAGGTAATTTGGAGCTCCCTCAACTGACGCTTCATTCGTGCCAAGGGCAGCCCGCACTCCAACAATCGGGCGTTCGGAATGTTTCCCCAACAGGAACCCCCAAGATAATTGTTGCCTCAAGAAACCGCACTGGCCGCTTTGAATGGCGGCCATTGAACGGCAGCAGGCCATTGATTGCCGCGGTCTCCTTTGTGGTGCCACCGCCGCCTGTTTGCATTCCTGGCATCATTCAGGCATCTTTTGATGCCGTCCCAATGCCCTTTTCTATGGTCATGTCTTCTGGTTCCAGGAGTCACGATACGTTTAGTGTCGTCATCACCGCTCCGGGATTTTCTACCACTTTCTCGTTGTCCGTCCGCACCGAAGAGTTTCTGAGGATGTTTTCCAAGGACCGACCCTTTCTCAAAATCCCAAACATTGGGTCCATCGATTTAATCATTTTGAGCAACATGTTATTTTGAGTTTGTAAATGTTAATGTCCCTTTGAAATGATTATGGCAGGGTACATAAATGTTCTTCCTATTTTAAGGTTGGGTAGACCGCGGTAGACCAGTTGGAATACCAACCGGAGGGTTGCGAGTTCGAAACTAGGTCCAGCCAAAGACCGTCGTGTACACGAGGGCTCGTGCTTTTGAAATTTGTCGTGGCCTCAAATGTCCTCGCGTTGGCGTGGTGTGGCAGTTTGGAGAGTGGGATGCCAACTCAGGTTATTCTCGTCATCTGACCGTGATTCAAAATAACGAGACGGCGATTGTCCTTGGATCTTTCCCTTGGCTATTGATCTCGGACCGTCGCCCATATCCCGTTGTGTTGCTACAGTGCGACGTTAATTAACTACCTACCTATATTAAGGATACTAAAGCATATATCTCATTTGATGGTAGTCTAGGAAAAAATGCCCTATATTTGGGATGCAGGACATAAAAAGACTCACTACTCTTTAAAAAGCAAAACCTTATACTTTCGATATGGTACGGTATTTTTAATTAATGTCACACTGGAGCAACACAACGGGCTATTGGGGACGGTCCGGGATCAATCCCAAAGGGAAAGATCGGGGGCAACACGCAATTTTGAACCACGGTCAGATGACGAGGCAACACCTGAGCGGGCACTCCAAACTTCCACACCACGCCAACGTGAGGACATCTGAGGCCACGACGGATTTAACATGTAACAGCCCCCTTTGTACACGACGGTGTGGCTGGATTCGAACTGGCAACCCTCCGGTGTATACTTTCGACGTGAGTACGTGTTTAAAATCGGAACAGTTCTAGGGAATGATGGAAAAGTGGAGTGTTGCAACCTTTTTGTCTTAAGATTTTCGAATTAGAAGAAACATTCGGAAGATAAATATAGCGTCGTGTGGGCAAAGGATGTCCGTACCTGACCTGACATGACTTTCGGACCGAGTGCGCAGGCGCACTGAGTCCCCATCTGTAGAAATTATACGATACTGGACAAGGTTTGGGTCAGTGTTACGTCAATTGCGTAAGTGGTGTCATTCGAAAGCTACACCGAACTACGCTACAATTAATACTGGACAAAACAATCTCCACAATTGATATCAAACGAAACTTAAATCATTCAAACTGTAAATTAAGTGTTGAATATGCACACAATGTACAATCGTTCAAACTTATGTCTGCTTCATTCAGTTCACAATCCAACATCACGCCCGAGTATTCACTTGAAAACTACTGTTTATGTCCTCGACCCAACCTATCAATTTTGTCTAGTTTTGTCTTCCCCTGATGAGATGGATTTGACAAAGACAGATTCAGCAATTCGTCGCCTCTTTCCTTTCCCTGCTGCAGGGACCGTGGCGCCATCTCTCGACGCCCTGCGTGGGCTTCCGTGCTGTGGCCAGATGCACGTAAATCACTCTTTTTAAGCGTGCGCGGGCGAAGCAGCTGATAAAAATCTGCGTGAGAGACCGCTTCTAATTACCCTCCGCCTTCGTTTATGCCTTTCCTGCTCTCCCACATCAGGGAATTCCTTACACACTAATAAGCACGGATCCGACTTTTACGACCTGACCCAACCTTTTTTCGCAGGCCCGCAATCCCGGACATAAATTTGGACATTCCCACATGCTTCCCTTCTTTTTACGACCCCTCACTAAAAAGGAGGGAACAATTGGTATTTAAGATGTGTATTTATTGGTGCCTCAAACGAAATGAAGCGGCCAAATTAGGTTGTGAACTCTGCTTCTATTACCTCTTTTTACTCGCATTGTCTTTTTATATCGAAGCCAGTCGTTAATTTCCCCCCTCGCGAGCGTCACCGTGATTGGCCGACCGTTTCGATGTGGACATTTTTAATTGGATGGAGCCCACCTCTCCGCAGCGTTTGGATTTCGTCTTTGATATAGATTCGACAGAACTTTTTTAATGGTTCCTTCGGAGGAGACTCAAGGATTATTTTATTTACTCAAGAATCGAATTTCAACCGTGAGTTTTAGATGTTCACGTGCGCCTCGCTAAAGTTGATATTTTTTAAAGAATTTCAAGCAGTTCCAATTTTTCAACTTCAAAATCTAGAATTTCGGGAGCAGTAAGATTTTTCAGTTTTTTGACGGATTAACTTCACTACATTAGATTAGAAAAAGTGAGGCCATTGAGGGTACAAAAAAAGTGAGGCCATTGAGGATGCACGAAAGTGAGGCCATTGAGGATGCAAAAAAGTGAAGCCATTCAGAATTAGAAAAAGTGAGGCCATTGAGAATGCTAAAAAGTGAGACCATTTAGGCTACGAAACCGTGCCACCATTCATACGAAAGCAATTATCTTCAAGCCTTTGATGGCGATTACAATGAATTGCAAAAGTCCATTCTACAAGCAGAATAAGAAAAGGGATGTGAATTACCGATACCTACAAGTGCCCATTGGCGAAATCGGCTTCAAAAGTCTGCTCAACAGGGTCAGAAAATCGAGAGCATTGATATGAATAGCGGGGATCCACAAGTGTCCACCTCCCGCTGCCATTTATGGCATGGCGGCGGCGCGAAGGGGTGCAATTAGGATTGACTTTAAAGGTCCGTCCCATCTTTCAGGGGAGAGGGAGGGTCAGAAATTACCCTCCGCGCAGTGTAATAAGCCTCCCCAAGTCGGAATGCTCTCTATTAGATGATGGCCTCTAATGTCCTCTCCGCTCTCTAATGGCCGTTAAGGGCGAGCTCTAATTAAGAAAAGCGAGGAGACCGACTGTCACGCTTGGAGGAAGAATGACTGTCCTCTTCTCCATCTTTGCTCCTTTGCCTCACTCATTGCCCTTTTGAAGCTGCTGTTTAAGCTTGGAGATTATAGTTTGAGGCCATCTCCTATCAAACTAGTAACAAATCCGTTGAAGCGCGAATTTGATGGATGCTCTTGTGTATGAGAATTAACGTGTAACAGTTCTTTGACATTTGCCTTTTGACCTTTTTCTCTTGTAGATGTTGTACGATTGCCTTGTGGAAATGGGATTCTCTTGTTGAAATGGGATTCCCTTGTTGAAATGGATTGCCTTGTTGAAATGGAATTCCCTTGTGGATATTGGATTCCCTTGTTGAAATGGGATTCCCTTGTTGAAATGGGTTCGCTTGTTGAAATGGGATTTCCTTGTGGATATGGGTTTCCATTATAGATTCGGGAGAATTCTCTTGTGAATAGAGGGTTTCTTGGGGATGTAGGAGGATACCTCGGAGGGATTCCCTTGTGGATGTAAGGTTTCTTTGTAGCTACCTGCTGCATGTAGGGTTCTTTCGTAGATAACAGTTACCTGCTGGATGTAGGATTCCCTGGTGGATGTAAGGTTCCTTTCTAGATAAGAGTTACTTGCTGGATGTAGGATTCCCTGGTGGATGTAGGATTCCCTGGTGGATGTAGGGTTCCCTGGTGGATGTAGGGTTCCCTGGTGGATGTAGGGTTCCCTGGTGGATGTAGGATTCCTGGTGGATGTAGGAAGATAAGAGTTACCTGGTGGATGTAAGAGGATACCCTTGAGGTATAGGAGAATACCCTTGGGGTATAGGAGGATTCTCTTGCAGATGTAGGATTCCCTCGTGGATATAGTATTTCCTTGTAGATTTCTTGTAGACTTTGTCTATGCCCTCCGAATGCATCAAAAACATTTTTTTTTATCAAAACCCCCTTGTTTCTAAGAGAAATTTCGAAACTATTTCAGGGCCGTCCGTGACTAACACAGCAACAAATCCTTCAGTCTCCTGTTGTAATTTCGGTGCACCACATTTACTGCCTGGCAAGCAGATCGAATATCTCACTGGAAAACACGCCCGGGGGGGAGGTGTTGCGTGGCACGCACTCGAGCGATTTTGTCGTCAAGGAGGGAGGGGCGCACGCGACTGTGACGGAGGTAGGGCTGGAAACCGCCGATCACAAAATCGATAACTCGACATTTCCGTATCGTTTGGCCGTTCAATTAATAACCAACATTTGGTTGTAAAAGTTTTCATATGTTCTTTCTTTTCTTTCGGTGCTCGCTCCGGAATCGTTTGGAGGGTGGGGGAAAAAGAAATTATAATAAGAGCGTTCGACAGATGTTTCTAAACGAACCTTCACATTTTAAATGACTGTCGATAATGAACGTTTTCCTTTTCCCGATTTTTTTCTCCCGTTCTCCCCTCCCTCCCACACCCTCGAGTTTTTTTCGCTTCCCCCGGTCTCTTACTTATTCATTTCGTTCTTATTTATTCGTTTCCTTCTTTTCCGAGGAGCCCCTGTTTTCTGGCCGTAAGTGGGTTTTCTTTCGCAAACGATTGATGGACTCGAGCCGAGTGGAACCTAACATTCGATTCGCGTTTTGCGGTACCATTAAGAGAACGTGGGGGGATTCGAACGAATGTGTGTTCGGTCCTCGCGAGTCTAAGTTACTCGACTTCTAATTAAACGTAGTTTGTAGCCACTCAAAGTATCCGCTTGGGGAGGGAAATGACTGAAAATTAAAACGGAATCGAACTATTAAGGTGTGCGTTTATTTTTATGGAAAATCTGCATACTGGTAAAGTTCCTACTTCACGTGGAGACCCTGAAAGTATCACGGGGTAATGAACTTTAGCAAATTTTAATCAGAAACCTGGAAATTTGAAATTGAAGAATTGTTCCATGACAAAATATACCCTCAGATATTTTCGTTATAAAGTTTTTCCTTGTGTACTTGTTTTACCAAAATTCTTTTTTCTTATCCCAGTGTAAGAAAGCAAAACAAATTACACTAAGTCATTGTGTCTGCAAAAACCGTTTTGGGGCGATGGGTCTTTAAAAATATATTCCTGTATGGCTCCAATGCAATTCAGGATGTTTGAGGGAGAGGTTGGTAATAAGCTGCACTTTGTACAGGTGGGAAAGGATTTCTGGTCATCAAAGAATATCATATTTTTCAAATGGCCAAATCGGAGCCTGGCAAGCATAAAGTTTTCCAGGGCAAATTGAAGGCAAGCAGCTCTCATGGTGTTTGACTGAGGTACCAGTGATGAAAAGGTACTGGATATGATCTGCGTAATAGCTTTTTTACGAGTTACGAGGGTTACGAGTTCGAACCAAAGACCGTCGTGTACAGGGGGGGGGGGGTGAACTGCCGTGGCCTCTAATGTCCCCACGTTGGCTTGATGTGGAAGTTTAGAGAGTGGGGTGCCAGCTCAGGTGTGACCTCGTCATCACCGTGGTTCAAAATCACGTGGTGTTGTCCTCGGATCTTTCCCTTAGGGTTTGATCCCGGACCGTCGCCAATGGCCCGCTGTGTTGCTGCAGTGCGACGTTAGTTAAATACCTACCTTTCTGCCTCTGGTAAGCTGGGGGTCACGACTCCAGGAAAGACAAGCGATCTTTCCCCAATTTTCTCCATCCTTGTGTTTGGTGCAGCTTGGCCAAATATGACCCAAAACCAATCCACGTGATTCAAATAGCTTCTCGCTGCAGTCGGGCTATAAGTACCTTTCGACGAACGGACATTTTCCCGCCGCTCCGGTGACCGTCTTTCGAGTTGTAGGTGGCACAGGTTCGATTCCTGTCGGGCCCTGGATGTATTTCTCTCTTCTGTGTCAGTAAAACTTTCATTGTATGTGTTTTCTTGGTGTTGTATGTCCTGTGTCACGCAACTGGGCCAAATAGAGCCCTTGCGCCATAAAACCCCAAACCAAGTAACCCGCTGCCATCTAATGAGCCCGTCCCGCTACAAAGGCGCTTTCTAAACGCGTTAACTTCGTCTGGCTCCCTTTTCGAAAAAGTAAAAGGAGCCCCTAAAAACGAAACCCGACAGCCAGTCGTAATATCCCCAATATTCCTAACGAAGGGACTCCTTAATGAATAGAGTCGTTGCGGAGAAAACAAGTCTGCCAATCAATATATTTTAATCAACGAAAATCAATTAAGGGAAAAAGATGCTTTTTTTGCGTCGGGGTGGAGGAAAAAGTCGGTGCCAATTTATTTATTCCCCGGAATATACATTTTTTGCCTGGCCGTTGTTTTTCGTCTTCATCGTCGCTGTCTAATCTGGCTTTTATAACAAGGCCTGCGATGAATGGATGGAAAGATCGGGTGAAAAAAAGTAATCAAAAACAGATTAATTAACCGTAATTCTCCGTCATTCATTAACTCGGAACAATGCGGGTTCGGAACATGCACAGAGGTTCCGAGTAAATTAAAATTTTCAGAAACAGAAGAGGACTTTTTTTCGAATGCCGTGTTCGATACTTTTGCCAATTAGCCTTCTTTTTGTCTTCGGAACGTTTTCGGCGTTGTTTTCTTCATCTAATTTTGCCATTGACGTGGATGTAGCTGATGTTTAAATGGATGTTTTTACTACGCGCTTTTGGCTATTATTGTTTGGATTGTTAAGAAGTGAATACGTAATTCTGTTTAGAAGCTATTGTTTCTTTTTGCCTTCCAAAATTCGGCCGCGTTAGCCCAGTTGAAGAGCATCAGATTGGCAACCGGAGGGTTGCTAGTTCCATACTAGGACCAGCCAAAGACCGTCGTGTACATGAGGACTGGTGTATTTTAAATCTGTTGTAGCCTCAAATGTCCCCACGTTGGCGTGGTGTGGATGTTTGGAGAGTGGGGTGCCAGCTCAGATGTTAACCTCGTCATCTGACCGTGGTTCAAAATGACGAGGTGTTGTCCTCGGATCTTTCCTTTGGGGAATAATCCTGGACCTTCGCCAATAACCCATTGTGTTACTCCAGTGCGACGTTAATGAACTACCTATCCTGGAGAGTAATTTCTCCCTCCATTCCATTTGTATCAGACTGGTTTGGAGAGTGGGGTGCCAGCTCAGGTATTAACCTCGTCATCTGTCCGTGGTTCAAAATGACGAGGTGCTGTCCTCGGATCTTTCCTTTGGGGAATAATCCTGGACCGTCGCCAGTAGCCCATTGTGTTGCTCCAGTGCGACGTTAATTAACTACCTACCCTGGAGAGTATAATTCCTCCCTCCGTTCCATTTGTATCAGACTGGTGTGCATTCGAGTCCAATCTCTCATGTAAACAACCCCTGTTAAGGCTGCCCGGACAAGAGCCTCCTCTTGCCAAACTGTTTGTCCAAGGGATCAAAAGTTTCCCGGGCACTCTAGATCCGACGATCCAATGCCCTTATCGTTCGAGCTGCTTGTTTTGTCATTAATCAAGATTACGGCCGGCCGACTCTAAGTACTTCCGCGGATGAGACACTCTACGGCAGAAATTTGTTTTGCAGATTACGGAGGCTTTAGTTCTTCAAAAGCCCTTCTCGGCCAATGAGCTATCGCGCGATGCACTTTCTTTGCTTTTTTCGCCGTGTCAAGAGATAGGGTAAATTGACTGCCAACGTGTAGACACGTATTGATTCGTGAATTAAACGTTTTTGTTTTAAACCCGGTGCGGTGTTTTTAAGGCTAGTTTGGTGAAGGGGGTTTCGAAAGTGTGAATGGCGTTGGCTTTTTTTTCTTTAACCGAACCCTTGCGGTTTTATTTGTTACAAAGATTTTGATAAGATAAATTAAATCGTTTCTTTGAGCTTATTCGAATGTTGCCCACGAGTGAGCGTTTCTGTTTCTAAATTTTTTTCTTTGGGACAAGACAAATTGATTTTATTTAGTTTATATACACTGAAGTGCCAAAAGTCTTGGGATAGCAATATGCAAATATACAGATGGCAGTAGCATCGCGTAAGAAATGTATAAATGGGCAGTGCTTTGTCGGCCTTCATTTGTACTCAAGTGATTCAGGTGAAAAAATTTCTGACGTGATTATGGCCGCACGACGGGAATTAACAGAATTTGTACGCGGAATGCTAGTTGGAGCTAGACGCATGGGGCATTCCATTTCGGAAATAGTTAGGGAATTCAATATTCCTCGATCCACAGTGTCAAGAGTGCCGAGAAAATATAATTTCAGGCATTACCTCCCACCATGGATAACGCAGTGGCCGACCGCGTCTACTTAATGACCGAGACCAGCGACGTGTGCGTAGAGTAATCAGTGTTAACAGACAAGCAACACTGCGTCAAATAAAAGCAATCATCAATGTGGGACGTACGACAGACGTGCCCGTGAGGACAGTGCAGCGAAATTTGGCGTTGATGGGATATGGCAGCAGAAGACCGACTCGAGTGCCCTTATTAACAACACGCCATCGGCTGCAGCGCCTCTGCTGGGCTCGTGAACATATCGGTTGGACCCTAGATGGCTGGAAAAACGTTGCTTGGTCAAGATGAGTCACGATTCCAGTTGTTAAGAGCTGATGGGAGGGTTCGAGTCGCGCAGACCTCTCGAGGCCATGGACCCAAGTTGTCAACAAGGCATTGTGCAAGCTGGTGGTGGCTCCATAATGGTGTGGGCTGTTTTTATATGGGGGTCCCCTGGTCAAACTGAACTAATCATTGACTGGAAATGGTTATGTTCAGCTACTTGGAGACCATTTGCAGCCATTCATAGACTTCATGTACCCAAACAGCGATGGAATTTTCCAGGATGACAATGCGCCATGTCACCGGGACAAAATCGTTCTCGATTGGTTTGAGGATCATTCTGGACCATTCCAGCGAATGATTTGGCCACCTAGATCGCCAGACATGAATCCCATCGAACATATATGGGACATGATCGAAGAAAGGTCAGTTCGTGCACAAAATCCTGCACCGGCAACACTTTCGCATTTATGGACGGCTGTAGAAGCAGCATGGCTGAATATTTCTTCAGGAGACTTCCGACGACTTGTTGAGTCAATGCCACGTGGAGTTGCTACACTTCGCCGGCCAAAAGGAGGTCCCACACGACTTTAGGAGGTATCCCATGACTTTTAGCACTTCAGTGTACATACTCCTTGACACTCGAACCACCCAACCCGATCAAGTTGACGAATTTCAGTTTCTTCCGGGTGGAAAATTATGTAACGGATATTTCTTTAGGGTAGGTAAGTAGTTGAATTAACGTTGCACTGGAGTAACACAATGGGCTATTGGCGACGGTCCGGGATCAGATCTCAAGCGAATGATCCGAGGACAACACCTCGTAATTTTGAATCACGGTCAGATGACGGAGTCACACCTGAACTGGCACCTCACTCTCCAAACTTTCAACCTCATTTTATGCCTCATTGGATTTTTAAACTTCATAGAAATTTTTTGTCTATACCTTCCATCAGTTGTCAATATTACAATCGATACAAAACTCATTTTTACCCTTTTAAAATTAATATTTTGATCATAGTTTTTTTCATTGTACTTTAATCTTAGTTGACATTTCATGGTCTACATTTTTATTAGTCTGACTACTATAAATATTTAAACTACTTTTTATTGGATTGCAATCTATCTTGTGTTAGGTGCAGCCTATCCTTTTCTGGATTTTACGCCATAAAACCCAATCCAACTAACCCTGCCGTGTGGTACGTTTTGGGATATTCGAGTACACCGAAGAGATTTTCCATTCAATGCTTGCGTCATTGTCACCCAAAGAACAAACTCCCCTTCTCGCGAATGCAACAAAAGGCTTTTTGATTGGAAATATTCTGATTGTGTTCCATTTGCAGAGACAACATCCCCTGCAGGAGGGGGAGGGTGTAACATTTAATCGTTCCGAGTGGCGTTAACCTAACCTGAGGGGGAAGGTAAAAGATACCGTTAAGTAAACACGTCTTTTGTTCGCTGCAGAAGGAATGGGATGAAAACGATCTTCTGTGTCGCTTGCCGCAAAAGCGGACGTTTCGAACGGGTTCGAATAGAACAGGAATCGTATTCGAAGAGGTGTCGCGTGACGTTTGGCTGGAATGGAACTGCTGTGGAAAGAGGCGCGTTTTTGAAGAGGTGCTTCGAGAATTGGGAGGACAAGTGAAATAGTTGATCCGCCTTGTTTGGAAGATGTATATATGCAGAATATGTTCCTACTTTTTTTTATTTCTTTTACGATATCATTTAGTACATGAAAATTGAGAACTGTACTTTTCGTGATTTATATGCGTTTAACCTTTCTAATTCTCATCTTGCAACGCCTTTTTCAAGCTAAAGGCTACCACGTGAATCTCACCCCCACAAAGTCTGCGTCTGTCTGTTGCCACGGAAACGGAGCTCATTCCATTTCCTATAGGGGATGCTTGGAGTTATTTCGCATATTTTCAAGATCTTGGTATCGTTTGGAAGCTAAGAAATTGGACAATATTTTGTATTAATAAAAAATTATCGATATTCAGGTCAATTTTCGTGATTTCTAGTATATGCACACACCTTAATGACAAATCGGAAACATGACTAATTTTATAAATAAAAATGAGATCCCCATAGGTCATCCCCACTGAAAATGACCGAGTCAAGTTTCCATGGCGACTGCCACCACCCAGACTTTGTGGCGGGATCAATTCTCGTGTTAGACAGACAGTACCATACTTCAAACTGTATGCAGCGTTTTGTAAGTTGAGGGTAGCGCATTGCAAACCATATGTTGCCCTTTTTATACCCAAGATCTCATTTCAGAACCTTTTGTAAGTTATGACCTATGCTTTGCAGATCATAGAAAACGCTTTGAAAGTTGCATTAGCCGTATTGCAGACCATCTACAGATTTGCAAATTGCATTTTAAACTGCAAACAATATGCAGCACATTGAAAACTAACTTCGCCTTGCTTCTATGGCCAGCACGTTGCTGGCTAAGCCTTATTCGATATGTATGCAGCATTTTGCAACATGTTTGTTGTTCCGACGATAAGCAGTCGACCTTGGGTCAGTTGGCTTTTAAATAGGTGTGAAAGGTCGCACACGCAAAAGCATGATTGGCAATCGCCGTGGACGGTTCTCCCTCCAACTCGTCACTGCTAGCGCTTACTGCACTTAACGATGGACTTGGAACCAGAATCCCCGCTAAAGACTGCATTTTGGGAAGCGCTTTGTTTACTTTCCAACCCATCACCCAATTTAAATAATCGACTCGTTCAAAACCTCGACACCTTGCGGGAGCACTGTACTGCTTACAGCTCTGCATTTTATTCGCAGAAGTAGAGAACTATACAACGCATGTGTGGAAAATACTGCACGCTATGCTTATCTTTCGAGAAGTTTATTAAGGTTTACGTTTTCCTGTAAAGCTAAATATAGAGGGCGCTAGTGCTTTGGTTATCTTATTCGCAACCCGAGGCGTTAAGTGTTCCAGCGAACTCAATTTCAATGAATCACTTCGGTTGCGAGTTCGAATCCAACCTAAGATCGTCGTGTACAAAGGGGGCTGGTGCATGTTAAATCTGTCGTGTCCTCAAATGTTCTCACGTTCGCGTGGTGTGGAAGTTTGTAGAGTGGGCTGCCAGCTCAGGTGTGACCTCGTCATCTGACCGTGGTTCAAAATTACTTGGCGTTGTCGTCCGGTTCTTTCCCTTTGGGTTTGATTTCGCCAATAGCCCGTTGTGTTGCTTCAGTGGGACGTTAATTAAATACCTACCTCGGTGAGTAACTTGTGTTAAAGTGTCGCCAAAACGACGGTAAATGAAATTAGTTCCTGATCGGAAGTATTTTTTCTTCCGGTAGTTACGAAAACCCCTCTAATCATGACATCTTAAAATGAGTCGTTATACCGATTGCGCCATAACAGCTCTCCATTATCCTCTGCATTGTGCGCCTTAGATATGCGGAAAGCTCCTCGATGGACATTCGAATCCCCCTTTTCCTCGTGCGTGCCCATAAAAATTCCGCGCAGACGATTCCACGGGGGGGCCGTGGCCATTAGTCCGGAGACAACGGCATAATCTTTCATTAAATTAGGAAGGGCTTTTAGTGCACTCGAGAAAAGCATCGTAACGCGATTAGGCGAACTGAAATGCCCCGCAAAAGGGGAGGGGCTCGTTTAATCGGGGTGCATTCGAATTAAGGGAGGCTGCCGGGGGATTCGTGTGCAAAGAAGGAATATCGCTGTTGATTCGAAAACTCGAAACGGTCTCCATTCTTTTCGGCCAGTGAGTCAGTCGCCTGTTCATTTGGTGCAGCTGAGTAGTTCATTTATTGATCACTATTAACATCTTCATTCCTGGCTCCGACGAGCAGTTTGGCCGCAATTGGAAGGGCAGCGGATTGGCAACCGGAGGGTTGCGAGTTCGAATCAAACCAGACCGTCGTGTACAAAGGAGGCTGGTACACGTTCAATCTGTCTTGGGCTTCATTTTTAAATGTATTGCGCTTTTATTGAACTATATTCTGCCTTGTGTTGGGCGCAGCTTGTCCACTTTTGGACCTTGCGCCATAAAACCCCAACATTCAATCCAATCCTCACGTTGGCGTGGTGTGGAAGTTTGGAGAGTGGGGTGCCAGCTCGTTATCTGATCGTGGTTCAAAATAACGAGGCGTTCTTCTTAGGGATTGATCACGGACCTTCGCCAATAGTCCGTTGTGTTGCTCCAATTCGACCTTAATTTAACTACTTACCTGCTTGGGGCAGTCGTTTCTCAGTGAGTATGCCCACTGCGCTATCAACCTGCTAGTTATATGCGGCGCATGTTCGATTCCTCTCTGAGTGTATTTCTCTCACATGAGTCAGTACAACTTTCCTTGCATGTGTATTGTCTATTACTTGATGTTGAGTCCTTTGCAGCACGGCCAAATATGACCCTTGCGCCATAATACCCAGCCAGCTTTGTTCGTGACAAAAACCGTTTGGATTGGGTATGGCTCTAACCCTTCTGTTGGTTGTCTCGAATGCGTGAAAATGCGCAAAACCGAGAAGGACGAACCACGAAGCGAGGGTCGGCTCGTCCTCAGCTTGTTCCATTGTGCTCGCGTGCGTGCTGGAGGTTGTGTGTACGAAATTAAACTGAAGATTTATTGTTTAAAACAAATTGGTTTAAGTGTCCCGTTCTTTACAAAGTCGGCGGATCATCGCGAGTGCTGCGTTTATTGTCATTGGCGATTCATTAAAGAGAAAGGGGAAAAACGAAATCTGACGGCGCCTTGAATGGATGGAGCGTCTGGTCCGTGTAGCAACACGGTCCAATGTAATAAAAACACACACAAGCAATATCGAAACCCCTATTGTATGTTATCTAGGGACTATAAACTGTACGAATCAGAAAAAGGAAAATCCGATGTCGCAGAAAAACCATCTTTCCAGATTGGGGACGAAAATTTCCCTTACGAAAAGGAAGAAAGTGCAAATCGTGCTTTGACTGTTGAAACGTGTCTAGTGGTTCGGCTAAGAATGGGTTTTATTATTAAACGAACGAAATAATGATATCAGCAGAATGAATGCGAACCGGATCGTACGGCGAGTGAACTGAAATGCCAAAATTTTTTTAAATTTTCTTCACGAAGGAAGTCTAAAAAATCAAGATTTTTTCAGGAATTTCAACATTTAAAAATCAACTTAAAATTCCTTTCTTAACCAATAATTTCGATTGAGGGTCAAAACATCCACTGTATTACATAGATTATAATGACACAAAAGTAATTATTATAGATCAATTCAGATTCGGTTGCTAATCCAAAAGAAGCATCCTATTGCAAAAACAGTTCTTCAGAAATCGAGTTTAAAGTTTTGGAAACGTGTTTGTCTGTGGTGACAGTACCTAACCCAAACCTTTGTAACTTGAAAACTATTTAGAATATTGACAAGATCTTGGTATCGTTTGAAAGCTAAGAGGTTGGACACTATTTTGAATTATTAAAAAATCGATCGACATTTTGGTCAATTTTCGTGATTTCTAGTGTATACATACACCTTAAAAGCTGAAAAATCTAGGCAGGCAGAAGGAAAGTATCTGTTTCCTACAATTGCTCGCCATTCTTTACTTGTCGGATAATCGAGAGCTTGTGCCTTTCAGAAAACAGCTCCCGAGGCGCCGAGACTGTCCCTTTTGTCCCCTGGGCCTGTCCTCCGCCGAGACAAAGATCTTTTGTCGTTTGCACAAAGGAGGGGGTTTGCCTTGCGGCCGTCCCTCCCCGGTGGAGGAGGAAACGGTTACCGTTACGATTGCCGAGGTGGATGTGGAGGCAGTGTCAATATTTGTGGGTGGGTTTCTTCCTTTTATGTCTTTCGTCTCACCACCCCTCTCTTACAACCCCGTGTCTTTTAATTCTATTATGCCCGTACTCACTAGCGAACTGTAACATGTAATGTAACCGGTGTAAACGCGGCCGCGGTGGTTCAGTGCTTTCGCCCACTGCCCTTGCAACCTGCGAGTTCCAGGTGGCGCAGAGATTCGTTGTAATTTACCCTTGGTGACTTTCTCTTGTCAGTAAAACTATGAAATGCGACGAATCGTTTGATATAAAGCCGGAACAGCTGGCAGGTAGTGCTCTGGTCCTTGGTTCAATAGGCTCTGGGTTCGAATCCTTTAGTTATGGGTGAACGTAGTTTTTCGGAATACTTTGAGTAGTAGTTCTGTCGAATTAGTCTTCGCGGTGCAGAAAGTGACCTTGTAGCAACAAACCAAACCAACCTTAATTTTATGTAGACTTTCCTATGAAAAATAGTTATTTAATTGCTTCTTTCATAAAAAAAACCTCCAATTACCGAGAACAAAAATATCTGATCCAAAAAATACAAAAAAGACTAACACAAAAACATTTAGAAAATAGGTAAAACTAAACACTTCATTGAAGCAGATTACTTATTGCATTGAAATCATTAAAGGATATACACTATATGGACAAAAGTATTTGGACACTGCAGAAAATCAGGTTGTTTTTCCTGGTTAGAACTCGGCCCATTGTTTCATGTACCTGGTACCATGAACGCTGACGTGTACCTCGATGTTCTGGATACTTCGGCCTTACCTACACTGGCAATACTACGGCGATGAGGGTTGTTTCTTCCAACAGGATCGAGCTCCATGTCTTACTGCAAAACGTGTGCTGGACCGGTTTCCTGAGAATGAGGTGAATTTGCTTGACTGGCCTGCTCAGAGTCCCGATCTCGACCCGATCGAGCACTTGTGGGACGAACTGGAGCGACGGGTACGACACCGCCACGCACGCCCATCTCCACAATCTCTTCTCACAGCCTTGCAAGAGGCATGGCGAGCTATTTCTGCCCAGATTTATAGAGAACTTGTGGAAAGTATGCCTCGACGTGTTGCAGCTGTAATACAAGCAAAAGGAGGCCCTACCCGTTACTAAATAGAATAATCAAGCACTCTTTCTGAAAAACATGCAGTGTCCAAATACTTTTGCCCATATAGTGTATATCAACCTCCGAGGAAGAATTATAAAGTTTAAAAAATCCGTGAGGAGTATTTTTTTTAAATCTAATTGCAAAAAAATCTATTTTGCTAGTTATATAGCAGTAATTCCAATTACTTAACAATTCCAATTACGTAACCATTTCTATAGACAATAGTGCACAAATGGCTACAATAGTCGTATATTAGTATACGAATGGCAAATATTTACAAAATAAATCGCATTCAACAGACATTGATACGTTTTTCTGGAAATGGGATACGATACACTAATTCAGATATTACCTTTTTATGAAGAAAACAAGTTCTATCAGAAGAATATAAAGAATTTTCTTTTACACAGTATTTTGGGGCACCCGGTAGCCCAGTTGGAAGAGCAACGGATTAGCAACCGGAGGATTGCGAGTTCCAAAACTAGGTCCAGCCAAAGACGGCGTGTGCACGGGGGCTGCTGCACGTTCAATATGTCGTGACATCAAATGTCCTCACGTTGGCGTGGTGTGGAAGTTTGGAGAGTGGGGCTGTTCTCGGATCTTTCCTTTCTGGATTAATTCCGGACCGTCGCCTATAGCCCGTTGTGTTGTTCCAGTGCGATATCAATTAGCTACCTACATAGCATTTTGTTTTCAGATATATCTTGGTAGGTAGGTATTTTTTAATTCGCATTGGAGCAACACAACGGGAGCTACGGTTCGGGATGACTGGCACCCCACTCTCCAATCTCCCACACCACTCCAACGTGATGACATTTGATGCCACGACGGATTGAACGTGCACCAGCCCGCTTGCACACGACTGTCTTTGGTTCGATTCGAACCCTTCGTTTGCTAATCCGGTATTCTTCCAACCGAGATATTCCGGTCCCAAAGATATTTCTGAAAACAACCATTTCGGGTTTAGACTTCTAGAGGGGTGTTGCACCTGACAAAGATTGCGAGTGCGACACCGAAAAGGAAAATTCTTTCTCTGCGTTTAATCCCCTTTTGGTAACGCCGGAGCCCCAACGATCCATTCTCCTCACTTTTTGCACACACGCCCTTCTGTCTGGGTGGACACGGTTTTTTTCCCTCCCGTATGACCGACGGTCAAGCCCATATTTCTCTCCCCCCACTCCCACCCCTTGACATGCAACGGAGATGAATGTACGCCCCCTGTCACCCCTCCGTCATTACTCTCCCCCGAATATATATTTTTATTACTATTGTTATTATCATTCTGGCATCAGAGAGCCATTGAAAGGGAATCTAGTGCATCCGGACAACGACAGAGGTCGCTGAGATCGCCTTGCTTGAAAGATGGCTCCTCTCGGAATCGCTTGCGGTTGCAATTTCGGGTCTGGCTGGGGGAGGTGGGGGGTTCGGGTCCACACTTGTACTGTAGGGGGTCTCGAACCCTTCCGTTCGGAGGACCCCGTGATTAAATCCGAAAGTTTCCGCTGTTCGTACTTCTACAGGCAGTGTCAGAAAATGATGCGGATGAGCGATGGAGGATTGAAACTTCAACCAAAAACCTTCGTGTACAAGGAGGCTAGTGCATGTTCATTTGTCGTGGCCTCGAATGTTCTCACGCTGGCGTGGTGTGGAAGTTTGGAGAGTGGGGTGCCTTTCTTTTGCTGTACGTCTATTGCTATTGTAAGTCTTGTGTCTGTCGCATCATGCGAAGCGAATCTTTTCCGAAGTGGATCCAGGACCGTCGCCAATAGGCCGTTGCTCCAGTGCGACGTCAATTCAGCATGGCCAAATAGAACCCTTGCGCCATAAAACCCCAAAACAAAAGCAACCCTAAGATATTCCGATTTAATTTTCATGAATTGTGACGAGGCCTTTCCTTGCAATAAGTAAGGGTGCATGGAAGATTTTCTTCTCCGAATAGAACTTTATCTCTTACAAAAGAACACTATCCCCTATTTTTTCGCCTGTTTTAATGCATGAAGAGCGATTGGATTTTAAACGCGACCCCGTCCCACAAATAAATCAGCGAATCGGTTTCGATTCACTGTAACCGGGAGATGGGAGGACGAAGGTTAGCGAATAACAAATATCAGAGATAGATTCCCATAAAGATGAGACAAGCCTCGCGATATTTTTTTTCTCCTGTCTTCGGGAGAAATGAAATTGAGATCTCTCGATACCTGGGCCCGCTATCTCCGACAAGACTCTCCTACAACCCCTCTTTATGCATTCAGTTCCCCTTTTTTTCTTGTGCGCTTGTTTCCAGTCGATGCTTTTCGTACGTGTTATTTTTTTCCTCCATCGCGATTTTTTTTTTTCGTATAGCCGCGAAAGATTAAAAAAATAGGTCTCCTGGATAGGATATTTTTTGGGGGGTTGCATGCGGGAAAGATTATACAATTTCTTTCTCTCCGTGGAAGTTTTTTTTTGCGTCTTGTGAGAAAAAAAATCGGTTTCGCGTCGAAGTAGAAGCTCGTGCTTCGCTTCCTGGGAAATAAAGAGTTGCACGCGGATATGAAATTTCGATTTGAATGAAATTAGAGATGTGCGATATCCACTCGGCGCAACCCCTCTCTGTTCCCTGAGCTCGGAGGCGTCGTGATTCAGTGGGAGCAGGCTGCTAGTACAGTGGGTATACCCACTGTACTAGCAGCCTGCTCCCACTGAAGGTTGCGACACTCAGGTTGCGACAGCTAGTACAGTGGGTATACCCACTGTACTAGCTGTCGCAACCTGACCAGACTTTTTGCCGAGAAGCCTTTCGGAGTTGATCCTACACCATCGCCAGTGGACTGTGTTTATAGTATTCGGCGAGGTGCACCAATCTGTTGCGCTTCGATATGTATATACTTTCTTCGGGAGGCGAAAGCAGACGCTCGTGAGATCGGTTCAAGTGTAGAACATTAAACACTTTTGAGGACTATCTATGCTTTTTCGTTTGACATGTCGGGAGTCCTATGTAAGTTTCTACTGTTAAATTATTTTTGATATAAATTAGCTATACTTTACTCTCTCCAAAAAGTAACTAGGAAAGAAATTCCAAATATTAAGAAGCAGATAAAAAGACTGGTAGTTTTTTAACGTTGACGATCTGCTATACTAGCAGCCTGCAATTCGCAGGTTCCCTTGGTGTATTTATCTCTTCTGTTTCGGTAAAAGTTGTGTGTGTATATCCCATTACTATGTCTTGTTTGGCCAGATAGGGTCCTTGTGCCATAAAAACCAAGCATCTCGTATAACCAGTTTCATGCAACGTCTGGCGCAGCATGACCCGACAGGTCCTTTACCTCTTAAACTCAATCAACCAATCGTAGCACTCTTTCTATCGGTAGCTCCGATGGTAGAGTAGCGTATTAGCAACCGTAGGGTTGCGAGTTCGAAACTCGATCCAACCAAAGACCGTCGTGTATGTGCGGGGTGGGTGTTTAGCCTAACGTTTTCATAGTATGGAAGTGAGGGCTCCAGCTCAGGTGTGACCTCGTCATCTGACCGTGGTTCAAAATTACGTGGTGTCCTCCAATCTTTCCCTTCGGGTTTGATCCAGGACCGTCGCCAATAGTCCGCTGTGTTGCTCCAGTGCGACGTTAATTCAACTACCTAACTACCAGCATGAGATAAAAAAATTTCTGAATGTGCCACAAATACCGTCGTGTCGACGGGGACTGGTGCACGTTAAAACTCGTCGCCTCAAAAGTCCACGATGACGTGATGTGGAAGTTTGGAGAGTGAGGTGCCATCTCAGGTGGTCTCGTCATCTGACCGTGGTTCGAAACGACGTGGTGTTGTGCTTGGATCTTTCCCTTGAGGATTGATCTCGGACTGTCGACAATAGCGCATTGTGTTGCTCCACTGCGACGTTAATTAAAATACCTACCATGTACTCATTTTTCCCCTACGCCAACCTGCTGTTTCCCTATGTGACTTTAAGCCTCCTTTAGACTTTGTGGCCAATAGAATGATCCCTAGGATTCTGCCGACCAATAGAATGATCCCTAGGATTCTGCCGACCAATAGAATGATCCCTAGGATTCTTCCAACCAATAGTTGCGACAATTTAGTCATGATGTGTGTTGTAAAAGATGGGGATGGATTGCGGACCGTCGCCAAATAGCCCGTTGTGTTGCTCCAGTGCGAAGTTAATTAGGTAATCAAGAGGCAGTTTTAAATTATAAAACTCTGACATCGGTGACAGTGAATTGAGAGTACAGAGGTGAATTGAGACAAGATGTGTGGTGCTATTCTTCCGAAAACTGGCAATTGCTGGTATTTGTTTAATAGTTTTTCGTCCAAGGCTCCTCGCGTGCCAAAATCCCGATTTGCTCAACCCTTTCTCAGCAGAGGGAAGATATCAGCGAACCACTAATTACGGCCGAGGGTGGTTTGCTTTGGTAAAAGGAGCGCCGCTGGACATTGGCCAGTTGGCACGCTGACCGCATCGTTTGGAAAACCGCCAGCCGTAAATAAACAAACAACGCCTGAGCGGTTAAAAAAAGGGAGCCGGCACTTTTGCGCCGCATAAATTCCCTCGATTACTGCTGCAAACTCCTTATCTTTATTTATTTGCTTGTTTGTGTTTGCGGATGAAATGCCGCTCCGTGCCGTGTATGTAAAATGACGACTTTACTTCCGCCCTGAGTTATGCCCGACATCCATTCCGAGGCTTATTTTATTCAGGAAGGAATGGCAACGTGGCCGGCATGCGCGAGGGTCCGCTTTTAATTCGGAATTTCTAGCGCGGGATTCCTTTATTCTGGATGGCATCAATAACGTTTTTCGTTTCCACCTTCCCCTCTCAATCTTAAGATGGAGATCCATGCCATTCTGAACTTTCCAGACACTTGTCCTATTAAACTTCGAGTTCTTGGCGGCGCAGGTTCGATTCCTCCCTGGGTGCATTTTCCTCTTCTCTGTCAGTAAAACTTTCTCTTTGTGTGTCTATTACTTGATATTGTATGTTGTGCCTAGCGCAGTGTGGCCACATGGCCTTTGGGCCATAAAACCCCAGAATCAACCAAGACACTTACTTAGCAGGAGGGTTGCGAGTTCCAATCCAACCAAAGACCGTTGTGCACGCGGGAGCTAGTGTGCGTTAAGTCTGTCGGGGCCTCCAGTGTCCTCCATTGGCGTGGTAAGGGATTTTGGAGAGTGGGGTTCCAGGTAAGATGTTGACCTCGTCATTTGACCGTCTTTCAAAATAACAAGGTGTTCCCTCGGATCTGTCCCTTCGGGATGGATCCTGGACCGTCGCCAATAGCCCGTCGTGTTGCTTCAGTGTGACGTTAATTCAACTACCTAACCAGTTACTTATCACCGATAATCTGTTCAACATATTTTACTGTTGATCCCGTTTTGCCTGAATTTTCAGTTTTTAACAAACATGTGCATATTTGGAATTTTCTAATACAATGGGCAGATCCTTACCACGAAAATTTATTTTTATTTGTTTGTCACATTCATTTCGTAAACCTTATTCTGACTTAACGTCTTTAATCATTTCAATTTGAAATCATAAATTACTGAATTTTGTGCTTATTAGTTTGTGGAATTCAAATAACCGAAGGAAACGAAGTATCGATCTATTGAAACAGAAATACGAATATGAATTTATGGAAATGACTTTAGAAGAAACAAAATAATCGAATCGAAATGAATTAACTGAACTAGAAAAACTTCACGAGCGAAAAATGTTTGAATATGATAAATGAGTAGATCTACTCAAAGAATATTTCGCCATTCATCAAAATGAAATGCGAAAGGAACCAGTTAATGCCGATAAACGGAATAGGGAATAATAATCAAATTGAAATTTATTGACGACGTAGTCTTATCCTTCCTTACACGGGCAATTTCAGCATTGGCGCTTGAAGTAAATTCTATCTTTAAAATAAAACATGAATAATTTTGGTTAGGTAGGTATTTAATTGACTCCGCACTGTGTGGGGTGCAACGCAACGGGCTATTGGCGACGGTCCGGATTCAAATCCGAAGGGAAAGATCCGAGAACACCACTTCATTTCGAACCACGGTCAGATGACGAGGTCACACCTGAGCTGGCACCCCACTCATTAAACTTCCACACCACGCCAATGTGAGGGCATTGGATACTACGACAGATTGAACATGCACCAGCTTCTTTTGTACGCGATGGTCTTTGTTTGGTTTCGAACTCGCAACCCACCGGTTGCTCCTGTGAGAGGACAAGAAAGCAATCCTGTTAACGCTGGAACAACTTGTTACAATCCAACAATCTTGTTAACGCTGGAACAACCAGACCCGTCATATTGACGGATTTGGATCGCCTTAAAATAACGAAATTTCAGATTTTTGTTTTAAATTACAGAAACTGTTAGAGTGCCCTATATCGGAATTTATGTTAACTTTCGTCGAGATTAAAAATTATTATGTATGCCAATTTATTTTTCATTAACCACTCTAAAGGACTGTTAATATAGGATACACGCCAAAATCCATCAACAGAACGGGCTTAATTATTCCTTAGTTATCACAACAGCATTTCGATGACAGTTGAGAAAATTGCATTTCCGCTGTCATCCCATTACCTTAAGCTCATGCGATTTAGTATTAGTGAAAGAAGATAGAGATGAAAGACGTGTTCTTTCTCCACCGTCTCAGGATGTGAGATTGGATAGGCGACCCACCAAACTTCCTATAAATGCAGATTTCATCCAACCAATTATTGCAACCAAATAGAGGTAATGGGATATGTTGTCAATATCAAAAATATTTTTGTAGAAAATGTTCGTACGAAATGCAATCTGTTTGCAATAAATGTTCGGAATAGTTTCATTTTTAACCCTCCAAGCTGTTTCGACGAGATATCTCGTGCATCAATGTGCTAACGGCGATATATCACGTCACCAAGCTATTGCCGATTGTTTTCATCATGACGAGATCAAGATCTGGTCAGTTTTGCTAATGATGAGACTCTACATTAAGACAACTAACCACCAGTAGGATTAAGTTAATTATGTGGGAATGTTTAATCCATTGAAGGGTTCACGCGCATATATCCGTTTAGCAACCTACAGTCGTCTCTGCATGACAACTAACCAGTTTTGACCTTCTTGACCAATAGGATCTTTCCTAATATTATTTCAATCAATAGATGAGGTCATTTAGTCACTATGTATGTTGGGGGAAAGCAATATTATATTAATTGGAAATCTCACGACGCTCAGAGGGTTAAGAATTAAAAATTACATATGAAACGTTTTTCAAATACACATAAATTGACGAATGTGGTAGAATTAAGAAAACATTCTAATGGTGGGGGTCTAGTTTTAACATTCAAGTCAAAATATTAAAGTGAATCTTTTTTAAAACATTGATTTTTTTATACGAACTAAGGGTTGTAAGTAAAAGTATTCGTCTAAAATCCAAGTGCGTGTCTGTAAAACTCGTTTCCCTGCTGTAGTACTAGTGTGGCAGGAAAGCTACACAAGTGACCTCGCTTTTAAACTGATGTAAAACTTCATGTGCACATATTAATCAAGACTTGATAGGATACTCCATTTCCTTTTAATTGCATCAGCTTTTCAAGTGTTAAGTTGGTGTTTTTCATATTTTATCTTTATATTGTGTTTTGGGTTTAAATTTTTGTAGTCTTGATTATATAGACTTAAATTTTTTTCTCAATATAGTTGGTAATTCTAAGTTATTCTTCCTGTTTAACGACTTTCGGAGCTTATATGCATTGCTAGTTTTACCCTTTTTACTGTCCTTTTACGTGTGCATTGTTTTTGCTTTATATTGTCAGGGTTTCAACGCCTTCAAAAAGCCTTGTTTTTCCTTGTATTTTTCAAGCGCACTTATAAACAAGAGTACTGCATATTTTATTTCACCTTCAATGTTAATGATACTCGTTCAAGGTCATGTTTCGTAGAAAATCGAGGGCATTTCTAAATTTGCTAAAAATGGGGTTCTTTAGAACCAAACCTAACACCTGTGAAAATTTCTTCACCTGGGCACTCGCAACGTTCTATTGCGAACTATGGGAAATGCAGCCTTCAACATTAAAAAGTAGCATTGAAAAGTCCACATTTTTCTTTTGCTTGAAGAATGTTAAAGTCCCTTTCTCGACATTACAACTCGGCCAATCCAAAACGACGTGTTCCTGTACTCGTAAATTAAAATTGAATGCAGTTTTTAATTCCAGGCCAGACACTACCCTGGAAGTCTTGTCTGTACGAATGTTACATACTGTGTATGACTTCATAACTGGATAAACTGAATGACTCAACTTTGATCGAATATTGCTCAAACTGTTTCCGAATGTGATAGCGGTCTTTTGTTCACGCTGCTCTTATAGATGTGGGACATTGTCCTTGAATGATCTTTTGTGTTATAGTGAACTGCTAGAGATGGACTCCCAGATCTTAGGATCAATAGCACTTTACCCATGTTATGGACTTGTGCAAAATAAGCAATTGTGCTATTATCTCCAGTACCTTTTTATCACTCAGTCAAACACCACCTTGCCTTCAATTGGCCCCTTTCTCTATGCTTGCCAGGCTCGGATTTGGTCTTATTTGAAAAAGGTGATATTCTTGGGTGGCCAGAAATCCTTTCCCACCTGTTCAAAGTGCAGTTTATTACCAACTTCACACGTCCTGAATTGCATTAGAGCCATGCATCAAGACATTTTTAAGGACCCATCTGTAATTGCCCGAAAACTTTTTCTGCAGACTCAATGACTTAGTGTAATTGGTTTTTTTACACTGGAATAAGAAAGAAGACCATTCAATCATCCTCGGGGGCCATCTCCTTTAGGTGTGTACGGGATTCACGGACACGATGCACTCTAGTGATCTTTTCTATTCACATGGGGTTTACTGTCTAGTAAACACGGGGGTCGCGCTCCCGGGATACCGAAGCGATCTTTGTCTGCTTTCTTCCTACTACCCTATTCTCAATTCCCTCTTTTGTGGGGCCCCAGTTGGAAGAGCAATGGACTAGCGACTGCGAGTTCGACACTCGGTCCAGCCAAAGACCGTCGTGTACACGAGGGTTGGTTGCACGTTCGATCTGTCGTTGCCTCAAATGTCCTCGCGTTGGCTTGGTGTGGAAGTTTGGAATGTGGAGTGCCAGCTCAGGTGTTCTCATCATCTGACTGGTTCGATTTGATGAGGCGTTGTCTCCGGATGGATCCCAATAACCCGTTGTGTTGCTTCAGTGCGACGTCAATTAACTACCTACCTACCTCTCGCCTTTCACGGCATTTATTAGTTGACGTCTTGTATTTGGCCCTTGCGCCATAAACCCTCGAAACAACCAATCAAGACCCTACTAGATCGCACGGACATTGCCCTTCCTAACACAAAGGGACAGAGCGTCGAGATGCCGACCAGCATGGCCGGATAGACGGCCAGCACCCATCCCAAGGTGACCTCCGCTTCCATTGTGAAATATGACCACTTGTCTGTAAGCATCTGTATAAATTTCGGCTTCCTCGGGAGAGATTTTCTCGCGAAATGAAACCCAGTGAGAAAGGGTTATCGAGTCTTCGGGGGGATTGATGGAAGACACCCTCCCATTTCTTTGATATCGATTCGGCGGGGAGGGGGCATGTCCGTCGCTACTTTTATTCTTTAGAGTTTTTCTCTTCCGGTGAGTCTCGGAATGAATTCTGTCGCCCAAATAAATAAGGCGGATCCGGGAATTCCGGAATTTATTCCGGAATCCCCCTTCCCTCACCTTTCCTTGTTGTGCCAGGAAAACGGCATTGCTCGTATTAAAAAGTCCTGGAATTTTGTTGGGTTTTATCGATTGAAGACAGAGTTTTATACATTAAAAATAAATTTTATTACGTAGCCAAGTCTTATGGTTTAAAAACATACAAGAAGTCTGATCAGATCATGATCCCCTAAACACTTCACATTATCTCCTCTCTTTTATACATTCAATTTACACAATTTTCCATATTGATGTGCCCCACACGGCACTATAATTGGAGGTTTAAGACCGATTCCAACATGCGGCCCCATCGGTTGTAAAACCTCAGCAGATGTATTACAATTCAATATATATATTTATATAAATCTAACAAAATATTTTTGTAATAATATTTTTAAATTTATTTAACAATAAAGGCTTTGTTAAAAAGTCAGCCAAATTATTTTACGATGAAATATAATTTACGTTAAATAGTTCATCTTTTATTAATTTACGAATAAATTTGTACTTGATATCAATATGTTTAGTTTTCTGATTTTCCTGACTATTTTTTGAAAAATAGATAGCAGATTGATTATCACAATATACTTGGGGTCTTATGTGATCACACAAACTTAATTCATTTATAATTCTACTAAACCAAATAACTTCTTTAGTGCAATCGGTTAGTGCAATAAATTCAGATTCCATTGAGCTAAGAGCTATGCACTTTTGTTTAGAAGATTTCCATGATATTGGGATGTTACCAAAATAAATTAAATAGCCACTGCTTGAATGTCTGTTTGTGAGACCACATCCCCAATTTGCATCAGAAAAAGCAATCAAATTTGAACTTTCTACATTGGAAAGATTAATTTTAAAATCCTTTGTAAGAAAAACATAGTTCATAATATCAACAACGTAAGACCAGTGTTTGTAAGTATAACCATTACAAAACTGAGACATTATATTAACGGCAAATGCAACATCTGGTCTGGATCTATCTGACAAAAACGATAAACATCCTATTAAGGAACGATAGGGAAATTTCCTCATTAAATCATTTTCAATTATTTCTTCCTCTTTAACCTTATCAGGTAAGTTACAACCAATTTTAAAAGGTAAATTCACAAAACTTTTAGGAAGATCTTTGAATTTTGACATTAATTTTTCAATGTAGGTAATTTGATGTAAATAAATCGAATTTTCAATTTCTTGAAAGTTTACGCCTAACAAATATTTAGTTTTACCTAGGACTGTAAGATCCAATTTTTTGTCCAATAATTCGATTACTTCATTTATCAAATGTTCCCTTTTTGAAAACAAAACCATATCATCTACATAAACAATTAAAATTACATCTTTAAATTTGTAGACACAATTACACCAATTTAACTGAGAAAATCCTAATTTAGTTAAAATACCGTCTAATTCCAAATTCCATTCTCTGCCACTTTGATGCAGACCATATATAGCCTTTTCCAATAGACATACTTTGTTTTCGGATCCTTTCAGCACAAATCCTTTTGGCTGTTTCATGTATATAGTATCCTTAAGGTGTCCATATAAATATGCACTTTTCACGTCAACTTGACAGTGATACCAACCCAACATAGAAATCAATAGTACAAACAATAATTTAACAATAGAAAAATTCACAACTGGTGAAAAAATATCTTTAAAATCAATGCCGGGTTTTTGCTTAAAACCTTGAGCAACAAGACGAGCTTTATACCTTTTAGGTATATTGTTTTCGTCCATTTTTATGCTGTACACCCACTTACTTCCAATTATGGTTGTATTTGGGGGGGGGGTGTCCACTAATTTCCATACTTGCCTATCCTTCATTATCTGAATTTCTTCATTCATGGCAGTATTCCATTTAATTTTATCCTTACTTGCTTGCGTTTCTTCATAACTTTTGGGGATTTCGACATTGTAACACTGATCATACATGTCGTACATCTGTTGGTCTAAAAAATTAGATTCATCACTAGAAGTAGATGGCACATTAGAAATATCCACATTAGGATGTTCAGTTTCTGGCTTAAAATTGAAATTTACAGGATCAAACCTAATCTTATTTTTAGTACAGTACTTTTTAATATCATTTAAAGATCTCATTCTCAAATTTTCAGGAGAATAATAGTATACATCTATCCTATTGCTTTTATTTCTAGGTTTTTCGATTCTTCGCCAATTTGAAATGTTAAGACTTTTTAAGTCCTCAGTTTTAACTAAATCTTTAGAATCTAAAACTTGAGTTTCACTTTCCGATTTTACTTTTATATTTTCATTTGATTGATAAATAGGAATATTAGAATTAAGATCGAAAGAAACGTACTCAAAGTTTTTACCAAATAGTACATCAACAGCTTTCTTACTTTCGTCGATATGAACATGGACTGTTTCAACTATTCTCTTCTCGTTTGGTACATATATTCTGTAACCTTTAGTTTTCAAACCATATCCTGTCAAAATACCAAGTTTAGCTCTGGGTTGTAATTTATTTCTCTGTATTTTAGGAATATGAACATATGCCAAAGAGCCAAAAATTCTAAAATGTTTTACTGATGGTTTGAAACCAGTCCATATTTCGTTAGGAGATATACCCTCAGTTAATTTGTGTTCGCATCTATTTTTAGTATGAATAAATGCTAAAAGTGCTTCTGACCAAAATTGTGGTTGTAAACCACTGTCTTGAAGCATAGCTCTGACACAATCCATGGCTGTTCTATTGAACCTTTCTGCAATGCCATTTTGTTCAGGGGTATAAGTTGAAGTTCTTTCGATTTTTATTCCTAGATCATTTAAAACTTTTTAAATTCTTTGTGACAAAATTCTAAACCATTGTCAGTTCAGACACATTTTAACTTAACATTTAGCTGTCTTTCAGCTCTAACCAAGTATTTTTTAAAGTAATCAAAAACTTCATTCTTATTTTGAATAATATAAACAGTTACTTTACGTGAAAAATCATCAATAATAGATAAAAAGTATTTGTTTCCACCTAGAGAGTTAACTGGAGCAGGACCCCACAAATCCATATGGATCCTTTCCAAAACATTTTTAGTTTTCCTTTCGTACATATAGTTTCTTTTTAAGGATATTCTAGTGGATTTAGCAATAGCACAAATCTTACAATTTTTATCTATATTTTTACAATTAAGTTTTTCAATTCCTTTTACACAATTAATTTTACTCATATTTTCAATTAAGGGCATGTTAACATGACAAAACCTACGGTGGGCTTTTTCTAGATCTAAACCAGTTACATATGTATAATTTTTAATCTTGGGATAACCTTTCAAGATATACAATTTTCCAATTCTGGGAACAGTAAACAAATATTTATTATAACTATTATAAATAATCATTTTGTTATTTCCCCATTTAATTTGGTTTCCCACAAGGTCAATACGAGCACCACTAATTAAATTTTTTCTCATATTAGGCGAGTATAACACATCTTTTAAAGTTATATCATAATTTCTGTTTCTATCTAAAACTGTAAATTGAATATCACCCATACCTAATACTTCCGAGGTGCTGTCCTTGTCTCCGACTAGGATCTTCTGTGGTGGTAGTTTTCTGAATGTCGTAAACATATCACGTTCTTTACAGAAGTGAGCAGTTGCAGCTGAATCAATGAGAAATTCCCTCGGTCTTTCATTTGGAAAATTTGAAACTGCATAGGCACGTTGAAGATCAGTTTTTGGATTGTCCTCCATATAAAATAATTCCCCACCAGGTTTCTGCCGATTGCATTTCTTGAAGCACTTCGATTCGTAATGTCCCGACTTTTTGCAGTAGTTGCAGAATGGTCGCGGCCCCATACGACAAACTGTCGACTTTCTTGGGCTTGAAGGAATTAATTCAGGGTCCAGTACGCATCTGCTGTGATCAGGAGTAGACGCCCGTGTCTCCTTGTATCTAGATGACTTGTTTCTTGTAGCATAAGCATCGGCCACGATACTTAATTTTGTGCCTTCGTCTTTCCGCTTCAGCTCGATTCGGCTGGATTCTGTTATTAAATGTTTAGACAAATTGTCTAGCGTGAACTCGTTGTCATCCATCCTGTTTAGCAATTGTACCAGATTATCGTATTCGTGAGGCAAATGTCTTATTAGTTGAAAGCAAACTAAAAGGTCTGGGATTTCGAATCCACCTTCTTTTATCTGTAACAGCTTCTCATGCACTCGTTTGCAGAAGAGTCCAATGGATTCGTCCTCCGGCTGGTAGCGGATTGAAAAGAACTCGTCCACAAGGCCTGCCAATCGTGCTCTAGATGCTGGTTCAAAGTTGGTCTTTAATATATCCCAGGCTTCCTTACCATCCTCAGTAGATGAAATTAAGACTTGATATTTTCTGTCTATGCCCTGGTAGATAGTTGTGTATGTCCTCTGTTTCCTATAACGATGGTCTCTTTTTTCTTGTTCTGGAGCATCTTCCAATAATAGAGGTTCCGTTTTAGTGATAAATTCCCAGCAGTTCCGGTCCATTAGCAATACCTTCATGTCCGTCTTCCACGTGGCATAGTTGAAATCCGATAACTTCGGGAAGGAAAACATGGACATTTCTTGAATCCCCATCATACTGGATACCGGTAGTGGCAGAATTCAGGTTCAGCTTAAGGTCTGAGGCCCATAACCAATTGTTGGGTTTTATCGATTGAAGACAGAGTTTTATACATTAAAAATAAATTTTATTACGTAGCCAAGTCTTATGGTTTAAAAACATACAAGAAGTCTGATCAGATCATGATCCCCTAAACACTTCACATTATCTCCTCTCTTTTATACATTCAATTTACACAATTTTCCATATTGATGTGCCCCACACGGCACTATAATTGGAGGTTTGAGACCGATTCCAACAAATTTCTACTCCCTGAAATTCCCCTTTTTTTAATATTATTTATTGATTTTGGGGCGATCTGTGCTTGTCGAGTCTAGGAAAAGCAGCGCGACGATTGGCCTGTGGCGAGTGGTTTTCTGGAAAGCTATGAAGCACTGGTCTAAATGGAAACTGAGTGCTCTCATTCTCTACCCTCTGAGAGGGCACACACGTATTTATTCGTTAGGCAACGTGCATACCGTCTTTGGAGAGTGGAATGTCAGCTCAGGCGTTGACCTCGTCATCTGGCCATGGATCCAAATAGCGTAACGTTGTCCTCGGAACTTTTCCTTTGGGTTTGATCTCGGACAGTCTCCAGTAGCCCCTCACGTTGGCGTGGTGTGGAAGTTTGGAGAGTGGGGTGCCATCTCAGGCGTTGACCTCGTCATCTGACCATGGATCCAAATTATGTGGCTTTGGCCTTGGATCTTTCCCTTCGGAATGGATCTCGGACCGTCGGCAATAGCCCATTGTTTTGCGCCGGTGCGACCCTACCTTCCTCAGGGCCGTCGCGGATCAGTGGATTTGCCCACTGTTCTAGCAACCTGCGTGTTATAGGCGGCGCGCAAGTTCGATTACTCCCTAGGTGTATTTCTCTTTTCTGTGTCAGCAAAATTTGTGTGCTCATGTCACATTACTTGATGTTTGGCGTACAACATAGAGCCCGTACAAGATGGTGCCATAAAAACCAGTCATCCCTACATATCGTATAACCAGTTTCAGACTTCTTGACCGGTACAACCAATTAATGTACAAACGCTACCTAGAACGCTTAATTAATTTTTGAGAAATACGCGCGTGAATTCACGATAGAAGATTAAATATCCCTGAACGTTTTTGGCTTGTTGTTTTAGGGTTTTATGGCGCACGTGCCCTATTTGGCCAAGCTGCGCCAAACACAAGACAATAACGAGAGAGGATAAAAAGGCAGAAGGGCAGGTGAGGGTAAAAGGGAGGAGAGGACAGATCACTCGAGTACCTCAGGGTTGGGGTGCCTGTACACGCCTAAAGATATGCCCCTGAACTTCATTGGATTTTCGAGTATTGTAGTATTCCTCTTCCCATAGCCACATCTATTGGTTGAAAGAATCCTGGGAAAGATTTTATTGGTCAAGGTGTCTGAAGCCAGGGTTGTCGCTGCTGGGGGTGTAACATCCCTGGCAACAGCCGAGATCAGAAGTCAACACCACTGACTTCCGTCCGAAAATCCCGAAACATCTATTGGGATGGTCTTTTATGGTGGTCTAATTGCCGTCCAGGTGGTTTTTAGGGGAGCACAACGCCCCCCTGGGATTGGATTGAACTGTCTTCCAGGGAAATCTGGCAACGTAGGAGAACAGTTGCTGAGCAGAGGTGTTATTTTGCTCGTTCGATCCAGCAGTTGAGTTCATCCCGTATTCCCCCCCTATTTGCAGCCCTTGGGATTGATCCCTGACTGTCACCAATAGCCCGTTGTGTTGTTCCAGTGTGATGTTAATTAAAATACCTACCCTATTTGCAACGCCCACGACCAAGGGATGGGCATCGCAGGTGACCACTTACCTCCCGACATGAATCAGGTTTAAGTGGTGTCTAGGTGACCTACGGGAAAGTAGTCTGAATTGGGAGACGCGACAGTCACCACCGTGGCCAGACGTCTCGGCTTCATTCCTTGAAGCATAATTGCATAAATTTCAATTTTAGATCAATGTACAAAAATATTTACAAGATAAACCAAAGATATTACACATTAGCGAGTACAGATATACAAAGGCACAACACAATATACAATTTTTCCTTAGCACAATCTCATGCGGTATTTCATTGTTCACATTCACTTCTATCACTCATGGATTGTTCGCCCCTATGCTCTGACATTACATGCTCTGGCTCATTAGTTTATGTGCTTTGCTGTCTTTTAATAGCGTCTGGGGCCGCGGTGGCCCGGTTGGAAGAGTAACGGACTAGCAACCGAAGGGTTGCGAGTTCGAATCCAGCCAAACACCGTCGTGTACAAAGGGGGCTGGTGCACGTTAAATCTGTCGTGGCCTCAAATGTCCTCACGTTGGCGTGGTGTGGAAGTTTGGAGAGTGGGGTGCCAGCTCAGGTGTTGCCTCGTCATCTGACCGTGGTTCAAAATTACGTGGTGCTGTCCTCGGATCTTTCCCTTTGGGATTGATCCCGGACCGTCACCAATAGCCCGTTGTGTTGCTCCAGTGTGACGTTAATTGAAATACCCTACCCTTAATAGCGTCAATGGTTTACAAATCCCTGATTGTGTGTAGTGTAGATACTATATGTTGAATGTAAATAAACGTTAATTTATTTGGCTATGGCATTGGCCCACTACGTTACAGGGTCAACTCAAATTGACTTTAAGAGAAGATTTATTTTGCTACTATTTTAAAGAATTAGTGTCACTAATTATTTCACGAGTGCTTTGGCTATGGTAATCCTGTTAGCAACTCTTCGCTAATGGCTCCTCTAATCACTGTCGATTCGACTGTCACTGGTGATTGGACACACATCTGAAGCTATTACAGTACATTGCACACTTCGCTAGTAACTACGGGTTTCACTCGCTGTGTCGGGATACAGAAACAGCTTTGAGGTGAGGAGTCAATACCGGTCAACCCATCCGTCTGGAAGATCTCCTTCGCATAGTTTTAAGGGTGTTTGGCTTACCTCCCCTTTAATGAACTGTTCCTCGTTGGCAACAGGAGGAACGAGGGAAGACTTGGAGCTTTCTAACTGCACGATGTTCGAACCGAAGAATGTGTTTATTTTTGTTCTCTTGAAAGTTTTCTATTGGTTTTCTTTTTACTTGTATTCCAGGCGCTGGTGTGGGCTGGCGTTTTATATATTTTGGAATGTTCCTTCGACGTTC
Source organism: Meta bourneti (assembly GCA_933210815.1). NCBI lineage: Eukaryota > Metazoa > Arthropoda > Arachnida > Araneae > Tetragnathidae > Meta > Meta bourneti. Next base: position 93,537,432 of record OW119930.1, on the reverse strand, counting down.
AGATGAGAGCCGCGGAAGCCAAGTTGGAAAAGCAACGGATTATCAACCGGAGGGTTGCGAGTTCGAAACTAGGTCCAGCCGAAGATAGTCGTGTACACGGGGGCTTTTGCACGTTAAATCTGTCGTGACTTCAGATCTCCTCACGTTGGCGTGGTGTGGAAGTTCGGAGTGTGGGGTGCCACAGCTCAGATGTTGACCTCGTCATCTGACCGTTTTTCGAAATTACGTGGTGTCCTCGGATCTTTCTCTTGGGGATTGATCGCCAATGGCCCGTTGTGTTGCTCCAGTGCGACGTTTATTAACTACCTACCGCACCCTTCCAATGCAGGCTCCAAACCTCTGGTGAGTCGGATGGGTGAGGATCGAGAAGAACCAAAGAACTTAAGTTTCGTATTCCATAGATCGTAGAACCCCGAGGTGTCCTCCCTTTCATTTTTACCCTCGCCTACCCTTCTGCTTGTCCTTCCTTCCTCATTGTGTGACTCGAGTTGTAGCGGGCACAGGTTCGATTCCTGTCAGGTGCATTCTTCCCTGTGTGTATTTCTCTCTTCTGCGTCAATAAAGCTTTCATTGTGTATTACTTGATATTGTATGTCGTGCCTGGCGCGGCATGGCCAAATGCGCCATAAAACCCCAAAACTAAACAACTAGCCTTCCTCATTGTGTTGTCTGTCTTGAGTTTTGCGCAGCTTGGTCAAATGCGCCATGCAACCCGAAACTAACCAACCATAGATTGTAACTTAGTTTCATTTCTTCCATCTTACGTAAGTAGTGTAAAATTCATTCCATAATAAATAATTCCCTTCATTTTATTTCTGCTGCGTCTTGGCAAACCATTGGGCCCAATACGTTACAGTTGCAGTCAATAGAAAGAGACAACATGCTCACTATCGAACGCCTCTCTTCAGGTTTTACGATCTTAACGAGATCCCCTTTGTGTGTATCCCCCAAAAGCGACAACCTGTCGGATCGCATTACCAGGCCCTGATCGTCAGGCTTGCGCACCAGAGAAAGGGTTTGCATTACACGATGCATTGCACGTTATAATACTCCGATTGAAACGGCACCCCCGAATGCGAGATGAACGGGTCCCGTACAAAGAGAATTTCTCGATTTCCGGTGGAAAAACCAACTGTTGCTATGTGTCTCCCCCCTTTACCCCGCCGCTCTCCCTCCATCTTGTTGCACGTCCCTCGAATCAAGATGGCCGTCCGTGCGCGCCGCCCTCCTTCCCGGGGGGTCACGTGACTCTTGGCGGATGGCGTCTCCAAGGCGACGGTCGTCATGGAGATGGCGTCGTAACGGTAGCACGTGACTTAACGCTATGCGGACAAATTTTCGGCTGATTGTGATGGATGGCAGAAGAAGCAGGGTGCTTCGCTCCTCTTTTGTTGTTGTTTCGCTTTCTTAGGGAAGGGGGTGGCAGGCGCATCAGGTGTGCGCGCGGGAGGGAGGAAACTGAAGTGAAGATGTCTCCCCCGTCGGTTCATTAGAGTTTTATGAGGCGGGGGAGGAATCGATAGTTTTTGTGTGCGGAGTTATTTATATTGCAAGGGTTGCATACCTGCGTTGCCAGTCGCGTCATAAATAAGCAAGTAGGGCGATGAATCAATGGCGCGAGGGATGCTCAGCCCCCTTACGCCGGCTGCAAGTGGTTTCTTTAACTGTGCGCCTCCTTTGATTGGCCGGCGTTTGATTGTCGGGAAGACTTAATCCCTTCAGTCGCGAGACACCTTGCCCGAAAAGTTATTGCATTGAAATTGAAGTGTCACTTAATGAAAAAAAAATGATGTAGAAAGTAATTAATGTACTTTACTCTTTCGGGCCGCGGTAGCCCGGTTAGAAGAGTAACGGATTACTCTTCTAACCGGTTGCGGAGGGTTGCGAGTCGAATCCAGCCAAAGACCGTCGTGTACAAAGGGGACTGGTACACGTTAAATCAGTCGTGACCTGAAATGTTCTCACGTTGGAGTGGTGTGGAAGTTTGGAGAATGGTTTATCAGCTCAAATGTGACCTCGTTATCTGACCGTGGTTCAAAATGGCAGTCTTTTCCGCGGATCTTTGATCTCAGACCGCCGCCAATAGCCCGTTGTATTGCTCCAGTGCGACGTTCCCTAAAATACCTACCTATCAATAGATACCACCAATAGAACCGTCAGTTCGTATACTTCGCGCGGGTAGATTAGTTAACACCAAATTAATGTTAATTTAATCTTACTAAACGTCGTTGCAGTCATTCTTTCGTTATCTAGCTGACTTGGTAGTCGTGTGGTTAACCTTTGAGCCTTGGTTGAACCGGCTGTGGGTTCGAATCTCGGGCTTGGCGTGGATAGTTTTTCATACTCGTATGATCGTGTTTTTGTAGCCCAACACGGAAACGGGGGACAGACACCCAACACTACTTTACCATGAAGTCAGGTAAAAGTCGTGTCTTATCTATAAGGCAAAATAAACCTATCATACAACGTTACCAAAATGAACTTGGATGACCAGTTTGAGTTTTTTGTAACATTATATTGTTCGATACATTGATCTCTCATTCTATTGTGATCTTTGATCAAAGTTGTACTTAAATTTTTCTTTTCTTTTAGGTAAGCATTTCTCGCTTTATGACAACTTGTAAGTAAATAATGAAATTAAAGTGTATTCTCAGTGGTAAGTTCATTCCAAATTATATTTTTCTCCTTTATTGAATTCAATACTCCGTGTCATTTTCTTATTTCTTAACTAACAACTATTGTGGATTCGAAGAATTCGATTTGATTTGTCGGTATTTGTATTGTTTTTTTAAACAATTTAGGAGACATTTCTAAGGCTCCTGATGCTTTATTTCTCTCTGTTGTCGTGAAAATTGTTTTTCACCATATTTAGAATAAAAGTTGAAAATTGGTTGCAAAACTGAATAATCTATCTCGCTTAGATTAACATTGATAGTGACTCAAGGGGTTTCTCCCTGGATATATTTCTCTTTTCTGTGTTGGTAAAACTTTCCTTGTGTGCTGTCCATTACTCCTTATGCTTGGCTCAGCTTGCCCAAATATGGCCCTTGCGCCATAATACCCCAATCACTTAGATTTGATTATTTTTGAAAAAATATGCCCAACACATGCGTTTCAAATAGCTCATAGCCATTTTACAGAGACATCAGTCGGAAAATCTGCTCAAATTGCCATTGTCATGTCACCTTTAGACATGTCTTGCTTTTAACAGCCATAGACAAACCCGATTTGGAGTTATTCTTTTTTTATCCCATTTGTAGAACGCGTCTGCTATTGATCCTGGGATCCATCTCTGGAGCTGTCCGACACCCGTTCACGACATACGATATCAAGAAATAGACGCACACAATAAAAGTTTTACTGACACAGAAGAGAGAAATACACCCAGGGAGGAATGCACCTGACAGGAATCGAACCTGCGCCGCGTATAACTCGAAGGTTGCTAGCGCAGTGAACATACTCACTGAGCCATGACGACCCACCGATTTGGAATTTGACCTTTTGGGAGATCGTTACCACAGATATTCATTTTTATGTCACTGACATTCATTTTATAAACTTGATTTAGACTTTAAACCTTGACTTACTTGAATTTGAAATGTGTTGGTTTATAATATCGGTTGGTTTTTAATATGGGTTGGTTTTTGTTGGCCACAGATTGGATCGATCGTTATCGAACCTGCTTATTTTTAATGTTTTCCTGCATGCTTCTCAGGAGCAGCAGAATTTATTTTTATTCTGTTGAATGCTCTTCGTTGTGTTGCATCAGTGCTACGTAGGTTCAACTACCTGTTGAATGGACTGTACCTGATCTGGGGCTTAGACAGAACTAGCAGATCTGTGCTCCGCTTTCTTAATTGCTTCTATCTCTTGATGGCACAAATAGGAAACAATATAAATAATATGTATTAGCACAAATAAAAAATGTCATTACATGTAAATTCGATAATTCCGTTTAACAACGATTTATCATCAAAAGATTATCACATCGTATGGCACTGGTGTAACCGATAAGCGGAAAATACTGTAAGTACTGAATATGCTTCCGTTCACTACTGAAAGTCTAATAAAATTAACATTAAATCTGCCGTGTCCTTAAATGTCCTCTCTAGGGGTCTAGCTCAGGTGTCGTTCTCTTCATGTGACCGTGATTCAAAACGATGAGGCGTTGCCTTCGGACCTGTCCCTTCACGTTTGATCCCGGACCGTCGCCAATAGCCCCTTGGAACTCCAGTGCGACGTTAATTAACTACCTACCAACTCAAATCCATCCCACGACGTTAGAGGCCCTTCGATCCGCCTCCTTTCCACGTGCTTCTGTCAGGAATTCATTCCCTACTTTCACTCAAATGAACACCGCATTTCGGGGGAGAAAAGGGAAAGAGAAGCCACTACCAATAACCTCTCCATCCGAAGCCCCGCTATCGGAAACTCCCGAAATCCAGAAATCGGGCCTCTCCTCCGAACAGGAAAACGAGATGGGGGCACTTGGAAAAAATGAAGGAAGGGAGGCCCCATGAATCGGAAGCGAATAGCCCTTGGGGGGGCTGCCATCCGATATCCGATGGAAGGGGGGGGGTCGTCCGGCTTGATAGATGGCTCCGGGGTAGGGGTGGATCAATCGCGTCAAGGCCCTGGATATCAGGAAAATAGTCCGGGTTTTCCAGTTTTGGGAGAGCGGCATATTTCTCTTCTCGCATCCGGCACTCGCTTTGCTTTTTCGGGAGGCGAAGTTCTTTTCTTTCGGAGTGGGCTGATCGCTTCGGAAAAGACATTTCACTCGATCTGGAGCCAGACTGGATTCGGATGGTCTGAGCTGTAAAGGTGCAGGAATATTTGCTTAAAGACGCGCCATCCTGTAAAGATTTACCTGGTTCAGAGTTCTCTTGGTCCTTCAAAAGGACTTTCTTTCCTCTTAACCCTGCAAGTGGTTTCAATGAGATACCTCGTCCATCGAGATCGGACCCATTTCGCTGATGACGAGAGTAGATGGAAAACGCCGGTTCAAACTCAGCGGTGCCGGAAGTGACGTCACGCGGAGTTGAGTTGTTTTCTCCTGTTACCGGTTCATGACGTCACTTCCGGCAGCAGGACAAAAAAAACAACCTAACTCCGCGTGACGTCACTTCCGGCACCATGGCACTGCTGAGTTTGAACCGGCGTTTTCCATCTACTCACGAGATATCTCGTCTCATCAAGATACTGCCGATTCTTTTAAGTCATCACGATCTGGGGCCCGTCTTGGTTCAGTGGGTATGCCCACTGCGCTAGCAACCTTCGAGTTGTAGGTGGTGCAGGTCCTATTCTTGTCTATTGCTTGTCATTTTATGGGACTCCAAATCCGCTTTGACATTTCTAGCATCATTCAAAACTAACACCATCACACCCCCCTATTCCAAGCGTCGTACTGGGCCACGGTAGCCCGGTTGGCAGAGTAACGGATTAGCAACCGGAGGATTGCTAATTCGAATACGACGGCCCAACCAAAGACCGTCGTGTTCAAAGGGGCTGGTGCACGTTTTTCCGATTTTCTACACTCCGATTTTCTGCAGTGTCCAAATACTTTTGTCCATATAGTGTACATACCATATGGTATTTATTTTATGATCTTGAGCCACGCTGTCTAAAGATATCTGGCAGGTGTTTTGATATGTCATGGTGCTGTTAGGGGTCAAACTACAGTGTTGTGTAGAAGTGTGACAATTTCACCACTGGAGCAAGTATGTCCAAATTAATTTTTATAAACCTCTCTTCAAACCAGCAACCTTAGGATCTCTGGTTTGCAGACAGTTTATTAAAAAACAGCTTTATATTAAAAATGCAGTCATGGAGACTTGTGCTTATAGATTTAAATGCCGATTATAACACAGAATGTAGCGTTATGTTAATGGGCTGATTGGGATTAAGGTCAGAAGACCAAGAAAAATAGTGCGAAATGGCAAGCAGAGATTAAGGAAGGTGCATAGTCATCAAATTAAAGGTCAAATCAACAGCTTATATAGGAATGCAATGACATTGAATTGGCAGTATGTGTACCTTTGAATTCTGTCGAGAGTATAAGTTGAGTGAATTAAAGGAAATTTGTCTTGGCATTTTGTTACATATATTCCCGTAAATCTAGTGTTTATTCAAGAGGGAAGCTTTGAAATCTTCAAGTAATTCCAAGGAAATTCACCAAAAAATTCAAATCGAATTTCGAAAAGGATGGCATTGTAAATTCCACCGACCCCTTGTGAGAAACTTGGTTTCCCCAGTTGCTTAATTTTCCGTAAGATCTGGGTCGATTCCACTCTTTCTAAGGGGTGTCTCTTTTCGTGACTTATAAACAAAGGAGGCCCACTTGTGTTAAAAGGCCGGAGCCCAGGCCTCCATAAAAGGCGCAATTTTCGCTGCAATGAGCGGGCGACTTGTAAATCACCGTCTCATCCGGCCCGACGCTTATTGCTCCGTGGGGTCGGGCCTCCTTTAGTGTCCTCTTTCCGACGTCGTTTACGAGGCGTTACCATGGAAACCCGAGATCCTCAGTTGGAGATGCCAGAGAGGGAATGGATATTTCTTCTGCTTTCTTTTCTGGGTTAGCAGAGTGGGGGTTTCTTTTTTTTTCCCGGACGACAGGTGAAATTATTAGACAAGACGTTCAAAAATACCCCGTTTTTAAACTGAGTTTTTTTTTTTTTGTTCATATTTGTATTTAACGGGGCACAGCACCTTTTAAACGTAAAAAATCGAGTTTTCAATTTTGCATTATTTCGTTCACATCTGACATCTCTATTTCAGCTTAGTGTTAATCGCACTTTTCTTGGAATGAGAATTTTCAACACTGCTCGCACTATAACTCTTTAAAGGCCACGATAGCCCGATTGGAAGAATAGCGGATTAGCAACGGTAGGGTTGCGAGTGCGCGAAACTCGATTCTGTACGTGGAAGCTGGTGCATATTAAATCTGGCCTTAAATGTAAACATTCCTTCCGTCTTCACCGCCCTCGAACGAAAGGTCGAGAAACAAATACCAAAACGTTTTCTCATATCATCTACGATAACCAGTCACATTTGATTTTCTATTTCATGCAGTGAATAGGGCCGCGGTAGCCCGGTTGGAGGAGTAACGGATTATCATCCGGAGGGTCCGAATCCAACCAAAGATCGTCGTGTACAAAGGGGGCTGATGCACGTTTAATTTGTTGTGGCCTCAAACGTCCTCGTGTTGGCGTGGTGTGGAAGTTGGATATTGGTATTTTTAATTAATGTCGCACTGGAGCAACACAACGCGCTATTGGCGACGGTCCGGGATCAATCTCGAAGGGAAAGATCCGAGGACAACACCACCAGTTTGGAGTGTGGGGTGCCGGCTCAGGTGTTGCCTCGTCATCTGACCGTTCAAAATTACGCGGTGTTGTCCTCGATCTTTCCCTTTGGGATTAATCCCGCACCGTCGCCAATAGCCCGTTGTGTTTCTCCAGTATGACGTTAACTAAAATACCTACATGCCACGCATTGAATAGGAATATGCAAAAGTAAAATGATTTGGCAAAAGTTACAATGGCTTAATACTTTTAATGAATAGTTTCATTTCTTTTCAAAGTTGGAGCTTAATGAAATAACTCATTATTATAGAAACTTAATTTCGAGATTTCACTTCGCAGCTTTACAACGATCGAGATAGTAAGAATATCTCGAAGAATTCTTTTGATTTGATTGAGTCTTACTTCGCATTTGTTTGGATACGAAACTAAAGTTGTTTTAAAGGTTAATTTCTCCCTCGGAAAAGCTGAGTTCGGTTTTTTTTTTTTAATTTTTAATGCAACTTTCTCCTACAAGGCGCATTATTACAAATTCATAACGACTTCTCAAATTGTTTCTGAATTTAATTATGGCCACAATTTAAAAAGTTTCTCTCGAGTTTTTCGTTTCTCTTTTAATTTTATAGAGAATCTCTTCTCCGCGAAAGAAGAAAAATTCTTTTCGAAGGAGAACTTTTCGAAAACTCCCACTCTCTTTTGGGTGGATTTTTATGCTGCTTTTCTATTTCTTTTTCTGGCAACGCTCCGGGCGACAAGGCCATGTGACGTCACTAAACGGTATACCGTGAAAGAAAATCTGAGTTGCTTCTTTTTGGTTTCTATAATAATTTTATTTCGTTGTTATAGGAACCTCGCATTTTTCAAACCTCGTGTACATAAGTAAATGTTTAAAATATTAATGAGTATCATTGTTTTGAAAATAAATAAATCATTTTGGATAACTACAACTAAACTAGTTTGGAACCTATTCATTTTAAGTTAATGAACGGTTTTGCTTTTTTAATAAATATTTCTCTTTCAATTTGGCCCATGGAGTTTACAGCGCGATTGGAAGAGTAACGGATTAGCAACCGGAGGGTTGCGAGTTCGAACCCAACCAAAGAGCATCGTGTACACAGGGGTCTGGTGCAGGTTGAATCTGTCGTGGCCTCATTTGGCGAGGAGTGGAAGTTTAGAGAGTGGAGTGCCAGCTGAGGTATGGCCTCGTCTGCCGTGGTTCAAAATTACGTGGTGTTGTCCTCGGATCCTTCCCTTCAAGATCGATCCTGGGCCGTCGCCAATAGCCCGATGTGTTGATCCAGTGCGACGTTAATTAAAATACCTACCAGAGCTTAACTGGAGCCGAGGTACCCAAGTTGTGAGGGTAACTGATTAGGATTAGCAACCGGAGTGTTGTGAGTTCGGAACTCGATCCAAAGACCTTCGTGTACGCGTGGGCTGTTGCACGTTAAATCTGTCGTGGCCTCAAATGTCCCCACGTTGGCGTGGCGTGGAAGTTTGGAGAATGGGGTGCCAGCTCGGGTGTGACCTCGTCATCTGACTGGTTCAGAATGACATGTTGTCTTCGGATCTTTCACCTCTGGTTTAATTCCGGACCGTCGCCAAAAGCCCGTTGTGTTGATCCAGTGCGACGTTAACTACGGGGTTTACTGTCTTTATTAAACAGGTGGTTCCGCTCACGTGATACCCAAACGATCATTTCTGCTTCCATCCCACTATATTCCCCAAACCACTTTTTCCCCTTTCACGACATTATTGTCTTGTGTTTGGCGCAGCTGGGCCAAGTAGGGCTCCTGCTGTATAAAACCTAAAAATAACTTTCAATTGGTATATTTGGTGCTTTTAAATTCAAGCATGTTAAGGTGTATATCTATTTTATATTGTTCTGGCGCACGTGTGTTAAGATATATCTAATTTCAAATAAGGCAAATATTTTTATATGAACTGATAACGTACGACTATAAGTGCAATATAAATTCCTGTTTCGTAAAACATTTTTCAAATATTAAACTGCTCAAATCAAGGCAAACGGGAGCTTAAAACTTCATGTGACGTGCAAAATACTGTCAGTTTTTTTTGTTTCTGCTCGTTTTCGAGTTTATTTTTTGGTCCAACTCTTAATTTTAAAAGAGAATCGCATCCTGCAAAGCGCTGGAATTCTTTTGGAGAAGAGATCTCCCCCCCCCCCCCGCTAGGATTTTTATCCAGCTTTTGGATTTCTTTTTCTGGCAACGACGGACGCTCCGACCGCCGCGTCGCGAGTCGTCATGGCAACCGCTCCGTCTCGCTAGGGCTGCGGAGCTGTTATGCCGCTCGCCGGGTGGGCCGTTTAAAATTTTACGGCGTGTGGGCCGGCCCCGAAAGTGGTCGGCCAGAAGTTATGGTCGCAGTTAACGGCCGGCAATGAGTGCGGTTCCAGGCCGGTATCGTTTTTCTTCCAGGGCCCCTTTTATGCCGCCCCCGTGACAGGCTGTTTATAACCCCGCTCGCGGAAAGGTGCGTCCCATATTATTCCGGGCCACAACGAGATGTCCTCGCGGAAGAGGTCGTCCTCTTTTATGTCCTACTTTCCCTTTTCGCCCTGTAATCGTCCCCTCGCCACCGAGGTGTATTAAGACCCGAAAAAACTATTCCTCTCCTTGGTATAATCAGTTTCGGAGTACTTACTCCGCGAGAAGTATTTGTCTGATGGTTTTTCATCAGAGGCACTTTTTTTTTTCGAGAATGCTGTAAAAGTCGTAATGGTACAGCACCTTTAAAAAGTTACCGAGCATAATTTCGCGGTGTCGTGGCGCAACATCCATCCACGGATTCCACTGTACGAGGGTTGATTGATAAGTGCAGTTTCCTGCCGTATGGCGTCGCTAGTAGTTGAGGAACAAAAACGTTTCCGACTACATTCGGTTGTCGATACTGTGCAGCTTTGTTTCAATTCACTGAGGGATACCGTAGCCTAGTTGGAAGAGTAACGGAGAATTAGAATCCAAAGTCCGTCGTGTGCAAAGGGGGCTGGTGCTCGCTCAATCTGTCGTGGCCTCCAATGTCCTCGCGTTGACGTGATGTGCAAGTTTGGAGAGTGGGGTGCCAGCTCAGGTGTGACCTCGTCATCTGACCATGGTTCAAAATTTTGTGCTGTCCTCGGATCTTTCCAATAGCCCATTGTGTTGCTCTAGTGTGTGGCGGTAATTAAAATACCTACCTCGGATCTTCTTCGGGGGTTGATCCTAGAACGTCGTCAATAGCCCTTTGTGTTGCTCCAGTGCGACGTTAATTAAATACCTACCTACTTTCAATATTAATATCAAACTCCGCTTTAATCGTTCAAACTGTAGATTAATTGTTCAATATCCGCACACACGATAAACAATCGTTCAAACTTCCTGTATCTGCTACATTCATTCCCAGTCCAACATCAGACCCGAATAATAGACCCAAAACTAAGATTTGTGTCCTCGATACAGCCTACCATTTTTTCTATTGCTTGAAGAGTCTGGACCCTGATGTATGTTAAACGGTGATGAGGTGTTTTGCCAACTCAACCACTGCGAAAAAGAAAGATTTCTGAATCCACTCATTGTAACACAACCATATAATTATCCTTTGGGAATCAGAATCTTCATTTGACAAAATGAGAATTTGACACTTAACTCACGTTCCGGTTTTGGTATCATTTCTTACTCGAACTTCAACCAAAACGATTATTCCACTATTATAAGTCGTCCGTAGCCCTTTGTGTTGCTTCAATCCGACGTTAATTAAATACCTACCACTATTATAAAGTTGCTTCTTTAATCATTTATCAAAGAAAATTTATACTTGTGTATTTTCGTGACAATTTTAACTCTCAGAGGATTATATACGCATTCCACTACACCAACCTGCTGTTTCTGTGACTTCCAGCCAGTTTTAGACTACTTTGACCACTCGAATGACCCCTTGGATTCTTACAACCAAAGACTGTCATGTACACGAGGACTGGTGCACGTTTAATTTGTCGTGGCTTCCAATGTCCTCACGTTGGCGTGGTGTGGAAGCTTGGAAAGTGGGGTGCCAGCACAGGTGTGACCTCGTCATCTGACCGTGGTTCAAAATTACGTGGGTATTGTCCTCGGATCTTTCCCTTGAGGATTGATCTTGGACTGTCGCCAATAGCGCATTGTGTTGCTCTACTGCGACGTTAATTAAAATACCTACCATGTACTCATTTTTCCCCTACGCCAGCCTGCTGTTTCCCTGTGTGACTTTTAGACTTTGTGACCAATAGAACGATCCCTAGGATTCTTCCAACCAATAGTTGTGGCAATTTAGTCATGATGTGTGTTGTAAAAAGTAATAGTTGGAGATCTCATTCAGAATGAATCTGAATGATCTCATTCACTTGAATCGCTTTCAAAATGATTCTCTTTAAATATTAATGATGCGAAAAATGTTGCTTGACCTGACGCAATCGACCCTCAAAAATTAGATTCAAAAGAAACTACCTGACTTTTGGACTGCATTCGATTTTCTTTAATCGTCTATGTTTAAAGCAGGAATTTCGTTATGCATAGCCTTAATGGGGGTTCCAATAGTGCCATAAAACTAACCCCATGCCAACACTTTCCATAAGTCTCGACGGCCTGGGGTGGGAGGATGTTGCGATCCGCTTGAAGGGGAGGGCAGAGGGCAATGAATGCGAGTGTTGCTTTTCGTCCGCCTGACTTCTTCCCCGTCTCTTTAGAGCTCTGAACAATATCCAGGTGTCCTTGAAACGATAGGGATGATGCTTCCCGTTGTCCTGGTAACGCATCATCTACTCCCGCCCTCCACCCTTATAAAATACGTCCTTTAGGGTTGCCCGCCGTTGGCAACGGGGTGAACCGATCTGGCGCCATTTTCATTTATTCGAAATCTTGTGCACCGAGGGTTCGGTTTATCACACTACGATCAAGTTTGCTACACGAGGGCGAGACCTGCTGCTTAAAGTATATTTGCCCTTGACTGAGTTTGAGCTCCAAGGAAGAGTTCGTTGTGGTTCTGGTGCCTAATCCAGGGTTCTCACAAGCCTTAAAATGGCCTGATTTTTCATTTCAGTTGCGAACTCTAAAGCTTTGATTTTGCTGAAATTTACATCCATTTTCACAGGAATACTGCATATTTCATACAAAAATCAAGATCAATTGTTGCTTGTCTAAGGAAAACATTAAAAATGAGAACATATATATGTTATCTGAAAATTTTATTTGTTTAAAACTAGATCTTTGGCAGGTCCCAACCCTGAACTAGTGAAAATTTCATCACTTGTGAACTCATTAGGTAATCTATTTCCTTTAAAAATGAAAAATAGCCTTGGAAAAGTCAATTTTTCTTTTGTTTGAAGAGAGTAATCCAAATGTCTCTTCTTTCCCGCAATTTGGGTATATCAAAAATTAACTTGCCCCCAAACTTTCCAGTCCAGTGGTTCCCAAAGTATGGTCCGCTGTAGGTAAGTAGTTAATGTTGCACTGCAGCAAACACAATTGACTATTGGCGACGTCTGTGATCAATTCTGAAGGGAAAGAGACGAGGACTTTCAGATGACAAGGACAAACCCTGATCCGATCAAACTTCCACGCTAATGTAAGGACATTGGAAGCCACGAAAGATTTAACATGCAAATCTGGATTCGAGTACTGATCTTGGCATGGATGTTCTCAGTGGTTCTCAATTCTCTTTAAGCCGTAAGTTTCGATTTATTTGGCCCTCCTGAAGCAAAAGTGATCGTGGAGCGAAAAACCAAGGCAAAAATCTTTGTAAAAGTACTTTAAATGTGTAATGAGGGTATTATTTGAATACTAACTTTTCTCTTTTCTAGGTTATGTTTGAGTACTCATTTGTATCGAAACTCTATAAAATTTAATTTTGTGATAAATGATTGATTGCAAAAATTTAACAATTTGGAAAAATTGTAATGGATATTTATTAATACTTAATGCAAAATTTAAATGCTGGCCTAGTAGGTTTAATTTGGCGACCGTGAATTCAATTTCCTTGCTCAGGCAAATTTTCAAAACATCCCTTGGCCTCTGGCGACTTTTCGTCGGGCGCTAAAGGATCGCCAAATGGCGCACCCGGACACCCTCTGCTCTGGATAGTGTCGCATTCAGAGAAGGGGCTCACCTTCCCGTTGCCATGACAACCGCTGGGGGTTGCCCGGGGCAACGGAGGGATGATGTAGCTGCCGCTAAATCGCATCACTTGTTCGCGTTCCGAATAGCTCCGGAGGAGGGGGGAGGGGGAGCTCCATCTGTGATGTGTCTCATTCATCCCGATTGTTGGCAGGACTCGTTCGTCCGGGTTACCGCTTCTTTCTGCAGTTGCCGGACACGGCCGGATTAACCGCCGACGGACACCTTGGTGAAGGGAGGGGGGATTCCGGGAATAAACGTGCTGCGCGGATGGGTTGTGTTTGGGTTCTTTATCAAATCTAGTTGCCGAATATTGAATCAGTTGTCTTTTCGCTTTATTGATACTGCGGAAGCGATATTCAATCTGGCTCTGGCGGAACACTGGGATACTATCTTCGAGGACTCACTTTTTAAATGAAAATCTGAATATATTAGTATTGTTTTGAGTAAAACTATGGTAATTACTATGTACATCGATTTTTTTTGTTGCATTTTGTGCCTTATTTTCTTTGATTGGATTTTATATTCAAAGAGCATTTTCTTTTCTTTAAGATTTCACTGCTTCTCATTTTTTAACAAAAATTGAAAACTGGGTGTCTTTTCTTTTGAGGTTTCATGAGGAACACTTTAAAAAGAAATTATGAAATTCTAGTTCAGGAAATGTTTAAGTTAATTTCATTTATATTTTTTTTAAACATGCAAAACGAATTATTTTAATGAATATTTCTCCTCGCATTTAAAGAATAGATTTCACTCTCAAAGCTTTTTTTCGAAAGGAATTTTTTTAAGGAATTCTTTCGAATGTTTAGATTTCAATATTTAAATGGCGCATATTGTCCGTTTTTGGACCTTGTTTTATACCCTAACATCCAATCCATTGAATATTTAAAACAGTTATATTTTTTCTGGAGCTTTTTTATTCTTTTCAGCGTTTTTGTATGAATTAAAAGATCATCAGTATGCAGGCCTTAGAATTACTCGACCCAAGTTTGGTTTCTAATATACATTAAGTTTACATCACCTGTACTATTTTTGTGCATAATAACTTAGTGGTTAAAATATTCGTATTACAATTTTTGTGTCTTGGTTATACAATAAATTCCGATGCAATGCTTCGAAATGGGAATCTTTAGAGTTAAAAATTAAGTAAGTATTCCTTCCCTTGGCAGCGTATTTTTATTTTATCAGTTTGCTGGTAAAGTGAATTGTACGTTGACCTGACATTGAAGTATACACCTCGAAGCTTCTGTAAAACTGGCTTCACTGTTCGCAATGACAGCGCGGATATTTCTTATACACCTCAGAGTTTCTGTAAAACTGGTTTCACTATACGCTCTGTTTGCAAGCAGGAAAGACAAAAACATGGATTTTTCATATACACTTAGCCTCCGCAATTCTGGTTTCACTGCTCACTTTATGTGTGAACAGGAAAGACAGAGCAGATATTTCTGATGAACATTGGAATTTCAGATGAACATTGGCATTTTTGTTAAACTGGTTCCCGTGTCAGCAGGACAGGTAGCAACGCGGAGTTTTCGTTATGTTAATTTGAATCTCAACTCTAGAAAACTTCATTTCAAACAGGCAGAGGGAAAGGAAGCTACTCTAACTGTCAGAATTTGGGTCTTGAACCACCTCTTGATAACTTTTCGAACCAACAAAGATCCCACAAAGAATGTAGAAAACCTAATACATTCAAATTATCGGTTTAATTGGATTTTAAACTTTTGAACAAAATTTGTAATTTATTTTCATTTCAAATTCAAAAATTTTAGTTTGGGTAGTCGAAAATTCTGTCCTTTGAAAAAATCATATTTTTAAAAGTTAATTTTTAAGGATATAAAAAAATGTTTTTTCATTCTTCAAAATTCACTTTAAACAGCGTCTTTTCATCACCATATATGAGAATGTTATTTAATATTATATTATATTGAGAATGTCATTTAAAATATTATTTTATTATTATTTGTTTGAAAATAACTGCAATGTTTCATTTGCATTATTTATGCATCACTTTCAAAATGTTTGGATGTTTTCATGTATAAAATCTCCAGTTGTAAAGTTATTTTTCACTTACCAAGAATTATAGAGGTTTCGAAATTTAACTTAATAGCTTTTTCAATTTAGATGCTAATATAGTGAAGTATACATATTAATTTACCTTCGTGAAAATGTTTCACTGCTGGAATTTCATAGTTTTATGTTTATTATCAACCGTAAGTTGTAACATCACAAAAATTCTTCAAGAAATACTTCACATTCGGAAATAATACATTTTCTATTCCAAATTCCATAATAACGAAATAACTCGAATTCTTACCGAATTTTTTACATCCCTTGAAGAAATCCGGTTCCATGCATACATTTCTCGACTTCTATATTTTTTGTAGAAAAAAATATTTTTTCCAATTTCCAAATCTCGGTTGGCAACCGTATGAGGTACATGACGCCATCGTTTTCGAATACCGACACGATACTAAAAAATGGCGAAGTGGTATTAGGATTCCGTAAATCTGATTCGCTACGGTTTTTTACCAGGTGCAAAAAAAAAAAAAACTTTTTTTGTTGACACGGGATTTAATTCCGTTTGCGACTGTCGGCAGATGAAAAAAAAAATGGGAAACGGAATATTTTTTGTTTTAATATGGCAACGGTCGGAAAGAAAAGGACGGTGTCGTCCTGTTGCATTTTCTTCATTTCTTTTCGCCACCCATAAAGCATTACAACTTGGAAAAGCGTTACAATCGTTTCTCTTTTCTCATTCCCCCCCCCCCCCCCCTGCGCCAATTTTTGTTCTCCGTTTTATTTTGTAAAAAATTCTGAAACGCAATAAAAAAAATCTCGAGGTGGGGGAGTGTTCGAAGGGTTGTGAATTTCTCCAGTTGCAGTCACCGAGACATTCCATTAGCCGGAGTGACTTTTTATTGACTTAACCCTTTATTAAATCAGCGAACCCTCTTCCATCTACACCATTTTTTTATCTCTCTTTCTCTCTTATTAGTATTTTTTTTCTCATTTTGAAGCGATGCTGTTTCTTTTCTATGACAACAGACTGAGGATTGCTGGGGGGGGCTCTTCTTAAAGGGGAGACTGTATCTCTGAAAAACCGCCGTGAGGACTGAATGAGAAAGTGCGTTCTCAAAAAAAAATATTAAAAAATTCCACCTAGAGGGGGGTAAAAGAAGCGAAGATATTTTCCCCGGATAAAAATGTGTCCTGGGTAATCATTGGACAGTTTTTCCGACTCCCTCGTTTCTGTTCGGTGTCGTGCGATGTCTGATTTTTAATTTAACGTTTGTTTCCTTTTTTTTATAAGGAACTCGCGTGTTTCCCCCTTTTTGGCGGCAAATTCGGCTTCTCGAAGACGTTCTATCGATCTGTTAGGCAGGATGATATTGCGAATTCTCCCCTCACCGGGCCGTCGTGGCTCAGTGGGTATGCCCACTGTGCTAGCAACCTGCGAGTTGTAGGCGGCGCAGGTTTAATCCCTCCCTCGGTGTATTTCTTCTGTGTTAATAAATTTTTTGTGTGTATGGCCCTCAGAGGCATCTCCAGGTGTGTACGTGCTTCATCGACCCGAGGTACTTTAGTGATCTTTTCTTTTCCCACTCAAAAAAGAGGACCGTCATGGCTCAGTGGGTATGGCCACTGCTCTAGCGACCTTCGAGTTCTAGGCGGAGCCGGTTCGATTCCTGTCAGGTCCATCCCTCCTTGGGTGTATTTCTCTCTTGTGTCAGTAAAAACTTTCATTTTGTGTCTATTACTTGATATTGTGTCTGGCGCAGCATAACCAAATAGGGACCTTTCGCCATAAAACCCCAACCAACTTCCTCTGATGAGATGAGTTTGACAAAAAGACAGATTCGGCAATCACAACCCAATGCAATTTCGATTGATCGCCTCTTTCCTTTACCCGCCGCAGCGACCGTGGCGCCATCTCTCGACACCCTGCGTTGACATCTCCACCATTTTTCGATTGGGACGTGGCATTCTGGTCTCGGAGATTTATGGCGTCAGCCCTGAAAAACTAAGCTCACCCGAGAGACAAAAATGCAGTACCTGGTGGATACGCAAATCCCATTGTGCCTTCAACTAACAGTTGGGGGTGGGCACTAGACAAACCACCGTCTCTGGAGGAGACTACATTCGTTTTTAAGTTCAACATTTCGGACAACACATGTGGTTTTATTCAGGATTTTCATTTGTTGAGACCTTTTCCATTTTTATAACTAAATTTTATCTCTATTGCATACAATTGTGACTTATACACCATACCCTTTTAGTTTAGCCTTTGAGGGATTCTCACGCATATATCCAGTCAGAACCTGCAGTTTTCTCTGCACGACATCCAACCAGTTTCCAACTTCTAAACCAGTAGAATATTTCCTGCGATTCATTGCTTCTAATTCCTTGGTCCAGCACTGCTTAATGGACTTTGTCCAGCACTTGCTAGACCAAGTCCATTCAACCTCTCATCTTTAAGAAGTCCAAAACGATCAACTGATTCTCGAAAAAGTTGGTGAGGGTTGCGAGGTCGAAAAACTACGTCACGCCAAAGACCGTCGTGTACAAGGGGACTGGTGCACGTTAAATCTGTCGTGGCCTCAAATGTCCTCACGTTTGCCTAGTGTGGAAGTTTGGAGAGCGAAGTGCCAACTCAGGTGTTTTCGTCATCTGACCGTGGTTGAAAATGACGAGGTGTTATCCGTGGATCTTTTCCTTGGGATTTGATAACGGACCGTCGCCAATAGCCCTTTGTTTTGCTCCAGTGCGACGTTAATCAACTACCTGATCGTGAATTTAGGGCAAACAGAAAAAAATTATGTCCATTTTGAAGTTTGAGTGTTAGTATGGTCACTTCTGAATCTCGACAAAGGTCTGATTTTCGATCACACAACACCTCCAAAGTCTGGGCGAGTTCTTTATACCAATCATGAGTAAGGGGAGTTCTTTTCAACTAATTGCAGGGCTACCACATACGACTTTTTGCTACTATTTTTCAACCTTGGCGACTAGGAGTATTTTCATTAAAATCATCTTGCTAGTTCGAATCCAACCAAAGACCGTCGCGTACAAAGGGGGCCTGGTGCACGTTCAATTTGTCGTGTTCTCAAATGTCCTCACGTTGTCGTGGTGTGGAAGTTTGGAGAGTGGGGTGCCAGCACAAGTGCTGTTTTTCACTTCGGGTCGGATCTTTCCTTTCGGGTTTCAACCCGGACCGTCGCCAATAGCCCGTCGTGTTGCTCGAGTGCGACGTTAATTAAAATATCTACTCTGGAATGGATATGGTTATTTAGTCACTAAATGCGATGCGGTTAAAGGCAACACTACACCAATCAGGCATCTCGTGACGTTCAGAGGGTTAATTCACGCTACGCATGGTTTAATCTTTGGCGCAGGTGGTTCAGTCTTGGACCATAAAACCCAAAACTCCCTGACTGTAAAGGTGATTTTTACTTACACAACGGCGAAGCTAGTCGGGAATAAATAAGAAACACAATAAGAGTCGGAATAAAGCTTCGCAAATCGATACTCGTAATCCATCCGACTACACTTTGGCATCTTGCCCGCCGCTCTCTCTTATCTTTTTGGTGTGTGTTTTGGATTCGCTCGGTGCGATTCGGAAAACAAATGCCGAAAACCTAAAAACGTTCCGAATATGTGTGTTCTCTCTCCGTCTCCAAATATTGACTTTTTTCAGGAGTAGGGAATTTCTTTCCTGAGAGAGTGTCAATAAACCTGGTCACTTGATTTTTCTTTTTTTTCGACGACTCGCTCTTGTCCTGTGTGTGCTCGGAACACAAAGAATTGTCTCTCTGGGAAAGGTATGGCGAAAAACCCTTTTTAGCAGAACTGGCGTGTTGGTCGCATATAATCCTGGCGCAATTTGCAGCAGCGAGGAGACTACTTTTTTATATCGCACCTCCTTATATCGCTCGAGGGCAGCGATATATAATTTCATTATATAGTAAATATTCTTACTACATTCAACAATATTTATTTGTTATATTCTTGTGTATGTTTTGTTCTGCATTTCTGTATACAGTAATACCCCGAAGTTACGCGATTTTCGTCGGACCATCCTATCGCGTAAGTCGGGGTACAACTTTGCATATAAATACTTATAAATTTTGTCAATTGGGACCAAGGACTAACAAAACACTATTTTAGAAGAAAAATAGTTAATAGAATTGCAGTTCTTTATACATATTAATACAAAATATTGAAAAAATAAATGAGTTACGTAAAAAAGTTATTTCGATGTCTATCTTCATAAAATCTAACCAATTCGTCTGACGACACAATACCCTCTTTTCTCACGCAGAATTTCTTCGTGGCAAGCTAATATTTTTTTTATTCCTTACTTTGTAGCTATAACGCATTCTTCGTTGGAGTGTTTCCTAAAATTTGTAAGCTATTTTCAATTGAGCTAAGACCTGTCAAGTCTGCAACTGGCATGTCCTTTTCAGGTGGAACTGGGTCTGATACTTGAGTGACGTTTTACTCACGCATCTCTATGAGCTCATCAATTGTCAGCTCCTGTCGATGTGAATCCAACAGCTCGTAGACATCATCACCATTGACTTCCAAATCTGATTGCCTGGCAAGATTAACAACTTCTTTTATTACATGAGCGACATGATCAGTTTCTGGCGTTGTTTTCGTCTCGTTTTTGAAAAAAAATGGTCAAAGTTTCTTCCAGGCACCATTCAATTTTTTTGCAAATTTCATCCCAAGATTTCCCAATGATTCTTACGGCATCTAAAACATTGAATTATTTCCAAAAGTCTTTAATAGATATCTCACTGTTTTGCCCCATAGCTTCATTCAGATGTGCAAACGAACGCCTCGTGTAGTAAGCCTTGAATGTTTTGATGACTCCCTGGTCCATCGGTTGAAGCAAGCTGGTTGTGTTTGGAGGCAAAAACACAACTTTCACATTGCAGGAGAATCAGATTTACTTCGTTCGGACGACATAGTTTTTGAAGGGTTTAGAAAACGTATAACGAAACAATCTTAACTTTCGTAGAATCGTAATCGTGCAGTTCTTGCGAAACGCGTCCAATGCGTATCACAGCAAGAGAAACACTGAAGGCAGTAATGCCAAACGAAAAAAATGAAGAACCGCGTAACTCCGAGTTCGCGTAAGTCGGGGTATTACTGTATATCAAAATTCTGTCCCATACCTATTTAATATTTTTGATGTTCTAACCCATAATGGTACTATTATTATGTGCTAAAATGTATAAAATAAATGCCGCACGCGCTCATAGAGAGGGAGAGGAGGTGCTCTCCATGTGTGGCTTGGTATCTTGTCTTTTACCCCACCTCTTCTCAAATAGGCTCTACCCACCGTTTGGCGAGTTTGAGAGATAAAGGTCTGAAGGGTAACGGATTAGCAACCGGAGGATTACTAGTTCGAATCCAATCAAAGACCGTCGTGTAGAAAGGGAGCTGGTACACGTTAAATCTGTCGTTGTGGCCTAAAATGTCCTCACGTTGGCGTGATGTGGAAATTTGGAGAGTGAGGTGCCAGCTTAGGTGTGACCTCATTTGACCGTGGTTCAAAATGAGGTGGTGTTATCTTCTGATTTTTCCCTTTTGGTTTGATTCTGGACCGTCGCCAATAGTCCGTCCGATGTGTTGCTCCAGTGCGACGTTTATTAAATACTTACCTTATATCGTGCAATCGGCTCTATTGCTTTTCAACGTCTCCCCATGAATTTTCGGAACTCAGTGGGGTATGCCCACTGCCCTAGCAACCCTGTGAGTTGTCGGCGGCGCATGTTTGATTCCTCCCTGGGTGTATTTCTCTCTTCTGTGTCAGTAAAACTTTCATTGCGTATGTTGTATGTCTTTTATCTGGCTCAGCATGGCTAAATATGGACCTTGTGCCATAAAAACCTAAACCCCAAGAATCTTTTCTTTATAAAGACGGACAAAAACTGCCACGATCTTTTTCGGTCTGCACGTTCCTTGCAGTAATCTCCGACAACCTGTCCGGGCTCCTTTAGGTATGTACGTGCATCACAACCCCGAGTGATATGTCCTCTCCTGTTCTATCCTCGATTGCCCGTCTGCTTTTCCTTCCTCCGTCATTGCTGTTGTCTGTTTTGTGTTCGGCGCAACTATAAAACCCGGAAACAAGCAACGAAATCTTCACCATTTCAAGGTCCCATCTCTCCTGAAAGAAGGTCGGTTATGGGAATTAAATTAAGGTTTTTGCATTTCCGAATAGAGAGCCTATATAGATAGAGAAATAACATAGGGAAAGCGGCAGCCATGTTTTTCGACCGTTGCTGTGCCAACGCTATGCAAATGGACGGTTTCATTAGGGTTGCTAATCAGGTTATTTGGATACGAAGACTTTGGGTTTGGGTTTTAAATATTGATAGATTGGATTTTCTCATGGCATAAGAGCTACTCATTTAGACCACACACCAGTTTATAAACCAGTAATATACAGGACTTAATCTGCTGTGTGCTTGGGGGGTCTGTATAAAAAAAGCCTTTTTTTTTTAATTTCATACATTGAGTTAGATTTGAATTAGGAACACTTGCATGTTGTTTCAATGTGGGCAACGTATTTTGCACTGTAATTTTCCGAAATTATTCACATAAAATATTTTTTCATAAGATAAAAGCTTTAAATCCTTAATAGAAAGAAATACAGTAAAACTCCAATTATCACGACTGAGTGCTGGACGCAATCCGGATATGAAAAAATCCGGAGAATTGGAATCAAAAAACGGTTATGTTGTGAAATAAAACGCCAATATTGATCTAAAATAATTTTTGTTTATTTTTATTACGAGAATACAGTATATTTTAATGGCAACATAAGAAAAAAAGTAGGCCTGATGTACTGTATTTTGAAAATAAGGTAAATAATTAAGTATTTTAAATTTCCATAAGTTATATATATTGCGGAAAGAAATAAAAAAATCAGTTTAGACATAATTAGAATTTTAAATTGTTTAAATATAACGTTTCGGAACGTTAATTGTTTTTCGAACGATACTAGTAAACCAATTTTAGACGCTTTCCATTATTGGCGGAATATCGCATCGTTTGGCGACATTTTTCTGGTTTGGCGAGAAGGGTCGACGGAATTGTGCACATGTACCTTTGCTTCTTTTTAGTTGTCTAAATTAATGTTATCAACAGTTTACACCTTATTTTGATCATTAAGTGGGTAGGTTGATCTATATTAAATGAAAAAAAGCGTTCTTTGAAAATTATGTAAATGACAAGTGTATCCAAACAAAACTTCCAAAATCGCAATCAGCAACGTACAACCGCCATGTTGAATTGACCTGAAAAGGAAAAACAGGGTAGCCGACCGCATTAGTCAATCAAAAAATGTCGGGTGTATGTCCACTCTATATATAGGCTCTAATTTTCGAGAAGGTAGCCAGTCTAGAGTTCCCTATTAAAATGAATATTAAACTTTTCATTTTCGTCCGCCGCAAGACCGTTTTCTTTGGACTGCCGTGGGAAATGAACCCCTTCGAAATCCCCATCGGAACTAATTCCCTCCCCCAAACGAACGCACCAAAGAGCTCTGGATTAGGAGTGCGCATTCAATCGAAGGCGAATTGTTTTAAATATTTCACGTTTCTTTATCTCCTTAATGCGCAATAATCAGCTTCCGTGGAATAAATTGAGTATCCGAAATTGTCTTCCGCCCTAATAGCCGCACACTGCACCGGCGACATTCGATCGCTCCTCGTTAAACTTCAATTTTAGGACTTTTCCCTCTTCCGAACTGCTGTAATATTCTCGCTTTGGATTGTTAGTCTCTTCAAGAGCGCTACTTTTTTATTTCATTCTACAATTACATTTTCCCGTTTTCCTTTCTGGCGATGAAAAAAGTCGCAGCAAATGGTTGGAGCGGTATTTTGAGACATTTTTGATCAAAATTGTTTTGAAGCTAGTCTTGTTATGGAATTAACTTGTTATGGCTAGTCTTATTAGTCTTGTTATGGGTAGCGAAGTTTCGCTTTCGTGTTTTTGCTCGAGTTGAATCTAACGCTGCGGGTTTCGTTGCTTCTGTCTGTCGAGCAATTTGATCCTTAGAAGGGCAGTATGCTTAACTTCGTAATGAATACGAAACCATTAAATAATTGGGGCCTAGGTAGTCCGGTTGGAAGAGTAACGGATTAGCAACCGGAGGGATGCAAGTTCGGAATTGGGTCCAACCAGACCGCGTGTACGCGGTGGCTGGTGCACATGAAATCTGTAGTGGCGTGGTGTGGAAGTTTGGAGAGTGGGATGCCAGCTCGGATATTGACCTCGTCATCTGACCGTGGTTCAAAATGACGTGTTGTCCTCGGATCTTTCCCTTCAGGATTGATCTCGGAACGTCGCCATTAGCCGGTTGTGTTGCTCCAATGTGATGTTAATTCAACTGCCCGTTAATCAATCTGTAGGGAATATTAATTCGTTAAATAATCGTTTAATAACAAGATGCACGATAATAGGTCAATTATCTCCGATGCTATTGTTTCTGTTGCGAGTATTGTCGTTATCGCGGTTCTGTCTTATCCCTGCTGCCCGGGTGTGAAGCTGCCAGGACGTACAGTTTGGGTAGAGAATGCTCTACCCAAACTGTACGTCCTACCCGACCCCCTCAAAAAAGACGAATATCTCGCACCTGGGCCCGATTTAGTACAACATGAAGGGTACCCAAAAGAGTAGGGGAGACTCCAAACGTTTGCTAGTTAGTGATGGGCTGTTGCTTCGATCGCAGTTAAAATAACCTGTGGCGGAACAACAGTTGGAAACTTATCGGAAATATTAAGTTGCGTGTAAATATTATTGAGATAGCAGTGAAAAAATTTAAATAGAATTAAATTTCATGTGATAAAAATAAAAAGTTCCAGAAACTAATTTTTTCCAAATTATTTAATGCTTAATTTAAACAGTTAATATCTGATTAAAATAAAACATTGTAAATTTCTAACAGTTTATTAAAAAACCGTTACATTTGGTTGCTAACTGCTAATGTTAGCACCCAACTGATAACTGTTTATATTAATGTTGTATGAGGTGACTATTTTAAAAAAATTAAAATGAAGTCATTTCGATAAAAATCGACAATGGCGGAACAAGAATAAATAAACCGGATGATTAATGACTCGCCCTTCGTAACTGTTATAATTGAAGAATTTGAATCCGTGGCATTTGTTGTGTTTTATCTGTAGATATTTTAATAAAAACTCTTTCGGTGGGTCTGGGCTTCCATTGGCTGCCCATGTGTCGAATCGGCGTCCACAACTAGACCGTCGTGAACCCAAAACCTGGTGTCGTTAATTGCGGGCGATTTTTCCTTTTCCCGTTAATGGGCTCGAGTGAGGGGAATGAATAAATCCCGAAAATCTCTCCCGGAATCTGTCTCCGGGATTAGGCCCGCCATTCAACGCCCACGTCTTCATTGAATGACAATCCCGGATTTGGGACTTCCCGGATTCCTTTGTATCCCGGGACAAGCCTCCCCTAATCCAGGCACACAATGCGTTCTGGCTGTCACTGCCCCAAATCTTGTTTGGACAGTCGCCGTTTCATTGGGAACAGCCCCTGCAAGGGCTTGGAAATTGGAAGTTCGGTCGGCTTTTGTTGTCTGTCTGCTCTTTTTATTTGTTTATTATTATTCCTGTTCCCGAAATCCGAAGCTTTTCCCGTCTTTTCATTTTTGAGTCGGCGAGTCGCGTTGTTGTTATGTCGGGAGGCGCTTCCTTTTTTGATGGATGGTGTCGGTTTATTGCCTCTTGGCGGGAGGCATTAGTTTTCATTAAGTTGTTTTCCAATAGGGTGATGTCTTTTTTAGTTTTAATTTTCGGTGGGACATAGATGGCGCGATGGTGGTTGTGATCCCCCGCCTGCACACAGCTCATCTACCTACCTTTCCAGCGAAGGATGTGCCAGATTGCTCCACCAGCCGCTTTTGGGATTCAATGGGATTGGATTGGATGTCGGGGTTTTATGGTGCAAGCGGACAAGCTGCGCCAATGGAATCAATGGGGTTTGATGCGCGTTTTTTAGACCATAATGTGCACTGGTGTCTCCAGTGGGGGCGTGTCTTAACCAACAATGAACAACTTGGATCTGCAACTTTTGTCCATCTAACAAATCGATTCCATAATAACCGTCTTTATCACTGATATCTTTCTTATCTTCTGATCATCGTCAGAAACTGCAACTTCTCGGTGACCACGTTTTTCAAGTCCATATATCCACTTCGAAACCATCGCCGAATGGTTCGTTCATTGGCTGTATTGTCCCCGAGTGTTTCCGAGCAGCAACTGCAGCAGAATATCAATTCGTAAAGGAAGATGACTCTCAAATCTGAGTTTTCCATGTCCAATTTGAAGCACCTTACGCCCAAACAAATTAAATCTGGAACTTTTACTTCACACGCGTGGTAGCTATTTATAGTAGCTCTGTGACGTAACATGTAGAAAGTTGTAGGTAATTACTTTTAGCTGCATTGGGGTCATTCCCGAAGCCATTTCTCATCGGACATTTCATTCACACCGACCCAATAGTATTGAATAGTGTTTCCTACTGTTCAATAAAATTCAATAGCGAATCTAGTGAAATGTTTTGATCCTATTTTAGGAACATTGAGAATAGACATTTTAGGACTACTTCTTTTGCGTTGGTTCGCTGTTCCAATTGGGAATGCTATCAAGACGTTTTTTATTGCAATCAAAGTGTTTCAACCTAAGCGTAGACCATGCATGTTAACGATTCTCGATTCTCTTCCAGGCTGTTGTAGAGACGGTAGTGAAGGCATCTGAGTACAGCGACCTGATGATCGACGAGGGCAGCCCTATCAATGCAGACATGGTCTTCGATAAAGCCAAGAATCACCTCTACGTCATGACGGAAAAAAAGGTAAGAATTTCTGCATGACAATCTTCCATGGATGTGCGTTTTTAACTTTCAGTTCCGGTTTTCCGGACCCGGTAGCCCTGTTGGAAGAGTAGCGGATCAGCAACTGGAGGGTGTTGCGAGTTAGAAACTCGATCTAACTAAAGACCGGCGTGTAAGTGTGGGAGGGTTACGTTAAATCTCGTGGCCACAAATATCCTCACGTTGGCGTGGTGTGGAAGTTTGGAGAGTGAGGTGACATCTCAGGTGCTGACCTCGTCATCTGATCGTGATTCAAAATTACGTGGTGTTGTCCTCGGGTGAATCCTGACCGTCGCCAATAGCCCTTTGCGTTCCTCCCGTGCGACGTTAATTGAACCGCCTATGTACCCGAATTGACAAAAGCATGATCTGAAAGTGTACCTATGCTCTAAGTCAGGGGTGTCAAACTGGAGGGCCGCATGCGGCCCCCGAGGTAATTTTTCGTGGCCCACGATGCTCTGAAATAAAATGAAAACAGGACAATATGTTATGAAGAAAATAGCACTTAGGGGAGATCGAGGCAATACCGTACACACCATTTTGTCGTGTTAAAAATGTGTGAGCGACTGTTTTCGTCCATGAAATGAAATAAAACGGCCTACAGATCAAGATTAACTGATAAACATCTATCTGCCATAATGAAGATTGTCTGTTCTCAGTCTTTGAATCCAGATATTGGAAAACTAGTAGGAGGAAAGCGCTGGCAAGTTTCCGGTAAAAAAATTAATTTTAATTTTATAAATACATTAAATTAATTAAGCGTTTAAATAAAAGCAATTATATAGCAATATTATAAATTATTACCTAAATTCACTTAATTACATAATGTGTTTTAATTATCCTATCCCTATTCCTCCCTTCAAAATATAATTTTAAGAAACTATGTAAATGTGATGTGGCCCGCGTGAATCTTACCAGTTGCATTAAATGGCCCGTGTTTTAATTGAGTTTGACACCCCTTATCTAAGTGATCAAATATCTGCTGGCCATTTTGACAAGCTACAGTCGACCTCGTACTAAATGGTGTTTTAAAATATTGTGGAATGGTAACATCCCTAGTTTGAAAGTGTTTTTATTCACCACTACATCACAGCTTTCTGAGATAAACGCATTCTCTCACATTTTCCAGTTTCCCAGAAGCACAATGTACGGTTAAATTTCCAGTTGCGATTGTTTTTATGTGTGGTTTATGAGATTTATATTACCTTTTGTATGCCGCAGCATAGTTTCTCTGGCTCAAACAAGGACCGCGGTAGCCCCCAGCAACGGATTAGCAACCTGAGGGTTTTGAGTTCGAAACTCAATCAACCAAACACCGTCGTGTAATTGGGGACTGGTGCACATTAAATCTATCGTGGGATCAAACGCCCTCACTTTGACGTGGTGTGGAAGTTTGGAGAGTGGGGTGCCACACACACAGGTCAGGTGTTATTTTCATCATCTGACCATGGTTCATCCTTGGATCGTTCCCTTAGGGACCGTCGCCATTAGCCCGTTGTGCTGCTCCAAAGCGACGTTAATTAAGCACCTACCTGGATCAAAGAACCTAAACCTAAATTTCTGGTGACATAGTCACGGAGAGTTTCACAGAAACTCTTCAAGTGCTTGCGAAACAAGCATCTTCCAAACCGTAGTCCCACAACTTGAGGTCGGAGGTAAATTGATCTGCACAAGAAACCGCACACGGCCATTGTCTGGAACGCGTTGGAAACAAAAGAAAGTCTCAGTGCCTGCCCTGGTGGGGAGGAAGTGCGGCAAACATGTTCGAAAAACACCCTCCTGTATCGAATTAGCGGAACGGAAGTGACTCATCCGCCGGTTAATGTCATTAACTGTCAGGTAGCTTCGCAGAGGAGAAGGTGGCGTCCTCCTCAACTCCGTGCTATTTCATTAACTTCTGCTTGAAGTGAAGTGAAGGGGGTGGGACAAAAGAGGCGGTTTCCTGCACCGAGGCACCCAATTCGGTTAGGGGCACGAAGGGGTAGGAGGGTTGTTTGTCGGAGGGTGAGGTGAGCTGCTTTGGCAGGGGAAGCACTCGGAGGTAATGCAATAGTCGTCTTAATCAAAGTTATCCAATGAAGGGATCAGGATGTACAAAACGCGGCCAGGCTTCCATGGTGTCCTTGTGTGTCTAAGGTTATACAATAAAATCCGGATTCAATTCAAGATCCGAAACTGCGGCCGTGGTGAGAATCGCAGAGAACACTTCCATAAACTCGACGGGGATAGGGCTGCCATGCACATATATGGCGATTTGCCATAGGCGATTATTTTGCAACCCTTCAACTCCATATCGATGCACCGAAATTTCAATCAAGTCGATCTCGTCGTAGCTCAGTGGGTATGTCCACTGTGCTAGCAACCTTCGAAATGCAGGCGGTGCAGGTTCGATTCCTGTCAGGTGCATTCCTCCCTCTGTATTTCTCTTCTGTGTCAGTAAAACTCACTGTGTATGTCTACTTGATATTGTATGTCTTGCATCTGGCACAGCATGGCCAAATAAGGCTCTTGTGCCATAAAACCCCAAAACAAC
This sequence comes from Meta bourneti, assembly GCA_933210815.1. Classification (NCBI taxonomy): domain Eukaryota; kingdom Metazoa; phylum Arthropoda; class Arachnida; order Araneae; family Tetragnathidae; genus Meta; species Meta bourneti. The sequence goes on along the minus strand of OW119930.1, from coordinate 93,508,534 downwards.
AACGCTTTTACGGAGGAAATCGAGGACGTTAAAGTAGAAACTGACGTCTGACTCAGATCTGCTTTTGAAAAGATCCGTTTTGTCGATTTTTGTATTTTGTAATTTCTTTGATTCGAGAATGCCGTGCAAGGGGACGCTTCGCCACCACCTGATTTATGAGTGCATCTTTTGTTTTAACCCGGGATGTTTGTTTTCAGGTAACGGTGGCGTCCCTGGGGTAGAGCGCGCGAGGAATTCTGCTAATTTGCAGTGGATTCTTTCCCCCTTCTCTGAGCCGAGTTCTTTGGGGGTGCCCTGGCGCATCTCCCCTGTCATAAGGCAAAGTTTTCAATTACTTTCGTGCCACTTAAGCCACTTAAATCATTCCGTCGGCACAAAACAAGCGGAAGCGAGCCCCCTTCCCCCAGGGAGGAAATCAAAAGGTATCGCTTGCTTCTCTTGTTCTGTTGTCGTCTGCCTGTTGTTCGAAAAGGACAACCATCTCCAGAGGAAAAGGGAGGGAGTTTTAATTCCCTCTCAAAGGAATCGTTTGCGGAGAAAGCGAGATCTTTTGTGAGAGGAAGGGGAGAGGTATGTTCTCCGGATCATTTTGTTTTGCGCGTGTTGAGCTGTCGTCTCCTTCTGCGGGGGTAATTATGTTCCTCCGCCCGAAATGGAAGACTTAAATTTGTTTCTGCACTTTTAGGAAGTCTTGTGGGGGTGGCGGCGACGCGAGGGAGCGGTGCGTTTTGGAACACGGCGTGTTCGCTGCGAAAGGTCTTTGCGTTCCATCTGTCAAGGTATGTCCCGCGGGACACGCTACGACACTTATTTTGCACTCGACAGGTGGCGAGTGTCTCATTTTTGCGAGTGTCGTCGCGGCGCTTGTACGGGAAAACCAGCCGTGCGTTTGGAATTTGTTTTCCGCTAATGCGCTGCACAATCTACTCGGAAAGGCGTCCGGTTTTTAACCTGTTGTATGAAGTTGATCCGTCAGACATCCAATGGTACGTGAATTGGAATAACTTCAGTTGTGTCTTTGGATTTGTTTTCATTGGGCGTTGTAGTGTGTGGAACGAGGAACTGATTGCTTCGTGGCAACTTGAGCAGTATCGAACAACTCTTGTCAGCTATTAATGAAATCCTCTTTGTATTCGTGCCTCATCTGCTTGATATGTGTACGGCTTCACAAACTGGAGAGCCTATAGAGATAGAGAGATGACGGAAAACGGCAGCCATGTTTTTCGACCGTTGCTGTGCCAACGCTATGCAAATGGACGGTTTCATTAGGGTTGCTAATCAGGTTATTTTGATACGAAGACTTCGGGTTTGGCGACAGTTTGGCGTTGGATTTTAAATATTGATAGATTGGATATTCTCATGGCATAAGAGCTACTCATTTAGACCACAGATCAGTTTATAAACCAGTAATATATAGAACTTAATCTGGTGTGTGCTTGGGGGGTCTGAATAAAATATCCTTTTTTTTAAATTTCATACATTGTGTTAGATTTGAATTAGGAACACTTTTATGTTATTCTAATGTGGGTCAACGTATTTTGCCCTGTAATTTTCCGAATAAATTATTCATATAAAATATTTTTTCATAAGATAAAAGAGCATTAAATCCTTAATAGAAATACAGTAAAACTCCAATTATCACGACTGAGTGCTGGACGTAATCCGGATATGCAAAAATCCGGAGAATTGGGAGTCATAAAAAACGGTTATGTTGTGAAATAAAACGCTAATATTGAACTAAAATAATTTTTGTTTATTTTTATTACGAGAATGCAGTATATTTGAATGGCAATTTAATAAAAAAAAGTAATCCTAATGTACTGTATTCTGAAAATAAAGTAAATAATTAAGTATTTTAAATATCCATTTTTCATCATTCAAAAATTCATAAATTATTTATATTGTGGAAAGAAATAAAAAAATCAGTTTAGACATAATTCGAATTTTAAATTGTTTATATGTAACGTTTCGGAACGTTAATTGTTTTTCGAACGATACTAGTAAACCAATTTTAGACGCTTTCCATTATTGGCGGTATATCGCATCGTTTGGCGACATTTTTTTGGTTTGGCGAGAAGGGTCGACGGAATTTTATACATGTACCTTTGCTTCTTTTCAGTTGTCTAAATTAATGTTATCAATAGTTTACACCTTATTCTGTTCATTAAGTGGATAGGTTGATCTATATTAAATGGAAAAGCGTTCTTACATTCAAAATTATATAACTTACAAGTGTATCCAAAGAAAACTTCCAAAATCGCAATCAGCAACGTACAACCGCCATGTTGAACTGACCTGAAAAGGAAAAACATGGCTGCCGACTGCATCAGCCAATCATAAAATGTCGGGTGTATGTCCACTCTCTCTTTATATAGGCTCTATCACAAACCAGAGGTACCTAGTGATCTATTCTTTTCTCCATGGGTGTGGAATGAGTTGCGTGCAGATTGGAGCACACAACATCATAACAAGCTCCATGGCATTCATCCAGACATTTCATTCTGGCGTTCGATACCCATTAGACATTCCGATGTGGTTCTAACTCCTTTACTTATCGGACACACGTTTCACTCACAGGCATCTTTTGTTAGGAGATTGCCCCTGTGTTCCTTTTACCATACATTTTAATCGATTGTCCAGTTTTTAATCTTCATCGGCGATATTTTTTAACAACTCTAATTTAACTTTGCAGGATTTGATGGGGGAAAATCCTCGTTCAAAACTTTTAAAATTTTTATCGTTCATTCCATGTGAACATCCTATCATCTACATTTAAAAAATCCAAGCATTTGTATGTTTTTTATCAATATATTTTATATTTTAATATATTTATATTGTTTACAATTAAAAATTATTACTGCAATTCAAATATTTTAGTCAATTGTTAAAACACTTGAATTGTAGTTATTATTTCGACTACTTGTTTTAAAATTTTTAATGTGCCATCGATTTCGATTCATGCAATTTTTTAGCCCTTTTATGCCTTTTCAATACCTATTCCTTTTATTTGGTCTTTTGTTTGGCGCAGCTTGTCCTAACCTTGAACCTTGCGCCAAAAAAATCTCTTGAGTATCTGGTAAACAGGGGGTCACGACCCAGGATGCCAAAGCGATCTTTCTCCTCTCCTTCATTTCCTTTCATTTCACAATCTCTTGACGTTGCCTGTCTTGCGTTTGGTGCTGCTTGGCAGAGTATGACCCTTGCGCCATAAAACCCCAAACCAACCTCTTTCTATTCGTCCCCGAAACCAACACTATAGATCTCGGTAACAAGTGTGCTTTGAATTTGCGCCAACTTGGATGCATTTCCTCGAGTGTCCCCTATGGTATGTCCAACCGAAGACCGTCCTGTACGCGGTGCCTGCCTTGTCATCTGACCGTGGTTCAAAATTACGTGGTGTTCTTTGATCCTTAGCTTGGGCATGGATTCCCATAGCCCGTCGTGTTGTTCCAGTGCGACGTTAATTAAATTCCTACCCCTATGGTATGGGTTTAAGATCCGTATCTACAAAGACATGCGCAGTCTTTGTGGCGGGAGCAATTCTCTTCGCTTTCCTTCGTGGAAAAGCTAAAACGTTAAACGAAAGAAATGCAGCTCCGGACAAGTGTCAGTCGGGTGACACCAACAGAGGAAAGAAATAAGAGCGGTCTTGACAGGCGGGAGTTTATATTTACAAACTACCGGTGGAACGTTTTAAGGATTGGCAGCTCGCTGATTGGCGCCAATCCGCGCATTTGACTCTTCCCACTCCAAGAAATCAAGCGGCTAGAATAACAAGCGGAGTGACCCATCATTACTCTCTGGACACTTCCCCTTGGGTGATTCTATTCCGGGGATCTCGAGGGACGTTGAGAGCAAAGTCGTGTCTTCCCGGAGGAGGCCTTTCCAATTGTGGGTTTTTATTTCTACTTAGCGGTGGAAAGTGCCGAAGGGTGTCGTGTCAGCGGCACATACCCCCTTTCCGTTTTATTTACTCGGGCCCGCTTTTCGCCCAACAAGTTTTATTTTTCTTCTCCGGTGCATCAGCTTAGCACCTTTTCTTACACTCCAAGGCTAATATTTTTGGGAAAGATAATCCAGGACGGTTCATCGAAAATTGATTTCTTCGAAACTTGAGACTTATGCACACAAGCAGAAGTTGGTCAGTCGACAAAATACTAGGAACAAGGAGATTTTCTTAAGGGGAGAGTACGCTTTTCCAAATCACAAAAATAATTCTTTTAATTTTAGCGTTAAAAATGTATTTATATTACTAGACTGCAAAAGGAATTTTCTTCAATCACGATCATTTTCGACGGAGTTCTTTTCGATCGAGATTTTTTGACATTCTTCCGATTTCTCTGCATATCTGGCCTTAAATTGATTTCCTTGACAAAAAAAATATTTTTTTATGTAATCCTTGTAATCTGTTGCATATATATATATATATATATATATATATATATATATAAATGGAAATAAAATTTGGGTGTATGATGGATTCCTTGATTTAAAATGTTACTTTACCTATGCTTTTGCAAAATTGTGGGAATTTAAGTACAATTTTTGCTGTAGAATTAATTGAGTCTTACCAAATGAGGGAGTTAATTTGACAGATATGTATACAGACTATTGTGTGAATTAAAACATTGACAGTATATTGAAAATTAATGCTATGAAACTTATCCATTTTTGACTTAATATTATTGGAACAAACATTATATAGACTTTTCAATAGAAAACAGTCTGCAAATGTTTTAAAAACCGGATAGTAATCAAAGTTTATTTCGAAAGTCCACCTTCCGGTTGGTAGAGTAATGGATTAGCAACCGGAGGGTTGCGAGTTCGAATCCAACCGAAGACCATCGTGTACGAAAGGGGCTGGTGCACCTTTAATCTGTCCTAGCTTCAAATGTATTCACATTGGCATGGTGTGGAAGTTTGGAGAGGGGTGCCAGATCAGGTGTTGCCTCGTGATCTGAACATGGTTCAAATTTACGTGGTGTCGTTCTCGACCTTTCCTTTGGTATTGATCCCGGACCGTCGCCAATAGCTGGCACCCCTCTCCAGACTTCCACACCACCCCAACGTGAGGACATTTGAAGCCACGACAGATTGAACGTGCACCAGCTCCCCGTACACGGCGGTCTTTGGTTGAATTGAGCTTCGAACTCGCAAGTCAGTTATACCCTTTAAGAAAATGTATAGCTGTAAATGCGTTCACCACGAGAAAAATACGAGGATAGACTATTTCGCACCAAACCTCTCTCCGAAGCCCCACAACTGTCATCAATCCCCTCCAAACGATTTGCGAAAGCACTTTGGATCTGGCAGCCCCTGGGGATCCCGGCAGATCACCAAACCTTGTTGCTCGGGGATCCCCCTCTCCTCTTCCACAGTAAAGGGTGTTCTTGCTGGGAGAGGGGATGACTAATTGCGCGAATCGCTGACATCGGGATTGTTTTTCGATGCGGACAGATGGTTTGTGTATCGTTTGGATGGCTTTCTACCCCGCCGCCACCCCTCTACCAAAGGTCAGTGCTTATTTTCATTTGTCAAGGATTCTGTACCCTGAATGAGGGAGAGTATTGTTCCCAAGGAATGTGGATGGGACTTTGGGGAATCTTTTTAACCCTTTCATGGGACATGTCCCACCTCGAATGGTTACTGCAGGTATATTTTTAAGGCCCGCTTAGAAATATTCTCTCCCTTGACATTGGGTTCCCCTAAACTCTCAATTCCATGAGCACCTATCGAGTTATTATTTTTCCCATTGTGTTGACCCCCTCAGGGGCACATCTTTAGGTGTGTATGGGCATCATAAACCCGAGTGATCTGTCTGTTTTGCCCTCTCCTACCCTTGTGTTTGGCGCAGCTTGGCCACATATGGCCCTTGCACCATAAAACACAAAACCAACCCATGGGGCTTGCGGTAAAAATGGGGATCGCGATCGCAGGATGCCCAAGCGACCTTTCTCTATACTTTCTCCTCCCCATCCTTTCTTTTCGCGATTACTTGGCATAGTCTATCTGTTATTTGGTGCAGCTTGACCAAATATGAATAAATAACCACATTTATTGGTTAAAAAATCCTTTTAAAGATTCAATTGTTCAAACGGGTCAAAACTAGTTGGAAGACTGCAGAATTAGCTTGTGCGACCTTCACAGGATTGATTCTGTATGTCCCATTCAGCCACATCTTAACGTTCTGACCCATAATGGACCGATTTGGGGGACATTACCCCTAAAGAGACCCGTTTTTCTAAAAAGCAAAATAATTTATTTCTGAATCTCACAGTACCTTAGCAGTATAAGGCGCAGCTTTCCGCTTTTGGACCTTGCGCTACTAAGCCGAAATCAACCCTAGCAGTATAAGCAGATAAAGTGATTTTTTGATGTGATTTTTTTCGGACTCAAAAAGTTGAAATAAAACTTTCTTTTCAATCAGGTTTTATTTTCAATTCAACTTATAAGGGAAACGTTTTGATGATACATGCTAAAAGGTATGAATGGTGACTCCGAATGACTTGAAGCGTTGTAGATGAGCCACGGTTCTTGGAAAATATTGCGCAATGGTATTTTTTTAATCTTATGAGATGAGCATGATACGATTGCTTTAGTTCAGTGACTTGACGGTGACCCCTCGCCGTATCTGCCCCCAGCCGATCAGCCTCCAGTGCTTCTCTATCCTCCTGCTGAGGGTGATCTTCTGCAACTCCGTGCAGACGGGGTGCATGAGGCTGATCTTGGCCAGATCCGCCCTCACGGCCAGCACCTTGCCCCCCGTGGACAGCGAGCCCACGTTCACCATCAGCACTTCACCCCGGCACAGCTTCTGCACCTTTGCGCCCTTCCGCTCGCCCTCCGTGCGCACGCCCAGCAGCCGCCGCAACAGGTGGTACGACACCTCCAGCTCCTGGTACACGTCGGGCAGTGCCCCCACGGCACCCAGCACCTGCCCCACCAGTCGGTCCGACCTGGATAAGGTGGGGTCGATCTTGGTGCCCACCCCGATTAGACCACCGGGGATTGCATACTGCAGGTCATTCCGTTCGGCGAACAGGGACACGATCCGGGACCGGATGGGTCTGCACGAGCACGTCCCTGACTCGTCGCGCTGCACCAGTCCCGGGCGCAATTCGACGTGCTGCCCCACCTTCAGGACGCCCCTCAGCAGGCTGCCCCCGGCCACGCCCCCCTGGAGTTCCTCGACGTCGCACCCAGGCTTGTTGACGTCGAAGGACCGGATGACGATCATGTGGGGATTGGACTCGAAGTCCCGCACGGGCACCGGGATCCTGGTGACGATGTACTCGCAGACCACCTCGATGTTGTGCTTGAGCTGTGCGGAGACGGGCACGACGGGCGCCCCCTCGGCGACGGTGCCGCGCACGAACCGCAGGATCTCCTGGTACTGCTCTCTGGCCTGCGACTCCTTCACCAGGTCGATCTTGTTCTGGAGGATGAGGAGGTGCTTGAGCTTCATGATCTCGATGGCCGCCAGGTGCTCCGAGGTCTGGGGCTGGGGGCAGGGCTCGTTGCCCGAGACGAGCAGCAGGGCGGCGTCCATGACCGCGGCCCCGTTCAGCATGGTGGCCATCAGGATGTCGTGGCCGGGACAGTCGACGAAGGACACGTGCCGCACGATCCTGAACCGTCCGGGGCAGTCTGGCTGGGTGCAGGGCAGGTCGTCGGGCGTGTGGCTAGGGGCGGACGTGTAGCAATTGGGGCGCGGGCACCGAGGGTCGTCGCACCGGTAGATCTTGGCGTTGGCATAGCCCAGCTTGATGGTGATGTTGCGCTCCAGCTCGTTCTTGAAGCGCACCGTCTGGACTCCGGACAAGGCCTTGACGATCGTCGACTTGCCGTGGGCGACGTGGCCAATGGTGCCGATGTTGATCGTGGCTTGGCGGCTCATCACTTCGGCCGTCAGGGGAGTCAGCTTCGTGACATCGAGCGTCGATAAGTCTTGCATCTTCCGATGTGACCGTCTCCGCGTTTGTGTCGAAATTGCTAGGATATTATATCAACAGCCAGAGTTAATATGCACCTGAAATTAAAGACTCTTAACTGGATTTACAAAAAAAAACAAGATCGCACATCACCCTACACTGTTCCCCAATCCCCCTTTGGTGACATTTTTTACTTGACGTCTTGTATTTGGCCACTTATGGCCTTTGCGCTATAAAACAGCAAAACAACCAACTATCGTGAACTAGCCGACTGGAAGTGAAAGAAGCATGTCATCTTTTAGTGAAAGAAGCATGCCATCTTTTGTCAAGTGTTTCTCTAAATGCAGCAGGATCATCGGTATAAATGTCATCATTTTCAACAGAACTGGACCTTACGCCATAAACCAACCATCAACGGATCGATAAGTGAGAAATATAAAATCTTCACGCCAAGAGTTTAATAGCAATCGAAAGTTATCGATGAATTATAAGCTTTCACGGATCTAAACTAGCACATTCTTGTACCTAGGATCTGAACCAGCGTCCTTAGGAGCTCATCTTTAGGTGTGTACGGGCATCACAATCCCGAGATACCTGTTGTCTTTTCTTTTCCCTCGTCTACCCTTCTGCTCTTTGCTTTTTCCCCTCTCTCTCTCGTTGTCTTGTGCTTGGCACAGCTTGGCCAAATACGGCCCTTGCGCCATAAAAACCAAAATCAGTACTTTCAGATGAGACATCTGATAGGTTGGTTGGTTTAGGTTTTATGGCACAAGGTCCACAAATGAACAAGCTGCGCCAAACGCCAGGTAAGATAATAAATCGTTGTAAATGTAAAAGCATTAAAAATTAGTGAAAACCAGTTATACAGAAATGATAAAAACATCCCACTGCACACACGCACATGGAGGTAAAGGTATATTTATCAAAAGAACCATTCCACACCACAACTAATCTGATAGGAATGCTCTAGCCATTATCAGTAGAACACTCCTGTACCTAGAGGCACTGAATTAATACTTTCTGAAGAATCTCAATTATGCAGAAAGGTCAAGATCGCCGAACAATAATACAACGCGGATCCTTGTCCTCGAAAAGTTTTATCCGTGTTTCGATTTTCACCAAATATTTTTTTGAATTTCATATCTGGCGTGTGACTTGTTATCTATACTTTTTGCAATGTTTTTATATCTACATAATTTTATCTTGTGCTTGGCGCAGCTTGTCCGTTATTGGACCTTGCGTCATGAAAACCAAACCAAACCGTGTTTCGATTGGGCCCAACATTCCGCAGATGAGTACCCTACAACTGATAATTTTAACGCGTAGTCATCTGGTGCTCTATTTTGTGTGTCTGGATTTATTCTGATGTATTTTAGAGGTGGCATTTCGAATGACTGGAAGTGACGTCCCAAAATTTACGACACGAATATCTCTGGAATGCCACCTCCAATCGGTAAAACGAACACTTTTTCGGGTTGGTTTTCCACCAGAAATCACGCGATGCGGTTGTACGGTTGATTCTGACTACCCTGAATAAAGCTATGGATAAACCATCTAGACTCGGCACATCTTACCTCTATCTCCTGGAAGCGTTGAACCAACTTTCAGAACGATGAATGAATAGCCTGGAGACACTGAAGGAAACGTTCCCTAGAAAAGCAAAACTTTCCCACTTTTAATCTTCTGGATCAATACTCTTTGCCATTGGCCAATAATAACGGCCTTTAATCAACTATTCGTGCATTCTGATGAGTCCACAAGGCAGCAATGGTAGACGAATCTCATTTCAAGCCTCAGAGGTTGTTTCTTGCGTTCCGGCGTCCCCTCGGAAATGTCTTCATTTACTCCGATGACAAATCTTATCTCGCATTCTGCCTGGGTTCTCTTTTTCTTTGCTTATTTATCTGTTCTAGAGACGGAAATTTCCTACTCTGTCTCCCGCACAAAAGCAATTTCCGCTTTCTTATCGCGTTGCCATTCTGTCCGTAGGAAAATGGTTCGCTCGATAAGGAGGCCTCTTGGCGACTGGTAATTGACCCTGCCTTCGCTCATTTGAATTTTCTGCGACGAATTGTCCTTGCTGCCAGATATAGAAAAGCATTGTTCCAGGCAATGGAATCAAATCGGGGTGAAAACTCTGGTCCAAATGCTTCCCTGCCAAATTTGCTTTTACAAAATAACATCCCCTGCTGCAACCGAAGATTTTTGAGAAAGATCTTGAGTTTTACACTCCATCCAACGTGCCCAAGACATTGAACAAAACAAAAGCATGAATTTAACCCTCTGAGCATCGAAGATTTCCGAGTAGCGCAGTTTTGCTTTTACCCTACGACATATACACAATGACGAAACAACCACATCGGTGGAAAGATTCCATTGGTCAAGAAGGTCAAAACTGGTGAGGTCATGCAGGGTGGGTTGTTCCGGGTTTTCGAGTTTATTTCGGGGCTATATTTGGCCATGTTGCGCCAAACACAAGGCAGACAACACAATGAGGGAGGAAGAAAAGGCAAAAATCAAGAAAGATATGCGTGGATAAAAATAAAAGGGAGAAAGATCACTCGGGTTTGTGTGAAATACACAATTTAGGATTGCAAAACACCGATCCCAGAAGGAAACTGGACATTCAGATAACTCAAATTTTCCTATCAGCTAATCAAATTTGTAGACAATCCAGTTAAGTACTAAATTAACTAGATATCTATAATTTCCAAAACTTTCTTTGGATTCATTTACTAGTTGATTGAGCCTTTGTGTAATACCTGACAGCGAAGTTAAATTTATTTTTAAAATACGAATTTTAAACTTGTCACCTAATTTTTTTTTTAATCCGGTGGGAAAAAATGAATGAATTTTTCAACTGAAGTGGTGCCGTAAAAATCTATCACCCTCGGAGAGGAAGCGCATGATACTTGATCGAATGGCAGCAACGGAAATAAACAATTTAAACGTTTTTGTCGCTTAGATGCTTGATTTAAACTATGGAGCTCATAATATTGCCAATACTACACGGAAGAATTCCCCAGTCTAATAAAACTCTTTGTCAGCAGTCTGGTTACTGAAGTTGTAAGAAATGTGGGAGATAGAAATCAGCACAGAAAATATGATCGCTTGTAGGTTTAGCATCAAAAATTGCCGAATCGCCTTTGAACAATGGAATGGGATGAAATTGAAGTAGACTTTCTGAATCTAGTTATGGGTTACTGAGAGGTGTGGCATGCATTTGATTCGAAATAAGAATTGACACCAGTAAAAATAAACCAAATGCTGTTATATATTTTTGATACTTTTATTTCGTTTAGAGGTTTGAAATCCATCTATGCGAATATGGATGCCTTTTTCATTGTTAATGGATTTGAAACAAGATGCGAGTTTCGACACTGCCATCAGTGGATATGAGCAATTAAAACAGTTGAGCGTGGATCTGCTTAGTAGAGGTCATGAAACGAATACGGAAACCATAGTGACAGTGTGAAAAGGTTCGCTACATAAGTCAAGACATCGTCTTGACTATGTATCATGCGCTTCCTCTCCGAGGGTGATAGATTTTTACGGCACCACTTCAGTTGAAAAATTCATTCATTTTTTCCCACCGGATTAAAAAAAAATTAGGTGACAAGTTTAAAATTCGTCGAGTCTACATCGTCTTGGACTGTAGAGCTAATTCACTGATGATGGAAGAATGGGGAAGGATCCGGAACGATCGATCCCCCACCAAGACTTGTCGCCAGGGGGTCCTCATGCACTCGGGTCTCCATGACGACGTGCGAGCCACATTCAACAAGTTCTTCATTTTGGGGTGCTGTTTTTTTATTATGAATTCTGCGTGCTCGGCTGGATCTGATTGAAAACCGCGCTGGTTTGTTTTCGCAACCCCTCGAGCGTTGTTGCGGGATGTAGCTTCTTGGATGAACCCTTGTGCCACTTGGGCTCGAGTTTTGAGGGGTTACGCCATCCGATTCGGCCGTCTTTATTGAATTTTGCTCAATCGAGGCTGTTGGCGACGTTCTCCTCGGTTTTGGCGAAAAAGTATAGAGGCCAACAGTTCCAGAATTGTTTCCTTTCATTACGGCGAATAGGTAGGTATTAACGTCGTACTGGAGCAGCACAACGGGCTATTGGCGACGGTCCGGGATCAAACCGGAACGGAAATATCCAACAAAAAAGTTTAAAAAATTTGTCAACTTATTCTTTTGGGTGATTTTTATTTTTACAAGTCGAAATAGTACATTCTATTTATTACAACTACATTGCATTAAACATATTTTAATACAATATTATCTCGTTAAGATGTGACTATTTGCAGAGGTTAAAAGGGAATATTTTTTGGATGCTTCGATTGGAAAACCCTTACTTGCCATCAGAAAACTACTAGCTTTGAAAATTGCTTCCAGAAGAAAATGGAAATTTTATTAAAAGGTTGAATTATGTTACTAAATTCTTTACGCAGAATTACTGCAGCCAAGACAGCACTTTAGTATTGACTAAGATTATCTTTGTAATAAAATGGTTAATAATATCACTGAAAATTTCTGAAAGATTCCAACATCTAATCTGGTTAGCATCTCAGATATTCTTCCTTAGCAGCGAGTCTTAAATTGTGGCCTAGTCACCGATGGAAGTTTCTAAAAATAAATGTTTTCAATACGTCTCGTCTAATTTGTCGTAGCGCAACATATCGCTCGTTAAATGTCTCCGTTTCGATTTCTAATGGGGCTTTCTAATTCTAGTTGAGTACGAGCCAATTTAAATTTTATAAATCAAAGGAAATTCGGCAAGCGATTTATGGATTCAACACTCGCCACCGACGAATGAAAAAGCTCAGTGATGCATTGGCTGGATGGGATCTTGACAATCTCTACATCTGATCCATCCCTTCGAATAGCAGAGACGGCACGGGGAAGGATTCTCGAATGTCAGACATACGATCCCCAGGCACGTGTCCCCCTCCCCTTGTCGGCACTCCCTCCCACATCTCATCAGGGGTCTTCTTACCACTCCCTCAAATCACTCTTTGGGTGTCGGGTTCAAAAACGAATTGACTTGTTGCAGACAAGAGTTGGTTTATTGGGCCCCATGATCGTCACGAGATTTCCTAGTATGGCTTTTATCCCACTACACACATAATGACAACAACCACATCTAAATCCATGAATTCTTTCAACCTTTAGAAATATTTTAAGGGTTTTTTCCTTATAATAGAATCCTTTGGAAGGATTCTATTTTCTTAGAATGAAATCTTTTGGAAAGATTTCGTTTGTTGTGGAAGTATGCTTATTTAGAAATATGACATGGTTAATTTTTCATGAAATATTTTAGACGGATCACACACAAATGTACTAACGAGTAATTCAGTAGAAAACGATTTTTCTGTGCATTGAAAATGTGAAGTGTCCTATCGTTCCACATAGTTGTATTTAAAGAATAAAATACATTCATTAGTATACACTTAGCAGATTATTGGAATACTAGTAGCAGTTTGCACGCATATAGGAAAAATAAATTACAAATTACAACGCCATTAGTCCTTTTCATGGAATGAAATTCTTTTCGCTCATTCTATGAAATAATCATTTGGAAAGATTCTATTGGCCCTTTCCTTATATTAGAATCTTTTTGAAATATTCTATTGCTCTTTTACCTGGCATGGAATTCTTTGGAAAGAAATTTTTGCTCCTTTTCTGGCAAAGAATCCTTTGGAAAGATTCTATTGGTTCTTTCCTTGGCAAAGAATCCTTTGAAAAGATTTTATTGGTCTGGAAGATCAAAACTACTTAGAAGTAATACAAGGGAAGATTGCAGGTAGCAAGGTGAAACTATGCCTTTAAACCCGTCAGGATTAATTGGGCAGCTTGTCACAAGGGTTTTTAAAACTCAGTCTCTATGTGCAGCCTGGAATTTAAGGGCGGCTCATTTTAGGACTTTCTGAACGACTTATCGTACATCGTTTCAAACTGAATCAAATATGGCAATCATTTGGCGTCTGTTTTTCCCGTTATAGAAGCGGAGAAATTTTTCATAACTCCCAGATACACTTGGTAGCACAAGCACAATGCCGTGCTAAGAAATCGGTAAAGGCAGGGACCACAATGAGAAAAGGCACCAATTTTTGGAAAACGAAGAATTTTTCGAATTTGTATGCGTGTACTCCGCCCATACATCGTAGCTTATACGAAACGATTATTAGAACTTCGTCTGTGGATCGTTGCTCACAAAGTCTGATATCAAAAGATTTCTACCCGTAACACTTCAAATAATACTAAATTGTTCTTTGAATACGTGCCACTTTATAGGAAAAAATTATGTTAACCGCCAAGCAAGCCTTCAGGAAATAATTTCAGAGGGGACCCAATCTTGTCGCCCGGCTTTCTATTCCAATCATAATGCTAAGTGAACAGAATATTGTGAAGAATTCCAAATTTCTTTTTCGGAAATAAAAATATTTATTTTTATACTAGACTATACTATACATGGATTAACAATGGACGCGCGAAAGGTAAAAACAAAATGCTAAATTTCATAATTTATTTCATACGAATTGCAACGGTGACGTCTTAACCAGACGGAGTCCGAACTGCTTTCGAGACACTAGCGCCCGTTATCCTAGACACTCGGGCGCTAGGACTTGACAGTATGTTTAATTTGTTACTGGATTCAGGTATAGGTATAGGAAACTTCGATCAATTAGCTTGTTTTTTTTTGCATTAAAAATATTTTCGTGAGGTCTCGAGCCCTATGGAACCTTCCTCTAAATACGTCCGTGGTCACTAGGCGAATAGACAAGTGATTATTCTCGTCTTGTCCCATACTGACAGTCGTCAAGGATGAATTCATCGCTTGCTTAAGTAATTATGCTTTAGAGGACTATTCACGAAAAAAAATGTATAAAATTTCAATATTCTTCCTTGACTAAGCAGATAATTTTTGTGACGGTAGTAGGGTTTATATCAAACAGAAACATCTGTCTCATTTCTATTTGAATGCAAACTGCAATTTAACTGAATATTGAATGCAACTATTATTTTTCTATTTGAATACGAACTGATAATTATAATGGAATGGAATAAATGGAAAATATTCATTTGCTTAAAGAATTGCCAATATCGAAGTGATGTTCTGTAATAATTTCACTGTTTAGCGAATGAAAAGTGAAAATCATTCCAGAATGGTTGGCTTCTCAAACTGTTAATCGTGGGATCATACTTTCATATTATAAGAGTTCAAATCATGTTCTCGTACACCAAGGAACTTTCATTTTGAAATTTATTATCCAGAAGTCAAATTTTTAAAAAAATCACCTTTCTAAATGAAATATTCGCCTTGTTTTACATTTTAAATCATTAGTATTTGTTTATTTGGAACTTTTTAAAAATGAGAAAAAGATAGTACTTAGATTACATTCACAGTTTGACGCGGAGTTCTTCCACTGCAGCACGACTAACTAAATCGATTTACCGAATTTGACAATTCCTTGTACGAGTTTTTTTATAATACATAAAACATTTTTAAAAACTTTATACGGGCAATTTAAACCTAAGAATTTTGTCAATGAATTTTATTTATTGATATTTTTTGTCGAAAAATACAAGCGTCGGAAGTTGGTCATGTACTCAATTGTAAATATTTAAATTTGTATATTTGTAGTGGCAACAGTGTATATTAAGAAATCGTTTTAGAAGGAAGAAAATAAATGAAACGATTCGACTTCATTTTGAAATAGCAACTGTAAATATTTACAATATTGTTTGATTGTTGCCTAGTAAGTGGGTAATCTAATTTATGGAAAATACAAGTACGTCAGACCGAAGAATTCGGGCAAATTTCTTGGTAGTCTTAAAATGTCCCTATCCTTCTTTTTGTGACGACGGTATTTAGAATTCTTCATCATATTGATTGTTCAGGGTTGCTAATTTATCCAATTTTTAAAATGTGTCACTTAAAAAATAAACTTCACCTAGTTCAAAATAATTGTCGGATTTGATTGAACTGAAGAAATTACTTACATTTGATTTTAACCATTTTTTGCTCATCTCTATCAATAGTTTCAACAATTTTATATTTTTTGTGTTAAAACATTCAAGATTCATATTTTTCGACAAATGTCCTTTTTTTACAAAATCGTCCGATTTATAGCTTGTTATTTGTGGAATTGTTAAAAATGCGAATTCTTTTTGAAAGTAAAACTTTTATCAGAATATAGAATCGAATAGGTTCACAAATTAATTTTTCTTTTCGGAAGTATATTTACCCTTGTAATCAATGCAAATAAATCGAACTGATCTTAAATGACTCTTTCGTTTTCAATCATCTCGTATAAAAAATTGTTTAAACAGTTTACAACATCAACGAAATATTTCCATGCGATTAGATCACGAATTAATTACATAGAAAGGAAATCATCTTCATAATGTTAAATTTTAGTTCGAACAATGATAAATAAACAATACTTCATTTGACATGTGCATCAAATTAATACTAAAGTTTTAATTTGCACATGTCAAATAATGGGACAAAAAAAATCAGTTTCCCGATTTCTAACAATTTTAACCGATTCAGAGATATAAAATATCTTACCTGGTACTTCAAAATGCCAAACGTCCCAAATTCGTGTTCGTATTTACGAGTACTTATTACTGAAGTCAGATGCGTTTCCAAAGAGGGCACTATCGGTTCCAGCTGGGTAGGATAAAAATCTGATGCAATAATACAAGCAGCTTTCGAGTAGTTTAGCCACAACCAATAGATGGCGCACTATCACAAGTTAAAAATTCCTGCTTACGACATTGCGTAATTTATTGCATTGTTATTTTTATCCTGTTCATACTTTTTCGGTGCATCAAGGTTAGAAACAAAAATAAATTATGGGATCGGTTTAAAAAATATACACATTTCTGAGTCAGTACTTACGAAAGTTTATCGGGATCGCTGAGTGTAGACTTTCTATCTAATGCTGTCTTATTCTGATGATTTAATTTCTTCAAAGAAAAAATTAATTGATTATCTCACATAGTTTTAACACAAGACAGCAATGAGGTTCATTTTCTGTCAAGCTCTGGTGTTCCGAACGTGATCACGGCTTGTTTTTCGATTACGATATCAGCACTTCGCCAATAAAAATTGCGAATGAATTCATGATAGTTGATTACTCAAAACCGATTCACTTTCCGTGTGGTGTACAATCTGGATTGAAAATAGTCACGTGGCATTGCGAAAGCACAACGGTCTATTAGGCTTATAAAAGAAATGTTATAAAAATAAAAATATTTTTGTGCATTTGTTTAAAAAGTGTTTTCTGTGTGTGATTAAATTTTTTAGATTTACTTCAATGGTCTTAGAATCGTCTGTTTTTTTCGGAAACTTTTTAATTAATTTAAAAAGTAAATGAAACAACACAAAATTCTTATGTTTCTTGCTGAAGAAGACATTCCTTCCGACCTCAAATTTCTTGTTTTGTTTCCAAAACAGCACTTAGTGATTTGCGAAACATCGTTAGCGTTTCGTTTCAATTTAAGATTATTTGTTCAATTTAAGATATCTCATTTTGTGCTTTTTTTTTCATTTCGCAAAATTTTTGTAATGTTTCTATTTATTTTCTATTTTTATCGTGGCCTTGTTTCCAGTTTGTGACAAAATGAGAACTCTGAAATCTACTTGAATATTCTAATTATGTGAAAATGAGGACAAACGAAATTTAACTGAAAATAAAGTTTAAAATCATGTCAGAATATAAAATTGTACTTGTAAACCTTGCATTGCGGAAACTAACAAATTCCTGGTATAAACATTTTTAAAGCTAGTAAACTCAAGCTTTAATAAGAATGTTGCTCATATTTTAACGTAAGCATATTGATTTTAAAGTACTACTGGGCTTTTTCAGTGAACTGAAAACAAATAAGAACCTCTAGACTTTATTTATGTCTTCTGTAATTAAATAGAAAACATTTTAGAAGCTGTAAAAATTATTTTAAAATTTTCATAATCAAATTTAAAATCTTTTTCTTAGAAGTGGAACTATTGACTTGCCTACAAAATATATATTGCCTTATTTAGGAAATGTCTGGTTGCCTGAATAATATTGAAATTGCAAAAGAAATTTTTTAATGGTGGAAAAAAGATCTTATCTTTTAAAATTAAACATTTTTCTCACTTTTAAAAGCAAATAAAACACAAAATAAGTTAGTTGATTGTTAATTCTTCCTTTCATAATTGCCATTTCTTTGTACACTTTTTTAAGGATTTAAAGTCGTTAGAATTAATGGAAATAAAGGTGCTTATCTGGAAGTCTAAAAATCGTTAAAAAAAGACATTGGTATCAATGAAAAGCTTACAGTTTAAAAATGTCATAAGAAAAGAATTTAACATTAAATAGCAAAATTGTGAGAACAATAGGGAAAAGGGAAGATGCATTTTCAACCTTGCAAGTATTTGAAAGTAATCAAGCTAGATTTTACAAAATAAATATATTTCTTTACAAGCACTTCAAAATCCACTTTATTCACAGAACTACATGACAAGACATTTAAGATCCAATAGTTACCTTGATTTTGGAACTGCTGAAGAATAAAACAATAGAAACATGTTTAAAAAATGGTACAGCTTTTATACATTGATTTAGAAAAGAGTGGATTGATTGTATTTTTTTTGTATTTTACCATTTCTTGCATTTTTATATGTATTTTCTAAATTCAATAAAAATTCTCGACGGGACATGTTTATTGGTCATCCATACTTTCAAAAGTTGCTTAACTCTGAGCATCTGGAGATATCCAAATAGTGGTTATTGCTTTTACTCTTAACCACACTTAATGACTAAATAAGCACATCTATTGGTTGAAGGAATCCTAGAACGGCTTCTATTGGTCAAGAGATCTAAAATTGGTGAGAAGCCGTTCAGGGAAGACTAGGGTACATGGAGTAATCTTACTTTTACATTTAAAAAATTATTCGTGTGAACATTTCTTGTACTAAAACTAAGCTGTTTGATTGCTTGTGGTGCTTCTAATTCAACACTCTTTATCTTACAGGTTACAATGGTAAAAGTGCAAGAATGTCACGTGTTTCGGTCCTGTATGGATTGTCTGGGAGCAAATGATCCTTACTGTGGATGGTGTTCGCTAGAGAACAAGTAAGAAACTGCATTGTTTTTCTCTATTAAATAAAATAAGTCTATTGAACTCAATGAAGTAGCAGTGCTAACATTAGAAAATTCAGATTTATAATTCTCCATAGTTAATGATATGGTTGCACATACCTGTATGTCTGACTAAAATCAATGAATCAAGAGCTATAAGAGACACATTAAGTGTCCTAAACATTAAGTTTGACTCTGATGAGCTGACATTTAAGCTGCATGGTTTTGAACGATGAGTCTACTCATTAAATTAGGGGACAGGTTAAACCTAAACAATGCTTTTCCGATGATTGCTGTCTTTAGAGTGGCATTTAGCTCCACATGTGTTCTCAATGCCAGAAGCTATACCAATGATTATGAGTTGTCAAAACGAGTAATCAACAAAGGGATTTCCACACTATTTTGCATATGGCATCTTTTCCCTTGTGAGCATAACCACCTTTGCACTAATGGATTTCCCCAAGGTCATGTGCCTTTTCAATCAGAGTCAAACTATAAAGTATTTGTTTCATAGCAACAATATTTTTCAAAACATGGCTCTGATAAGACATTGGGAAAGTTCATTTATATGAAGGTAGTAAGCTCGTCAGGGGAAAAGGATCACCATAGGTGATTACTCATTTCCCCTACTCATAATCACTACTATTATTTCCAGTACTGAAAAATAAATTTGAACGACTGATTGAAAACCATGCGACTCAATGCCAGCTCATCATAGTTGGACTATAGTACACACGCCAAAGGAAAAGCAGAAGGTAGATTGTTTGAGATAGTTTAGTGATAACATACATATTTTGAATACTTTCTCATCACCAATAGAAGAAATGAAAACATGAGTGCAGACATGCTTTCAGTGGCTTCGTTGGGGAAATAGGGGAGATGTGTATAATCCAGATATACTTATTTTATCATTTTGTGTGTGGGATTTTTAGAAAAATGTTTATACAGTTAAGCACAATTTTAGTGTTTGTCACAGAAGTATTTACCAGTGTTATGTTTGCAATGTGAATGCTTTTGAATACAATTATTTAAAGTCAGTTCTTCCTGATGTAGCCACCTGCAATCATATTGCTATTCAGAAGTGAGAAGAGACACTTAAATGATAAAATCCTTTTTAGCAGATGAATTTGTTTGTTTTTAACAGGCTGCATTTGCCCCAGCTCTTATAAAGTCAAGAGCTTTTCCTGTGAACACTTCCATTTTCCTTGAACGCTGTTCCTTGGTTACCTTATGTAAATGAAAAGACGAAAAATGTTTGGTTTGTCTCCAATTTTGTGTTAAAAATTTGACGTTTCAATATGTGAAGTAGAGGGAACTTTATTCCAATGCACCTGTGGTTAACAAATTGATTTTAATTGCATTTCTCTAAAAAAGTTTCAATGTAACCATTTTCTCATAGATAGGACAACTATTATGAAATGAAACTGAGTGTGAAAACAATTGAGAAAGGCGAAATATAACTCCCAATTCCACCAATGACAAAATTAGCCAGGACATATGGCAGGTTTGGGAAAAATTTAATGGGGCTTCCAAAATAGGACCAAGGACACCATTGTATAAAGCAAAATTCAAACAAGTGAATAGTTGAAAGGAATTCGCCTCATAAAGTGATGTTTTATCTCATGCATGGTTTCCTGTCTTGTTTTGTGCTCTAAATGCAGAACATGTCGATCATTTGTCTAATATCGTTTTGGGATTCCTCCAAATAGGTGCAGTCTGAGGGGAGCATGTGCAGAAGCAGCCCAAGATCCACTCTACTGGCTATCCTACAAGAGTGGAAGGTGTACGACCATAACAGAAGTGCACCCTCCCCAAATACAACGCACAACGGCCAGAATTGTGAGTATTTACTTACCTCATTACTCATCAGCATGCTTAAACCTTTTTAAGGCAGTGGGCATACTCGGGGCTTGCGAACTCAAAATCTGTCGTGGCCTCAAATGTCCTCATGTTAGCATGGTGTGGAAATTTGGAGAGTGGGTTGCTGGATCAGGTGTTCATCTCGTCATCTAAGAGTGACTCAAAATAACGAGGTTTTGTTTGCAGATATTCTCCTTCAGGATGGATCCCAGACTGTCGCCAATAGCCCTTTGTGTTGCTCCAGTGTGATATTAACTCAACTACCTATCTCATTTGATATTGTGATTTTTAGGAGTGCTCTAGATGGACTGAAGAAAATTGTGGAAATGAGGTGATAGGTCTTCACCCTTGAAGTGTTTTTTAAATAGAATATTTTAGCTTAGTTCTCTTCAAAAAGTTGAAATCTGTAAACTTGCCATGGAAGTCAACATTTAAATTAGTTTTTTTAAGACTTAATACCATATAAAAGAAGTGTTCTTTCATCCCACCCCTTTTGTTATAAGTTTTAGCAATAATTCCCTTAAACAGGTCTTTCTTTACAATCTGTCACTGAAACAAGAGTTAAATGCATTTGACCTTGGTTAAATCTGGTACCTAGTGTCTCAGGGATCAAAAAAGTGACTAGTTATTACTTGTGACTATTTAATATAATACTAAAAACAAGGCATATGAATGCTTGCTGGTATGTATACCTGCAAACTTATTCCAGAAGTCTGGCAGAAACATGTTTGTCTTCCGGTCAGAAAAAATATTTTCCAGACTTTGGAGAGAAACTTTTTAAGTGATGCCAAATTTGGAGTTTTGTGCCATTTCAAACATGAAAGAACATAATGGAATCAGTAGTTGCTAGATTATCATAATCTTGTTTTGCCACACAGAAAACAAGACAAACCAACAAAACTTCTGAGTAATTAACTGTTCAGTTTTGGGTATGTTTGGCACTATTTTACTTAAAATCAGTTGTGATTGTTTTATTATTCTATCTTGCACTTGGTGTAACTTGTCCATTATCGAGCCTTGCACCATAACACCCCAGATAACCAACCAAATCGGTTATACCAAGTTAAAAGTGCCATCTAGCATATAACAATATTAGAGAGCATAGTTACTTTTTCCATTTGAATTACTTTTATGAGCTCAGTGCAATTATTGATAATTTGGCACTTTCAAATTTTTTATTGTAAGAATTTTCCTTTTTGATGGAAACTAAGGTTTTCCATAAATGACTTATTTTCTAAGGAAAAACAATTGTTTTGAAATGTGATTCTATATTAATTGGTAGTCCTTGTGTGAAAACTTTTAAATTTAGGTTTCCTGTATTGGAGGTGTTTTTATAGAGCAAAAATTTTCTGGATTTTTTTTCTTGTTGGTTGACATGGTTGCCTGCATTGTTTTCTTATAGGTAATGAAAATTGTCTGATTACAAATTATTACTTACCTTTCTTGCAGCTGAGCCTGGTGATTGACAACCTGCCTGCACTGGAAGGGCAGTTCTTCTGCGCCTTCTCAGCCTTTGGGAAGATCCTGGTGACCAATGCCACTCGCTCGGCCAATGGTGTCAACTGCCCCACTCCCCACACTGATTCTCTGCCCACCATCCCGCCAGGAGAGCGTAAGTGAAACCCCTTTTCCATGTGTTGTATCATAGCACAAATGTACCTAGAATTTCAGTTAGGCAAGCAGCAAATTATTTTTTCCTATGCCAGACCTTGACTTCATCTTTAGTCTCTGTCTGGCAGCTCAATGCCATTTCGAAACATAAACAAATGCATAAACACCATCATCAACATTACTATCTACTACATCACTAAGAATACCACAAAAAATGAGTAGTCTCCAGTTTTGTCAGCAATGTCACACAGAGGATAGTTTGGGCAGCCTGCCAAACCAATTTGATGAAGGTACTTTTATAAATAATCATTTCCAGTCTTAATATGAAAACAGCCACTCTAGGGGCCACGTTAGCCCAGTTGGAAGAGTAACAGATTAGCAACCGGAGGGTTGCGAGTTCAAATCCAACAACAGACTGTCGTGTACAAAGGGGGCTGGTGCACGTTATGTCACTCATGGCCTCACGTTGACATGGTGTGTAAGTTTGGAGAGTGGGGTGCAGCTCAGGTGTGACCTCATCTGACGTGGTGTTGTCCTCTGATCTTTCCCTTCGGGTTTGATCCCGGACCGTCGCCAATAGCCCATTGTGTTCCTCCAGCGCAACGTTAATTAAATACCTACCATGCTGCAGACACCAATCGTCGAAACGCATTGTTTACATTTTATTTGCCCCTAATGTTATGACTTGTTGCAACCACATGACTCAAATTCCAACTTGCTGATTCACCTGCCTCCGAAAACCAAGCTCTGTGATCCTGATCATGCAAGAATGTAACTGAATTATCAAGATGAAAGTCCAGATGAATTTATATGTTAATAGGTTTTGCATTACAGCTCATAACTGTTTCTCTTTTTTGCAGATCACTTTACTGCCAAGCTATCCGTGCGGATGAAGATCGGACCTGATTTTGTTGCAACCAATTTTACATTTTATGACTGTAGCACCTACACATCGTAAGGGAAAGCTTTATACTAGTTAACATTGTTGTGGATGGTTTTATTGTCTATCACTCCCTCCACCAAGTCTGGCTGTATGTCTTTTTCCATGGGGATGCTTGAATATTGTATTCCAATTTGTCACACAAATTTTTAATTTTTATGTGTCACTAAAATTCTCTATGTAATCGGGTGTTTCTTCTGTTAATACTGTCAATATTTTTAAAACTTTATTTTCAAAGGTAGGTTTTGATAGTACAAATAGCCAATACAACTCAGCAGAAGGGCCACCGTAACCTGATTGGAAGAGTAACATATTAGCAACTGGAGGGTTGCAAGTGCAAATCCAACAAAGACAGACCATATACGTGCACAGTGCACAAATGATAAACCCCATAGAATACAAGAATGAGCAAACACAGACAAAAAATTAAGAAACAAGGCTAAAAGGTGTTGTCAGAGTTTATTTAATCCCCATGGGCCCCTCGCCTCTCAGTACTGTTCAAAACCTCAAAAAGATGTAAGAGCAGGGAGTAGATTGGTTCCTCGTTACAGAACATGCAGTGAGGTTCACGTGGGGAAATTCTAATACAGTGAAGATGTCGGAAGAGCACAACCTCTTTATATTTAGGGTGGTCGATGCTACAGATTTATTGAATTTTTCGATATGTGCTCCTTCAGTCTCGCCTTGAAAAAGTTTCAAATAAGCAATTTCATTGAAGACAATTCTTCGACAGATGTCGGTAAAATAGTTGCTCCTATCCAACCAAAGACCGCCATGTACAAAGGGGGATGCTGCATGTTAAATCTGTCATGGCCTTACATGTCCTCACTTTGGCGTGGTGTGGAAGTTTGAAGAGTGGGGTGCCAGCTCGGGTGTGACGTCGTCATCTGACCGTGGTTCAAAGTACCGTTCTCTGATCTTTCTCTTCGGGTTTGATTCCGGACCGTCGCCAATAGCCCGTTGTGTTACTTCAATGTGATGCTAATTTAATACCTACCCAGACCCCAGTATCCAGGTATTCACTGCAAGGCAATTATTTTGTTTTTGGCACTTCTCATGGCAAATTGCGGAACAGCTGATGAATTGGTGGCTTAAAGTGCAGCTTTAGAGTCAGATAATATCAACATTACATTGTACATTTTACTTACGCATAATCTACAAGTCCTATTACTTTAGTGACTTCTGCCACTCAGACTTAGTGGCAGGAGAAGTTCTTGTGGTAGACAGTAATATGTTCTTCTATGTTATTTGAATCATTAAAATTGAAAGTTGCTGTTCCCTTTCAGATGCACGCAGTGTGTATCGAGTGACTTCCCTTGTGATTGGTGTGTTACTGGCCACCGCTGCACGCACGATACTGGAGAAAATTGCAGGAATGACGTATTGGTGACTGGTGTATCTGTAAGTGCCTGTGTTTTCTTAAATGTTACCTCATACAGAAGCCATGAGGAATGTTTGGCTATTTTATTTCCGATGGCCTACCATTCTATACATATTTCACTAATGTACATGGCACAGAAATTGACATTTGTGTATTGTTAAATGGATATGAACAATATAAAATAGATAGCTACAGGATTCATTGACCATTTCTGACACTGTTTAAATATTCTCTAAGCTATGGAGCTCCATATAATAACTAAAACTTCATAGAAAAGCTCGACGCTAATGAAATTCTTTAGCAGTCTGTTACCAGAAAGCAATGAGAAATAGGGAAGATGGAAATTAGCGCAGAAAAGAAAATCTGAGGCAAACCTAAAATAGGTTTAGAGATAAAAAAATATGGAAAATTACCTTTGAACAAGTGAATAAGATTCAGTTGAATTGGACATTCGGAAGTAAATTGTGGTAACATGACTAAGGTGTGAACTGTTTACCATGTACTTTATAGGAAATTACGATTAACACACCAGTAAATTTTAAAAAGGTAAACAAAATGCCGTTTTACAATTTTGATTAATTTTATTTCATTTATGAGTATAAAATGTGCAGATTGATGTTTGTTCATAATAAATGGGTTTAAATAATGTATGAAATGTTCATAATGACCCTGCCATCTATAGGTATGAGCAGTGAAGATTTAGCAAGTCTGCTACTGCTATTTACGAAGGAAAGTCGATAATTATCCTCACTTTATTTTTCCAATTTATTTACTCAGATGTAGAGTTGAACAAATTCGTCATTTTTCTAGTCTCCTTCCTTTTCAATGTATTTGGTCCAACAGTCCACAAGCTTGCATATTCCCTCCAAGAAGAAGGTTTTCGGTGGGTCATCCAACCATTTATGCACCGCTTTCCCCACTTCTTTGTCTGTCTAATCTGCAAAGAACACTCAACATTGTCGATGGTAACTCGTCAATTTTCCAGTACCATTTCTCGAGCTTGCCGAATCTTGTCGTCCGTGGTGGAGGTTGACAGGTGTCGTGCTCCTTCATGCATCATGCTTGTCCTGCCTCTTTTAAGCTTCTCGATCCACTCATATGTACTTCTACATGGTAGAGTACTGTCCCCGTATTGTGTCGTAAGCCTCTGATGAATTTCTGCCCCTGGCACACCTTCCGACCCTAGAAATAGGATCACTGCTTTTTATTCCTCCTTGTTGCACACTACTAGCGGAGCAGCCATGTTTACACTGAAGCAGAAACAAGAAAAATGACACCATCAAGGTCAAACTTCGGTAATGTGACCACAATAGTATCCACTCTAAGCATGCATGCGCAGAAGGCAGTGCGAGAAACCTCAAGATGCGTTATAGCGAAAGTGCAGATAATTTTTCACTTACCCTCGTAATTAACTTAATTTATTTTGTACTTGACTTTGAGGAATGTTTATTGAGCACATGTATCCTGGTACCACTCCTTTCTTACGTGCCACGAAAATTAAAATGCACACCTGAACCTATACTGGCATGGTATGGATTTACTAGCACCAATAAAAACACTCGCCTCCAAATCTATGCCTGTGTAAACCTGTTCTGAAGCTGGCTGGTGGCATTTGATATTTGCTAGGTGTGTTTATTATTACTTTCAATTAAAAATAAAATAGCCGCACAAAATTATGTAACACTTCCGGCACTTGAAGAATGATAATTACTAGAGTTCAGGTTTATGTGCAACCCTAAGTTAGGATGAAAGTTCAACTTGTGCCAATAGATTTATGCATTTGTAAACCTTTCTTTGTAAAAAGAACATTTTATGTACTGTAAATAAATTATTTTTAAGGCTTAAAAGTTATTTTTAAAAAGTATATTCTATACATCAGGGGTGTCAAACTCAATTAAAACACGGGCCATTTAATGCAACTGGTAAGATCACGCGGACCACATCACATTTACAAATTTTCTTAAAATTATATTTTGAAGTGAGGATTCAGGAATATGGACAGGATAATTTAAACACGTTATGTAATTAAGTGAATTTAGGTTAATAATTTATAATATTGCTATATAATTGCTTTTATTTAAACGTTTATTTAATTTAAAGTATTTATAAAACCAAAATTAATTTTTTTTTTTTACCGGAAACTTGCCAGCGCTTTCCTCCTACTAGTTTTCCAATACCTGGATTCAAAGACTGAGAACAGACAATCTTCATTATGGCAGATAGATGTTTATCAGTTAATCTTGATCTGTAGGCCGTTTTATTTAATTTCATGGACGAAAATAGTTGCTCACACAAGTACGTACTCCCAAAATAGCATAAAATGTGTGCATCGTTTTAATTTCCTGGTATTTTTCACCTAGATAAGAATATGTTTTGCGAATTTATTTCTCGATGTCTTTTAAAACCGAATCATTCTGGGAATCAATTAAAATTTTGTGTATGGTATTGCCTCGATCTCCCCTAAGTGCTATTTTCTTCGTAACATATTGTCCTGTTTCCATTTTATTTCAGAGCATCGTGGGCCACAAAAAATTACCTAGGGGGCCGCCAGTTTGTCACCCCTGCTATACATCATTGGCTTAGAGCAGAAACTTATTAACTGACTAAAGTGCTAATTTTCATGACAATGGGAAATACATTGTAATCTATTTAAAAGATACATAGCATTATCAAACCTGGCACAAGAAAGTACCGTCCTACTCTCAGAGCATGACCACCTGTCCGTACTTAAAAAGCAACTGCACAGATAATGTCCAGTACCTTTTCATCACTCTGTCAAACACCAGGAGAGCTGCTTCCTTCAATTGGCCTCTTTCTCTATGCTTGCCAGGCTCTGATCTGGCCATTTGATGGTATTCTTGTATGGCCAGAAATCCTTTCCCACCTGTATAAAGTGCAGCTTGTTAACAGCCTCACACATCTTGAATTGCATTAGAGCCATACATGAAGACATTTTTGAGAACCCATCTGCCATTTCCCAAAAACTTTTTATGCAGACTCAATGACTTAGTGTTATTTGTTTTGCTTTTTACACTGGGATAAGAAAGAAAATATTTATAACTTTTTCCTTAAAAGTAATGGTTAGTCTTTAATTCTCCAAGTGGCATGTTCGAACAGAGCTCGGAAAATTCTATTTGAATACAGCCCATAAAATTTCCTACAAAGCAAGCTGCAGACCCAAAATATTCTGTTATATATAATATCGACCTGTTCTTGGTTTGGTGGTTTAACAGCTGTACACTAAAACGAGTTTTTTATCAATTGAAGAGTTTCTGCTCCAAGCCAGTGATACATTGTACACCGTTCAATTTTCCTTATCATTGGAAGCTGAATAAATCTAATAATTTAAACATCAGATACAGTGTTCCACAATTACACTTATATATTTCTCATCATTCGCATCACAGAATGCTGCTCAACTTTTAAGACCAAGATTTTCGCTAGAGTTGCTTTTCTTACTTTGAAGTAGAATGACATGTTATGACCAGGCATTTTCTTCCGACAGAGTATTGGTCCCAGTATTCGATCTGGACCAGGGTTTTGCCCTCGGATCAACAAAACAGCCAACGGATCCACAGAAATCCTAGTTGCTTCTGGAATCAGCAAGCGGATATCAGTCAAAGTTGATAACATCCAAGTGAGTAGTTGATAAAAACACTTACCTTCTTAGACATTAAGTCATTGACATGTAACTCAAAATTGCATAAGCCTTTGCTTAGACAATATTTCTGTTCTGAATTCCAGGTTAGTTAAGCTTGTTAGTTTAAAAAAAATTTTGTCAGTGCACTTATAAATTGTTATTTACCTACTTAATATTTGATTAAAAATGAACAACTTTTGAGGAATAAGTACATCACTTTTTTATGCACAGGCCTTATAAAAGCCTGATTTTTCATTTTAGTTTTTAAGGAGCCTTAATGTTTGCTGAAAGTTCTTTAAAGTGTTCAAAGGGCCTTAGTTATTGCAAGAACGCTGCATATTTTAATCCATCTGCATTCAAACACCAAAATCGATGGTACTCATCCAAGTTCATATATCGTCAAAAGTCGAGGGCATACTATTTATAGGTTAGTTGAAAGTTGGATGTTAAATGAATGTCTACAATGCCTTACCCAGTGGTCGCCAAAGTGGTCGATATCAATACCCAGGGTTCAATATAACATTATTAGGGGTCGATAGAAAATATAAGACAAAAATATCTAAAACTTTCTGAAGTGGTACTCCCCTTTTGCCTGCATTTCCAAGCTTTTATGGGGCCGCTGTGGCCCGGTTGGAAGAGTAACGGACTAGCAACCGAAGGGTTTCGAGTTCGAATCCAGCCAAACACCGTCGTGTACAAAAGGGGGTTGGTATACGTTAAATCTGTTGTGGCCTCAAATGTCCTAACGTTAGCGTGGTGTGGAAGTTTGGAGAGTGGGGTGCCAGCTCAGGTGTTGCCTCGTCATCTGACCGTGGTTCAAAATTACGTGGTGTTGTCCTCAGATCTTTCCCTTTGGGATTAATCCCGGACCGTCACCAATAGCCCTTTGTGTTGCTCCAGTGTGACGTTAATTGAAAATACCAATACCAAGCTTTTATGGGGTTGAAACTGGTTTTAGCCATGTTAATTCCATTTTAACAAACCAAAGAAATAAGTTAGATATAGAATTTGTGGCAATTGAAGGCTGAAACTGACTAATTTGGAACCCAACATTGCTCATGTTGTCGAGAGTCATGAAGCACACCCTTCACATTGACAACGTTAGTAAATTGTATACTAAGTTAATAAAAGTTGTATTTTCATATATATAGGGAAGATTGTATTGTTATTTTGGTACCTAAATTAAGGTTTATATGTTATTTATCCCTCTTCACCAATATGTAATGTTAAGAAGGACGTCAAAAACAAAAACTTATCCCTTTGATGTTAAACCAATATAATAATATATACTATATTATACATACAATAAACATTAACTATAAAATAAGCAATCTAAACACTCAGATCAGCGTCTTTTTTGCTTGTCCTATTATAATTACGTAATAGAGGGGGCCGATAAAAAATCAAGAAACTCTCCAAGGGGTTGACGGTCAAAGAAGTTTGGTGAGCCCTGGCCTGACCCTTGCACTCGTCAAAGTTTCTTCACCTCAGCAGCAGTAGATCAATATGTTGCAATTTGTGAAATGTAGCCTTTAAAAAATGAAAAATATCCTGGAAAAACCTTAATTTTTCTTTTGCTTGACGAGTGGGAACCCTGTTGACTTTTTAAGTTTCACTGAATCATTTTATCTCATGTTTCATTTCTAAATTAATTTTAAAATAAGAGACTACATAAGCATGAAAAGCGACATCTCGATTAGGGTGTAAAAATCATTTGAAAAGGTTCAAATATTTATGACAACTGATTGCCTAAGGAAGTTTTCAAATCCCTTTTTCCCTAAATTCATTTCTTATTTCTCTGTCACTTTTGAAGCATTGGTGAAATGGTTATATCCGTGAAACAAATTCTTGATCTTTGTGCTTTCATATTTACTAGTAAATGTTTAATTTTATAAACTGTTTTGATTAATCGAATATCTGATATTTTATTTTCCGTACTCAAATGCATTTTATGTGTAAAATGGTATACATAAAAAAAGAAATCCACCTTTTAGGGGGTACCGAGAGACCCCCATTCTCGATTCACATCAGTGTCATCAATATGGGGTATTTAGCATCTCTTGGTTAAATGGATCGAGGTATTGCTTCAAAGAGGTTCAAATTCATTTAAAAGCTAATAACAGATGCGAGATTTTTACTCACCCTTTTCTTGAATCTACCTTCTTTTCTAGGGCTGGACAAAAAAGATCAAATGCCTTTGTTTTATCCATACTTATTCATTCTTCTGTTGCTGAAACTTATCTATTCATTAACGCAATGAAGCTCGACCAAAATGAAGACGCATCCTATAAATTGCACTAATCTTTAATTATGCTGAAATATATTTACATTGAAAACAGAAATAAACGACATTTTCTACAACTTAATACAGTAGTCTCTTAAATCAGTAGTCTCTTTTTCTAGCTGTGGGAACGAAAGACATTACTCAAAACTGGGTAGGAAAATAGTGTTAAAAAATAGATAAAAAAATTGCAGTCGAAACGTTAGCTACAAGAATTAGAAAAAAGTCAATATCGTGTTGCCATCTACTGGGGAAAAAAGACAAATAAAATAGTCATGAGTTCATGACATGAGTTATGCAATGTAGAATCTAATGCGTCTTTCTTTCTGCAGCAACATATAGCAAGAATGAGATTCCTGTGTCAGTTCAACATTGAGGGGCGTGTGAAGCAAGTG
Source organism: Meta bourneti (assembly GCA_933210815.1). Classification (NCBI taxonomy): domain Eukaryota; kingdom Metazoa; phylum Arthropoda; class Arachnida; order Araneae; family Tetragnathidae; genus Meta; species Meta bourneti. Next base: position 93,477,364 of record OW119930.1, on the reverse strand, counting down.
AATGCTCAACTGATTGGAGAAGTCATGTATTGTGAAGAAATGGTGGTATGTAGTCTTGACAATGCCTTCTACTCGTATAATTATAAGCTACTCGCATACATTAGTGAAAAGAACACATAGCACACAGATGTTTCTGTCATTCCCGTTTTATTTGCTGTATTGGAATTTATTGAAAAGCTACAATAAGTATATGGGCTATTAAATTACATTAATGTTAAATTAGTAATTTGAAGACTAATTTTTAAGATTAAAATATTCAAAGTATTCGATTATAAAACTACATTAAATTCAATGACATCTTGATTGAATGTGTAGACAAAGAAGTAAACATTATATGCTTTCTCAAATGCGAACTGAAACTAACCAATAGGAACATAGACTAAGAAGTGAGCAGTGAAATTAAGGAGTGAGAACTGAAACTGTAGTTTGCTTCTCTTCACTTCACTCTCGAAACTGAAAAGGCTTGGTAAAGCTTAATACACGATTTCTCACCAACAGCCTGCTGAAAGTGGTGGCGCTGTTCAAGCCACCGTAAAAGCATGGAATAATTTATTTAAATTTTAAAATAGCTTTTTTTAATTTTAAAAATTATGTCTTATTTTTATCATAATTATTTCTCAAAATTTAAATGCATGGGTTTACAACATTTAAAAAATCCTTAAAATGCTATTTTTAATTTAATTATTTTAGTATGAAAAACATTAAGTCTGATTTTGGGATAGTTATAAAAATGGAACTACCAAGTTATAGTTGTATCAAAAAGGTATGCAACACAATTTCTTGATATTCATCTCTTGTCAAAACTTTTTTGATTTCCCATGTATTAACTAATATAGAAAGCAAAAAAAAATCACACGTCTTTATTTTGACTTGGAACTTTTCCATTAACAATGACAAATGTTTTAAAATTTGTATTGAAATCTCCTTTTGAACAAAATATCTCAAACTTTCAGTTTCCCTCTTGAAACTATTTGAATATGATTGCCCAAATTTAAAGTTTTGAGTGTCACTTACCCATAACTGAAATGGAATATCTGTTTTATTGATATCTTTCATAAAATAAGATAGGTACATTTTTACCTTTTTGTAAAATGTCATTAATTGCTTAACATTAGAACAAACAGCATTGAATTTGTATGTAATTCTACAACATCCATCAATTTGGTGGGCGTTTTAAAACAGTTTATGTTATTTTTAATTTTTCGGATATGTAAATAATTAACAAAAATAGCTTTCAATTAAAATATTTAATTTTCCCACTAATTTGTTCATTCTTAAAGTGAAACTATTCAGAACGTTTCTTGTAAAGAGGTTGCAGTGCGTAAACAAACGTAATATTTTCATTGATCACAAATAATATTAGCTTTATTTTTGTTGCAACGATAGATTCATGTTGATTGAAAGTTTGGTTTGAAGCATAATGTGAGAAGAATATCAACAAGTGCTTGAGGTTTAGGTAGCAAACAGACTAGCAATGGAAATATGATTTTCTAAACTGTTATTGAAATACCATGTTAGGAGAAATTATAAACCGACAAAGCCCATCTTATTGATGGATTTTGGTGTATTTAGGTAGGCTATATACACAACTAAATTAGTTTAGATGTTGAAAAATAAAATGGTACTTATAAATCATTCTTTTATCTCGACAAAAGTCAACAAAAATTCTAACAAAAACACCTTAATAGTTTCTGTAATTTAAAACAAAATCTGTCATTTGGATGAGTGGTTGTTCTAGGTGTTAAGCATTCAAGTAATTGGAATTTTATTTCATTTTGAAATTTATAATTATCTCTCCATGACTTCAAACTGATTTTAGAGTTCTGAACCAATCAATTATTTTCTTGGATTCTTGCAACTGATAGGAGTGGTTATTTACTAACAAATATCAAATTCATGTGATAAAATCAGCAGCTTTATTCTTTTAGTAAGGAGGTTTCACTTCAGATATGTGATTAATTATTATTTCAATCACCTTTGTGTATAATGAAAAGATACTTAATGATTTTCTCAACAGTTTTCCTACACCACCCAAGCACCAAACATTACAGCTGCATTCGCTGTGATATGGGATGTCAACAAGCCATTCGACAATCCAGAAAACATACATGGTAAGTTTGATTTCCTTTTCTTCCAAATATCAGTAGAGAGTAAAAGCAGAAAGATATTTCCACCGTACAAGATCCAATTTCAGTCAGCCAAGGATCCTATTCAAAACACCAGTTGGTGGGGAATATATCATATAATCTGTTAGGTAGGCATGTTAAGTCTGCTACTTAGCAAGATAGGTTATCACATAATCTTATTAGGTATATGGACATTAAAATTCTGGTTACAAGACCCTATATGATATGTGAAAAACAAGGAACTTAATGCTGATGGGAATTTTCTCCACAGTTTGATTTCAAACATTTAGTGAGCTGGTATAAAACAGTGCAACTTTTGTTTGCTAAAAAGTTCTCCAGGGTAGAGTTGGGTTACGCTGCTTTATATACTATTGTATTGTAAATTAATTTTTGTAGTGATAGCTAAGTTAGCCACAATACTCCCAGAATTTAGTGGTAGTCGAATTTGATAGATGACACCACTAGTTGACTGATTGCCATTTGCGTGGAACCGTGAGAGCTGTATTAAGATCACTGGTGTACTTTCGCATGAGTGGTCAAATTCCTGTGTAGCAGCCAAGTGTGAGTCTCGTCTTGTGAAAAGAAGACTGAGCAGCAACGAATGGAGTGAAGCCGTCATAGGAATATGAGCAGTGTCTGATATCACAGAGCCTCAGACGGTTGTTGAAAGTGATAAGCATCGCATTAGCAATTCAACTATTCATCGTGGACTATCCATCGAAGCTTATAAAGTTTTGCATGTGGAAATCACGTTCATCAGTTACCAATTTAGTGAGCTGGTGTAAAACAGTGCGACTTTTGTTTACCAAAAAGTACTCCATGGTAGAGTTGGATTACACTGCTTTATATACTATTGTATCGTAAGTTAATTTTTATAGTGATAACTAAGTTCGCCACAAACACATGAAAATAGTCGTCTCCAAGATCTTGAGTTTTTCATCAGAAAAGCCTCAATTCTAACCAAATACAGTGGTCCCTCTATAATCCGTCACTTCGCCAATCTGGCCCCTCAAGTAGTCTGGCGTTTTGAGAAGAGGGGGAAAGGGAAACAAGTCACTTCATGTCGTTAAAAGTCATTTCAAGCAAAAACAAAATTGACACTTTTTTTAGACCTGATAACGTAAACCTAACGCAGGCCTAGTTATTGTTATGTAAACTACAAGAAAATGCAATATCTTGTTTCGTAATTTTTTTTACAACACTAATGTCCATTTTAATATATGTATTTTGTGCAATGGACATATTTTGCTATTAAAATGCGTTTTTTTTTTAAATGAACCTCAACTAATCCGCCGTTTTCGTTAATCCAGCAGTCCTCTGGTCTGATATCTGAGGGATTACTGTATGACACTAGTCCCTAAGGAACTTGAGAGTGATTTTCCTCCCTTTTATTTTTACCCTTGCTTGCCTCTTTTCCTCCCTCATTGTATTGTCTGTCTTGTGTTTCTCACAGCTTGGCCAAATGTGCTATAAAACACCACTGATTGTATGTGTTCTCTTTGCAGTGCTCATCTTCAGGTGCTCTGGCATGGCACAGAGCTGCGGCATCTGCTTGGAGCTGCCGGAGAAGTACAAGTGCGGTTGGTGCCAGGACACTGACAATTCTTGCCAAGTGTACGAGCACTGCAACCGACTGCCCACGCTCTGGCTGGACCGCAAGCAGACCTGCCCCAACCCACAGATTCTATCGGTAAGGTCCAAAATTTCTATCTCGTTTTAGGGTTACATTTTTGGAGTCACCACCTTTGGTGGCTCTGGCTTCCGGAAGAACCCCAACCGAAATGCTAACAGCAATCAATTATTTGATATTATTAATGTGTGTCGTCTATGCGCAATGAGCATCTCAGGAACAAGAAAACATAATTTATTTAAACGTAACAATAATGATCAATGAGTAAAAATTAAGTGGTTTGACATTTCGAGAAAGATATCTTCAGAACGGAAATTATAAATTTTGAATGGGGGGGAAAGAAATGGCTCATGCGACTTTATATTTGGTTTCACGCAGAGTTGTCTGATGACAGCAGTTTGCAAACATGCTTAAAATTTGCTTGGTGATGTTGCCACACCGATTTAATTTTTCAGTGGCCCTTAAAAAGCCTAAATATTTGCTGAAAGTCCATGAAAATGTTTAAAAAGCCATAATTTTTCAAGATCAGTTACACTTGTCAAGTGTTGTCAAAAATCAGGGACTGAAAATACAAAGTAAAAAATACCGATATTTATAGGAAAATTGGTGGGTTTAAAGCTGGATCCACGAGACCCAAACCTTTCACTTCTGAAAGTTTCTTCATCTGCACACTCAGAGGTTGATCTATTGCGATATATGTGAAATGTAGACTTGAAAAGGCCTTATAAAAGCCCTACTTTTTTTTCTTGAAGAGTAAGAACCTTGAGTGGTGCTCTAACAGTTTTCTTGCATCTCACGAGGCATCCGATACTTGTGTTCGGCACAGTTTGCCCAAATAAGACCCTAAAACCTAATAGCAACCAGTCAAATCCATCATTGTAAAGTACAAGTATAATCTTGTATTTTACACCGGTGCAGCATTTTTACAACTGTTGAGCCCTAAAGCCCAAACCTTCGAGCTGTAGGCAGCGGAGGTTTGATTCCTGTCAGGTACATTCATTCCTGGGTGTATTAATCTCTTCTGTGTCAGTTAAATTTTCTTTCTGTGTGTTTATTACTTGATATTGTATGTCTGGTGTAGCATGGTCAAATATGGTCCTTGCGCCATAAAACCCCCAAACCAACCCTGAAGCCCAAACTTGGTGATACTGGACTAGCACTGCAATATACATAACTGGAATATTTTGAATTTTTTGTGTAGATTAACTACTGTAGAATATATCTCTTATTGCCCATTGCATTTTACAGTTTTATCCGAAGTCTGGCCCCTGGGAAGGCGGCACCAACATCACCATCAGCGGCATCAACTTGGGACGTGTGTTTCAAGACATTGCCAACAACGTCCGAGTGATTCATGAAGACCGTAAAGTTATTGCAGAATGCGTTCCTCATGAAGACCTCTACATAAAGACCACTCAGTACGTTCACTTGCCGTTTTTTCTCTTTGATACTTCATTAGTCACCATTGTGTAGGGGTTTGATTAGCTTTCATAAATTACTACACAATTATTTCAAAACAGTCTTCATTTATTTCTGTTTGCTGATGTCCACTTTATAGGTAAATCAATTTTACCTGGGATTCGCTGAACTCTAAGGCAGGAGGCCGGGGCTATCCATCAGATGAGGAGTGGAGAGACTTGTCCGGAACCTGTTGTATTCTCACCAGAAGATGGGTGTCGGCATGGACGCTGGCTAATGTCTGGAGTTGATGTTTGGGTTACTCGTGCCCCTTACAACTGCCCTGTTCAGTCTTATTACTTAATTGAAAAAATTAAGAGTGGCAATACTGTTTAAATATAACCCTCTGATTGGGATCCAATGCATAATTACCACACCTGCAGTTTCCCTATATGACTTCAAACAGCTTTGACCTTAAGATTCTTTCTACCAATATATGTACCTATTCAGTCATTACATGTGTTGTAGAAAAAACACCCAAACTACTTGGAAATCCCATGACTCAGGGCTAACCTCCTTTAACCCTCATGGTGGTCTTGGCGGGGTGTCACATTGTTAGCAAAACTGACCACACCTTGATGGATGAGATGTATCTCGACATTAGAAAAATAACTGACCAGATCTTGATCTCATCATAAAATGGGTAATATCTTGTCATAAGCAAAGTAGATCGGATCTTGACGGACAAGATATCTCGTTGAAACCACTTTGAGAGTTAAGTTACCTGCGAGAGCTCAATTGAAAAAGCACACATGTGACTGTATAGATAACTTATTGAATTATAACTTTTCTCTTGTTTATTTTGGTCCTGATGATGGCGAATGTGTTTCTAAAGTATTGCTATTGACCAATTTGTTTGTGTTACTTTTTTAAGGTTTTATATTGACTCTTTAACCCTTGTTCTTCAACAGAATCGTGTGCCATGTGGAGAAGCCTCCAAATTTGACGACTGGTTTAGTCGGTGGACCTATGGTTGGATATATTGAAGTAAAAGTACTAAATGACTACACTGCGAGGTCAAGGGAACAATATGCTTTTGTTGTAAGTAACAGAACATTATGCGTAAATGCCTACCATTCCAGATTGCCACCTTTTATTGTGGCAAGAGTGAAATTGCAGAAAATAATCACTTGATGGATTTGCAATCTTTTTGCATCCTTTTCCTTGTGAATTATTTTTCAAATTGATATATTTGATACAAATTACCAATATCCACAAATACAAAATTTTGCTTCATTTTTATGACACTTTAAGTTATGTCTTATTTATCCTTTTGGGTGACTCATTCTGGAAGTAAAAATATAAGTAGGCAATTTCACACCATTTGTATATTGCTAAAAATATTTGTACTATGTTACATCTATAGAAGCTAGCTGTTTGCAGAAGTTATTATGAAAATAGTATGCATTTTTGTTTGTATTTAAATAGAAATTATTGGATATTTGAAATGGATACAATACTGATGCAAGTATTAGAATAAAATCCTATCTGCTTTGAAAAATACTTACAATAGTAGAAAGACATTGAAATTTAATTTTTTTAAGTTGAATTATATGAGAATATTTCTCCAAAACAGAATTAATGCTACCAAGAAAGCAACAAAACTAAAAATGCAATTATGTAGTTTACATATTTACCATGTTTCTTAAATAATTATTAAAATGTCGTATTTATAAAAGTAATTAATAACATAACATTTTAAACATTCTGAAAAATACATAAATATTCCTGCAAATCACATTTCAAAATACTGAAACACTTGCAATCAGGTTGGCATCTGTTTATTCTTCGGGTCAGTAGCATTCCCAAATCTGTTTAAATGAATTTATTTTTATTTTATCCAATTAAATATATATGGATATTTTGCCAATAAAAGGAATTGCCTATAGTACTTTTTTTAGCCAAATATGTTCAATGTTTTAGAATTTTGTGTTTTGCATCACACATTTTATGTTGAATTAGCATCATTTAATTAAAAATCGTTACAATATGAATTTATAATCTTTGTTGGCTAATGCCCTTTTTAATCTTTGCATATTGTAAGTCCTAACTTTATTATAAGAAACATCAGATCATGATTACTGAATTTAAATGTGAAACACATTTGTGAATTATATTTTATTTCCTCTGAAAATAATTAATGGATTATACTGTTCTTTATTTGACATACTAAAATTTAAAGAAGTCATAATAAGCCATGATTGCTTGATAATCTATTAATTAAGTAGTCTTATTATCCCCATGTGACAAAATAAGTCAAAATGACCTTTTGATTGTAAACATGTAACCGGTTTTGAAGCTACTTAAAATGCAATTTCTAATATTTTACATTTATTTGCCCAGTTTCATTTATTCATTTCACCATATTTATTTTATTTGAAGACTTACTTTGGGTTTACTTGAATAAATATAAATATTCTAATTTATAAGGAAGTGGTTATAAAGTAATTTAAAACACAGTGGCAGAGAAGGAAGCTAAACCTCTTAAATTTGTTGGAGGCATTATGTGTGACATCACGAGCATGTCGCTTCTCTGGTTTTTATACTTCTGAAGCAGTAGGTCTGGACTGTATGTCGCCGTAAAATTGTCTAGTTTTGTATGTACACTGAGGAAGAAATAGTGCAATTTACAATATTTTCTTTGTGGATCTTTTAGTTCACATTGGTTGCCATTTTCACAGTTCTTAATAATTGGTTTCCTGATTGAAATGAATTTGTGTAAATGTTTAATTTGAATACAATTTATTCAAACACTTCTTACACAAAGGAACCACTAACATGCTTGTTTAAGTAAAGGGACCAACAAAGTGAAAAGGACTGAGATACAGAATGATTCCTAAGAGGCTGTTTTCATTTCAGAATCCAAGGATAACGTCCATAAAGCCCGGGAAGGGCCCAAAGTCTGGAGGCACCATACTGGAGATCTGGGGTCTGCACATGGATGCGGGCAGTAGGGCCGAGGCTTTCGTAGGAGCATTGCCTTGCAATGTCACGAGGTGAGTCCTCTACTTTGTTGCATGACAGTGCTAGTTCCTTTTACATGTGAAAATAAACAACTAACGTACCAAGCAAAGATTATAGTCTGGCTCCGGGGCATTGGTTTTTGAGTCGTATGGTTTTGAATAAATCTATTTGGAGGCTAATTAAACATGAACACTATGTTCCCAGATTTGGCATCTTAAGTATTGTTTTTGGCTCCGAGTATATTTGTCAGCACTAGGAGCATTGGCACAATGATTGCCGAAATAAATAATCACCTATGGCAATCATCATGATTTTGAGTATGGCAGCCCTTTCCTTTTCACCTCTAATGTGGACTTCTCCAAGGTGGGATGTGGGGCCATCATGGCTCAGTGAGTGTGCCCACTGCACTAGCAACCTGTGAGTTGTAGGGGATGCAAGTTCGATTCCTGTTACGTACAATTGGAAGAGAGGATTGTGCCCACCCTGAAATTATTTTCTGAATACATGTACTTTTATTTTTACTGGCATGCCAGTGAGTATTAGCACACATGTAAATCTTGCTTAAAGACTAACAGAATTTCCACAGTTACTTATATTTAAGGTGTACATATACACTAAATTTTTTTAAATTTTTGCTTTAAAAATCCTGTTGTAGCATGTTTTTATAACAGCGATATCTCATATTCTAATGTGTTCGGAAAGACAATTCTTGTTGGAAATTATTCCTAATATTAATCTTTATCTTTTGCCCCTCCATCAAGTTGCTAGAAAGAATAGGGGTTTTTTGACAATTTTTTTCTCCAAGGAAGAGTCTAAAACAAGATTTTTTTCAAGAATTTCAACATTTAAAAATCAACTAAAAATTCATGTCTTAACTAATAACTTTGACTGAACATCAAAACATTTACTGTATTATATAGATTATATATAATGACACGAAAATAATTACAATAGATCAATTCATTGTTGAGTTCTCACTGAACGAAGCATCCTATTGCAAAAACTGTTCTTCAGAAAGTGAGTTCAAAGTTTTGGAAACATGTTTGTATAGGGTGACAGTACCTAACGAAAAACCCTTGTAACTAGAAAGGTATTTCGAATATTTACAAGATCTTGGTATCACTTGAAAGCTGAAAATATTCAAGCAGAAAATATCAACTTCATAACAAGTTGGAAAATATTTTGAATTAATAAAAAAATTATTGTTATTTTGGTCGATTTTTGTGATTTCTAGTGTATACATGCACCTTAAGTTCCAGACTTGTATTGATATCCTGTACTTTCTTCCTGCAGTCGTGATTCCAACAGAGCCGTCTGCCTCACTTCTTCCTCGAAAGAGACCACCACGCAGACTGTGCGGATGAAGTTTGACAATGGTTTGCGAGTGTTTGAGGACTACAAGTTCCTCTACGTAGAAGATCCTGCCATCACTTACGTGGAGTCTGGCTCCACCGGCCAGAGAGGCATCCCCAAAGGAATACCGAGGTATGCTCCACGTTCGTCTCGTGCCACCCATAGGGGCTGGCCACACTGGTTTGGAAATGTTAGTTACCTATCTCGCAAATTTCAAAGGAATTGGAAATTGGCTATATGCTACGTTAACCCAAAGTGCTAACAATCTAGCAGAGTAAGGTATGCAATGGACAATGTGTAGGTTAACACAGTTGACAACGAACACAGCACGGTGAGACTTATTAATAGAATAAATATACTTGCAGGCTGATCCTGAAGCTACAGTTTAAAAAATAAAGATATACTTGATATATGACTAGAAATGGGAGCCAACTCCGTTTATATATCAGTCTCTGACCCGTCGGAATATAGGGGCGTTTCAAATGCAAAACAGGCCCTCTTTACATATCCATTGAAAGATCCGATCCATCGAGAGTGACATGATCTGAGGTGAATTCGGACTATTTACAAATACAATACAGTCAAGAGAACAGGAGAATATCAGACATGCTAACTTTGCTAGTACTAATTCTCATGTACTGTGCATGAAGTATGTAGCTCATCTTGTTATTCATCTCATTCAGAGGACCTATTACAAATACCAATACCTCAGCTTAGGATTGGTGTGCACAGAGTTCATAAACCTGAAGTACTCAAGTGATCTTTTCTTTTCCCATTTTACTGTCTTTAGCAAACACTGGGGTCACACTCCTGCAATACCCAAGCGATCTTAATCTATTCCCATCCCATTCTATTCTCCAATCCCTCTTTTCCCCCTTTCACAATCTGCGAGATTTTGAGAAAATCCCCATTTAAACCTTTTCGCAATTTTACGTTCAGTTGGTTTTTTAAATCTCATCTCATTTTTTTTCTCAAATTCAAAATGACCTGTAAATCTGTTTTATCAAATTCTCTTAAAACTTTAAATTTGGCTCAAAATTTTATGCATACGAGTACATAAATTGAATTCCGTTTCATTAGTTATGCTGCAGACGATGATGGTTTTGTTTATCATCTGACTATTTGAATATTTTATTCTCATCTACACATTTTACATGTTTTAAATCTACCTTTTCTCTTTGTTTTGATTTTTAAATGTTTTGCGCTTTTATTGGGTTGGATTCTGTCTTGTATTTGGCGCAGCTAGTCCGCTTTTGGATCTTGCCAAATTAAACCCGAACATCCAATCCAATCTCCTTTCACAACTTTTTTTACTTGACATTATCTATCATGTGTCTGGTACAACTGGACCAAATAGGTTCCCTTGTGCTATAAAGCCCCAAAACAAACAACCATCAGCTTAGGATGAATGTAGAAGTAATAGTAGCTCAGTTTCAGAAACCTGGAGGATGGACTTTTATGAAGTACGAAAAAGAAAAATGCGTTTTTTTAAGGTGTCAGCCCCTTATTCCCAATCTGAAAGATGCGTGCCGGGATTTTGCATTGAGCTGACGAATTACTTATTGTACGAGTTCGGCTTTTATTAGATATCAGCACGTTGAACTAATTTTAGTGCAGTTTTTAAATCACTATTAAAATATACATAAAAAAATAATGTATTCAAATGAAGCCGCTGCTCTTTTACCTCTTCTCAAGTGATTGTTTTCAAATTCTTATCATTTGACTTTTTGCGATAAACCTTTAAAGAGTTATAATCACAAATGAGGTAATCCATTTTTTTATTTGATTTTATTAATTGATTTTATAAGCATATTTTTGTCTTTCGCAGTAATGTGAAATGCTGTTTTTTTCTTCTAGTGGTGGAATATCCATAAGCGTGAGAGGAACCAATCTGAATGCTGTTCAGTATCCCTTCATGTACACACTAGTAGACAGTGAAGAATTCAATAGTGTGAGTATTTCACTTCCTTCACTGCACCTGGATCCTCCAGGATATTGTTCCTGAAGCACTTTCACTTCACAAAGTGCCTTCAGAATGGCCAATTTTCCATTTTCATTCTTGGGCTACAGTAGCCCTTTTGGAAGAGTAATGAATTAGCAACTGGAGGGTTGCGAGTTCGAATCCAACCAAAGACCATTGTGTACAAGGGGGGCTGGTGCACATCAAATCGCTCATGACTTCAAATGTCCTCAGGTTAGCATGGTGTGGAAGTTTGGAGAGTGGGGTGCAAGCTCAGGTGTTACCTCATCATCTGACCATGGTTCATAACTACATGGTGTTTTCCTTGGATCTTTTTCTTCAAGTTTGATCCTGTACCTTTGCCCATTGTGTTACTCCAGTGTGACTTTAATTAAATACGTACTTACCATTTTTTATCTTAAGGGCTTTTATAAAGCCTTATTTTTTTATAAAATTCTAGTTTCCAAGATTGAAAGGGCAAAATTGTCCAGAAAGGCATTTGTACACTTTTCAGGAAAAGTCTCTAAACCGTTTTGATCTCAACATGTAAGAAAAGTAATTGAAAAAAGGTCAAAATTCTTAATTTATAGTGCCTTTAAAAGGACTGATTTTTCATTTTAGTTTTTAAAGACCTTTAGACTACTGGCAGTACAACAGTCGTACCGTATTCGGGTAGCATAATAAAAGCACCGTGGTAAAAGAAACCAGGGCCAATGGATATGCCCACAGCACTAGCAACCTACCTGCAAGTTGTAGGCTGCACAGGTTCCTCCCTTTGTGTATTTCCATAATTGCCACACCAGAGGATTGCGAGTTCCAAACAAGGTCCAGCCAAAGACCCTCGTGTACACTGGTGCTGGTGCATGTTAAATCTGTCATGGCCTCATATATCCTCACTTTGGTGTGGTGTGAAAGTTTGGAGAGTGGGATACCAGCTCAAGTGTTGACCTCATCATCTGGCCATAGTTCAAAATTATGAGCCATTGTCCTTGAATCTTCGAGATTGATCTGGGACCGTCGCCCATTGTGTTGCTCCAGTGCGACATTAATTAAGTACCTACCTACCATAATCTAGTATCTGCTCTAAACCTGATAGTGATAAAAGATATTTTTGTTTCTAGAGCTGCATCGTGGAATCTCCAACCGAAATGAAATGCAAGAGTCCTAGAGTACCTGCAGAGAAGCTGGACTTCTCGAGCGACGACCAGGACGCCCATCCACTGGAACTGGAGTACGGTTTCAAGATGGACCATGTTCAACAAGTGCAGAATCTCAGCAGCCAGACCAGATACTCCAAGTTCATGATGTATCCGGATCCCATCTACTACCCATTCTCTGAGAAGAACGGGATCAAGTACTACAAAAGCGATTACCTTACAATAAACGTGAGTGTTCAGTTTTTCTTTGAACTCAGTAGCATCTGAGAAGCAAGAGTACAGATTTTTTGTAATTGTGGCGGATTTTAAAATATTATGCCGAATAATGAATGTATTACCGAAAATCTGACTTGATGGGAAAATGGTATGTTCGCCAAAAATCGCCAAGTTGGCCATCTGCTGCCCCTTTTTTCACAAAAGGTCACTAACTTGGCATCTTGTTACAATTTGATATTTCCAATCCATATTTTTGTTGGGGGGGGGCATGGTAGCCTAGTTGGAAGAGTAACGGATTAGCAGATTAGAGGTTGTCATGATGTGGAAATTCGGAGAGTAAGTTGGTTAGTCGGCCTCGTCATTGGACCACGGTTCAAAATCACATGTTTTGTCAGTGTCTTCTCCAAGAAGTCCTTAGTCAGGGCCTTTAATGTCCTCATTGGCATGGTGTAGAAGTTTAGACAGTGGAGTGCCAGTTCAGGTGTTGTCCTCGTCATCTGACCATGGTTGAAAATTGTTGATTTTGGATCTTTCCGTTAGTATTGATTCTGGACAGTGGCCAATAGCCCGCTGTGTTCCTCGAGTGCGATGTTAATTAAATATTTACACACTGAAAAGTCTTTAATTAATTTAGGTCCGCAGTAGCCTGGATGGAAGAGTAACGGATTAGAACCAGAGTTAAGAGTTCGAATCAAACCAAAGGCATTCGTTTACAAAGGGGGCTGGTGCATGTTAAATCTATCGTGGTCTCAAATGTCCTGTTTGCATGGTGTAGAAGTTTGGAGAGTGGGGTGCCAGCTCAGATATGACCTCGTCATCTGACTGGTTCAAAATTACATGGTGTTGTCCTTGGGTCTTTCCCTTTGAGTTTGACTCCAGACCGTCGCCAATAGCCCACATTGTGTTGATCCAGTGTGACGTACATTAAGATATCATACCAAAGAAGATACCTATCAATCCATATTTTATCCCGATTACAATGTGGCGTGCTTTCCGGACCATTTCTTTTGGCAGTGGCTTGTTGACAAAAAATTTAAATTGTGCCAAAGCCATAACTTTAACTAGAATTTTATCAAAATTCAAGATGAAAATTTTACAATCTATGCATCCTTTTTTGCAAATGAGCATTTTTCAGTTGCCATATTACAAAACAAAAGCCAAAACACCAGTAAACCGAATGTCTCCTTATTTGGTATTACTTCAGAATTTTATAATTCCTTAAGTTCCTTATGCCTTGATAACTTAATTTTTACATTCAAAGTCCCAGTTTAGGCAATTTTTCACTTTTTCAAAATGTTTCAGTTTATAATGATTTTGTTTTTTGTATATTGATTATATTAAGGAGCAGTGTAGCTTACATTAGCATGGATGATTGAAACTATTGTGTGTTTATGTCAATAATAAATCACATTTACTGAATCTTTTGTGACATTAATATAAGTCACACACAAAGAATGCAGATTTTCTTGAATAATTACAATTTTTTTTATTTATTTTTCTGTCGCAATGTCTGTTAAGGAGTGAACTATGAATTATACTTAAATGTTAGTTTTTAAATGTAGGACCTGTTTAACTCATCTATATATTCAACTTTCTAGGGCATGAACCTGGACCGAGCATCCCAAGAAAGCGACGTGATTGTGCGAATAGGCACAAGCTACTGCAATGTGACGTCTTTGTCCCGTTCCCAACTGACGTGTCGTCCACCTACTACTCAGCCATCAGCAAGGGACGCCAACGGCAAGTCGGATCCAAACAAAATTCCAGAAGTTGTGGTAAATATGTTTCTTTCTGCATTCACTTTTTAATTTACTGCGGTCCTATTTCCTGCTGAAACAAGTCCATTATCGGGTTACCCTAATTACCAGAACTAGGCATCCAGTTTTAAGTAATGGACTAGAAATGATGAGCTACTTATTTGCTTAATACATATAAATCCTGATTTACTTCATATTTATTTAAGGAAAACAAATTTTTGATTTTTAAGAACCGTTTCTCATCTTTTCTAGAACATAAATCTTAAAAACATCCCCTGAAATCAATTTACTATAGTGCTGCTTCCATGAGAAGTCAGTTGAGTCACAGTATTAGTTGAATTTGGGGATTGATGGTAACATAAACAAATCCCTTCTATGATTGGCATCTTTAGCTCCTCTTCTGACTCTTAAGTTTGTCGATAATTATAGTATTGATAGAGGGAGAAAAATCCATGGCAATCACCATTCATGCTTTTGCATATGGCAGCCTTCTTTTAACGTGCTTTCCCTCCTATTTAGAAATCAACTGACTCAAAATGGACTGCTTTTTCATGGGAACAATTATTTTGGTGGTTTTTATCATTCACAATAAAAGTAGAAATTGAAATTTAGTAATTTTATTCAGTTGGGTTCATTATGATCATTCGTTTGGTTTATATGTGATTTGTATGTCTAAGAATTAATTAGTTTTTATTATTTCATTGAAAAGCATTAGAGCTATAATTTTTTAAAATTTGTTATAAACAATGTGATCAGAATTGACTGCAATAATCACACTCACCTACAACTGATTGTTTAATGCACACATTCAGATTTGCATATCCATCTGGTGCTTTATTTTCGTAAGATGTACTCTTCGGCAAATATCTCCAGAAATCCCCATCCGATCAAAATACAGACAGCACTGGTACGGGTCGGTTTTCGACATACTTGTGTGCTCCGATCATTATGCGATCGATTCTAACCCACCTTTATGCGGCAGATTTTACTTGTGCTCTTTCAGCCAAAACACCAATTCTGATCATTTTAAGAGTTCTGGATCCTCAGAATATTTGACTTGCACTATTGCTAAGTTTACATCACACATCAGGTTCTTGCTGATTCAAGCAGAATTTTTATCTTTACGAGGGCCGCGATAGCCCGGTTGGAAGAGTAATGGATTAGCAACAGGAGGGTTTTGAGTTTGAATCCAACCAAAGACCATCGTGTACAAAGGGGCCTGGTGCATGTTAAATCTGTCATGGCCTCAAATGTCCTCACGTTGGCGTGGTGTCGAAGTTTGGAGAATGGGGTGCCAGCTCAGGTGAGACCTTGTCATCTGACTGGTTCAAAATGATATAGTGTTGATCTTTCCCTTCGGGATGGATCTCGGATGTCACCAATAGCCCGTTGTGTTCCTCCAGTGTGACGTTGATTAAATTCCTAGCTATCTTCTCTTTATGAATCTAAAACCAATGATATGTGCATAGGTGGAGGTCGGGGATCACCTGAAATTCACCATCGGCAAGCTGAGCTACGAGCTCCCCTCCAGCCAGGACACCACCCTGACCAAGCCGGTCATCATCGGGGTGATCACTGGGGCCTGCATCCTGGTGGTCATCGTCATCATCATCCTGATCCTGTACCGGCGTAAGTCCACCGAGAGCAGCCGCGTCCTCAAGAACATGCAAGAGCAAATGGACGTCCTTGAGCTAAGAGTGGCCAGCGAATGCAAAGAAGGTAAAGTTGTGGATGACGGCACATTTTTTAGCTATTTGAAAAACTTGTTTTGTCGAGATGAGATTTAACCAGCCCGCCGCAAAAAAAAGTGGGTAAGATAAAGGACTACTCTTGACGGAAGAGAAATCAGTCATAACGAATAGATTGATCTCAGGTACTGAGACCAGATACTGCCCTCCAAATATTTTTATCAGGCCAGAAGACCAGATATGGCCCTCCGAACTGTAAACCTAACGGATTAACAATCTAGCAGAGTAAGGTACACAATGGAGACTGCATGGTTTAGCATAGTTGAAAACGAACACAGCACGGTGAGCCTTAAAAAATTTATTAGCAGAATAAATATACATAAAAACCCAGTATCAAAAGCCATACATAAAATATTGCATGCAGATTAGAAACGGGAGCCAATACAACTCACAAATATTAAATGGACATGACCATTACGTTGTAGAATATAACTAGGATACAAACCAACTCCACTTATATATCAGTCTGACCAATCGGAATATAGGGGCGTTTCACATGCAAAACTGGCCCATTTTACATATCCATTGAAAGATCTGATCGATCGAGAGTGACATGATCTGAAGTCGACTGTTTACAAACAGAGTCAATATCAAACACAAACTTTTTATCAGGATGACATGATCCTTTGAATATACTGTTATCCTTTGTTAACCTGCACATGCATCTTATATTCACTCCATATAGGTTTAACCACCTTCTGAAAAGGTTCATTCTGTGTGCAGACCAGATACGGATACTAAATATTCTATAAAATCGAATTTAAATTATGAAACCTGATTAACAGTTTTACTTTGGAAACTAAATCAGTGAAATTGTTTAAATCTTGTAAGGAAATAGAAAGTATTCAAAATCAAAGCCTTGTACCAAAAGTTTTAGCAAAACAATATAGAAATAACTTTTATTTAAATTTTTATTAACCCTAAATGATTTAATGAATAAATAAATTTGGCAATGTATAATTGTTAAGCTTTTAAATGTTTTAGAGTGTCATCAAATAGTTTCCATCTAAATTTGATAGCAGAATTCTTTCCAATTGATTTTGCTCTTTCAAACAAGATGAATAATTCTTGAATTCAATTTAATTTAGTTGTATTTATCTAATAGTATGTCTTAAACTCTTCTCATTAGCTTTTGCTGAACTACAGACAGAGATGACAGATTTAACGAGCGACTTGACCACAGGAGGCATTCCATTCCTGGACTACAGAACATACGCCATGAAAGTCCTATTACCCAACAATGACGACCATTCAGTGCTCAGAGATATGCAGGTAAGCTCTTCACTGGTGCTAAAAAATCGCTTGTTTACCATAAACTCCTGAATGTAAGAAATGAATACATGAATGTGAAGAAATATAAAAAATAATATATGAAATCCCTCTCTCAACTCAATGAAACCTTGGTATGAGACTTATAATCGCGACTTCTTTCAGAAAGTTAAGATTTCTTTTTAATATCTCCCTCACTAATTTTAAAAACAGGTTTCCCATTGGCCTGATTTTTCATTTTTGTTTTTAAGACGCCTTTTAAAAGCCTGTTTTCTCCTTAAAACTTTTTTAAGAGCATTGGGTTGTAAAGAAAGACATGTTTGGGAAGTGAGTAAATTATAAACAGCAGGTCTCGCAGTCTTCTGTTAAAAGCAAATATTTATTTCTGTTGCTACAAAATTGTGACAACATGCTAAGACAGTTGCATTCAGAATGAAAGGGCTCAAGAATAATCTTCAGAGGGGGTTTCTAATGGATGATTGTCTTGAAACTGGTTTTCTTCAAACTCAATTTGCTTTGAAACTGAGTATTTCGTGTAGCGCTTTTTTATCTGCATTGATCTTTGATAAATGTATCTTAAAAAATGAAAAGTAAACCTTCAAAGGCCCTAATTTTTCTCGTAAAAAAGTGGGAACCCTGAAAAAAGGCAACAATTGTAATTGGACATGACATACATTATTGAAATGAATTTTAACATGTTATTTTTTGTATAAAACCCTCAAAATTATGAATTTTGTGAAGAAATGTCCTACATAATGAAAAGGACCCCATAGCCCAGTTGGAAGAGTAGCGGATTATCAACCGGAGGGTTGTGAGTTTAAATCCAACCAAAGACCGTCATGTACAAATGGAGCTGGTGCACTTTCAATCTGTTGTGACCTCAAATGTCCTCACATTGGTGTGTGAAAGTTTTAGAGAGTGGAGTGCCAGTTCAGATGTGACCTCGTCATCTGACTAGTTTAAAATTACATAGTGGTGTTCTCTGATCTTTCCCATCGGGTTTGATCCCGGACGGTCGCCAATAGCCAGTTGTGTTGCTCTAGTGCAACGTTAATTAAAATACCTACCTACATAATGAATGCATGGTTTTTATTTCAGATTGACCCCATTAAGAAGCCTTACATAGAAAAAGGGCTGCGGCTGTTCGGTCAGTTGATCATGAACAAAACCTTCCTGCTGCTGTTCATAAGAACTTTAGAATCCAATCGTTACTTCTCCATGCGGGACAGGTAAGATTTTATGGAGTATTTCATTTTTGTATTGCTAAGTACTACAATTCATACCTGCCAACAGGTATGGTGTCACGAACTGTTTTACCCAATTTCAAACCAAAAAAGCAATGTTGTCTCTGGTGTTCCATGGCAACGGGACACGAGTGTGTGGTATCACTTTCGTTACTGCTCGGTGTCTGGTTCTCGGTCCAAGGCCGGACAGCGATGCAGGTGGGTGGCATTCATGATGCCCTAACCTCACAGCGGGCATTGTGGGAAGGGCCATGGATCCAGTGCAGGTGGGCAACAAGGTAGTCGTGCCCAGTTGTCATCCAGTACAGCGCCACGCCGACAACTTTCGTTACTTCCCTGTGCTGCTTCACAGAAATATCAAAGAGCTGTTTGTGGCTGCTTGCAATGACTGCTGCTTCCAAAAGCAAGCACACATGCAAATTTCCTGACACAATTTTTCACAATTGTGTGGCTATCCTGGAACTTTTGGGACAAGTTGTACATTCATTATGACATGCTGTAGTGAATTCTTGTATAGTTTCAAAGTAAACTTAGTGTGATGCTTGCTAATCAAAGTGTTTTTCAGGGTGAATGTAGCTTCTTTAATCATGGTGACTCTACAAGGGAAAATGGAATATTGTACTGAGTAAGTAATTTCTGTACTGATTGTTTTTGTTTCCTTTTCAACAAAATAAGTTCATTGTAAAAATGTTTCAATCTGAGTGATTCTTAAAATACAATTTTTTTTCAATGTGTGCCTTGAAATCTGAAATCCTCATTACATTGCAGTATCTTGAAAACTCTGTTGGCTGAGCTTATAGAAAAGTGCATGGAAGGAAAGAGTCATCCAAAACTACTCCTACGCAGGTAAGTTTGTTTTCCCAAAATCTATATATGTATTTCAGATCTTATGATAAGTAGCAGATGCACTCTACCCATGTCATGGACTTAAGCAAGGACAACCAGCTGTCCATACTTAATAAGCAATTGTGCACATCTCCAGTACCTTTTCATCACTGATACCTCAGTAAAACACCAGGAGAGCTGCTTGCCTTCAATTTGCCCCTTCCTCTATGCTTGACAGTCTCCAATCTGGCCATATGAAAAAGATATTCTTTGATGGCCAGAAATCCTTTGCCACCTGTACAAAGGGCAGCTTATGACCAGCCTCACACATCCCGAATTGCATTGGAGCCATACATGAAGACATTTTTGAGGATCCATCCGCCATTGCCCAAAAACTTTTTTGCACAGACTCAATAACTTAGTAAATATATTTTTTGTTACACTGGAGTGAGAAAGAATATGTATTTCACTAATGTACATGGCACAGAAATCGGCATTCTTTGTTCAGTGACAAATGGCGACAAAGGAAAATAAATAATATAAAATCCTCCACCAATTTTGCGACTTCGTTTGAACTAAAGAGTAGCAAAATATTGTTAAAGCTCGCCAAGGGCTGTCAGCGATGGATTTGAGGTACAGCTTTGATATACACATACTTTGGTGGCAACACTTTTGACACACTTTTTATGTCGCCAAAGGAAGAAATTCCTAGAAAAAATATCTTCCTGAATGGAAAATAATAAGTGATAGGCGGAAAATTGTTCACGGAGACAGTTAGGAAAACATCGTTTTTTTAACGGAAAATAATTTAGCATTATCACAAACACTTCTACAAATCCAAGTGTAACAGTCAGTGAATTTTTTGCTGCAAACTTCATCAGAACGTTGCATTTATTGCACAAAAAATCCGATTTCATTAATAACGATTCCTTAAGGAAATCCCACAAAATATGCCTATCCTGGCATAAATGTATACAAAATAAACGATTAGCCACTCTCACTTTCTAAAGTTGACCGACCACCATAAAAATTAAATTTCGAATTTCGCGAAAAAATACTCTGAAACTTATCTACAACACGAAATACAGAAGCCATGTTAAAATAGAAAAAGATAACGATTTTCAAAAATGGAAAATAGCAAGAAACAATGCGACTGCAGTGGGCCATGACTAAAATCAAATTGAACTTTTTGATTCTTCATATTTACTTGAAATGGAAAAGAATTGGGAAAAAAATTTTTAAGGACCAATGAAATCAAAGGACTATTTAATGGAAATGAAAAGAACATTCCAGAATATTCTAAATGAAAATTTAAACTTTCTGCTTGCCAAGGTTGCCATAAAAGCAGAATAAAGATGTGTTGCCTTACCTGCCATAACTCGCTATAAAAAAGTGCATCAAAAAGCACGCCAAAGGTGTTACCACCAAAGTATGCTGATATTAAAGTTGTACTGGATTTGACCATAGAGCAGATAAAATATGCTCATACTTTATATGCTGAGTTCATTGAATTTGAATTTTGTTTTCTCCATTTCAGGACTGAGTCAGTTGCAGAGAAGATGCTCTCTGCATGGTTTACATTCCTTCTCTTCAAGTTCCTCAGGGTAAGTTTTTATTTTGATAACAAGTGCTTTTTATAACACAGGAACAATCAATATTGAATGCATACCTAATGCTACCACATCCGTCAATTTTACGGGTATTAAAAAATTCTTAATTATCTTTAATTTCTGTAATATTTAAATAATTGATTAACAAAGCAAACAAGTGTGAATGCTTCACACTTGTTTTTTCATTTTTTAAATGAAACTGTTCAGAACATTTCTTGCACAGATTGCATTTTGGTTGTACATTTCCCACAAATATAGTTTTACATTGACTGCAGATACTATTAGCTCTATTTTTGTAGAAATAATAGATTTGACAGGATTTGCATTTGTTGGAAGTTTGGTTTGAAATATTCAGTGTGCTATCTTTGTCAATAGTCTTCATTCCCGAGTCAGAGGAGACCACATATCGTTCATCCATATATTCCTTCATTAATACAAAAGGTGCTCATCACATGAGCTTTAAGTAACAGACGTGTGACAGAAATGTGATTTTCTTTACTGTTATCATATTATATTACAAAGGTATTATAAATTAGAGTGGTTGTGGAAAAAAATTGGCATATACAATCATTGTTGCATCCTAACCGAAGTCACCAGAAATTCCAACGAAACCACCTGAATAGTTTGTAATTTAAAACAAGAAATCTGAAACCCGTTATTTTGACGAGTTTGGTTCTAGGGTCAAACTATGTTGCATAATCGACCTGTATCAGTCTTATGTCTGAAGCAGCCATAGGATCGGGTCCATTATGTATAATATACAGTGATAAAAATATAGTAAAAAGCAGAAAGGTTGCATGTTTTTAAAAACTAGAGTGACTTCAATTCAGACTATGGAAATTTTCTGCTATTAAATTATAAGAAATTTTGCAAAAAAAATTTGTAAAATATGTCAGGCCATTTTTGTAGTTTATTGGTCAGATGTGCTTTTTCATAGAGCATTTTCTAACAATTTTTAGGACCTACCCTTACTTATGGCATACTAATTCATAGTAGTAACTAAATGCATATTTATGGATGTTAATTGCTCCCAACATTAGATTGTCACTTAATACAGTTAATTCATTATAACAGGGATTTAATTCTTCATGATATGATCCTAGGGGATATTTCAGGCTATCATATTTCCAAATGGTCAAAAATTAAGATTTCCGAAATGTATGAGAAATCGCCTTTTATCCAAATTATTCATGCATTAAATTAATCCTCAAAATGGGTGACTTCAGTTTTACTTGTTCACATGCATTGTTGATAATTACAAAGCAAAATTTTGGTTAATGTGCCATGACCAAAGTTGAGTTTTATCCTAAAATTAATTTTAATCGACAGTGCTCAGAAACTCAGAACTGCACTTGCTCCAATTGAGCAAAATAGCTGCTGCTTTATTTACTAGATCATTCCAATTTTTCAAATAGCTTCTTCAGATGATATCGTTACCATCATGCCAAAGGCACCAATTTGCAAAATTGACACTTCTACAAAAACACGTTCAAAGTTTTGATGCTTCGGGAAAAATAGAGTTACGACTCAAAGGTTGTTTTCTCGTGAAATTCGGCATTTCCACTTACAATCGAGATGATTTGTGGCTTTATCATAGTATAAAACAAGAAATGGTGACTCGAAAAGTGCAGTTAGGTGAAAATCGCCAAAATGCAGATTTGTGTCCTTGGCGTGGTAATAATGATATAGTCTAAACCAGACATTAGCAATTAACGTCCTTATGTATGCTTATTATAAATATGCAGATGAGATAATTTAGGTTTAGTGACATCTGTCAAACTTAACTTGTGAGTGTTCTGAAATGTTTCAACCCTGTCCCAATGCATTGCGAGACCACTTGTTTATGATGGATTGTTTCAGGAGTGCGCTGGTGAGCCTCTGTTCATGCTGTACCGGGCCATCAAGCAGCAAGTGGACAAGGGGCCCGTGGACGCGGTCAGCAGTGAGGCTCGGTACTCGCTTTCCGAAGAGAAGCTCATCCGCCAGTCCATCGAGTACAAAAGCATGGTACGTAGCAGCTCTGAAGAATTTCACAAGTTTTCTTAACACATAGACTGACAAATTATGGAATATCTACTGGTGCAAACTACGTCATACGACCTGCCTCTTAGTTGGTGGCGAACCAGAATTATGTACACCAACTACGAGATAATTTACACGTTCTTTTATCGCAGTGTGAAAAAAAATTACACTAAGTCATGGAGTTTGCAAAAAAGTTTTGGGGTAACATCAGATGGGTCCATAAAAATGTCTTCATGTATGGCTCCAATACATTTCAGGATGTGTGAGGGTGGTCAAAGCTGCACTTTGTACAGGTGG
Source organism: Meta bourneti (assembly GCA_933210815.1). Taxonomy (NCBI): domain Eukaryota; kingdom Metazoa; phylum Arthropoda; class Arachnida; order Araneae; family Tetragnathidae; genus Meta; species Meta bourneti. The sequence goes on along the minus strand of OW119930.1, from coordinate 93,453,728 downwards.
GAAAGGATTTCTGGCCATCCAAGAATATCATCAAATGGCCAGATCGGAGCCTGGCAAGCATAGAGAAAGGAGAAAATGAAAGCAAGCAGCTCTTCTGGGGTTTGACTGAGTGATTAAAAGGTACTGGAAATGATCTGCGCAATTGCTTTTTAAGTACGGACAGGTGGTCTTCCTCTCAGAGTAGGACGGTACTTTCTTTTGTGCCAGGTTGTTTATTTGCTCCAGCTTTTGCTAATAAGTCAGCTTTCTCAATGCCAACATGTGATGGGATCCATTGAAAATTTATTTTAGAATTTTTTTTTAAGCTTAATATTAGAAGGCCTATTTTTTCAAAAGAGGATCATAGCTCGTGAAGCATTTTTTAATTGCTAGGATTGCTGCTTGCGAATCAATGTAAATATTTATTTTGTGGGACTGACTTTTAGGACTTCTTTTAGTGCTTCATATACGGCTATTAATTCTGCTTTAAAGACGGAGGTTTGAGTTATTCTTTCGATTTGAATTTCTTTTGAACCCAATTCATCTGTAATGAAGACTTGTGCATCTTTTTTGTGTGAATAATGAAATGTTAAAAATGAGGGCTAAATACTGTTATGAGGTGCAGCCGCCAAATTTCGCCAGGTTAGCATCTTATTGACGTTGCTAACCATTAGAGATGGGCTGTTTTTCTTATAGCAGTTAAAATAACCATGTTGCTAACTCAAATTGAACAACTGTTGTCGAAAATATGAGCAGTTATCAATAAATGTTAAAAAGTAACTTAAAAATGGTAATATTTACAGTAACTGTTGCTGTGAATTTCTAACAGAAAAATTATTGTTAAATGTACTCAACAATGTTAGAAACTGTTAACAAAGTTATTAATATTAACAGTCAATAAATATGGCATTAGCTTGACTACAAAAATGGAAATTGTGCTGAGGTTGCACACTTAACTGGAATTCTAACATGTATTTAAAAGTTTCTTTAAATAAAAAAAAAATTTGGTTGTAATAACTTAATCCATTGATGTGACAAAAGCAATTAAAGAATAAACTGGATTAATTTGTTTCATTCATTTAGTGTAGGCTTTTAGAAAAACATTTGATAATTGAATCCTTATGAGGTAGTGCTAACGCTACAATATAAAATAATATTTTATATAATTGATAACACTTTTTATCCATATGAGAATTTTTGACATGGCATGTGAAGTTATGCAGTAAAGATGGAAATATAAAGCGTTTGTTTCTGAAATTATCGATGAATTATTTTAGAATAATGAATGATTATTTTAAATATTTTTGGTTCTCAGATGTGTGATGAGTTGATCTTTGTCAAAGAAATAAATAAAACAGCATAAATTACCAACGAAACATCCATTTTATTAAAAGGTTTTATGTTTTTGTTTGTGGTTAGAGGACAAAATAAAACTTTAAAGAGTTTTTCCTCCAACTGCTGTTACTTCAAGTGCGCAAATGACTACAATATTTGTTGCGCAAATATTTGCAAAATAAATTACAATAAGCAAATATTCACACCTTTCTGTAAATTTACATTTTTTTAGTGTCACTGTCTGAATTGATACAATACGTAAACATGAAGAAGGCTATTGAGTCAGCATAGAAAAACAATGCCCAAAATCATTGCTTTTATGCTTCATAACGTATATTAAGTAATTAAACTATATAATAAATATTAGTTCATAAAGTAATTACTTTATCTCTACAAATGAAATAACATTTTTGTAGATTTTTAAAAATCAGAAATTAACACTTTCGGGGGGTTGAGTCTTCCAGAATCCCCTTCTCACTGATCTCTTCTCACAGGGTCTCAAAAGGTTTTAAAACGGCCTGATTTTTGATTCAGAATTTTTTAGAGATCCTTTCCTGTTTTTAAGGATCCTTTAAAAAGTCTTAAATTTGCTGGAAATCCTTTTAAAGTTTTAAAAAGCCAAGGTTAAGTGTCATTAAAACGCAAGGGCTAAAAACTGACGTTTTTAAAACTGGGTATGAGACACAAATCTAACACTCGTGAAAGTTTCTTCACCTGTACACTCACAGGTTGTGATGAGTATGAAATATAACTTTGAAAAGGCCCTAGTTTTTCTTTTGCTTAACCCTCTTTATGGTTTATCTGACCGTGGTTCAAAATTAAGTGGTGTTCTTGGATCTTTCCCGTCAGGTTTGATTCCAGACCTTTGCCAATAACCCGTTGTGATGCTCCAGTGCGACATTAATTAAAACACCTACCTACCCTCTTGGTTGTCTCGACGTTAACAAAACCATTAGCAGATCTCAATGGATAAAATATCGTCATTAGAAGAAAACTGATTAGATCTCGATATCACCATCATAAAAAAATCGGCATTATCTGAATGACGAGATATCTGGTCATTAGCAAAATTGGTCAAATCTTGACGAACGAGAAATCACGTCAAAACCTCTCGGAGGGTTTAAGAATGGTAACACTGATTCTCTATTCCTGATGATCCTTTTCTCTTTGCAGACTGTCTATGTTTCCATGTCATCGCAGACAGTGTACGTGCAAGGTCTGGAGCCTCATGGCGAGAATATCGAGACGGCAGTGAAGGTCTTGGACTGCGACACCATATCCCAAGTGAAGGAGAAGGCACTCGATGCCATCTACCGCAACACTCAGTTCTCACAGAGGCCCAGCAAGGACGGCCTTGACCTGGGTGAGTGTCCGTGCATTTCAGTCTCTTATTTTTCAGTTTATACCTTCGGAAGATTCTGTCTCCCCGTCTTCGTGTGCTGGTGTAACTGGCATTGTCCTTTAAAGATTTCTGGAGCATGAGTGAAATCGCAACATTTTAAAATTGCTTTTGAATTAATCGAAGACAGTATGTTATTGTCTAAAGAAGATGTAGCTGTTTACAGAGACTAAAATGGAACTGTAACTTGCAGTGTTTGTATTTCAATAGAAATTTTATTATGTTCCTGTTTGGCAGAATTTGACTACTGTCAGAAAAACTCTGTTTTGAAAAGTACCAACAATGACAAAAAATTGAAATTTTGTACGATTGAAAATGGGTTTTGAGAATATTTTTCTGGAGCCACAAGTGACCTAACTAACAATAAACCTGTTTATGCTACTATGTTACTTAGTCACTATGCTTTCCTAATCTAGGTTAAAATATCGTTTTTATAAAACTTAATGTGCAATTACTGAAAGCATTTTGAAAAATACGTAATTATTCCTAGTCCTCAAGGACACATCCTTAGGTGTGTATGGGCTTCACGAACCCAAGGTACTCCAGTGATCTTTTCCTGCTTTCATCCCACTACTCTGTTCCCCAATCCCTTCTTTCTTCTTTCATAGCACTTTTTACTTGACATTGTCTTGTGTTTTGCCGAATATGGACAAACTGCACCATAGAACCTCAAAACAACCAACCATAATTATTCCTAAAAATCATCGTGGCTCAGTGGGTATGCCTGCTGCACTAGCGACCTTCGAGTTTTAGGCGGCACAGGTTCGATTCCTGTCAGATGCATTTCTCTCTTCTGTATCAGTAAAACTTTCATTGTGTGTGCATATTTTATTTGATATGTCTTGTGTCTGGCACAGAATGGCCCTTGAGCCATAAAACAACCTAAAAATCATTTTTCTGGTTCTTGAAACATCCAATTGTGATTGATGTGTATCATAATCAACTGTTCTGTTGACACTAGAATGGAGATCAGGGAACTCTGGACGTCTGACGCTCTCGGACGAGGACTCGACGACCAAGCCTGAAGGTGAATGGAAGAGACTGAATACTTTGGCCCACTACAAGGTAAGAACACATCACTCTGCACCTTCTCGGGATAGCAGATTCTTTCCGACCATTGAATGCCACTCTATTTCGAAAATTGAGGATTTTATAATTCGGCTTCGTTTCATAAATATTTCAAACAAAAAAATTCAATTAAATAGTGTTTGCAAATTTCAAACTCCATTCCATTCAACTGTCGATTAAGAGATTTAAAAAGTAAATTAAAAAGAGATTGTGACGTTAAATTGACAAGGCTTCGAATCGGACATTCATATTTTACCCACAAACATTTGATAATTGGAGAACCTGCTCCATTATGTTCTATTTGCCATCAAGTATTATCAGTGAGACACATTTTGACAGAATGCTCAAATTTTAGCAATCAGACAATTTCGATTTGGTGTTTCGCTTATTAATTTAACAGACCTGTTGATGGACCTGCATCACAGAAACTTATTTTTATTGCTTGATATTGGTTTTATGAAATATATATAGCTTTTATTGGATATAATTTTTATTTAATTTCACAATTGTCCTATGTACTTAATCATCTCATCCTCAAAATTATAGACCATAAAATATAAACAATGTTTGGCCAGATCTCTGGCCCTTGTGCCATAAAAACCAATCAACCACCTAATCAAGTTTTCAATTTGACATCAAAAATGTAAATTATGTATTTTCTATTTTCATGTTCTATTTTAGTTAGTGAAATAGCTTTAAGTTTGGGAGCACAATGCAAGAAGTTAAAATATATTTTTGAGATTTTTTTTGTCACATAAGGGATGTATGCATTCTCTATTATCCTTTTCTATTTTTCTGTGTATGTTGCTTCATGCATCCCTTCTTTTTATAAAGTTAAAAAAATTTAAAGACTTTTGTTGGCATTTTTTGTAGTTTGTTTTGTCATAAATCCATTTTTAGAGTATTTTCTAGGTCAACAAAATTCTAGCCCTATTCATTACATTTTAAAGAAAGTAAAAGAAAAGAGCTAAGGTATTTGTCAGTGTAGTAAAAGAGTGTCTTCCTTTCAGGTCCCTGATGGTGCATTATTAACACTTGTACCAAAGCAGTCATCAATGTACAACTTAACCATCATGACAGACAAATTAGAAAAATCTCACAAATATGGTATGTGTTCACTCCTTGTGTTTTCTTTCTGAAGTATGTTTGTTCTCTGTTTCTAAAGTCTTACTAATTTCAGTTTAGCATTTTCTGACTGGTTATTCTGAGTTGTTAAATTGATAGTTTCTGTTTTACTTGGCGTCATATTTATTAAACTTTGAATAAATTGCTAATGGAAAGTTGAGGCACAAGTATCTCAAACTTCATTTATCAGACTGGGCTTCATTTATCATCAACAAAAAGATTCATTAACCACAATTAATATCTCCAAGAGTGTTATTGATATACATGTTTGATGACAAAATAGCCATGTCTATTATTTAAAACAATCGTAGAAAACCTTCCGATGGGTCAAGAAAGCTGGTAAGGAATCGTGAAGAGGAATACTGTGTGCATAACACCAGGGCAGTACAGGGTTCCCACAGAGGCCTGACTTTTCATTTAAATTTCAAGAGCCCTAATATTTCCTGGAATTTTTTGAAGCCTCTGCATATTTTATTTCACCTGCATTCAAAAGGGGCCTGGTTCACCTGCATTCCTGGTTGGAAGAGTAACAGACTTGCAACTGGAGGGTTGCGAGTTCGAATCCAGCCAAAGACCATTGTGGACAAAGGGGTGCACACTCAATCTGTTGTGGCCTCAAATGTCCTCCTATTGGCATGGTTTGGAGAGTTGGGTGCCAGCTCAGGTGTTGCCTCATTATCTGACCGTGGTTCAAAATTACACGGTGTTCTCGGATCTTTCCCTTCGTGATGGATCCCGGACCATTGCCATTAGCCCTTTGTGTTGCTCCAGTGTGATGTTAATTAAAATACCTACCTTCTCCATGCAGCATTCTTGGAAGACCCCTGACTCCAAGGATGTAGCTGATGGGGACAAGTAAAATAAGCTTTATGGGAAGACTAGTTTTGTTACTATTTTTAGACTTTCTGCTACTAAAAGGCCCCAAGAGCATCGGCTGTGGCAGTCCTTTGCAAAACGAAAATGCATTGGTTAACAAGTAAAGAGCTCTATAGCCAAATGCACAATATATCAAGATGCAATAGAATGAGGGGTACTGTATCACAAAAGTGTTCAACGAATTTATAAAATGTTAAATGTGCTCAGGGAGCTTGTGTTCCCTCCTTTAGCTATCCCACGATCGAGTGGATCTCTTAATAGTTTGTATTTGTGATGTATGCTAATGCGAGTTTCCTTTCTAGAAACGCTGAACTTCTCACTCAAAACTAGTCCTCCTCTTAGTCGAGCCACTTCCCCCATGAACCACGACCCCGAAGGTGGCTACAAGTACTGGCATCTGGTGAGTGCTTTCTTTATGGAATACTCATTTCAGAGTTCTTGTCTTAGTTTTCCGATTGAACTATAGTCATGTATTAGTTCCTATATTTTAAGAATAAAAATCATTGTTTTGTTGCTAATCTCCACGTCTAGACCCAATCCACAAGTCCATTCACACTCACAAAGTCGCACCAAAAGAGGTTGAGAAAACAGGTCGTCTCAGGAAAAACCCAGGCACTCGAGAATGTGCCCTGGGGAGGCCTGGCATTTAAGGCAAACAGGTTTAATCTTACGATCACAGCAAAATGCTAGACACCTCAGATGGCCACTGAAAAATCGAGAGAGGATGTCTGCCGCTGTTGAGAACGAGATCTTCCGGGGTGATCCCCACGATACCGAGAGTGTACCTGGGGAACGATCCATGCCTTCTTAGCAAGATTTTTTCTAACAGTAAAGCTCAAGAAATGTCAATGAGTGAGTAGCAGACAATGGCTCATCGACTCCCTCCTTCGCGAAATCAACCGCTACTTCGTTTCCCCTGCGGTCGACGCATGACGGGATCCACTGTCAGTGCACATCACAGAAGGATGAAAGTTTGTTAAGGAACACTATGCCAGTTCTATCTCCCATATGACAATTAAATAGATAATGATTGTTTTATTTGAAGGAATTGATAAATGTTTGATGTATTTATTATGTTTTATTGGTAGAGAGACTACACCTTTTCTGATTGATCTATTTGTATAATGAATGGGTGTATTCATTCTCGTAACTTTTCCAGGTGAGGCACCACGATGCTGAACAAAAGGAAGGGGAACGTGGAAACAAAATGGTGTCTGAAATTTATCTCACTCGCCTCTTAGCCACCAAGGTGAGTGGTTTGGACGTGAGCTTGTTTTATTGATGTGTATCGTGTTTTATTTTAGAAATACACGGATGAACAAGATTTCGTTTTACTTTTTATTACTTTTGAATTTATAAGTTGAATGAATTTCGAAACTCACTTCTATCCATTTGGATGCCTTTCGGATTTGAAGTCGAAGCAGTTAGATCACTTTTTCAGTATCATTAATAATCGTTGTTTGCTATGAAGTGTCTAACAAGGATACTAAAATGCAAATATATATTTGATGTTAACTATATGTTCATCTTACTAAAAATTATGTAAATATGTTGGTTTTGAAAACCCTATCTACAATCACGAAACTTACCTGCTTTGGGAATCATTACAGTAGTGGAATAACAGAGAAATGTTATTCTGAAGGAAGTTGAATTGAGTTATAAGAATATTTCTCTAGTGTAGAAGTAATGCAGGTCACACACACAAGAAATCTACTAAACTTAAACTTAATAAGCATACTTAATCTGTCAATTCAAATATCTGAAATTAATATATTATCAAAAGCACTTCATAAAATTCACAATTTTTTTAAATCGTACTTTTGATTCTGAGACATAAATCAGACGATGGCATCTCTGGTATTAGAATGTGCCCGTCACAAATTGGATGATCAGCAATAAAAACATTTACTAATGGAACAATACTTGGGACAGTGAAACATATTCAGTTGAGATGAAAAGCTCAGATAAAATAGATTGCATTATCCATTCAATTGAAATACAGCACTTCAGCTTAGCTGTAACTAAAAAAAATATTACTAAAGTAATAATAAATTCTAACACATGTTCCTGGCCTGAATTAATAAAAAGTTTCTCTTCTGGATTCCTATCCTGATGAAATCGCCATGACACAAGTGCAATTTGGTTGATCTTTTCAACTGTTTTAAGCATGCTTCAATTTCTCCATGTAGTTTCCTTATCTGTCCGTGGTTCAAAATTACATGGTATTGTCCTCGGGTCTTTCCTTTTGGGATTGATTCTGGACTGTCGCCATTAGCCCATTGTGTTGTTCAAATGCAATGTTAATTAAAATACCTACCCTGTGTAGTTACAGATTGAATTGGCTTTTGAATTTATTTTTATTTTCGCACACCAAAAATATTTTTAGAATAACTCTAGCACTGTGGACCTATTCTCCGTTTACATTCCTGACATGATCTATTCGAATAAGCTATGTAGTTGTGTGCAATATTTGAGACAGTACTAAATAAAGCATGCATTTTGTGTTTTTGTTATAACTGCACATTATTTTTTTCTAAAGTTTCCCCCTGAATTTTCACTAGTTTTTACTCTCTTGGTGGTTGTATCAAAACTGACCAGATCTTGATGAATGAGATATCTTATCATTAAAAGAAAAGTAATCAGATCTTGATCTTGTCATTAAAAAATTTGGTCAGATCTTGGTGGATGGTCTTGGAATATCTCATCGAAACCACTTGGAGTGTTAAGGACTTTTAGAAAACCTCAATGCTTGCTGAAAGTCTTTAAAATATTACTAAAAATTTGTGTTTTTAAAACTGTCTGGGACTCCAACATAGGCCTTTTGAATGTTTCTACACTCTTGCACTCACTGGTCAATCTATGAAATGTAGCCTTAAGAACAAGAAATAACCTTTTCTTTCACTTAATGGGTGGGAAGCCTATTTCTACTACCACACACATGCTGAGTTACTACTGAAAAGTTTACTACATCACTCCCATTTATCTCATCTCCCATAGGATTACGATAGCACTTTTCATTCCATTGTGTTTTCTAATGACACATTCTCTAAACATAATTAGTTTTTGTATATCAATGCTGATGTGTGCTGTTTTTTTTCTTTCACAGGGTACTCTGCAGAAGTTTGTGGACGATTTGTTTGAAACCATCTTCTCAACAGCACATCGTGGAAGTGCCTTGCCCCTAGCGATCAAGTACATGTTCGACTTTTTAGACGATCAGGCGTTGAATCACGGGATAACGGATCCTGAAGTAGTGCACACATGGAAGTCCAACAGGTAGGTGGTCTCTTCTGAGGTTCTCTCTCTGAGGTGGCAATAAATGACCCCTCAGCATTGGAGGGATAAATATTAGTAATGGGTAGCCAAGCACGTTTCATCCAAACATCCACACCAGTGTCCTAGAGGCTTAACTATCTAGGTGTTTAATGACAAAAAAACGTCATTTTGCATAAAAATCGGGGAAATTCCCTACCAAAAGACACTTAATTCAATTTAGTTTTATGAAACATTTATTTTCACTAGAATAATGTTTCAGTCATGCCAAAAAAATATGCACAATCATCAAAATAGGGTTCAAAATTAATGATGATTGTATTCTGAACCCATGGTGTTGTTTCGATGACTGAGTGTTTGGATCCAGTCGCCATTTGACAGACAGTACTTCTGAATTTTTCTTTGTAATTTCAACCTGTTTTCAGTCATTTAATCAAAGTCCTGACTTGCTGCTTATCTACGTCCATGAAAACAAAATTTATTTAAAATTACACCAGAACAGGGGTCATAAACAGCTCGATCCAATATGGCCCTTGTGCCTACCAAATTAAACCTTACTCTGCATTTAAAATGTTTTTGTGCAATCAAATAATTTCCACATACCTCTTGGAATGGCTGTGATCCACCATCACAACATGGGAGGCTGGTAGGACTTTCAATAGAAAATGATGTGGGCAAGGAAAGTTAATTTTGTATAGTAATTTAAATGTCTTTCCATTTAGATAAACAGTAAACTTTTTTATGGATATATATCAATAATAAAACTATTTGAACATCACAATACGATTCTACCATTAGTATTCTGTTGCACTTGAAATCAAGGTTTAATTAAACTGTCAAAGAAGTATAAATGCCATAAAACAATGGTAGTGGTGTGAGCTACCCTATTGATGAATCAAGATAAATAAGCCTCACATATAGTAAAACCAAAGACCGTCATGTACAAAGGGAGCTGGTGCATGTTCAATCTGCCAAGGCCTCCAATATCCGTTGGTGTGGATTCCTCTATTGGTGTCGTGTGGAAGTTTGGAGAGTGGGGTGCCAGCTCAGGTGTGATCTTGTCATCTGACAGTGATTCATAATGACATGTTGTTCTCTGGTCTTTCCCTTCGGGTTTGGTGCCGGACTGTCGCCAAAAGCCAGTTGTTTTTCTCCAGTGCGATGTTAATTAAACACCTACCATCCCCTAACTGAGTTGTGTACATTTTCCTGGTCACTGCTCCATGGGTATGTGTACCACTGGCTCGAATAGTGCTCGTTCGAACTAATGTGTGATTCTCCTTGCAGCCTTCCACTTCGATTCTGGGTGAATCTGATCAAGAACCCCAACTTTGTGTTTGACATCCACAAGTCCAATATCGTGGATTCGTGTCTGTCTGTTGTGGCCCAGACCTTCATGGATGCCTGCTCCACGTCAGACCATCGACTGGGGAAGGACTCTCCCAGCAGCAAACTTCTCTATGCCAAGGACATTCCCGTCTACAAAGATTGGGTGGAGAGGTAAGACTTTGCCCCTTAATACTTGGACCAGGGGGCTGTCATGGCTCAGTGGGCATGCCTTTCAATCTTCGAGTTGTCGTCGGTGCAGGTTCAATTCCTGTCAGGTTCATACCTCCCTGGGTGTATTTCTCTCCTGTGTCAGTAAGACTTTCATTGTGTATGTATGTCTATTACTTAATATTGTATGTCTTGTGTCTGGCACAGCATGTAAAATATGGCCCTTGCGCTATAAAACCCCCTAAAACAATCAACTGGTACAGACCAGTGTCAAACCTAGAGATTAGGGTGGGTCAAAAAATCGAATTTCGCTGGAATTCTAATGGTGAACAAACATTCATTTATTCAAAATCAAACGACACCTTATTGAAGAGAGACTGGCGGTTGTTCTGACATTTCGACTTTTACGCTCGACACCATCTGACCACCTCAGTCAAGGTTTATTTCAATTAGCAGTGTTAAAGTGACCTTCAGAAATGGTTTTTGCTCATAGAAACTCCTAGAACACTTGAGGATGTCCAACATTAAGACCAAAGAGCACAATTTCCATATAAATGGCCACATATCAAGTTTCCCTTGGGACGACGAAGCAGGACTAAAAACGCCTTTTATGCGAGTTTCTACCCCGTTTTCTTCAAGATGTGTACTATTTAGTGTGTAATATGCAAGGTGAGATTCCTGGAAAATGTAGTGGACATACTGCATCTTCAATATGTAGGAAATATCAGAAAATTAAAGGAGCACGTGACCCAACCCTTGCAATGTTTTCAGTTTCCTTGCCCCTTACACACAGGATCTTCCTTCGAAGGTATATGCAAATCGAACTAAGTTTGGTCTGAATGTTCGACACAAATTATACTCTAAATTGGTTCCCAACCTGTGCTCCGTGTGCCTTCCCAGGGATTCCTCGACCACTCCAGAAAAATAAAATAAATAAAAATTAAATGAAATAAAGAATAAGAAACTAAAAGTAAAATCAAAATAAGAATAATTAATCTTAATTTAGGCCTACTGTTGCACTACAGTGCACTTCAATAGGAATTGTATTCTATAATGAATAATAAAAATTTCTAATACGAAGTAATGAATGATTATGTATTTGAATTGAATTGGATGTAACAATTCAATTGGAAAGTTTTGACACTATCGTGTGTATTCGTGGTAGTTGAGAATAAATCGAGATATTATGGTAAATTTCAAAGTCTTTAAAATATAATTTCATCGCATTGACATTGCACAATTGTTTAAATACTGTCTATCCCTAGTTCCTCCCCCTGTAACATACTCCTAAACACTATTAACTTGTGAAACATAGGGTAGGCCTAAGAACCACCGCCATAGATATTGATACTAAAAAGAGCTCCCTTAGTCTAAAAGGTTGAGAACCTCTGCTCTGAATTGCTCTAGGAGATTCTACAAGTAAAAAATCATTCTTTTATGCCACCTTCATTCTTTGTGTGAAAAACCCCTCGATTGGAGCGAGTCCAGATGATGCAGAAAAGTCAAAATGCCAGAATTTGATAACATCAATCATGAGTCACTAAAATATCATTTAATTTCCAAAAATTTTGGGTTTGGTTTCCAATGCATTCTTCTTTTGGGAACAGCAGAGAACACTTCATTCTGTTTCTCTAGAAAGGAGAGCTCGCAACTTTCAGCAAAGCCAATATCCAAAGCAGAATTAAGAGATTTGGATGTTTCGAAAGCATGCCCGAGAAGGAATTTGTTTTTGAGCATCTTAAACCTCATGTAGTATCAACTTGAAAGCTTTTTCTATCAATTTTACTTAACTTGTAGTTTTACATAATTTTAAAAATAATGTGGGTAATTTAATCCATAATGTGTGCCCTTTTATTTGACAAGGAAAACTGCAATTTTAGCATCTTTATTACCCATTTGAAGCTTTTTAATATTTTGATTATCAGAAATGCCTTAAAAAAGCATCTTCCAACTTTTAAATGTTGCAACTCGTATCCTTTCATTTCTCCTGATGGTATTAATTTGTATCAATAACCACTGACAGTAATTATGAAAATCTCTTCAATTTAGGTATTATAGAGACATTAAGAATATGGCTGCCATCAGCGACCAAGATATGAATGCTATGTTGGCTGAAGAATCGAGGGTAAGAAATAGCTCCATTCTTTTCCTATTTTTTAATGTAAATGTTTACTTCCTTTTTATCATTTATTACGAATTTATGATGGAAACCGACATGTTGATCACTTCATTGGTGTTAATAGTCTAATCTGTCATTGGTCCTCAAATTTCTATTTTTCCTTTTAATTCCAATTTCTCCAGATTCATTTTTCTTTGATATATATTAAGAAGTATACAAGACTTATATTTTCTGATTATATCACACACACAATACTCATTGTTACTTGTCATTCAGCAAACATGCCACAATTAATTGCTATACTCTAAATAGACAAAACGTATCTTTAGCTTGCTTATAAATGTGCACACAGAATAATTGCAAATCCATATCCATTTACATATCTTTATTCAACTATATTTGGAATTTAAAAGAAACTTGTGAGTTTTCCTCTCTAGCTGTTTTAATGTGTTGTAATGTTTAGTCTTTATCCTTCCAGCTCCATGCCCACGAGTTCAACACCAACGTCGCACTCTACGATCTCTATGCGTATGCAGTCAAGTACAATGATCAGGTAAGTCAACTCAAATTTCCTGTCAGTAAATGTGCCTCAATTGCAGTGGGGCTAACTTTGATGCAAATGCAACATACTCTGTTCTGCATATTCGCTAAACCAAAAGGCACGACACATCAACATCATTCGCACAAAATATTCAAAATAAGTGCTGATTTGCCTCAGAGACTGGATCATTTGTTTCGCAAAAATCATCCATGCAATAATGCCCTTTAAGTAACCTACATTCACAATCATAATACTTAAGTAACCTACATTCACAATCATAATACTTGTTGTTATCCAGCTTCTGACCAAGATGGCTTGAGGCATGGCATCATCCAATACATAACAAATGTATTACGTAGCAGACTGGAGCTTCGCCCTCTCAAAAAGTACTTTATGTTGGCATGGTGTGGAAGTTTGGAGAGTGGGGTGCCAGCTCAGGTGTGACCTTGTCATCTGACCATGGTTCAAACTGATGTGGTCTTGTCCTTGGATCTTTCCTTCGGGTTTGATCCCAGACCACCGCCAATAGCCCATTGTGTAGCTCCAGTGCGACGTTAATAAAAATACCTACTTCTCAAAAAGTGCTTCATAGGTGATATCTGTTGTACTGCTGTAGAGAAAATTGATTATGGTAATGGTAGATAAAATCCCCACAGCTTCCTCTATAGAATTCGTTTGGAGGTGCCAACTCAGGTGTTGACGTCGTCATCTGACTGGTTTAAAATGACGAGGCAAGGATGTGGCTAATGAACGCACAGTACGTAGATGGTTTGAGAATTTTCGATCTGGCGATTTTGATCTTCAAAATGAACCACGTGGGCGAACTGAGAGCAAGGTGGAGAATGATGAGCTGCAAGCTGCAATGGAAGCGGATACATCTCTAACTACGTGTGAATTAGCAGAAAGGTTTGGCTTTACTATTCCAACTATATTAAACCATTTGAAACAAATCGGTAAGGTTAAGAAGCTGGATGGATGGGTTCTGCATGAATTAAACGACTGTCAGAAGAGAAATCCTTTCGAAGCTTGCCTTTCTTTGCTGTCGCGACATAAAGGCGAACCATTTTTACACCGTATTGTTACGTGTGATGAAAAATGAATTCTTTTCGACAAGCGCAAGCATTCAGCACAATGGTTGGATAAAGATGAAGTGCCAAAACACACTCCGAAACCGAATATTCACCGAAAAAAGCTAATTGTGTCTGGTGGTCCAGCGCAGGTGTTTTCCACTACAGCTTCATAAGACCTGGTCGATCAATTACGGTGGATGTCTACTGTAAACAATTAGACGAAATGATGAGGAAGCTTGGGATTAAGCAGCCTTGCACCAACTGACTACCATTTCTTCCAGGCATTGGACCACTTCTTGCAAGGAAAAATATTTAATTCCCAACAAGCTGTAGAAAACGCCTTTCGCGATTTTATCACCACTTGCTCTCCAGGCTCCTTCGCTGCCGGCATTAACAAGCTACCGTTAAGATGGCAAAACTGTATTGATGGTTTACGCGCATACTTTGATTAATTATACTGCTTCATGCTTGAGATATATAAACCAAACTTTCAGTTCGAAATCAGACATTTCATACTTAATGACCTAATACAATAACTGGCTACCATTGCCCCTCGAAACGTGTTGCTAATGTTGTGTCATCCAGTCGTCTAATGTTTCCCTTTTTTCAGCTCATTCAGACGCTGGAAGAGGACGAGTTCTCGACCAAAAACAAGCTGCCTTGGAAGCTGGCCCAGGTTCTCTCCATCATGTGCGGAGAAGGCGAGGCATGACAAACGCCATCGCTCTTAGTCATTTAAACATTCCAATCGCACCACGACCCAGATCACTCGCAGCGTGGACTTTGATTTGAACACGAGTGAAGAGAAACCAATGGATCGCATCCTCCAATTCCAGGGAGGACTGTGCAACAAGTGTCAAAACCTATTTAATACGAACACTACTGTGAGGACTCTTTGGAACAACTCATTTTCGGAAATCTTCGCACAGGTACTTTTACCCACGGCTTTGTATCTCGAGGAAAGGCGGCGACGATGCGTGGTTTTACTACTTTTCGAGATGTGTGCAATTTATTTAGAAACTAGATGTTCTAAACGGGGAAAACGGATCGGTGTCTTACAACAGCAGCTAATGGTGCTCGTAGATTCAGAACTTTTCTGTGTGTGTTTGCGTCGACAGAGGCGGCATTCTCTCTACCACGTTTTGGGTTGCTTTTTGTGTTGGCTGAAGACTGAGCGAGAAGCGGCCATCTTCAGTGCCTTGCATCGCTTCACCCCCCTCCAAGTGCGGGCAACTGACCCCAGACACGCCCCACCCCCTCCCGCTTCGATGTCTTTCTTTCCGTCGAGGTCCCCCGCCGTTCGATGCCACTCTTCTTTCGTGTCTTCCAGCCGAAGTTTCGCTTCTTCCGTCAGTTTCGTTTCCGTAGTTCCTCGATTCGGACTCTTCTTTTTCTTTTCAACTGTGATGCTTGCGTGAGCTTCTGTTGTTCTCTGCCTCGCGACATCGACTCGTAGATAATCAGCACGCGAAGACGAAAAAGTACCGACGGCCCGTGCGGGCCTTCCCACAATCGAGGCCGACGACGGGTCGTCGACAAACACTATTACTTGCTGCACTGTGATACTCTCTGTAGTGTACGAAAAAGGAAAATATGGAAACCCGGCTCGGTGCTGCAAGAGGCAGCTTACCTCCGGAGTCGTGGAACTTCGGCTCGTGCGTAGATGTGTCATTGTCGTTTATGGTCGTCGGCTCTCTCGTTCCATATTTTATAGATAATCAAACCCATCAGTGTTGTTTGTGTGTGTAACTCAGCGGAGACGAACAGCAACCCCTCGCCGTGTCGCTCGTCTGAACCCCCACTGAGGTTAAATAATTGAAATTTCATCCAAAATGAAGCAAAAAGTGCAGATTGGAATCAAACCATTCGTGTTTAGTATTATTTCGAAAGGTTTCACCATTGAGATTACCTAATTGAATAAATTATTCTGTCATTTTTAATTTGCGAAACGTGATTCATTCGACGAGCCTTTTCGTTTCCGACAAACGGGTTTTTCTCGGTCTCGCTTTGTCCTCTAGAAGCGCATTCTAAGGAGGGGTTGCTGTGTCTTCAAAGGCACTCTGTCCACGATCCATCATTCTAAAGATAAAAACAAAGAAAAATTCCTAAGAGAGCTTATTTTGCTCTGGCAGAGTTTTTAAAGAGCTTGTGCATGTTTAAGAATCTAGTTGTTGGAGAGTGGTTGAAAACTTTCTTTATTTTTCACATGCTTGCATTTATGATGGAGAACGGTTTTATCAATTTATATTTTTGTTTTGGTGTAGGATAGGTTATGAGGGCTGGCCACTTTTGAACCAACTTTTTGTTTTCTGATTTTATATGTTTGTTTTTAAAACACTTATTGAAAAAAGATAAATAAAGGGTTTCTTTATTTTTTACACATTTCTTCACAAAATTACTCTTAAAAATATCAATATATTCAACAAAGCAAAAATAATGTTTCGTTTCTTAAGTTTAATAATAAAAAGTTTTAAAAAAATCTAAATTTTTACACACAAATCTATCTTTATACCTTACTAACTCAGGATAAAATCGAGTATGTAATTTTACCTTATGCTCTTTCGTACAGGTAAGCAAAATCTTATGTTTTTCAGAAAATAACTTTTGTAGGTATCTTCTCTTGTTTTTGTAACAAGGGAATACAAAAAATTAAAACAAAATTTATTTAAGGTGAATTTTTAACTACACAAGGGGGACTTGCATCACACACAGTTGTAACATCTCAGCTCAGGATGAATGTAGAAACAAAGTTGAAACAGTTTTGGAAACCTAAAAGTTGAACTCTCATCGGACACCAAAAAGGAAAAATGCATCTTGTTTTCGGTATGGTGGATGGATTTTTTTTTATAAAGATGACATTGTCATGATGTGAGGAAGGAAGTTTTTAGTTGAAAATTGGTTTTTAAAGTTGGTCCAGCTCTCTTAAAGATTTATGTGATGGCTTAAAAGAAAGCAGTTCGTTTTACTTCCGAGACTCAGTCCATCTTTTTGGTGGTGTACTTTTTAGTTTTCATTGGATTTAGCTAACACAATTATCGGAAAAGCTTCAAAAATAAAGCTGAAATTGAGTATTCCATTTAAAAGCTATACTTTAAAACTGGAATCAGCCTATGATAAAAAATTATCACGACTGTTTTGAATGTTTTTACTAATGGACCATTTTTTATAAACCATCACTGTCAATTGGTTTCGAGTAAATTGTTTTAGTCAAATTGCAGATCCAGATTGAAAAAAAGGCTCATTTGGTTTTATAATGTATTGATCGATTTTAGCTCATGCTCTCTCGAATTGACGAGAGCAAATTGCAAGTTTTTAAATTGTGGACATTATGTTTTAATCTGAACTTCTCCATTGTAAGTACAAAAGTTGTTAAAATTATAATTATTCTAACCATGGTGATGAAGTTGAGTGAACACCGACGACTGTCGGTGCTTTCCGATTTCATCCCGTGTTGTAAATTCAGAACTCGATTGATTTGACTTTTTTTGTACACAGTTTTTGAGGTTTTCTTAATCAAGTTATGCTAGCGAGTACTGATGAAGTGTATGCTTTTTCAATTTTATAGTGCATTGTTTTAAGTCTTGTATGTGCATTTTATACTTTTTCATGAATTTGACGTGAAATCTAACTGAAAAGTCTATTAAATTAAGTTGAAAGTGTTTTGCTTGTAACGTTTCATTCCTGTGTTTGAAAAACCTCTTCGTTCTGCTTCAAAAAGCATCTCAACTTTGCTGTTCCCATTCCATAAATGCTTTCTTTTCAAACAAAGCAGTATTAACTCTTTGACGTATTGCCAAAACTGATTGTGTATTTGTATTCATTCTTGGAACTTGGAGTGTAACTTTTGTAACCCTATTTGCAATTTTCAACACTTTGTGGCTATTCGCTGAACCAGAACCAAATTTCTTGCACCAGTAATTTGTTTTGCATGCGCCTTCGATATACATGAAGAAATCAATTTCCACTTGGAATTAACTCTTTGAATTGTGTGTTGGAGAAAAGTACGCGATGAACTAAAGGTGAATCTATATCTATATACATATATGTATTTGTTGTGAGCCTGCACAACAAAGCCTGTAAAGAAAAATACAACACTTTTATGTACTTATTGAATCAAACCTAATTCTATGTAAGGAACAAATGAGAAAAATTGCATCTATTGTATCTTCTTGTATCCGTGAAATATTGTTGAT
This sequence comes from Meta bourneti, assembly GCA_933210815.1. Lineage (NCBI taxonomy): Eukaryota > Metazoa > Arthropoda > Arachnida > Araneae > Tetragnathidae > Meta > Meta bourneti. The sequence continues at coordinate 93,435,253 of OW119930.1, read as the reverse complement.
ATTGGCAAGCGTGCTGCGGCCACTTCGTTTGTATATTTGCATCACAGATTGTGGTTGAAGCCACGCACGCTTCATTTTTTTAAATAAAAGGAAAATATCAGATTGTACATGCTCTCTCTGTCTGCAAAACAAATTCATTCTTAAGTTCCAATGAAAAGCATCCAACTTGATCAAATGCGACTGAAATATTTCCACACAAATCTTACACCAGTGTAGAAAAAACAAATCACACTAAGTCATTGAGTCTGCAAAAAATTTGGGGGCAATGGGTCCTTAAAAATGTCTTCATGTATGGATCCAATGCAATTCAGGACACGTGAGGCTGGTAATAAGCTGCACTTTGTACAGGTGGGAAAGGATTTCTGGCCATCAAAGAATGTCATCTTTTTCAAATGGCCAGATTGGAGCCTGGCAAGCATAGAGAAAGGGGCAAATTGAAGTCAAGCAGCTCCTGGTGTTTTACTGAGGTACCAGTGATGAAAGGGTACTGGAGATGATCTGCACAATTGCTTATTTTTGCACAAGTCCATAACATGGGTAGAGCGCTATTGATCATAAGATTTGGGACTCATCTGTAGCAGTCCAACATAGCCACCCTTTCACCTTCCTATGTTAGCCTGGTAATGCAGGTCACGCTTCGGGTGGCCCTACTAGGAGTCTATACTCCCAACGTATTTCGCCTGTTTCACCCTCTCGTCACGATGAGGTCATAGGATAGGAGAGAAATATTACACCAAATAACATTAGCCAACATTCAAACACTATTTTTGAAACTTCACCCTTCAATTTTATGTCACTCTCGCTATAGGTAACAGAAGATGGCGAGTCCTTGCAAAAATAATGTCCATAATCCTTGCTTTCATTCTTTGTAATTAATACTAAGTCATGATACATTAAACTGTTGTATCATATACTGATTATTAAGTCATAAGATAAGTTATTTTAGGAATAAAATAAACTATTTTTGAAGAATGTACATAATAAAAGTAACTCGAGCATTTATGGTATTTTTGTAGAGGTAATTTAAAACTTAAAATCCTCAATTTTGGCTGGCCTGTCAGTTGCAGAGTCCTGCAACTTGGCCAAAATTCCTTTACGGATGGGCCCCAAATTTTGAAACAATTTTTATGCCAAATAATAATCTAGACTTTGTAACATTACATTAATAAAAAAAGAAAGTTTCCTATGGGAGTCTTACCTTATTTTATATTATACGTTATTTGATCATTAGTAAAAAATTCGTGTAAGTAGGATATGAAAAATTGGTCATTTTATTTATAAAGGCCTGATCTATTTTAATTAAACTAATTTTTCCCTTGTAAGTTTGAACTTGTTAGATGTTAAGGTGCAGTTTCTGGAATTGAATGATTCCTTATTGAATTATGTCCATTATTCTATTAGTCCTATGACTTACATAAATTACAAATAGTTTACATGGTACTTACATTGTAGCAGTCGTTCCTCCAGTGGTTTGTTGAGGCACATTTCAACATTTATATGAATTTCAAATCGAGATGCTAAGCACAGCTCGTGAAAAAGCATAAAAAAATACTTTTAAGAGTTTAAATTAGGGTAGTATTCTTAACATAGCGTTAAAATAAATACATACTCAATGTTTTAGTTTTCTAACATTTTTTTAACAGTAACATTTTTTCTATCTAACAAATCTTTCATTTATCACAAAACTTCACTATTTAGTGTTCAGAATAAGTAAAATAATGTTCACACATATTTTTGAAAAATCCTCAATTTCATTTCTCAAATAAAACTTCACTATTTTTTGTATAGAATATGCAAAATTACATACTTTTGAAATGTGAGGAATTCAATATTTTATTAAAATCAAGTTTTCGAAATGTAATAAGATACAAATTATGTAAAAAATGATAATCAAAAAATTATTTTGACTAGGTATTTAATTATAAATTTATATTGAATGTAAATGTTTTTTTTAACTAACACTTTCGATTTTATGCCTTGCTGTTTAATGCAAAACAAATTGTAATTTTAATAGCTCTTATAACTAAGATATTCGTTGGGGGTAAAATAAATTTTTGTTGGATTCAATCAGTTCAGATTTTTATTTTATTCAGAGCTCATTACGATTCGGCTGATTTGAAAATCTGCAATGAGGGCCTTAGCCCCTGTTCAGAAAACCAGTTCGATCCCAGTTTAACAAATTAAGTTCTCCTAAATAGAAATGATCGATTGCAATTCTCGTTCAGCTTAATTAGAAACGAGTGGAAACATTTGGAACAGCTGCAGTATAGACCCCCAATCCATTTGGCGACTTTTTTTTGTCGCCAACCTTCAATTGCGATTTGTTGTTTTTGGTAACTCCCCACTTTTTTCCACTCCATTCTAGCAACCCTACGCTATGTATATATAGACATATTTAACCCAGACTTATATATTTGAGACCCGCGCACCCCCAACTCGCCTAACGGCTTCGAGTTTTGTGCGGGGAGTAGGGTTTCACTTCCACCAGCACGTCGAGGAGGGTCCGGGCCACCCGCCCAACGGACGGGGAGCACACATACCTCCAACATGGGCGCGCGCACGGTCGAACCTTTATTAGACATTTAAAAACTTGTTTATACAGACCAAAGGGCCGCACAGGGGCCAGACATGAAATATTTGTAGAGCAACAAACCGAACACACATAAAGTTTGCCAAAAGTGAAGAAAAGTCCACAGGTGACGTAGGCAGCCGCATAGAATGGCAGTCTAGATGTGGCAACAGGAGGTGGATGGATGAGGTAGGTGGGATGCAGGTCAGGGTGAGGTAACCAAAAGGGTGCAGTACCTGGGAGTGCGATCTCTCGAGGAAGATGAGGTAAGTCCGGATTTCATTTTCTCTCCCTTTCTTTTCTTTTTCTTCTCTCCTGTTCTTTTTTCTTTATTGTGGTGTGATAAGAGAGAGAGAGAGAGAGAGAGCTCGTTGGGACTTAGAAAAATTTTATTTTTATTGTGGTGTTCCAGGTCTGGTGGAGTTTAAAAATCTTAGATTAAAAAGCCTGTAGTGGGGCAAAGTACTTGAGGGTGAAAGCAAGTTAAGGGACTGGGAAAATGTGGGGGTTAAAAGTAGTCCCATAATCCACCACGCAAGTTGACACCCTATATATATAGAGGGGTGTCAAGGATATGAATTGATTTTAAAATTTAAAAGAGATGTAAATGGTCTATTTGTTAAAATAGTAAAGGAAAAGAGGTCCAATACAATAAGAGATAATTTTAGGTCCAAGATCAAAGTTTAAAATGCTTATCAAGTCACTGCAAGGAGACAAAGTTAAATCACAATTTTGTCGGTTAATAAAATTTGAGTAAAATTGGAATGAATTTTGAATAAAGACAACTTAATTAAAAAGATTCAAAAACAGCACTCCAGCAGGTGGTCCACCGGAAAATTCAATGATTTTATTGCTTCCAGGAGGCTCACTAAAAGAAAAGGGTTTAAAATTTAATAAATTCGCCATCCCAAAGGTCCAGGATACATCACGGGAGGGTTCCCGGGAACTTGATGAAAAATGATGATTCATGAAAGAAAACTGGAAGTTTAAAAAGAAAGTTACTTAAATAGTATTTAATAAAATTAAAGATGAATGATATTAAAATCTTTAGGGTTTTTTTTTAATATATAAGTTAAAATAATCTCCACATAGGGCAATCAAGGCAGGACGACGAGAAGAACTAAGCATTTGTCACCTCTCCAGCAAAACCCAAGCACCTCCTGACCCTATATAAAGAGAGTGAATTATTCAAGACATTTTCGATCCAAATAGGTTTATTGCACAAGGTCGGCTTAGTAAGGAGGCAGCTGAAGAGGTAGTGATCAGCGTCACCTACCGCACCGCATGTACATAAGTTAGAAGACTTATATATTAATCTTGATTATATGTAAAATAGTTAATCTTGATTATATGTAAAAATAATTATCACAGTCAATATAGACTTATATATTGACTGTGATAACTATTTTTACATATAATCAAGATTAACATTATTTATTATGGGGAATGTGCAATTTCTTTGCACATAAAAAAACGCCAGGGTTTCTATAATGGTTGCTTTGAAATTTCGTTTTCCATTGCAAAAAAAATCGAATGGGGTGCGACTGAGGGTTCAGTTCACAACTGGCAGCCCCGTTTAAACAGGAAACCCTCATTTACAGTGAAATCTGTTAAAAGATTAGATTAACTTATATTCAACTTATGTACATTTTTATGTAATACGTTTGTTAAAAAATATCGCCAAGTAACGTCAGGGTTGGCGACAAAAGAAGTCGCCAAATAGATTGGGGGTCTATACTGCAGCTGGTCTCCCCATTTGATCTCCGGTACCGTGAGTGTTATCAAATAATAAGTGACAGTTATCAAAATTTTCTAAAACGCTTCCCATTTTGGATGCCTGAAACTGTTGGGATGGCACGATTTATTCGAATGCAGCTATTCTGTTAGCGAAGAAACTGAATCCTTTGGGCTATCGTGCTGCCATCTACAGGTAAAATGTAGAACTAAAGCTGAGAATGTAGATCTGTTTCGTGCTGACATCTATCGAGTAAACGTCAAACTAATACTATTTGATTGGAATTGGTGATGCGGTTTTGAAACTCACTCAGTTCATTTTGTCGCCAAATTATGAGGACTCAAGTTGTCCAAAAGCACAGAAATCTCTCAAAATTTTATTTTTTGACAAAAACGAACTGCCTCAGGAGGTTGCGAGGACACAAATTCCTTCACGAATCAGTGCCGTTCCTGAGTGATGCACTTGCCCTAGGAGAGGCCGAAAGATAATTCACAGTATGTCTCACTTCAAATAAACATGAGCAGCAATAAATTTTGCGGTGTTATTAATTTAATGGATTGATCCCGGACCGGGGGAGAGGTCCCCTACTAGCCCAGTGCGACTTAAATTCCACTACCTACCCTACTTATTAATTTCATTCTTATTCAATACTAGTAGGTTCTTTTGTGATTGTAGCAAACGACACTTTGAATCGGATATTATGTTCCTCATTTACATTAGTATATTTAAAAGCGAGCATTAAAGGGTTCGAATGCTTCCCGAAAAGTGATTCGGAATTAAGAAGCCATCAAAACATGCTGAAGCTATGGAACTTTCGTACATTGCAAGATATGAATGCGTAAAATAGTCTGAAAAAAATCATTCAACGTAATACTCATTTAACATTATGGCGTGTAGGGAGAAAGACGGGCCGACCCCAAATTATTTTCTGAATACGTGCTTCATTCTATGAGGAAATCAAATGAGAAGGCTCTTGCTTGTTGAAGTTTGCACGTGAGCAGGTCATACCTAAGGAACGCACTTATTTGAAATGAGGGGTTTTCTGCAAAATTGAATACAGAGTCAATACTCGAATCGAATTGGTTGTTCGTATTGAAAATTTACTCCCAAACGACGATGATTCAAATTAATTTTTAACCGGTATTTTTTCTTCTGTATTTGAATATGTTTGTACTCAAAAACCCTCATACTGTAGGTAGGTAATTGATTAACGTCGTGGGAAAAACAACGCGCTATTGGTTTCGGTCCGGGATCAATCCCCATGAGAAAGATCCGAAGACAACTCCACGTAATTTCGAACCACATTCAGGTTGATATTGGTATTTTAATTCATTTCGCACTGGAGCATCACAACGGACTATTCGTGACGGTCCGGGATCAAACCCGAAGGGAAAGAACCGAGGACACGTCATTTTGAACCACGGGCAGATAACCGGGTCACACCTTAGCTGGCACCCCACACTTCCACACCACACCAACATGAGGACAATAGAGGCCACGATAGATTTCATCAGTCCTCTTTGTCCACGACGATCTTCGGTTGGATTCGAACTCGCAACCTTCCAGTTGCTAATCCGCTGCTATTGCAACCATGTTACCGAAACCCTACTCGAAAAACAAACCATTTCGTCACGTTCAGAAAACCTATAGATTGGCGTCACGTTCAAGATACTTACAAAACACTACCGCCACCTATATTTAACCTGACAGAAAATGTCTCATACTTTAACTGTTTAATATCTAACGGGCCTGGGCCGCGTTGTTCGAATCCAGCCAAACACCGTCGTGTACAAAGGGGGCTGGTGCACGATAAATCTGTCGTGTCCTCACGTTGGCGTGGTGTGGAAGTTTGGAGAATGGGCCTCGTGTTGCCTTGTCATCTGACCGTGGTTCAAAATTACGTGGTGTTGTCCTCCTTTACGTGGATCTTTTCCTTTGGGATTGATTCCGGACCGTCGCCGGGCCGCGGTGGCCCGGTTGGAAGAGCAACGGACTTGCAACCGAAGGGTTGCGAGTTCGAATCCAGCCAAACACTGTCGTGTACAAAGGGGGCTGGTGCACGTTAAATCTGTCGTGGCCTCAAATGTCCTCACGTTGGCGTGGTGTGGAAGTTTGGAGAGTGGGGTGCCAGCTCAGGTGTTGCCTCGTCATCTGACCGTGGTTCAAAATTACGTGGTGTTGTCCTCGGATCTTTCCCTTTGGGATTGATCCCGGACCGTCACCAATAGCCCATTGTGTTGCTCCAGTGTGACGTTAATTGAAAATACCAATACCAAATACCAATACCGATTATAATACCTACCTACCTCTAGTCTGAAGGCAGTTTTGAAATTGTTTCTTGCTCCCGAGATTTGGCATCAAAATTTGGATGCTTCTTGCAGTTGGCACCATTTGGCGTACCTTCCACATGGAAGTTTCGATTAGTTGGGGGATAGTACTGACATGGAACGCTTGGATTCTGTCCTCGTTGCTGTCGTGTCTGTTTAGCATCGGTTTCACTCAAGGTAAATTCCTTTTGTCGTAAATATACTTCGGAAAACCTAACCGATAGGTGCAGAACTTTTGCTCACAAACACTTTTTAATTCAATTGAATCTTGAGTGTCATTTTTTACAAATACTGAGGTGTCTACTGAATCGACGTATGGTTAATTTTGAAATGCGTCTTTCTTTTAAATGTCTCATGGCGCAATATTAGTCTCATGCAATTCTATGAAATAACGAATTGTTTTGCATAAGTGAGTTAACCCCTTGGGTATATTTGAGGACTGAGACTCGTCATGCACTTGTCTTGCCTTAGTTACGGATGACGAGTCTATTTCGTCTAGTTAAAACTAGGATATACTAGTGCCTTTATATACTATTCCGCGCATCACCAAATTAAATCCTTTCCAGACGCAAGAATTTTTTCAAATAAATCTGTACCCAAGGGGTTAATACACAGCTCACTAAACCGGATAAAATGTTCGAGGCCGATTATTGATTTAAAACCTAAAGTTTAAAGAGTTTGTCACATTTGATTTTGCCTTCTATTTGGCAGCCCGTTATTGCGCTTTATGGGTTGAAGTTTTTCATCTTTTCAATGGGCCGCGGTATCCCGGTCGGTAGAGTGGGTCTAATCCAATCCACCGGCTGTAACATCCCGATGGTTAGGATTTTTAGAAGCCAACAGATTCTAGGTTCGAATCCGGTCTTTGCGTGGCTGTTCGTAGCGCTTCGGAACCTTTTGAGTAGTAGGTCCCTTGAGAAGCAAAAACTGACCGTAGAGCAACAAACCTGAGTGAGAGGGAGTAATGAAGAGAGAAAAGGGAAATCTTTAATCTTGGCGTTTGTTCCTTGTTTTTATTTGTACACTCTTCATTTATTCGTCAATTTCCTTGTGGACTTATTTTGTATCGGTTTCTTCCTTTCGCTGGGGGCCGCGGTAGCCCTGTTGGAAGAGTAACGAATCCAACCATCGTCGTGCATGCGTGGGCTGGTGTACGTTAAATCTGTCGTGGCCTCAAATGTCCTCACATTGGCGTGGTGTGGAAGTTTGGAGAGCGGGGTGCCAGCTCAAGTGCTGATTTGGTCATCTGAACGTGATTCAAAACGTATTGTCCTCGCATCTTTCCCAACGGGAATTTTGATATTGTATGTCTTCTGCCTGGCGTAGCATGGCCAAATGTGGCCTTGAGCCATAAAACCTCACAACCAACCCAAAGGGATGGATCCCGTACCGTCGCAAATAGCACGTTTAGTTGCTCCAGTGGGCGTTAATTCAACTACCTACCAACATTTTGATTGGAGAGTACAAGAGAAGGGTCGAGTTCATCGGTAATTATATTTCCCTGAGAATCCATTGTGCAATTCAGTTTTTAGTGATTTTAGTAGCGATGCACGCAAAACGTTTTAAATGAATAGAAAAACTTTTCAATTTCAAATAATTAAAAATAAAGCTAAAACTAAACGTTCTATTATAAACGTACAGTTAAAGATATTTTTCTGTTTTATTTTTCTTGCTTGATGGTGCGAAATTTTTAAGGTGAATTGGATATAATTCCACTTAAGATATTTACAAACGAGTTCCCCTAATGTGAATTAACTCTGCGCCCATTTTGTAAAACCATCATTATTATTTTAAAAGTACTTAATTTCCCAGTGCAATGTTCCCTGGGTGTATTTCTCTCTTCGGTGTCTTTAAACTTTCACTGTGTATGTGTCAATTATTTGATATTGTATACCTTGTGTCAATTACTTGATATTGTATTGTGTCTGGCACAGCATGGCCAAATATGGCCCTTGAGCCATAAAACCCCAAAACCAACTCCTTGCAATGTGTTTGAATAATAAAGAAAAGTCCTCACTGCATATTGATACTTATTTAGACATTGCATCCGGAAGACTTCTTGCGAAACGATATTGGCTCCCAAATAACTTGTAAGGTGAGAGTAAATTATTGTGAGATTCCGACTTAATGTTGATCATCAATATCCTAGAAGAACTCTTCATATAGACTCAAATAGTATTGAAGCGCAAATCAAAAATTTAATTAAAAATAAGCTATTTTACCAGAACTAAACGTTTCTCATTTTAGTCAGTATCTTAGAACTACTAAATGAGCTATGAAGCTTGAAATTAAATCAAAACAATAAATATAATATTTTTACACTTTTCATATTTAAGGTGAAAGTATTGTGGCAGTCTGGAAAAAATGCTATAAGTATGCAAATTTCTAAGAACTATCGTCATCTGACCGTGGTCCAAAATTACGTGTTGTCCTCGATCTTTCCCTTCGGGTTTGATCCCGGACCGTCACCAATAGCTCGTTGTAATGCTCCAGTTAATTTGAATACCAACCAATAACTATCGATTAAAGTATACTTTAAACACAAATTGGTGATTTGAAGTAGTCGCGACAAATTTGGATGAAAAGGTCCGAAAAAGTGAAGTCTCGTGTTAATCCCTGGTTCAGCAAATCCACGGGGTCAGTTAAATCAGGGAATATCCAAGAACAGTATCAACAAAACACGAACTAAATGATCCACTGATTAAAGCGATAAGCTCCTATCTCGACCACGTGACGTTGTTTACATTTCATATGAAGAGCCTGGATCTAAAAACATACCCATTCTGGCCTAATACTTCGTCGGCAGAATTGAATTCTGATTACTTTTTCTCTTCAGAATTGGTGTTGAGGCAGAGTGATGTATAACTTGCATTGGTCATTTTTCTTTTATACATAATAAAGAAAGCCTTTTTGTTTTGCGACGAATTTGCATCTGGTCGATGCAGCTGCATGTTTACGAATCGACTATTCCGATCTATTTATTCCTAGAGATTCCGACAGCCGATAACATCAGTTTTATCACATGAATAAATTTTATAAATTCAGTACCAATCTCAGCTACCAAACGTAGTATTTGAGAATCCTGTCAGAATTCTGTCGTTTAGGCCGCGTTCACGTGGACTTTTTCCAACGTGCGTTTGATAAGAATTTTCGAGCGACCATGTCAACAGCACTTGTGCTCTTTTCGAGGTCAGTTTCTGTTATGCATTGAATTGTGTTTTTTATTCTCCTAAACCAAGTTTCTATCTTTCGAATGATTAAAGATAGAGTCAAAATTTCAACGGATTTCAAATCAGCGTGAAATTATACGTCAGAACGATACCAAAACATGATTTTCTTTGAAAAAAATTATATTTTTGTCAATAGTCGCAATAATTATTTTTGCAGATATTCCTTTCATACTAAGCGTAAGAATTGCCGCAGATTGTTGAAGCGCCGAAGCTATCTAGCGCTTGGATTCTCGCGATTTCTGCATGTGAACACTCCAGTAGAACTCTACTTTGGCTACCCGCGTTTTTTGACGTAAAACGCGCGCTGGAAAACGCCTCATGTGAACGGAGCCTTAGCGTAGAATGGAGTGTCGTCCATTTTGTTTTGTTGACGGACGCGCATCAGTGAACCCTCAATCGAGTGTTGTACTCCGATTTCGGGAGATCCAAATTGAGCAGACTGCAATTTAAATCTCGGATCGGGCTTCGTGAATACGGTGGATCAAAGTTAATCCGAGACTTAATTCGTACTTATGAATTGCCAGGTCCCTAAACAAAATAATAATATCCAATAGGATGCATGTTAACTTAACCCCCCATTTAAGTATACATAAAAACACTTTCAAAAGACGCAGTTGAAAACTGGAGTATTCCGATTGCAAAGACCGACGTCATAATACTTCAAATACAAGTGCAATCTTAGAAAGGTGTGAGATCCAATAGATTCAAATAGAAATATCTAACATAAGTATTTTAAAATCGCAGTGGAGCAACACAACGGGCTATTGGCGACGGTCAGGGATCAAACCCGGGGCATCGTGGCTCAGTGTGTATTGTTGACGTGTACAACTATTTATCGTACTTCGATTTCTGACGAACCGCCAAATCAACCCTTATCAAAGTGATCAAAGGTAAACGGCGTAAAAGATATGCCCACCTGTCATCTGGGGCCGTCGGGGATCAGTGCTCACCACGCTAGCAACCTTCGAGTTGTAAGCGGCGCGGGCTGCGGTGGCCCAGTTGGAAGAGTAATGGTTTAGCAACCGGAGGGTTGCGAGTTCGAATCCAGCCAAAACACCGTCGTGTACAAAGGGGGCTGATGCACGTAAAATCTGACGTGCCCTCAAATGCCCTCACGTTGGCGTGGTGTGGAAGTTTGGAGAGTGGGTGCCAGCTCAGGTGTTGCCTCGTCATCTGACCGTGGTTCAAAATTACGTGGTGTTGTCCTCGAATCTCCCTTTGAGATTGATACCGGACCATCACCAATAGCCTGTTGCGTTGCTCCAGTGTGACGTTAATTAAAATATCTACCATCCTTTACGCTATTACTCGACTCTCGTGTTTGGCGCTGCTTGGTCAAATAGGGTTTCTTCCACCATAAAAACCAATTAAACTTAATTTTTTGTTACATAAAATATCGTAGAACAATATTTATGATCTACTTCTAGTAATCTAGTTTCTGTATCTTTGTTCGTAATGAAAATAGAGGTCGAAAAAGTATTGGGGGACACTCAAGTTTAAAGAAGTTTTTAAAACCGTTAATGATAAAATTAATATTTTTGAGGATGTAATTTACAATTTGGTGACTTATCGATCAATTTGATTTTTATTTTGAATGATTTTCCCAAATCTGTAGTTCTGTTTTCGCCCTTCTGCAAGGAGTTATTCTGAAAGATAATTTTCATTGCAAATTTTAAATGTCAATTCTATATTGCAAATTGTACTGACTTGCTCAAAATTTTAATTACCATCACAAGGAATACTCCCTTTTTGGTTTAAACCATTTTAATGAACTCACAGACACAGTACAAACACGACACACAACATAAATAGAAAAGGTAGTATATATCAAAATCCACACATCTCAGTCTCGATCACTCTCCAAAAAACACAACCCACACGTCTCTCGCCACACTCGTTCTTAACTCTTTCCTTTCTCAAAGTCCTTCTGGGCATGCGCAAGAGCGCCATCTATCTTAGTCTGAAGTCTTTACAGACTTATAAACTCCTCCCCACAAGGAGGAAACTTTTCTCGAAGAATGAGGGAAAAGTTTTGATGACTCCACTGCCTGAAAAAGTATCCAGATAGGTGCAGTCATTGGAAAAGTTCAAGAGTTCAAGTACACAAAATACACTGCACATGTACCAGATTATAGCAATCAGTGCCTTGAACTCAAAAATATTATACAAAAAATTATATACTTATTAAAAATTTAGGAAAACAATTTACACTAATGATAAGAAAAATTTAAAATTTTCACACATAATACAAATATCAAAATAAACAATAAACTTACTAATATAAAATAAAAGGATATGAGGTTTATGGGATGCGATTTAATGAATCAGCATTTTGATGCTGTTTCCCCCTCTTATGGACAACCTCATAATTGAATGGCTGCAGGATCAAAGCCCAACGTAAAAGTCTAGGGTTGGTTCCCGTATTTTTGTCCAGCGGGATTATGGTCCGTCTGGATGATGAACTTCTGGTGTCCATCCAAATAACATCGCAGCTTTTGGATGGCGAACACGATAGCTGCGCACTCTCTCTCGATGGTACTGTACTTTTGTTCTGCATTTGAGAACTTCCGACTCAAGTACATGACAGGATGTTCCTCACCAATGTCATTAATTTGGGACAAAACGATGCCAATCCCAAGATTTGACGCGTCACATTGGACGAGAAACTGTCTCGAGAAATCTGGACTGTACAACACCGGATTCTCCGACAACCGTTTCTTTAAATTGTCAAACGCCTCTTGACAAGCATCAGTCCATATGACAGCAGCACGACGATTTTTTTCTTTTCAGCAGATCTGTAATTGGTGCTGAGAGGACTGAAAAGTCAGGAATGTATTTTCGATAATACCCCGCAAGTCCTAAGAAAGATCGGATCTGCGTCTTAGTCGCAGGGGTCGGAAAGTCCTTTACAGTTTGGATCTTCAATTCTCCAGGTGTTCTCTGGCCCTGACCAACCAAGTGCCCAAGATACTTTACGTACGCACGAGCAAACTGGCACTTAGAAGGCTTGATGTGCAGATGAGCTGCATTCATCTTTTCTAAGACGGTTTTCAAATGTTGTAAATGATCTTCCCAACTTAGGGAATAGATGGCTACATCATCCAAGTAAGGGCATGCAAATTCTCCACAGTCTTTCAACAGTTCGGCCATCAAACGACTAAAGTCATAAGGGGCATTTTTCAAACCGAATGGCAATCTCAACGGTCGAAATGTCCCAAAACTGGTTACAAAAGCTGAATATCTTTGGGCTCGTTTACTCAGAGGTATTTGCCAATAACCTCGGGTCAAATCTAGAACGGTGATATACTTGGCAGCTGACACTTTTTCAACAAGCTGCTCAATGTTTGGCAGAGGAAAGTACTGGGTTCTAGTGACCTTGTTGAGTCTTCGATAGTCGATGCACGGTCTTGCATCCTTTCCTGGTACTTCTACCAGAATAAGAGGAGAAGTAAAATCAGATTCTCCTGGCTCAATGACTTTGAGCGACAGCATCTTCTCCACTTCCATCTTCAAAATTTCTGTTTGGCGTGGAGACATCTTGTAAGGTTTGGCACAGATGGGCCTCTCAGATTCAAGCTCAATGTCATGTTCAGTAAGATCAGTACACCCCGGCTGGTTTGAGAATGAGCTAGAGTATTTTGATAGCAACTCTCTCAGCTGCTCCTTCTGATCTTCTGACAAGCGACCATTTTGTTCTATGTCTTGCCAAATTTGTGTCATTTCCGAGACTTCAGGCTTCTGCTCGAGACTTGGAATGTCCTCCTCGTTGTCACAGTTCCTAATCTCTTTTAGACAGATTAAATTCACATTTTCGGGTCTCTGGAAATACGACTTGAGCATGTTCACATGGTATTTGTCTTTTTCTGGAAACTGCACAATGTAGTTGGTTTCGGAAAGCTGTTTAACGACTTTCCCTGGGCCGATCCAATGAACTGCCATTTTGTTAGGCCTAGATGTAGCGACAACCAGCACAAGGTCGCCTTCACAAAATTTACGCTTCACAGCCTTGCGATCATACCATAGTTTTTGTTTGTCTTTGGCGTTCTCCATGTTTTGGACGGCTAATTCTTGACACCTTTTCATGCGGTTTAGTAGCTTGAAGACATATGATACTACGCTAGTCTTCTCTTCCTCGCTTTCCGTCAAGTTCTCGTACAGTAGAGTCATGGGAGTCCTCAAATTCTGTCCATGAACCAGCTCAGCTGGAGTATATCCAGTACTGTCATGAGTAACAACTCGTAGAGCAAACAGGGCATGAGGCAAGATTTTCTCCCAATCAGGTCCTGACTCCAGACACAGGACTCGAAGAATTCTCTTCAAAGTTCTATGTAGTCTCTCCACAGGATTGCTCTGGGGATGATGTACGGAACTTCGCACTACTTTAACTCCAAATTTCTCCAGGAACTCCGTTGTGAGTGCACTTGTAAACGACGTTCCTTGATCGCTTTGCAGCTCCCTCGGGAAACCCATCCGACTAAAGATTTGCAGGAAACTATCGACCACGGTTGAAGAACTAAGATTTGGGACAGGAACTGCATCGGGATATTTGGAAGACATGCAAATTGCAGTGATGAGATACCGGTTTCCAGATGGTGTAGTAGGTAAAGGACCACAAGCATCCACATTAATCTTTGTGAAGATCTCCGAGATGACAGGAACGATCTTCATGGGTGCCTTCTTCTTATCCCGAGGTTTCCCGACTCGCTGACATTGGTCACAAGATCTGACAAATTCTTCAACATCTTTGTAACAATTCGGCCAAAAAAAAAGTTTTAAAAAGAGCATCTTTAGTCTTGGTCACTCCTAAGTGAGCCGCTGTTCCTTCATGAGACAGTTTCTTTAATTGGTCCCGAAACTTCTCTGGAACAATCAGCAGTTTTCTCTGCGTACCATCCTTGTCACTTTTCAGATAGAACAGCATTTGATTAACGATTGCATACTTGGTTTCCTTTGCTAACTCCTCAGCTTCTAGGAAAAGTGGTTTCAACTCTTTACTCTTGCGCTGCTCTTCGACAAAATCATTCCGTGAGGCTTTAATCAGATCTGGAAGTGAGGCTTCTTCCGCCATAGGCAATACCTCTCCGTCTTCCTCTGTTAACACGGTACTGTCATTCTCTTCTCCAGGACTCGACTCAACTGGATACTCTTCAACTTCGGCTGTCAAAAGACTTTTCTGAGCTCTCGTCTGAACTGCATTAATAACTTGGATCTCCAGCTCCTTATCTTTTTTCATACTCTCGATCAGAGCAACGGTTTTGTTACTTAGTAGGTAATGCTCTTGATCCAGAAAACTGTCTCTTACAGCAGCTTTCGTAAGGACATGTCCCAATTCGCAGTTCAAATCAACTTCTGCAATGGGCAAGCAGACCGGGCTGTCTACTAATGGAGAAGCGAGCCACACATGCTCACCTGTGTACATATGTGGTTTGATAAATTTTCTGGGAATAAGATCGATGCTGGCACCAGTATCTCTCAAGATAGACATTTGGGCTCCATTTACTGTCCCAGCACTAGTATAAGGAGACATCAACTCAGGCACGTGTCTTCCAAAGACTTCATTGGCAGCTACTACTTCAGATCTCTTGAGCTTCGGGCATTGGGGTCTCAGATGTGATAACGAACCGCATTCATAGCATCGGAGCTGTCTTCTCTTTTCAAACTCTCTTTCACGGTTTTCGTTGCTTGCGGGTTCGGTTTTGACCGGATGTTTGTTCTTGTCATCCTTGAATGGTACTTTGGGTCTACTTCCACTAAAATGTCCCTTTGAACCTTGATAGCCATACTTCTTTGGAAATTCCTTCTTCCTGAAACTCTGCCTGATGGTTTCGTACTCCTCGATCACTTCTGCCAATTCAAAAGGTGTCTTCAACTTCATCCATTTGTCAAGAAAATGCTCCTTGATTTGATCTGGTACACGATACTTCAATTGCTCGGCAACGATTAAATCTTTTAGTTGCTGAAAGGTTTCAATTTCCAATTCAGCAAGCCATTCAGTGAAGTAGCTGTACAGTTCATGAGCATAATTTCTCCATGTTTTCTCTGCTGTTTTCTGATGTCTGTAGAAACACTGTTTCAATTTTTCAGCGTTCATTTTGTATCGTTTCAGAATGAGATCTTTCACAACATCATAATTGTTGGCCACTTCAGGAGGTTCTCGGGCAAGCATGTTAGATAACTCGGCTGGCAAAACGGCCAGCAAATAAGCCACCCAGTCCTCCTTCGGCACTCGAGCCATCTCTGCTTTCCTCTCGAAATTGATCAAATACAATCCCATTTCATCCCCTTTTTCGTCAAATTTGGGAGTGATTTGGGTAAGTTGGATTTTTCTGTTTCTATCCGCCCCATTTTCAGATTCCTCTTCAGACCGGCGAAATTCCTTCTGAGCCATTTCTAGTTTTTTAATTTCGAGTTCATGTTGTCTGACCCTTTCCCGCTCTTGTCGTTCTTCTTCTTGCCTAGCTAATTCTTCCTCACGAATTTTTTTTTTTGTCTAGCTAATTCTTCCTCACGAATTTTTTCTTGTCTAGCTAATTCTTCCTCTTTCAGTCTATCTTTTATGACTCGTTCCATGATTATCGTTACCTCCTCCCGATCGAAATTTGGGCTTTTTAAAATTATTTGTTTAATATCCGCAACCTTGCACGAAGTTGGTACCTTCTCACCAATTTCTTCCGCAACAGCAATTAAGTCCTGCTTTCTACCAATTGCAAGAAATGCCATGATTAAGGGCCAGGGGAAACACTATCAAAAACCTCTATTAAGGTATTAAATTCCAACAGAATTCACAAGACTTTATCAAAGAATTAAATTCGCTAATTCTACGTTACAACTTTCTTACCGAACAACCAAAAATCAATAGAAATAATTTTCGAACACATAAACAAATTAAAATTTTCATTCATTAAAACAATATCTTTTTTAAAGATGTTTTCAAATTGAGAAGAAAATAAACAGTTAAAGAAAAGTTCAACTAAAGAACAGCTGTTTTGAAAATAATACTACAATTAAAATACAATTCAGAATATAAACTCAACTTTCCTGTCTAATCAAGAAAAGGTATTTTCAGTTCAAAAGAATTCCCTTTTCTCTATGAACAATTGATTCACACTCAGAAGCATAAATGCACACACAAAAATATAAAACAGAATATCATTCTTTTCCTTTTCTTTTTTTTCGTCAACAAACACAGGAAGTGAATAATTCAAATCCACACTTTCAGATTATTTTTTTTTTCGAGTTCTTTTTCTGAACACAAAATGGTCTCACATTTGCCAAATTAGTTACACAAAGCAATTTCAAATTACTAACAAAAATTTCCTTAAGTACACAAGTTAGACATTCAAAATTCCGCAAAATAAATAAACAATTCTAAGGGGTTTCTTAGTCATTTAAATGAGCAACAAATGAAAATGACAATTTCAAAACACTCCAAAACTCTTTTAAATGAATTTCCGATTCATTCAGAAATATAACAAAATATTTTCCAAAGCAAAATAACCCAAGACGCACTAAATATTGAAAATTCTAGGCATTTGGTGCTGTTGACAACACTCATCAAAAAGAATTATACTTGTAATTCAAACTATATACTTCTACACCAAATTTTTAATTCTATTTTGAATCATACAACAGAATCAAATCAAATTTTAACAACACTTCAATTGTCATCAGATAGCATCATACAAAAGAACACAAAACAAACTAGGCTATCTCAATTTAAAATTTTAAAATAATTCTCTTTTCTCAGAAAACAAAACTCAAACTGACCATTTGAATAGTTCTAATTCTAACCATTCAGAACAGAAAATTATTTTTTTATATACCACATGAGTGTCCTAATTTTTTTTTTTTTTTACAATCAAACAAAATTTTAACTATATCAGTCTAGCTAAAATAAGAATAGTTTTGCAAATCAACAGAATAAATTTGCCTTTCAAAATCAGACAAAATTTTAACTATATCAACCTAGTTAAAATAAGAACACTTTTCAAAATTACCACTCCATTTTACCAAACAAAATTTTAACTATATCAGCCTAGTTAAAATAAGAACACTTGCAAAATTACAACTACCTTTCACCAAACAAAGTTTTAACTATATCAGCCTAGTTAAAATAAGAACACTTTTGAAAATTATCACTCCTTTTACCAAACAAAATTTTAACTATATCAGCCTAGTTAAAATAAGAGAGCATTTTTGCATATTACAACTGCCTTTTACAAAACCAAAACTGCATGAAACCAAAACAACGATTCTTCAATGAACCAAAACTCAACATGCAAAACTTTACAAATTACAATTAAAAAGGCACTGTTGCTAATGAAATCTGGTACTCACCCAATAATTTGCACTGGAGATATCAGCAATACCAGGATCGTATCCAAACGGCTGCCACCATTTCTTCGTCGTCTGTACTGACTTGCTCAAAATTTTAATTACCATCACAAGGAATACTCCCTTTTTGGTTTAAACCATTTTAATGAACTCACAGACACAGTACAAACACGACACACAACATAAATAGAAAAGGTAGTATATATCAAAATCCACACATCTCAGTCTCGATCACTCTCCAAAAAACACAACCCACACGTCTCTCGCCACACTCGTTCTTAACTCTTTCCTTTCTCAAAGTCCTTCTGGGCATGCGCAAGAGCGCCATCTATCTTAGTCTGAAGTCTTTACAAAATAATCCCGATTATTTTCAATGGGATTGAAGTCTGGATTTTGTGCAGTTACGTTAACTTTCGACTGGTGTAAGGCTTTATCCTGATAAAGTTTAAAATTTGACAATTTTTAGCACTTTCCTTTACCTCTTTAGTTAACTTTTCTTTCAGAACATTAAATATATTAATTTCACCCTTTTACAGTCAACCACTTACAGTGGGATTAAAGTGTTCGTGAGCTTAGTGGACTTCTATCACTTAAAAATATGGATTAAGTATTCATCTATAAATATAATCGAGTTAAAGTTCTCGAATGTACTTAAGGAGCCATCGTGGCTCAGTGGGTATTTCCACTACGCTAGCAACCTTCGAGTTATAGGCGGAGCAGATTCGATTCCTGTCAGGTGCATTCCTCCCTGGGTGTATTTCTCTTGTGTCAGCAAAACTTTCATTGATCAGCATGGCCAAATATGGCCCTTGCGCCGTAAAACCCCCAACCAATCAATCTCGAATGTGATTAATGTCAGCGTGTTCTCTTTTCTCTGAAAGGTGAAGGTCGAAATTTCTCACAAATTAGCATTAGACCTTTTTAAGTATTCGTTGAGCTTCAAAATTCAATTTAACTTGTCTGGATATAAGGAATATCACATTCATATTCACTCTTCACATTCACTGATGAACTTTTCACGCCCAGTTCGTGGTTTGTTTACAATTGGATTTGTTTTGTGATACTTGAAAGTCATATTTCGGCTAGTGTAGACTTGCATTCAACATTTTACTGATATTTCTCAGATTTCCCACCATTCCAAGGAAAAAGTGTTTCTAAGATCGAAAGAAATTGTCCATTTTCTGGGACCAATTCCAAATTACGTCGTGAATACTCGAAATTACAAAATTTTGTATTTAAAGTATCTTTTAAAGTATAGTTTAATCGATAGTTCTTGGAGATTTGTCTACTTGGAATTTTTTCCAGATTGTCCCGCTTGGACAAACCTGGCCTTTGTGCCATAAAAATTCAATCAATCAGATTGTCCCAATAGTTTTTGGCCACTGAATACGAAAAGTGTAAAAATATTGCATTTAAAAGGACTTTGATTTAATTTTAAGCTTAATTTAGTACAGTTGTAATATACTGAATAAAATGAGAAACGATTAGTTGGTGTAAAATACGTGTTTGAATATTCTGTGCCCCGATACTTTTGAGTCACTAGCTACATTAAACAGCTTATTTAATTAAACATTAAACTACATTAAACAGCTAATGCCTCTTTAGATGAAGTATAGAACATTTTTAAAAAATGCTAGGATAGACATTTTAAACTAACTAAACACTGACAGAATGCTATGAAAAAAGACAAAAAAACTTTTATTTAAAAACTACGTAATTTGACATTTTACAAATAATGGACTAGTTGTCATTCTATGTATCCTTTAATCCGTAGTGACCTCGTATGTCTTCACGTTGTGGTATGGAAGTAGAATGCCAGCTCAGGTGTGACCTCATCTGACCGTGATTCAAAATGACGTGGTATCCTCGGATCATTACCTTGTGGATTGGACCCGGACCATCGCCAATAGCCCGTTTTGCTCCAGTGCGTCGTTTTTTGCCCTCTGAGAGGAGTGATATATCTGCTACAAGATACGTAACTTAATGAACGTGATATGTAACTTATTAGCACAGTGAAATGAAATAAATTGTAATGCAATCTAATTCAAATGCGTTTAAAAATTTATTTTAAACGCACGTTATTCTAAAGCAATTGTTTTTAGGAGACGTTGTAATTTTTTGGTAAAAGTAGCCAGGGACCAAACAAAAACTGCTATGGGTTACAGGTAATTAACCGATTTTTTTGAACGAATTCTTAATGTTGAAAAATCTTAAGCACATTTTTGCTACTCTTCTAAACTTGCTTTTGAATTGCCACTTGAGGTGTTTTCTGAAAAACACTGAAATATTCGTGACAATTTTTGATCATTCAGGTTTGATTCATTCCCACTTAAACGAAACATGGAAAAGAATTGAAAACTGCAAGATACGAATAACGAATCATCCATTTTTAAACTTTCGAAGTTATTTACTTCAAATGTGAATACTTATTATATTTATAGAAATTAGAGCCACCAAATAAATTAAAAGTTAAGGATTATTTCAAATGCATCGTGCATCAAAAGTGAAACATCGGCTTTTTAGGCAACAGCAATTTCGAAACTATTTTTTATCAAAAGTTTTAATGAATTAAAAAATAAGTTATTCAATGTTTGGTTTAATTGTTTTAATTCTGTTCCCTCTCCCACTGATAGACGGCCGGAACATGTTCATCCTGATTGCAGTAGTGACTTAACCATCAAAAGATCAGGATACCTCAACTACGAAAGTGAGTGGATCGGCTATTGACCTCATTTGTTGGGATTCCACTTTACCCATCCAGAGATTGGACTGTTCCATTGCCGGACATTCATCTGTTTCTGATGGTATTACGAGCGAAAATTCCTGATTCTATAAAGGGTGTTGTTGCTTCACGTGTCCAAAATTGTTCGTCGCAGTTCTGTATCGTATTATATTTAAGAATATGAATAAAATGCGATTCCAACCATTCTGGTGTTATTTTTTACTTTCAGTTTGATCTTTTCGTTTTACTCCGTCCACGCCCGTGAACTTGGCTACCGGAATGGGCTTTTGATTTACCTACATGTGCGCAGAATATATTGTCGTATGCAGTCCAAGCTGCTTTTGGTCAAAGTAGAGGATGAAAATATCGATGTCTAAGGTTGCCAATATTGCGATTACCAAAAAGGAGTAAAAGTGCTTTTTGGTGACCAACTGTAGTTCAGTAGGAGGAAAACCCTCGAGAATATTGACTGCTAACTACAGTTGGTCACCAAAAAGCATTTTTACTCCTTTTTGGTAATCGCAATATTGGCAACCTTAGACATCGATATTTTCATCCTCTACTTTGACCAAAAGCAGCTTGGACTGTCAGCCGACGATAAATTGGTGAATCAAAAGCCCATTCCGGTAGCCTACACGTGCGCAGTACAATATAGTCCACGCGCATGTTGATACGCACGGGCGTGGACCTAGAATCACAATTGCACCATGAAAAAAGAAAGCAAATTCAGAGCCAATAATTTATTCAAATCGAGTGGTTACACAAGTTTTAATCACGAATTAAGACAACTTTGAACATTATATGCGAGTGCTGTACTTGAAAACTTCATTTCAACGCTTTGCTGTCTTGAAAACCAACCATCCTATTTCGCCATCTTGTTCTTGGTAGCATTCCACTCTTGTCACCATCCATCTTAGTCACCCACTTGTTCGAGGCACCGTTGAACGAACTGAGAACAGAGGAATTTCGCCATTCAGTCCAATCCAGAGTACTGTTCAGAATTGTCAATAGGAAACACGCATTACAGGCATCGCAATATGAAGGGTGCCCAGCAGAGCACCATTTTGAACATTAAATGAGTCCTATTTCGTGGCTCGTCATCTGGCCATGGTTCAAAATTACGTGTTGTCCTCTAATCTTTGGATTCGATACCAGACAGTCGCCAAAAGCCCATTGTTGCTTCAGTGCAAAGTTAATTAAGGCACCTACCTATTTTGTGACTAGGCAGGTATTTAATTAACGTCGCATTGGAGACGGTCCGGGATCCATACGGAAGGGAAAGATCCGAGAACAATGTCTCGTCATTTTGAACCATCGTCAGATGACGTGGCAACACGTTATCTGGCACCCCACTCTCCAAGCTTCCACACCACGCTAACGTGAGGGCATTTGAGGCCACGATATTGAACGTGGACCAGCCCCCTTTGTACATGACGGTGTTTGGTTGGATTCGAACTCGCAATCCTCCGGTTGCTAATCAGTTACTCTTCCAAGCTACCGCTGCCCGACCTGTAAATAGGAAATGTGCATTATTAAGGGAACACAGCAAAGCACAATTTTAAACGTTAAGGGGATCCTACAGAGGCCGTTCGGACATTTTTGAATGAGCTGTAAAAAAATTGTATGCTACGAAAGAATTTTATTTTCAAGGCAGTTAAATAGTTAAAGTATAACTTATCGTCTGCTAACTCAGAGTTTTCACTTTCAAAATGGCGTCTTTAAATAAGCAATGGATGGAAGGCTATGTTTCCGCTCTTTCCGAAGAGAATTATTCAATTATTCAAAAACGCTGTAAAAGTCATGGTTTTTCGATATCTAAAGGTGCGATAAGTAATATTAATGAGAAAGGGAAAGTGGAAAAATACTTCCAAAAAAGAAAATATTTCTGAGACTATTTGTAAGGTAAGATCTTTAATTTTAAAAGAGAATCCGCCAAGTCAAGGGACTATAGCAAAGTGAACGTGAGAACTTTCTCTGAGAGATTTATGATTGTTACCGGTTTTGCATACAATGGAAAGATGCAAGATATACAATATCAAGTAATAGACATAGCATACAATGAAAGTTTTACTGACACAGAAGAGAAATGTACCCAGGGAGTTTGGCTGATTTGGGTTTAATGGCGAAAGGTCCAAAAGAGGACAAGCTGCGCCAAACACAAGACAAAATATAGCCCAATAAAAGCGCACATTTAAAAATGAAGTCCAAGACAAAGATAAAAGGTAAATTTAAAACATGTAAAATGTGTAGATGAGAATAAAAATATTTAAATAGTCAGACAAGAAAAACAAGATCATCTGAGGCATAACTAGTGAGACTGAAGAATTTAATTCACTTATGTACAAAATAAAAATGCATACATTTTCGAAAGTATGAAATTTAAACAGCCGAAGATTGAAAATCCGGACAAGTCAGAAGCGCTACACCACTAGAATGATTCTTTTTTAAATTATCTAATCTTGTGATATATCTTCTAATTTTTGCTCATACTGCTGGTGTTTAAAATGTTTCCTGCAGACCAATACATACAGGATGGCAACAAAGAATGCAACTGAATCGAACCTGCCCACCTACACTTCGAAAGTTGCTAGCAGTGGACATACCCACTGAGCCACAAATGAACTTGAAAAAATTTTATTTGAATATTTAAGATCACATGAAAAAAAGGTTTTTATTTAGCTAGAAAAGTTACACCAAACCAAAAACCGTCAGAAAACAAACACCAAAGGGTAGGTAGATATTTTTAATTAACGTCACACTGGAGCAACACGACGGGCTATTGCAAACACCAACGGGAAATGTTATACGTGAAAACAACAATCTAGTTTATCAGGCCACGAAAAAGGGCTTAGTTTTGGATGCAGACTTCCCAAATTATGCTGCAAAAAAAATCCAGATAAAATAATCTTGTTTTGAGCCGTCTTCCAAATGACGATGCTTCAAATAGACCACGAAACAACCATCTTTAGGCCGACATTTATTTAAGGAAGTTCCAAGCAAAGCGAGGAACTCATAGAAAAATCATACTTTGAGATAAATGCTTTAAGCTTCACGAATGACTGAAATGAACTTGAAAAAAATGTTATTTGAATATTTAAGATCTGATGAAAAAATGTTTTTATTTAGCTAGAAAAGTTTTAAGGGGTTTATAACATCTACCAATAAAGACATTTTTTCCTTCATTGCGTTCTCTTCCTCAACTAGTAAAACAAATTACATTTGCTCATAAACAGTTACACGAAATGATACAGTATATTTAAATTTTTCAGCCCCAAAACTATACTACATATATGCACTAACGCCAGGGCTACTGACTGGAATACGTGGTTTATAGCTTCAGACAAACCAAATTTTTGTAATTTTAAATCGATTGCTAATATTTTTTGCTTCCAATTTTAATTAGCGATGATTAATTTTTAAAATATAAAACAAGTTTTTATGACCAGAAATGTTGAACTAAATATCTCAAAACTAACTTAATACAAACGGCACAATTCCAAGTTTAAATAGTCCTTGAACTATAAAACTGTCCAAAACTTTTATAAATTTTCCAGAGGGCTGCGGTAGCCCAGTTGGAAGAGCATCAAATTACCAACCGGAAGGTTGCGAGTTCGAAACTCGGTCCAGTCAAACACTAATGCATGTTCGATTTGTCGTGGCCTACAATATCCTCACTTTGACGTGGTGTGGAAGTTTGGAGAGTAGTCAGCTCAGGGTGTTGCCTCGTCATCTGACCGTGGTTCAAACATGTGTTCCAGGCCTTCACCTCTCCGACTCACAAAACGGTGTAGAGCCTATTTAAGAAGAGGTGGGGTAAAAGACTCCCAACACTGAGAGGCCCAACAAGAAACCAAGCCTGCCACACATGGGGAGCACCACCTCTCCCTCTCTATGCGGCGTTTATTTCATACATTTTAGCACATAATAGTACCATGTGAGCTAGAACATCAAAGATATTGTACAGTTGAGGTACAAAATTTTGATATATACAAAATGCAATTGTACAATAAAAGCAAGTAAAAATAACGCAACATTATAATAGTACCATGTGGGCTAGAACATCAAAAATATTAAATAGGTATGGGACAGAATTTCGATATATACAGAAATGCAGAACAAAACATACACAAGATATACTGGGCTACTTCAGAAACACACAAAACATAACAAATAAATATTGTTGAATGTAGTAAGAATAAATATTATATAATGAAATGATAAACATTTAGTATATAATACTATGACAATGTATATACAAGACATCAATATATATATAGAATTAAACAGTTTAGTGCTTAATAATGACACAATTAATATACAATAAATAATAGTTAGGACAGTGAATATGATGTATCGCTATCACGTTCCGTAGTCTATTTGCTATTAATAAAGTTGGCGTTTGAGGTAAGGACATTTTTTGTCCATGCATCCATGGTTTGTATTGTATTTTGTGTTTAACGTTCAAGGCCGTGCAATTAGAGCCATTCTTTTCATTCAAACTTAAGAATCGTATGATTCTTGAGTGGCAGGAACACCACAATAAATCGGGGTCTGGTCTCCGGCTGAAGGAGTTCATGCCGGAGACCAGTACTGCCTCCCTCGTCACAAATAGCCTGAAAAGGTTTCATATTAGTTGTACTGACCTCTGCACCTGTGGGTTGGTGGGCGATGCAGACCACTATCTCTTCAGCTGCATTAACACAACAAAATACCACCTGAGAGAGCCATCGGCTTTGAACAAACCCGTATGGCTCTCCAGTGCGTTGAAAAATACCGCATCCATGGCTAGAATCAAGGCATGTATGCTGGCAGCTGGAGAGGTGGCTAATTGCCCGCCGCCCAGACTGAGTTCTTTGTGGCAGCTTGGCTTTCTGCGTTCCTCTCGCTGTTTTATTACGTATTTTAAGGTTTTATAAATATTACTCATTTCATTCAATTAATTCACCTATTTATATCCATAATCACCATTATTTAGTTCACATCTATCATATTTTAATTCTTAATTTCTTTTAAATATACTCATGTCGCTGTATATTATTTGTAATTTAATGTGTCGTCCCTGTAAACCGGTTATCTGTTACCGGTCGTCTATTATTTTGTATTATTCTTTTTATTCTTCATTATATTTATATAAATTGTCAATACGTCCTTGTAAACCGGTAACTTGATACCGGTCGTCCATTTCTCCTTATGTTATTGTCTGATATACGAGTTTTTTCGTTTGTTGTCGGCCCTGTTGGCCTAGTTTGTAATTCTTTTAATGTTCAATAAATGGTGGTGTCCTGGATGCTTGGGGCCGCACGTGGGGATCGACGGTGCTTTCCCGCCGGGGGGTCGGTTGACTCGGCGTCCTCTTTCGTGGTTGCGGTGGTGGTCAAACCCCGCTTCCCAAGCAAAAGCTCTAAGCCTTTTTTAGGCGAGCTGGGAGGCGGTGGGTCTGGAATTCTTTTCATTCCTTTTTAATTCTGAGTAATCCCAATCTAACATAGACAAAATCAATAAATTAATGGATCATTATTTTGGCAATAATAGCTCCCACCCCCAAATCTAAACTCAATAGTAATTAATGATGAAATTGATTCCGACTTGATACTTGTCAGAGGGGATTTGGAGCGTGTCCTGGGTTCCCTTAAAAATGGTAAGGCCCCGGGTCCCGATCAAATCGATTACGTGATTTGGAAGTTTGTAAGAGATAATTATATGGAGCTGCCTGCTTTTAATAATTGTTTTAAGTATTCTTACTTCCCAAGGTGCCTCAGGGGAATTGTTCGTTTTATTTTAAAACCGGGCATGGACCCCTCCTCCTGTGGCGCCTATAGGCCGATGTTTGTTATTCACGATGGGAAAGATTTTGGAGAGACTGTTCACACTTAAACTGAATATTTGGTCCTCCAATAAAAATATTTTAAATGACAGGCAGTATGACTTCAGGAAGCAGCGGTCTTGTGAAGAGGCAGTTCTAACAATAGATAAGATTAAAGGTAATAAGGTGTTGATCATACTGCCCTCACGATATCCTGGACATTAAGTCCGCCTTTGACAACATGGACTGGTTACCGCTGGTAGACATTCTTAATAGTTACAATATACCAAACAATTATATTAAATTTATTATTTATTATTTTAGATAGATATATAATTTATAACAGCGATAATTTAAATATAAAGAAAGTAATTATAAAGGGTTATCCACAGGGTTCTGTCCTTGCACCGTCCCAGTGGAATTTATATTTTAACAAGATATTAGAACTCAACTCAGACAATTTATATCCAGGCCTTCGCGGACGACCTTGCGTTAATTACAACAGGTCGGACGCGAAGGATCCTGGAATTGAATACTAATGCATCTTTAGATACGATTTCGAATCATTTAGGTTATCTGAAACTCACCTTGTCTGTCGGTAAGTGACAGTCAGTCATCTTTTCAAAAGATAAGAAACTCCTCAGGAATCCGATCTTTCGAGTTCAGGATGAAACGATCAGAATCACTAAGACCTTGCGGTACCTGGGGATGATAATAGACGAAGGGCTCACGTGGAGTGAGCACATAGCTACAATTCAAGATAGATGCTTGACTCTTGGGGATCCCGAGTTAAAGGAGGGGGCTGGGGAGTTAGTGCTCGGCTCCGTAAGTGTGGTATTTGACAGTAATAAAAAAAATAATTATCTATGGAGCCGGGGTTTGGGGAGGTCAATTAACAAAACAACAAGCACAAAAATTGGCAACAATCCAAAGACCTTTTTTGCTAAAAATCACTGGTGCGTCCCCCACTGACTCCCTAAATGTAATCTGTGGGATCCCCCACTTCACTTGACTCTGCTGACTCTTTACAAAAAATATCATGTTATCAGAAGGCGGCAACTCGATCCCGAGTTGCGGCTGTCGCTGGTAGAGATCGATTATAATAGCCAAACATTAATAGTTAACTCGAAGACAATTATTCAAAAATTCCCTCCAAATATTCAAAATTCTGACTATGATATATACACCGACGGCTCGGGTATCGGGGCCGCGGTGTGTATATTTAATGGTCAATACTTGATCGAAGCCCAAAAATTTAAACTTCAAAATTTTAACTGTCTTCCAGGCGGAATTAACCGCCATCTATTTGGCAATTAAATGGGCGATCAAGAATAATAAAAGAGCAAATGTTTTCAGCGATAGCCGTAGCTCAATTCAGGCCCTCTCATCAACAAAAAATAACTCTTGCTATCTACTAAATATAAAAAAAATTCCTCTTCTATAAATTCAATAGGCCTGAGCTGGGTTCGGGCTCACGTGGGGATATGGGATATGAAACAGCTGACCTTTATGCCAAGCGGCCGATGGTGTGGTGTTGAATGTCCCGGCGCCTGTTTCATACATTAAAAGAATTCTCAAGCGCTATACACTTGAGAGGTGGCAGGCCCACTTCAATAATTCTCGAAAAGGGATCAAGTTCCGGGATTTCCATCCAAACATGTCGTATGATCACCTCGCCGTCGACCGGCGCCTCATGGTATGTCACCTTCATGGTCCGTTCTTGGCGTACCTCCGCAGGTTCAGGCTCAAACATACAGATATTTGTATATGTGGGGAGGTTGGCGACGCCGACCATCATCTCTTCGGCTGTCCACACACCGAGCAATTCCACATAAGGAAACCGAAAGAGGAATTTAAACAAAGATGGTTCCACGAGGTGGTTAACAATAAGATATGTTATAGAATCTCTCAGGTGTGTTGTGGCTGCAGGGGAGGTGGCGGACCGTGTCGCCACGCCCCACATTTGATATTCCGTCTTCATTTTAGAGTAGGCTAGGGGTTAGTACCCTGCCTAATTTTAAATTTTTAAATCTTCATTTTTACTCCTTGACAATCTCACGTTTCATGTTCATTACCTCATAAATTATTTATACATGTTCATCATTCTCATATTCATTGTAAATTGCATCATGTGATTTTATTTTTCGTGTGTTTGTTCGTTCGCCTTTGATGTTCCTTTCTTTAACTGTTATGGGTTTTTTTGTTCTATTTTGGGCGCCTAATATAAGCCCCTTTTTCTTTTCTTGGACGCCTAGTATTGAGACCGTTAAGTTGAATTTGGTGATTCTTTGATATGCATATATTTTCTGGGATTCGAGCATTCAATTTACTGTACTTTTCGGATTCGAACATTTGTATTTATCAGGGACTCGAGCTTTACACCTATTTACACGCACACAAGTTGGCACACCGCATTAAATATATTATGTTGCGGTGCAGATTGTGTGCTCGGTCACTGTAGTTCCGAGTTCAATGATTTATTCTTTTATTTATGTTATTTTTGTGCTGTGTTTTGGATGTTTGTTGTTTTCGTTGGCCCTGTTTGGGCCAGTGTATCCTTTCTTTTGGATTCGATAAATGCTATCTCGTGGGGTTGGGTTTCCCCTTGGCCCCTTTCGTGAATCCCTCTCCCCCTGGGTCACTAAAACGACTCTAAACTACTGGTGAGTCGACCCAGGGAGGGTCTATAATTCTTTTTTTTCATTGGTACAAGATTTTGTGATATGATCTTTCCCCATGATAAACAAATATTTTTGTTAGAACACTTGGATACGGTGTGGCCAAACTGGCCACACCCGTTACATTGTCTAATGCTATGAAAATCGTCCAGACGGACTGACAACCTATGAAGAGAAACTTGGTGGTCATGACCCTTTGGTATATTGATTGGGTTTAAGGTAGCCACCCAGTGATTGCAACGGGCGGCGGGAATTTTGAAGTCGATTTTAATGTTATTCACCTCTCCGAGGATATCATTTTTAAGCAGGAGGGCGTGTGGTAAATCAGCACCTTCAATTTCGAAGGGATTCCCTTCGAGATTTATCCCAGACCGTCCCAATAGCCCGTTGTGTTGCTCCAGTGCGGCGTTAATTAATTGCCTACCTACGATGGTACGGAGAATTTTCTAATCTTAAGCCTCGTACTCAGTAGAGTAACTTGTAATAACCCAGCTTCAAACGCGGACAATACGTCATCTTCTGTAACACTCGAGCTGTCAAATTCAGTGTTCTCTGGTAGTTGAATTAACGCCACACTGGAACAACACAACGGCCTATTGGTGACAAATCCGAAGGGAAAGATCCGAGAACACCACGTAATCTCGAACCACGGTCTGATGATGAGGCAATGGCTGAGCTGGCATCCCACTCTCTAAACTTCCACACCACGCCGACGTGAACATTTGAGGCCACGACAGATTTGATCGTGCACCAGCCCACTTTGTACACGACGGTCTTTGGTTCGATTCGAACTCGCAACCCTTCGGTTGCCAGTCCGTTACCCTTCCAACCGGGCTACCGCGACCCTACTTTGCACCCCAGAAAGTGGGGTGCTGCATCCCCAAAATGAATTTTAAATACTTTTTGTAAAAATCTAATTTCTTGAAAAATTAAATTTTCAAGTATTACTATCGGTATAGGAATGCATTTGTCATTCACTGTAAGTCAAGTAATGAAATGAAAAACTACATTCAGGGACATTTTTATTTAAAGTCCATTCTTTTGTAATGAAAGAACTTGAAAATTCAAAAGTAAACTAACCTTTCAAATAGTATTCGACTGGTACCAAAGGTAAACACTTCAGCAGCAACTACGAGCACCCTACTCACCGTCGTCTAATTCAAACTTCAACGTGCCAGGTAACACCGAAGGCACCGTTGCCAAGTGAGTGATGCTAAATGAAAGGGGGGGGGGAAATTTCAATTAACGTCACACTGGAGCAACACAATGGGCTATTGGTGGCGGTCCGGGATCAATCCCAAAGGGAAAGATTCGAGGACAACACCACGTAATTTTGAACCACGGTCAGATGACGAGGCAACACCTGAGCTGGCACCCCACTCTCCAAACTTCCACACCACGCCAAGCTAAATGAAAGAGGGGCCTCGGTTGCCCTGTTGGAAGAGTAATGAATTAGCAACGGGGGGTTGCGAGTTCGAATCCAACCAAGACCGTCGTGTACAAAGGGGCTGGTGCACAGTAGATCTGTCGGGGCCTCAAATGTCCTCACCTTGGAGTGGTATGGAAGTTTGGAGAGTGGGGTGCCAGCTCAGGTGTTGCCTCGTCATCTGCATCCTCGTCATCGTTCAAAATGACGTGGTGTTGTTCTCGGATCTCTCTCTTTGGGACTGATCCCGGACCGTAACCAATAGCCCGTTATGTTGCTCAAAGTGTGACGTTAATTAAGATACCTACCTACCCTTTGAAATAAAGGGCCACGGTAGCCCGTTGGAAGAGTAACTGATTAGCAACCGGAAGGTTGCGAGTTGGAATCCGACCAAAGACCGTTGTTTATAAAGGGAGCTGGTGCCCGTTAAATCTGTCGGGCCTCCAATGTCCTCACGTTGGCGTGGAAGTATGGAGAGTGGGGTGCAAGCTCATCTCGTCATCTGGTTCAAAATGACGTGTTGTCCTCAGATCTTTCTCTTTGGGTTTCCGTTGTGTTGTTCCAGTGCGACGTTAATTAAGATACCTACCTAGCCTTTGAAATAAAACCCGTAGTAATTGACATTGCTCAAATTGGGGAGATTCCCCATCAACTGATTGGCAATTATAGGCTTATTTTTGAAGCATTGTAACGCATTCATGGACAACTTTTCGCGCAATATTTCTGCAACCAAGTGGTCAATATTTTTGACGAACGATTCAATACGGCTTGTGGTCCCACAAAACTATGATAATACTGAAATATCAGTTTGACCAATTTGTTACCTACTGGTAAAACAATGGGTTGTTTGTGGTCAGAATTTACGTTAGCATGAGTGAGTTTACCACCAATTCTGATTAAGCCTTCGGGATCTAAATATGGATTAAGACATTTTAGCTTACTTGATTGAGGAACTGCGGATCCTTTTTTAAAGCTGAAATCTGAGGCAGAAAATACCTTACCTGAAGATGCCTAATCAAGCAGATTTCTGCTCTGTGGTAGGAGAGAGGAAGCCTCTCTGCTCTCGAACTTTACAATTTGTTATAAATCTAAAAATAAAAGCTGGAATTCTAATTAACTTATGAAAACTATTAGTGAGATCAAACAAATCATCAAAAAGATTAGGGTCATTGGATAGAGAGAGAGAGAGAGAGAGTGTGTGTGTGTGCGTGTGCGTGTGTGTGAAAGATTTTAAGTTCATCCAAATACGGTTTTTCAGTCAATTCATTGGAAATTTGCACAATATCTGGAGATGTTGCATTAAGCCTTGAAAATTCTGGTTCCTTCCACCAAAGCTGGGTTGCTGCCAGAGTTCTCACATCCAGTCCTCGGTTCATCCATATCGGCCGGGTTTCACTCCGATGGAACATGCTGCCACTTGAAATCCTTGGATAGTCGCTGAATTTCAGATATTCTGTTACAGACAAAGGTTTTCAGCAAGTTTGCAGGAGTACCAATCCAGGCTAGAGCTATGGTGGAGTCAGACCATAATTGCAGAGTCTACCTTTAGTCTTAGAGCCGCAAAGACCTTGTGAATTAGCTTCGCTAAAAGAAGACACGCTGCACAGGAGTTGACTGGTTACTTCGTTGGTGTAGGACAGTTTGAGTTTGAATATACACTGCTGCACCGTAAGCCCTTGAGGATGCATCAGCGAAGCCGTTCAGCACGACAAACTTGACATCAGCCTTCATAAAGCATCTTAGGTACCTTCATTGACTCAAAGTCAGGCAATGTCCCAATAAAGTTCTCCCATTCTTGAGAAACATCTGGAGGTAATTTTGTGTTCCATTCCAATTTCAGCAACCACAACTGTTGCATGAAAATTTTAGCCTTAGCACTCGCAGGTCCAAGGAGACCAAGAGGGTCGTAATACGTGCAATTTGAGAAAGTACGTCTCTTTTGGTAAAATTGCGATTTGTAGTGATGTTGACTGTACGTAAACGTATCACTTGTATGAACTGTTCCATAACATCCTAATGTTTTAACTACACTGCTGGCCACCCAAATTGCAACACCAAGAAAGACAAGAGATATCACAACAAAATTTATTTTGTAGATAACATGTTGACCAAGTATCAAATGATTCAATTTATAGACTTCTGTGAAGTGTGGTTCCTGCCAAAATCAGTAGCCAGAGTAGCCGCCATTGTTGGAGATCACCGCTGCCACACGCCTCGGCATTGATTCAAAGAGACTTTGGATGTGTTCTTGGGGTACAGCAGACCAAGCAGCTTCCACACGTTGCCAAAGTTGATCTGGTGTGGCAGCTGGGGATGTATTCTGGGTCAATCGTTGAGCAACCATGGACCACATGTTTTCTATCGGCGAAAGATCCGGAGAGCGAGCTGGCCAGGGAAGCAATTCAATCTGGCGATTGACGAAGAACCCTTGGACAATGCGTGCCACGTGTGGTCGCGCATTATCCTGTTGAAATATGGCTGTGGGCAAGCCCTGAAGGTAAGGAAGGACAACTGGCTCCAACACCTCGGAGATGTAGCGCTGGCTGTTTAAAGTACCGGCAATGCGTACTAGAGGAGTGCGAGAGTGATATCCAATACCGCCCCATACCATAATACCCGGTGCAGGACCAGTGTGGCGGTGCATAACGCAGCTGTTCAGCATCCTCTCTCCACGGTGTCTCCAGACTCGAATCCGACCATCGTGGTGTTGCAGACAGAAGCGTGACTCGTCAGTAAAGACAATTTCATTCCATTCTGCAGTCCACATCCTTCTTTCATCGCACCATTGGCGGCAGAAACGTCTGTGGTTCTGCGTCAAGGGTAGACGAAGCAATGGACGTCTTGCGGACAGACCACTCTGCTGTAAACGGCGTCGAATGGTACGCGCAGACACTGGATGATGCGGTACAGACTGAATGTGCTGTGCTATGGTTCGTGATGTGGCTGAGCGATCCGTCACTGTCATACGCACAATATGCCTGTCATCACGTGAAGTGGTGCACTGAGGTGGATGCGATCGAACACGTCGGTCCGTCGTACCCTCCTGCATCCAACGATCACATATCCACATTACAGTTGTTTGATTTCGTCCAACACGACTACCGATTTCCCTGAAAGATAATCCACAATCTCGGTAGGCCACTATCCTTCCTCTGTCGAACTCGGATCAAAAGATGATCGCTGTTTTCTACGAGGCATAATTGATCGTTTTTTTGAAAAAACCACAAGAAAAACACAATTGCCGTACTTGAAATCGTCGAAATCTCCAAGCCTCAAATAGCGCTTTGAAGTGGCGCCACAGGCGCGCGTGATGTGCGTCTGCGCTGAAATTCTAATCATTTGCATATCTCACCTCCGCTAATGCATGTTGTAAATTTCATATTATTTGCATGCTTCCTTCAGGGTGTTGCATTTACGGTGGCCAGCAGTGTATTATTTCTTCAGCATTTCGATCAAGTGGAAATATTTGAGGTTCAGTGGATTGAGCCTTGTTAATACACCACTTGTGTAAAGTCATCCCTCTTTTCTGAAGGAGTTGCGTTCATTCGGACTTAAGCAGTTCATTCGCTTCCTCGGAGAGTGTGTCACGTGGGCCGCCATCACCAATCAAGGCACATATCGCTGAGACACACGTTAAGTGGCTGATGCGTTACAATATTCAATTTAAATGCTAAACTTTAGTTATTTTTTTATTTGTCTTCAGCGTGAAATGAGTAAGGTAAGTTTCAATTTCCATTCATTTTTCACATCCTCGTATTACATTGAACTCGATATCACTTTTGAAAATGAACTTCAGATTTACTGAACTTAATTTACTCTGAGTTTATTTTTCATAGAATTTATATTTTAATCTTGCAGTTAGTGTTATTACTACTTTAAACGAAATTTTTATATTATGTGTACGTGTAGACGCAAATTCTATTAGCAATCTCCTGGTTTTTCTTTGAGGTTTTTTTAGTTGTAACATAATTTTCTCGTTTCATCGTGGCATTTAATTAAATTTTAATTGAAATATTTCCCAGTCGTTATTCCATTCGTGGTTCCATTTGTGCTACAAAATCCTTGAAAGAGGGTAGGTTGGAGGGTTAGTTTTCGTTTCGGATAGTCAGAATTGTGTTTAAAAATTAAAAAACTAATTATTGTTATAAATGTGTTATTTGTGTTGATACATTAAAATGTTTAGATAGGTTTTAAAATATAGATATTTTTTGAAGGAAAATTAAATAAAAATTAGCCATAGATCGTAAGAAACACGATAAAACCTGCAAAAATAACATAAAGAAAGTTTATCACCAGTGTCGGATTTTGTTTGCTTCTTTTAAATAGTACTTCGAAGACAAAGTCATATAAACAGAAATTCCGTTTCCAATTTCCTGATTCTAGAAATGTAGTTTTTGGGGGGATTTATTTTTATTTTACACTGTCAATTTAAAATTGTAAGGAAATTGTTTGGTCATTTTCCAGTTAATTTCGTTTTAATCAAAGTTTTATAGAAATATTCCAATTTTTCATACGCAGTTTCGCTTTTACGATAAAAACACATTACAAATAACTCATCTGCTAGCTTCTTGAGCCCAAAAAATCCGTGATCACTCTCCTTAACACAAACAAATCCTTCTTACTATTTTTTACTGGCGGGTGAATCATCGACACTGGAAAGTGAAGGTTATAGGAGTTTTTTTCTCTATTCTAGACAGTAAAAAAAACGAATACTTTAGGATTTTAGAGTTCATGAAAATGTTTAATGCCACAATTTGAACTACATAAAGCACTGTTTCTCTGTGATCCGCTGGCTCATACCGGTTCCTAGCTCCAAAATAATCCCATCATTCGTAAATTTTTTATAAACGTACGAAAAGCTAATGAGCAAAAATTGACAACCGAGGTTGATGGCATTGGCAATGCACCGGAACGCATCGTATACTATAGAAATCGTTACGAAAGATTTACCCGTTTAGGTCGTCACTTCTGGTCAGCAAGTCGATTATATAGCATTTATTTATGTATAAAGATTTAAGTTCAAAAACACTTTATTCACAGGCAATTAGGGAACGGATGTTATACAAATCGAAAGAATATCAAATTTTTACGTCATCTCTAAGATTGGGGCACTCATGCTTCTCATTGAAGATTGGGGCACCGATTATGTTTCTCAGAAATCTGCAATGGAACAAGAGTATCAAGAAACTGATGCCGAATATTATTGCAGCCACCATCATGACTGGACATGCCGCAGGCGAAGACGTATTCATTCCTAGCATCCTAATTAACCCTAATTAACCCTAATTCCTAGCATTCCAATTTAAAAGACTTCAGTTCCCTGTTCGTTTAAGTTTCGCCATGAGCATCAACAAGGCACGAGGACAATCGCTGAAAGTTGTAGGACTCGATCTCATTAAACTGTGTTTCTCCCACGGCCAAATATATGTGGGTTTTTCAAGGGTTGGAAAAGCCGAGAATCTTTACATCCTAGCTCCAAATGGAAGAACATTGAACATAGTGTATCATGAAGCTCTCTAAGCGAGAATCAGTGAGGTGAAAGGAATGAGGCGACATGTCCGTGTCATGTCGGGTGGTGGTGGGACTCGTTCTTCAAATTATTGTTTTTTCTTAATTTAAACAATTGTTATATCCTCACTGATTCTGAAAACATTAAAAAGAAAAGAGTTTCATGTTGGTGAATGTGCATACTTTAGATATATTTTAGATACATCTGTGGTAAATACTTGGATTTTATACAAAGTGGCAGGGAAGCAGAAATTTAGTCGGGATATTTCATCCTGTCGCTATAATTTATACTCCTTATGTGGCATTTAGAATTAATAATGCAGTCACAAAGATTTTGATGCAGGCACATGAGAGATGCTAAGGTTTTGATCCTGCACTCTAAAAGAATATGAGGTCACATTGACCCACACCATCTGCCTAGGTATATGGCAACTTTCTAGTGTTAACATGATTGAAAGATTAATACCGTAACAAAATGTTTTACAATTATTATTTTACATCTATCGATTTATATATGCATGATGCTGTTCTATAGTGCGCTTGCATTTGTTACTGAAATGTGTTGACAGAGGGGGATAAATCTGTTGCTCGAGAAGTGAAGTGTCTACTTGGGTAGGCACAGTTCCCACTGTACCGTAAGGTTTGGTTCGTGAATACTTCTTGTGTCTTCGGTAAGCTCTAGATCTCTCCGCACTTGTCATAGGTTTAGACTTCTTGGTATCGTTTTGTTCGCCTTGAACTGCCCTTTCAAACTGTTTACGTTTCCTATGCCGCAATTGAACTTTACTGTGATATTTCGGCTTTATAGTTCTTTATGAAATCTTCGACACATCGTCACTTTCCACTGTACACGAATGGTTTAAACTGTCAACTAGTCAAATGGAATTGTAGAACTCTCTTCAATTTAAGCACGCCCTCGCCACGATCCGTCGATTAGAACTGAAGTTACAGCGGTTAAACACGCCAGTGTATGCCCGAAATGGGACTCATTTCCCCACCACGTGGTACAAAGGTCAGAGGGGAGTGGATTAGTGGCCGACCTCCCTCTACACGATGGTAGGTCATTTATCCCCATAGGCTGATTCCCCCTGGAGTTATGGGGCTTTGAGATATCAACACTTTTCGTGACGCGCAACTTTCTGCCGATGACCCACATGCATGCTCCTTGGATCCCCGGACCGATTTTAAAGACGTATTCACGTCAAAACTATTCACCTTTGAGCAGCAGGCTATCGATCCGCACATTGTTGGTCCGTCGAGTCGGAGGAACTTTTCCTGTGAAGATGGTTGAGACCGAATCAACTTTCGTTTCGCTGCAGACTTCTGTTTCTGCACTTGCCTTGCTCAACGAAAACGAGGCTACATCAAAGGACAAATTACTCGTATAACGAACCTGGTCAACGGTGACTCTCCACCTAAGGATCCAGGCGAAATTAAGATGATACTGTGAATCTTGGAGACTGAAAAAGACACCTTGCGGGATGACTGCATGACAACGTGCAAGGATCAAGATCTGCCTGTCTACGAGGCGAGTATCGTATGGATGGAAGATGACATCGAAAAATTAGAGGTCAGTCTCAATCATTTATTGAACTCTAATCCAATAAATCATGTGCAAGAGCAAAATATGCCATCCTCTGACGTCGAAGTTAAACTTCCTTCGATACCATTGCCATCCTTCTCAGGCTTGTATACGGATTGGCTGCCATTTCAGCAGCAATTCACTCCCTTAATTGATAAAAATGAAGAATTGTCGGATTCATAAAAGCTCTCCTACTTAAAATCTACCTTGATAGGCAGTGCTTAACACTTGCAATCCGTCAGTGATTCGTATGCTTCCTTGTTCAAAGCCCTGCAAACTAGGTAC
This sequence comes from Meta bourneti, assembly GCA_933210815.1. Taxonomy (NCBI): domain Eukaryota; kingdom Metazoa; phylum Arthropoda; class Arachnida; order Araneae; family Tetragnathidae; genus Meta; species Meta bourneti. The sequence continues at coordinate 93,397,054 of OW119930.1, read as the reverse complement.
GAAAATAAAAGGCTCATAGTTAATAGTCATATTAGTGAACGGTTGAATTTAAAATCCATGAAGGTACGAATCCGCTAAGCAACAGCGTCAAGTAGTTGATAATGTGTCGAGTCATCTTCGTGCTCTTACAGAATTAGAAACCAACGAATTATGTGAAAACATATTAACGAATATCATAATTTAACGCTTAGATGATGAGTCGCGCAAACAGTTCGAAATGATATTAGACCATAATCAACTTTCACAGTGGAAAGACAAATACAATCAGTGAAAACGAAACTTGAGTTTCCAACCCGGAAACATAGAACCCTCGTGTTAAAAATACGAGACAGAATAATTGCTCTTTCTTCAAACAAAATCACCCAAATTATAAATGTCAAAAATATTACGAATTATCCGTGCAAGAACGAATTAATGAGATTCGCAAGTCACGAGGAATGGGCAGCCATCCCTCAGGACACCAACCGCACGCTCATTGCGTCTGTACCTAGACGTGTTGCTGCCTGTATCGCCGCTCGCGGTGGTCCTACAACCTACTGATCAGACGTTCTTGCTGCTCAGTGGCAAGGTGTATAATGTTGCAATAAAGATCACTTATTGCTCGTTGCTGTCTCTCTCTGTTTGCCAAATTTCATCACTTTCTGCCAACTCCTTCTGGGTGTTGCATTTTCAATGTCAGGTAGTGTATAATAAATGAAAATGAAACTTGAGTTTCACACAAGGAAACACAGAACACTCTCGTATTAAAAATACGACAAAATTAATGCTCTTTCTGCGAACAAAATCACCCAAATTATAAATGTCAAAAATATTACGAATTATCTGTGCAAGAACGAATTAATGAGATTCGCAAGTGAGTACGTCAGAATTGTTTAGGAAATGAAAAAAAATCTGTGTCCCAGATTAAATTTGCGATGTAGAAAGTGTTCACCTAATCATCACTCCAGTTATATGTACATATAGATATGAACATCAATAAAACGTATAGCTAGCTCCCCAGAATATAAACAATCAGCAAAATGGTTGAAGTAGTCCTGAAGGCGCCTCGCATCCGGTGGGAAATATATTACTCAGCAGAATAATCCTCCAGCTGCCTCTTCAGAAATAATAAACAAAATAGTTTATGCTATTCTCAACTGCCGAAATCGTGTACGATGCGTAATTGACTCAGTCAATTTTCCTTCTGTAGACATATAGGTGTGTGATTTGTCAAATCGCTCTTCGAAAGTAAAAGAAAAAATAAAAGCTGATTTCGAACGCTATAAAAGTTTGTATTTAATCAAGGAGATTACGGATTTTACACAACGAGTCCTTTGGACTTAGTTGACATACCTTTTTCCAAACGTTTAACGTATTCAGATAAACATTTTCCCAAATTATATTTATAAACGGATCTATAATTCTTCAGGAGTGTTTTTGGTTGGCTTGCGACGGGGACATGTATTTCTGTATGAAATTGCAAGTGATTCATTTCGTTGTCACCTTGCCCGTGATCAGATTGAGTTAGACAAAACCAACTTTTGGACTCGAGTCTGTTGGCGTTTTTGATTACCCTAAATGTCAGGAGGATGATCAAGCTTTAAATATTTTCAAAGAAACTGTATGTTACAACGACGGACTTAACGAGGCCGAGGAAAGATTGGAGGGATTTAAAGGACACTTATGGTGTCTCAGAAAGGCGATTTAAATGTCTTGTTTTAAATGGGATCAATCATTGCTTAACGAATTTAAAGAAGTAATTGAGGTAAGGAAAGATTCAAGACTCATCCTCTACATTCATCAGACGGTTCGCAACCAGCTTTACAAAAGGTATTGAGGTACTAAGAGACATCATATCACTAAACCATCATTGGAAAACCAAGCCTTATGGCTGAAGGGTGTTTCCCAGAACCCTTCTTCACTTGAGAAAATTAAAAACTGTGTGTAGCTGGAGGTGGCGAATCAGCAACCGCCAGACCTCCTCCAGATGATGGACACTTGCTGCCAGCCTGTCCCATTTTTGTACATGTTGTAAACCATTGTAATGAAGTATAATCTGTATCCTATTATTTATTTTCAATAAATGCTGCACGCGCCCATATGGGGAGAGGCGATGCTTTCCTTGTGCGGCGGGGTGGGGCCCCTGTTGGGCCCTTTTCTGCAGGAAGTCGCTTTCCCCTCCTCTTCAAGTATGACTCTTCACCTTCTGGTGAGTCGGAGAGATGTGGTTCTGAAAAAAAGGTATTGACGTTATTCTGGAACACTACTTCAGAATACCTCACGATGGATATCATAGGTCTTCTTGAGTTCCTAGAGGGTGGGGAAAACACCAAACGCGGATTGCTGCAGGCCGTAGGACGGACATTCGACCCGATGGGACTCGTGTCGCCTTATGCTATTCGACTCAAGTGCCTACTACAAGAATTATGGCTTCGGAAGATTAAGTGGGACGACGAATTCCCACCTGAAGTTCAATGTTCATGGTCTCAATTGTGTACAGAGCTTATCCACTTGTCCAAGCTGCAAGTTCCTCGCTATGCTCTGAACTCTGAATACATCAATCTACAAATCCATGCTTTCTACGATGCTAGTCGAAAAGCATACGGAGCCGCTGTTTACCTGAGGTTGGTATTGGTATTTTTCAATTAACGTCACACTGGAGCTACACAATGGGCTATTGGTGACGGTCCGGGATCAATCCCAAAGGGAAAGATTCGAGGACAACACCACGTAATTTTGAACCACGACCTGAGGTCGGAGTGTGCAAACCAAGTCGATGTACATCTCATTGCTTCTAAGAGTCGCGTTGCTTCCTTAAAAAGCTTTCCCTGCCAAGACTTGAACTTCTCGGTGCCTTACTTGCTGCCCGTCTGGAGAGTGAGATGAAGAAAGCAATTGACCGGAAGAGACCGTCAATATTTCAAATTACAATGTATTGGGTCAAATGTTCTAGTAACCTTCGTAGCAAATCGCATTCGAGAAATTCAGTCCTTGACCGATCCCAGTTAGTGGTTCCATTGACCGGGCAAGGACAACCCTTGCAGATTTATTGACGAGGTGTTAATGCCGAAAGTTTCGTGACGTGTTCCAAGTGATGGACAGGCCCTACTTTCTTGCAACAACCGGATCACCCAAAAGGTGACGATGTAGTGGTTTCCGAAAGAGTTTATCAAGCTGAACTTGAAAACAATTCTGACGCGGACACACACACATATCTGTGGCTCTGACTGCTGCTAACGAAATTTTATTTTACGAAGTTCTTAACATCACTAATGAGTATGAGAAACTAACTCGTGTCATTAATCTTGTTTTCAGATTTTTGAATAATGCTCGTTAACCAGATGACAAAAGAACTGGTCCTCTCACTTTCAGCGAAATCAGAGATGCTGAGACAAGACTATTAGGATCAGTGCAAGGACATGACTTTCAACAGGAAGTCAAACAGCTGAAAAGAGGCAACTGTGTATTCCAGTTTCTAATTAGCTGCTCTGAACTGTTTCAATGATGAAAAGGGTTTGTTAAATGTTTGTGGTAGACTACGAAATTTAAATGTATCCAGCAAAACACTCCCATTCTTTTATATACCTTCTAAAAGTAAACTAACGATTTTAAAATACTATCATGGTAAGAATTTGCATGTCGGAGCTCAATCGTTGCTGTATCTTGTCCGTCAAAGATTTTGGCCCCGTAAGTGGACGTAATATGTGTCGATCAGTTGTACGTGAATGTATAATTTATCTGAAAAAAATAGACCTTTGTTGGCCCAGCGAGTTATGGGAGATCTGCCAAGGGAACGTGTCACAGCTACCTATGCTTTTAACGTGACTGGAATTGATTTTAGTGGTCCCCTTTATATTAAATTTAAGAATCAAAGGAAGGGTGTGCTCAATAAGGTATATGTCGCAATGTTTGTTTATGTACGAGAGCCATACACCTTGACTTTGTGACAGATTTAACAACGAAATCCTTTATTGCGAGTCTCAAACGTTTCTTTGGCAGAAGGGGCAAGTGTGCAAAAATATTCACCGACAATGGGGAGAATTTTGTTGGAGCCAATGTGAAATTAAAAAATTGTTTAAAATGGTTAATTTTCCAGATGAAACTTTAGAAAGTGGTTTTGCCGACGAAGGTGTTGATTGCCATTTTATTCCTCCCGTATCATGGTAGTCTTTGGGAAGCGGGAGTACGATCATTTAAATTTCACTTAAAACGCGTTGTTAGAAATGCTAATCTGACACTTGAGAAATTTTTAACTGTGTTATCCGAAATTGAAAGTGTTCTTAATTCACGATCCATTACTCCTTTATCATCGAATGTGATGACTTTCAGATCCTCTCACCTGGACATTTTCTGACCGGACGACCAATCAACTCTTTCGTCGAACCACAACTTCTAGATTTCAATGAAAACAGACTTTCTAAGTAGGGAAGACTCCAAGATGACTCAACATATTTACACCTTGTGGAAGAGAAATAATCTACAAGAACGTAATAAATGACGATTTCGTAAAAGATAACGTAGTTGTGGGTACTCTCGCATTGATTAAGGAAGAGAATCTAACAGGAACTAAGTGACTGAGCGGTAGAATGACCGATGTTTTCAAAGGCTCTAATGGAAAGGGTCAGAGTCGTAAATTTACGACCAGATGGCAAAATCTTAAAAAGATCTGAGAAACTTGTGTCTTGCCCAGAGTGAATTAAGTGTAATAATCTCCAAAATTTCTTTTTATCAAGCGTCTACTATTCTATATCATCTATCTTATTCAGTGTTTTAAGTGCATGTGCCATTGTTTATTTTTCTCTGAAATTCTTATTCAGTATATGAATTTATCTCAGTTGTTCATTGTATAATCATATCTTAATTTTAAGTGTTCATTGAAATTATTATTTCAATCGCGGGGGAGTGTTACGATCCCCTGTTGACAGTGGGCGCTGCACGTGCCTAGGTGTAATCCAAGGTTTGTAGTAAGGGAATAGGTTTGCTCCAATAACGGGAAACTCGTTCTGAGCAGAGAAATGATCGTGACGTACTGGCGGGAAAGTCAGACCCTGGCGAATAGACGTTTCCCATACAACTGAATCGGATTTCGCCTTGAATTATTAAACTCACAGAAGACGAATCAAACCTCAAAAACGACGATTTTTCTTTTATTCAATAACTGATAATATGAATCATTTACACAAGGAGCCTCATTAATAAAATAAATACCAATTTTGAGAAAAACGATGCTGAAAAGTGAAAAACCGAAATTTCCAAAACCATTAACCACTCGGCTGCTGTTTCATTGGCTTTGTGGATTGGACTCCCCGGCTCTCCTTTCGCAGTTTTACCAGACATCTATCCTCAAGGATTTGTTTAGTGAAAGAGGTTCGTAGATCATTCAATATTTAAAATTGGGAAAACTTTGTCTTCTTTTTTCGCTTAAACACTTCCATTACGGGGTTCACGTTTCTCGTGGGTGGAAGGTCATTTTGACCACTTGTTTGGAGTAGAAGAAATAATGCTCAATTTCCACACATGAGAAAAAACACTACAGATTGCTTAAATTTTAATCTATCGATACTTTCAACATTTTCGTACCTAATTCATCCTACAAAAAAAGTGATTTCAGATTTCTTTTCTTCGAATTTTCAAAATAAACGAACCACATTTTGAAAATAATGAACATGAAAAAATGCAAGCATACTTTTAAAACATTAAATCATTTAAAATAACTTCATGATTGATTGTTTCTAATCTATAGTAGTCGTTTAGCAAGTTAAAAGAGTTGTTTTCAAGTTGAAATTAATGTTTGAAAAAGAAATCACTTCATTACTTGGGGCCATCGTGGCTCAGTGGGTATGCCCACTGCGCCAACAGCCCTCGAGGCTTAGGCGGCGCAGGTTCGATTCCTGTCAGGTGCATTCCTCCCTGGGTGTATTTATGTCTTCTGTGTCAGTAAAACTTTCATTGTGGGTCTGTCTATTACTTGATATTGTATGTCGTGTCTAGCGCAGCATGGCCAAATATGGCCCTTGCGCCATAAAACCCCCCAAACCAACCACTTCCTTACATTATTCCTTTCATCAATTCACACAAATTTGTGCTTTTGTAAATTTCCTGCGCAAGGTACATGCAGATTTATCACAATTGGTATAACTTTTCAATTTTGTTTTCCTTGCTGCTTTAGTTTACGGATAGAGGCATCACAAACATCAATAAATGACATTTTATAGTATAGATTAACTAAACGTACGGGGAGTGGGGATTTCAAGCAAATGCATTGAATCTTTAAGATCTTTAAGATCTACTCAATGTGGAATAAAATCTCAAAAACTCAACTTACAACTCAAGTATGGAAAAATTACGCAATTCTTTGTGTTTGCGTAGCCAAGAACTAAACTCGTGTCGGCGAATGAAGGATCGCAACCGCATCGGAATAATCCCTTATCCACGCACGTCTCCTTGGCCCTGGGTTCGAATCCCGGCCTGGGAAAGGATGTTCTTAATGGTTCCAAACAACAGTGTTGAAAAATAGATATAAACACAGGAATATAATTATTTCAAGCAAAATGGATCCAACTTTCAAATAAATTCTTCGATGGAAGAAAAGATAGTCCTAATGCCAATATATTTTGCGTAGTGTTTTTGTTTTCACACTTTCTCATGATCCTTTTAATAGAATGCACAATAATTATGATACATAATTCGAGACAATACTTCATCATTTTGAACCATGGTCAGATGACGAGGCGACACTTGACCCCATTCTCCAAACTTCCACACCACGCCAACGTGAGGACATTTGAGACCAAGACAGATTTAACGTGCACAATCCCCGACGTACACGACGGTCTTTGATTTTATTCAGGTTTAAGCTATTCTTCCTGCGGTTTGGTTGCTCTAGATTTATTTTTTCATCAAAACTCTTTTGGTACTCAAGCACTTTTCAAACAATAATTTCCACTTTTGTATAATTGTGCCTTATCTTCCACAAGGAATCTGCATATCTGCAGTTTAACTACCGAAAACCCTGATTTTTAAAAGAATAAATCATCTACACAATCAATAGTTACAGATCGGTTGTTTTTAAATAAAATAGGATACACTTAATTGAGTGTTAATGAATTGAATACGTACTCAAATATGTGTAAACATAAATAGATAACATCTTTGCTACGCTAATTAAACGCAAGAACTTCCCCGATCACTGCAAATCTCTTGAGGATAGATGTCTGGTAAATCTGCGAAACGAGGTCCGGGGAGTCCAACCCCCAGAGCCAATGAAACAGCAGGGGAGTGGTTAAAGGTTTTGGAAATATCTGTTTTTCACACTTTTCAGCAGCGTTTTTCTCAAAAATGGTATTTATTTTATTAATGAGGCTCCTTGTGTAAATGCTTCATATTATCAGTTATTGAATAAAAGAAAAATCGTCGTTTTTTGAGGTTTGATTCCTCTTCTGTGAGTTTAATAATTGAAGGCGAAATCCGATTCAGTTGTATGGGAAATGTCTATTCGCCAGGGTCTGACTTTCCCGCCAGTACGTCACGATTCTACGTAATACGTGTCATACTGCAAACTCGCTTTTCGGCCAGATGGTTCCCTCTGAGCAACTCTTGAGAGAAAGCAGCAGCTGAAAATTGAAGCTTGCGATCGTTCTACTATCATAGAGGGTGCTTAACCATTGACTATCACCTAAAGCCTAAATATGTGAGTACAAAATTCATGTTTGAATTCCACATTGTGATATTTTTGTTTTGGGGGAATTCCCATTTTAGTTTCATACAAAAAGCATTTGTAACGATTATTCTTTAAAAATTACTATATCAAAGTAGTTACTTTGTAAAAGATTATTATTACAAAGTAGGGTATGCCGAAAAAAAATCAAGTGATTTTTATCAAAAAATCAATGATTTAAATGACAATTTTAAATTTCATTTTCCATGCTGTATTAAGTTTAATAATATTGAAAATGAAGTAATTGAACAAGATGCGTGTTATATTTCATTCAAATAAGTTAAAAATTTTGCTTGTACTCCTAGCTCAACCCAAAAATTTTACTAAAAGTCATCCAACCTTTCAAGACACTAAATGAGAATATTCGTTTATTGAGATCATAATTACCAGACAAGTATGTATTTCTCACTCGGGTCATTGACCAATAGGTTTTACTCAAAGCCTGTTCATCAGCATAGGTTTGTTTTAAACATTCCGTGGAGAGTAAATCACACTTAGCCAATTTAGGATCGTGCTTCTCCATGGAATGCTCGAAATATATTCACTCACACAAATTATTAATTTTGTCTACGTGCATTCTTTTTTAAGATATTCTAGTTATTTATTTCGTGCTGTCGTCTGTGGCTAAGGTTTCTTTTCATGAACAATGAAAGGGTTTTCTGCAGTGTCACGAATTCCCATTTTGCATATAAAAATTGGCAATTTTAATATTTTCCCTTTGTTTTGTACAATATGTTGGCTGATTTTTATTTAAATTTTATTGGAAAATTTTATGCATTGATCCCTAGAAATTCTTTACATTGCTAGCATAACTATTCAGTATTTATGGGATTGAAATTTGAAAGCCCATCTGATAATTAAGTGAATATGCTGACAAAATAGATTATGATATAAGATGGTTCGATTATGAAGAAAGCTATTTTAATGATTGCAATTCACTAAAACTAAGTTGGTTAGGTTTTACGTAGCAAGGTCCTATAATGGACCAACTTCCAAATTTAAAACATGGACAAAAGCAATAATGAAAATCGTTTTATAAAGGAAACCTAGGGTCAAATCCTAAAATATTTATATAAATAAAAATTGAGTGTTTCCTACCTTGAATATTTTCGACCCATTTCAAGTTTTTCTATCCGTTTTGGACCCTTCTGATGCAAATCCGTCTCTTGCGCGTTTGGTGTCAATGTGTGACCGTACTACATCCGGACGGTTGAATATTTCCAAGAAACTCTTTACATACTGTGAGTACTTGTATTCATTTAGTGACTGAACTTCCTTGCGTCTGTCTCCGTCTTCCCGTTTTATGATTGATTTTGTGTCTGTTTGTATCACATAAAATTTATTCAACATATTTTAATGCAATGTTCTACTCTATTGGATTCACCAAATTTTTGTGTAGTAAATACGTTATTTGAAATTTCTTTACTTACATATTTAGCAGGTTTGATGTTAAAACACTGAGTAACTACTCAAATCAACCATAATTTGGTAGTTTGGAGTAGCTCGGTGGGTTTTACATCCGTGCAAGCAACCTGCGAGTTGTAGGCATCCCAGGTTCCATTACAACCCTGGATGGATTTCTCTCTTCTGGGTCAGCGAAGCTTTCCTTGTGTCGATGTCCATTTACTTGACGGTGTTTGGTGCTCAATGCGTCCCTTGCTTCTTTAACTCAACTCACCAGTATTGCTACCCATTATAATAGAGAGTACTTGATAGTGTCGATCCAAAGACCGTCGTGTGAACAGCTTTGAAAACTTTATTCAGTACCGTCCTATTTGCGAGCTTGTGTTTTAGTAGGAATAATTAGTGTGAAAGGTAGTTAAGACTTCTTTATCAGTGATCGATAGCAATCTAAAATGCTCCTAAGTATCATTGGATTCTATAAAAATATCACTAATAACAATTAAAAATTTTCACTTTAATTTTCAAAAAATAATATTAAAGAACAAATAACTCGGGAGACTTGCTCTTTCAAACTTCGATGGGGGCCACGGAAAGCCTGTAGGAAGAGTATCGGATGAAACACCGAAGGGTTGCGAGTTCGAAACTCGGTCCAGACAAAGATCGTCGTGTGTACGCGTTGGCTGGTGCGCGTTAAATTTTTGCGTCGCCTCAAATGTCCTCACGTTGACGTGATGTGGAAGTTTGGAGAGTGGGGTGCCATCTCGGATTTTTGCCTTGTCAATTGACCTTGGCTCAAAATGACGAGGTATTGCCCTCGGATCTTTCCCATCGGGATGGATCCCTTATGCTTCATTCAATTCTTGTCATATCATACCATAATTGTTTCAATTATGAGTGCAATTATAATATGAAAATATGTTTTATTTCAATGTGGTAAAATTTATATTTTTCGCTTTTGGATCGCGTGTAAATTTTATTAATTAAAGTGTGCTATTTCGTACATATTATTTAGTAAACAAGGCACTAGATGTCGCTGTGTGGCAATTTCACGAATGTTTCCTTTTTTAGACTGGAACTGGGAAAAAATTAAAGGTATTGGGAAAATTTCTGTAAACTAGCAGACATGCGCATAGCATCTGTCATCAACTTCCTTAACTGCTATAGGTGATAAAGTGTCTTACTCACTTTCTACTTCCTATTTCTATCCATTTATAATGGATGTAGCATCCATATTCACTTAAATGGATTTCATACCTCTCAATGCTTGAGAATTGCCAAGCTTTTTAACCCATCACACGAACATTCCAAGCGAATATTCATTTAAGTGATTTAATTTAGAATTGAGCTCCATAGTAGTAGGTGCATGTAAACGATCTTTCAACAAAATAAATTAAGCTACAGTCTCCTTTTTCAATATAGAATGGAGGGAAGAACTCTTATGACACTATTTCACATAGTCAAAATTGCTTAATGTCCTGTTATTCGTGAAATATATGTGAAGGGAAGGAAATTTATTTTAACCAAAGTAATTGATCTGGAAAATGTTATTGAAACAATCCTTTATGAACAGTGATTCTCAAAAAAGTATTAGAATATATTTAATAGCGCGACCATAATGTCTAAACTTATAATAATAAAATATTTAATATTTTTCTTATAAAGTCGAAGCAATGGTCAGAAAAGTATTGGGAATTCTAGAAGACGTGTAATGAATAGACAACGTTCTAGGAACTATCTTTTAAATTATATTTTAAAAGAGTAATTTCGTTAAGAAATTGACTATTTCAATTCCCAACACATTTGGATATGAGGGTCCGATTATTTAGCTTTTCCCTCTTTGGTGTCGAATGCAAGCAGGAGTCTATTATTCATTTTAAAAGTTACAAGTATCAGAAGACAAGGTGGTAGTTGAATTAAAGCCGCACTGGAGCAACAGAACGGTCTATTGGCGACCAATAGCCCCTGCAATCAATCCCGAAGGGAAAGAAAACAAAATGCTATTTTGCAAAAGGAGGATTTGTGTGCAATACTTTATCAGTTCTTATGCAAGTGTAAAATATTTTTTGATGTTTCTCCTATTTTTTCAGCTCTAATCACCACTCAACTTGATATATAATGATCCATCACGTCGTGCTCAAATGAGCGGATAGAAGGGGGTCCACGTGTTCCAGTGAGAAGATCGCAGTCAGCCGTTGAGAAGTGTGCTCGAAGCTGCTCTGTGATGGCGAGAGAGAGGAGCGAAGAGAGGCGTACCCTCACTCTCCTATGGCGGATCGAAAACCTAACCTACTGGAAACATCTATATCATGGGAGGGGAATCAACAGTACATACTTTACAGCTCTTTCTCTGGGTGGAAGAAGACTTTCCCTGCGTGTGTTTCCCAAAGGTAAAAATAAAGACGACCCACATCTCCAAGTACAGCTTTACTGTGTTCAGGGAGACATCAATTATTCGATCGACTGTGAATGGTCCTTGTTAGATGATGTCGGATCGCCTCTTTTTACTGAGACCTTAAGAAATCAGGTGATGCAATCCTACAACCTAATCACCATGCCAGATGGCCCGTCGCACGACGAGGTGTTCGTGACCAGGAAGTCCTCATTCCTGCCTCACGACACCTTGACTGTCCAATGCCGCATCTACAAGTCAAGCGGGAATCTCGCATATGCCGAACACAGTTCCGCTCTCACTCGAATATATGCGGCAGAGAAATTCTTCGTATGGCGCATCGAAGGATTCAGCTCTCTTCAGTTAGATGAGAAAGTGACCACTCGGGTAGAGATGAGTCGTTTTTCAGACTTCCTACTGAACTTTTCCTTAATCGGTGAATCCCTTGAGAACGCTAGAGTCAATTTTCAAATTACTGCAGAGAAAACCGCGCTATTAAAATTAACATTTAAGCTGTCCATTTTAAAGGAAGAGAAAGATATGAAATGTGTGGAAGGGACGCGTACATTGAGGGCTGGCATAAGCGAACAAAGTTGGAAAATTCCAAAATTTGTGTCAAGGAAAGAAATACTGGACAGAAGATCCGATTGGTTGTGCGGTGACGATCTCACTCTGCGTTACAAGTTCACTGCTGTTAAACAAATAGTAGATTCTCTCATCGAGAGTTCTTACTATGGACGTACAAACCTAAAGCCAAATATCCTAAGACATAATCCTGGTGTAATAAGAAACGACCGTACCGTGTCAGAGCAAATCAAACTAAATCCGAAAAAGGACGTTTCCACCATTGTCGAAGCAAAGTGTCGGACCACCCATCAGAGTGGTGACCACTCTGACATCTCCCAACGTAAGAGGAACTCAGCGGCCGTTCTGCTAGATGACTTCCGGGCACTGTACAAGGACCAAACTCTGTTCGATTTCGAACTCCGCTCGGGTGACGTCTCTTTTCCCGTCCACAAGGCCGTCCTGAGTGCCCGATCCCCGGTCTTCAGTTCTGCGGGGACATGCGGGAAGCATGTTCTGCGGGGACATGCGGGAAGCCGACTCCACCTTCCTGGACGTCCCTGATGTGGACGCCCACACCCTCAACCGGATGCTGACCTTTCTGTACACGGGCATCGTGGACGACCTGCAGTGGGAGCGTGCGGCCAGTCTGTACTATGCTGCAGACAAGTATCAGGTGCTAACCCTGAAGCTGGAGTGCACGTCCCTCTTGCAATCCGACCTCTCAGTCTCGAACGTGAGCGACATCTTGGAACTGGCAGACAGACACCAGGACCAAGAGCTGACATCGATTGTCCACGACTTCCTTCTAATAAACTACGACGAGGTAGTGCTCTCCGACTAGTGTGACAAGTTCCTGCAGAGAAATAGTTACTTTTTCTCTGCTGGAAAAACAATGAAAGAGATATACAAGAAAAAGCTTCAGAAATGAAAAGCTAGAGATCATATGAGCCCGTAATCAAGTAAGACTTGATTTCAGTTCTGGTAATAAGAAACTAAATCTACGAATTCATTAGGAAATCGAAATGTATGGCATTGTATGACATGTGTTATGTTCATTAAGGTATTTACAACGCCAAAGAAACACTTGGAATGCGAAGAAAGCTCTAAATTTTTTGTCTCGTGATTCTTTCTGTGTGAATGAATGAGCTGAGGATTGGGTTTAGCTGTGAGAGCACTATTTTCAAAGTGTAACATTGAAAGTGTCTGATTGCAGTTTTCGTCTTGCTAATGAAGATTGACTTTGCACAATGTTTCAAAACTAGATTTTATTGAATGTTGATGCCGCAGAAACATGTTGAAAATCAAATCTATTGCATTGCTTTGTGTACTATCATACTATCAATAGTTTTCCTGAATATAAAAAATTCGTCGGGATAATATCTTAGAAAGGAAATGATTAGTTTTCGATAAAAATGCTTACCTATGGATAAATGCTATTTTGCAGCAAGGTGCCTTCTGGAAACCGTATTTCTGGGTTACAGGTACAAAATGTGTACTTGGATTAGTTTAATATATTAATTTTGTGTACTTGCTTTATATGTTCTTTATATTTAGCATAATAAATGCATGTTTTCAGTACCATACAAAGTTCGATCTTTTCAAAACAATTCATATCTAATTACATTAATTTGTGCAGCATTAAACACAGCATCCAAATTTTAATTTCGGTATCATCCTATAAATGTTGTTCTTAGTTTATATTGAACATAATTGACACTGGTTTATATACTTCGGAATTGCGAGGGTAAAAATGGGTTAGTTAATAGTGATTGCATTCACCGAATTCTTTAAATCAATGATGCAAATTGAAATATTTATTATTTATTGAAGTTGAACAATTTTGAAATTTTCATAACTTAGGAAGTCGGGAGAAACATGTTTCTTCATATTGCAAATTAAAAATAGGTTTTTCGGGATTGTATCCCAGGACTAACCTATTCCAGTAAAATCCATCTCCTCTAGTTAGGGATGGGAAATACTGTTCTTTTAGGTGAACAGTTTGTTGCTGTTCCTGTTCTTTCTAAAAGAACTGTCCTTTAGCATGTTCTGCTCACTACTGTTCTCACACATTCAACTTGAGACATACGATGAGCCTTGTTCCTATAGCAATCGCCCTTCGTTGCGGGAGTTTTCGTGGTAGACACACAGGGCCCAGATTCTTTTGACATTTCATCTTTTGTAAGTACTTATCGTAGATAACACCGGAAAAGGCTAAGTACAAAAAATGATTGCTTTTTTATTGGGGATGATCTGGAGGGTTATTTTCTCTTGCATTGACAGGAGAAAACGAAAGATATATCGCATAATTTTGGATCTTTTGAGTTGATCGAGGTGTTGCTTACCTGAACCATCTACAACATGGTTTCTGAAAATGTAATTCGTGGTGCGTATGACAAAAAAATTTTCCCTCCCTTCGTTATACATTTTGAGGAAATTTTTGGTCAACAAAATTCGAGCCCTGATAATCACAGGGCAGACGTTTAAATATATGCTTGAGCAACAGGGAATAGCATTAAAAATTAAGTACTTAAGACATCTTGAGGTCATCACTTTGAAAGTAAAATTAATTTATTTATCAAAATCCAGATTAATCGTTGTATAATATATCTCAGCACGTTTAAAAACATGAATATAAATCAGTAGAATTGAAATATACATTACGAAAATATACTATACTTAAAATATAAACACTACAACAATGAATACCACTTTATAAAAATAGGAATTCAGTTTCACACAATTTTCATTACATTTCACATTTTCTCAAAATCAAAAGAAACTGCATATTGTTACAAAAAGCAATAGCTATTTTAATTTTCAAAACATGAAGTGTATAAATCAGAAGGGATTGAGAATATTTTAAATATCAAATGTGAACAGTGAATTAATTTTGTATAAACAAATTTGTATGAAATAAAAAATTCATAGTACAAAATTCTAATTTTTTCTATTTTACATATTCCTTTAAAAAATCGATACAACTAATTGTTACTATTACAATTAATAATTATATTACTGTCAGTAAACATAATATCATCGTTACTTACCGACTGTTTCTTTACTGGTTGAGGCGATGCGCTTTCAGTGCTGGTTTCCGTCAACTTTCACTTTTCAACACTTAGTTTTATGGTGGGATGCATTTTTCTGAGTTGTTTTTTTTTAATTGGAAATAGATGATGTGAAGCAGATCGATTTCCGACGTATAGAAAGTGACCCGATCTTTCATAGTGAAATATGTCCACACATTTGAAAATTCGCGTTCCATTGTGTGGTAAAATTCGGTTAAAAGTTAAAAGCATTACAAATCCTAATAACGAGTAGAGGCAACACTACTAGAGGGAAATCAAGACTACAAAATCTTAATCAGTAATGTTTTTTTTTAATTTTCCTCACCACCCTGGTATTGCCTAATTAAAAAATTTGACAATTATTAGGCTAGTCTTGCCACAAATTCGTCAAACGTCGGAGCCTTGGTTCAGTCAAGAACAGTTCCGGGTGCAGTCCAGCGAACGCAGAGCGAGAGCGTTTCACCGAGAACAGCTCCGCGAACAAAATTCATCGAGATCAGCTTGAGAGCAGGAAGTAAAACAGCTCGGAGAACAGGGTAGGATCAGTTTGAGAGCAGGAATCGATTCCTTTGGTAAATTGATTCCTGCCCTCAAACAGGTAGTCTCAGCAGGGAGTAGTTTATGGACAGAGAACAAAGTGAGTCACGAACTGTAGGATGAACAGCTGTTTCGTACTTTGCATAATTTAGAATATACGAAAATTTTGTGCGAACTTAGAAAAGAGCTTTGCAAAATTCCCTCCTATTTAAAATCGAAGTATAAAAAAAATGCAATGTTTCTTTTTACAAAAAGAACCGAGAACAGGTTTTTGTGAAAAGTGGGAACAGACTGTTCCCGTTCTTTCTGAAGAACAGGTGAAAAAGAACAGTTCGTTCCTTTTTCCCCATCAATAGCTCTAGTAATTTGAAACAAATCCAGTCTTAATTCGGTTTGAGAGGTAGGTGGTTGTATCTTTCCGATTGGATGCAGGACTGGCGGCGGCGTTCTCGGGATTGATCCCGGACCGATGCCGTTATCCCATTGTACTGCTCCAGAGCGACTTAATTATTTTTACAAGATACAATTTTGACCCAGAAATGATGCAATGGCGAGACTTTTCAGAGAAAGTTTCATAGCGGAATCTAAAACCAGTACAAAAAAATATTTCCTCTTATCGATCGTGTACGTCATGGCAGGTGCACGTTAAATATTCCGTGGCCTTAAATGTCCTCACGTCGGGGTCGATGCCAATTCGGGTGTTGACCTCGTCATCCGTCCGTGGTTCAAAATGACGATGTCTTCTGATCTTTCCTTCGGGATTGATCCGGGTCTGTCGCCAATAGCCTGTTCTGTTTCTCCAGTGCGACATTTCGTCATCTGACTGGTTCAAAATTGCGTGATGTCTTGCGGATATTTCCCTGCGGGATTGATCCCGAACCTTCGAGGTCAACACCTCCAAACTTCCTCACCAAGGCAACATGAGGCCACGACAGATTTAACGTGCTCCAGCCCCCATGTACACGACTGTCTTTGGCTGGACCTAGTTTCAAACTCGTAACTCTCCTGTTGCCCTTCCAACTGGGCTACCTCTGCCCGTCATGTAACGGACATACCCAAACGAGGAAAGTTTTTTTGACGCGTAAGAGAAATAAACCCAGGGAGAAATCGATCCTTCACCGGCTACAACTCGCAGGTTGCTAACGTAGTGGCCGTACCCACTGAGCCACGTCGGCCCCAGAAGTGAAATGTTTAATGAATAATTGTAAACACTTGAAATTGGATGCAATACTTGAGGTTCTTTTTTATTAATCTAATTGGGTTTTATGGATATTATCGAAAGTCAAAAGGTGGGTAGTTAATTAATGTCTCACTGGAGCAAAACAACTGGTTATTGGCGGCAGTCGAGATCCATCCCGAAGGAAAGGTCCGAGGACAACACCACATAATTTTGAATCACGGTCAGATGATGAGGTCACACCTGACATTGCACCCCTCTCTCCAAACTTCCCCACCTCGCAAATGTTTGAGGCCACGACTGATTTAACGTGCACCAGCCCCCTTTATACACGGTGGTCTTTGGTTGGATTCGAAGTCTCGCCCCTACGTTTGCTAGTCCCTTACTCTTCTAACCGACTATCGCACCCTTTTTTCTGATAGAATATAATTTTTTTGATAGATTCTATTCGTCCTTTCCTAGGATTAAAATTATTTGTAACAATTTTAATGGCGCATTTCGCAGAATAGAATTCTAAAGATTCTATATAGTACTTTCTTTTGAATACTATCACTTTATAAGATTATATTGCTTTTTTCCCATAAAAAAAGAAATTTTTTGAAGGATTTTATTAGTCTTTTCCTAAGATTAAAATTCTTACGAACAAATTAATTGCGCGGATATATTTACATTATATTTACAATTTTTACAGAAAAAGAAACAGCACATTTTCTCCCGCTCAATACGAGAGTTCTTAATAAAGTTAAAAAGTGTTCTAGCATTTCTGTCTTTTTTGCGCATGCGCGACCAGTCCGCAGAAACGATAGCAGTCTCGCATTCGCGACAATTAGATTGACAGAATAGATTGGAAAGATTTGCTTTTTCCTTAGAATAGAATCCCTTGGAAAAAGTCTGTTGCTTCTTTCCTTGAATGGAATCCTTTGCTAATATTCTATTGCTCTTTCCAGGTTAATAAAATACTTTGGATCGAGTTTACTGGCCCATTCTGTAGAATAGAATCCCTTGGAAAAATTTTCTTACTGCTTAAATCCATTTACAATTTATTTATGCATCGATATGCATAATCCATACCTCCAAGTGAAATAAAATTAATCACAAAAATTAAAGCAGCACTTGTACTTGCTTTAAAAATGCACACCTCGGTTATATCGTCGTTCATGTTACATTGTTGATATTACATTGTTAAAATTTGCAATAGAATTAGGATTCAGTTATAGAGGAAATATCAAAACAATCTTACCAAAGGGTTTTATTCTATGAAAAGGGCAAATGGAATCTTTTCAAAGGATTCACTACCAAGGAAATGATCAATGGAATCTTTGCAAGGAATTCTATTTTAAGAAAAGGACCAACAGAATTTTTCTAATTACACTAGTCTACAAATTGAAAAATAATTTTCATAACAGAAACCACAATGATTGAATTTTATGCGTTTTACGACGCTGAATCTGGAAATGAAGTCAGTTTTCTCCATCACGTATCACTTTTTTGTTATACAACCTTGAGTAATTGCTAGAAAAGTATAAAATTTGCAGTGACTAAGTTTATCAGTATATGAAATTATACAAAATGTTAAATAAATTTGCAATACTCATAATTTATTTAGCTTATATGAAAAAATCTTGTAGAATATACAAGTAGAATATATAACTATAAGAGATAAAATGTACCTACAATGTGTTATAACTGGAGTTGGAGAACACAAATTACTTCTTCCTTCTGTGTACGGTAAGGTCCTCTCTTTGGAAAAACCAACAGTAGTCACTCATCATTGATTCATCCCATCTACCTTGGTAACGCTGCTCAATTTGCAATATGTCCTGGTGGAAGCGTTCTCCCTGATCGTCACTCACTGCACCCAAATTTGGTGGGAAAAAGTCCAGATGAGAATGCAAAAAATGAATTTTTAATGACATCCGGCAGCCTAAATTTTTATAGTTCAACAAAAGATTTTGTACTAAAAGATCCCAATTGCGTGCTTTTTATTGCCAAAACCATGGACTAGATCCTTAAATGACTTCCATGCTGCTGGCTCTACATTAAACTTGCTGTCAAAATTTTCATTATTGAGTAATCTAATCTGAGGTCCAACGAATATACCTTCTTTTAATTTGGCTTCACTTAACCTTGGAAACACTTGGTTTAAATATTTAAATCCTTGTTCTTTATTCAGTGTTTTCGCAAAATTCTTTATCAACCCCAATTTGATATGTAAAGATGGCAAAATTTCATGCTGAGGGTTGACTAATGGAACATACTCAATATTTTTCCCCCAGGAGTGAAGGTGTCTCTTTTGGGCCAGTCTTTAACCACATAATGTTCACTTGTTGCACGACTGTCCCACAAACATAAGCAGCAGTATTTTGTAAAGCCACCTTGAAGGCCTAGAAGAAGACCGATAACTTTAAGGTCGCCACAGATACGCCATAAATTAGCATAGTAATTCACTGCTTTTAAAATCAATGACATACTTTCATATGTCTCTTTCATTCCAACAGCATGCGCTATTGGTATGGAGGAATGCTTGTTTGCATTATGCAGTAGTACTGCCTTTAAGCTGGTTTTGGACGAGTCTATGAATAACCGCCAATCATCAGTTTTATAAGGAATACTCAGAGCAGACATCAAACCTTGTATATTGCAGCAGGAACACAGCAGATCTGTCTTAGTGAAATATTGCATTAATTCTTTATTTCTGTTTCTGAAATATGAAACTTTGGTATCATTGTGCAATAAATTCCACTCCTTTAACGCGCACCAGCCAACGCGTACACACGACGATCTTTGTCTGGACCGAGTTTCGAACTCGCAACCTTTCGGTGTTTCATCCGATACTCTTCCTACAGGCTTTCCGTGGCCCCCATCGAAGTTTGAAAGAGCAAGTCTCCCGAGTTATCTGTTCTTTAATATTATTTTTTGAAAATTAAAGTTAAAATTTTTAATCGTTATTAGTGGTATTTTTCAATAATCCAATGATACTTAGCAGCATTCTAGATTGCTATTGATCACTGATAAAGAAGTCTTAACTCTCTTACACACTAATTATTCCTACTAAAACATAAGCACTCAAATAGGACGGTAATGAATAAAGTTTTCAAAGCTGTGTTCACGATGGTCTTTGGATCGACACTATCAAGTACTCTGTATTATAATGTGTAGTAATACTGGTGAGTTGAATTAAAGAAGCAAGGGACGCATTGAGCACCAAACACCGTCAAGTAAATGGACATCGACACACAAGGCAAGCTTCACAGACAGAAGAGCCCTCCGAGTCATGGGTTCACGGTACGCGAGAAGAGACATGTAGTAAAGAACCATGCAGCAACGATGTGATCAATCCAGAATCGGCGCCTATTTAAAATGACATATTTTACTTTCAAAGTGCTCAGCACCTGAGGCCGGTAGAAATTACATTTCTCGGACAGTTACTGATGGTACTTACCGACACTGAAGCACAAATGATTTGCCTCTTGGGAAGTCAGTGAAGATGGCCGATCCAATTCCAGCAACGTATACAGTGAGAACACTCGAAGAAAACCAACCGCCCGTTTCCAGTCCTTGAGGATATAAAAGCGACAGCTCCCATTTTCGCTTCGATACGAAATTTCAGATAGTTGAAATGACGTCTAACTGCAGCATTACATTGGGCTATTAGCGGCGGTCCGGGATCCATCCCGAAGGGAAAGATCCGAAGTAGGTATTTTAATTAACGTAACACTAGAGCAACACAACGGGCTATCGAAAAATCCCAGGATAACACTTCGAAATTTCCAGTCACGGTCAGATGGAAGTTTAATTAACTTCGCCCCATGACAACTCAACGGCCTGTTAACGCAACCTCCCAGTTGCGAATTCGCGACTCCACCACTATGTTATCGCGGCTCCTGACGAGATTTCGGAGAAGGGATGGATTGTTTTCCCCACAACACACGTGACTAAAGAACCACATCCATGGGTTCCATGCATTCTTTTAATAACACTGGTCTACATGATTTTCGTAACAGATAAGTCAATGAGTATTTTATAAAGTATTTTTAATGCTGAAACACAGAAAACGTAATAAAAAAATTTCTATCACGTCACATTTTTTATTTATATAACTTTAAAGATCCCTATTATCTCATTTTTGGCACATAATAGAACTGCTATCTTAAAAAACAAAGAGTCACCCACCCGGAACCAATAAATAATGAGTCAAAATTGATGAAAACTGCTTATATACATTATTTCAGTTGTCCACTCGGAGATCAGGATAAATTGTGGGCGCCGCATCTAACGTGTATTAGGTGTTATGTGGAGCTCCGCAGTGGTTAAAAGGGGAAAAAACGCATTTGCCTTTTGCTATACCATGATTTGGCGTGAACCGAAAAATCATTATGACGACTGCTACTTCTCTTTAACAAGTGTCAGTGGTTTCTCTGCAAAAAATAAAAGTAATATTGTGTATCCAAATGTTCCATCGGCTATGAGACCAGTTGCTCATGGAGATGGTTTACCTATTCCTACAGCCCCAGCTTCGTGGCAGGAAATTTCTGATTCTGAAGAAGGATTGTTCTGAAAATACTGCGGTGGCACAAGCTTCAAAAGACGTTGATTTCATACCAGAAAAATCAAATAGTGAACAACATCTCATTTCACAAGTGGAACTGAACGATTTGGTTCGCGACTTGAATTTATCAAAACAACAAGCAGAAGTTCTAGGTTCACGCTTAATTTAGAATTGAGCTCCATAGTAGTAGGTGCATGTAAACGATCTTTCAACAAAATAAATTAAGCTACAGTCTCCTTTTTCAATATAGAATGGAGGGAAGAACTCTTATGACACTATTTCACATAGTCAAAATTGCTTAATGTCCTGTTATTCGTGAAATGTGTGAAGGGAAGGAAATTTATTTTAACCAAAGTAATTGATCTGGAAAATGTTATTGAAACAATCCTTTATGAACAGTGATTCTCAAAAAAGTATTAGAATATATTTAATAGCGCGACCATAACGTTTAAACTTATAATAATCAAATAAAATATTTCACATTTTTCGTATAAAGTCAAAACAATGGTCAAAAAATGTTGGGAATTCTAGAAGACATGTAATGAATAGACAACGTTCTAGGAACTATCTTTTAAATTATACTTTAAAAGAGTAATTTCGTTAAGAAATTGGCTATTTCTATTATTCCCAACACATTTGGATATGAGGGTCCGAAAAGACTTGTTCCTATGTTAGAAAATTTAGCCTTTCCCTCTTTGGTGTCGAATTCAAGCAAGAGTCTACTATTCACTTTAAAAGTTACAAGTATCAGAAGACAAGGTGGTAGTTGTATTAAAGCCGCACTGGAGCAACAGAACGGTCTATTGGCGACCAATAGCCCCTGCAATCAATCCCGAAGGGAAAGAAAACAAAATACTATTTTGCAAAAGGAGGATTTGTGTGCAATACTTTATCAGTTCTTATGCAAGTGTAAAATATTTTTTGATGTTTCTCCTATTTTTTCAGCTCTAATCACCACTCAACTTGATATATAATGATCCATCACGTCATGCTCAAACGAGCGGATAGAAGGGGGTCCACGTGTTCCAGTGAGAAGATCGCAGTCAGCCGTTGAGAAGTGTGTTCGAAGCTGCTCTGTGATGGCGAGAGAGAGGAGCGAAGAGAGGTGTACCCTCACTCTCCTATGGCGGATCGAAAACCTAACCTACTGGAAACATCTATATCATGGGAAGGGAATCAACAGTACATACTTTACAGCTCTTTCTCTGGGTGGAAGAAGACTTTCCCTGCGTGTGTTTCCGAAGGGTAAAAATAAAGACGACCCACATCTCCAAGTACAGCTTTACTGTGTTCAGGGAGACATCAATTATTCGATCGACTGTGAATGGTCCTTGTTAGATGATGTCGGATCGCCTCTTTTTACTGAGACCTTAAGAAATCAGGTGATGCAATCCTACAACCTAATCACCATGCCAGATGGCCCGTCGCACGACGAGGTGTTCGTGACCAGAAAGTCCTCATTCCTGCCTCACGACACCTTGACTGTCCAATGCCGCATCTACAAGTCAAGCGGGAATCTCGCATATGCCGAACACATTTCCGCTCTCACTCGAATAAATGCGGCAGAGAAATCCTTCGTATGGCGCATCGAAGGATTCAGCTCTCTTCAGTTAGATGAGAAATTGACCACTCGAGTAGAGATGAGTCGTTTTTCAGACTTCCTACTGAACTTTTCCTTAATGGGTGCATCCCTTGAGAACGCTAGAGTCAATTTTCAAATTACTGCAGAGAAAACCGCGCTATTAAAATTAACATTTAAGCTGTCCATTTTAAAGGAAGAGAAAGATATGAAATGTGTGGAAGGGACGCGTACATTTATTGATGGCATAAGCGAACAAACTTGGAACCTTCTAAGTAAGTAGTATTAAAAAGAAGACTTGGAAGACTACATGATTTTCCAAAGGGAAATCAGCTTAATCGTTTTTAACAAATTTGAACTAAAAATCAAAAGCATGAAGTAAAGTTATGGTTCACATTTTAGCATAATTCATAATGGCTCTTGGTCTGTTTTGTTTATTGGTAGACGATGGTCCTATCTGGGGATCTACGCTACGGCTGAGTTTTCATTGCAACGAAGGAAGCGGAAGAAAGTTTTGCTAATTTTGCCAAAAAATTCTTTGAGTTCTAAAATTCCTAGTTTTCTTATTTCGGTAATACCATGGGCTGTCCGTAATGATACGGAGGGTAGAATTTGTGAGTGCTTTAAGTTAAATCATACACATAAAGTGCTTAATCCCAATCATCTATTAGACAGGAAAATGAATCAAATCAAACTATAGTGTAAAATCAAAGTAATTACATTAACAGGTTTTTAAAAGTATAAGGACAGTACACATATCATGAAGTAAAATATTTTACAAATTCACTGTAATATAAATGTAACACAAAACTTGATTACACACAATATTTTTAGTTTCACCTCCAGGAGCAAGAATAACAAAATGCACATTACACCTGTCAAATAGAGTAGCAAAATTACGCTTTTATAATCAATTATTTTTTCGTTTGTGGTTTTTGGAATAACGGTGCTTGGGTTAGAAATGAATGTAATCGGTGTAGACAAATTAAACTGAATAGATAAAATTTTTTCAAAAAACTGAAGGTCGATTTTACAGAATTTTTCAGAAAGAAAATCACTGCTTTCAACGGAGGATTCACGTGTTCGGACATTTTAAAATAAGTTACACGCCTTACCAAAAAAATTTATGAAACAGAATTCTACAAATCATTATGTATTCAATAAATTATTTAAGGAAAGTTGGTCGAAATTTACACCAAATTTCCTTGAAAATAATCCTTGAACTCCTGAAAACATTTCCTTGAATTTCCTTGCAAAAACAAATATTTTAAAATATACTTTCTTCAATAAAATATCTATAATTTATTTACATCATGGGAAGAACTAAAAAGTCAGTTCGAACATAAATATTGTAATTTAATTTGTTTCGAAAAAAATTGTTTTTCGATCAACACTGGTAAAGCAACCATAGCTGCCTAAAGCAATCAATCTATGCTCAATGTTATTTCTATGGCGATTTCGAATAGTTTTTAGCCCCCTAGGGCCAATAGAACGGGATTAAGTGTTAGCCTCTGCTGACAGCAGTGTTCTAAAGTATAAGTGTACCAAATTTTGTGTGCATTGATCAAACGGTGTAGATTTGTATAGAAAATATACGCATCCTATTTTATATAGATAGTGTAACGGCGGCTAGAGAAACGTTCACCACGACAACGTGGGAAAATGGAAAATCTTGTTGACTCGGGTGTCGAGAGGAAAAGCCCACACTCCATAACGACCACCCGAAAACATCTTAATGATTTCTTAACGACAGCCAGCCAGCAGGGGTCGGAAATCGCTATGGTTTCAAAACAAAGGGCAGGCGCCTTTCTGTCGCTCTCTTCGACATTTCGAGACCAAGAAGATTGATATAAATGATGATGAGTTTCTGACAGGGTTTGATGGACCCTTTCAAGTCCGCCGAAGTCTGTCGTAAAAGTTGAGGGGAAAGACCAACGTGAGACAGCCAATCAAGAACGTGAGAAATCTTCAACACCCAATCCAGCACCGACTAAAAGGCGGACCAGAAACGGAAAGGAGGAGTCGATAAGCACCCAACAGATAGAGTTTTTGGAGATATCATCAGAGAGAGATCACGAGAGGAGAGAGGAGGACGAGAGGAGAGAGAGATCACGAGAGGAGAGGAGAGACGGAGACAGAGGATCAGAGAGAGAGCTTGGAGAGGCGGTCAGCAGAGACCGTTTTTGGAGCTTAAAGTGAATATCCGTTCACTGTTGTGCATTTATCCCACCTTGGGATCCTATACTCGCCGGAGTATTTTAGTGAGAAAGGCTCGACCGTAGCCGTAAAGGAGAACCCTCCCTAGAGATCCGTGTAACTGCTCATCCTAGTAGTGATCCTGTCCAGAAAGACTGAGATTTCCTGCCTTGGAACTCTGTACTCACTCGAGTAATTTTGTGTTGAGAATAGGCTCACCCGTAGCCGTGCGTTAGACTTCCCGAGCGAAATTGTGAGGCTCGCCAGCAGCCTTAAGCGCCTCGATAGAACTTTGGACCTTCCAAGGAACTAATATTAATGAACTTTACATTCATTTTCCGACTTTTTGTACAAATTGTAAAATAAACCAATTTAGTCCAGAATCGGATATTTTCAATGGTAACTAGTCTAGCTACCCGTGAATCAAGACGTTACAGACTAGTTAACTTTCTGGTGGCAGCGGAAGAGATCGACACCCAGTCGTGAAGAAGTAACGGAAGCGATCGACACCCAGTCGTAAAGCAGTAGCGGAAGCGATCGACACCCAGTCGTAAAGCAGTAGCGGAAGCGATCGACACCCAGTCCTGAAGTAGCGGAACCGATTGACACCCAGTCCTGAAGTAGCGGAACCGATTGACACCCAGTCCTGAAGTAGCGGAACCGATTGACACCCAGTCCTGAAGTAGCGGAACCGATTGACACCCAGTCCTGAAGTAGCGGAACCGATTGACACCCAGTCCTGAAGTAGCGGAACCGATTGACTTCGTTCGACATCCAGTTCTGAAGGAGCATCGAACCGACCGACATCCAGTCCCGGAGAAAAGGACGCCTGGTCCGAAATACAGTTACGGAAGACGCCGAGTCCCGAAAAAGAAATAGAAGACCAAGTTTTGTGTGGAAAGTGACCGACCAATAACCCTGATCTGAAGTAGATGAAAGTGACGAGATCCTGTGCAGCACGACAGCAGGTAAGGCTTGATTTTACTTTAGAGGCAAAAATTGTAGTAAATTAATGTGCTAGGAATTTAAAATTGTCTTAATGAAATTATATTGTATGTGTAATTGAGTGGTTGCAACATTTAGCAAAGTGCTTGATTTGAAAAATTTAAAAAACTATTGTGTTATCAATTCAGGAAGAACTTTCCTTTGAAATTAGAGTAAAAGTCATTTATTGAAATTAAGTACTGTTGTAATCTAAAAGTTATCGAAGTATTCTGTGTAGAGTTACGCTTAGTATATTTTGTGAAATTTGAGTTAAGATTGTTCTGAAATTTAAGGTACATTGTTCTATAGTGTTGCATTGTGTTTTAAGTATTGGTCACATATATTAGTATATTATTGTGTGTATAATTGTGTGTAAGGGACAGGAGAATTTTAAAATGGCATTTTTAGCAAGGCAACGTAAGGCAGATTTGCAGAAACTCGCTTATGAGTTAGATATCGACCTAGGACCTAATGATAGGGTGTTAGATATAACCACAAAGATATCAGAGCATCCACAATACGACGAAGAATGGGTGAAGGCTCAGTTGCAGGTTATAGTAGAGGAACGGGAGATAACTGACACTCAGGCTAGAGAGGAACGGGAGATAGCCGAGAGAAATGCTAGAGAGGAACGGGAGATGAGACAGGTTAGAGAGGAACGGGAGATAGCCGAGAGAAATGCTAGGGAGGCGGAAGAGCGAGAAGAGCGAATTCGAATGTTCGAGTTAGAAAAACTCAGAATTACGCAACCTGCTGAAACAAATAGCTTAGGTTCGTCACAAACGGATAATTCTAGACCAACGAAAAACTTGAAATCCGTAATGCAAAAATTTGACCCAGAAAAAGGAGACATGGCCCTATTTCTCACCTTGTTTGAAAGACAGGCGAAAAAGATGGGAATAGATGAGGTTGATTGGGTGACTCACCTTCTTTACCTACTCCCGATGGATATTGCAGAAATTATCATGAGAGAGCCCCCTGAAAAATCAGAAGATTACGATCATGTTACCCTCCTAAATAGATTTAAATTAAATCCGGAAACATTCCGAACCAAATTTACACAGCATCAGAGACGATCAGGAGCGCCCTGGAAAGATCTAATATTTGAATTAAGGAGTTACTTAGAGGGATGGCTAGATGGAGTCGGAGTGGAAAGTTTTGAGGACCTCAAAAACCTAATGCTAACGGATCAAATAAAGAGGAGAGTTTCTCCTGAGATTAAGGAGCATTTCATAGATCAGTGGGCAGCCATAGTAGACCCCGAAGAATTAGTATTTAAATTAGACCAATATGAAGCCGCTAGACGCACTGTTAGAAGACCTCTCACAGCTAAGTTCCCAGAAAAACGTTTCCCAGATAAGCCAAAACCTGACAACAGACCTGCAGTAGTGAGGAAATTTGAGCCAGAAAAGAGCGAACGCTCGAATTGGAGGAACCCAAATCCTAATGAGCAAAAGTGGAGGAAGCGAGAATTTGAACGGCGAACAGCGCCGGCGTGTTACATATGCCATTCGACGGATCATCTGAGACCGCAATGCCCTGAATTAAGGAGAAACCCGAATCACGAACGCGTGAATCATTTAAAAATGGAGGAGAATTTCGCACCTTCGTTTGCCCCTTATCTGAGTGAGGCTAAAGTTAATGGGATAAATACCGTGATATTGAGAGATAGTGGAACCAGTTTGGACGTAGCTCCCAACCACTTAGTAAGGCCAGATGATTACACCGGAGAAACAGTTTGGTTGAAACAGGCTCTGGAAAATCATTTCCGATGTTTACCGATAGCAACAATTAGTTTAGAAAGTGAAAAATTCGGCAAGATAATCACTAAAGCAGCGGTAGTGGATAAAACGGTAGAATTGAACCATTATCTCCTGGGAAACTCGACCCAAGAATTGCTCGAGGAGGCAAAGAAAAACCCACATTTAGTTAATGCTGTCGTTACGCGTAGTCAAAACAGGGGAAACAAAAGATCAGGGAGTTTGGAGAAACTCAAAACCCCCAACTGCGTTAGCGAAAAACCACCTCTTCAATCGAATAGCCAGGAGCGCGAGCTTCCCATTCATCTACCCCCTGCTGAAAAGCATACAATTGCGATTTTGAAAGTAACCCCCGAGGAGTTTTCCAACGCACAAAAGGAATGCTCTGAATTGAGTACGCTGTGGGATAAAATGGAAGAAAAGCGAACTCAGGAATATAGGGTGGATAAAAATTTGTTGTTTAGGATAACCGCAGATCACCGAGGCGAGGAAAGGAAACAATTAGTCATTCCCGCAAGAATGAGGAATGAAATTCTAAGGTTATGCCACGAAGAAGTAGCCGCACATTTAGGCTCGACAAAAACCAAAGATAAACTATTGAGATATTATTTTTGGCCGAACTGCATTAAGGATGCTGAAGAATACGTCAGAACATGTGACCCGTGCCAGAGAGTGGGAAAACCAAGGGAAAAGAAGAAAGCCCCATTAAAATTAGTGCCGGTGATTAAAGAGATCTTCTCGAAAATTAATGTAGATACCGTAGGACCCCTTCCTTATTCAAGTAAGGATAATAGATATCTAGTAACTGCTATCTGCATGGCCTCAAAATATCCTGAAGCGATACCCGTTCGCGACATCAATTCAGAATCGATAGTGGAGTCCCTCATGATTATATTTAGTAGATTGGGATTTCCCAGAGAAATACAGTGTGACTTAGGCACTTGTTTCACGAGCAATTTGACCACCACGTTTTTTGAAAAATTTGGCATTAAGGTTACACACAGCTCTGTTAGACACCCACAAAGTAACCCGGTAGAGAGGTGGCACAGATCCGTAAAAAGATTATTGAAAGTTTTGTGTTTGGAATCGGGATTAGATTGGGAGAAAAATCTACCTGCAGCTTCCTTAGCATTAAGGACGGTGACTCATGAGTCCACAAAATTAATCACGACTAAACTCGTACGCAGAAAGAATCTTCGAACCCCGAAACCTTACTTTTCGAACATTGGGTAGAACCGGAGGAAGAAGAAAATGTGACAGAGTGCACAATGGAATTAAAAATGTTGAAGTATTGTCCTGAATTGGACTATGAACGAGTTTCAGACATACGAAACGAAGGGAAAACCTGGTACGATAAAGATGCCGTACGCAGAACTTTTAGAAAGGAAGCGATAGAGCTGATACCGGAGTATAAGCACGAATTCCATAGGCTAAAAGTAGAAATCACCGAGAAACCCGTACTTTATCCCCCAGACTATAGCAGGGAATTTATCTTGCAAACAGATGCATCTGATAAAGAGATCGGGATTATCATAGCTCAATTGGGACTACACAAAAATGAACAGCCAATCTTGTTCTGGAGTCTGAAATTTAACTATACAATAGTCCACAGAGCAGGGAAAGACAATAAGCACGCTGATTGCTTAAGTCGCGTGGAATAAATAACATCTGACACTTCAAATGAAAATTTGATTGTAAATATTTAATAGTGTATAAATTGTGATCTATGTAAAATGTAAATACAAATGATGCTTGTGCTTGTAAATTATATAATTGAATAAGTTGTAAAATGTTGGAAGGTTAAAACCATTGGTTATAGCTGCCTCTGAAGTATTGTCAAGACCTCCTGTATGTCTAACCCCTTCCTTTTAGATTTTGCTCTCTAACACATCGCAAAATCTCTCTATGGGGGGAGGAATTCTGTAACGGCGGCTAGAGAAACGTTCACCACGACAACGTGGGAAAATGGAAAATCTTGTTGACTCAGGTGTCGAGAGGAAAAGCCCACATTCCATAACGACCACCCGAAAACATCTTAATGATTTCTTAACGACAGCCAGCCAGCAGGGGTCGGAAATCGCTGTGGTTTCAAAACAAAGGGCAGGCGCCTTTCTGTCGCTCTCTTCGACATTTCGAGACCAAGAAGATTGATATAAATGATGATGAGTTTCCGACAGGGTTTGATGGACCCTTTCAAGTCCGCCGAAGTCTGTCGTAAAAGTTGAGGGGAAAGACCAACGTGAGACAGCCAATCAAGAACGTGAGAAATCTTCAACACCCAATCCAGCACCGACTAAAAGGCGGACCAGAAACGGAAAGGAGGAGTCGATAAGCACCCAACAGATAGAGTTTTTGGAGATATCATCAGAGAGAGATCACGAGAGGAGAGAGAGATCACGAGAGGAGAGGAGAGACGGAGACAGAGGATCAGAGAGAGAGCTTGGAGAGGCGGTCAGCAGAGACCGTTTTTGGAGCTTAAAGTGAATATCCGTTCACTGTTGTGCATTTATCCCACCTTGGGATCCTATACTCGCCGGAGTATTTTAGTGAGAAAGGCTCGACCGTAGCCGTAAAGGAGAACCCTCCTAGAGATCCGTGTAACTGTTCATCCTAGTAGTGATCCTGTCCAGTAAGACTGAGATTTCCTGCCTTGGAACTCTGTACTCACTCGAGTAATTTTGTGTTAAGAATAGGCTCACCCGTAGCCGTGCGTTAGACTTCCCCGAGCGAAATTGTGAGGCTCGCCAGCAGCCCTAAGCGCCTCGATAGAACTTTGGACCTTCCAAGGAACTAATATTAATGAACTTTACATTCATTTTCCGACTTTTTGTACAAATTGTAAAATAAACCAATTTACTCCAGAATCGGATATTTTCAATGGTAACTAGTCTAGCTACCCGTGAATCAAGACGTTACAATAGATATAGATTCATGTTGATTACTATTCATTGCAAATGAGTATTAACTGTAAGAATGCATCGATGGGCTTAATCCTAGTATACGTTACACGGGGATTTGGCGATGTTTGGCGACATTTGTGAGGGCGATAAAATTTGCAATCTTTAGTTGTAGATTTGGCGAGATTCGGTGAGTTATTGCTTTTTATCCATTTTGCATTTGCATTTTGGAATTCATGGTGTGATTTTGCGGTTGAGCTTGAGATTTTTAAATTCGTGAGCTTAAAGATGACTGAATATTTAAATACGAAATTTTTTTGGATTTTGGAATCCAAGGGAAAACGCGCAGTCTTTTGCTTGTCTTTTCATGTTATGCTTATTCATTTAGGATTTACATATATGCTTTTTTCATGGTATGTTTATGTATTTGCCATTTTCAGTTACGATTTTCTATGTTTTTGCCTACGCCAATTCTTGGCGACAATCGTAAAAACGTCATTTCGGCGTTGGCGACATTTTTCAAAATCGCGCCAAGCGTGTAACGTATACTAGGATTTTACCCATCGATGTGAATTTGAAATCAATGTGATTTACAGGATGACGATTTGACGAAGGATTTAATTCAAGGAATTCAAATATTTTTGTCCCATTTTTTCGTAAAAGATATTTTTAATTTGAAACTTGAAAATATGTTTAATAAAAATATTTTTAATTTTAAACATGTCCTACCTTTTCGCGGAGCACTAAGTGCTCCGCGTAGCAGTTTGATAAACGCTGCCCTAATCCAAGTTTCTATCTTTGCCATAGTTCAAGATAGAGTGAAAATTTCAACGGA
The DNA here is from genome assembly GCA_933210815.1 of Meta bourneti. Taxonomy (NCBI): domain Eukaryota; kingdom Metazoa; phylum Arthropoda; class Arachnida; order Araneae; family Tetragnathidae; genus Meta; species Meta bourneti. The sequence continues at coordinate 93,365,416 of OW119930.1, read as the reverse complement.
TTTCAAATCTGGAAAATGTTATGTCAGATCGATATCGAAAACATGATTTTCTTTAAAAATTTTTTATTTTTTCAATAGCCGTACCTAATCTTTTTGCATATATTCCTTTTATAGTAAACAAAGTATTGCCAAGTAAACAAAGTATTGCCAAGTAAACAAAGTATTTATAGTAAACAAGAAATGGCCGTTTCTATGTGAAATGCGAATGCAGTGTGCGCGGTACACTCAATTAATGAGACGTGCCGCCCTTCCGATACGGAATAGCTTGAGCTTTCCTTAAGGGCATCGTTAAAAGCAAAATCATCTCAAAAGCTTTTTATTTTGAAAACTCACAAAAGTCAATGAAAATTTAGTCCCGCCCTTTTTTAACTAATAGCGGACGGAAAAATTATTTTTGGAGTTTTTAGAGAAAATTTTAGGCGTCAATTTCGAAGTTTCGGCGCCAAGTCGTGGCAATGCTAAAAGAAGATCATCCGAATCTGGTTGCTGGATTGTCACGAAAATCTTACTAAGAAAATATTAAGTTGTTTAATTTTAAGATTTAAATTTCTTGGAGATCTTCAACGTCTGTTTCATACTCAATTAGCACATTTTGCGTTTTAGCCCATTCATTTTATATCCGATCAACCGAAATTCTTTTTATATAGTTTGAGACTTGCTATTTTTAAAATTTATGCTAGTTTCACAAGTGGTTTGACTGAGAACCCTGTGTTGTACATGTGACTGAAAATATACTTCTCCGTCTCAATGAAATCACAAAAATTGAATAGGTTGTATTGTATGGACGTGTGAGAATAGTATACAAGTTTCCTTGTGTATTAATTATGAACTGTCAATTCATACTTATTCTTCACGTGCATCCCACAATTCAATACGGGCCGCGGTAGCCCGGTTCGAACCGTAACGGATTAGCATCCGGAAGGTTGCAAGTTCGAAACCAACCAAAGACCGTCCTGTACAAAGGGGCTGGTGCATGTTGAATCTGTCGTGGCCTGCAATGTCCTCACGTTGGAGTGGTGTGGAAGTTTGGAGAGTGGGCTACCAGCTCAGGGGTTGCATCATCACCTGAATATGGTTCAAAATTACCTGGTGTTGTCCTCGAAACTTTCTCTCCGTGATGGATCCCGGACCGTCACCAATAGTCCGTTGTGTTGCTCCAGTGTCATGTGAATTAAAATACCTACTTCCCTACTTATTAAGTGTATTCTGGTCCACTAGGGCTATCTGCAGGGTTATTCAGAAGGCCTTAGACGAACTTTAAAGGTAGGTCAGGAAGACCAAAGGAAACCACTTTTACATAGTAATATCCGGAAGCGCCACCGCAGTTGCTAGAAGTACAGGAAGAATAAGAAACGAAGGAATACACAAGTAAAGTATAACATGTTACGACCTCTTGTACCATGGCATGGTTGCATGTCGTTCGTTCCCGACTGCAATGGCTGTTTACTGCGAATGATCCTTTCACACGATCTGTAGTACAAACGATCAATGGGTCTGTTTAGGAACCGTTCATGGTACAATCGCAAGGCGACTCGACCGTTTCCATTCGCTGCTCCATACGGAAAGCGCATATCTGCCATCTCAGAATTACTGTAACAATGGATCCTTCGCCTGAGACCGCTATAGTCCAGTTGGAAGAGTAACGGACTAGCAACCAGCTGGTTGCGAATTCGAATCTAAATAAAGATAGTCGTGTATACGTGGGCTGGCGCACGTTAAATCTGTTGTGGCCTCAAATGTCCTTATATTGGCGTGCGTGGTGCGGAAGTTTGGAGAGTGGGGTGCCAGCTCTGGTGTGACCTGGTCATGTGACCGTGATCCAAATTTACGTGGTGGTGTCCTCGGATCTTTCCACTTCGGTTTGATCCCAATTGCCCATTGTTCCTCGTCCAAGACTGCTCCGTTACTCAAAGGAAATGAAGATTCAAATTATCCCTTCCCCAGAACTGGTGACTGACAATCTCTAACAGTTTTGTATGAGACGGTCACTCACTACTGGGCAGGTTTCGACACGAAGATAAACCACCAGGAGGGTTAAACCACCAGGAGCGGCATACATATTTCGAATGTCCAACAGAAGATTTATTATCCGTATACTGCATGAACTCATTCGATTTTCGTGACTTGTAGCCTTTCCTTGTACTCCTGGTGCACTCTGCCAAATGAGAATTGCTCTCCACAAACTCTCCCCATGCATCAGAGACAAGAATCTAATATTAAATTACTCAAAAAGGAGTCGTGGATGTCTGCTCCTGATGTCTGTCCACCAGAGCCAGGATGTCGTACACATTCGACATTGTGATGTTGAACAGCAAGATGGGCGTACACAGCTGCTTCAGGTACTTGTAGTACCTGAAGTACCCAAGCAGTATACTTGGTACTTGTCTGCCGCGTAATACAGCTCGACCACTACCTCCCACTTATTCGACGGTATCCACGTATAGAAAGGTCCACATCCGGGACTTCCAAGGAATCGGACTCCTCCATGTCGCTGGAGAACATGGCCCTGACGACGGCGACCAGACTCAGAACGTTCTTGTAGACTGAAGGAAACGTCACACGAAAAGTTGCTTAAAGTCTGTTCCTGGTAGAGACAGGAATTCTTTTCCCAAAAGGACCAAAGAGTCATTTTTCTGTTGGGAGGATACCAGAGAATTCGCAACTCTGCTGCGAGGTTTGACAGATAGCTTCTTAAAGAGGGGATACGTTGTTTCATGGGATATCTCTTCAGGTTTGAGGGTAGACGGCAAGTTCCCTCGATTATTCCGGAAGATTCTTCTGTATTGTATGTGGACTCGCAAAGCAGATTAATCTTCTTACGCTTCACGTAGTTCTACACTCATATCAATATATGATGCATTAACATAGGTTTATTCCAAATTCTCCTTACACAATAATAAACATCAAGTACTAACATGGTTAGTTTTTCGATAACTGATGCTTTTTCTTGCATAACAGATGCATCGTTTTCCCTGCAAAGTTAGGATCCTTGTCCAGGAAATTCTCCCATTCGTCGGAGTGCATGATCTCATTGAAGTGCCTCAGAATGAAGTCGTGGACGAAAGATGTCAGATCTTGGTCCTGGTGTCTGTCCGCCAGAACCAAGATGTCGCACACGTTCGATATTGCCGTGTTCGACCGCAAGGTGGACGTACACAGCTCCTTCAGGGAAGATACTTGGTACTTGACTGCCGCGAAGTACAGCTTGGCCGCCCCCTCCCACTCCAGGTGTTCGACGGTCCCCGTGTACAGGAAGGTCAGCATCCGGTTGAGGGTGTGGGCGTCCAGATCCGGGACGTCCAGGAAGTTGGAGTCGGACTCCTTCATGTCGCTGGAGAACATGGCCCTGAAGACAGGGGACCGGGCACTCAGGACGTTCATGTGGACGGGGAAGGAGACGTCTTCCGAGCGGAGTTCGAAATCACTGAAAGTCTGTTCCTCATACAGTAACAGGAGGTCTCCTCTCAGAATGTCGAAGGAGTCACTTCTCTGTTGGGATACCTCTGGGGGGTCGCCACTTTGATGCGAGGTTTGACAGCTTACTTCTGAAAACTTGGAGGCGTTTCTTGCGATTTTTCTACTCTGATTTGAATGTCCATAGCAAATTCTTTCGATCAATCCAATGATTTCTCCAAACTTAAACTCGCAAAGCAGATTGATAACGCCACTGCTCAAACAATCGGACTCTTTCTCCAGTAACTCTTGCCTTGATACGAATTTCGGAACATTCCAAGTTTGTATCCAGTCGTCTTCATCGAATGTATGTTTGTGTTCCACGCATTTCATCACTTTCTGTGCGTAGTTTAAGACGGACACTTTGAACTTTATGGACGATTGTTGCAAACTCCTGTTCGCAGTTATTACAAAATCAACACTGGAGTCCAGAAGCGATGCACCCGTTAATGAAAATCCCAACAGGAGCTCTAATTGATCACGAGATAAGAGTAAATCTTCGGGAGCGGCCACTTCCTGACCTAACTGAAGAGTGCTGAACCTTTCGATGGGCCACACGAAAGAGGACTCTCGGACTTCTACTCGAGACAGGAGAGAAATGTGTTGGGCTCGTTCGAGCTCCCCCCTCAACTTCCAGATGTGGCATCGCACAGTCAAGGTGTCATGTGGCAGGAACGTGGACTTCCTGGTCACGAACTTCCTGCGTTGGCCAAACAGGCAGAACTATTGACGTGCGAATGACTTGATCCCATACGGTCCCAGTGACCAGAGGCGATCCGTGTAAATCCAAGATTGAGCATTCGCAGTCTATCGGATAACCGAAGGCTTCATCTAACAGGTGACGACTTAAGCGGAGATGTGTATTGGCTTTAGTTTCACCCTTCCGAAGTAGTCTCAGACACCACCGTGTTCCATCCAGAGTACGAACTGTAAATGTAGGACTTAGTATTCCACTCCCATGAAATTCGGGCTCCCATTGGCTGAGGTTCTCAATCGGCCGGGGCCGCGGTGGCCCGGTTGGAAGAGTAACGGACTTGCAACCGAAGGGTTGCGAGTTCGAATCCAGCCAAACACCGTCGTGTACAAAGGGGGCTGGTGCACGTTAAATCTGTCGTGGCCTCAAATGTCCTCACGTTGGCGTGGTGTGGAAGTTTGGAGAGTGGGGTGCCAGCTCAGGTGTTGCCTCGTCATCTGACCGTGGTTCAAAATTACGTGGTGTTGTCCTCGGATCTTTCCCTTTGGGATTGATCCCGGACCGTCACCAATGGCCCATTGTGTTGCTCCAGTGTGACGTTAATTGAAATTCCAATTCCAAATTCCAATCTCAATCGGCCACAGGATCGTGACAGCGCTTCTTCCTTCTGTTCCCCCCCTGGCCATCGCAGAGCTGCTTCCTGCACACTCGCACCTCAGTCGGTGAGTTCGCGCGACACAAGACGATGAGGGTTCTCTTCACCGCTTATGGGAGTGTGAGAAGCCTTCCGAAAGAAAGGGAGAGCACTGTTAAAACAAAAAGGTGTTTTACGAAAGGTAGTCTGAGTCGTCTGGAGTGATTTTTCTTCAGCAAACTTCGTCAAAAAAAAAACGATGCATTTATCGCAGAAAAAAATTCTATTTTATTAATCGCGATTCTTTAAGGAAATTTAAACTGCTTATCTTACATAAATGTAAACAAAATAAACGACTAGCCACTCCCTCCTTTCTAAAGTTGCCTACCACCCAAAAAATTAAACTTCAAATTTCGCAAATCCTGAAATTTATCGACAACATTCAATACGGAAGGCAGGTTAAAATAGAAAAATATAACGAAGGAAAAGGATAAGGATTTTTAGAAATAGAAAATTAGCAGGAAACAATTCAACCTGATGCGACTGCACTGGGCTGACTAAAATCAAATGGAACATTTAATTCTTTAAATTTATATGAAGCGGAAAAGAATTGGTAGGTAGGTATTGTAATTAACGTCGCACTGGAGCAACGCAACGGGCTATTGGCGGTGGTCGAGGTTCAATCCCAAAGGGAAAAGCCGAGGACAACACCACGTCATTTTGAACCACGGTCAGATGACGAGGTCACACCTAAGCTGGCATCCCACTCTCCGAACTTCCATGCCAAGCCAACATGAGGACATTTGAGGCCTCGATAGATTTAACGTTCATCAGCCCCTTTTACACGAACTCGCATCTCTCCGGCGTATACTAAATGAGTCAGCTAAAGCATAATGTGCTAAGTATGGAACAGACATTGTGTTTTATTATCTCGCCAAGAAATATCAATTTTAAAATTAAAACGGAATGTTTTCCCAAGTACGGTATTCACAACTATCGAGGAAACCACATTCCTATGTTTTTCTTTCATGGTTGCCAAAACTTGGCGACCTTTCGAAAATTTTCTTACGATTGAAAAACGAATGATTTTCCACCCGCTTTTATTTAAAAAGAACGAAATTTCCGTTAACCTTTGGTAAATTTTCAAAAAAGGTCGACTTTTTCCGAAGTCGTCAATATTTTGAAATTAGTAATTGAATGATCGGCTGGTATTGGGGTTTAAGGAGCAAAGGTCCTACTTGACCCATGCTGCGCGAGATACAAGACATACAATATCAAGTAATAGACACACAATGAAAGTTTTACCGACACAGAAGAGGGAAATACACCCAGGGAGAAATGCACCTTACAGGAATCGAACCTGCGCCGCCTGCAACTCGAAGGTTGCTAGCGCAGTGTTACATACCCACTGAGCCAATTAGCTGCTTAATTTTAACGCTTAATTTTAGCATTATATTTAATCCTCTTAAAACTTGAATCTTTTAAAATGTTTCCCGTATTTCCGAGTGGAACTTCTTCAATTGACTGAAAAGAGATTTCACTGTCGTGTCATAGAAGTATAGCAACTACCGACAGACGTACCACTGGCCCCTTTCCCGTGTAAACCATCACATTAAAGCGTGCGAGTACGAACTTGACTAACTTTTAGAAAGTCGCCAGACAATACAAATACAAAACGAAATCAACAGAATAACAACTTGAACCTCACTTTCCACCGTTTTTCAATCAACAATTGCCACATAAATGGATGAGTCTAAAAGACTGAGTCATTAAAGCATGAATAAATGAGTGCTGCATTGAGCTGTGTAGTTACTCTTTTCGTTAATTCATCGAGCATAAGAGTATATTATTTAGCAGCATAGTGTTACAAGGATACTGTTACAATAAAGATAGTTTGGTAGAAGAGAGAAATTTGGAAAAAGGTTGCGTTTTAACCCTATTCGTACATGTAATGAGCATTTTAAAATTATTAAACTTAAATTCAATGGAATTTTGAAAATTAATTTTGCATTCATTTTAATGTTTGGAAGAACTTAAGGGGTGGTGGTGGTGGGGGGTATTTTAATTAACGTCACACTGGAGCAACACAACGGGCTATTGGTGACGGTCTGGGATCAATCCCAAAGGGAAAGATCCGAGGACAACACCACGTAATTTTGAACCACGGTCAGATGACGAGGAAAAACTTAAGTAAATACATTATTTACTATGCAAATAACTTACCTTGAGTAAGACTAAAATAGACACGTCAGCTCTCATGCCAGACAATCAACTCAGTGAAACTTTAATGCATGATTTATACCAATGGAGGCACTGGTGCCAAATGACATCACGCCAATATTTCGGCGCCAAGTCAAATTTCTAAACACCAGGAGCGTTGGTCGTTATCTCACCATGGTTCAAAATTACGTGGTATCCTCGTATATTTCCCTGTGGGCTTGATCCCGGACCGACGCCAATAGCTCTTTGTGTTGCTCCAGTGCGACGTTAATAAATACCTACCATTAGCGTTGATAGGTAGTTGAATTTACGTCGCACTAAAGAAACACAATGGTCTTATTGGCGAAGGTCCGTGATCAATCCCAAAGGGAAAGATCGAGGACAACGCCTCATCGTTTTGAACCACGGTCAGATTACGAGGTCAACACCTGAGCTAGCACCCCACTCTCCAAACTTCCATACCACGCCAACGTGAAGACATTTGAGGCCTCGAGAAATGGAACGTGCACCAGTCTCTTGTTGGTTGGTTGGTTGATATGGCGCAAGGTCCAATACCGGACAAGCTGCGCCAAACACAAAATGATGCACACCAGTAAAAATTCCCGTATTTCCGAGTGGAACTTCAATTGACTGAAAACCAATATCGCTATTTCGTGTCATAGAAGTATAGCACACAGATCTGATCCGTCTTCTAAAGTTACATATCATTAACACAACATTACTATGCGATGTCTTACAAGCAGACTTATAAATTTAAGAAAATATAAATGCATGATTGTAGCTCTTTGGACTGACTGATATCAGTTACAAGGAAAGTAGTTACTGATTTGAGTCACCGCGTTGTTTCTTTAAAACCAGCTCTATCTGACCGTGGTTCAAAACTCAGAATTTTCCATTCTGGATTGATCCCGGACTTTCTCCACTAGCCCATTGTTTTTACGCCAGTGCGACGTTAACTCAACGACCTACTTGGTATGAGTCGAAACCTGTCAAATTCCTTTGGGTCTTCCCTATATCCGTAATAGCTTCAGCTAGTCCTTGAGGAAGGGCTTCGCTTTCCGTTAACCCTCCTGGTGGTTGTCTCTACAAGGTATCTCTTCATTAGCAACCACTTACCAGATCTTAATGAACGAGATATCTCGTCCTTCGAAAAAACTGACCAGATCTTGATCTCGTCATCATAAAAAAAATCGGCAATATCCCGATGACGAGATATTTCGCCGTAAGTAAAATTGGTCAGATATTTATTACCGAGATATGTAGTCGAAACGTCTTGGATAGGGTATTTGGGTATTTCAATTAACGTCACACTGGAGCAACACAATGGGCTATTGGTGACGGTCCGGGATCAATCCCAAAGGGAAAGATCCGAGGACAACACCACGTAATTTTGAACCACGGTCAGATGACGAGGCAACACCTGAGCTGGCACCCCACTCTCCAAACTTCCACACCACGCCAACGTGAGGACATTTGAGGCCACGACAGATTTAACGTGCACCAGCCCCCTTTGTACACGACGGTGTTTGGCTGGATTCGAACTCGCAACCCTTCGGTTGCTAGTTCGTTACTCTTCCAACCGGGCCACCGCGGCCCCGTCTTGGATAGAAGATATAACTGTACGACTGATTTCAACTTGTAATGACTCCGGTACTGTCGGGGTCATGGCAGCGGGATCGTTTGATAGTAAATAACATTTAGTGACATATATAAGTTGTGGGGATCAATGGAAGGTAGTGACATGTCAAAGATCATTTTTGTGTTCTGCGCCTTGAGTATACTTTTATTTTTGTTTTCGATACTTCTGAACTAAAGGTGATTGAACATTGATTTCGATATGCAATTAATGTTAACATAGTGCAGCTAGTCGTGTGAATTGATTGCGGTATACAATTAATGTTAACATAGTCTAAGTAGTCGTGTAAATTGAAAAACATACAATAAATATAACCAACACCCACTGTGTATCACATTCCAATCTTGCTCCAGCCAAAGTCCGTCATGTACGTTAAATCTGTCGTGGCCACAAATGTCCTCACGTTGGCTTAGTGTGGAAGTTTGGAGAGTGGGTGCCAGTTCAGGTGTTGTTTTCGTCATCATCTGACCGCGATTTATAATTAAGAGGCGTTGTCCTTGATCCTTCCCTTCGGGATGGATCCCGGACTGTCGCAAATAGCCCGTTGTGATGCTCCAGTATGACGTTAATTAACTACTTCTCTTCCAAAAACCGAGTGGTACTTGAACCGCATGCCATTGGCGAATATCAACCAAGTTTTGTTTCGGGTGGAAAATGTATAGCAATTGCCATTAGGATGGCATCCAACATATTATCAGTGAGGTTAGTTTTTCCTCCAAATAAACTCCGCGAGGCAGGTATCGAGATGGTGGCAAGATGTTTTTTATTTCCCCATTTTGAACTTCCCCAGATGCGTCGTTCTATATTCTGTGTGCATGCCAGTTTCAGAATTAATGAAATTGTATTTGTGGTTCACTTGGCAGTGAATATAACCAGATTGTTTCAGTTCTTCAGTCTTCCCCTTCCAACAGATTTGGCGATTAATCGCTGGCATGCGGTTAATACGAAAGTACCAACCGAGTTCCTGTAGTATAAGTACTATTAGGATGAAAGTTAGGAGAGATTGCATTCAGGGGAAAACAAATTAACATTCGCCAATTTCCGTGCCAAAACGTTTTAACAGCTGGATCTCTTGGATTTGTGAAAGTAATGACTATAGTTTACGATAGTTTCAAGGGCTGGAGCTGCGCCAGCAATGTTATTTCCCCTTAAGTATCTATTGATCTCCGTGTTTCCTGCCAATGACGAGATATCTCGTCCAAGATTCGGTCAGTTTTGCTAATCACGAGATGCCTCGTCGAGAAAACCACCTGGAGGATTGAGCCCTTTACAGATTAATATCCCGGGTTGCGATCGATAAAATGTCCACTGTGAAGTGTCGTTACATCGCAAAAGAACAAGTTTGTAAAAAGTTTACTTGCTCACAAAAAAGTATTTTTCGTGCAATCTGATATTTTTAACTGGGTTTATTTCAGCAGAGAAAAATCGGCAAGTTCGTGTGCGACTCGAGACAAATGTCTCACTCGTGCCGCCATCTGTTTTTCTGTAAAGTATTTCAATATTTCGAAAGAGTTTACCGAAACATTAACTACCTTACTTTGTTTACTGACTTCAAATGTTGACCTACCTGTTATTTTAAAACTGTTTTTTCAGTTTAATTTCGTTTTATAAGTTTTAGTAAGAAATTTTAGGGTGGGTCTCTAATTGATTTTTAAAGTGTTTATATTTACATAGATGTAACTGTTTTGTCTTGCATTTGGTTCAGTTGTACTTTTTCGGCTGGTGCATGTTGAATCTGTCCTGGCTCCCAATGTCCTCACGTTGGAATGACTCAATCACATTCCCATGGTAGTAGTAAGTGCGTCCCTTGGCGGGACGAAAGTGACGTCATACCACGTGACCGGAAGTGGGCGGGCCAAGTGACGTCACAACGTGACGGTATCCAAAAGCGGAAGTGACGTATTGTTTGTTTACATTTTGGACTTGGAATTTTTTTGTCATCGACTTCGTGCAGGCGTTGAGTTGTTTCAAGATGGCGTCGTTTTGTTTTTTTTAAGTTTCTTTACTGATGAGTGGCAACACCCTGAACCACGTGCTTTAGGCTTAGTCTTTTTTACGTCATTGTTACTCGTAGCGCCATCTTTTGACACTTTTTGAATTAAAATAACAAAATCTGAAAATAAATTTTTAAAAATAAAAAAGTTATCTTTGTCGGATTCGAACTGGAGATCTCTCTGACAAAAGGCACTCGTAGCTGATAGTCAGATGTTATAACCATTCAGCTACGAATACTTGGATTATCACGAATTAAATATGAAGTCTTTAGGAAAGAAAGTGACGTCAGTTTTACAAGTTCGAACTTGAAACTGCCTAATCACATTGAATGTCTTCCATCCTAAGCGTGGAGTAATACAAGCCGTGGTCGGTTGACGTCACAATCATGTCCGAACCTGACTTAGCCTAATCACAGTGAATTTCTTCCGCGCGGAGGAATACAAGTTGCAACTGATTGATAGGGGGTATCTTACTAAGGGGTGTAGGGGGGCAGGCTTGGTATTGGTTGAAGACAAGGTGGGAGGGAATTTCATGGTGTCACGTGATTTTTGAAAGCTTTTTGATTTGTGGATTATACGAGTGCTCATGGGGAAGTACGTTTAACCACTCTAAGATCATTTCAAGCACTGACCGTAGAGTTTGTTGGTCATACGTTTTGAAGGAGTAATTTTACATTGAAAACCATGAAGCGAAATTCCGTTCAGCCTAGTTTTATGAAGAGAACTCGTTTTCCTGAAAAAAGTGCATTGTCTGCTCTTGAAGAACCAAAGCCAACGCATATACCTATGCCTGATGAAGAGCCTAAAATATCGATGGATTCTCTTCCTGATACGATGATACACCTTGGAGACAACATGTTCCTGCTTGTTAACAAGTTCATTGGTCTAACTAGAGTGCATATTCGGAAATACACTACGGATGAGAATGAAATCTTGCAGCCGACGAAAGAAGGGATTTCGCTGTCTCCAAAAGTATGGAATTCTTTCATCAGCAAAGTGAGTAAATATTTCACCTTTGCTAGTTTGGAATCTGTAAAGATTCTTGAAAGAGACCTGTGTATGTCCAAAGAAGTAGTTGGAGATACTACATTCCTCATTCTTCAAAGGCTGTTTCGCAGAAGTGACATGTCCTTTCAATTTGTGTCCGATCGATGCTGGGAACAAATCTTCAAAATTTGTGAAAACTACGAGCGTGTTGCTGAACGTATAAATAGTTCATTATTTACATACTTTCTATATTATGTGCGACACGAACTTCAAAAGTGTTCGACGTTAAATTCTGGAGAGGATTACAACGGTGACCCTGACAGATAGATGAATTGAAATGTTCCCACCTTGCGGAAGTACTTTCAAACAGCATATCGAAAAATGTGGACTGTTTTCGATGTAAGAACCACATTGTGAACGACGTTGCACATTCCTGTTTTGATACGAGATTATTTTTCTAACTATTTTGCATCTACTCTTTACAATATCGATTGGCATGATTTTGCTGTGACATTTGTACGAAAAAATAACATGTTAAATTTTCAGTATTTGATTATGACAGGTGACTTTTTTGAATGTTTAAATGTAATGGAAATCATAGAATCTGTACGGCAAATGTATGTAAATACTAATTATATCTCTCCATATTTTACATCAATGTATAATATCATTTTTTTACTTTTATTGCTTATAAAATAAAAATAATTTGGTTGATTCCCCGTGTGCTTTTTATTTAGATTTTTTATATTCTTTTTTACTAACTTGTTATTATACATGTATTATATTTACCAACGTTTAATCTGTTTAGTTTTTTAATTGCGTTCATTCTGAAACAACATTTTGAAACTATAAAGTGTTTGATATCTAATTTTTAATAATGAGATTCTGTTTTAAAAGAGGGAGTGTATCAATAAAGTGAGGGGGTATATAAACAGAGTGTTTCTTATAATTTCAGAAGTAATGATGAATATCAGCTTTAGGTTAAACCACAACCGCTGTTGCAATGGAAGAAATTCTGAATCAGACATATCGGAATCCCAAACTTCCCGGCAGCTTTGGTGGTATCAATGCTTTACAGCAGTGGTTCTTAACCTTTTTAAGCCGCGACCCAAATTTGAGAAATATGTTCATGTCGCGACCCAAAAAAAAGTCAAAATTTTTTCATTGCTTTATTTTAGATCGTATTTTTAAAAAATCTTCAATCCTACGATGATGATTTTTTTTAACTTACAAATTTTTTATTTATTTTTTTAATAATAAAGATAAACAAAAGTACTTTTCGATCCAAGGAAAATTTAATTAATAATCAAGTGTTTTTAATAATTTTTATTGACCAAATTAAAATATATTTATAACTTTTTGAAAATAATTGACATTTTAACTTATTCCTAAAAAAAAAAGAAATATCAATACATATGTTAAGTCTTAAATTTTAAATGCAAGTCATACAGTTTTAATGAGAACCTTGTGCTTGAATACATTTTGAAAGATCTTCAAACCTCGGTTGAATGCTTGTCAAGGAGCACCTTATATCTATTTCAGGATTTAACTTGTTCCGGTAATTGTTTTTGATTACACACAGAGCCGAAAAACCAGCCTCACACATATATGTTGTTGAAAAGGGCAATAATACTTTTAGGGCTTCTTTAACAATTATTGGCTTTTCGGTTTTTAATTTTAACCAGAAAGCACATAAAGATTCAGTGTTTTTGTAGAAATTGTATCGAAGTGCTTGGTCACTTTGTATTTCTATTAATTGTTCTTGAAATTGATTAATATTAACAAATTCCTCATGCAAATCACTTACATCAAAATTAAATGGCATTCGAACCCAATTATATTTGAAAACATCGTCTGCAGGGAACTATCGATCAAAGTCTGCTATTAGTTTTTCTAAATGATTAATAATAATTTTCTGTATTTCTGTGATATCAATATTATTGTCTTCAACAAGTAAATGAAGAGTCGGGAATGAAGCAAGTTTCTTTACTTCAACCTTATTTCTCCATAATTTGAGTTTATTTTTAAAACATGTAATTTTTTCAGTTAATTCAATAATAGTATGATTACGTCCTTGCATAGACGTATTTAGATTATTTATTTCAAATAAAATATCTGACAAATAAGCAACTTGAGTAATCCACTTCAACTCGGAGAATTTAGATGCTAATGGGTGTTTCTTTTCTCTCAAAAATAATTCGACTTCTGTCCGTAATGATAATACTCTTTGAACAACTTTGCCCCGGGACAGCCATCTAACTTCAGAATAATATAATAAATGTTCGTATTCTGCACCAAATTCGAAACACAGTTCGCGGAAAATTCTACAGTTAAGAGCTCTTGATTTGATAAAATTGACTACCGCAACAATTTCATCCAAAACGATACATAATTCGGGTGATAATTTTTTTGAAGCAAGAATTTGCCTATGTAACAAACAATGAATCGATATAATTTGTGGATTCATTTGTTTTGCTCTTGTCGAAAATCCCTTTTGAGATGCTGTCATGGCAGCTGCACCGTCGGTGCAAATACTGAAACACTGATTCCAATTTAATCCTTCTTCTTTAAAAAACGATTCGACCATAAGAAAAATATCTTCACCTCTAGTTGTTGTTGACATTGGTTTGCAAAATAAAATGTCCTCCTGTATATCTGTTAAACCTGGATACCGCACGTAAACCATGAGTTGAGCATCTTTACTTACATCTGTCGTTTCATCCAGTTGAATACTAAATAAACCAGCAATTTTTATAGCAGAAATAAGTTGATTCTTAATATCAAATGACATATCATTAATTCGTAAATGAATTGTATCATTTGATAATGGTATCTTTTGTAATTTCTTTGAACTTTCATCTCCGCACATGATACGTGCCATGTCAATGGCAGCAGGTTTTATAAGTTTTTCAGCAATATTATGGGGTTTCTTTTGTCTTGCAATATGCCAAGCCACATGAAAAGAAGCAAGTGTAGCTTGTTTGGCAGAATTTATAAAACCACTACTACTTGGTGCATCCAAACGCTGTCTTTTTAAATGGGCTTCTTTTCTTTCGAAAAAAGTACGATCTTTTCCCTCAAAGGAAAAATTTTTATGTTTTGCATCAAAATGTCTTTTAAGTTTGTTCGGTTTCATCGATTCATTACTTAATATTTCACTGCACAACACGCATTGCGGCTTGTTCACTCCTCGATCATAAATGCAAGTAAAACCTAATTCTAAAAATGCTTCCTTGTATTCACGTTTTGCCATTATTAGGGTGATTACAATTTTACAATACACACTGCAGCTTGATCACTCCACTATTAATAATAAGACAAAATTTGTTTCTAAAATGCTTGTATTCACGTTTCACTGTTATTACACGTTTCACGTTTCACTGTTATTCACAACACAATACGCAGAAACGAGTTTTTGACAGAGAGCTTACTGAGTCTGCGCGCACGCAAAGCAATGGCGTGCGTATTACCAACACCTCCTAGAAGAGCCTCAGGACAGGAATTGGACGTCACTTCCGGAAGGCCATTCGCGAAGAGCGGTAAAACCTAAACATTGTATTAGGGAATAACTCTTCTAGGAGGTGTTGGTATTACTTATTATTTGGTGTATTACTAACTTTTTTGGTTCGACTCAGCGCGACCCAAGAAATATGCTTCGCGACCCAATTTTGGGTCGCGACCCATAGGTTAAGAACCGCTGCTTTACAGCGTGCTTTAAAAGGTCGCGTGAAAAGAAAACAGATAAAGAATTGGCTACAAATGAAAGAAAGATTCGTATACTTTACAAAAGCCTTTACGGCACAAATTCCAGAGAAATCGTGTAATAGTAGGAGGATTAAACGATCAGTTTCAATCTGATTTAGTGGACATGCAATCTCTCGCCCTTCATAACGACGGGTATAAGTATTTACTTACTTGTATTGATATTTTGTCTAAATATGCATGGGCCATTCCTCTGTTAGATAAAAAATCTGCAACTATATTGAGCGCTTTTGAAAAAATATTTTCCGAACGTACTCCTCAATCCTTACAGACAGATGCTGGGAAAGAGTTTACCAATAAACTAGTGCAAAATTTCTTAAAAAAGAAGAAAGTTCATTTCTTTACCACACATAATTCAACAAAAGCTTCAATCGTTGAACGCTTTAATCGTACCCTTAAAACTAAAATGTGGAAATACTTTACTGAAATAAATACGAAGA
Source organism: Meta bourneti (assembly GCA_933210815.1). Classification (NCBI taxonomy): domain Eukaryota; kingdom Metazoa; phylum Arthropoda; class Arachnida; order Araneae; family Tetragnathidae; genus Meta; species Meta bourneti. The sequence continues at coordinate 93,349,596 of OW119930.1, read as the reverse complement.
GATATATTGACGTCATAGACCAATTGATGCATAGTTATAACCATACTTGGCGTCGTAGTATTAAAACAGAGCCTTCATCAGTGACATTACAAAATGAAGGAAAAGTATGGGATACGTTATACGGTCAGCAATCTGTTGTAAAACAGAGCAGTTCAGAGTTAAAGGTTGACGATACTGTTCGTATTAGTCGGGAGAAAATGCACTTTGAAAAAGGATACGAACAAAACTGGACAAAAGAAATTTTTACTATTGATAAAATAATACATCGGATACATGTTGTGTATAAACTGAAAGATTTAGCAGGGGAAGTGATACAAGGAAGTTTTTACAAAGAGGAATTGCAAAAGGTCTCGGATTCCGGATTTTATCCAGTAGAAAAAGTTTTAAAGAAAAAAAAGCGTCATGGAAAAATAGAATACTTTGTGAAATTTCAGGGTTATCCTGAAAAATTTAATGCTTGGGTTGAGAATGTCAAAATGATATAAATAGAGCTGTCACCGTACTTACCTTCTCAGTTTCACTGTACGATGTCGTTCTACATTACACTTCCCAGCGACAGCTCTATCGAGTTTTATCCTGGCAACACAATGTCTCACTTCTACACGAAACTCCCTAAACGTCTGGAACTCTCATGTGAATGGGAGGTAGGATTAGTTGAAATGATTTATCCCAGAATGTGGAATAACATCATTGATGGTGAAAATTCTTTCGAATATGATTTAGGAAACGGAGTAAAAGTTAATGGAAAAATAGCGTGCGGATTTTATGATTCTCCGATCGACATTTTAAATGCATTTCCAAAGCACATAAAAATTCAAATAAAATATAACAAACACACTAAAAAGGTGATGGTGCAGCTCACTAACGGTGCAACGGTGAAATTATCCAAGGGATTAGCTGAAAACTTAGGTTTTGAACCTAATAAAGTGATTGGAGAAAATTTTATTCCAGGAAATGGAGGCCCAGATACAGTAATCACTGAGAGTCCTTTTGTTGCGGATCCTAATGTTGATTTACATTTGTTGTACGTTTACACCGACATCATTCAGCCTGAATTCGTTGGTGGGATCTTAGCTCCTCTTTTACGAACTCTGACAGTGAAGGGGAGAGATGGTGATATGATTCAGGAACAATTTGAGAGACCTCATTACTTACCAGTTTCCAGACAAAAATTTTGACTCGATTGAAATCATTATAAGGACGCACACTGGTCGTTACGTCTCATTTGAACGCGGAAAGTTGATAGTGAAACTACATTTTCGCTTGAAACAAGTCATATAAAAGAGTGTTCCTTTCTGAATTGATTCATTTTTCATTTTCGCATTCAAGAAAAGAAGTAGCATAATGTTGGTGCCTTACACGTGTTGCAGTAAAAAGTTTGAAGATTATTATTCAGAGCAAATTGGAAATGGCTTGCCTTACTATAAAGGAGTTGTTTTTCAGAAAGGGCACGGAATAGGAGGATATTTTGCAAAACTATTTCGCAGAGCATTACCTTTGTTGATTAGTGGTGCAAAAACGGTTGGAAAAGAAGCTTTACGGACAGGAACAATGGTCGCTAATGACGTGTTATCAGGCGAAAATTTCAAAACATCAGTTAAAACGCGTGCAAAAGAAACTGGGAAAAAATTAACGAGAAAGGCTATTAAGAAAGCAGATGAGATGATTGGTCATGGAAAGTTTAAAAGGAAGCGCAAACCCTCGAAACGTAAGTATATTAAGTATCATACCATTTCAACCAATACCAAGCCTGCCCCCCCTACACCCCTTAGTAAGATACCCCCTATCAATCAGTTGCAACTTGTATTCCTCCGCGCGGAAGAAATTCACTGTGATTAGGCTAAGTCAGGTTCGGACATGATTGTGACTAATTTTTGATTATTTACACTTTCTTTTTATAGATAAAGGATGTATATTTTCCGAGTGAAGAGGTTGCAGCTGTTCACTGGGAAAACTCAAAAGCCTTTATGAAGCAGGATAATTGTACAAATATTTTCCTCGCTGCTTTTACAACTGCTTGGGCCAGGATTAAATTGTATGGAGAAATGGAAAAATTAGACAGAAAAGTCCTATATCATGACACGGATTCTATCGTGTATGCACAAAATGGAGTAAATGACCCCCCTCTTGGAAATTTTCTTGGAGACTTTACCGATGAATTAGACAGGGATTCAATCACGCAGTTTGTATCAGGTACTAATCATTATTGTTTATTTTATTTCTTCGATTTAATATATTTTTTAATAATTTAGTATAGTATTTATTCCGATTTCTCATGTTTTCCGTTTTGTTTTCAGGAGGTCCAAAGAACTACGCGTTTCTCACTAAAAGGGGAAAAACATGCTGTAAAGTAAGGGGGTTTACCTTGAACTTTAGAAACGCGCAACTGTTGAACTTCAACAGTTTAAAGGAGATGGCTTGTTCAATGGACTATAGGCACATCAGCATTATCAACCCGTCCAAAATTTGCAGAGACACGAAGAGAAGGAAAGTCTTAAACAGGTCAGAGACCAAGACCTACCGAATTTTATATGACAAGAGGGTCATCAAAGAGGATTTCACCACCGTACCCTATGGTTACTGAAGAAATATGATAAACAAAATAAAATGGAGTGAAGAAAGGAGGTATCAGATGAAATGGTGAAGAAAAGGAGGTATCAGATGAAAAACAGGGAGTTTATATGCCTCTCAGGGGAAATCCGCCAAATTAAAATAAAAAGTTATAACACAACATTTAGCTGTACTTCAATCGAGTGGTGTGGAAATCAGCAATTTTCTGTTTTTCTCTCTTAAAATATTTATTTAATGAATGAAAATAAAATGTTTACTTTTAAAGTGTGGTAATAGTCTACAGACATAATTGAAAAGTGCATTAATATCTGAACACAAAACTTTATTATCAAAAAATTACAAATCAAGCCAGTTTGGCATAGATAATTTTCTTTTTACAGCTGTTTTAGGATTTGTGTATGTGGTTTTAACATCAGATAGATAAGTCTTTTTCACATTTGCTCTTTTAGGCTTTGCGTACATGGTTTTTACATCAGATAACCATTACCGTAATTTACCATGATTCAGTATGTAAGACATCGCAAAATTTGTCAAGAAATTTCAACACGTTCATTGGAACGAGGTTCCGTTTCAAAGCTTAACGTCTAATGTATGTGGACACTATTGCATTTATTTTATTGTTAAACGATGTCAAGGATTTTGTATGAAATTTATTATCAATCAGTTAGCAGGAAAGAAGAATGATTTTGGAATATTTCAATTTGTCAAAAAAAGATACGGTGTAACCATGATTTTTAAAAAATAATAAAATTGTTTTATTGCCAGATATTGACTCATTTTTATTTACTTTTTCGATACTTTTTAGATGTGTTTTATTTTTTTCTGACAAATGGTTTTTTGGGGTAAAATCCAAGAGTTTAAAAGGGTTGACGTAGGAAAAAAGAGAACACTTTGTTAAAAATATTCACCAGAGTAAGTCGTACAAAAATGGAAAGCACAAAAAGTCAAATAATATTAGTTACATTACTTATTTTTTCCTACGTTGTTTTTTTCTGCTTTTATTACTTGGACTTGTCTCAATTGGCCCAAACATGAATCATGCAGTTTAGAACAAAATAAAACGACGCTTGAAATCTATAAAATTTACCAAAAAATTTATTTAGTAGGATTTATTAAATGCAATGAATTTTCTAATTTTAGTTTTAACAATTCAGTTTGTGGGAAAACAGTATGTGAATGTGTTCATAATTCTTTAAATGTCTTTGAAAACCACTGTTTAGAATTTACTCAAAACCTTGTTGATTCGTTCAGCGAGTGTCGTCTCGTAGCAAACACAATTAAAGGGTGCACAGACATGTTCTGCAAACTATAAAAGTGGAAACCTCAGCAATAAATTTATTATTTTAGAATATGGAACTCCCCCGGTTAGTTCATCCTTCGACATGCCTCCTCAGTGGGCCTACAGGATCAGGGAAAACTGTTTTCGTAAAGAAACTGATAGATCACAAAATGTTCCACCCAATGCCTACACATATTATCTACTGCTACAGAAGTTATCAATCTATTTTTAATTCTATGAAAAATGTTAATTTTGAAGAAGGTTTGCCCTCTAATCTAAATTCCATTCGAGATGCTTTAATTATCATAGATGATTTGATGGTAGAGTTATCAAGTGATACTCGCTTAAGCAATCTTTTTACAAAAGGTAGTCATCACCGAAATCTTTCAATCATTTTTATTACGCAAAACTTTTTTTCATCAAGGCAAAGAAATGAGAAATGTTCATTTGAATTCGCATTATGTAGTTTTGTACAAAAATCCTAGAGATAAAAGTCAAATAATGCATCTAGCCAGACAAATGTTTCCTACGAAAATCAAGGCTTTTCAAGAAATTTTTGAAGATGCTACCTCTGCACCCTTCAGTTACTTACTCGTTGATTTCAGACCCGATACGAGTGAGCGTTTACGACTACTCACAGGAATATTCCCAGGTGATACACATTACGTGTACGAACCTCGTTAGTTCATTTCTCTACCAGACGTCGACCCCAGGACTATATAAAAGAAAAAAACGTACGAGCTGAATTCATTTCTATTCAGAATGTTGTGTCAGAAGGATATAGAATGCCTTAAACTATTACAGAAAAGTCGAGCAAAATCAGCTATATTGGAAAAGTGTCCAAACAGTCTCATCAAATCAGTATGTGAATGTGTGTTAAACCTTTTAAAGGGAAATCTTCCAATTAATAAACGTACCAAGAATCGGCTCATTCCTTTAAAAAAAACTTTGAGAACACTCGCTCAGAAACGAGTACCTCTCTACAAAAAAAGACGTATTTTAGTACAAAAAGGTGACGGATTTTTATCTTTCCTTATTCCGACTGCCTTAACTGTCTTATCATCACTTATCCATGGAGCATAGCAAAAAGTTTGCATTGGTGCCATTCGACCGTATGAATCAAATTGAACAAGATTATCTATGTGAGTTAGATACACAGATTCAGCACATCTTGAAAAAGAAAATTAGCGATGATGAAAAAGTGAAGTTGTACAATCAAGTTTTACAAAAATACGTTACATACCCAAATGTGAATGTGACAAAACCAATGGATAACGATACTTCAGAGAAAGACCTTGAAAACAATTTTGATATAGAAAAAGAAATCCTTGAATCTGTTCCTGTAAAACATAAAGAAACTGCACAAAAAATCTTGGACTTTTTTAAGCAGCAAAAAATCTCTTGGATTCCAAACAGAGAACTCATGTTAAATCAAAAAGTTATTCAAGGTTCGAATATTGTACAACTGATGAATTTTTTACTGAGAAACAGAAGTCGAAGACCAGTGGCTTTTGAACAATTTAAGGAAATATTGACATTAAACAATTTTCCTCAAGATTTTGTGAAAAATACTAACTTATCTGATGTAAAAACCATGTACGCAAAGCCTAAAAGAGCAAATGTGAAAAAGACTTATCTATCTGATGTTAAAACCACATACACAAATCCTAAAACAGCTGTAAAAAGAAAATTATCTATGCCAAACTGGCTTGATTTGTAATTTTTTGATAATAAAGTTTTGTGTTCAGATATTAATGCACTTTTCAATTATGTCTGTAGACTATTACCACACTTTAAAAGTAAACATTTTATTTTCATTCATTAAATAAATATTTTAAGAGAGAAAAACAGAAAATTGCTGATTTCCACACCACTCGATTGAAGTACAGCTAAATGTTGTGTTATAACTTTTTATTTTAATTTGGCGGATTTCCCCTGAGAGGCATATAAACTCCCTGTTTTTCATCTGATACCTCCTTTTCTTCACCATTTCATCTGATACCTCCTTTCTTCACTCCATTTTATTTTGTTTATCATATTTCTTCAGTAACCATAGGGTACGGTGGTGAAATCCTCTTTGATGACCCTCTTGTCATATAAAATTCGGTAGGTCTTGGTCTCTGACCTGTTTAAGACTTTCCTTCTCTTCGTGTCTCTGCAAATTTTGGACGGGTTGATAATGCTGATGTGCCTATAGTCCATTGAACAAGCCATCTCCTTTAAACTGTTGAAGTTCAACAGTTGCGCGTTTCTAAAGTTCAAGGTAAACCCCCTTACTTTACAGCATGTTTTTCCCCTTTTAGTGAGAAACGCGTAGTTCTTTGGACCTCCTGAAAACAAAACGGAAAACATGAGAAATCGGAATAAATACTATACTAAATTATTAAAAAATATATTAAATCGAAGAAATAAAATAAACAATAATGATTAGTACCTGATACAAACTGCGTGATTGAACCCCGTCTAATTCATCGGTAAAGTCTCCAAGAAAATTTCCAAGAGGGGGGCCATTTACTCCATTTTGTGCATACACGATAGAATCCGTGTCATGATATACGACGTTTCTGTCTAATTTTTCCATTTCTCCATACAATTTAATCCTGGCCCAAGCAGTTGTAAAAGCAGCGAGGAAAATATTTGTACAATTATCCTGCTTCATAAAGGCTTTTGAGTTTTCCCAGTGAACAGCTGCAACCTCTTCACTCGGAAAATATACATCCTTTATCTATAAAAAGAAAGTGTAAATAATCAAAAATTTCAAAAATTAGGTATATATTAATTTGCACTAGTAATAGCAATATAGAAACGAACATTTTTAGTTGAATCTGACATTAGCTTGTTGAATTCTGGAACAGAATTGATGAAGGAAACCTGTGCTTTGTTGAGGTTCATCCCCCACCTATGTATAAAAAGTATAGAAGTATTATTTCTAAACAAAACACATAAATTTTTTTTAATTTTTAGGGATGCCTTTTTTCTGAAATTCATACCTTCCCCAGAAGCTATTCAACGCTAACTTCGCAACTTGACGGCGACCAGGATTTTTTTGTATGGAGGCTACGTCGAACGAAACTCCCTCTTTTTCCTTATATTGGCGCACATAGGTTTGTTTTTGTTCCTCTGTAACACAGTCGGCTGGCCAACCACTACTCTCTTGTTTAGTTTTGAGGAACAAATCAATGTAGGAACTAAACAGGCTGTTGGATTTCTCTTTAAAATGATAAACTTCATGTATCTAGAGAACAAAATTTTTTTAATGCTATGTCAAATGTCTTTCTGTAAAACAAAATACTAATAATTAGTGAAGAATAAAAGGGCATTTACATGTGTTATTCGATAACCTTTTCTAACAGCCAATTTCACCTCCTCAGTTACCCAGGTGCCAATAAGGGTTCTTTCAACATCTGTATGCTCACACGGAGATTGTTGTAGAGCTTCCACACATGTCCTGCACAACGGAAACATCAGTTTCCCGTGTGAGCGATAAGGCAGGACCGGCAAATATAATAATCGTGGTGGAACCACTTCACATTTAACTATCCCGAAATAGTCTTCTATGTTGCTGAACTCCTTGGTTATTACATCCGGGTGCCCAACAGGATAAATACAGTATTTATTAACCTAAAAAAATAGGGATATTTTTAACAACTATGAATTATAATTTCTTAATTACTGTAAAATATCTATATATCTCTCTATATTACCCAAGGATAAAGTGATGTGAAATCAACATATTTGCTGGGTCCTTCGTGGTATAGTTTAATTGCATTTGTCCTCCCACCGAAGAATGCATCTCTTGGAAACAATCGATCCTTTAAAGTATGGGAATTTAAAAACACTTTGAGCTCCTGGTCGGTTTTCTTCATTTGGGAAAACTCGTGCTCCCACATCTCAATTACACAGAATCCCATACCTCTGAGCCTGTCAGTTGTTTCCTGTGTTTTTCGTTTCAAAAGACCCATGGTGACGCCTTTTAGAGGGTGTTTGGCATCCTTGTCATAACAATCATCACACCCGTGAAAGAAGCAACCCTGTTAAGAAAAAAAATTCACTACCATAGCAAAAAATAACACATACTTTATCGAAAATAAGACAAAACTTACATGAAACTGATAGATGGTGTTCCTCTCCTCACAGAACCCGTCAACCGAAACTCCCCTGACCTTAGTTTCACCCAAATCATTCAATGCATGGTTTATATGAACTTCTTCTTTGAAGGACACATAGTCCAGCCACCTAATGCTATCTGGACTGTACGGCGTGTTATTTATGTAACCATGTACCATTGCAATGGTATTGGGTAGTACGTGGGTAGTACGTGGTAGTACGTGGGTAGTACGTGGTAGTACGTGGGTAGTACGTGGTGACTCCGGTACGTAGCCATACAGGCAGAAGCTATAGTAACATACCTAAATAAAAATTATTTAAAAGTTACATTTCTTTTCAGTATGGAATTAAAAAAAAGAAATTTGCGTATGAAATTTCACACACACACCTAAACGGATCGACTTTGGTTACTTCCAAAAATTGGGCCCTAAACTCCAAGCAGCAACGGCGTAGTATGTCAACATCCGATCTAAAATAAAACACTATCTTACCCAAATACTCATTTAAAAAAATTTTTATATTTTCACAATGAAAAAATAAAAATATAGCATACTTGCAATATTCCAGTATTTCAAGCTGAAAATCAAAATTATTCGCTTTATTCCTCTCATACCATTCCATGAATGCTTGGAGACCTGAGGGTGACATTGTATCCGGACAGTAGAAACTTAAGTCTGGAAGCTTTCCTACATAGTTTTGGTTTTCTGGCTTGTTGAAGAGATGAGGGAAGTAACCCTTCTTCAGTTCAGCCAGGCCAAAACATGCAGGGAGTTTTCCAAGAGCCATTGGTAAAAAATTATGGGAATCAATTATACGCAGGTTTAAGCCTCTGTGGATAAGTGTCATTAATTTAGTCCCATTTGGGATTATATCAGGGGCGATTCCTTGGGCTAAAAGCTATCCCAATATAAATTGGCCGTCAAAGCTGAAATAAATAAAAAAAATAAACAAAATAACTATAACGTGTAACAAAAAAGTACTCTTAAGTTTAAAGTTGTTTACACTATCGAATAAACCTACCCCTTCATATTGTGCGCTACGGCTGTAAAGCCTTTGTGTTTGGGATCAAACAACCATGAACAGAAATCAGGACAAGCTGTATCCCCTCTAAATATTTTTTCGCTTCCGTCCGCATACTGAGCAACAGCCAGGTTCACTTTATGCACACCTGAAGACTGATCTGTCTCGAAGTCGTGCTCCTCAGGTAGCACATGTGCTCCTCAGCTATCACATGTGCTCCTCAGCTATCACATGTGCTCCTCAGCTATCACATGTGCTCCTCAGCTATCACATGAGCTCCTCAGCTATCACATGAGCTCCTCAGCTATCACATGTGCTCCTCAGCGATCACATGTGCTCCTCAGCGATCACATGTGCTCCTCAGCGATCACATGTGCTCCTCAGCGATCACATGTGCTCCTCAGCGATCACATGTGCTCCTCAGCTATCACATGTGCTCCTCAGGTAGCACATGTGCTCCTCAGGTAGCACAAACTTTTCACACGAAGGGCATTTAACGGTCCAGCACTGGTGAGACTCTCGGGGACACTCACGGCGATAAATAACTTTGCAACACTGACGGCATTGATAAACCTATTAAAATACAATTTAAAAACTCTCACATTTTATGTTATTATTTTAATTGAGTTACTGATTTAAAAAAAAAGCTATACGTACTTTGTCACACATAGATAGCCGTTGTTGTCCCGTAAGCGACTTGTGTGCTGCAAAGCAATCATCTGATATGCACAGACGATCGCAGTCCATACATCGCCGTACTTCCCCCTGGAGACAACCTTCTCTCTTACATATGTGGCACATATTTTCCCACTGATGCGAGTCCATATGGTGGTACGGTTTCTCGCATTTTAAACAGTAGTAACTGGATGCGAAAAATCCTGTCAGGCTCTTTATCACATCGTAATGTTGGTTGTGCAGCCATAAGTTTATACGCTTCGGTCTCTCACGACTTTTATAGGAAACCTGTAAAAATAAACACACATTAAGAATTGTTTATATAAAATAAACCGAAAACAGCACATTCGTAAAAATAAATCTACGAAAATCCCCCTAAAACAAAAAAATACAGACATTATAATAAATTCATTTCATTTCATGGAAAAGCAAGTAGTAAAAAAAAATAGTTACCTTATTTAAACTGTCTACATTAAAAATCACTATTTGAATATTCAGATAAATCTTGCGACTTCAGTGTAAGTGTAAGTGCAAGGGCCTATCGGTACTTCGGATGCTTCACGACTGCTTTCGCACAGCAGAGTCCTTGACCATCGTATGGAATTGATATTATTGATGTTTTATGCAGACGATCTACTTCCACGTTCGCTATTTTTCTTTTTCCGCCGCCTACATCTCTACGGATAGTCATAACATCGATTATGAATCCTGCATCCATTTCGATTGTATCTTTTGACTGCACAACTTTCATTACTACAAACGAAACCTTCTCCACACTAAGTTCGGACACTTTCATCAATTTGGTACTAATTGGCTTATCTAAGCCATATGCCAAAATACAAAAACGTACCAGGTCAGTACCACATAAATGTTCAGTTGTGCGTTGTATTACGCGACCGAACAACTCTCTAACAATATCTACAGTTGCAGAAAGTGGACTTCTTCGTACATGAAGGGGCAACCGTTCAGTGTCTACACGTGCTCGAAAAGAAATTTCTTCTCCATTATATTTTCTGTTCCGGCGCCGACTTCTTTCTTCCAACATTATAGCACCATCCAGCTAAAAATAAAAATAACAAAATTCAGTTTTAAACATGTAGTTTAACACCCTGAATTTTATCAAAATTCCAAACAAATATACTATTACATTTCCACTGGCAATAGTATCTATTTGTTCGTTATCAGCATTTGAAGTACCAGGGCGATTCTGAAACAAACAATTTTTATTTCAATATTTTTCTATCATGAAGCAATCCCTTTCACAACTTATCGAATAATACACACCTCAAATCCTGAACCAATCTGATAATAGAGAGGTAAATTTCGAAAGAAACCTGATGCTTCAATAAATGATTGAGAACATTCATTTATAATCTGCAATTAAAGTATTATTATTATTATTATTATTATTGTTCAAAAGGCAAATTAACACTAATAAAAAATAAGGAAAATAAATAGTAATAGTATTACGTCGTCCTCTACTTCCAAAAATTGTTGTGTCAACTCATCCAGCATCTACAAAATAATGTGTTTGATTTATATTGTAATAAAATCACATTTCATTAACATTTACATTAGAAACCCTCCTATGAGCATAAAGGGCACACTTCATGTATATACACCATGTGCTTTTCAAAAATTCATTCATTCGTATCAACCAAAACATGCATCCACTATTATGCATTTAAAATACATGAAACTGGTAAATTATAATCAACTAAGAATCCTAGATATATAGGCCAAAATAAAACTTTTAAAGTATAGAACTAGAAAATGCTAAGGATATTCATCAAAAATAATTGTATAATTTGACCACATGTCTACGTTCATATTTGTTATTAGAGTATTAAAGAAACTTTGTGTACACACCATGTGGTTTAAAAAAAAATCATTTATATTAACATACAGAAAAAAAGATACGCATAAAAAATGCAAAAATTGTGTAATAGCAAATAAGACACGCGAAAAGATATTTAAAGAAAATAACTTAATTACTTGATCATCCTCGTCAATCATTGGTATCTCAGCGTCTTCGAACAATACCTGAGATGATGAATTTAAAAATATAATTAACGAAAATTGATTTCATTACATTATAATTGAAAATATATTTATACTATAAATTAGCTATGTACTTACCATGTTGGAAGTATTTGAAGAATCCATATTTCACAAAAAAAGGTCAATGCACACGTGATAGCAAAATGGCAAAGGTTTTTTTTTTAACAGAGGCAAAGGTACAAGTAGCAACAACACTGTCGAAGTTAAAAATGGTATAGCTTAAGAGAATCTAGTGGAAGATTGGGTACCACGAGGTAACACGCACAAATCAAAGAAGCTTTCAAAAATCACGCGACACCATGAAATTCCCTCCCACCTTGTCTTCAACCAATACCAAGCCTGCCCCCCTACACCCCTTAGTAAGATACCCCCTATCAATCAGTTGCAACTTGTATTCCTCCGCGCGGAAGAAATTCACTGTGATTAGGCTAAGTCAGGTTCGGACATGATTGTGACGTCAACCGACCACGGCTTGTATTACTCCACGCTTAGGATGGAAGACATTCAATGTGATTAGGCAGTTTCAAGTACGAACTTGTAAAACTGACGTCACTTTCTTTCCTAAAGACTTCATATTTAATTCGTGATAATCCAAGTATTCGTAGCTGAATGGTTATAACATCTGACTAACTACCAGCTACGAGTGCCTTTTGTCAGAGATCTCCAGTTCGAATCCGACAAAGATAACTTTTTTATTTTTTAAAATTTATTTTCAGATTTTGTTATTTTAATTCAAAAAGTGTCAAAAGATGGCGCTACGAGTAACAATGACTTAAAAATGACTAAGCCTAAAGCACGTGGTTCAGGGTGTTGCCACTCAGCAGTAAAGAAACTTCAATTTTCAAAAAAAAAAATCTCCCCGAAATTTTTCCAAATAAGTCCAAAATGTAAACAAGCCTAAAACACGTGTTTTGGAAAATAGGGTGTTGCCACTCATCAGTAAAGAAACTTAAAAAAAAAAAAACGACGCCATCTTGAAACAACTCAACGCCTGCACGAAGTCGATGACAAAAAAAAATCCAAGTCCAAAATGTAAACAAACAATACGTCACTTCCGCTTTTGGATACCGTCACGTTGTGACGTCACTTGGCCCCGCCCACTTCCGGTCACGTGGTATGACGTCATACCACGGAACTCACGGTGTTTCCGATGTTTTTTTCTTTTATTCCTGACCTACCCTTAAAATTTGTGTAAGAACTTTTAATCATCCTATATATAAACCATAGAATTAGATTGTTTTCATTAGAAATTGTGTTTAAATAGCAATAGAACATTTTGATGGGTTTTGAAAGCAAAAATAGTATTACTCTTTTACCGTCATTACCAATTGCTTAACAGTGAACAGAATTCTGTTCGAATAAATCAAAATCTGTAAATCCTGGAACAAAAGTATCAAAAATATAAATTAAATGCTTCAACGGATATTATACTGAATAGGAATGCATAAACTTTTTTGAAAAGATCTCAATCAGAATGCATTGCAATAACACATTAATATTTATGTAGATATGTTTAGCATAATAAAAGTATTCGTGTTACACACATTATCTATGCAACAAAGAAATAATGCATTTTAATACTGTACTCTATGCCATATACTAAGATGAGACATTATTCACAGAAAGTCAAAATGAAGAGTCATTCCGTTTTAACAGGGTTAGTTTTTGGAGAACTGATGCTTTTTCTTGCATAACAGATGCGTCGTTTTCCCTGCAAAGTTAGGATACTTGTCCAGGAAATTCTCCCATTCGTCGGAGTGCATGATCTCATTGAAGTTCCTCAGAATGAAGTCGTGGACGAACGATGTCAGATCTTGGTTCTGGTGTCTGTCCGCCAGAACCAAGATATCGCACACGTTGGATATTTCCATTTTGGACCGCAAGGTGGACGTACACAACTGCTTCAGGGAGGATACTTGGTACTTGTCTGCCGCGTAGTACAGCTTGGCCGCCCTCTCCCACTGCAGGTGTTCGACGGTGCCCGTGTACAGAAAGGTCAGCATCCGGTTGAGGGTGTCGGCGTCCAGGTCCGAGACGTCCAGGAAGTTAGAGTCGGACTCCTTCATGTCATTGGAGAACATGGCCCTGAAGACAGGGGACCGGGCACTCAGGACGTTCTTGTGGACGGGGAAGGAGACGTCTTCCGAGCGGAGTTCGAAATCACTGAAAGTCTGTTCCTGATACAGGAACAGGAGGTCTCCTCTCAGAATGTCCAAGGAATCACTTCTCTGTTGGGATACCTCTGGGGGGTTGCCACTCTGATGCGAGGTTTCACCGTTTACTTCTGAAAACGTGGAGGCGTTACTTGCGATTTCTCTGTTGAGGTTTGAATGTCCATAGCAAATTTTTTCGATCCAGTGAGCGATTTCTGGAACCTTGAACTCACAATGAAGAGTGAGAACATCACTGCTCAAACAATCGGACTCTTTCTCCAGTAACTCTTGCCTTGACACAAATTTCGGAACTTTCCAAGTTAGTGTCAATTCGCCTGTATCGAATGTATGTTTGTGTTCAACGCATTTCATCACTTTCTGTGCGTAGTCTAAGACGGACACTTTGAACTTTATTGGCAATATTTCCGAACTACTGTCCGTAGTTATTACAAAATCAACTGTGGAGTCCAGAAGCGATGCGCCCGTTAATGAAAATCTCAACTTGATCTCTAGGTTATCATGAAATAAGAGTATATCTTCGGGAGCGGCCACTTCCTGACCTAACTGAAGAGATTTGAACCTTTCGATTGGCCACACGAAGAAAGACTCTCGGACTTCTATTCGAGAGAGGAGAGAAATGTGTTCAGCCGATTCGAGCTCCCCGCTTGACTTCCAGATGCGGCATCGCACAGTCAGGGTGTCGTGTGGCAGGAACGAAGACTTCCTGGTCACGAACACCTCTTCCTGCGTTGGGCAAATAGGAAGAACAATTGACGTGGATCTTTGAATGACTTGATCCCGTACGGTTGCTGTGACCACATTCGATCCGTCTGAATCCAAGATTGAGCACTCGCAGTCTATTAGATAACCGAAGACTTTATCGAGCAAGTGAAGATTTAAGCGGAGATGTGTATCGTCTTTAGTTAAGCCCTTCGGAAAAAGTGTCAGATACCAACATTTTCCATCCAAAGTGCGAACTCTTAATGGACGAGTGATGATTCCAATCTCATGAAATTCGGGCTCCCATTGGTTGAGGTTCTCGATCCGCCACAGGAGTGTGACAGCGCGTCTTCCTTCTGTTTCCTCCCTGGCCATCGCAGAGCTGCTTCCTGCACACTCGCACTCCCGGCGGTGGGTTCGCCGACACAAGACGACGGGGGTTCTCTTCACCCTTTATGGGAGCGTGTGAAATGGAAGCCTTCCGAAATAAGGTTAGAGCACTGTAAAAACAAAAAATTGTTTTCAGAAAGGTAGTTTGAGTCTGGAAGAGATTTTTCTGCAGCAAACTACGTCAGAACGTTGCATTTATCGCAGAAAAAAATTATATTTTATTAATCGCGATTCCTCAGGGAAATTTAAAAAACTACTTATCTGACATAAATGTCAACAAAATAAACGATTCGCCAATCCCTCACCTTTTAAAGTTGCCTACCATGCGAAAAATTAAACTTCAAATTTCGCGAATCCCGAAACTCATCGACAACACTCTATACAGAAGTCAGGTTAATATAACGAAAGAAAAGGATAACGATTTTTAAAAATGGAAAATAGCAAGAAACAACTGAACTTGATGCGACTGCACCGGGCCGTGACTAGAATCAAACGGAACATTTAATTCTTTAAATTTACATGAAACGGAAAAGAATTGGTATGTATTGTAATTAACATCGCACTGGAGCAACACAACGGGCTACTGGCGGCGATTCGGGTTCAATCCCAAAGGGAAATTAGAGACCCTCTCCGATCCCACTCACCGTTAGGTGTCGAGCGTTTTGTACGGATCGGAGGGTATCCCAAAGGGAAAATGGATGAGAACACCACGTCATTTTGAACCATGGTCAAATAACGAGGTCACACCTGTGATGGCAACCCACTATCTAAACTTCCATGCCAAGAGGACATTTGAGGCCCCGACATATTTAACGTGCATCAGCCCCTTTTACACGATTGTCTTTGGCTGGATTCGAACTTGCAACCCTCCGTTCTATCCTAAATGAGTCAACTGAAATATAATGTGCTAAGTATGAAAAAGACATTGTGTTTGATATCTCGCCAAGAAATTTCAATTTTAAAATTAAAAAAAATGGAATGTTTTCCCAAGTACGGTATTCACAACTATTGAGGAAAACCACATTCCTGTTTTTCTTTCATGGTTGCCAAAACCTGGCGACCTTTGGAATATTTTGTCACGATTGAAAAGCGAATGATTTCTTCACCCGTTATTATTTAAAAAGGACGAAATCTCAGTTGACATTTGGTAAATTTTCAAAAGAGGTCGATTTTTTAAGAATTTTTACGAAAAGTCAATATTTTGAAATTAGTAGCCAAATGATCGGCTGGTATTGGGGTTTAAGGAGCAAAGGTCCTATTCTGCCCATGCTGCGCGAGATACAAGACATACAACATCAAGTAATGGACACACAATGACAGTTTTACCGACACAGAAGAGAGGAATACACCCTGGGAGGAATGCACCAGGCAGGAATCGAACCTCCTACAACTCGAAGGTTGCTAGAACAGTGGGCATAGAAGTCGTGTCATAGAAGTATAGCAAGACGTACCTCTGGCCCCTTTCCCATGTAAACCATCACATTAAAGCGTACGAGGACTCCACTAACTTTTAGAAAGTTGCCAAACAACACAAATACAAAACGAAATCAACAGAACAATTTGAACCTCATTTTCCAAACTACCGTTTTTCAATCAACAATTGCCACATAAATGGATGAGTCTAAAAGTACGAGTCATTAAAGCATGAATAAATGAGTGCTGTAATTGAGCTTTGTAGTTACTCTTTTCCCCCGTTGATTCCTCAAGTATACGTGTATATTATTTAACAGTGTAGTGTAACAAAAATACTGTTACAATAAAGATAATGTGGTAGAAGAGAGAAATTTGGAAAAAGATTGCGTTTTAACCCTATTCATATATGTCCTTAGCATTTTTAAATTATTAAACATAAATTCAATGCAATTTTGAAAATTAATTTTGCATTCGTTTTAATGTTTGGAAGAACTTTAGGAAACACATTATTTACGATGCAAATAACTTACCTTGAGAAAAACTAAGATAGCCACGTCAGCTCTCATATCAGACAATCAACTCAGTGAAACTTCAATGCATGATTTATACCAATGGAGGCACTGGTGCCAAATGACATCACGCCAATATTTCGGCGCCAATTCAAATTTCTAAACACCAGGAGCGTTGGTCGTTATCTCACCATGGTTCAAAATTACGTGGTATCCTCGTATATTTCCCTGTGGGCTTGATCCCGGACCGACGCCAATAGCCCGCTGTGTTGCTCCAGTGCGAGGTTAATTTAATACCTACCAGGTGCGTTTGTAGGTAGTTGAATTTACGTCGCACTAGAGCAACACAACGGGCTTATTGCCAACGGTCCGTGATCAATCCCAAAGGGAAAGATCAAGGACAACGTCTCATCGTTTTGAACCACGGTCAGATGACCAGATCAACACTTGAGCTGGCTCCCCACTCTCCAAACTTCCACACCACGCCAACGTGAGGACATTTGAGGCCACGAGAGATTGAACGTGCACCAGACCCCGTGTACACCACGTTCTTTGGTTGGTTGGTTGATTTGGGTTTTATGGCGTAAAGTCCAAAACAGGACGGATCTTTCCCTTTGGGATTGATCCCGGACCGTCACCAATAGCCCGTTGTGTTGCTCTAGTGTGACGTTAATTGAAATACCCCCCTAAAGAAAACGGACAATCTGCACCAAACACAAGATGATGCAGACCAGTAAAAAAATAAAAGTAAATAGAAGGTTAAAATATTCTGATCAACAAAAGGTGTATATATACTTTTAATTATACATATGCATTTTTAATGATATAAAAGTTGCACGATAATGACGTTATGAATGTCCACGGTCTTTGTCTGGACCGGGTTTCGAACTCGCAATCTTCCGTATGCTAATCCGTTACTCATCCAACTACAACATCCGTGGCCTACCTATTATCAGAAAAAATAATACAAGAATAAAGAGAATATAATACAAAATAAGATAATAGTTTTGCGTCAAGCGATAGACGATATTTGTATGGTATTTGGTATTTTTCAATTAACGTCACACTGGAGCAACACAACGGGCTATTGGTGACGGTCCGGGATCAATCCCAGAGAGAAAGATCCGAGGACAACACCACGTAATTTTGAACCACGGTCAGATGACGAGGCAACACCTGAGCTGGCACCCCACTCTCCAAACTTCCACACCACGCCATGAAGACGTGGAGTGGAAGTTTTCCCAAGTGACACACATGTGAAGACGATATTTATAATGCACACTTGAAAGATCGAAGCCATATCTTCCTTGTTCCATTCAAATCTACACCGCTTGACCAATCTCACCAAATTTCGCAGTTATACTTTAGAACACTGTGGGTAACGTAGGCTACGTATTAAGCCTCGTTCTATTTGTCTTGGGTGTGCAGGGGGGTGTAACATCCAGTCATCCTGGACAGAGCCCTTGCTAGGGGGCGCTCTCTCGCGGTCTGCCTGTGCAGATGACGTCACAATTAACATCTACAGGAGTCGCCTCTCAAGATGACCCTGTAGTTGTTTTTTTAGTTTGTTTATTTATCACCGTTTATGTATCCCATCTGTAAATTCTTAAACTGTAGGTTTATAGGAATGTAAAATTTATGATGATATAATATTATTTTATAGGAAGTGGTCTTTTTTTATCGTCTATGGAATAGGTGCTAAAGACAATCCCAAATCCTAATAGCAATAACTTTGCGTATTTATGCGATCAATGTCCATTCGCACTAAATTCAGTACATTCATCCTGTAGAATTCTGCGGGACACATAGGCTATATAATAAGTAATTTTTTTGTCCAAAGGGATTTACTTGGCTGAAAGAAAACCTGGACCCAAACAATGAAATAATAATCTCTAGGTGCTGCAGATATTTAATATAAAGATTTGAACGAGTTCTACAAACTTCATACTGAGAGGCAAAATATGCGTATATATTTTCCATCTTTGCGGCTTTGTAAAACGTTTGAATTGCAACTTTTCTCGAGGTGTTCTATACAAGCATTAAATTGTGTTGCTTCAGTGTGACGTTAATTAAAATACCTACCTACCTAGAAGTATTAAAAGGTTTGTAACCATTGAAGATTGCATTCAAATTTGTACCAGTACTCAAAAATAAAACCCGAATTTCAAAAACAATTTAAAACTACAAGATTAAAAGTGAACTATCCATTTTTGAATTGGTGTCTTTACTTACTCTAAATGTTAATCCTTTTATATATAATAGAACTTAAATATTTAAATTAATATTAGAACACTAAAATAATAGTTAATTATTTTAAACGCTTTACGTTGTGTATTAGAAGTTGACTTTATTGAAACTAGAGGAATATATGAAAACTATTTTTCTCGAGGTTATTAAATTCGCATGAAAAAACGTTACTTAATTTTTGGTTCAGTTGTCTAATTTTTCTGTTTCTTCTATCACAAATGGACGACCAGAACATGGTTCCAAAAGACTAATGTGGTTTGTTCAAATCCAAGACCGGATTCGCGTACTTCTGATTCCAGTTTCTTTCAAAGAATTTTTTGTACTTGACCATTTCCGAGTCTTCACCTGATGGTCTTACACGCCTACTCATGTGCCCAGAACTTGAAGGAAATTGTCGCATTAAGGACAAATAGAAGAACCACTTCCTTTCGAAGACGGAAAGATTCCCAGAGACTTGCGAGACAAGACTTTTAGACTTGACCTCTTCTGGTTTCATAGACAGCGTCAGTCAAGATGCACATGAAAGGTCAAGAAACGTATTAAGGGCATTAATTGCTTTGTGTGAAAAGAAAAACAAATCGAACTGTTCTGAGCTTCAATTCTAACTTTACACGAGAATTGTGTGGACATATCCTAATTTGAGGATGACGAAATTTCCATCTGAGCCCGAGTTCTGTATAATGCTGAATCTAATGAACTGAACGAAAATAAAAAGGATGTGAATACTTACCAATCTGGTGTTATTTTTCAGTGTTTAATTTGTGCTCGTTTTACTTAGTCCACGCCCGAGCGCGTCAACATGCGCGTGGACTTAGTAGTCAACCATTCCGGAATGGGCTTTTGATTCGACGACTTATCTTCGCCGGTAGTGTCAGCACGAGTCTGTTCACCTAAATTTTATAGGAATTTTAAATATTCAGTTAGTTAGTTGATCGCGATCAGTAGAAAAGTCCCGATGTCTAAGGTTGCCAGTATTGTATCATCACTAAATGTAAAGTGCTTTTTTGGTAATTAACTGTAGTTAACAACCTTCAATATTCTCTTCTGATCGTGATCTTTCACCCAAAACTCCTTGGCCGCATCTAGAATGCTCGTACTGTCAACACTACCGGTGAAGTTAAGTCGTCCAATCAAAAGCCCATTCCGGTGAGGTTGCCTGCTAAGGGTGCGCAGTACAATATATTCCACGCGCACATTGATGCGCTCGGGCATGGACCTAGAATCGCAATTGCACAAAATAACAATCGGAAAAGAACGAAAACGCCAATTGAGAACCAATAATTTATTCAAATCGAGTGCTTACACGTTTTAAACAATCGTGAATTGAGACAATTTTGAACATTACATGCGAGTGCTTTACTTGAAAAGTTCCTACTTCATTTCAATGCTTTGTCTTGCAAAACCAAACATCCTATTCGCCATCTCGTTCTCTGCACACTTCCATCCTAGTCATCCGCTTGACGAGATCTCGAACTTGGAGCAGAGCAATTCAATCCAGTCCAGAGTACTTTTCAGACCTGTAAATTGGTATTTAATTAACGTCGCATTGGGAAGGGAAGGGAAGGGAAGGGAATTTCAATTAACGTCACACTGGAGCAACACAACTGGCTATTGGCGATGGTCCGGAATCAATCCTCAAGGGAAAGATCCAGATGAGGCGCTATATACAGCCACCAGATGAGGCGCTAGATACAGCTGTACCGTAATTTTGAACAAAGTCAAATGATGAGGTTAACACCTGAGCTGGCACCACACTCTCCAACCATCCACACCACGCCAATGGGAGAACATTTGAGGCCATGGGAGATTGAACGTGCACCAGCCCCTATGTACACAACGGTCTTTGGTTGGCTTCGAACTTGTAACCCTCTGGTTGCTAGTTCGTTACTCTTCCAACCGGGCTACCGTGGCCCGATTGGAAAACTAACGGATTAGCAACCGGAGTGGTGTGCCAGCTCAAGTGTGACCTCGTCATCTGACCGTGGTTCAAAATTACGTGATGTTGTCCTCGGATTCTTCACTTCGGGGGTTGGTCCATAGAGGAGATATAAAAGTAGAGTGAGCTAGGGCAACCTTTTTATGTCCGCATGATCATGTGACCAAAAACAGTAGTCACGTGATCCCTAGTCTCTTTTCTCCAATGCGCATATAGTTTGAGCATTCCTTCTTTCATGGCAAAAGTGAAAGGTAACGATGTTCTATAGTACTGTGTATAAGGAAGTAATTACAAATTTATTAAAGGTGGAAACATTGCATTTCACACTTGAGCGATTTATTTGCATTTTACATTTGTTTTTTCAGCATTTGCTACTATGATATAAATAGATGTTCTAACTTAGGAATTCTTAATACAACCTGCGGACATCTCCTGTTGTATAAAAAAAGATAACATAGATTTGTTATCACTATGTATTTAAATAATGTTTAAAATAAAATAACTGATGTTCGAATGTGTTTATTATTGTAAATTGTACATCTATAAGGGCTTAAAATATTAAAAATAATAAACCAAACTTTAAGAACTTGTGAAATCGTTCTGTCTTGGCGATGATTTTTTTGGCGCGAACTAGGATCACTATATTCTTTCGTGTCTTACACAATAAAAATGTTATGAATTAAAAACATCAACTTAAGTACATAATTTAAATTATTTCTTGCTGAATGAAATTGTTTTGCACCCACTGTGGAATTACATAATAATATTTAAAATAAAAGATAAATTTTGAAACTCAAGAATTAAAATTTATATAAAATCGATTTGTTAAAAATAGGAATAAATCATTTCATAAACCGTATAAATGTGAACCACATTTATGCGCTTTAGGGAACCTTCTCGTTCCTGTTTTAAAATATTTGTAGAATCTTTCATTATAAGATTGTGATTTGTCAAAAGAGCTTTTATTTCAAATAATTCCCCTTGAACCTATAACTTTCTACTGGAATGGCGAAAAACAAATTGCCCTTCTCTTATATGAAAAACAAAAATAGCGCAGGAACGGAAATTGAAATATTACACCTGTTTTGATGTATTTTTATTCTTGTTAATAAAGCATGCAATATAGCAAATTGGAAAAGAAAACATTTAGAGAACGAAATGAAACTTCTTTTGTATTAATTCCAAACAACCCGCGCAGCTGGAAAGTTCCTTTTCTAAAAACATCCGCTTGACTTCCTGATTTTTTTTTTGCTTCGTATTTAAATCAACCTAATATTAAATTAATTATTTGCCATGTTTAAGTCAGTTTTATCTTTCTTTATATTTTTTAATCTTGAGATAAATCATACTGAATTAGATTGTTTCTAACAATATTTGTGAGCATTTCAATGTTTATATCATTCTTTAACTCGATAAAAAGGCGTGGTGGTGATAAAAACATTCCACAACGAAATGAAATCCTTCACTCTGTTGTTTTCTACCTGAAAAGGCGACACTTTTTGATTTTTTTCTCTCTAAATAGAGTATTTTAACGAATTAAGTATATTTTTGAAAAATTATGTACACAAAACATGCTCCTCAGTTGAGCGAACATTTATCTTCCACAATTTTTTAAGTTGAATAAACTATTTTTTTAAAAGCGTTAAATCCGTGATAACTTAAATTTTTAAGGTTCCATTCCTTAAAATAAAAATAATTTTGTATTTATTATTTTTAGAACTATAAGTGAAACAATTTATATTTACTCGTAATAAAAACTTGTAGAGATGTGTACCTGCTAAAAATTCATTTATTCAGTTCTTATGTATTCAAAAATATTATTATTTTGTTCCATTTATTAGTTTTCCTAAAGATGAAAGAAGATGGCTATTAAATGGCTACATGTTTCTATGAATTTTATTCAGTGGACTAGCTGAATTACCCGGCGTTGCTCGGGTTGAAATGGTTAAATGTTGCTTGAAAAGTGAATTAGAATAATCACTTTTTCACAGAAAAATGCACTCATTTAAGTTGTACCGAAAATACGTTTTAACTTTTTCATAGCTTCTACGCTATACTTCGGACGCAAATATATACATTTAGTTTCTGAATATATTGCAATACATAAAAGATTAAGACATAAATACAAACAGAAACGAAATTCCGACGAAGAAATGCAGAATTCTAAAGAACGAAAGATTGGCAAAGTGTCGAATTTCGACTGCCTGAGTGTATTCTGAAATAGAGCAATTCGAAAAGAGACATTTGAAAAATATTGATCAGACGATAATGATTTACGAAATTTAGTAATGCTCAAATATGACAGCAACATTTCGCTGTGTTAACTCAAATAGACAAACACGGGATTCTAAATCAAATTTGTCTATATATATAAAATAGGATGTGTGTGTATATTTTCTATACCAATCCACACCAAATTTGGTACACTTAGCCTATGCTGACCACAGTGTTCTAAAGTATAACTCATAACCTCCATTCTATTGGCCCTAGGGGGCTAAAAACTATTCGAAATCGCAATAGAAATAACATTGAGCATAGATTGATTGCTTTAGGCAGCTATGGTTGCTTTACCAGTGTTGATCGAAAAACAATTTTTTCCGAAACAAATTAAATTACAATATTTATGTTTGAACTGACTTTTTAGTTCTTCCCATGATGTAGATAAATTATAGATATTTTATTGATGAAGGAAAGAATATTTAAAATGTTTATTTTTGCAAGGAAATTCAAGGAAAGGTTTTCAAGAGTTCAAGGATGATTTTCAAAGAAGTTGGTGTATATTTCGACCCACTTTCCTTAAATAATTTATTGAATACGTAATGATTTGTAGAATTCTATTTCATAAGCTTTTTAGATAAGGTATGTAACTTATTTTAAAATGTCCGGAATAGTTACATGTGAATCCTCCGTTGAAAGCAGTGATTTCCTTTCTTAAAAATTCTGTAAAATCGACCTTCTGCTTTTTGAAAAATTTTGATCTATTCAGTTTAATTTGTTTACACCGATTACATTTATTTCTAACCCAAGCACCGTTATTCCGAAAAGCACAAACGAAAAACTCATTGATCATAAAAGCGTAATTTTGCTACTCGGTATCTGGCAAACACCAAAATTAATGTTTACTTTTTCATAAAACTTTGTAGAACGCAATTTTTCGTCGGAATTTCGTTTCTGTTTGTATTTATGTCTTAATCTTTTACATATTGCAATATATTCAGGAATTAAATGAATACATTTGCGTCCGAAGTATATTGTAGAAAGTTAAAAACTATTTTCCGTACAACTTAAATGATTGCATTTTTCTGTGAAGGAAAAGTGATTATTCTAATTCATTTTCATGCAACATTTAATCATTTCAACCCGAGCAACGCCGGGTAATTCAGCTAGTGAAATTTATAAAATAATAAAACATTAATTCTGGTTTGCCAAATCTAAAATAACAAAATTACGCTTTTATGATTAATGAGTTGAAGTTTTTCGTGTTCCATTACAAAATGGAAATTACGAAAAATGAAATATCCTTTTTTTATCAAATATTCATAATATTCATGTAAAAATATAAAACTCATCATAGAAATAAAATATTAATAATGAACTTTAATTCAATAATGCATATTACACCTGTCAAATAAAGTAGGAAATACTTATACAATCAATTAAAAGCTAGATTTAGTAATGCTCAAACATGTCCGAAACATGGCTTTGCCCGGTTATTTATCCCGATCTTCTATTAGACAGGAAAATGCATCAAATCAATGTATAGTGTAAAATCAAAGTAATTATATTAAGAGGTTTTAAAAGTATAAGTACAGTACACACATTATAAAGTAAAATATTTTACAAATTCACTGTAATATAAATGCAACACAAAACTTGATTATACACAATATTTTTAGTTTCACCTCCGGGAGCAAGAATAAATAAATTCTTGGGTGAACCCACCCTCGAGCAACCAACATAAAGTTGTCCATGGGAGAAACACGGCGATCTCAAATCCACTCCGCAGTACTTGATAGAATGCCCTGCGACTTGTTGATCATGATCGAGAACTCAAGTCTCACTGGAAACTTCAATCTCTTAAAGTCGAATGGGAGATCCGTCGGAATGAGTGTTATCCGTTGGATAAAAACTGTTGCACTCTCTCCCTTTCCTGTCAAGATAGTCGCTTCCATTACATTGCCCAGCAGCTTCTTGACACACAGCCTCGTGCCGTTGCAAAATTTTTGCGGGGCGAGGTTCCGCAGTAAAATAACTGGAGATCCCACTTTAAGTAAAAGACGATGTGGTGGCAATCCAGCCGGATCAAGCGAGTTCAGGAACTCTGGCGGGAAATTGACGACCTCATCGGCATCTACTACGGTATCGATGGACTTATATTCAGTGACCACCCTGGTAACATGACAAGTATTTGATTGTTTATGTCGTGAACGTCTTCATTTTTAGCAGAAAGAATGGCCCTCTCTCGCAACCAGTTCAAATCGTGATAGTTTTGGGAAACAGACGGATAGACTGCATCTATCAGCTCTGCGACGGACGTCACGATTACAAAAATCGAATGGGAATTTAATCTTGCCAGAAGACTCGACTGCCAATCTGCCTTCTCCGATCTCCAGTAGTTTGAGAAAATTTGAGCACTCTCATCCCCCAGATGTACTCTCATGTTTTGCTTCAAAGTTATCTTTCGCACATGTCTCCACAAAAACGAATGTTTCAAACATGCGTGGATCTCATCGGCCGGCGTCGACTTCGGGATGACGGGCAGAGTTTGACGAAAGTCTCCACAGAGGAGTACCAGAGCTCCTCCCATCAGGTTGTCGTTTCCTCTCAGATCTCTCAGAATGACGTCGAGGGCTTCGAGAGCTTTCTTGTGAGCCATGGTGCATTCGTAACACACGATTAATTTGCAAGTCTCGAGCACCTGCACCCGACCACTTGCCTTGCTTACGTTGCAGGTAGGATTTTCCTGCCTGGCGATGTCAAGTGGCAACTTAAGTGCGGAATGGACCGTCCTCCCTCCTTCCATTAACGTCGCCGCAATTCCCGAAGAGGCGATGGCAAGAGCAACTTCTCCCCGAGTCCTGATTTCGGCCAGTATTATATTAATCAGGAATATTTTCCCTGTGCACCAGAAGCATCGAGAAAAATGGTACCACCTTGTTGTTTTCCTGCCTGATCCATGATAATTTGGTATGCGTTTTTCTGATCTCGATTCAGAAGTGGCTTCTTGTCCGTGACGTATCAACGCCATCTATATACAAGGCCAAAGTACAGGTTTCGTGACTTAGCCCAACTTGAGCCATGTAGAATCCCATACATAATTTTCCCAACAGTCCCTACTGTAAATGAAGAGACTACACTTCTCCAAATGACTTCCAAAAAACGTTTTTTAGCAAAATCTATAAAAAAATACGCTAAAATCTATAGTAGGGCATTTTTCTTTATATTAAGATGTAAGAGTTTCTCAGTTAATTTTTTATATACGATTGAAAACCATATATTAAAACAAATATTAATAGCTTATTAAACTTGATTTAGTGACATCAACTGATTAAAGAGCAAAGTATATTTTTTTAGATAACATTTCAAACGTGAAATTTCGACAAGTTTCAATCTGTTTTGGAAACTAAGATTAACGTTATATAGATTTGATAATAGTGTCGTTTTAGTGAATTTTAACTCGTCGTGCTCAAATGAGCGGATAGAAGGGGTCCACGTGTTCCAGTGAGAAGATCGCAGTCAGCCGTTGAGAAGTGTGTTCGAAGCTGCTCTGTGATGGCGAGAGAGAGGAGCGAAGAGAGGCGTACTCTCACTCTCCTTTGGCGGATCGAAAACCTAACCTACTGGGAACCTGAATTTCATGGGAGGGGAATCGAAAGTACATCCTTTAGAGCTCTTTGTCTGGGTGGAGGACGTCTTACCCTGCGTGTGTTCCCGAAGAGTAAAAATGTAGACGACCCACATCTCCAAGTACAGCTTCACTGTCTTCAGGGAGACTTCGATTATACGATCGACTGTGAATGGTCCTTGTTAGATGATGTCGGATCGCCTCTTTTTACTGAGACCTTAAGAAATGAAGTGATGGATTTCTACGAAATTGTCGACATGCCAGGTGGCCCGACGCACGACGAGGTGTTCGTGATCAGGAAGTCCGCATTCCTGCCTCACGACACCTTGACTGTCCGATGCCTCATCTACAAGTCAAGCGGGAATCTCGAATATGACGAACGCATTTCCGCTCTCACTCGAATAAATGCGGCAGAGAAATCCTTCGTATGGCGCATCGAAGCATTCAGCTCTCTTCAGTTAGATGAGAAAGTGACCACTCGAGTAGGGATGTGACATTTTTCAGACTTCCTACTGAACTTTTCCTTAATGGGTGCATCCCTTGAGGACTCTAGAGTCAATTTTCAAATTACTGCAGAGAAAACCAAGCTATTAAACTTAGCAATTAAGCTGTCCATTTTAAAGGAAGAGAAAGTTATGAAATGTGTGGAAGGGATGTGTACATTGAGGGATGGCATATGCGAACAAACTTGGAACCTTCCAAAATTTGTGTCAAGGAAAGAAATACTGGACAGAAGATCCGATTGTTTGTGCGGTGACGATCTCACTCTGCGTTACAAGTTCACTGATGTTAAAAAAGATACAGATGAACTCATCGAGAGCTCTTACTGTGGACCTACAAACCTAAAACCAAATATCCTAAGACATAATCCTGGTGTAATCAGAAACGACTGTACAGTGACAGAGCAAATCAAACTAAATCCGAGAAAGGACGTTTCCACCATTGTCGAAGCAAGGTGTCGGACCACTCATCAGAGTGATGACCACACTGACATCTCCCAACGCAAAAGCAACTCAGCGGCCGTTCTGCTAGATGACTTCCTGGCACTGTCACGGACCAAACCCTGTTCGATTTCGAACTCCGCTCGGGTGACGTCTCCTTTCCCGTCCACAAGGCCGTCCTGAGAGCCCGATCCCCGGTATTCAGGGCCATGTTCTGCGGGGACATGCGGGAAGCCGACTCCACCTCCCTGGACGTCCCTGATGTGGACGCCCACACCCTCAACCGGATGCTGACCTTCCTGTACATGGGCACCGTGGACGACCTGCAGTGGGAGGGTGCGGCCAAGCTGTACTACGCTGCAGACAAGTACGAGGTACTATCTCTTAAGCAGGAGTGCTCGTCCCTCATGCGATCCTGCATCGGCGTATCGAACGTGTGCGACATCCTGGCGCTTGCGGACAGGCACCAGGACGACGACCTAATATCCTTCGTGCATGACTTCATTTTGGTCCACTATGATGAAGTTGTACTCTCCGAGGAATGGGACAAGTTTCTGGACAGTGATCCTCATTTTGCTTGGAAAACTATGAAGAAAATATACAAGAAAAAGGTCCAATTATAAAGCTAATGGGACAGGCAGTATTATTAGGCCGTCATATTCAATACATCTTTATTGTAATTCTGTGTAACAGGACAAATGAATTTTTATCAACTTAAGAGTGTCCAACTAAATTGAAAAATTATTTCCAAAGGGACATAGTAAAAATATCTCCTTCCTGTAATCCTAATTCGTCAGCATTCCTGTGTGAATAAATGTTCCGAGGATTTGCTTTGACGTTTCAGTGCATAAATTTAACGGCTGTAAAATTGAATGTAACTGATGTAAATATTTACTTATTACATTTCACAAAACACAACTTTCAATTAAATTCATAATATCTGCACTTTTTCTAAATGAAATGTGTCATGTTTTTAAAACCGTTAAATTACTTAATATAGGTAGAAATGTATCTTTATTGTATTTTAGAAATAAAATCACTAGTTTCATTTTCTATACCTGTGAATAATCGTTTAGCATGCAGCATAGTGTATAATATTTGAAAAACATGTCTGATATCGTTGTTACAACTATAATTTTGTGTGAATGATACTAATAAATTTTCTTGCCGATTTTTTATTACCCATGTTTAATGTAATAAATAGATGGTGGCAACTAAATCAGAGTAAGATATGATCAAAAAATTCATCTAATTATAATTTAAAATTATAGTATCGAAAGCTTTATTCAGTGCCATCCTATTTGTGCTGATGTTGAAGTAGGAATAATTTATGTGAATAATTAAGACTTTTAATCTATGAATAGTAGCAATCGAGAATGCTGTTAAGTAAGTATCTTTGGATTTTTAAAATATCACTAATTCCAATTAAACATTTTAACCTTAATTTTTATAAAATAATATTGTAGATCAGATGACATAGGAGAGACTTGCTCTCTCCTTGGATGATGTAGTATCAGTTTTTCGTATTATTTCCTCTTCGAAATGGTAGAGGATTCATTCATGTTTGTTTCCCAGTCTAGTGATTCAAAATTACGTGTTGTCCTCGGATCCTTCCCTTTGGGATTTATCTCAGACCGTCATCAATAGCCCGTTGTGTTGCACCAGTGTACAGGAGTCGCCTCTCAAGATGACATTGGTTTTTTTAGAATCTTAAAGTATGGTGCAATATCGCAGATGGGTGCGGTTGCGCTGTAAATCGCTCTGTATCCAATCGTTTATGTATCCCGTCTGTAAATTCTTAAACTGCAGCTTTATTATTGGAATGCAAATTTTTATGATAGTATAAGATTATTTTTATAGGAAGTGGTCTTTTTTTTTATCGTCGATATGGTACAGGGGGCTAAAGACAATTCGAAATCCTCATAGGAATAATATTGAGTAATATTACTATGAATTATAAACAACTAGTAATATATAAGGATTTAGAAAATGTAGCAAGGTAAATTTTTGAAAGATTAAAATAATAAAATTTATCATCGGGTCTCATTACTTTAATTTCATTTGAATTGCATATCATGATACAAATCCAAAATACTTAAAATTCTAAATTAAAAATCATTTTAATAAGGTAGATAGTTAATGAACGTCGCACTGGAGCAACACAGCGGACTATTGGCAAAAGTCCGGGAACAATCTCGAAGTGAACGGTGCAAGGACAAGGCCTAATTTTGAACCATGGTCAAATGACGAGAACACCTGAGCTGGCACCCCACTCTCCAAACTTCCACACCAACGTGAGCACATTTGATTACAGATTTACCACTACAGATTTAACTTGCACCAGCCCCTGTATACTATCATTTTGATAAGGAGATGAAATTTTAATTTTTAAAATATTTTTATAAATAAAAAAATGAAACAAATTTTAATTTTCTGGCCTTTTTGTTACCCAATCAGTTTCTTATGAACTAAGTTATGTTTAAATTCCCCCAATTTCTTTAAAGTTGGCACCACTACATCCCTATTGCTACTACCCTCTAATAGGGAATCCAGTTAAAATAGGTCATTCTTCAAGTGTTACTGAGTGGGAGCAACATTCTGTCCCATATTTTTAAGCTTCAATTTAGAAAATGAAATTTTAAAGTTGATAAAAATCACTTGATTTAAATCGGCATACCCTGTGGATATGTATCTTCTTTCTTCCAGCAGTAATATAAATTTATAAGAGCATAATTCTGGTGACTATTCTTAAATCATACAGAGTGAATTTTCCATGGAACTCCTGTGCCGAAAGCTCTGTCTTCAGAAAGTCCTTGTGTTCCGAATACGTTTATGTTATTAGAAACTTTCAATGGTGTAGCAGTCTTGAGTGCCAGGATATCAAGGAGGTTGTAGTTGCCGTTACAATGAGCGGTAGGTAAGCTCATCACTCGAGTGAGAAAATATCAATTCCGAATACCTATGGCTACTGCAGTTAAAAGTAGTATTAAAAAGAAGGCTTGGAAGACTACATGATTTTCCAAAGGGAAATCAGCTTAATCGTTTTTAACAAATTTGAACTAAAAATCAAAAGCATGAAGTAAAGTTACGGTTCACATTTTTAGCATAATTCATAATGACTCTTGGTTCATTTTGTTTATTGGTAGACGATGGTCCTATCTGGGGATCTACGCTACGGCTGAGTTTTCATTGCAACGAAGGAAACGGAAGAAAGTTTTGCTAATTTTGCCAAAAAATTCTTTGAGTTCTAAAATTCCTAGTTCTCTTATTTCGGTAATACCATGGGCTGTCCGTAATGATACGGAGGGTAGAATTTGTGAGTGCTTTAAGTTAAATCATACACATAAAGTGCTTAATCCCAATCATCTATTAGACAGGAAAATGAATCAAATCAATCTATAGTGTAAAATCAAAGTAATTACATTAACAGGTTTTTATAAGTATAAGGACAGTACACATACCTTGAAAATAATCCTTGAACCCTTGAAAACATTTCCTTGAATTTCCTTGCAAAAACAAATATTTTAAAATATTCTTTCTTCAATAAAATATCTATAATTTATTTACATCATGGGAAGAACTAAAAAGTCAGTTCAAACATAAATATTGTAATTTAATTTATTTCGGAAAAAATTGTTTTTCGATCAACACTGGTAAAGCAACCATAGCTGTCTAAAGCAATCAATCTATGCTCAATGTTATTTCTATGGCGATTTCGAATAGTTTTTAGCCCCCTAGGGCCAATAGAACGGGGTTAAGTGTTAGCCTCTGCTGACCGCAGTGTTCTAAAGTATAAGTGTACCAAATTTTGTGTGCATTGATCAAACGGTGTAGATTTGTATAGAAAATATACATTATACACAAATATACAAATTTACATATATGCTTTTTTCATGGTATGTTTATGTATTTGCCATTTTCAGGTTACGATTTTCTATGTTTTTGCCTACGCCAATTCTTGGCGACAATCGTAAAAACGTCATTTCGGCGTTGGCGACATTTTTCAAAATCGCGCCAAGAGTGTAACGTATACTAGGATTTTACCCATTGATGTGAATTTGAAATCAATGTGATTTACAGGATGACGATTTGACGAAGGATTTAATTCAAGGAATTCAAATATTTTTGTCCTATTTTTTTCGTAATAGATATTTTTAATTTGAAACTTTAAAATATGTTTAATAAAAATATTTTTAATTTTAAACATGTCCTACCTTTTCGCGGAGCACTAAGTGCTCGGCGTAGCAGTTTGAGAAACGCTGCCCTAATCCAAGTTTCTATCTTTGCCATAGTTCAAGATAGAGTGAAAATTTCAACGGATTTCAAATCTGGAAAATGTTATGTCAGATCGATATCGAAAACATGATTTTCTTTAAAAATTTTTTATTTTTTCAATAGCCGTACCTAATCTTTTTGCATATATTCCTTTTATAGTAAACAAAAACGGAAGTATTGCCTCCAAGGAATGGCCGTTTCTATGTGAAATGCGAATGCAGTGTGCGCGGTACACTCAATTAATGAGACACGTGCCGCCCTTCCGATACGGAATAGCTTGAGCTTTCCTTAAGGGCATCGTTAAAAGCAAAATCATCTCAAAAGCTTTAAAAAGCTTTTGAAGAATTATTTTGAAAACTCACAAAAGTCAATGAAAATTTAGTCCCGCCCTTTTTTAACTAATAGCGGACGGAAAAATTATTTTTGGAGTTTTTAGAGAAAAT
This sequence comes from Meta bourneti, assembly GCA_933210815.1. Classification (NCBI taxonomy): domain Eukaryota; kingdom Metazoa; phylum Arthropoda; class Arachnida; order Araneae; family Tetragnathidae; genus Meta; species Meta bourneti. Next base: position 93,317,011 of record OW119930.1, on the reverse strand, counting down.
TTTAGGCGTCAATTTCGAAGTTTCGGCGCCAAGTCGTGGCAATGCTAAAAGAAGATCATCCGAATCTGGTTGCTGGATTGTCACGAAAATCTTACTAAGAAAATATTAAGTTGTTTAATTTTAAGATTTAAATTTCTTGGAGATCTTCAACGTCTGTTTCATACTCAATTAGCACATTTTGCGTTTTAGCCCATTCATTTTATATCCGATCAACCGAAATTCTTTTTATATAGTTTGAGACTTGCTATTTTTAAAATTTATGCTAGTTTCACAAGTGGTTTGACTGAGAACCCTGTGTTGTACATGTGACTGAAAATATACTTCTCCGTCTCAATGAAATCACAAAAATTGAATAGGTTGTATTGTATGGACGTGTGAGAATAGTATACAAGTTTCCTTGTGTATTAATTATGAACTGTCAATTCATACTTATTCTTCACGTGCATCCCACAATTCAATACGGGCCGCGGTAGCCCGGTTCGAACCGTAACGGATTAGCATCCGGAAGGTTGCAAGTTCGAACCCAACCAAAGACCGTCCTGTGCAAAGGGGCTGGTGCATGTTGAATCTGTCGTGGCCTGCAATGTCCTCACGTTGGAGTGGTGTGGAAGTTTGGAGAGTGGGCTACTAGCTCAGGGGTTGCATTATCACCTGAATATGGTTCAAAATTACCTGGTGTTGTCCTCGAAATTTTCTCTCCGTGATGGATCCCGGACCGTCACCAATAGTCCGTTGTGTTGCTCCAGTGTCACGTGAATTAAAATACCTACTTCCCTACTTATTAAGTGTATTCTGGTCCACTAGGGCTATCTGCAGGGTGATTCAGAAGGCCTTAGACGAACTTTAAAGGTAGGTCAGGAAGACCAAAGGAAACCACTTTTACATAGTAATATCCAGAAACGCCCCCGCAGTTGCTAGAAGTACAGGAAGAATAAGAAACGAAGGAATACACAAGTAAAGTATAACATGTTACGACCTCTTGTACCATGGCATGGTTGCATGTCGTTCGTTCCCGACTGCAATGGCTGTTTACTGCGAATGATCCCTTTCACACTATCTGTAGTACAAACGATCAATGGATCTGTTTGGGAACCGTTCATGGTACAATCGCAAGGCGACTCGACCGTTTCCATTCGCTGCTCCATACGGAAAGCGCATATCTGCCATCTCAGAATTACTGTAACGATGGATCCTTCTCCTGAGGCAGTTGCAGCCCAGAGGGTTGCGAATTTAATTCGAATCAAAGATCGTAGTGTACAGGGGGCTGGTGCATGTTAAATCTGTCGTGGCTTCAAATGTCCTTATATTGGCGTGCGTGGTGTGGAAGTTTGGAGAGTGGGGTGCCAGCTCTGGTGTGACCTGGTCATGTGACCGTGATCCAAATTTACGTGGTGGTGTCCTCGGATCTTTCCACTTCGGTTTGATCCCAATTGACCATTGTGTTGCTCCAGTGGGCCATTAATTAAAATACCTACCTACAAGCTGCTTAACTCAATTTCTGGCAAACACCCTCTATCACATTTTCACGGTGTTTGCGTTTTGTATTCCTGACCTACCCTTTAAATTTGTCTTAAGACCTTTTAATCACGCTGAGTCCTGTTAATCACGCTGAGACCTTTTAATCACGCTGTATATGTAAACCATAGAATTAGATTGTTTTCATTAGAAAATTGTGTTTAAATAGCAACAGAACTTGATGGGTTTTGAAAGCTGAAATAAAATTACTCTTTTACCGTCATCACGAATTGCTTAACACACTGAACAGAAAGAATTGTGTTTGAATAAACCAAAATCTGTAAAAATCTCAAGAAATCTCTGGAACAAGAAACTCAAAAATCAATCCATAAATGAAATGCTTCAACGGATTCTAAACTGAATAGGAATGTATAAACTTTTTTGAAAAGATATCTCAATCAGAATGCATTGCAACCACATTTATTACGTTAAATATATCTACATAATAATTAAGGTATTCGTGTGTTACACACATTATCTATGAAACAAATAAATTATGCATTTTAATACTATACTCTATGCCATATACTAAGATGGAGAAACTATTCACAGAAGTCAAAATGAAGATAGTCATTCCGTTTCTAAGACTTCCCAGATACGTCTTTATTTTCATAAAGAGTATCCATGTAAAGAGTAATCACTGCAACTAAGCAGATTCAATTTCAGTTTTGCAAATATAAATTGAGCTTGAAATTTTACATAAAAAGGAAAATAGCTGTTACGTAGTGTCTGGCAATATTAAAGTCTACGAAAGCTATCAGACGCATTCATGTCAAATGCTGCTGAAATTGAGCACTGCCAAATTAAATCATCAGCATAATCATCCACGCACATGAATGACTGCTTAGTAGTACATACAGATAGAATGACTAATTGAAAAAAATTAGCGGCTTACTATATTCTATAATCCAATGTTTGTTCCTTGGGATCTACGGGAATTTAACACATTTAACCATCCAAGTGGTTTTGACGAGATATCTCGTTCACCAAGATCAGGCCTATTTAACTAATAACGAGATTCCTCGTCCAAGAATGCTCCGTTACTCAAAGGAAATGAAGATTCAAATTATCCCTTCCCCAGAACTGGTGACTGACAATCTCTAACAGTTTTGTATAAGACGGTCACTCACTACTGGGCAGGTTTCGACACGAAGATAAACCACCAGGAGCGGCATACATATTTCGAATGCCCAACAGAAGATTTATTATCCGTATACTGCATGAGCTCATTCGATTTTCGTGACTTGTAGCCTTTCCTTGTACGCCTGGTGCACTCTGCCAAATGAGAATTGCTCTCCACAAACTCTCCCCATGCATCAGAGACAAGAATCTAATATTAAATTACTCAAAAAGGAGTCGTGGATGTCTGCTCCTGATGTCTGTCCACCAGAGCCAGGATGTCGTACACATTCGACATTGTGATGTTGAACAGCAAGATGAGCGTACACAGCTTCAGGTACTTGTCTGCCGCGTAATACAGCTCGACCACTACCTCCCACTTATTCGACGGTATCCACGTATAGGAAGGTCCACATCCGGGACTTCCAAGGAATCGAACTCCTCCATGTCGCTGGAGAACATGGCCCTGACGACGGCGACCAGAGACTCAGAACGTTCTTGTAGACTGAAGGAAACGTCACACGAAAAGTTGCTTAAAGTCTGTTCCTGGTAGAGACAGGAATTCTTTTCCCAAAAGGACCAAAGAGTCATTTTTCTGTTGGGAGGATACCAGAGTATTCGCAACTCTGCTGCGAGGTTTGACAGATAGCTTCTTAAAGAGGGGATACGTTGTTTCATGGGATATCTTTTCAGGTTTGAGGGTAGACGGCAAGTTCCCTCGATTATTCCGGAAGATTCTTCTGTATTGTATGTGGACTCGCAAAGCAGATTAATCTTCTTGCGCTTCACGTAGTTCTACACTCATATCAATATATGATGCATTAACATAGGTTTATTCCAAATTCTCCTTACACAATAATAAACATCAAGTACTAACATGGTTAGTTTTTCGATAACTGATGCTTTTTCTTGTATAACTGATGCATCGTTTTCCCTGCAAAGTTAGGATTCTTGTCCAGGAAATTCTCCCATTCGTCGGAGTGCATGATCTCATTGAAGTGCCTCAGAATGAAGTCGTGGACGAAAGATGTTAGCTCTTGGTCCTGGTGTCTGTCCGCCAGAACCAAGATGTCGCATACGTTCGATATTGCCGTGTTCGACCGCAAGGTGGACGTACACAGCTCCTTCAGGGAAGATACTTGGTACTTGACTGCCGCGAAGTACAGCTTGGCCTCCCCCTCCCACTCCAGGTGTTCGACGGTCCCCGTGTACAGGAAGGTCAGCATCCGGTTGAGGGTGTGGGCGTCCAGATCCGGGACGTCCAGGAAGTTGGAGTCGGACTCCTTCATGTCGCTGGAGAACATGGCCCTGAAGACAGGGGACCGGGCACTCAGGACGTTCTTGTGGACGGGGAAGGAGACGTCTTCCGAGCGGAGTTCGAAATCACTGAAAGTCTGTTCCTGATACAGGAACAGGAGGTCTCCTCTCAGAATGTCCAAGGAATCACTTCTCTGTTGGGATACCTCTGGGGGGTTGCCACTCTGATGCGAGGTTTCACCGCTTACTTCTGAAAACGTGGAGGCGTTACTTGCGATTTCTCTGTTGAGGTTTGAATGTCCATAGCAAATTTTTTCGATCCAGTGAGTGATTTCTGGAACCTTGAACTCACAATGAAGAGTGAGAACATCACTGCTCAAACAATCGGACTCTTTCTCCAGTAACTCTTGCCTTGACACAAATTTCGGAACTTTCCAAGTTAGTGTCAATTCGCCTGTATCGAATGTATGTTTGTGTTCCACGCATTTCATCACTTTCTGTGCGTAGTCTAAGACAGACACTTTGAACTTTATGGACGATTGTTGCAAACTCCTGTTCGCAGTTATTACAAAATCAACATTGGAGTCCAGAAGCGATGCACCCGTTAATGAAAATCCCAACTGGAGCTCTAATTGATCACGAGATAAGAGTAAATCTTCGGGAGCGGCCACTTCCTGACCTAACTGAAGAGTGCTGAACCTTTCGATGGGCCACACGAAAGAGGACACTCGGACTTCTACTCGAGACAGGAGAGAAATGTGTTGGGCTCGTTCGAGCTCCCCCCTCGACTTCCAGATGCGGCATCGCACAGTCAGGGTGTCGTGTGGCAGGAACGAGGACTTCCTGGTCACGAACACCTCTTCCTGCGTTGGCCAAACAAGCAGAACTATTGATGTGCGAATGACTTGATCCCGTACGGTCCCAGTGACCAGAGGCGATCCGTATAAATCCAAGATTGAGCATTCGCAGTCTATCGGATAACCGAAGGCTTCATTTAACAGGTGAAGACTTAAGCGGAGATGTGTATTGGCTTTAGTTTCACCCTTCCGAAGTAGTCTCAGACACCACCGTGTTCCATCCAGAGTACGAACTGTAAATGTAGGACTTAGTATTCCACTCCCATGAAATTCGGGCTCCCATTGGCTGAGGTTCTCGATCGGCCACAGGATCGTGACAGCGCTTCTTCCTTCTGTTCCCCCCTGGCCATCGCAGAGCTGCTTCCTGCACACTCGCACCTCAGTCGGTGAGTTCGCGCGACACATGAGATGATGGTTCTCTTCACCGCTTATGGGAGCGTGAGAAGCCTTCCGAAAGAAAGGGAGAGCACTGTAAAAACAAAAAGGTGTTTTACGAAAAGTAGTCTGAGTCTGGAAGTGATTTTTCTGCAGCAAACTTCGTCAAAACGTTGCATTTATCGCAGAAAAAATTCTATTTTATTAATCGCGATTCTTTGAGGAAACTTAATTTGCTTATCTTACATAAATGTAAACAAAATAAACGACTAACCACTCCCTCCTTTCTAAAGTTGCCTACCACCCAAAAAATTAAACTTCAAATTTCGCAAATCCTGAAATTTATCGACAACATTCAATAGGAAGGCAGGTTAAAATAGAAAAATACAACGAAGGAAAAGGATAACGATTTTTAAAAATAGAAAATTAGCAGGAAACAATTCAACCTGATGCGACTGCACTGGGCTGTGACTAAAATCAAACGGAACATTTAATTCTTTAAATTTATATGAAACGGAAAAGAATTGGTAGGTAGGTATTGTAATTAACGTCGCACTGGAGCAACGCAACAGGCTATTGGCGGTGGTCGAGGTTCAATCCCAAAGGGAAAAGCCGAGGACAACACCACGTCATTTTGAACCACGGTCAGATGACGAGGTCACACCTAAGCTGGCATCCCACTCTCCGAACTTCCATGCCAAGCCAACGTGAGGACAATTGAGGCCTCGATAGATTTAACGTTCATCAGCCTCTTTTACACGAACTCGCATCTCTCCGGCGTATACTAAATGAGTCAGCTAAAGCATAATGTGCTAAGTATGGAACAGACATTGTGTTTTATTATCTCGCCAAGAAATATCAATTTTAAAATTAAAACGGAATATTTTCCAAGTACGGTATTCACAACTATCGAGGAAACCACATTCCTATGCTTTTCTTTCATGGGTTGCCAAAACTTGGCGACCTTTCGAAAATTTTCTCACGATTGAAAAACGAATGATTTTCCACCCGCTTTTATTTAAAAAGGATCACGTTGGCGTGGTGTGGAAGTTTGGAGAGTGGGGTGCCAGCTCAGGTGTTGCCTCGTCATCTGACCGTGGTTCAAAATTACGTGGTGCTGTCCTCGGATCTTTCCCTCTGGGATTGATCCCGGACCGTCACCAATAGCCCGTTGTGTTGCTCCAGTGTGACGTTAATTAAAAATACCAAAATACCAAATATTTAAAAAGGACGAAATTTCCGTTGACCTTTGGTAAATTTTCAAAAAAGGTCGACTTTTTCCGAAAAGTCGTCAATATTTTGATATTAGTAATTGAATGATCGGCTGGTATTGGGGTTTAAGGAGCAAAGGTCCTACTCGACCCATGCTGCGCGAGATACAAGATATACAATATCAAGTAATAGACACACAATGAAAGTTTTACCGACACAGAAGAGGGAAATACACCCAGGGAGAAATGCACCTGACAGGAATCGAACCTGCGCCGCCTACAACTCGAAGGTTGCTAGCGCAGTGTTACATACCCACTGGGCCAATTAACTGCTTAATTTTAGCATTATATTTAATCCTCTTAAAACTTGAATCTTTTAAAATGTTTCCCGTATTTCCGAGTGGAACTTCTTCAATTGACTGAAAAGAGATTTCACTATGTCGTGTCATAGAAGTATAGCAACTATCGACAGACGTACCACTGGCCCCTTTCCCGTGTAAACCACCACATTAAAGCTTGCGAGTACGAACTCCACTAACTTTAAGAAAGTCGCCAGACAATACAAATACAAAACGAAATCAGCAGAATAACAATTTGAACCTCACTTTCCAAACTGCCTTTTTTCAATCAACAATTGCCACATAAATGGATGAGCCTAAAAGTACGGGTCATTAAAGCATGAATAAATGAGTTCTGTATTGAGCTTTGTAGTTACTCTTTTCGTTAAATCATCGAGCATAAGTGTATATTATTTAACAGTATAGTGTAACAATACTGTTACAATAAAGATAGTGTGCTAGAAGAGAGTAATTTGGAAAAAGGTTGCGTTTTAACCCTATTCATACTTCAGTCCTTAGCATTTTTAAATTATTAAACTTGAATTCAATGCAATTTTGAAAATTAAATTAATTTTGCATTCATTTTAATGTTTGAAAGAACTTAAGGAAAAATACATTATTTACCATGCAAATAACTTACCTTGAGTAAAACTAAAACACGTCAGCGCTCATGCCAGACAATCAACTCAGGGAAACTTCAATGCATGATATATACCAATGGAGGCACTGGTGCCAAATGACATCGCGCCAAGTTTGGGCGCCAAGTCAAATTTAAAAAAAAACAGGATCGTTGGTCGTCATCTGACCATGGCTCAAAATTACGTGGTGTTGTCCTCGTATATTTATCTTTGGGATTGATCCCGGACCTTCACCAGTAGCCTGTTGTGTTGCTTCAGTGTGACGTTAATTAAAATACCTACCTATAAACCACCTGGGCGGCTGTCGAAGACATCTGGACGATAGATGTTTTGACCGTAGGTTAGTGGTGTTGAACTCTGATATCGAGCTGTTAGGGATGTTACACCTATGGGACGTCTGCAATTCCGACGATGATCGCTGTCTTAAACATGATTGGAGGAACTGTTGCAGAATCATCCTTCCCGTGGCTTTACAAATGTCATAAGATGTATTGCAATCTCAAACATTTCATTTTTAAAGTTAATTACCACATATTAAGACATTTAGATGTTATTAATTTAATGTAACTCGTTCAAATGAAGTAAATTGAGATATGTGATTTAATTAAAATGTAATTTAGAATATCTTTCATTTTAAATATTTAAAGTAATTTTTTGTACGAAGGGGCCACAGGGATTTACTTGGGTAAAAGGAAAACCTGGAGCCAAACAATGAAATAATAATCTCTAGGTGCTGCAGATATTTAATATAAAGATTTGGACGAGTTCTACAAACTTCATACTGAGAGGCAAAACATGCGTATATATTTTCCATCTTTGCGACTTTTGAATTGCAACTTTTCTCGAGGTGCTTATAGAAGCATTACGTCGTGTTACTTCAGTGTGACGTTAATTAAAATACCTACCTAGAAGTATTAAAAGGTTCGTAAACATTGAAGATTACATTCAAATTTGATCCAATACTCAAAAATAAAACCCGAATTTAAAAACAATTTAAAACTACAGGATTAAAAGTGAACTATCCATTTTTGAACTGGTGACTTTACTTACTCTAAATGTTAATACTCTTATATGTAATAGAACTTAAATATTTAGATTAATATTAGAACACTAAAATAAAAGTTAATTATTTTAAACGCTTTACGTTGTGTAGAAGTTGACTTTATTGAAACTACAGGAATATATGAAAACTATTTTTCTTCAGTTTATTAAATTCGCATGGAAAAACGTTACTTAATTTTTGGTTCAGATGTCTAATTTTTCTGTTTCTTCTATCACAGATGGACGACCAGAACATGGTTGCAATAGACGAATGTGGTTTGTACCCATCCAAGCCCGGATTCGCGTACTTCTGATTCGTTTCTTCCAAAGAATTGTTTGTACTTTTGACCATTTCGTATCTTCACTTGGTCTTACACGCCTACTCATGTGCCTAAGCCTTGAAGGGAATTGTCGCATTACGGACAAATAGAGGAAGAACCAGTTCTTTTCGAAGACGTGGAAGGGTTCCCGGAATAGCTGGAGACTTGCGAGACGAGACTTGACCTCTTCTGGTTTCATAGACAGCGTCAGTCAAGATGCACATGAAAGGTCAAGAAACGTGGTAAGGGCATTGATTGCATGAAAAGAAAATCAAAGTGAACAGTCCTGAGCTTCGATTCTAAGTTTTCACGAGAATTGTGCGGACATTTCCTTGATTTGAGGATGACCAAATTTCCAACTGAGTCCGAGTTCTGTGTAATGCTGAATCTAATTAACTGAACGAAAATAAAAAGGATGTGAATACTACCAATGTGGTGTTATTTTTCAGTGTTTAATTTTTGCGCTCGTTATACCCAGTCCACGCCGAGCTCATCAATATGAGCGTGGTCTTGGAATATATTGTACTGCGCACGTGTAGGCAACCCTACCGGAATGGGCTTTTGATTCGACGCGTTGTCTTCGCTGGTAGTGTTGACAGCACGAGTGTTTGCCAAAAGTATTCCACTTTCTGGTTGGACTCGTGCTCTCAACACTACCGGTAAAGATAACTCGCCAAATCAAAAGCCCATTCCGGTAGGGTTGCCTACATGTGCGCAGTATAATATATTCCAAGTCCCCGCGCATGTTGATGCGCTCGGGCGTGAACATGGAGTAAGACACTAGAATCACAATTGCACAATGTGAACGAAAGCATAAATTCCGAGACAATAATTTATTCAAATAAAGTGGTTACACAAGTTTTAAACAATTATCAATAAAGACAATTTTTAGCATTGCATGCGAATGCTGTAATGGAAAACTTCCTGGACTTCATTTCAACCGTCCTATTTCGCAATCTTGTTCTCGGCAGCACTTTACCTACTCGTTGGAGGTACCGTTGGACGAGATCTCGAACTTGGAGCAGAGAAATTTCACCCTAATACATAAGATTCCCGCCATTTAATCCAGTCCTGAGTACTTTTCAGACCTGTCAATAGGAAACATGCATTTGCAGGCATCGCATTATGAAGAGTACACAGCATACCGCCATTTTAAACATAAATGGGTCAAATTTTGGGCCTCGTCATCTGACCATGGTTGAAAATTACATGTCCTCGAACCTTTCCCTTTGGATTTGATCCCAGACCGTCACCAATAGCCCATTGTCGTTGCTTCAGTGCAAAGTTAATTAAAACACCTACCTATTTTGTGGCTAGGCAGGTATTTAATTAACGTCGTACTAGAGCAACACAACTGTCCATTGGAGACGGTCCGGGATCCATACCGAAGGGAAAGATCCGAGAACAACGCCTCGCCATTTTGAATGACGGTCAGATGACGAGAACACCTGAGCTGGCACCTCATTCCAAGATTATGATTCAGACACATCGAGATATTTGAAAAAGGTAATGTTAAAAGTTTAGTTTTTTGGTTAACTTTTAACCGATGCCGAAGCGAACACCTCCGAAACACGATTGCTGCAAAAAAAATTCTTAATCCGTAAATCAATCAAAAAGACGTTACTCTAAAATCATCGATCAGAAAAATAACTCTCATATTTTGCAGAAACCTAGTCTCCGAAATACTTTTTCTAAGTCATACTTCTGCTGAGTTTTTTATTGCCGCAATTTTCTCTAGAAAACTAACTACAAAAATCAACCGAAACCTGGGATTATTTACTGAACTGGAGCACACGGGTACTTACTGATGGTGCATGTTAAATCTGCCGTGGCCTCCAATGTCCTCACGTTAGTATGGTGTGCAAGTGCCAGCACAGGTGTTGATCTCGTCATCTGACCGTGGTTCAAAATGAAGATGTGTCGCCAATAGCCTAATGGTGTTGCTCCAGTGTGACGTCAGTTACCATTGCCAGACTTGCCAATTGATCATTATGTCTAAATTTGGCTGTATATAGGAAGTTAATTAACGTCACACTGGAGCAAACAGAACGGGGCATTGGCAACGGTCCGGGATCAATCCTCAATGGAGATTCGGGGACACCACGTAATTTTGAATCACGGTCAGATGACGAGGTCAACACCTGACTTTAAATTTGGTGGAATCCTTGTATTGTATTTTTTCAGCCTAGATGACAAAAGCTATGATGTATATGAAAAGTGCTTTCATAAGCATTTATTTGGTGAGCATAACCCAGTATTAGAATTAAAAAGAAAACTTTTATTCAAGAAATATAAATGATTTCAGTTGAAATCACAATTCATTATTCACTTTTGAACTTAGCTGAAGATAGGATTTTTTGACGGGGATTGACACTCACGAAAAACAGATTTTAAAACGATCGATTCAAATATATCTAACTTTAAAAAATATAAATCCTTATAACAAAGAAAATTTCATTTTAGAACTAGCATTTTTTAAAAGACAAATTATAAAACTGAAGTAAAAAGAGTAATCCAAAAACATGGTAGGTGGTAAGACGCAAGTTTATGTTAAAAAATAACGATATTTATAAATAATATTGTGGTACGAAGATTAATTGAAGCGCTTTCCAAATATCGTCTAAAGTGTGCATCCTATCAACACTATAAGTTCCAATTAGGGCAGATCGGTGAGAAACCACTTATTTATGCACGAATCTTATAAAATGTTAATTCTAGGGCATGCCTTCCCACAGAGCAAACTGATGGCAATAATAACGGTTATTAATTAACGTCGCACTGGAGCAACACGACGGGCTATTGGCGACGGCTCGCGATCCATCCAGAAGGGAAAGATCGAGGACAACACCACGTAATTTTAAATCACGGTCAGATGAAGGCAAGCTGTGAAACCAAAATTGGTTTGTCGGATACTTCATCACAAGCAAGCTTCCATTTTCCATACAATTTTTGAATTGTAGTTCTTTCTAGAAAACGAAGTCTTTTCTGTTCAAACGAAACAGACGCTATGAGTATAAAGATCCAGGTCCTTCACGTTGTCTTTATGGGCACCTAATACAGCCCTTACCATATTTATAACGATTCATCAACACAAAATTAAATCTTGCACCCATTTTTCGTTCCACTTCTCAATTTATTTCCAATAGTAAATGAGAAAAAGGTTTGGCTACAAGTTCCGCTAAAGGTAGTTTTATCCTTCATCTCCGTATGCTACAAGTTGTCCCGAGGCACCGTTTATTTTTTACCGTTAATTTCTAGTTTCCTCATTCCTTAAATACGTTAATCCGATTTCCAATCGACGGAAATAGACTTCACGATCTGTAAATAATTTAACACTCGTAACACAAAGAATCTACAATATTTCTGCAAAAACAGTATTCTTTGTACGCATTTTCTTTGTAAATCTAATGTCATTACATCTATTTAACAGGAAAAGGGCAAAAGACTCAAAAAGCAAAGTAATTCATAGACCAAGGGGGCCAAATGTGGTCGGATACTTTCTTGAGCAGAACTCGTAGATTCCTTGTTTTGCTCTATTCAAGGGGGAAAATCTACAAGTATTGAAATGTTGATTTTGAATCTCAGAAAGTAGAAAGGGAAGTAGACTTTCTGACCTTCGATTTCAAGTTACCCAATTCATTTCCCAACAATAGAATTTTGCAAACATTTGAGCTTACTAATTGCAAAAACAATTAATTTACCCTGAACAGCTTACTAATTACTGATCATCTTTGCTTTTGGAAATCTCATGTTTACAAGTTTCAGTGTTTCATATCATGCTTTTTGTATTTAAAAATATTGATTTTCAGAAACTCTTCCGGCAATAACATAATCAAAATATAACTCTTATAGACTTGGAAAATATTAAATAAAAATCGATAATATATATTTAATGTTTAATACCGTCTTGCAATAAGATTGCACCGAAGCAATCCAAAATCATCTGACTTTCCCCCAGATACTTCTATCAGTTCATTTAACAAAAGTAGAAGTGCTTTCATAAAAATCACCATTAGTTTTTGCTTTAATTTTAACAATTTCAATCGACTCTTTTATACCATTAGTTACAACACCACTGGGAAATAAATACCTTAGGCTGGATGACACAATTCAGTGGCGTAACTGTTGATACTCCAGAACCCTGTGACGCCACTGGTAAAGGGCATCCAAGTGATCAGGGAAGTCTAAGTAATACTTTCTTCTGGGTGGACACATTGAGGCAACGAAAGCACTGGATGCCATCAGTCAGTGGCGTAAAGGGGGAGACATCGCAACCCCATAAAAACGCCACTGTTAAAGGACATCCTAATGATCCGGAAAGTCTCGAAGATGTCGGTCCAAGTAACATTTCCTTGAAAACTGTCTTCCACATCCGTCACATGAGAATGGTCCGGACAACTCTTGGTGAACCTTTGCATGATTCCTGAGCGATTTCTTGGAGCGGAAACCTTTGCCACACGTCTTGCACGTCCTCAGTATGAGGGGGCGGTGGACCTCGAAGTGTCTCGTAAGCTTTCTCTTGGACATGAAGACCATTCCGCAACCCTGGCACTTAAAGGGCCGTTCCCCCGTGTGGGTTCGATGGTGGTTCTCGCAGTCGACCTTGTGGAAGAAGCTCTTGTTGCAGAGGCCACACCTGTGCGATTTGCGCCTTGGAGTCTTGGTAGAACTCTTTGGTGCCTCCGAGGGGCGCTTCGGGGGTGCTCTGCCTTTTGCGATTCTTCTATACGTGCTCGGTGGTTCCCACTCGGATGAACTGGAAGTGTTGCAGTCGTCAGATGATATTTCCTTTGAATATTCCGGATCGGCTGAATCCGTAGCTGAGGCTGTATCCTGCTCCAATTCTCGGCTTCGAGTTGAACCAGAAACAAAGCGACGATCCCTGTTCTTTCCAGATGATCCACCTTGGTTAGCAGTGTCTGGATCATGCCTTTGTACCGAACCAGGAACAAAGTAAGGATCCTTTTTCTTTCCGGATGATCCACCTTGGTTAGCAGTGTCTGGATCATGCCTTTGTACCGAACCAGGAATGAAGCAACGATCCCTGTTCTTCCCGGATGGTCCATCTTGGTTAGCAGTGTCTGGATCATGCCTTTGTACCGAACCAGGAACAAAGTAAGGATCCTTTTTCTTTCCGGATGATCCACCTTGGTTAGCAGTGTCTGGATCATGCCTTTGTACCGAACCAGGAACGAAGCAACGATCCCTGTTCTTTCCAGATGATCCACCTTGGTTAGCAGTGTCTGGATCATGCCTTTGTACCGAACTAGGAACGAAGCAACGATCCCTGTTCTTTCCAGATGATCCATCTTGGTTAGCAGTGTCTGGATCATGCCTTTGTGCCGAACCAGGAACAAAGTAAGGATCCTTTTTCTTTCCGGATGATCCATCTTCTTTGAAAGAGTCTAGATCATGCCTTTGTGCCGTACCAGGAACAAAGCAACGATCCCTGTTCTTCCCGGATGATCCATCTTGGTTAGGTGAGTCTGGCTTGTGGCTTTCATATGAACCAACATAAAACGGACGTTCGAATCCAGCATTTGTTCTCAACCGTTCGTTAGTTTCTGCTACCTGACGCTGCTGCCTGTTCTCAATGTCTGTTAAGTTCGAATTAACAATGACTTTTTGATCCCCATCCAGCAAACTGCAGTTCAGCCGAAAAGTTTTGTCATTTCTGATCAAAATGGACTTGAAAACCACGGAAATCCTTCGGGTAGGACCGAATGCGTACGTTTCACTGCCCGTGTTCTCCATCGAGAGATATTTTGCCACTTCCCAAGTTCGTTTCCCCAATCTCAGAGCATGTGAAATTTAGGTCCAGCCTCTACCTTCTTGGCGAGAAACGCCGGCCTGTCAGGTCTGCTTTAAATAGAACGATTTAATTTCGGACGATTCTTTTTCTATTGATATTGAATTACTTAATACACCTATTATATACGTCAAAATTGAATTGTTGGCTGGAACAACTTTGGATGTTATAAAGTGGAAATTTTACTGGAGCCTTTTTGATGAGCGGTTTTGAATCGGTTTAAGAGCGCCAAATGCGCTCTTAAACCGATTCAGCACTATCTAGCGGTTAGTTTGAGAACTTAACCTTTACACATTCCGATCCAGCGAGTCACAACAAACGTTATTCCACCAAAAGACTCAAAATAGTCACATCCAACGTTGTTCACAGCCACCAATTCAATTCTTTTCAATAAAGGTATTCGTCCTAGTCAGCGTGTTCAATTTTATGCCTTGTCTACGGAAAACCAAATTCATAAACGTATCAAGAACTATAGACTAGTTACATTTATTTCCTTGCCTTAATTCTTAACAGATTAATTGAAGAAACAATCAAATAGACGAGCAACTATTTTTCAGTCCAAATCATACCTACTTAGAAGTTCAAAGATTTGGTTTGTCGCTGTGCGATCCTATTTTGCTAGAGTTGCTTACACCGGGCATACAGCTAAGTGGGTTATAAACTTCCATACCCAGACTGGGACTCGTTAACTGACCTTGGAAATGTAGAAAATTGAAAATGCACGGGTTGGGTTGGGTATTTCAATTAACGTCACACTGGAGCAACACAATGGGCTATTGGTGACGGTCCGGGATCAATCCCAAAGGGAAAGATCCGAGGACAACACCACGTAATTTTGAACCACGAAAATGCACGGGAGGGACGCGGTAGCCCGGTTGGTAGGTAGGTATTTTAATTAACGTCACACTGGAGCAACACAACGGGCTATTGGTGACGGTCCGGCATCAAACCCAAAGGTCCGATTACAACACGTAATTTCGAACCACGGTCAGATGACGAGGTAGCCCGGTTGGAAGAGCAACGGATTAGCAACCGGAGGGTTGCGAGTTCGAATCTAAAGACCGCCGTGTACAATTGTGGCTGGTGCACGTTAAATCTGTCTCAAATGTCCTCACGTTGCCGTGGTGTGGAAGTTTTGAGAGTGGGGTGCCAGCTCAGGTGTTACCTCGTCATTTGACCGTGATTCAAAATTACGTGGTGTCCTCCTTTCCCTTTGGGATTCATTTCGGACCGTCACCAATAGCCCGCTGTGTTGCTCCCGTGTGACGTTAATTAAAATACCTACCTACCAAATGCATGGGTGAGACGTCTGACTAATTGGGTTAGTTGTTTGGTTTGGGGTTTTATGGCGCAAGGGTCATATTTAGCCAAGCAACATCAAGAAAAAGGACATACACACAGGAAAAGTACTGACACAGAACAAAGGACTACACATAGAGAGGAATCTAACCTTCACAGCCTACAACTGAAAAGTTGTTAGAGCATTGGCCTAATTAGGTTTTCTAGGCACTGACGATGTTCGATTTCCTACTTTTATCTTTAAAGGTAGGTAGGTAGGTATTTTAATTGACGTCACACTGGAGCAACACAACGGGCTCCGAGATCAATTCCCAAGGGAAAGATCCAAAGCAAGCGCCTCGTCATTTTGAACACGGTCAGATGACGAGACGCCTGAGCTGGTACCCCACTCTCCAAACTTCCTCCTTCCATTAGCAGCAGCACCATCAAAATTACGTGGTGCTGACCTCGGACCTTTCCCTTCGGGATTGATCCCAAACCGTCGCCAATAGCCCGTTATGTTGCTCTAGTGCGACTTAATTAGTTACCATTACTATTGATACAAATCCAATGGCTATATTTCACCAAACAGCTCCCAGATGGAGCCACAAGTCACACGATCTTTCAAACACATTCGAGCTGATATTGCCTTATTTTAGCAAACTGCTCATAGATGGCGCTACGACCTAAAACTTAAATTCTATTCTTGTGTGTTGTTTTTCCCTTCTATCAAAATAGCACCGTAAAACTTTTTCCCGGAATTGTTCCCGAATTCCAAACATCCCGACATCTCCACCAAATTAGTATTCGGGACAATTTCCAATTGTTCCCGAATACTAATTTGGTGGAGATGTCTAATCCAGGGCACTAGCGATTTATCGCCAAACATGGTAACCTTGGTGTTTTAATCCAGCTTCATGACAACCCTATGCAAAAGGTTTTTTCTTACGAAGGAAAACCCGGTTTTTTTAAACGAAATTGCGATGGGCGTCCAAAGCCAGTATGGCCTTGGACGCCATCTTGATTTGGCGACAAAAATTGCTTGGCGACAAACATGCCCCGGATACGACCATCTTTACCACTAATTTATACATCAAAAGAAATTGCACTCAAAAAATAAATGCACTATATTGCATTTTTTATCATCGAAATAATATTTTTCGAGTGCTTGTAGATTATTTTGTCGATCACAATATGAAATGATTATGGTACGAACTCTGAAACTAAATGCGGATATGAGTGATGACTTCAGTGAATTGTCATTTCCATACTTGGAATTAACTTTCTTGTGGATAACTAACAAAATTAATTCTTTGCAATGAATGAAAAGGATTCGTTTTGAGCAGTATTCGAGTTTCTGTCTATCACGTCAAGGTTTTAAACATGGCTCTTTAGTCATTACATACGAATTCTGATCTGGACGGATGAAGAGTAAAAAAACTGATAGACATTCAGAGATCCTGATAATGGATTAGGTTCAAAGTTTACAGATTACCCTTGACAGCATTCCAAATGCTGGCATTACAGTTTTTCTTTTTGCTACACAAGTAACAATTTTGACAGGTCTTACGAGTTAGCCGTTTTATCCTCATGACTGACTCTTCGAGTGACGATGTAAATAAGAGATAGCATTTCTTGAGCATCGAAACGGGTTCTTCGCGGTAGACTTCTAAAAAGTAGAAACAAAGAAATTGGGTTTGTTATCCTATGTTGGCAAGTGAATTTGTCTGCGTACTGATATGAAAACTGACATTTAAATACTGGTTAATACCGGTTTGGTGTAGAGAAAATACCGATACATATCGGTATTCGAAGTTGTTTTAAAGACATTTTCTTTTGCGGTTTTCTAGCTTTTAGAAAAATCGACCGTAAAATAGCAGTAGCGTTTTTCACAGGCTATCCTTCTTTCAAAGATTCGTTTTCGATTGTGACCACAAACGTTCTATGCTTTTTAAAGACCATACTTTTTGGCTGCCTATGCCACTCCCAACTTGCCAAGAAGTGATGCGAATCAAAAGTTTTTCCTCTTTTCTCTCTTATTTTCAATTTTATTATAATATATATCGTCACTCAAAGTGCAAAAGGTCGTATGTCAAAAGTTCTATTTTTTCTTTTATAATTGCTATATGTGGCATTTTGTGATTTCCACCTGGTGACAAAATCTCTAATCTTAAAGAAGAAAAACCCTCTCTCAATGTATATAATAATAGAATCGAATCATAAGGAAAAAATTAGTTTTTTGCTCTCCTGAAAAATGCAACTTTTAGACATACGACCTTTTGCACTTTGAGTAACGAATTGGAGAATAATAATATTAATGGTTCTCAAACTTTCGTTATTTGCCAAATTTTGTTCTATAACTGACACGACTGCATCTCTCCTCGATAAACATTCAAATGACAAGCTTCGATGTGTCTGCAAGCTCCACCCACTGAAAAGAAAGCAAGCCTTCTGATTGGTGCCTCAACCCCCACCCACTACTCCTCTTCTCCAAGTCCCAGCAAAAACTATAAAAGCTTGACGAACTCGCATCTGTTCTGTTCAGCTACTAGCAACTTCACAGGAGATTGAGGGTCTATGGCCCAGGTTCTTCAATCACCTCAAAACCGTCCAATTGCCAAGTTTGTTGAATGATAAGCTTTTGCTGTGTAGCTAATTGTCGATGGCGTGAATGTTTTAGTGGTAGAACGTGATTCCTGAATGTATTCTGTGTTAGAAAACCGAAAGTAAAATCATTGTTTTACGGTGGTCTGTTTCTCTACACTGAAAACCCCCTCGTGCCTATTAAGTGTCAATATTATTTTTAAAATATTTTTATTGCACCTTGTAGAAGTACAGAACCCGCGATGTAAGTCCTAAGGTTTTGTAAGTACCGCCCTTCAAAGAAAAATAGGAACTAAAAAGTGCTTTAGTGCTAGATTGCGCTGTTTGGCGGCGTTCCAATGCAAACGGATGATTGCACGGCAAATGCTAACCCAATAAGAGTACAGAATCGTCGAACATTTGATCAATTGCTTATGTGAAACAGGAACTTAGGACGTCAGCAAGCATGATCTCATGATATTCATTCTCATATGCATATTCTTAACAATGTCGCTGATTTAAATGTATGTTGTTTCTGTTAGAACACTTATTTATATTTTAGTCTGCATTTCTGTTCGTCATTATTCAAAATTCTTGTTTCTTTGTTTTAATTGTATAGTAATTAAGTGTTGGCATTTGTCCTCGTCTTTCCTCAAAATTTTTATCTGCGTGTTTAAACGTGTATTAATTAGTTACGTTTTGGCAATTATCCTCGTCTTTATTCAAAGTGTTTTTCTCTTTTAAAAAGAGGTCTGAGTTTTAAAATTTTCATTACCTTGCACCCGCCTGATTATCAGCGGATGACTGTAAATATTTATGTATGTAACATCTTTGAATTTAGACCTTTCTTTGACCTAGATTCTAAAGCCGGCTCCTATGGAGCCAGGAGTCCTCTCACGGCCACCCATTGTCCGGCCTTGAACCTTGTTGCTAGGCTGGGTGGCCTGGGTCATAAAAAATCCACGGTGTAACGGCAGCTAAGGAAACTAATCAATCTTGCCGGCAATCAAGCGCCGAAAAGAACGACCACCGAAGCAGCCGATTAACGGCAGATAGGGAAGTTGGACAACGAGCACAGACTAGAAGGGCCGACCCGAGACAAAAGTAGAGAAAAGAGGGCAAAGAGAAGAGGAGAGAGACGAAGCCGGAGAGGAAGTGAACACCCGTTCACTGTCAAAGATTGCCATCTTTGGAAGAAACTACTCTGATTTATCCCGCCTTGGGACTCTATACTCGCCTGAGTATTTTACTGAGAAAGGCTTGCCCGTAGTCGTGAAGGAGACTCTTCCGAGTAATTTGTGAAACTATTCGCCCTAGTAGTCGTGGAGATTTGAGCTCATCGGAGCCGAAGAAGGCTGATTTATCCCGCCTTGGGACTCTATACTCGCCTGAGTATTTTACTGAGAAAGGCTTGCCCGTAGTCGTGAAGGAGACTCTTCCGAGTAATTTGTGAAACTATTCGCCCTAGTAGTCGTGGAGATTTGAGCTCATCGGAGCCGAAGAAGGCTGATTTATCCCGCCTTGGGACTCTATACTCGCCTGAGTATTTTACTGAGAAAGGCTTGCCCGTAGTCGTGAAGGAGACTCTTCCGAGTAATTTGTGAAACTATTCGCCCTAGTAGTCGTGGAGATTTGAGCTCATCGGAGCCGAAGAAGGCTGATTTATCCTGCCTTGGGACTCTATACTCGCCTGAGTATTTTACTGAGAAAGGCTTGCCCGTAGTCGTGAAGGAGACTCTTCCGAGTAATTTGTGAAACTATTCGCCCTAGTAGTCGTGGAGATTTGAGCTCATCGGAGCCGAAGAAGGCTGATTTATCCCGCCTTGGGACTCTATACTCGCCTGAGTATTTTACTGAGAAAGGCTTGCCCGTAGTCGTGAAGGAGACTCTTCCGAGTAATTTGTGAAACTATTCGCCCTAGTAGTCGTGGAGATTTGAGCTCATCGGAGCCGAAGAAGGCTGATTTATCCCGCCTTGGGACTCTATACTCGCCTGAGTATTTTATTGAGAAAGGCTTGCCCGTAGTCGTGAAGGAGACTCTTCCGAGTAATTTGTGAAACTATTCGCCCTAGTAGTCGTGGAGATTTGAGCTCATCGGAGCCGAAGAAGGCTGATTTATCCCGCCTTGGGACTCTATACTCGCCTGAGTATTTTATTGAGAAAGGCTTGCCCGTAGTCGTGAAGGAGACTCTTCCGAGTAATTTGTGAAACTATTCGCCCTAGTAGTCGTGGAGATTTGAGCTCATCGGAGCCGAAGAAGGCTGATTTATCCCGCCTTGGGACTCTATACTCGCCTGAGTATTTTATTGAGAAAGGCTTGCCCGTAGTCGTGAAGGAGACTCTTCCGAGTAATTTGTGAAACTATTCGCCCTAGTAGTCGTGGAGATTTGAGCTCATCGGAGCCGAAGAAGGCTGATTTATCCCGCCTTGGGACTCTATACTCGCCTGAGTATTTTACTGAGAAAGGCTTGCCCGTAGTCGTGAAGGAGACTCTTCCGAGTAATTTGTGAAACTATTCGCCCTAGTAGTCGTGGAGATTTGAGCTCATCGGAGCCGAAGAAGGCTGATTTATCCCGCCTTGGGACTCTATACTCGCCTGAGTATTTTACTGAGAAAGGCTTGCCCGTAGTCGTGAAGGAGACTCTTCCGAGTAATTTGTGAAACTATTCGCCCTAGTAGTCGTGGAGATTTGAGCTCATCGGAGCCGAAGAAGGCTGATTTATCCCGCCTTGGGACTCTATACTCGCCTGAGTATTTTACTGAGAAAGGCTTGCCCGTAGTCGTGAAGGAGACTCTTCCGAGTAATTTGTGAAACTATTCGCCCTAGTAGTCGTGGAGATTTGAGCTCATCGGAGCCGAAGAAGGCTGATTTATCCTGCCTTGGGACTCTATACTCGCCTGAGTATTTTACTGAGAAAGGCTTGCCCGTAGTCGTGAAGGAGACTCTTCCGAGTAATTTGTGAAACTATTCGCCCTAGTAGTCGTGGAGATTTGAGCTCATCGGAGCCGAAGAAGGCTGATTTATCCCGCCTTGGGACTCTATACTCGCCTGAGTATTTTACTGAGAAAGGCTTGCCCGTAGTCGTGAAGGAGACTCTTCCGAGTAATTTGTGAAACTATTCGCCCTAGTAGTCGTGGAGATTTGAGCTCATCGGAGCCGAAGAAGGCTGATTTATCCCGCCTTGGGACTCTATACTCGCCTGAGTATTTTATTGAGAAAGGCTTGCCCGTAGTCGTGAAGGAGACTCTTCCGAGTAATTTGTGAAACTATTCGCCCTAGTAGTCGTGGAGATTTGAGCTCATCGGAGCCGAAGAAGGCTGATTTATCCCGCCTTGGGACTCTATACTCGCCTGAGTATTTTATTGAGAAAGGCTTGCCCGTAGTCGTGAAGGAGACTCTTCCGAGTAATTTGTGAAACTATTCGCCCTAGTAGTCGTGGAGATTTGAGCTCATCGGAGCCGAAGAAGGCTGATTTATCCCGCCTTGGGACTCTATACTCGCCTGAGTATTTTACTGAGAAAGGCTTGCCCGTAGTCGTGAAGGAGACTCTTCCGAGTAATTTGTGAAACTATTCGCCCTAGTAGTCGTGGAGATTTGAGCTCATCGGAGCCGAAGAAGGCTGATTTATCCCGCCTTGGGACTCTATACTCGCCTGAGTATTTTACTGAGAAAGGCTTGCCCGTAGTCGTGAAGGAGACTCTTCCGAGTAATTTGTGAAACTATTCGCCCTAGTAGTCGTGGAGATTTGAGCTCATCGGAGCCGAAGAAGGCTGATTTATCCCGCCTTGGGACTCTATACTCGCCTGAGTATTTTACTGAGAAAGGCTTGCCCGTAGTCGTGAAGGAGACTCTTCCGAGTAATTTGTGAAACTATTCGCCCTAGTAGTCGTGGAGATTTGAGCTCATCGGAGCCGAAGAAGGCTGATTTATCCTGCCTTGGGACTCTATACTCGCCTGAGTATTTTACTGAGAAAGGCTTGCCCGTAGTCGTGAAGGAGACTCTTCCGAGTAATTTGTGAAACTATTCGCCCTAGTAGTCGTGGAGATTTGAGCTCATCGGAGCCGAAGAAGGCTGATTTATCCCGCCTTGGGACTCTATACTCGCCTGAGTATTTTACTGAGAAAGGCTTGCCCGTAGTCGTGAAGGAGACTCTTCCGAGTAATTTGTGAAACTATTCGCCCTAGTAGTCGTGGAGATTTGAGCTCATCGGAGCCGAAGAAGGCTGATTTATCCCGCCTTGGGACTCTATACTCGCCTGAGTATTTTATTGAGAAAGGCTTGCCCGTAGTCGTGAAGGAGACTCTTCCGAGTAATTTGTGAAACTATTCGCCCTAGTAGTCGTGGAGATTTGAGCTCATCGGAGCCGAAGAAGGCTGATTTATCCCGCCTTGGGACTCTATACTCGCCTGAGTATTTTATTGAGAAAGGCTTGCCCGTAGTCGTGAAGGAGACTCTTCCGAGTAATTTGTGAAACTATTCGCCCTAGTAGTCGTGGAGATTTGAGCTCATCGGAGCCGAAGAAGGCTGATTTATCCCGCCTTGGGACTCTATACTCGCCTGAGTATTTTACTGAGAAAGGCTTGCCCGTAGTCGTGAAGGAGACTCTTCCGAGTAATTTGTGAAACTATTCGCCCTAGTAGTCGTGGAGATTTGAGCTCATCGGAGCCGAAGAAGGCTGATTTATCCCGCCTTGGGACTCTATACTCGCCTGAGTATTTTACTGAGAAAGGCTTGCCCGTAGTCGTGAAGGAGACTCTTCCGAGTAATTTGTGAAACTATTCGCCCTAGTAGTCGTGGAGATTTGAGCTCATCGGAGCCGAAGAAGGCTGATTTATCCCGCCTTGGGACTCTATACTCGCCTGAGTATTTTACTGAGAAAGGCTTGCCCGTAGTCGTGAAGGAGACTCTTCCGAGTAATTTGTGAAACTATTCGCCCTAGTAGTCGTGGAGATTTGAGCTCATCGGAGCCGAAGAAGGCTGATTTATCCTGCCTTGGGACTCTATACTCGCCTGAGTATTTTACTGAGAAAGGCTTGCCCGTAGTCGTGAAGGAGACTCTTCCGAGTAATTTGTGAAACTATTCGCCCTAGTAGTCGTGGAGATTTGAGCTCATCGGAGCCGAAGAAGGCTGATTTATCCCGCCTTGGGACTCTATACTCGCCTGAGTATTTTACTGAGAAAGGCTTGCCCGTAGTCGTGAAGGAGACTCTTCCGAGTAATTTGTGAAACTATTCGCCCTAGTAGTCGTGGAGATTTGAGCTCATCGGAGCCGAAGAAGGCTGATTTATCCCGCCTTGGGACTCTATACTCGCCTGAGTATTTTATTGAGAAAGGCTTGCCCGTAGTCGTGAAGGAGACTCTTCCGAGTAATTTGTGAAACTATTCGCCCTAGTAGTCGTGGAGATTTGAGCTCATCGGAGCCGAAGAAGGCTGATTTATCCCGCCTTGGGACTCTATACTCGCCTGAGTATTTTATTGAGAAAGGCTTGCCCGTAGTCGTGAAGGAGACTCTTCCGAGTAATTTGTGAAACTATTCGCCCTAGTAGTCGTGGAGATTTGAGCTCATCGGAGCCGAAGAAGGCTGATTTATCCCGCCTTGGGACTCTATACTCGCCTGAGTATTTTATTGAGAAAGGCTTGCCCGTAGTCGTGAAGGAGACTCTTCCGAGTAATTTGTGAAACTATTCGCCCTAGTAGTCGTGGAGATTTGAGCTCATCGGAGCCGAAGAAGGCTGATTTATCCCGCCTTGGGACTCTATACTCGCCTGAGTATTTTACTGAGAAAGGCTTGCCCGTAGTCGTGAAGGAGACTCTTCCGAGTAATTTGTGAAACTATTCGCCCTAGTAGTCGTGGAGATTTGAGCTCATCGGAGCCGAAGAAGGCTGATTTATCCCGCCTTGGGACTCTATACTCGCCTGAGTATTTTATTGAGAAAGGCTTGCCCGTAGTCGTGAAGGAGACTCTTCCGAGTAATTTGTGAAACTATTCGCCCTAGTAGTCGTGGAGATTTGAGCTCATCGGAGCCGAAGAAGGCTGATTTATCCCGCCTTGGGACTCTATACTCGCCTGAGTATTTTACTGAGAAAGGCTTGCCCGTAGTCGTGAAGGAGACTCTTCCGAGTAATTTGTGAAACTATTCGCCCTAGTAGTCGTGGAGATTTGAGCTCATCGGAGCCGAAGAAGGCTGATTTATCCCGCCTTGGGACTCTATACTCGCCTGAGTATTTTATTGAGAAAGGCTTGCCCGTAGTCGTGAAGGAGACTCTTCCGAGTAATTTGTGAAACTATTCGCCCTAGTAGTCGTGGAGATTTGAGCTCATCGGAGCCGAAGAAGGCTGATTTATCCCGCCTTGGGACTCTATACTCGCCTGAGTATTTTATTGAGAAAGGCTTGCCCGTAGTCGTGAAGGAGACTCTTCCGAGTAATTTGTGAAACTATTCGCCCTAGTAGTCGTGGAGATTTGAGCTCATCGGAGCCGAAGAAGGCTGATTTATCCCGCCTTGGGACTCTATACTCGCCTGAGTATTTTACTGAGAAAGGCTTGCCCGTAGTCGTGAAGGAGACTCTTCCGAGTAATTTGTGAAACTATTCGCCCTAGTAGTCGTGGAGATTTGAGCTCATCGGAGCCGAAGAAGGCTGATTTATCCCGCCTTGGGACTCTATACTCGCCTGAGTATTTTATTGAGAAAGGCTTGCCCGTAGTCGTGAAGGAGACTCTTCCGAGTAATTTGTGAAACTATTCGCCCTAGTAGTCGTGGAGATTTGAGCTCATCGGAGCCGAAGAAGGCTGATTTATCCCGCCTTGGGACTCTATACTCGCCTGAGTATTTTATTGAGAAAGGCTTGCCCGTAGTCGTGAAGGTGACTCTTCCGAGTAATTTGTGAAACTATTCGCCCTAGTAGTCGTGGAGATTTGAGCTCATCGGAGCCGAAGAAGGCTGATTTATCCCGCCTTGGGACTCTATACTCGCCTGAGTATTTTATTGAGAAAGGCTTGCCCGTAGTCGTGAAGGAGACTCTTCCGAGTAATTTGTGAAACTATTCGCCCTAGTAGTCGTGGAGATTTGAGCTCATCGGAGCCGAAGAAGGCTGATTTATCCCGCCTTGGGACTCTATACTCGCCTGAGTATTTTACTGAGAAAGGCTTGCCCGTAGTCGTGAAGGGGGGGGGGGGTATTTCAATTAACGTCACACCGGAGCAACACAACGGGCTATTGGTGACGGTCCGGGATCAATCCCAAAGGGAAAGATCCGAGGACAACACCACGTAATTTTGAACCACGGTCAGATGACGATGTAGTCGTGAAGGAGACTCTTCCGAGTGATCTGTGAAAGGCTCGCCAACAGCCATAAGAAGCGCCTCGATAAAACATTGGACTTTCCAACGAACTATCGCTCGTGAATTCCATTTTGAACTCTTAAATGAACTCTTCATTCGTTTTATCAACTAATTGTAAAAAGTGTAAATAAAATTCGTTAATCTAGAAACGGATCACTTTTCAATGGTAACTAGTCTAAGCTACCCGTGGTTGAAAACCTCACAACGGCGACTACACTGTCAGGCATGTATTACTGCTAGCTCTCGCTCCCTTGAGCACCTGTGTTAAAATGAAGCAAAGAAGTTTGTTTCACTTCTTGACCAACTCCGGTGTTGGCGCATGCGCACGACAGTTGCGGTTGTACATTCTTGATTAAAAGAATATGCTTAATACGACACCCTGCCACCCTTTAAAGTTTGCTCAGGGTGTTTCGAGTCATCGCGTAATGCAGTTAGATTGGCAGGAAAATGCTAAGAAAAAGATATTTGTAGAATGCTAATTGCATCACGGGACAGTATTTACCATGAGATTCTAGTTGTGTCCATTTCTGAGCCGAGGGCATTTTGCACAGCTTTGACGATGTCGATGATTTTCTCGCTGTAAAGTTGCTCTTCAGGATGGTAATCGATGGTTCAAAGAGATCTCGTCATTCTTCGCAAAACGTTTCAATTTTACCTGTTTTCGTTAAGGATTTTTACCCTATTTATAATCGATCATCTTTTAAATCGAAGTTTCAGCATCTAAGACAAGGTACGCCATCTTAGTTCTAATTTCGTTGTACAGATTTTTTTTGTGATTCAAATTTTAACTTTTATATTTAAATTTTAGGTAACTTATTTGTTTTTAATTTATTGCATCTTCTCTTTTAGTGCTGGTCTGGTTATTCTGATGTCCTTTAAATCTAGCCCTCAGGAGCACATATCCTTTAGCTGAGTTGCCATTTGTTATTGCTTCTAAGGCAGATCTGGTTCCAAGTAATACAGATTCATTTTTAAATGAGACAGTGAACAAAGAAATTTATTACAAGGCTTTCAAGCAGACGTTTTTACAGGATACCTTGTAAGTCAAGTGGATTTTTTCATCCAATTTCTGGATCAAGACATTCTTGTAAAAGGACATTTTTAGCCCTAAGAAAAAAAAAAGTTCATGTCCCTACCCGTATTAACAGCCCAGAGACTTATAAAATACTCTAGTTTCAAATACAATTCTTCACTTTTAAGTTCCTCTCAATTTGTGACCAGGAGCTTTGCGAGGCGAGAGGTTTGTTTACATACTTTCGATAACAGATCATATAGTGCTCCGAAAGTATGTAGGAAAATTTACTCTGTCCTCCAAATCGCCAGCGAGAAGACATTACATCCTTCCTCGCCATTGAGCTGAGAACACACGAGGGTTTCGATCTATTGGGAAGATATGGCTCTGCTTCTGCCATCGTGGACATATGTCGCACTACTTATCTTCATCACTTCTGGATTTTCCGATGGAGAGAGTAAGTTGATGCTCTCCCGATTTTTCTCCAAAAATATATTCAAGTAAAGTATCAAATATGTTTCACTTCTAATTAACGCCGGTAGCTTAGCAAAGATTTCATTTTGGGGATTCTTCGGCTGCTATTATCTATTTGAGGATCCAAATGCCCTGCAAAGTTGTAGTGAAGTCAAAGATGATAGCTTGTTTCGTTATGGAGCTATATGGAGTATGAGAATTCAGTTTATTATAATATTTGCATATATAATATTTACAGACGACCACACGTAAACAATGATAAAAATTATCTAAAATTTAGTTTTTGCAAAACCTTTGGTAAAAACAGGGGCATGAAACAACAGGAAAAAACCCTTTCAATTCGAGAGAAAAAAAATAGCCCTAAAATGCAATTTCTTTCCAAACTGACTCTCGATTTTGTAAATGAAAAATAGGTCCTCTAAATACAAATGCAAATTATATTTTCTGACGGACTAAAATATTACACTTCAAAACTACAAAGGCACTTGAAACAGCTTAGACTTTTAATAACGTTCCACTTGTCAAAAGAACTGAAAAATCAATTAATTTGGGTACATTATTTTTAAAGAATTGATATTAAAATGTGGAGAATTTAGTCACCAATGCAAAAATTAACTTACGATACATCATATAGTAGCGCAATGCACACCTGCATCATGAAGTACGTTTTGGTTTGACTGATGTTCCACTGTATTTCCATGCGTTCAGCTAAAAATGTGAGGAAAAGTAAAATCTGTTAAAATGAGTTGATTAATAATGTAATGCTGTGCTAGTCCGAAAGACAGAACCTCCAGATCTGGTCCTTGCGAATGGACACTCGTTGCATGCAGCTCGTATAAGTACCTGATGCTTAGCACCACTAAGATAACAGTACTCGACCAACTGTTGATAGAGTGTGTTGTTTTCTAACGTTATGAGAAACTTGAGACTTTTGTACGCAGCATATCAGCGACCGTTAACCCAACACCACAATTTTAATATTTTGCCGCCACGGTAGTACTACGTGGAAAGACTACACATTATTTGTGCATTAGGAAAGCTTCTGCATCTTTTAGAAGAGATGAGGTCAATGGTAGGAGTAGGTAGTTGATTAACGTTGTACTGGAGCAACACAACGGTCTATTGGTGACGGTCTCGGATCGGACCCCAAGGACAACATCTGAGCTGGCACCCCACTCTCCAAACTGGCACACCACGCCAATGCGAGAACATTTGAGGTCACGAGAGATTTAACGTGCACCAGCCTCCGCGTACACGACAGTCTATGGCTGGACCTAGGCTTGATAATAAATAGAGTTGTACTTTTCGGCAGTTTGTATTCAGCTTTTCGTCGATCCTCAGCCCTGTCTTATCAGATCAAGAGCCATCGGACAGGAACGGTTCGATAAAACTCAAAATGTTATCGGTAGTTGAAGAGCGGTACTCGACCGGAGCCGAAAACACTTCACATTGCATGAAAAGAGGTTTCGTTTCATTCCGATTGGCTCGAGTATTCAAAGCTACGTAGAGAACTCTACAAGAGAAGAGTTAATTGAGTCCAAAACCAACCAGAAAAAGAGTTCATTTTTTGTTTGGACGTCAAATTTTTCTTTTTTCGAAGCCCGACCAGGACACGTTCAATCTGACGTGGCATCTAATCTACTTCGTTGGCGTGGTGTGGAAGTTTGGAGAGTGGGGTGCCAGCTCAGGTGTGACCTCGTCATCTGACCGTGGTTCAAAATTACGTGGTGTTGTCCTCGGTTCTTTCCCTTCGGGTTTAATCCGGACCGTCGCCAATGGCCCGTTGTGTTGCTCCAATGCGACGTTATTTAAATACCTACCTGCCTCATCCCGGACTGGCCCAACCAAATCCCGCGGGCCACATGCGGACCGCCATATCACATAACAAGGCACGAAAAATAAAGTTAATCAAAATAAAATACAGATCCAATGAGTTGACCAGTTACTTGCTCTTTAACCCTACAACACAAATAATGACTGAATAGTCTACTACTGACTATAGTCTGAAAGAATCCTATTGGTCAAGAAACTGGTTAGAAGTCATGCAAGGAAGGAAGGTTTAATGAACGGAAGAAGCCTTTAGAGAGTTAAGAGGTTAACTACTGCATCAAATCACCTACCGTATTTAATCGTAAGATATATAAAACCCGAAGTACCCGAGTCAAAACTGAGGAACTTTTTATTTTTGAAACTTATTTATGATTTTGCCCTTATGCACGGGCCGCGGTGGCCCAATTAGAGGAATAAAGTACTAGCAACCGAAGCGTTGCTTGTTCGAAACTTCACTCGCTCCGTGGATCAATCAGATTATGAATGTTCGTTTCCTTCCGGCAGACAAAAGTAGTTTAAGGGTCGCGTTACTACTTGTTTTGGTCACTTGAATGCTGGGCACATAAAAGGGTTGCAATTGCTCACTCCACCTTTATATTTTTCCTCTATAACTCTACCTGCTCCAATTGGAGGCGTTACGTACAGGGTAGATAACACTTGTAATGTTCCACTTTTGCAGGAAGACACTGAAGGCGGTGTCCTCAACCGAGCTGGCTCCCTACGTGCACGCCTTCCTCGTCACTGACCTGATCTTGATGGACGAGATGTCTCGTCATTAGAAGACAACTGACCTGATCTTGATGGACGAGATGTCTCGTCATTAGAAGACAACTGACTTGATCTTGATGGACGAGATGTCTCGTCATTAGAAGACAACTGACCTGATCTTGATGGACGAGATGTCTCGTCATTAGAAGACAACTGACCTGATCTTGCTGGACGAGATGTCTCGTCATTAGAAGACAACTGACTTGATGGACGAGATACCTCGTTCATTACAAGAAAACTGACCAGATCTGTATCTCGTCTCCATCAGAAATCGTCAATGTCTTCATCGTTCGACATCCGATCGGCGTTACTGGTGATATCTCGTCATTAGCAAAATTGGTCATTTGTTGTTTGACGAGATATCTTGTCGAAACCACTCGGGGGTTAAACCCGCCCCCGACATCGTGTTGCAAGACTGGGAGAATTCTTGTTCACATCATTCAAGTATTATTTCCTACTCGAAGAGACTCGAGATTTGTGTACACACAGTTACGATAATCCGCCAGATAACGGCACGCCCAGACGTTCGGGGTTTCCCGAATGGGAATGTTTACTCTGCCATCGAATCCACGCCGGTTAGTGGAGGAGATATCATACTGTTCCCCGCCACTGACGACATTGTCTGGGAAGAAATGGCTCGGCTTCCGCCATCATGGACATTAGTGTCAGTACTCATCCTCATCACTCATGGATTCGAAAACAGTAAGCAAATACTCGCTCATTTTGTTTCCTTTTCTGTTTTACATTTCAATTAGCTAAGTAGTTAAATAACTACTAAAGTAAAAAATCGCACTGGAGCAACACAACGGGCTATTGGCGAGAAGGGAAGAATCCGAGAATTACTCCTCGTCATTTTGAACCACTGGCACCGTGGTCAGAAAAATATTTGGATGAGGTGTTTTCCTAATCAAATCTTCCAAGTTTAAATTTGTGCTTCTAAGAAATCTGACGGCATGAGTAAAATCAGGTAGACGATGGGAATGTAACAGGTACATCACACGTATCACACAGAGGAACCTGTTCCCCTAACAAAAGATGACTATGGGTGAAACGTGTGCCCAATTTGAAGTCGGGTCAGTTTACCATTCGTCCTCCGCATTGGGACCACTGGCCACTGATGAATGAATGGTTTAAATCAGGGGACGCCAATCAGTTTTGCCCACTGATGGACGTCAGGACGTTTGAGGACGTCAATCGCCCACTGTTTGATCAATTCAAATTTTGTATATTCATTCTTTTGAATCCTGCGGAATACATAAGCTATATATTAACAACGTTGAAATTGTCCATGGTTTGCAGAGGGGGCTAAAAAGTATACGAAATCACCATATAAACAACATTGAGTATTTTTGCAATCACTGTTCGACCATCACTGTCAGACCAGTTCACATCAAATTTTGCATATTCATTCCTCAGAATCCTGGGGAAACATAGGATTTATATTAACCTCTTTCGATTTCTCCTGGTTCTGCCCCTGAAGGGGCTAATAACGATACGAAATCCCCTTAGGAATAACATTGAGTATTTATGCGATCCCTATCAGACCAATTGACACCAAATTTGAAACATTCATTCTTCAGAAACCTGCGGAAAATATAGGTTTCATATTAACCGCTTTTGATTTGTCTTGAGTCTACAAAGGGGACTAATAATTCGAAATTCCAAGGAATAACTGAGTATTTTTGCTATCTCTCACTGTCAGATCAATTCACACCAAATTTGGAGCATTCATTCTTTAGACGACTGCTGGTAACGTAGGTTAGATATTAATTCCCGTTCGGGGGATTTGTCCTGTCTGCAGAGGGGCTAAAAATAATTCGAAATCCCCATAGGAATAACTTTGAATAATTTTACGATGAATTGCATGGAATTCAACCCGAGCAACGCCGGGTAATTTAGCTAGTAATATATAAAATTTAATTTATATACTATAGATAACAAAATAATCCTCCTTATATATGTGGAAATAAGACTTTTATTATCTTGGTATACATTTTACTAACGTTGTCAAATGTGAACTCGTGACTCTCGATTAGATGAGCAGTGTTGGGTTTAAAACGAGTCAGTTTCAGCCTTCAATCGAATTCTATATTCACTCTTAATAGCGTTGTCATTCAGGATGAAGGCAATCCAAGTATTACCCGTACAATATCTTATATTTTTCTATCGATCCATAACAATGTTATAATGACCCCTGGGTCTCGATACCGACCCCTTTGGAGACGACTGATTTAAATGAATGCAATTTGTTGGCGACTTGCACCTCGACACCTAACCGTGCTTAAAAATTACGTGGTGTTGTCCTCGGATCTTTCCCTTAGGGGTTGATCGTCGCCAATAGCCCGTTTTGTTGCTGCCGTACGACGCTAATTAAATACCTTACCTGTTGGGAACTTGCAGATTTCATGACTCCTCCAGAAAGAGTGAATAAAATGTTTTATACACATCTTAATATCTGAGAAAGGAATTGCTTGTTACAACGCAACAGTTGCACTTTCAGCAGCGGCAGGCTCATTTCCTTTTATACCCACATGGCTAGGAACACAAGAAAATGAAATATCAAAACCTTTGTTGTTCAATGTACGTAAGGTGTCGAAAGTATCTGATACGATAGGATGGCAATTGACATCGAAATGTTTAAACTGTTGTAAAACACTCATGCTGTTTGAAGTCAGTCCTCCTCTGACTGGTATTTTTGTCCTAGAAATTGAGGTTAATACAACTCGGTGGCTGATTGACCGGTTTTTTTTCAGGTGGCGTGACCAGGAAAAACAGCAGAAGTCTCTTCAAAAATGGACCCTGTTTTCATGACCAGTTCCGGTGCACGAATGACGCATGCGTCAGCAAAAGCCAATTCTGCAACGGCCGAAACGACTGCGGGGACAATTCGGACGAAGAGTAGTGCGGTAAGTTCACGACGTCTGTTCTTGGTTGGAATTGATGGCGCACGGGTCCTATTGGTTCCAAACAACGTCAAGGAACGGACTTACACAATTAAAGTTTTAATGACACAGAAGACAAATACACCAGAATAAGCTACAGGAATCGAACGCACCACACCTGTAACTCGCTGGTTGCTAGAGCAGTGAACAAATCCACTGAGCCACGGAAGTTCCCATTCTTGGGGTTACTTTGAGGGACGTTTATTTGTAACTACGAAATAGATTCAATTGAAACATCGAATAAGTGGGGAGATATTTCAAGGCGTCAACTTGGGCAAATAGATAGTTGAATTAACGTCGCACTGAAGCAATACATCGAACTATTGGCGACGGTCAGGGATCGACCCCCGAAGAGAAAGATCCGAGGATAACACCTCGTCCTTATGAACCAAGGTCAGATAATGCGGTCAATACCTAAGCTGGCACCCCACTCTCCAAACTTACCACGCCGGTGTGAGGTTATTTGAGGGTACTTACGTATTAATGCCTGCCATTGGCGAATATCAGCCAAGTTTTGTTTCGGGCGGAAAATGTTTAGCAATTGCCCTTAGGATGGCATCAAACATCATTATCATTATAAACTGCGAGGTAGGGACTCGAGGTTGTGGCGAGATGTTCCTCGATGTTTTTTATTTCGCCATTTTTCACTTCCCAAGGTGCGTTCTATATTCTATGTGTGCGTGCCAGTTTCAGAATCAATGAAATTGTATTTGGGGTTCACTTGGCAGTGAATGTAACCAGATTGTTCCAGTTCTTCCGTCTTATACCCCTTCCAACAGTCGGAAAAAATGGTCGATCCATCTTTAATGTGTTTTTTTATTTCGTTCATTAATGTGGTAGTACTACGATCGGGGACCATAACAATGTTTCTCTTGTCTCGCGACAAATGCCCCCAAATATCCATTGGGATGGGAATATTCTTCCAGCATTATTTCATAACGATCAAGCGTACGTAAAAATTTACTTCGACGTAAAAACAAAATAAAACACGAGTATCTAATGCAACTACACACTGAACTGTGGTTCTAAAAAAAGTTTTGCGAAACAATCAGAATCAATGAAATTGTATTTGTGGTTCACTTGGCAGTGAATATAACCAGATTGTTCCAGTTCTTCCGTCTTATACCTCTTCCAACAGATTTGGCGATTAATCGCTGGCATGCGGTTAATACGTAAGTACC
The DNA here is from genome assembly GCA_933210815.1 of Meta bourneti. Taxonomy (NCBI): domain Eukaryota; kingdom Metazoa; phylum Arthropoda; class Arachnida; order Araneae; family Tetragnathidae; genus Meta; species Meta bourneti. The sequence goes on along the minus strand of OW119930.1, from coordinate 93,283,120 downwards.
CATTTGAGGCCACGACAGATTTAACGTGTACCAGCAGCCATGTACACGACGGTCTTTGGCTGGGCCGAGTTTCGAACTCCTCACAACCCTCCGGTTTGTAATCGTTGCGCTTCCAACTGGGCTACCGTGACCGCATCTTTCAGTCGGATTTAGAACTTTCGATTCAAATCGATATGCATATTTTTGTGTCAAAAGCTGATTGGTTAACCGATCTTCAGTACAGTATTTAATCTGAACGTAAACGCAATTTCTTTTCTTGCCTGCTTTCTTTTGTTCTTGACTTCTTGCTTGATCTTGATTCTGGATTTCTGGATTACTATGTTGATTGTGATGCCCCGAGTTGGGATTGATGTTAAATTTCATGTTGATATTCAAAGAGTGTCATGTTTATTCAGTGCAAGCTGTTGCATATGTAACTCCGTCAAAAATGATCGAGACTGGAAAATTATTTTTATTATCCACAAAATTTGATATCGATGCTAAAATTAAAAAAAATCGATTTTGATGATTTTGAAATGCCTTAATTTTTTTCTCCTTAGAAGTGACTACCTGTCCCAACAAACCACCTCTCGTGCGATGTTATGACGATACTACTTCAAGATATACCTCCTACATCTGGTTCTCTACCACTCCTTCATACGGAAAATATGACAGATGCATTCCGCAATCATGGGTGTGTGACGGTTTTGTTGATTGCACTTCTGGATCAGACGATGCAGTGAGTGTTCAATTCAAATGTGTCAAAGAATTCTATTATACTGAAATGAGCAATAGAATGGTTCCAAAGGATTCTATTCTAAGGAAGGACCAGTAGAACCTTTCCAAAGATTCTATTCTACAGAATGGGTCAATAGAATCGTTTCTCAGGATTGTGTCAATAGAATTTATGGTACAGTTGTAGTCTACGCCACGCGGTGTGGCAACGCGATTTTTTGGCACAATTTTTATGTCGCCAAGGAAATCTTCCAAAATTGAATATATACTGCATACATATGGATTAAAGATATATAAATCTTGATAAAACAACATTTTGACCAATGAAACATTGCAAAACTGGATTAAATGTACACAAATATACAAAAAATATTTTTTAACGAAATCGCATCTTGACTAGTGAAACATTGCAAAACTGGATTAAATGTACACAAATATACAAAAAATATTTTTTAACGAAATCGCATCTTGACTAGTGAAACATTGCAAAACTGGATTAAATATACACAAATATACCAAAAAAATTTAACGGAAATTTGGATTAAATATATAAATAGAACAATCTAGAAAAAAGAAGGATCTGGACTCTGGCAAGATTGCCATAAAAACCGAGAACCCTAACCATAAAACCAGAGAAAAATTCGAGATAAAAATGGGTTACCATCATCCGGCATTAGTCGCTTAAAAGTGCGCCAATAAACGCGCCTAGAGTCGTTGCCACACCGCACGGCGCAGACTACAGCTGTACCAAATCGTTTCATAGGATTGTATTCCAAGGAAAGGACTTATAGAATCGTTCCAAAGAAAGATTATATTTCAAAGATACGACCAAAAGTATCGTTTCAAAGATTGTATTTTAACAATAATCAAATCTCGTGAATGGTTTCTTAAGATAAGCGCACACTTATTTCGTATCGGACGGACAGCACGCATCGGATTCATTTAGTGTACCGCGCATAATGCATTCGGAGCATCGGCATTTCACTTAGAAACGGACGGCAATACTTCTGTTATTGTTTACTATAAAAGGCACATCTGCAAAAAGATTAGTTACGACTCTTGGAAAAAAAATAATTTTTAAAAGAAAATCATGATTTTGGTATCGATCTGGTGTAATATTTGCGCAGATTTGAAATCCGTTGAAATATTCACTCTATCTCGAACTAGAGAGCCTATATAAAGAGAGAGTGGACATACAACCGACATTTTCTGCTTGGCTGATGCGGTCGGCAGTGTTTTTCCTTTTCAGGTCAGTTCAACATTGCGATTGTACGTTGCTGATTCCGATTTTGGAAATTTTGTTTGGATACACTTGTAATTTACATAATTTTGAAGGTAAGAACGCTTTTTTTCATTTAATATGTAGATCAACCTATCTACTTAATGAACAAAATAAGATATAAACTATTGATAACATTAATTTAGACAACTAAAAGGAAGCAAAGGTACATGTGTCAAATTCAGTCGATCATTCTCGCCAAACCAGAAAAATGTCGCCAAATGATGCGATATTCCGCCAATAATGGAAAGCGTATAAAATTGTTTTATTAGTATTGCTCGAAAAACAATTTTTTCGAAACGTTATATTTAAACAATTTAAAATTCTAATTATGTTTAAACTGATTTTTTATTTCTTTCCACACTATAAATAATTTATGAATATTTGAATGATGAAAAAAATGAATATTTAAAATACTCAATTATTTACCTTACTTTCAAAATACAGTACATTAGGCCTACTTTTTTTATTAAGTTGCCATTTAAATATACTGTATTCTCGTAATAAAACAAACAAAAATTATTGTAGATCAATATTCGCGTTTTATTTCTCAACATAACCGTTTTTTATGACTGTCCCAATTCTCCGGATTTTTGCATATCGGGATTACGTCCAGCACTCAGTCGTGATAATTGGAGTTTTATTGTATTTCTATTAAGAATTTAAAGTTCTTTATCTCATGAAAAAATATTTTTTATGAATAATTTATTCGGAAAATTACAGCACAAAATACGTTGCCCCACATTGGAATAACATGAAAGTGTTTCTAATTCAAATCTAACTCAATGTACGAAATTCAAAAAAGGCTTTTTTATTCAGACCCCCCCAAGCACACATCAGATTAAGTCCTGTATATTACTGGTTTATAAACTGGTCTGGTCTAAATGAGCAGCTCTTATACCATAAGAAAATCCAATTTATCAATATTTAAAACCCAACGCCAAACCATATCAAAATAACCTGATTAGCAACCCTAGTGAAACCGTCCATTTGCATAGCGTCCGCGTTGGCACAGCAACGGTCGAAAAACATGGCTGCCGTTTCCTCTATGTCACCTCTCTATCTATAGGCTCGCTTTCTATATATATATACATAGGCTCTCTATCTCGAACCATCGCAAACATAGAAACTAGGATTAGGGGAATCAAAAACCCAATTGAATGTGATGCGTTCACCTTTTTAAAAACGCATAAATAAACTTCGACGGACCACAGCTGCCTTTTCTGCTTTTTATTTAACAGGACGTCACACACATTTTGTACAACATATAAAGACAGCTGAACATTATTGAGTTGATGCAATTGTGGGTGTCGAGATAAACATTAATTACCCACTTCTGGTTATTGCTGCTAACTTTGCAGCGTCTAGTAGTCAACTGGCGATGGGCTCAGTCGGCTCGGGTATTGCGCATGCGTGAACATTTTCGCCTCTCTGGTTGGCGCACGTGCGGCAACATCCCGCCCGGCCTTGCCATGTTCTCATGCAAGAACTTAACAATTCTATTTTTTTAATGTATAAGTCCAAACATAAATGAATGTTTAAATTTCAGTTATAATCAATGTAAACTAATAAACAATAACTAATCACTATGAACACAATAATCACAATAGTAAGATAAACAGTATACACTTAAGCACTAGAACTTTCATAAAGAACAAATATTATTATTTTTTTTTTTTTGAAAACAATACATTTAATTTTCAATAGGCAGTACACTCAATCTGGAGATGGACCTTTTATAAACTCCCTTACTGGTTTTCACGTCAACAACTCGTACTTTTCTATCCTGTCCGGGATATATGGCTATTATTCGTCCCAATAACCATTTATATGGTGGGAGATTTTCTTCCCTTATCAAAACCATGTCCCCTATTTTTAGATTTTCTTTATCAACTACCCATTTCTTTCTTTGTTGTAGACTATTCAAATATGAAAGGCTCCATCTTTTCCAGATTGTTTGTACCGATTTTGTAATTCTCTGCCAAGCATTAAGGCGATTTGTCTCAATATCAGTTAGAGACGGTTCGACTATGGCCGTCATCGGCCTTCCTATCAGGAAATGTGCCGGCGTCAGCACCTCCAAGTCATCAACATCGGCCGAGAGAGGGGTAAGCGGGCGAGAATTCAAAACAGCTTCTATCTGGGTCACGAGAGTTAGCAACTCTTCATAAGTAAATTTTGAATTCCCAGCAACGCGTTTTAAGTGATATTTAAATGCCTTTATGTTTGCCTCCCAGAGGCCTCCCCAATTCGGACTTCTTGGGGGAATAAAAGACCATTCTATGTTTTCTTCCGCGAAAAAGGCAAATAAAGATTCCTCTTTTTCTTGAACAAATCTAAATAGGGCTCTAAGTTCTCTATTAGCCCCCACCATGTTTGTCCCATTATCCGAGAATTATTCTATGGCATTTTCCCCTTCTCGAAATGAATCTTTTCAGTGTGTTTATTAGAGCTTGTGAAGTTAAATCACTGATTATTTCGAGGTGTATGGCTTTTGTCACTAGACATATGAATATACAAACATAAACTTTAATTTCGGGACCTTTTATCTGATATCTGTTTTTGATTAAGAATGGCCCGCATAAATCAATTCCAGTCGAATTAAAAACTTTATCGGGTGTTATTCTCTGCATTGGCAAATTGCCCATTTTTTGTGAGCACTCATTGGGATTGGCTTTAAAGCAAATGACACAATTGTGCACGATTTTTTTGCACAAATTTCTTCCATGAATGGGCCAATATTTTTGCCTAACCTGAAAAAGTAAATGTTGAGGTCCAAGATGAAAATACTTTTCATGATAATATCTTACGATAATTTCAGTTAACTTACCTTTTGAGGGGAGTAATATAGGGTGTTTACTTGAATATGACAGCTGAGAATTCTCTAGTCTGCCTCCTACCCTTAAGATACCTTTACTGTCTAAAATTGGTGATAAATTTAAAATCTTGCTTTTATTTGGAATACTACCACTGGACTTGAGGGCTGATATTTCTGCAGACAATTCCTCACTTTGAAGTTGTTTGACTAGAAACACCTCAGCTTCAGAAATCTCATCCGATCCCAGGGGACCTTGTCTCTTATTCCTAGGGTTCCTACAATTATTCACAAACCTAAAAAGAAAACTCAAAATTCGAATTATAGTTAAAAATTTGCTGTTACGGTTAACTAGATAATCAAAAATTGTGTTTTCAGAATTTAAAGTCAATAAAGTGTTTTCATTAGAGACTTTAGATTTTAGTTCTGGTAAGTACTCTTCTTCATTCGGTACTGGACACTCATCATCAGTTTCCACGAGTTCATCAGACTGTAAGAAGAAAGGTCCATTCCACCATTTTTCATTATGTAGAAGCGATTCAGCTTTAAGACCCCTGGACAAGAGGTCTGAAGGATTGTCCTTTCCGGCACAGTGATACCACGTATCGGGATTTGTCAACCTTGTGATTTCCTGGACTCGATTCGCCACGAATTGTTTCCACCTTTTTGAAGACCCTTTGATCCAAAATAAAACAATTTTGGAGTCTGTCCAATGAAACACAGTGCAGTGCCTTTTCTGACTGATGATTTCTTGAACCTTTGAACTCAAGCGAGCTGCTACCAAAGCACCCAGAAGCTCGAGCCGAGGTAACGTAACACTCTTTAATGGTGCTACTCTGACTTTAGAGGTGACGAGGTTTACAAGTACCTTACTTTGTTTTTTAACTTTCACATAAACTGAAGCTCCATATGCAAGTTTGGAAGCGTCACAAAAGGTATGGATTTCTATGATGTCATTTTCTTCTTTGGTAGAATCTAGTACCAATCTTGGGACTCTGAGCTCATTTAAGAGCGGCAGCTCCTTGCACCAATTCAACCACTTTTCTTTAATCTCTGGAGGTAAAATTTCATCCCATGTGATTTTTCTCGACCAGAGTTCCTGAATGAGGCATTTCATTCTTATTGTAAAGGGGGTAAGCAAACCCAACGGGTCATAGATTTTCCCAATGGTTTGCAAAAGAAATCTTTTAGTGTTTTCATTGCCCGAAATGAATTCTAGTAGACCTTTTGTGTCCACGGTCAGACAATCTTCTTGTGTTTGCCAAGCCAAACCCAATACTTTCATCTTGCTGGTTCCCAAGCTGACAGAATTTTCAACTGGATATGTCTCGAAACCTTCTGCAGCCCACTGACTCATCAACGTAGCGTCATTGGAGATCCATTTTCGCATCACCATCCCTGCTTCTTTCATGATATTTTTGGCACAGCTGGAAATAAAAAGTGCCTCTTCACGAGTGTCTTGTCCTGTGATCCAATCATCAACGTACATGAAAGAATCTAGATGTTGTACAGCTGTGCAAAACTCATCTTTATACTTATCAATGTGATGTTTAACAGTAGCCGCTAACAGGAACGGGCTAGCGTTGACCCCAAAGGGTACCCTGTTGAAACGATATATTTGCAGGTTTGGCCTTTTGTCAATACGAGGATTACTGTCAGTCCACAAAAAACGTACAGCATCTTTATGGTTGTCTTCCAGGCAAATTTGAAGGAAGGCTTGACGTATATCAGATGATATTGCAATTCGATTAAGTCTAAAGTTGATAAGCACATCTAGTAGATTTGGATATAAGTTGGGACCCTGCCACAAGCAATCGTTTAAGGACAACTCATTAGTCTGGTGCGATGCTGCGTCAAATACTATACGTGTTGTAGTTGAAACCCGACCTTCCCTTTTTACGGCTTGGTGGGGCAAATAATATGTTGGTTTGTCTTTATTTATTCCAGAATTTTCGACTTTCTCAACTATTCCTTGATTTAAATAATCTTGAATAATTTCTGTGTACTGTGAATAAAGTTCCGAATTTTTTTGAAACCTTCTCCACAAACTATGGAATCGTTGTTTTGCTACCGGAAGATTATCTAATAATTGTTTCCAGTCTTTACGAAATGGCAATCCCACTGTATATCGCCCTTTTTTGTATCTGACTGTTTGTTCAAAGATTTCCATGGCCTGATCGTCTTCACGAAAGCAAGGATCATCTTTTATGCCAAGAGATTCGAGTTCAAAAAATTGTCTCAAAGTGTCGTCTATAGAACTATCGTCTTTAAGAAGAAAGCACGATGCCACATCATTAGTTTCGATTTCGTCGAGTCTTCCACCCGCGACCCAACCAAATTCAGTTTCCTTAAACAGTAATTCTTCATTCACTTTGTAAAGATTATCTTTCATTATTCGACAAAAAATATCTGCATTTAATAACGCATGAATCTCTTTGGCTTCGAAAAAACAGGGATCCGCTAATTTCAAAAATTCAGGAATTTTTATTTTTGAAATATCTAAATTAACACTAGGCGTCAACCCAGTAATCTTGTCAGTAACTAAGAACTCGATAGGTTCCACAAAACTTCCGTTTTCATTCGAGATGAAAGTCGTCAATTTCCCTTTCAAATTTTGTTTTGTTGAATTCAATCCAGAAACCGAAGTTTGTACCTTTTCTAATCTAATACCAAGGAAATCACTCATTTTTCTGGACAATATATTAACATTTGACGCGCTATCAAAAATACATCTACATTTTATTAATGTTCCATCTTTATTTTGCAACCAAATTATACCCGTAGATAATAACACACTCTTTTTATTTTGATTAGATATGCTTGTTAAAACAGTGTTTTGGAAAGTGGAAGAATTTATTGCGGCAGATGAGCTTTCGTTTTGATTTTTGATTTCTGAATCCGCTGCGGACACGTGTTTACTTTCGACCGGCGCCTCTTTCACACTAGCGTCAGCATGTCTACAAATTGATTTAGAATGCTTTCCACCGCAGCTACATAAATAATTCGAACGGCACTCATTTTTTCTGTGATTTTTTCGTAAGCACAGTTCACAAAGTTTATGAAACTTAACCAGTTCGAATCTTTTTCCGAGGGAATATTGTAGAAATTTTGCACATCTGAAAACAGGATGAGGATTCTTTTCAGAACAAATTATACAGCTTTTATTTTCATTGTTTTGATTAACCAATAGAGTTTTGGATTTGGAAACGAAATTAAAGGATTTTCTCATCATCGTTTTTCCTTCGGGAATAAAATTCCTGTCTACAGCTAACAAGACTGCTTCACGTTGTTCTAAAAAGGTCATGAATTGATCAAAGGAAGGGACCTCTTTAGATTTTTGTAACAATTCAAAGTTCTTTCTGGATTCTTTATCCAATTTTTTAAGCATAATATTTAACAGAAAAATGTTAAATAAATCATTTTGTTCATACTTTAGCATCTTTAAAGCGCGTAAATTCTTTTGGATACAATCGATCATTGCACGAATTTCTTGTGCATTCTCACGTTCTATTTTCTTAAAGTTCAAAATAGATTGAATATGAACATCAACAATTAACCGTTGATTGTCATATCGCGATTCAAGGGCTTCGTATAAGGAAGAAAATGAATCGAAAGTAGATGCAAATTCTTTAACTTCTTCTACAAGACAAGAATTTAAATAATATAATTTCTGTGACTGACTAAGTTGATCGTTCGACGTTATCAAATCATCAAATTGATTTTTGAATGCACTAAAATGCTCATATTTTCCCGTAAATGTGGGAAGCACAACAGGTGGAATTTTAGTTTTAACTAGCAAAGTTTCAGTTTGTTTTTCGTCAACTTCAGTCACAGACTCACATTTCTTATTAGAATTAATAAAGAGCTTAATCTTTACCTCTAAATCTTCAAGGCGTAGTTCACACTGTTCTATATCATCCTGAAATTCTATTAATTCAGGTGCTGGGGCCTTTTCTATGCAGAAGGAGTATTGTTTCAGTTCATCAACTTTTTGCTGCAGTTGATCTATTTTCTTCAATTTCACATCAAGTTCCGTTTTACTTCTGTCTGTTGACACTTTATCAACAAAGTTTTCAATTCTGGTAATACTTCCTTTTAAGGAAGTTTTCGCTTTTACGAGTTTTTCTATGGTATCCATTTTGCTGAGTTCTGTCTCCGGCTCGACGGACCAAGTGATGCGTTCACCTTTTTAAAAACGCATAAATAAAATTCGACGGACCACAGCTGCCTTTTCTGCTTTTTATTTAACAGGACGTCACACACATTTTGTACAACATATAAAGACAGCTGAACATTATTGAGTTGATGCAATTGTGGGTGTCGAGATAAACATTAATTACCCACTTCTGGTTATTGCTGCTAACTTTGCAGCGTCTAGTAGTCAACTGGCGATGGGCTCAGTCGGCTCGGGTATTGCGCATGCGTGAACATTTTCGCCTCTCTGGTTGGCGCACGTGCGGCAACAGAATGTGTAACGACAACATCCGGTTTCCCACATGACTCGGAAATTTCGGTTGAGTCATCCGCATCGTACGGACGGAACGGATTTGATTCTCTCCGGAATCATCGTTGGAATTGCCGACGTCCGATACGGATAAGTGTGAGCAATCTCATTCAAAGCAATGTAAATAATTCTAAATTCCAATCCGTGCGATGCGGAATAGTGTGTGCACAAACAACCAACAATACACCCCATACAGCCGTTTTGTAGTTCGACTAGAGGGCTAGTTGGCTTTAGAGTCACGTGGTTTCGATAACGTATATTCCTTCAATTAAGTGGCAAGTTTGAACACAAACAATCCGTTCCCACAGTTGGCATCTTCCTCGTAGTTAATTGCTCGGCGCAGGATATCATAATAGCTATTACGACCGCAACGCGTTGTTTCGCGTGTGACAAGTCCTTTATATCCTGGTGGATTTACTATCATTCATGAAATGGACTCACCCGAGGTCATCTGCCTTGTCACCAGAGCCCCACTAGAGGGGGTTATTTCACGTCGCACTGGAGCAATACACCAGGTGACGGTCCGGGATCAATACGAAGATCCAAGGACAACGCGTCGTCATATTGGACCATGGTCAGACGACGAGGTCAACACCTGAGCTGGCACCCCACTCTCCAAACTTCCACGCCACGCCAACGTGAGAACATTTGAGGCCGTGAAAGTTTTAACGTGCACCAGCCCCCATGCACACGACGGTCTTTGGTTGGATTCAAACTCCAACCCTCCAGTTTGTAATCGAGTTCCTTGAGGAAGATTGATTTAATGTTTATTGAGATTGAACCTCCTTTTCTCACATAAAGTTGGACTTAATCACGTGTTTGTGTGTTTGCAGGGAACAACGAGACCTCACTGACGCTGCAGTTGTTGCTGAAGGCCAAGCAAGCGGCCCTGAGGTGGAACCTCGGCGCGAGGAACGAGGGACGCCCCGGCCATAAGTGGGGTGCGGAAGTCGCCCGGAAGGCCGTCTCCTGGTACTTGGGAGACCAGTACAGCTTCCTTCAGAACAAGACGTTCATGGGCGAAATGGCTGACGAGGTCAGCCTCGGCCTCTTGTCCAGGCTGGCACTGTAAGTCAACGATGGTAATGGTAATTAATTAAAGTCACACTGGAGCAAAACACAACGGGCTATTGGCGACGGTCCGGGATCAAACCCGAATGAAAAGATTCGAGGACAACACCACGTAATTTCGAACCACGGTCAGATGACGAGGTGAACACCTGAGCTGGCACCACACTCTCTAAACTTCCACACCAAGCCAACTGTAAGTCAGCGAAAGCGCGAGTAAACTGTAACACGCAATGGAAGTGGATCACCTCGCATGTATTGGCGTGGTGTGGAAGTTTGGAGAGTGGGATGCCAACTCAGGTGTTGTCCACGTCATCTGTCGCCAATAGCCCGTTGTGTTCCTCCAGTGCGAATTAATGATTTATCATTACCACCTCGTATGTAACTTAAAATGGCAGCTATGATGGCAAAACTATTGCAAATGAGCCATTTGTAACTCCCTTCATAAATATTAACACAATTATCAAGTATTATTAAAAAAATAAGCGACTTTAAAAATGATAGAATTGGTACCAAAAATTAAAAACACAAATTGATTTTAAAAAAGTTGAAACAGCTAATAGTTTTTTAATCACTCAAAGGTTAACTTAAATAGATGTTAACAGGAAAAATCAACCGTTAATGTCAATTTCTGAGATTGAGTACACATGTATCATAATCTCAAGAATCCATTTCTAAATCGTCAAGCATTGGGTCATCTGGAAAGTTCTACGGTTTTTCAAATCGAAGCGCGCTTTCTTATTATTTTGCTACCGCTGATAAGGAGTGACTTTGATTGAAGCTGATGCGTAAATTCGGTCTTTTCTGCTTTCACTGCATAATTCTAGCTTGTGTTGTGGCACAATTTTTTTTGCACTGTAGTGCTAAGAATGGAGAACCAAAAAATTATATATGCGTTATATGCGCTTTTATTTTAAGAAAGAAAAAATGCTCGTCAGACTGCTCGTAAAATTCGTGCTGTATAAGGTCAAAGTGCTGTTTCTGATAACACAGTTCGAAGGTAGTTTGATAAATTTAAGCGCGGAAATTTCAGCCTCGAAGATGATGCCTGGACGACCATCCTCTGTAAACGAGGACCTATTAAAAGATGCCATCGCTGAAAATCTACGTTACACAGTCCAGGAACTATCACAGACTTAACATTCCAAAAAGTTCAGTTCATGATCATCTGAAGATTGGGTATGTAAGCCGCTACGATATATGGGTACTCCATACTTTAACACAACAGAATATGCTTGCTCGAATTTCAACATGTGATTCTTTGCTGAAACGAAATGAAGAAGCTCCTTTTTTGAAACGACTCATTACTGGAGATGAGTAGTATACGGGCCCGTATAGTAGGCGGAAGTGACGTCATACCACGTGACCGGAAGTGGGCGGGGGGCCAAGTGACGTCATACCACGTGACCGGAAGTGGGCGGGGCCAAGTGACGTCATGCCACGCGACCGGAAGTGGGCGTGTCCGAATGACGTGACGTATTGTTTGTTTACATTTTGGACGGAATTTTTTTTTTGTCATCGTGCAGGCGTTGAGTTGTTTCAAGATGGCGTCGTTTCGTTGCCATGGTGATGAATCACTCGCGTAGTGCCATCTGGTGGAGAAATTCGAAACCCTATTATTTTTAATTAAAAAGCAATTTCGTGGATTCGAACCGAGGATCCGAAGTCGAGTGCGCTATCCGTTAGGCTGTAAGAGAGTTAACTATAGGCGGTGAATTAATGTAGTGTTGGATTTTTTTTCTCTTTTGGACTTGTTTTTTTTTTCTTAGTATTAGGAATGGGTTATATAAATTTTTAGAAAATGGTTTGAATAATTGCATAGGGGTTTTAATAAATGCTTTTTCAAATGACTTATGGCGCCATCTGGTGATTTTAAAAGTAATTAATCTAAGGAACGAATTGATTTCTTAATGTTTTTACTTTATTCATGATATCAGTGACGTCAGTGTGTTTACGTTTGGGACTTGGATTTTTTCCTTCTGAGATTTCGATGTGACGTCAGATTACATGTTAGAACACGAAAATGTCTAATCACAGCGATTTTCATCGCAAGTAAGCGCGGAGGAATACAAGCCGGGGTTCGACTTTATGAATGACATTAGATTACACGTTAGAACATGAATGCGAGGGGCAAGCTGATGCAATCATACCGGTTATGGGGGTAGGAATGTTGCTATGTTGAAGATCAGATAGGAGGGATTTTCTTAGTATCACGATTTCAGTGAATCACAACGCTTTGAACTACGTTGCAACTCGTTGCTAGTTTTCGCGTGTTTATACAACGGGATTTTTACTTTGAAAAAATGAAGCGATCTATGGATGACACCAATATGGTAAGTCCCCAGTACTTTTAAATTTTTTTTGAATAACCTTGTTTAGATTAATTAGAAACATTTAAAAATATTTTTTTAAATGGAATTTCCTAGATATTTGCTTTAAACTCTCTTATTTTTATACCTCATTTTTTTTTTAACATTGAAAATACAGTATGTGAATATTTTAATGATGCCATGCTAGTATGCTCCATTTTTTTTTTTGCCCTTATTCTTGTAGATTTTATTTGAAGACCCTGATTTTCCCATGAGGGATTCAGATGATGATGTAAGTTGATTTTCCTGTAATATATATTTCTTTTATTGAGTTTATTTGGCCTATTTCTAATGTCCTTTTTTAGTTATTAGATGAAACGTCTCAGATTTTTCTGGAAAACCCAATGTCTATTCCCTTGTATTACCAAGTGGGTTCAGGATTTGAGGTAATTTACATTTTTTTTTTTTGTTTGAACCCCTGATCCTATGGAAAAGTGTACTTTTACTAATTGTTTTTCGTTTATAGACTGGCCGCAGCAAGTCATCTGAAGTGTTTCCCAGGAATATTGCTGATGACGAGGTTTCTAGTGTAATTACATAATTTGCCCACATTTTTTAAGTACTAATTTATATATTATTATCCTGTATGTTCTTATTCTGTTTTATTTTATTCCTCGTTTCTTACAGATGGAAAGTGCGGTGATACTCGTCGAGCGATCGCGGCGGAGAAATAACAAGTACCAGGCAGAAGAAATTACGTACAGTGCCCATGTGGATCCAGAAAGGCTTTCAGAAGGTGTGCGAGGTGTACCCTTGGCGGCGATCGTGGATGCTGTTCGCGAGCTTTTTGCTACATTAATTCGTCGGACTACAGAGGGGTTAGCTTCCTCGGACCTGGTACGCTTTTGCATCCAAGCTGAGGGTCTTGACAAACCCATCTCCACGCATTTGATGCCTGTTTCCGATTTAACAGTGGAGAAAGTAATGACTTCAGTCATGAAAGTCCTGCAGTCCAAGGAGGAAATTGCCCTAGATTCTGGTTTCAATATTGATGTCATCACTGTCAGGAGAGAAATGGGCAGCGGTGGAGCAAGAAAAATTACGACGAAAAGTTATCAATAAGGAAGAAAAATAAAATATACAAAACTGCATATACAAAAAGAAAAAAAGAGTAAGGCAAGACAATTTTTCCACACTTCCATACGGATATTAATGTAAATACGTGTTGCAATTATTTGTAAAAAATGGTGTAAAAAAAAAATGTTACATATCGTGTCAAATAAATGTTGTTTTTTCACTTTTCAAAAACGAGTATCTTTTATATGACCTTTTCTAATATTTTTTCTTTTGTTAAAATTTTAAAGTAAAAAGTTAATTTATTGTGTAAAAAATAAAACTGACCAAACTATTAAATTTTATGAATATTTAACTTTAAAATGAAATTCACAAGTAGGTAATGGAAAAAGTATTTTATTCATAACTTTCAAGAAAAAATTACAAAGTTGCTTTTCATAACTGCAGCCATTTCCTTGAAGACAGTCTCTTTATGGATTTTTTAGGTTTGGCATACATAGTTTTCACATCAGTTAAATAAGTATTTTTCACAAATTCTTGAGGAAAATTGTTGAATGTCAGTATTTTCTCAAACTGTTCAAAGGCCGATGGTCTTCGAATTCTGTTTCTCAAAAGAAAATTGATGAATTGAATAATATTTGAGCCTGGAATAATCTCATCGTTCACTTTGACTTCTTTGTTCTGACTCCAGGAAATTTTATGGTGTTTTAAGAACTCCATAATTTTCACTGCAGTTTCTTTATGTTTCACTGGAACGGATCCAAGAACTTCATTTTCTATATCAAAATTGTTTTCAAGGTCTTTATCGGGAGGCTTCTCGTCGAGTGGTTTAGTTCTATTAACGTTTGGGAACGTGACATATTTTTGTAAAACTTGATTGTACAACTTCACTTTTTCATCGTCACTTAATTTCTTTTTCAAGATGTATTGAATCTGTGCATCTATTTCACTCAGATGATCCTGTTCCAATTCTTGCATACGGTCTAACGGTACCAGTGCAAACTTTTTACTGTGTTCCATGTATAAGAGATGATAAGACGGTTATTGCAGCTGGAATAAGAAAGGATAAAAATCCTTCACCTTTTTGTACTAAAAGTCGTCTTTTTCTATAGAGAGGTACTCTTTTCGTAGCCAGTATTCTCAAAGTTTTTTTGAAAGGAATGAGTTGATTTTTAGCACGCTTACTGATAGGAAGATTCCCCTTTAATAAATTCAGTACACATTCACAAACTGATTTAATGAGACTGTTTGGACAATTTTTCAATACAGTTGTTTTTCTCCTGCTTTTCTGTAAGAGTTTCAGACATATCACATCCTTCTGAGAAGGCATTCTAAAATAGAAATGATTTTTTTCTGCTTTTTCACTTTGTTTTATATAGGTTTCGAAGGTACCCGCTTTAATGACCCTATCGAGGTTCATACACGAAATGCTTATCACCAGGAAATATCCCTGTACGTAACCGTAACCGTTCAGTCGTCTCCGGTCTTAAGTCAATGAGCAAATAACTAAAGGGCGTTGAGGTAGCATCGTCAAATATTTCTTGAAAAGCCTTGATTTTTCTGGGGAACATTTGTTTAGCTAGATGCGTTATTTGACTTTTATCTCTAGGATTTTTGTATAGAACTACATAATGCGAATTTAAATGAACATTTCTCATTTCTTTGCCTTGATGAAAAAAGTTTTGCGTAATAAAAATGATTGAAAGATTTCGGTGATGACTACCTTTTGTAAAAAGATTGCTTAAGCGAGTATCACTTGATAACTCTACCATCAAATCATCTATGATAATTAAAGCATCTCGAATGGAGCTGAGGTTGGAGGGCAAACCTTCTTCAAAATTAACATTTTTCATAGAATTAAAAATAGATTGGTAACTTCCGTAGCAGTAGACAATATGTGTAGGCAATGGATGGAACATTTTGTGATCTATCAGTTTCTTTACGAAAACAGTTTTTCCCGATCCTGTAGGCCCACTGAGGAGGCATGTCGAAGGATGAACTAACCGGGGGAGTTCCATATTCTATAATAATAAATTTATTGCTGAGGTTTCCACTTTTATAGTTTGCAGAACATGTCTGTGCATCCTTTAATTGTGTTTGCTACGAGACGACACTCGCTGAACGAATCAACAATGTTTTGAGTAAATTCTAAACAGTGGTTTTCAAAGACATTTAAAGAATTTTTAACGCAATCACATATTTCTTTCCCACAATCGGAGTTGTTGAAATAAAGGTTGGAAAATTCGTTGCATTTGATGTATCCAACTGAATCAATGCTTTGATATATTTTATATATGTCAAGTGTCGTTTCATTCTGAAACAAGATGTGTGATTGATCTTTAGTCCGATAAAAACAGCTCCAGATAACAAAAACAGAAAAACAAACATAGAAAAAAATAAGTACTGTAACTAATATTATTTGACTTTTTGTGCTTTCCATTTTTGTACGACTTACTCTGGTGAATATTTTTAACAAAGTGTTTTCTTTTTCCTACGTCAACCCTTTTAAACTCTTGGATTTTACCCCAAAAAACCATTTGTCAGAAAAAAAATAAGACACATCTAAACAGTATCAAAAAGTAAATAAAAATGAGTCAATATCTGGCAATAAAACAATTTTATTATTTTTTAAAAATCATGGTTACACCGTATCTTTTTTTTGACAAATTGAAATATTCTAAAATCATTCTTCTTTCCTGCTAACTGATTGATAATAAATTTCATACAAAATCCTTGACATCGTTTAACAATAAAATAAATGCAATAGTGTCCACATACATTAGACGTTAAGCTTTGAAGTGGAACCTTGTTCCATTGAACGTATTGAAATTCCTTGACAAATTTTGCAATGTCTTTTCCAAATGCGTCGGGAGGCAATCCATAGGAATCAAAAAATTCAATAGTCTTGTTATCTTGAACGTACACAGCAAGCCAATGAGAACCCGTCTCATCGTGTTTATCAGTATTGAGCACTATAGCAGAGGGAAACTTTTCAATAGTTGGTATTTTATCTGAGGGATAAACACCACCATAATATCTCGCCGAAATAGAATCACGAGATAAGATTCTATGAATCTGTGATGAATTCATTAGTTCCCAAAATCATAAAGTATATTACGAGCTTTGTTGATTTCGATTAGATTTTCAAACTCAGCATACACCAACAATGAAATTGTTTGCTGTAACGTAGTTCCAAATTTTATTTCTATTCTTAAGTTACTGTGTCGAACAAGATTTAAATGTGAACCATCGCACAAATCTGGGGATAAATCAAAGCAAAATAAAGAATAACCTTTCGAAAATTCTGACCTTGAGAGATACAGGCCTCTATTTTCAGCATTCGTAAATAAGTTCTGATATGCTCTTACAAATTGATCTTTTTCAAAATTTGGTTGGAGTGGGTTATGAGGCACGGGCTGACCATCCACATAGACTCCTATAAAATTAATATTGTAATGTTTGAACTCAAAGGGAGACTTCTTATAGTGTCCGTTGAACGCGTCGTTATCGACACAGGCAATCACAATACGGTTAGGCATCTGTCCCGTAAAAATGTTATCTTGAACAAAACTCATATTACCAGCCGGAATGGAATAAGCTTTACACAGTACTCTGTTAATGGGGTATTTAGCTGCTGTTTTTTCCAAACCTTTTGCATGTCCTATAACAACACCGGGGCTCACTCTGACTTTACGAACAAACAAGGAAGCATATTCCAACAAAACTTTAAATTCCCCGTCTCCCAACAAACAAAATTCCGGTTTACTGCGTATAAGCTTAATTTTCACATCCACCATATTTAAAAGGAGTCTCTCTTGATGAAACACATCCAAGTGCAAACGGCCAATCATATCCACCGATGCACTTAGCTTAAACATTTCAGCCCGTTTATTGAATCCATCGTTAGGTTGAGCATCTGCTGTATCAAAAACATTCATACGACCTGCGGTATCTTTAAAAAACAGTTCTGAAGACAATTGAGAAGTTTTAGTATCATAACCATGATTCAGTAATTTTTCTATCATGGCTCGGTATGGATAAGTGTTATTACTGGAGGAAACGAGTCTTTCGTTTAGACTGATATCCACCTGAGAAAACATGGAATGCAGAAAGAGATTTACAGGGCCTACTTTACTTTCAGTTGTGATTGGTTTGCCGTCACTTTTTAAAATTTTAACTTTAACATATAATTGGGTCTGTGACAAATCGAGGTATTCGTCTCCGCTTCCAGAGACATTGAATTCGATAGGGCTTCCACCAGAAACATTGGCTAGGGGATGAAATTCAACCCACTGACCTCTCTCGATGACAGTTTGTGTTGGAGGTAAAGAGAATAATTCTAGTTCTGATTTCACACATTCTGGAGAATCTTTTAGTAGAAAAGCCATGGTGTTACGAGTCGAAAATATCACGTCCTTGTAGCTTCCTGACTTTAGATGAAATGACACGTTTCGAGGGTTTGCGCTTCCTTTTAAGCTTTCCATGACCAATCATCTCATCTGCTTTCTTAATCGCCTTTCTTGCTAATTTTTTCCCAGTTTCTTTTGCACGCGTTTTAACTGATGTTTTGAAATTTTCGCCTGATAACACGTCATTAGCAACCATTGTTCCTGTCCGTAAAGCTTCTTTTCCAACCGTTTTTGCACCACTAATCAAAAAAGGTAATGCTCTGCGAAATAGTTTTGCAAAAAATCCTCCTATTCCGTGCCCTTTCTGAAAAACAACTCCTTTATAGTAGGGCAAGCCATTTCCAATTTGCTCTGAATAATAATCTTCAAACTTTTTACTACAACACGTGTAAGGAACCAACATTTTGTTACTTCTTTTCTTGAATGCGAAAATGAAAAATGAATCAATTCAGAAAGGAACACTCTTTTTATATGATTTGTTTCAAGCGAAAATGTAGTTTCACTATCAACTTTCCGCGTTCAAATGAGACGTAACGACCAGTGTGCGTCCTTATAATGATTTCAATCGAGTCAAAATTTTTTCTGGAAACTGGTAAATAATGAGGTCTCTCAAATTGTTCCTGAATCATATCACCATCTCTTCCCTTCACTGTCAGAGTTCGTAAAAGAGGAGCTAAGATCCCACCAACAAATTCAGGCTGAATGATGTCCGTATAAACGTACAACAAATGTAAATCAACATTAGGATCCGCAACAAAAGGACTCTCAGTGATTACTGTATCTGGGCCTCCATTTCCTGGAATAAAATTTTCTCCAATCACTTTATTAGGTTCAAAACCTAAGTTTTCAGCTAATCCCTTGGATAATTTCACCGTTGCACCATTAGTGAGCTGCACCATCACCTTTTTAGTGTGTTTGTTATATTTCATTTGAATTTTTATGTGCTTTGGAAATGCATTTAAAATGTCGATCGGAGAATCATAAAATCCGCACGCTATTTTTCCATTAACTTTTACTCCGTTTCCTAAATTATATTCGAAAGAATTTTCACCATCAATGATGTTATTCCACATTCTGGGATAAATCATTTCAACTAATCCTACTTCCCATTCACCTGAGAGTTCCAGACGCTTAGGGAGTTTCGTGTAGAAGTGAGACATTGTGTTGCCAGGATAAAACTCGATAGAGCTATCGCTGGGAAGTGTAATGTAGAACGACATCGTACAGTGAAAATGAGAAGGTAAGTACGGTGACAGCTCTATTTATATCATTTTGACATTCTCAACCCAAGCATTAAATTTGTCAGGATAACCCTGGAATTTCACAAAGTATTCCGTTTTACCCTGACGCTTTCTTTTCTTTAAAACTTTTTCTACTGGATAAAATCCGGAATCAGAGATCTTTTGCAATTCCTCTTTGTAAAAACTTCCTTGTATCACTTCCCCTGCTAAATCTTTCAGTTTATACACAACAGGTATCCGATGTATTATTTTATCGATAGTAAAAATTTCTTTTGTCCAGTTTTGTTCGTATCCTTTTTCAAAGTGCATTTTCTCCCGACTAATACGAACAGTATCGTCAACCTTTAACTCTGAACTGCTCTGTTTTGCAACAGTTTGCTGACCGTATAACGTATCCCATACCTTTCCTTCATTTTGTAATGTCACTGATGAAGGCTCTGTTTTAATACTACGATGCCAAGTATGGTTATAACTATGCATCAATTGGTTTATGACGTCAATATATCTTTTCGTATTTATTTCAGTAAAGTATTTCCACATTTTAGTTTTAAGGGTACGATTAAAGCGTTCAACGATTGAAGCTTTTGTTGAATTATGTGTGGTAAAGAAATGAACTTTCTTCTTTTTTAAAAAATTTTGCACTAGTTTATTGGTAAACTCTTTCCCAGCATCTGTCTGTAAGGATTGAGGAGTACGTTCGGAAAATATTTTTTCAAAAGCGCTCAATATAGTTGCAGAT
Source organism: Meta bourneti (assembly GCA_933210815.1). Lineage (NCBI taxonomy): Eukaryota > Metazoa > Arthropoda > Arachnida > Araneae > Tetragnathidae > Meta > Meta bourneti. The sequence continues at coordinate 93,262,968 of OW119930.1, read as the reverse complement.
TTTTTATCTAACAGAGGAATGGCCCATGCATATTTAGACAAAATATCAATACAAGTAAGTAAATACTTATACCCGTCGTTATGAGGGGCGAGAGATTGCATGTCCACTAAATCAGATTGAAACTGATCGTTTAATCCTCCTACTATTACACGATTTCTCTGGAATTTGTGCCGTAAAGGCTTGTGTAAAGTATACGAATCTTTCGTTTGTAGCCAATTCTTTATCTGTTTTCTTTTCACGCGACCTTTTAAAGCACGCTGTAAAGCATTGATACCACCAAAGCTGCCGGGAAGTTTGGGATTCCGATATGTCTGATTCAGAATTTCTTCCATTGCAGCAGCGGTTGTGGTCTAACCTAAAGCTGATATTCATAATGACTGTTAAAATTTTAAGAAATACAGTATTTATATACTCCTCATGACAATCTCCACTACTAAGTACAAAAGGAAATAAAGTTTTTTCTTTTAAGAGATTAAAACTGAATAATCAAGTACAAAAGTATTAAGACAATCAGTTATGAGAAAATAAAACACCAAAGAGAAATGCTAGTACAATTATTTATTTATTTAAACATATTGTGCACAGAAAAAAAATGCAATGAATCAGTTACAATCGTCAAAATATTCAAACGTATATGGAGGACAGAGCACATTTCTTACCTCTCTCAGAACATCTTTTAATCGAATGTCCTTTAAGAATTGTGATGTAACATACATTGCAGGTTTTGACAAGCACAAAAAGTCTTTATGTTCCCACAATCTGTGGTAAAAATAATCGACGATTTCAGTAACTTCCAAAGAAAATGCGGCAGAATTAAAACTCTCAACCCTATTGGCCCATAGTTCCTCAGATAATAATTCGGGTTCTTTCAAACCCCTTTCTTTTAGGCAATGGCTCAATGAATCTTTCAGCAGTTCTATCAGGCATTGAGTCCCAAGACTAACATCTAAAGAGTCCGGCAAACTTTCATCGATGTTCACACATTGTTCGAAAGTCTTGTAGGCACTCAAAAGGTCCATAGCGCCATAAACATGATCCAAGACACTCGCAGCAATAAAATTATACTGTTGTTTCATTTCAGTCCACTGAGAAGAAGAGAGAGTTATGCTTTTTTTCAAGGTATCACCACTTTGTGTAGTTTGGAATCGAGTGAATGTAAAGTTCTCGAAGTCCACACTATCAACTTTGAATTCATCTTTGGGTAAGAAAAAACTTCCTCTCAGATCACGGGGTTCTTGTGGTAAAGCACCAGGTTTCATGATGAATTCAATCCATCCAGGGTAGAGTGTCACACCTTCTTTCGTCGGATAGAAAGTTGATCCATACTTTGTAAACCGTCTGATGTGCACCAATACGTTTCCTCGAAAAGTATTTGGATAAACGAATATGGAATCTCCGATATGAAACATCTCTTCTGGAATTCCATCTTCTGTAAAGATTCCACTCTGCAAAATAAGATTAAAATAATAAGATATCAATTACATGTAAAAGAAGTAAAAATTCATAGAGATTAAATTTTAAAAATCATAAATAAAGACTATTACTTACTTTATGTGCATTCTTAATTCTCTTGTTACTTTCTTCAGTCGGCATATTTTCTGTAAGATTTCGTTTCTTATTATGGCTAGTTGTGGTCATTTTACGAAAAGTCAAGGAAGCAAACAGCAAATATCACAATTAAAATGGACACGATGTGTGTGTGTGTGTGTGTGTGTGCACTCGGGCTCGACGACAGAACTGTATAGATTGACTGGTATAACACAGTAACTAATTCTAATTCATGTTGTAATCATACGGTGTTGTGATTCACTGAAAGCTATCCGCTACTCCGATTCGACGAAACGGTAATGACGTCACATTCCTGTCCTCCCATTGGTCCATTTCATGTATTCCTCCGCGTAACCTGCGTAGGAAATGTACTGTGAGTAGGTTTTTTCAAGTTCAGACTTGGCTTTTTCAAGTTCAGACTTGATGGACTTGTGACGTCACATCGAAATCTCAGAAGGAAAAAAATCCAAGTCCCAAACGTAAACACACTGACGTCACTGATATCATGAATAAAGTAAAAACATTAAGAAATCAATTCGTTCCTTAGATTAATTACTTTTAAAATCACCAGATGGCGCCATAAGTCATTTGAAAAAGCATTTATTAAAACCCCTATGCAATTATTCAAACCATTTTCTAAAAATAACCCACACACACACACACACACACACACACACATTCCTAATACTAAGAAAAAAAAACAAGTCCAAAAGAGAAAAAAAATCCAACACTACATTAATTCACCGCCCATAGTTAACTCTCTTACAGCCTAACGGATAGCGCACTCGACTTCGGATCCTATGGTCCTCGGTTCGAATCCACGGAATTGTTTTTTAATTAAAAATAATAGGGTTTCGAATATCTCCACCAGATGGCACTACGCGAGTGATTCATCACCATGGCAACGAAACGACGCCATCTTGAAACAACTCAACGCCTGCACGATGACAAAAAAAAAATTCCGTCCAAAATGTAAACAAACAATACGTCACGTCATTCGGACACGCCCACTTCCGGTCACGTGGTATGACGTCACTTGGCCCCTCCCACTTCCGGTCACGTGGTATGACGTCACTTGGCCACGCCCACTTCCGGTCACGTGGTATGACGTCACTTCCGCCTACTATACGGGCCCGTATACTACTGAGATGAGACTGTACAATAATGTTACAAGGAAAAGATCATGGGGTAAGCCAAATGATCCTCCCCAACTAACATCGAGAGGGGGCTGCATCCCAAAAAAGTAATGCTTTGTGTATAGTGGGACTACAAAGGAATTAATTGTTCATCCCACAAAATCAGACAATAAATTCGAAAAAATGCTGTTCTCAAATGGCAGTATTAAAAGCAGAAATCGAAGCAAAGCTCGGAGTTTTTCGGAATGTACAAGCCTTCTTCAGTGCACAACATGTTCCGCTTCTTCCATGGCCTGCACGTTCCCCGGATATGTCGTCCATTGAGCATGTCTGCGATTACATCAAACGGCGACTAGCCCGTACCGTTCGTCGGGCAGAAAGTACGGCTGAACTTTGGCATCAGATCGAGGCCATCTTGAATGCCATTCCTCAGCATGACATTCAGACTGTATGATTGGATGGCACGACGTGTACAGGCTCTCATCACTGCGCGTGGCGGCTGTACAAGATATTGATTTTCGGCCTTATTTCTGTTTTATTGCTCTGTAAATTGGATCGTTTATTTAAACTACTATAAGTAATACGTGGAATAAATTTCATTTATTTCTGATGATTCTTTCATAGCGTTGCAATTTTCACAAACAGTAGTGTACTTATTAGTGTTATGTAAATAAAACCTATAGTCAAGTACCATGAAGAAGCGTCACTCTCTGTTAGATGGTTAAGGGAAGATCTACAAACACACGTTTTGCGTTACAATGTCTATTGGTTCAATGAATCCTGAGAAAGATTCTATTGGTTGAGATTAAAAGCCTGCAGAGAGGGTCGCTTGGCGGAATAAGGCGTGCATAACCCTTGGAGGGTTAGAAGCAACGGAGTCTAATCCATGTTACTTTGCAGGAAGACACTGAAGGCGGTGTCCTCCACCGAGCTGGCTTCCTACGTGAACGCCTTCCTCGTCACGTGCGTGGACCCAAGGGACTTCTACGTTGTGGACCTTGTGAGTGAGCTGCGTATTCGAGCCGACGCGTCGAACCAGACGCACCCGTCTGTGACGCTGGCGCTGTGCAACGCCGGGGATACCATGAGCGACAGGGACGTCACGAAGACAATCGGAGCCTTTTGGAGCGCCCACCGGGACTTCAGAACAGGTACTGCGACTTACCCTTTCCACTTGAGGGGAACTTAGGCAACACTACCATAGCAGTCGACTTGCATTCCAGTCGACAGCGCAACCTCAGTCTGCCAAAAAGCATTTCATGCTTGAGGTTCGATGCAATACACTGTATACTATAATACCTGTTTCTGTGAAATTGTTTTTGTAGTGTGGTGAAGTTCCCCAACAATTAAAAGGTTATGTGTTCAAATCACGTCCGGGTCACCAATGTATCAAAACCTTTCTGAATGCGATTTATAAATGCCAGTATCTTCTCTCTCTCCCTAGACGTGCAGGCACTGGCTGTCCTGGCCCTGTCCTGCGCAGTCAGGCAGAACCAAAGGGTAATCGAGACCTCCGAGATCGCCGAACTGACCGCGGAGCTGAAGAAGAAGCAGTACCGCAACGGAACCGTGGAAAGCCTCAAGACGACCGCCCTGGTCATGCAGGTAAGAGTTCTTGAGACCTCGAACCACTCTTTATTCATGCGTCATTTACGGTAAGGTAAATTTAAAGTGCCATTCAATAACCGTGAATGCGCGGAAAAGTGTGAAGTAAACTGTCTGTCTACCACAACTCTTCCCGACGCTAAGTCTAAGTGTGTGTGGGGGGGGGGTCCACTACATGAACAAGGTTCGTTTTTCTTGAGTAGGGATGGCTCTGGTGGATGTATTAATATTGCTCCGTTTTTGGCAAATGCTGGCAACGGAAAGAGATCGTTTGCTTATATCAACATTCTCAGTAACTAAAAAGCATAACAAATAATGTATAACAGTAAAAGCATAACGAATAATAATAACAGTACATTTAAAATGAAATGTATACCTATAATTAAAATCCGCGTTGTGTGCGTTGACATATTTACAAAACGAAGAGAAATTTAGCAATGCATTTTGAGAGTCCAAACTACTGATAGTTAAACTCACTGCATAAAATAAAAATTAATATTTGGTAGGTATTTTAATTCGCGTCGCACTGGAACTACACACCGGGGTATTGGCGACGGTCCGAGATCCATCCCGAAGGGAAAGATCGAGGACTATACCACGTAATTTTGAACCAGTCAGGTGACGAGGTCAACACTTGAGTTGGCACCCCACTCTCCAAACTTCCATACCACGCCAATGCCGCTCCGATTAAATTTGGAGTTGAGTTGATCCCTCCTTCACGGTACGAGCTCGATCAAAAGAAAACAAGTTCGGTAATAATTCAGCGCCAAGCTCTTCAAGCATTCATAGGTTGAGACTCAGCGTCGGGATCCGTTCTCTTGGAAGACAGTCAGTGCTTGACAGTGTCGTTCCAGGCGCTGTACGCGTCGGAGAGCGAGTCGGACGAGGACAACTTCGACGAGGAGAAGGCCTTGAAGCAGATCCTGAAGTCTCAGAAGGCGGACGGCTCTTTCGGCAACACGGCCAACACCTACTACGTCCTCCCCTACAAGAGCCTCGTCAACGTCAGCTCGTCACACTGCACGACACGCCCCAGAGAAGGTACGTTCGGCCATCTTGTAAGGTACCAGGGTAACGGGAAATGGGTGACTATTTTCGTACTGTAATGGCGCAGTCCATGTAAGGATGAACCCATTTGTATTTTTATAGTTAGATACTCGGGGTCCCAAACATAAATACAATAACCCTTGGATATATCTTCAACCCTGGGTGTGTTTCTCTCTTCTATGTCAGTCAAAGTTACATTGTGTGTGTCTATTATTTGATATTGTATGTCTTATGTCTGAAGACATGGCCAAAATATGGTCCTTGCGCCATAAAACCCCGAAACCAACCAACCCTGGATATATTATGTTTAACTCTCTGGATACGGGGACCGGCCAATCGGCCGAAAGTTTCGAGTCCCCTCGTTACGAAAGGCTCGGAATCTTTCAGACATCAAACTCCTGAAGAACCGCCGAAGCCCATAACGATTTCCACCCCCCCTCTTTTCTGTGCTACAAAGAGACGCGCGTGAATAGCCTTATCTCCCCATTGACAAAGATGTCAGGGTTATAGACGGGGAGCCTCGCAAATTGTTTATCCTCGAGCATCTAGTCTGAGAGGTTGAGTAAATGGGTATTTGGGTATTTCAATTAACGTCACACTGGAGCAACACAATGGGCTATTGGTGACGGTCCGGGATCAATCCCAAAGGGAAAGATCCGAGGACAACACCACGTAATTTTGAACCACGGTCAGATGACGAGGCAACACCTGAGCTGGCACCCCACTCTCCAAACTTCCACACCACGCCAACGTGAGGACATTTGAGGCCACGACAGATTTAACGTGCACCAGCCCCCTTTGTACACGACGGTGTTTGGCTGGATTCGAACTCACAACCCTTCGGTTGCAAGTCCGTTACTCTTCCAACCGGGCCACCGCGGCCCGTTGAGTAAAAAAAAAAAAAAAAAAAAAAAAAAACACATTTAAAAAGTCACCACCGCCCTTTCAGATTACCCGGAAGAATCTATCCCTTCTAGGCATACCCACGACCCGACACTAGAAACCGGCACATTAGGTGATAATGAGACGACACATATTCCCTTTCCTGGGGGAAAGCATTGTAAAGGCCGTTTCGGCCGGTTTCAGTAAGTTGCCTGTAAAGCCGTTTGGCCGGCTGCCGTAACCAAAGGCAACGATATTCTGCCCCGACGTATGCAGAGGGTTAAAGAGAGAAAGAAAAACCACAATATACCGAAGCTATGCCGTTTTTTTATTTAAAATTATGTGGTTGATTGTTTTGGGGGTTTATAGCATAAGGGTCGTTTTATTGGTCAGGCTGCGCCAAATACAACAGGCGAAACAATGATGAGGCAAAAGCAGATGGGTATGCGAGGATAAAAATGAAAGTTAGGACAGATCCTCTGACCATCACGATATTTCCTAGTAGAGTAATACTGTTTTTCCCTCACAACTCACGTAATGACTCAGTGAGCCCATCCATGGGTTAAAGGAATAGATTCTATGGGTCAAGAAGGTCAAAACTATTTAAACGTCATGCAGGTAAGACTGCTGGTTGCACAACGGATATATGCGTGTGAATGATCGCGATACGTCTCAAGCTGAATTCAAATAGGAAGCGCAGACCAATCAGAGGGGCCGGCGCGAGGGGTGAAAACGCTCTCGTTCGACTGCGAGTGTCGCTGTGCGTCTTGCGCTTCCTATTTGAATTCAGATTTAGGTGGAGGAGAATAACTCAGACAGTTTATTGAGTACGGCACAGACAAGCCGAAATACGTAGATCCACAAAACAGAACTTTGGCATACGCTTCCTATTTGAATTCAGATTTAGGTGGAGGAGAATAACTCAGACAGTTTATTGAGTACGGCACAGACAAGCCAAAATACGTAGATTCACAAAACAGAGCTTTGGCATAGGGGCAAGTTCCAAAGGCGTCTGTTGCTGAAAGGAAGGAAAGCTAAGGAAGGATTGCTAAGCAAGGAAGAGCACTCGAACGGGAAGTATCGGTCCATAAATCGGTAAGATTACAGTGGTAGATATTCCCAACATTATGTATTTTGAATCAAACGAATTCGTGCATTCACACCTTCTTCATCCCCGTTTAGAAAAGGATCCCCTCCAAGACTTGTTGAACCTCGGGGGACAGAAATCGAGGATCCGGTACTCGCTGTGGATAGGGAACAACAGAACACTGGAGAGAACGATCACCTTGAAGGTGCCCGCCAACACCTCCTTCTATGGCATCATGGAATGGGCCGCGGGGGTCGACTCGCAGTTCAGGTGAGTAGGGTTTACATACTTTCTGTTCCTTAAGAGAACTACTCCTGACACTAAGTCTGCGCCAGTCTGTCGATGTAGAAATGGGAACTATGTCATTCTCCTATTGAATGCATGAATAAATGCACTGAAGTTTGTCACTTTGGGGCATTTAACGGCAAATGGGTAATGGTAATTAACGCCGCACTGGTGCAACACAACGGGCGACTGTCCGTTATCAATCCCCATGGGAAGGTTCCAAGGACAACTAAACGTAAATTAGAACCACGGTCAGATGACGAGGTCAGCGCCTGAGCTGGCACCCCACTCTCCAAGCTTCCACACCACGCCGGTGCCGCGGTAGCCCGGTTGGAGGAGTAATGGATTAGCAACCGGAAGGTTGCGAGTTCGAATCCAACCAAAGACCGTCGTGTACAAAGGGGGCTTGTGCACGTTAGATCTGCCATGGCATCAAATGTCCTCGAGTTGGCGTGGTGTGGAAGTTTGGAGAGTGGGATGCCAGCTCAGGTGTGACCTTGTCATCTGACCGTGGTTCGAAATTACGTGGTGTTGTCCTCGGATTTTTCTCTTCGGGTTTGATCCCGGACCATCGCCCATAGCCCGTTGTGTTTCTCCAGTGCGACGTTAATTAAAATATCTACCTACCACACCAACGTGAAGAAATTTGAAGGCACGTCAGATTTAACGGGCACCAGCCCCCTTGTAAACGACGATCTTTGGCTATACCTAGTTTCGAACTCCGTCTGGAACTGAAAGCAATATAATCAGTAGGGTGGGTCATTTTATTTTTTTCTTTTTAAGGGGCACAGCAATAAAAAGGTGCTAAGTGGTCTCAAAATAACATGTGTAAAATATTACATTCTGTTACGTCTAACTGCCTCCGGATTGATATCAAATTTCGATTTTTTTTGTCGAGGTAAGTTCCAGTTAGGGTTCCAACCAATAAACGTTACTTTCTTCATACATGGACAATGCGTCATGATTGCAGGTGGGAGGGGTCGAGTTGGGAAGAGTCGAGGCCTACGAGTGCCCCGCCCACGTTTCCAGTATAGCTCCGGCTGCAACAAACAAAATTCGTAATTCTAATCATTTGTATATCTTAACCTGTTTTGCATTTCCTGCAAGTTTCGTTTAATTTGCATGATTACTTCATGGTGTTGCAATTTTCACAAATAGTAGTGTAGATCGTACTCGTTCAGAGTGGAAATGTCCGTTGTTTGGTGATTCAAGTGATATTATATGCAATATGTTACCAGCCTACGAAGATATGAAGTTCTATGAGAGGAACCGGCATAAGATAAAACGTGATAATGAAACTAATAAAGAACCCACATGTAAGGAAAAAGAGGACATTGTCGTGGGAAAATTTGAAGAAATATGGTCAAGAGTTTCCATTCCTACTGTCCAACATAAACGAGTGAAAGAGATGTTGAAGGCGTATCATCTGAAATGCAAAAAACTTTTAAAATCTCACCCTAAAATACCGAAGAAATTAGAAGAGTTTCGCCGTATCAGTAAAGTATTGTTTACATTTCATCCTGCAAGTGTAAGCACATCGATGAGTGCATTTGTCCCAGACACAAAAAATTACCTGTCAGAGAGAAAAGCTTCCTAATCGACCAACGAACCACTAGAATGGTGATCGGAACCTTAGATATTGTTACAACGTATAAAATAACGAACACTTTGAAAAGGAAAATGCTAAGGCAAAAATCACAGTTTCAGCCTCAAAATAATGTGTCGACTTCATCTGAATCTAGTCAATTGGACAGTAACGATGTATTCCAGCCACAGTCACAAGCCTCGACGTCGGCGGCTCCTGTCGATAAGCCTACCGCTACAAACAGTACAGTAGACTACGCTTTACTTCGCATGATAGATACGGAGTATCAGGCAGGGTTGGGACAGCTATTGCTTCAGCAGTTCTTTACACTTCCACTTCGGAAATTATTGATAAAAATAAGCTTCGCCGGAAACGCAAGATAGCACGAAAATTGGTCGCGGAAGAAGATAAATTCCTATAAATACCTGCTTTATACTTCGATGGACGGAAAGATAAAACTTTCATTATACCAAAAAAGGACGGAATAATGTATAGACAGAACATTCTTGAAGAGCATATTTCATTGATAATGGAACCAGAGTCGAAGTTCTTGGTTTATATTGCACCAGCTTTTGGCACATCTGAATGCATAGAACAAGAAATCACCGATTTCTTCCTGGAATCAGAAATATCTATGAAGTCTTTGTGGCAGTTGGAACTAACGTGAACGTTGGTAAATATGGAGGTGTCATACGTCTGCTTGAAAAAAAGCTAGGTAAACCGTTACAGTGTATTATCTGCCTACTGCATATGAACGAATTACCCTTCCGACACTTGTTTCTACATATTGATGGCAGCACATGGGGACCCAAGACATTTTCAGGGAGAATCGGCAAAGATCTAGAAATGCGGGAAAAAAGGCCCGTTGTTCGGTTTCACCGTATTTCAACAGTTACCCGAGTTTTCTGTTCAAGGTATTAGCACAGACCAAACATATTTGTACAGAATAGTCTCAGCGGTTTCAAAAGGTATATTTCCTAAGGATTTAATAAACAAATCCCCAGGCAAAATGTCTCATGCCCGATGGCTAACTCGTGCTAATCGAAATCTACGTTTGTATGTTTCGATGGAATCTCCTTCTGAAAACTAAGTAATTCTTGCAACGTATGTCGTCAAGGTTTTCGCTCCAACCTGGTTTGCTATCAAAATTCACCCTTCCTGTAAAGCTGGAACACGGCACCTTTTCAAAACCATCGCTGCAACTAGATATTTACCCACAGAACTGAAAGCCAAAATAGACCCGTAATTCAAAGAAACAGTTATTTCGCACACCCTGAAAATTTATTGAGCGCAATGCTGACCGACACTGAACCACACATCCGTGAACTGGCAGCCCGTCGCATTTTGAAAGCCCGCAGCATTCAGGAAAATAGACTCCGGCTGTTTCAACTTCCTACTGCAAAATTTGATGCATCATCTTACACCGATCTCATTAACTGGCAGGAGAATATATCTGATCCCCCAATATTGAAATCCATACCTGACGAAGACATCCAACTGCTTGTCGCCCAAAAAGCAGAACTGTCTTTACTACGCCTGCCATGTCACACACAAGCTGTTGAAAGTGCAGTCAAGACTGTGACAGAAGCTTCAGCCACATTGTGCAAAAAAATCTGAGAGAAGGCTTCATAAAAAAACAGTCTTGAAAAGCCATGCCGAAATTCAATAGCGATAAGGATTTTCGCGCTATTTGAAATATAATAATATAAATGTCATTTTTGTTAACTTTTTCTTGTAATAAGTAAATGTAACTCATACAATTTCAATTTGTTTCAGACACATTTTTAAACTTTTTTTAACCTTGCTGTAACAACTCATATAAAAGAAGGTTTTTTTCAAAATATGTGTTCTCTAAAGTTCACTACAGGATCGGTTCGAATTTTTAAATGTGGTTAATCATGCAATAATGATACATTTCCTACAAATTATCTAAATTAATTTTTATTGCTTCAATTACAAGTTTAAACCTTGACGTTTCCTCGGTGCTGAAGTTGCCCTGAGATATTTACTCGCCGAAACGCTGCTTGATCTCGATTGCCTCAACGCCTTTTGTACATAGAAATCGGAATTCCATAACTTTGAGTATTTTTATCGCAAGGAAATCTTTTAAAGCTCTTGTCGTTAAGTTGAGGAGGGATTACTTTTCAAAACCCATACGCGTAAAAGGATTCGGTGGGTAGTTAATTAACGTCGCACTGGAGCAACACAGCGGGCTATTGGCGACTGTCCGGGAAAGATCCGAGAATACCTCATCATTTGGAACCACGGTCAGATGATTAAAAGGATTCGAAAACAGACACTGCATTTGTGAAAAAGTAGAAAAGCTTTCGATCTTCTCTGATAGTGGGTTTGAAAAAGGAAAGGTTGTAAGATTTTCCCATTTTCAGCCCTAGAGGGGTGTTCAGTTTCTAGCCGCAGTGAAATGAACTCACCCTGGAAGGAGGCGGGTCCAAGGCTCTTCTCGTGTTGATCTACTTACCGAGATTTATACTCCTTTCAACACCAACATTCACCAAAGACTTCCAAAAACCAAAAACTTCCATTCGCAAAGACTTCCGCCAGAGTCATCCCAACTCAAATTGATCAAGCCCTGTTCCTATTAGCAGACTTAGCGGGGGGCAGAGTTCTCGGGTCGTGCTCATTCACGTTCAAGTGAGTAGATCTGGATATCTACACGAAGTAAAATCCTTCTAATCATGCCCGTTCTCGAAGCTGATTGGTCATACTGTTGGGGAGACTCTCACTTTTTACGCTTAGGTGTGAACCGTACTTATGGCCGATTCCCTTTCAGGTTCGAGTACAGCATGCGGGAGAGGAAACCGTACATCTATTCCATCTCGGGCATCCAGGATGACCCCGAGAACAACATGTTCTGGTTCCTGCATTCCATTGGCTCGGCGGCAGAGGACAAGGCAACGCCCATCAAACAAAGTAAAGTATTCGAGTATAACATTTAAATGACGGTCAATACTAATAATAAAGGTTTTAGATTAGAAGAAGCTAAAAGATTAGAGAAGCCTTAGGGTAAGGTTCTTGAGTCCGTCTACAGACAGAAGAACCATGCGACAAAACATACGCATGCGTATTTCGTTTCAGTAAAGAAAACATGTCGGTACGCATGCGTATTTTAGTCAATTTAGTGTCGCAGGACTGATGTTGGACCCATGTGTGGCTTACCTAACGATTTGGAATTTGAATCGCGTTGTGTTGAACGAATTTATTCGTTGAATCAGGTGATAGGTTGAATCGGAGCTTCGCACAACTTGCATCTTAAGCACGGATTTCGGCTCTCAGTTTATCGCTCAGTGCCTTAAGCGATAGCAGTGATAACAAATTGACGGGGGGAAAACATCCACTGCGATCGCCATTCTTGCTTTTGCGTAAGGCAGCCTTCTCCTAACGAGCGTGCACACCTATTCAAAAATCGACTGACCCAAGGTCGATTGCCTTCTCGTCTGAACAGCACTATAGTCATCACTACTATCGCTTCCGACATAGAACACCAGTTGCGGAAACACACGTTTTTTACGTTTAACCTTCCCCTAATCTAACGAGTTTTGGCGATACCCCTAGCTGACACCACGGTCACCAAGAACGATAGCCACTTCAAATCTATTTTTAATCTGCTTAGGGGTGAAATTGATCCCTCAACTACTCCCGTTAAAACATTCCACCCTTAGAGGAGAGATAAGGATATGTTATTATTTACTTATCTGCTTTTTTTAGTATTTAAAGCATTTTTAAAAGAGTAGCGTTGCATCGCATCAAAGTCATACCTTGATATACGAGTTTAATTCGTTCCTTGACCGAGCTCGTAAGTCAAAATGGTCGTATCTCAAATCAATTTTCCCCATTGAAATGAATTGAAATGAGATTAATTCCCCAAAAAATCACTCCAATATTTTGATAATAATGTATTTATAATGAACAAATATTGTAGCTGGAGTTATAGCCTTAGCTGGAGTTATAGCCTTAGCTGGAGTTATAGCCTTAGCTGGAGTTATAGCCTTTATCGAGTCCTGCTTCAAAATAGTACGTATCGTAGAAGTAACACGATCGTTACGCCTTGCTCATGTTTGTCTATTATCTCACTCTTTAATTCCATGGATATTACCCTTTTCTCACCACTGTTCTTTACACTCACCTTTGGACTCATGGTTATACGATAAAGAATTAGCTAAATATCTGTACATCAGTACCCCGTTTTTCCGTTTTTAGACTTGACGTATCTGGTCGAAGAAAAGAAAAATGAAAGAAAAAAAATAAGAAAGGGACTCGGGTCTCCCGGAGGCAATTGACAATAAATGTCAAACCAAATTAAGAAATCGATTGATTTTTGAGACAGACGTTAACTGTCATCAGGTGAGGTAACTGTGTGAACTGAACGACACGCAGGAATCTGAGCTTAGTGGTGGTTGTGACGTCACCGAAGCAGGCTCGTATCTCAAATTCTGGCTCCGAACTCAAGGCAAAAAATCGACCTAGTGACGGCTAGTATCTCAAAAAACTCGTATGTCGGGGCACTCGTAACTCAAGGTACCACTGTATAATCAATGTTTATTCGTTATTGTGAACACTTTTTTTGCATTATTTGATTTCGTGAGAACAATTTGAATATCTAAGCTGATAGAAAATGTTTTGGAGCCGTTAAAAAATATGCATTTTGCGAAAAAATCGAATGTTTTACGGTTATACTCCCACACAAACACTAGCAACCGACATAAATAAACTAGGCTTCAAAAGCATGCATTCTTTCCAAGGATATTCCGATGTCAAGGAGTGCTCTGTAATGACGAAGGGATATGAGGGATCTCACCAACTTTTAAAAATTTCAAAACTCATTTTTGTTATATGTAAAGTGCAGTCGTGAGAAAAAACGAACCACCTCTTTATTCCGGGAACAATTCAATACAGAGCAAATTCAAATATCATTCAATAGGGAATAACGTCCTCTACAAATTCAAAATGTAAAAACATTGAATAAGGGGTAGTCTTCATATCAAATGTTTCATAAACAACAAAATTTCCAATAGAAATGCCATGTTTTGATGCCTTAATCAGATTCTACATCATCAAATTAGTATAAATGGGAAATTTCATGAATTTACTACCGTTATATCCGGTGATATTCAATGTTAAAGTATAATCGTAAAGTAAATAAGTCTTTCGGAATCGATTTCTGTCAAATTATATCAAGGTTCCTAATCCTAATTTTTTCGAATATTAATTCAATAATTAATAATGCAAATTAAAAATTATTTAAAAAACGAAAACATTATGTGCATTTTGCTCGGATATCTTAATAGGGGCAACATGCTACAAAATATCAACGCTGTAGGAATATTATTTAGGAAGATATCCATAAAAGTTGGGAAACTTATTTAACATTAGGAGCTCCAAACTCTGTATTCATGAATGACATGAAACTTGGAATCTGAAGTTAAATTATGATATAGATTCGAAACTTTGTGTCAAAATAGGGGGTTGCTGTTAGAAATTATGAAGTTGGTGCTCAATTTAATATGAAGATGGCCCCTTATGCAAATTGTATGCTTATGAATTTATAGAAGACGTTATTCCCTGTCGAATGCCATCTTTGAATTTGCTCTACTGTTGAAATTGTTTAAATGAAAAGGGGTGGTTCGTTTTTTTTTTCCGCGACTGTATATTCATGTAGATGATAGGTCTTCACCCACACATTTTTCTTTCAATTGTTTTTAAATAAAATGTCAGCTTACATTTGTGTTGATGCTTTTCAGGTCCTGCAGATGTGGTGCCAAGTAATGGGCAACATCTGGTCTTCTGGTACAAGTGCGGTTGACCAGTTTCTTGAAAAAAGTTGAAAGCACAATCGCTGTTTTCTAACAGACACTTCTTGCTCAATATAGAGATTCGAAATGAATGTTGAATGTCGTATTTCATTTCGTAGTATAAAGTAATGCATATAATTAAATAATATTCCAAACAAAGATTGTTTGTGTTCCTTCCTGTGGGTATTCACATTTCTCAAGCGTTCCACAATTTACCATAGAGAATGGCAGATAGGTAGATGAATTAACGTCGCACTGGAGTAACACAACGGCCTATTGGCGACAGTCAGTGATCAATTCCGATTGGAAAATCCGAACCATAGACGGAAATATAAGTAGACTGAGCATTGCTATTGAGAGGAGCTTCAAAAGTGTTCAATGTTGAATACTTTCATTTCGTAGAATCAAGTAATTCGTATAATTAAATAACTATTTTTAAACAAAGATGTTTCTACCTGCGGCTATTCACACGAATTTATCTCTCAAGTGTGCTAGTTTACATGTTGTGAGATACACACAACTCTTTCGCGTTGCTTAGCAACTGAGCTTGCTTTAATTTTAGAATTTTTTATCGACAGCAAGCTGGATAATTTTTCTTTGGGATTTTTTTTGTTATGAGAGCTTCTGTTTACCTTTCAGAACTTGCTATGCCGTTATATTGCCGTTTCTTTTCCAGTTTCCCTTTTCAAGTTTTTGTTAATTTTAAACTTTTTTTGGAATTTAACGTATCAATTCTGATTGTGACTCTCACGTTTTTCTGCGAGGACCGCGGTGTCCCTGTTGGAACAGATTATCAACCAGTGTTGCGAGTTCGAAATTCGGTCCTGCCAAAGACCGTCGTGTACACGGGGTCTGGTGCACGTTAAATCTGCCGTGACTTCAAATGTCCTTACGTTGGCGTAGTGTGGAAGTTTGGAGAGTCCTCTTGGAACAGATTATCAACCAGTGTTGCGAGTTCGAAATTCGGTCCTGCCAAAGAACGTCGTGTACACGGGGTCTGGTGCACGTTAAATCTGCCGTGACTTCAAATGTCCTTACGTTGGCGTAGTGTGGAAGTTTGGAGAGTGGGGTGCCAGCTCAAGTGTCGAGCTCGTCGTTTGACCGTGGTTCAAAACGACGAGGCGTTCGCCTCGGACCGTCGCCAATAGCCCGTTGTGTTGCTCTGGTGCGACGTTAATTAAATACCTACCTACTACTTCTTGCTGGTGGTAGAACCTGGTACTTTGAAAGCTCTTGTGGAAAAGCAAATAAATTTGTTTGGAAAGATTGAGTTGGAAAGATTTTTGAATTGGTCAAAACTTTTGAAGACGTGACTTGACGCCATAAGAGTCGTTCCAGCGAATATTTGTAAGTTCCTTTTAATGTATTCTAAACAGGACGAAATATATTGGTGTCCATAGCTCACTATAACATTACCATAGAGATTTCAGAGCTTGGTAGTTCTCACGAAGAGTTGGTTGGTTTGGGAGGTTTTATGGCGCAAAGGCCAAAAAACCATCCATAAAGGCCATAAAACCATCCATATTTGGCCATGCTGCGCCAGATACAAGACATACAATATCAAGTAATAGACAGACACAATCAAAGTTTTAATTGGCACAGAAGAGAGAAATGCACCAGACAAGAATCGAACCTGCGCCACCTACAACTCGAAGGTTGCTAGAGCTGTGGGCATACCCACTGAGTCACGAATGTTCCTCTCTCCCCTTCCCTTCCTGAGAAGAACATTCTCAAATAAGAACAAAATGCACTCTGTCCATAACCACGGAACAGTAATAAAATAAAATAGCATGCAAAGAACAAATTCCCCAGTTTAGAAGTCCATGCCTTCTCGGCTTTAAATGAGAAGAACCGCCCCATGTCCATTTCGCATTTGTATTGTTCAGTCTTGGTGTAGTACTTAAATTGACATTTTTGCAACCGAAACAGTTTGAGGTAAGGAGTCGAATTTACGTCGCACTGCAGCAACACAATACCGAAACAGTTTGAATCTGAGTGGCTTTTCAACACATAACAGTGGGAAAATATCATAAAAGTATAGAACATGCAATACAATACTGTGTATATGTGGAGAGTGAGCGTATGTGTAAAACTCCCAAACTAATCTTATATAATAATCCCGACATTTGTATACTATATAAAGCAAATGGGATTTTACTTGAGTTCCTAACAATTTTACTAAGTTGGGACCACTGTACTTTAAATGCTATAGGTCCTACATACTGGTAATGGTGTGTTCAATTCATTTTATTTGGGGATGGATTTTTACCAAATAACTCTTCAATACATAAAAAAACAAGTAAATGCAAAATTTATCGCAAGATTTTGTCACATTTCCAAAAGCAGCTAACTATTATGAAGAAAAAACGATAAACCCTTATATTATGAATCAACTTGGCGTATAACGCCAAATATTGACGATAGTTACATGGAGTGATTGGTATGACAAGACCTACTATTTCTGAGAAAATGATCAAAGTGTAAAACAAGACAGGATTTTTGTTGACTGTTCCAAATTATTTTGCTTTTCATATCTTTTCTATTCCTACTAAAACCACTTTTGGTGTCTGCCCCCACCATTGAGATCTCAAAGAATGCCACGTTTATAACCAAACACAACAATTCATGTCTAAAATTTTTTTTTGTTTGCGAGATCCTTATTGTAGTCAGCTTTAAAAAATGAAATTCAATCACGCAGTCTTTTTTTATTAGTTCAATATATGTTCGATAGATGGCAGCACTAAAATTTCTGCTGGCAGTGTATTTTTGGCTTGATTTGCTACCAAGCCAATTGGTGGCGCCATTTGTCTTCAGTCGGAGGAACTCGAACCTCTTAGATATGCATAATACGCAGAGCGGAACCATGCTAACAGGTTCTGCGCGTCAGTGGAGGCGATTACGGAGAGATGAATGCACCCGAAGAATGAGAATCGAATTGTGGGCGGAAGTCATCATGTTCTTTGAATCTACCTGCGGTAGAACGTGATGGAAAATTTTAAAGCGTGCAAGTGAATAAGATAATCCGCGTCAAGATTATCTTATTCATTTGCACAGGATTATCCTATTCAAAGATGTTTTTTCCGTGCATACTTCAGATTTGCATAAAATTCTGCTTTTGAAAATGGTTCTAAGTGGTGTTACAGAGCGTTCCGATGTCCCAACCGGTTTGTCCTTTTGTCCCGGTTGCATTTTCAGTTCAAAATAATGAAACCAATCGTTATTAATCTACAATAAACTTCGATGAAGATGTGGTTTCTAAAGCCATTTTCGTCTTTAAACAGTAATGCATGGAAAACAGCAGATCAATACCAACTATACATTAATTTCTTTGTACATTAAAATCATACTAGAAAGTTTCATTTTCCTGCTTTTAGTCAAATATTTTTTATTATTCTTGCAATGTGTATTTTTTAGAAGATTACCTCAGAAAAAAAGTATTTTCCGAATCTCCTAAGCCTATATGGATGACACCACTGCATGAATGCCTCGTTTTATCGAAAAATAATAAGATAAGCTTCAAGGTAAAATATCTATCCAATAAATACACAGCACAGTTCACCAACTTACGAGTCACTGAGTTCGTCCATCAGGGACTCTCAAACTCCTTAAACACCGGTATTCTCTTATATTGCAAAAGCCTTCGATTGCATCTGGCATGATGGGCTTATTCACAAACTAATTTTTCTCAACGTCCCCCTCAACTTATCTCCAGTTTTCAAAATTTTCTTACACACCGCACTTTTCAAGTTAAAGTAAACCCTGTCCTTTCTACCCAACGTCCTATTAAAGCCGGTGTCCCTCACGGCTCACTCCTTTCCCCTACTCTTTAATATTTACATTAATGACCTCCCCACTGGACCCCCTCTAACTCTCCCACTACCCAATGACCTCCCCCGTACCTCTCTTGCTATTTACGCTGCCATTATGTATCAAATCCAAAATCGACGATTCCTCATGAAACAAATTCAAAATTATGTCAACCTGCTCCAGCTCACCAATTGTAAAATCGAAATTAACACCTCCCTAAATGCGCCCTACTAATCTAATAACAAATCCCATTAACTTTCAAAATGAAACTATACCTTTTGTTCGTACTTATAAATAAATACCTTCACCTCACACTTGACCCCCAAACTTACTTTTACTTCTCACATTAAAATTATCCGAACCAATCTTGAGTTAAATCTCACAAGATAAAAGTACCAAAGGCACTGCATATTATACAAAACACAGTACCCTTGTAAATAAACAAAGCCACAATCCAATAGAATTTCTAGTATATTTATACTATACTTACAAAAGGACGGAAAATGAAACACGTCTAACGAACAATGTCTTCTTACATAAGTAATGTTGCCAGATTACAAAATCTAAATAACGCAATTTCAATGTTACCACACAAAACATGAGTGATCATCCACCGTGATCAAAAACACTAACCTGAGCTTCGATAGCCAATCGGCCAAGTCGATTCGTATGTCCACGTGATCTACCCTTCAGAAATCTTACGACAGCGACTCCGCCCACATGCTCCGTCTATTTCATTTGAAGGTCGATGCGATTTATACTGGCACGCCAGTGAGAACTGTCTCGCAAAACATAGCATGTGTAGGAATGACAGGCAGCAAAACACGACCTTATCATTGGAATGCGATGACTTCCGATATTTCATGTACCAATAAATCAGGAGACAGCTGAACGGACAAAAAAAGCAGATTCTCAAATATAAATAGGGATTCCAGAAAGAATTCGCAATGAACAGAGCGTGGGAAACGTCAAAAAGCGGTTTGTGATGTCATCGAAACGCCACTTGGTTGCCATAGCGACGACCTGATTTCGAGGTCGCGCTTCGTCTAGACGGAATGAGTTGTTTTCTTCATTTCGAAAGCTGGTTTCAACGACCTTGGATGGTGGGGAAATGGGGTATCTATTTTTTCACTCACGCTTTATTTCTTGCGAGCAGTGTTTGTATTTTCATTCTTTTTTCGTTTTTTTACCTCCTCTCTCTTTTCTTTCCAATGGTCAACAGAAAAGGCGTGAATGTTCCATCGCGAAAATAGAACTGCACTTTGATGAAGAGGGAAAATCTGTGGCAGCTTTGAAGGAAAGATTTGATTCATTGGACTGTTGCCACCACACTTCGCCTTCGGAATTCTACTGATACCGATCCCAACAAAATGTTTTTACTTTCAATTCCTTGGAAGACCACCCAAGAGACTTGGAAAAGGTTCTTGGTCCAGAAAGATGGAAAAAGTTTTGGGAGAATGGAATTTCGAAGTTGTCAAAAGACAGTGGGCAAAAAGCAGAAAAGGCCAATACGTTTTACAATAAAAAATATTTTTGACATTTCTGCTAACCCAATACATGAAAGGACTATAAGTGCATGCCATGTACACTGTAAGCTACATGCAATGTATCCATGTTTAAACATGGATCATTGTAGAGAAGAAGAAGGTAGAAGGTTACATTGTAGGGTGGTAGTAGGTTAGAATAGAAGAAGGTTACATTGAAAGGTTTTGCTGGTGTGGACACCTTCGAAAAAGGACCACGAGCAGCCTCAGACTGGGCTTGCGTTTTCTGACAAATAGACTACAAAGGGAATCTCAAAAGACTAAAGTAGTTGTAGTGTCATTAAATCCAGGGAACACCCAGTGTAATGTAGTGGGCCAGTGAACACAACGACGCAGTTCGACGTTCATTTCCGAATCCCCTTTATAAGCCGTACATCCCCGATCAAGTAAAAAACGTCCCAGATCGTCAAACCAACTATCACAGGCGAACAGTTAGCTAAGTCGTATAATATAAGATTGTTATGAATATCTTAAAAAGGGATTTTTGAACTGTCTATAATAGCGTATAAATTTGATGTTGTAAGATATGAAACGATAGTTGCTGACAAGTGTGATTCCGGCGCCCTTTCTTTCATCCCTTCCACAGAAAAGTTAAGACAAATGTTTTTGGCTTTGGTCATTATTTTCAGCGATTGTCAATCATCTCAGTGGTGGATTGGCTAAGATGATTGGCCCCAGGAAATGTAACCAATCTAACAAGGAGGGGGACTTAGGTAGGACTTTAAAAGTAAAATTTTCCTCCGATGCATAGATTCTTGAAAGCAGAACTATAATCGATCCCTGAAGAGTAAAGTACAATTTTAAAAATGAAAAAAAAAGGCTTAATGTGAAATGCGAATAAAAACACGACCAGCAATCGTCGTTTCTCAGAAAGAATGCAACGAAACGAGTTTTACAAATCCTCAGTTCTCATCCGAAGAATGGGAGAAATTAAGACTGGGGACATCCCACAAATGGATTCCAAGCCGAGGTTCACCCGTTCAACAAACCAAAGAAACATGGTATAGTGCGAAAATTTACCAAGAGATGGCGCTGCATGTACCGGAAGGCTAGAGAGCCTCTATAGGTAGGTGACATAGGGAAAACGTCAGTCATGTTTTTCGACCGTTGCTGTGCCAACGCGGACGCTATGCAAATGGCCGGTTTCACTACGATTGCTAATCAGGTTATTTTGATATGAAGACTTCGGGTTTGGCGACAGTTTGGCGTTGGATTTTAAATATTGATAGATTGGATTTTCTCATGGCATAAGAGCTACTCGTTTAGACCAGACCAGTTTATAAACCAGTAATATACAGGACTTAATCTGGTGTGTGCTTGGGGGTCTGAATAATAAAAGAAGATTTTTTTTTTAATTTCATACATTGAGTTAGATTTGAATTAGGAAGAGTTTCATGTTATTTCATTTATAAAAAAGAATTTTTTTAATTTCATACATTGAGTTAGATTTGAATTAGGAACAGTTTCATGTTATTTCCAATGTGAGGCAACGTATTTTGCCCTGTAATTTTCTGAATAAATTATTCATATAAAATATTTTTCCATAAGATAAGAGTTTTAAATGCTTAATAGAAATACAGTAAAATTCCAATTATCACGACTGAAAAAAAGTAGGCCTAATGTACTGTATTTTGAAAATAAAGTAAATAATTAAGTATTTTAAATACCCATTTTCCATCATTCAAATATTCAAAAAATTTATATTATGGAAAGAAATAAAAAAAAATCAGTTTAAACATAACTCGAATTTTAAATTGTTTAAATATAACGTTTAGGAAAAAATTATTTTTCGAGCAATACTAGTAAACCAATTTTATACGCTTTCCATTATTGGCGGAATATCGCATCGTTTGGCGAGATTGGTCGACGGAATTTTACACATGTACCTTTGCTTCTTTTTAGTTGTCTAAATTAATGTTATCAACAGTTTACACCTTATTTTGTTCATTAAGTGGGTAGGTTGATCTAGTATATTAAATGGAAAAAAGCGTTCTTACCTTCAAAATTATGTAAATTACAAGTGTATCCTAACAAAATTTCCAAAATCGCAATTAACAATGTACAACAGCCATGTTGAACTGACCTGAAAAGGAAAAACGTGGCTGCGACTGTATCAGCCATTCAGAAAAAGTCGGGTATATGTCACCTCTCTATATAGGCTCTCTGATTCTTGTTTTAATTATGGCAGAAATATTGATAATGAAATCGTTCTTTTATTGGTATGTTTATGTTCCTGCTTGTAACGGCGGCTAGAGAAACGATCACCACGCCAGCGTGGGAAAATGAAAAGTCTTGTTGACTCAGGTGTCGAGAGGAAAAGCCCACACTCCATAACGACCACCCGAAAATATCTTAATGATTTCTTAACGACAGCCAGCCAGCAGGGGTCGGAAATCGCTGTGGTTTCAAAACAAAGGGCAGGCGCCTTTCTGTCGCTCTCTTCGACATTTCGAGACCAAGAAGATTGATATAAATGATGATGAGTTTCCGACAGGGTTTGATGGACCCTGTACTGACTTGCTCAAAATTTTAATTACCATCACAAGGAATACTCCCTTTTTGGTTTAAACCATTTTAATGAACTCACAGACACAGTACAAACACGATACACAACATAAATAGAAAAGGTAGTATATATCAAAATCCACACATCTCAGTCTCGATCACTCTCAAAAAAAAAAAAAACAACCCACACGTCTCTCGCCACACTCGTTCTTAACTCTTTCCTTTCTCAAAGTCCTTCTGGGCATGCGCAAGAGCGCCATCTATCTTAGTCTGAAGTCTTTACAGACTTATAAACTCCTCCCCACAAGGAGGAAACTTTTCTCGAAGAATGAGGGAAAAGTTTTGATGACTCCACTGCCTGAAAAAGTCTCCAGATAGGTGCAGTCATTGGAAAAGTTCAAGAGTTCAAGTACACAAAATACACTGCACATGTACCAGATTATAGCAATCAGTGCCTTGAACTCAAAAATATTATAAAAAAAATTATATACTTATTAAAAATTTAGGAAAACAATTTACACTAATGATAAGAAAAATTTAAAATTTTCACACATAATACAAATATCAAAATAAACAATAAACTTACTAATATAAAATAAAAGGATATGAGGTTTATGGGATGCGACTTAATGAATCAGCATTTTGATGCTGTTTCCCCCTCTTATGGACAACCTCATAATTGAATGGCTGCAGGATCAAAGCCCAACGTAAAAGTCTAGGGTTGGTTCCCGTATTTTTGTCCAGCCAAACAAGGGGATTATGGTCCGTCTGGATGATGAACTTCTGGTGTCCATCCAAATAACATCGCAGCTTTTGGATGGCGAACACGATAGCTGCGCACTCTCTCTCGATGGTACTGTACTTTTGTTCTGCATTTGAGAACTTCCGACTCAAGTACATGACAGGATGTTCCTCACCAATGTCATTAATTTGGGACAAAACGATGCCAATCCCAAGATTTGACGCGTCACATTGGACGAGAAACTGTCTCGAGAAATCTGGACTGTACAACACCGGATTCTCCGACAACCGTTTCTTTAAATTGTCAAACGCCTCTTGACAAGCATCAGTCCATATGACAGCAGCACGACGATTTTTTCCTTTCAGCAGATCTGTAATTGGTGCTGAGAGGACTGAAAAGTCAGGAATGTATTTTCGATAATACCCCGCAAGTCCTAAGAAAGATCGGATCTGCGTCTTAGTCGCAGGGGTCGGAAAGTCCTTTACAGTTTGGATCTTCAATTCTCCAGGTGTTCTCTGGCCCTGACCAACCAAGTGCCCAAGATACTTTACGTACGCACGAGCAAACTGGCACTTAGAAGGCTTGATGTGCAGATGAGCTGCATTCATCTTTTCTAAGACGGTTTTCAAATGTTGTAAATGATCTTCCCAACTTAGGGAATAGATGGCTACATCATCCAAGTAAGGGCATGCAAATTCTCCACAGTCTTTCAACAGTTCGGCCATCAAACGACTAAAGTCATAAGGGGCATTTTTCAAACCGAATGGCAATCTCAACGGTCGAAATGTCCCAAAACTGGTTACAAAAGCTGAATATCTTTGGGCTCGTTTACTCAGAGGTATTTGCCAATAACCTCGGGTCAAATCTAGAACGGTGATATACTTGGCAGCTGACACTTTTTCAACAAGCTGCTCAATGTTTGGCAGAGGAAAGTACTGGGTTCTAGTGACCTTGTTGAGTCTTCGATAGTCGATGCACGGTCTTGCATCCTTTCCTGGTACTTCTACCAGAATAAGAGGAGAAGTAAAATCAGATTCTCCTGGCTCAATGACTTTGAGCGACAGCATCTTCTCCACTTCCATCTTCAAAATTTCTGTTTGGCGTGGAGACATCTTGTAAGGTTTGGCACAGATGGGCCTCTCAGATTCAAGCTCAATGTCATGTTCAGTAAGATCAGTACACCCCGGCTGGTTTGAGAATGAGCTAGAGTATTTTGATAGCAACTCTCTCAGCTGCTCCTTCTGATCTTCTGACAAGCGACCATTTTGTTCTATGTCTTGCCAAATTTGTGTCATTTCCGAGACTTCAGGCTTCTGCTCGAGACTTGGAATGTCCTCCTCGTTGTCACAGTTCCTAATCTCTTTTAGACAGATTAAATTCACATTTTCGGGTCTCTGGAAATATGGCTTGAGCATGTTCACATGGTACACATGGGATTTGTCTTTTTCTGGAAACTGCACAATGTAGTTGGTTTCGGAAAGCTGTTTAACGACTTTCCCTGGGCCGATCCAATGAACTGCCATTTTGTTAGGCCTAGATGTAGCGACAACCAGCACAAGGTCGCCTTCACAAAATTTACGCTTCACAGCCTTGCGATCATACCATAGTTTTTGTTTGTCTTTGGCGTTCTCCATGTTTTGGACGGCTAATTCTTGACACCTTTTCATGCGGTTTAGTAGCTTGAAGACATATGATACTACGCTAGTCTTCTCTACCTCGCTTTCCGTCAAGTTCTCGTACAGTAGAGTCATGGGAGTCCTCAAATTCTGTCCATGAACCAGCTCAGCTGGAGTATATCCAGTACTGTCATGAGTAACAACTCGTAGAGCAAACAGGGCATGAGGCAAGATTTTCTCCCAATCAGGTCCTGACTCCAGACACAGGACTCGAAGAATTCTCTTCAAAGTTCTATGTAGTCTCTCCACAGGATTGCTCTGGGGATGATGTACGGAACTTCGCACTACTTTAACTCCAAATTTCTCCAGGAACTCCGTTGTGAGTGCACTTGTAAACGACGTTCCTTGATCGCTTTGCAGCTCCCTCGGGAAACCCATCCGACTAAAGATTTGCAGGAAACTATCGACCACGGTTGAAGAACTAAGATTTGGGACAGGAACTGCATCGGGATATTTGGAAGACATGCAAATTGCAGTGATGAGATACCGGTTTCCAGATGGTGTAGTAGGTAAAGGACCACAAGCATCCACATTAATCTTTGTGAAGATCTCCGAGATGACAGGAACGATCTTCATGGGTGCCTTCTTCTTATCCCGAGGTTTCCCGACTCGCTGACATTGGTCACAAGATCTGACAAATTCTTCAACATCTTTGTAACAATTCGGCCAAAAAAAAAGTTTTAAAAAGAGCATCTTTAGTCTTGGTCACTCCTAAGTGAGCCGCTGTTCCTTCATGAGACAGTTTCTTTAATTGGTCCCGAAACTTCTCTGGAACAATCAGCAGTTTTCTCTGCGTACCATCCTTGTCACTTTTCAGATAGAACAGCATTTGATTAACGATTGCATACTTGGTTTCCTTTGCTAACTCCTCAGCTTCTAGGAAAAGTGGTTTCAACTCTTTACTCTTACGCTGCTCTTCGACAAAATCATTCCGTGAGGCTTTAATCAGATCTGGAAGTGAGGCTTCTTCCGCCATAGGCAATACCTCTCCGTCTTCCTCTGTTAACACGGTACTGTCATTCTCTTCTCCAGGACTCGACTCAACTGGATACTCTTCAACTTCGGCTGTCAAAAGACTTTTCTGAGCTCTCGTCTGAACTGCATTAATAACTTGGATCTCCAGCTCCTTATCTTTTTTCATACTCTCGATCAGAGCAACGGTTTTGTTACTTAGTAGGTAATGCTCTTGATCCAGAAAACTGTTTCTTACAGCAGCCTTCGTAAGGACATGTCCCAATTCGCAGTTCAAATCAACTTCTGCAATGGGCAAGCAGACCGGGCTGTCTACTAATGGAGAAGCGAGCCACACATGCTCACCTGTGTACATATGTGGTTTGATAAATTTTCTGGGAATAAGATCGATGCTGGCACCAGTATCTCTCAAGATAGACATTTGGGCTCCATTTACTGTCCCAGCACTAGTATAAGGAGACATCAACTCAGGCACGTGTCTTCCAAAGACTTCATTGGCAGCTACTACTTCAGATCTCTTGAGCTTCGGGCATTGGGGTCTCAGATGTGATAACGAACCGCATTCATAGCATCGGAGCTGTCTTCTCTTTTTAAACTCTCTTTCACGGTTTTCGTTGCTTGCGGGTTCGGTTTTGACCGGATGTTTGTTCTTGTCATCCTTGAATGGTACTTTGGGTCTACTTCCACTAAAATGTCCCTTTGAACCTTGATAGCCATACTTCTTTGGAAATTCCTTCTTCCTGAAACTCTGCCTGATGGTTTCGTACTCCTCGATCACTTCTGCCAATTCAAAAGGTGTCTTCAACTTCATCCATTTGTCAAGAAAATGTTCCTTGATTTGATCTGGTACACGATACTTCAATTGCTCGGCAACGATTAAATCTTTTAGTTGCTGAAAGGTTTCAATTTCCAATTCAGCAAGCCATTCAGTGAAGTAGCTGTACAGTTCATGAGCATAATTTCTCCATGTTTTCTCTGCTGTTTTCTGATGTCTATAGAAACACTGTTTCAATTTTTCAGCGTTCATTTTGTATCGTTTCAGAATGAGATCTTTCACAACATCATAATTGTTGGCCACTTCAGGAGGTTCTCGGGCAAGCATGTTAGATAACTCGGCTGGCAAAACGGCCAGCAAATAAGCCACCCAGTCCTCCTTCGGCACTCGAGCCATCTCTGCTTTCCTCTCGAAATTGATCAAATACAATCCCATTTCATCCCCTTTTTCGTCAAATTTGGGAGTGATTTGGGTAAGTTGGATTTTTCTGTTTCTATCCGCCCCATTTTCAGATTCCTCTTCAGACCGGCGAAATTCCTTCTGAGCCATTTCTAGTTTTTTAATTTCGAGTTCATGTTGTCTGACCCTTTCCCGCTCTTGTCGTTCTTCTTCTTGCCTAGCTAATTCTTCCTCTTCCAGTCTATCTTTTATGACTCGTTCCATGATTATCGTTACCTCCTCCCGATCGAAATTTGGGCTTTTTAAAATTATTTGTTTAATATCCGCCACCTTGCATGAAGCTGGTACCTTCTCACCAATTTCTTCCGCAACAGCAATTAAGTCCTGCTTTCTACCAATTGCAAGAAATGCCATGATTAAGGGCCAGGGGAAACACTATCAAAAACCTCTATTAAGGTATTAAATTCCAACAGAATTCACAAGACTTTATCAAAGAATTAAATTCGCTAATTCTACGTTACAACTTTCTTACCGAACAACCAAAAATCAATAGAAATAATTTTCGAACACATAAACAAATTAAAATTTTCATTCATTAAAACAATATCTTTTTTTAAAGATGTTTTCAAATTGAGAAGAAAATAAACAGTTAAAGAAAAGTTCAACTAAAGAACAGCTGTTTTGAAAATAATACTACAATTAAAATACAATTCAGAATATAAACTCAACTTTCCTGTCTAATCAAGAAAAGGTATTTTCAGTTCAAAAGAATTCCCTTTTCTCTATGAACAATTGATTCACACTCAGAAGCATAAATGCACACACAAAAATATAAAACAGAATATCATTCTTTTCCTTTTCTTTTTTTTCGTCAACAAACACAGGAAGTGAATAATTCAAATCCACACTTTCAGATTATTTTTTTTCGAGTTCTTTTTCTGAACACAAAATGGTCTCACATTTGCCAAATTAGTTACACAAAGCAATTTCAAATTACTAACAAAAATTTCCTTAAGTACACAAGTTAGACATTCAAAATTCCGCAAAATAAATAAACAATTCTAAGGGGTTTCTTAGTCATTTAAATGAGCAACAAATGAAAATGACAATTTCAAAACACTCCAAAACTCTTTTAAATGAATTTCCGATTCATTCAGAAATATAACAAAATATTTTCCAAAGCAAAATAACCCAAGACGCACTAAATATTGAAAATTCTAGGCATTTGGTGCTGTTGACAACACTCATCAAAAAGAATTATACTTGTAATTCAAACTATATACTTCTACACCAAATTTTTAATTCTATTTTGAATCATACAACAGAATCAAATCAAATTTTAACAACACTTCAATTGTCATCAGATAGCATCATACAAAAGAACACAAAACAAACTAGGCTATCTCAATTTAAAATTTTAAAATAATTCTCTTTTCTCAGAAAACAAAACTCAAACTGACCATTTGAATAGTTCTAATTCTAACCATTCAGAACAGAAAATTCTTTTTTTATATACCACATGAGTGTCCTAAATTTTCTTTTTTTTTTCTTTTTTTACAATCAAACAAAATTTTAACTATATCAGTCTAGCTAAAATAAGAATAGTTTTGCAAATCAACAGAATAAATTTGCCTTTCAAAATCAGACAAAATTTTAACTATATCAACCTAGTTAAAATAAGAACACTTTTTCAAAATTACCACTCAATTTTACCAAACAAAATTTTAACTATATCAGCCTAGTTAAAATAAGAACACTTGCAAAATTGCAACTACCTTTCACCAAACAAAATTTTAACTATATCAGCCTAGTTAAAATAAGAACACTTTTTCAAAATTATCACTCCTTTTACCAAACAAAATTTTAACTATATCAGCCTAGTTAAAATAAGAGAGCATTTTTGCATATTACAACTGCCTTTTACAAAACCAAAACTGCATGAAACCAAAACAACGATTCTTCAATGAACCAAAACTCAACATGCAAAACTTTACAAATTACAATTAAAAAGGCACTGTTGCTAATGAAATCTGGTACTCACCCAATAATTTGCACTGGAGATATCAGCAATACCAGGATCGTATCCAAACGGCTGCCACCATTTCTTCGTAGTCTGTACTGACTTGCTCAAAATTTTAATTACCATCACAAGGAATACTCCCTTTTTGGTTTAAACCATTTTAATGAACTCACAGACACAGTACAAACACGATACACAACATAAATAGAAAAGGTAGTATATATCAAAATCCACACATCTCAGTCTCGATCACTCTCCAAAAAAAAAAAAAAACAACCCACACGTCTCTCGCCACACTCGTTCTTAACTCTTTCCTTTCTCAAAGTCCTTCTGGGCATGCGCAAGAGCGCCATCTATCTTAGTCTGAAGTCTTTACAACCCTTTCAAGTCCGCCGAAGTCTGTCGTAAAAGTTGAGGGGAAAGACCAACGTGAGACAGCCAATCAAGAACGTGAGAAATCTTCAACACCCAATCCAGCACCGACTAAAAGGCGGACCAGAAACGGAAAGGAGGAGTCGATAAGCACCCAACATATAGAGTTTTTGGAGATATCATCAGAGAGAGAGATCACGAGAGGAGAGACGAGAGGAGAGACGGAGACAGAGGATCAGAGAGCTTGGAGAGAAGCGGTCAACAGAGACCGTTTTTGGAGCTTGGTGAATATCCGTTCACTGTTGTGCATTTATCCCACCTTGGGATCCGATACTCGCCGGAGTATTTTAGTGAGAAAGGCTCGACCGTAGCCGTAAAGGATAACCCTCCTAGAGATCCGTGTAACTGTTCATACTAGTAGTGATCCTGTCCAGTAAGACTGAGATTTCCTGCCTTGGAACTCTGTACTCACTCGAGTAATTTTGTGTTAAGAATAGGCTCACCCGTAGCCGTGCGTTAGACTTCCCCGAGCGAAATTGTGAGGCTCGCCAGCAGCCCTAAGCGCCTCGATAGAACTTTGGACCTTCCAAGGAACTAATATTAATGAACTTTACATTCATTTTCCGACTTTTTGTACAAATTGTAAAATAAACCAATTTAGTCCAGAATCGGATATTTTCAATGGTAACTAGTCTAGCTACCCTTGAATCAAGACGTTACATGCTTGTTCCCTTTTCTGGATGAACAACGTAAGTTCGGTTACGACGCCTGAGACGACGGTACACCAACCATATAACAACACGTTTGGGATTCATTTTCTATACAACTTGAGATGAGTAGTCACGAGTTTTTAACAAACGATTGCGCTTACTACACAGAAAAAACGTGGTATGCGCAAGCAACGCACACGATGAAATATCGTACAATGTTTTTTCGTACGATCGAAAATCGATGTGTGTGCATCAAGCGATATGGGGGTAACGCTTGTTGCACACACATCAATTTTCGATCGTACGGAAAAACACCGTACGATATTTTATCGTGTGCGTATTTTATGTGCTTTCACACACCACGAGTTTTTTCTGTGTAGTCGCAGTCGTTTGTTAAAAGCTCGTGACTACTCATCTCAAGTTGTATGGAAAATGAATCCCAAACGTGTTGCTGTGTGGTTGGTGTACCGTCTTCTCAGGCGTCGTAACCAAACTTACGGGGTTCATATAAATAACCAGAAAAAGAAACAGAGCAGGAACATTCCACGCACTTGCACAAGAACTTCGAGATGAAAAGAACAAGTTCTTCAACTATTTTCCTCTGTCAATATCATCCTTCGATGAACTGCCTGAACGACTTGAAAGTGAAATCCAACATACGAATGCGAAAATGAGAAATAGTATTCCATCAGAAGAAAGGCTTGCTGTGAAATATGTGAAAAGTCACCGGATTCGTTTCTTTCCTTGTCCTCCATATCTTCAAAATCCTTATTTAGTTCACAGCAGACATGCATTTCTGGTAGCATTCTTTCCATGCATTTCTGGTAGCATTCTTTCCATGCATTTCTGGTAGCATTCTTTCCAGGCATTTCTGGTGGCATTTCTATATTTGTACATTTCTAATGTTTTGTCCCATAGCACTGGTCTTATTTGTTCCAATGAAACAAAGATTTCATTATCAATTAAAACAATTAATTAAAACAAAAATAACACTACCTATAACAAACTAAACTACGTATAACAAACTAAACTACCGTATAACAAACTAAACTACCGTATAACAAATTGAAATTACTATAAGTAATTGTTGACATAAAATGGAACACACAGGAAGTCAACTGAAGACAGGTTGTCGTACGAATATAATCGTGCAATATAATCGTACAAGCGTGCAATGGTTCACGTACGCCAATGAATTCACGGAAACGTTGTAGTGAAGTGGACGATAGCAAAACGACGATCGTGCCGTGGCGTGTGTAGATCGAACCTTATGCAAGCTCCCATGCTCTTCGTTCCACTAAAAGAATTTGATGGTACGATATTTTTCCGTACGATGGAAATCGATGAGTGTGCAACTACCGTTAGGCTCCCGCCTGCACGACGATTTGGTTGGACGGAGTTTCGAACTCGTGACTCTGGGGTTGCTTTTTCCGTACTCTTCCACCTGGGCTACAGCGGCCCTGACAGAGAGGAAGTTTCCAATTATGAGTCCTAAGGAGGGGGTAGGAAGAGCCTGCGAAATCAAGGACTCCGCTTACATGTTGCACCTGCTTCCGTTGATGGTCATAAGATATAAAGGTTTCGATTCGTCAGCAAAACATTTTTTATTCCGTTCATTGGCTTAGAGAGATTTGTTCATTTCAGCAGCGCGTGTTTTAGAAGGAATGGCGTGAAGTTTTTTGGCCTTGAAAGCGGACGCAACTTGCCAAGGAACAGGCGCGTGGTAGAGACGTGTCGAAAAAGGTGCTCCATTCAGTAGGTTTTCTTTTCTTTTACAGGCACATGCTCAGAAAATAATTTTGCAGGGTGCCCAATCTGGTTTTCTATTCAAAAGACCGTGGTACGGGATGAACAACTGCTAATTCTTCAAGTGCTTATAGCTAATATACATGAAATGATACCTAAAACTAACCCCCAAGTACAATTCTCACTACAGATAAGTCCCTTAACGTTCCCCTTTTCTCTCAGTCTTTGTCTCCCTGTCCAAGTGGTCAATATATCTTGCCACCCCCTTTCACCTTTGAACTCAAGCCGCCTGACTAAACCTTGACTTTCCACGGATCCTCTTCCTTTGAAATCGCCTGTGTAAGATCAAATTACTCCTTCGTTAGGACACCTACTTTCTACCAATGGACTTTCTTGATAGATCCCCTGGTCCAATAATCTTTCTCTTAATCCTTATCCCTCTAGTGAGTTCATTTTAAGCTATTCATTCTTTTCATGTGAGCCCCTTGTGGTAAGATGCTCTCAGAGCCATTCCAAACTCCCAACGACCTCCACGTATTAGAATGTTACTACTTGTCTGTTGAAGTACTAAAATACTGCTATGGAATTTTCTGCCTCTCCATTTAATGAACCAACATTACACTCAGTACCAATATATCAGTGGGTGCGAGCGAAGTTTCGATGGACGACAGCGATTTAATAAAAGACGATCTTATTGAAATACGAGCCAAAGCGCGTATTCAAATGAAATTTGAAAAACTGAAGTTAGAACAATTCTGGTGCACACAGAACCTTATCCACAGCTGGCAAAAGCAGCATTGCAGACACTTTTACCATTTGCCACCATCTACCTGTGTGAAATAGGATTTTCATCACTTTTGCACATAAAAACAACAGCCAGAAATTGCTTAAATGCAAGTGATGATGGCTCTCAAAAAAAAGAGCCTCGCTTCAAAAGTATTATGAATGAATAACAACAACATAGCCATTAAAAATTGAGATATTGTTTGTGTGTATATGTTTACTTTTAAATAAATAATCTTACAATATATGGAAGTAATTTCCTAAATAAAGAAATAGAAACACATATTTCAAGGCCGTGCGAAAACTTATTGTTAGATTCAAGGGGGTGCCGATCACTAAAAAGGTTAAGAACCACAGCAATAGATGATTTTTCTCCCCGGTTGCCTTATACCACTCTTGTCACGACTGCAGGCTTATAATTTCTGTTATGATATACATAGCTAGGCAGGGCTGCCATAGGCGATAATTTGCCACTACTTTTCATCCTTGGCGACAAGAGATATCTTTTTAAGCAAAATCGTCTCAAAAGCACCAACATATTTTCACAATTTTTGCGACTTTTTTTGAAAATTCACCGAAGGTCATTGAAAATTTAGTTAGAAAATTTAGCGGACGGTAAAATATTTTTTGGATTTTTAAAGGAGAAAATTTTTCAGGTGACATCAATTTCAAAGTTTTGGCGTCAAGATGTGGCAACCATAAAAGAAAAACACCGGAATCTGGTTGCTAGATTGTCGCGAATAGCTTAAGAAACTAGTTTATTAATTTTAAAATTTAAATTTCTTGGTCTTCTCAACGTCTATTTCATCAACGTCTATTCTGAATACGATAATTCATGCTACTATTTCACAAGTGCTTTGGTTGTGGAAGCCCGGCGAATTCTAAATTAACATTTAATTTGCAAATATATTTGACTATTTTAGGATTTGTTCACGATTTTCCTACTGATGAGTTAAATAAAACTTCGACTTTTTTTCCGGGTGGTCCTTGGAACATTGTACTTTTGAATAGTTTTTCTTTTCTCACACGTTGGCTTAACACACAAATGATTGGATACGTTATTAATCTTTGTTCAAAATGTAGCTATCAAACTAACATTAGAAATAAATAATCTCCGATGATTAACACAAGTATAAACACGGATAACCTATTAACCAGCATTTCTGCCTCCGTGTTTACAGAACGAATGCGGTACAAATTGTTCCTTTTTAAATATCCCCCATACCCGGCCAATCGAACATTAGCCATTATGCCAATACAAACACAGTTGGATGGTTTCATTGAGTTCTATGACCATATTTGGCTGCACTGTGCCAAACACGAGATAGACAACTTCAGGTGATGGACAAACACACACAACGAAAGTTTTACTGACACAGGAGAAAGAAATACACCCAGGGAGGAATCGAACCTGTGCCGCCTTCAACCCGCAGGTTGCTAGCGCAGTGACAGAGAACCCACTGAGTTACAACTACAAGGTATTCTATGAAATAACTGAATTATACACTTTAACGGTAACATGTATACTAAAAATCCAGAAAATCGATACTTTTTTATTAATTCAAAATATTGTCCAGCTTCTTAGCTTTCAAACGAAGCCAAGATCTTGTAAATAATCGAGATACAGTAGAACCTCATTATAACGTATGTCGCTTATAACGGACAGTTAAAAAAATTGTAATATGTAATAATAAAGGATGCTTATTTTTATCTGACGAGTTTTACATTTCCAAGCAAGCGATTAAACATCGATCGTTGTGTTGTTTTGCGTAAACATGGATGCGCTGCATGACTCATATCGCTCGCCAGCCAGACGGCCAAGCGAGTCATTGTCTGAAATTCCACGAATTGCCGCTCGACGCCAGCACCTGCAACCGGTTCTGTTTTGTTCAGTATTCGTCAGTTATTGCTCGCGCGCGGACATTTATCAGTTTTTATTAACTAACCTTTGAATCATGTCGTTAAGTAAGCCTAGTGTAGAAGAAAAATGTGTGCCTAGTGTGAGACTATCGCGATACTCTGCAGAGAGGAATCGGTTTCGTTCGATGATGTGGCTTGAAGCAGACGACCCTGGCTTCCAGATTTTGACTGAAGAAGAAATTGTCGCCAGTGTAACTGAAGAAGCAGAATCTTCGGAGACGAGGTAGGAAACACTACTCAACCTACAATTAAGGCGAGCGAAGTGAAAGACCATTTAAATTTTGTTATTCAATATGCTTAACAATAGGCAAATGAAAACGTGTTTGCATATTATGAACACTTAAAGGCACCTCCGTCAATTATCAACTGAAGAAATAAGCAGCAAACAAACCCAGCAGAAAATAAATTATTTTTCAAACCAATGAATGTAAGCAATCACCATGAACCAGGACCTTCTTGTTCTAAAGATTAATGTAGTGTTTACGTACACATCTTTTTCAATTCAACCTATGTTGAAGACTGTATTTATTTGATATATAATAAACACTATTTATAGCTAACTATTGTACTTTCATTGATGTACACCTTGTTGGATTACACCCGTATAAGAATTAAAACGGTCGACCTTCAGCCCCTACTAGTCCGTTAAAATGTGGTCTTACTGTAGTTTTCTAGTTACAAGGGCTTTCGTTAGGTACTGTCAGCGTAGACAAACGTATTTCCAAAACTTTAAACTCGATTTCTGAGGATCTTCGTTTTTGCAATAGGATGCTTTGTTCAAACAGTGATAATTCAACAATGAAATTATCTATAATTATTTCTGTGTCATAATCTATACATATAAAGCAGAGTTGGCATCTGTCTGTTCTCTATACGAATCTACACCGTTTGACCAATCCACACCAAATTTGGTACACTTATTCTTTGGAACCCTACGGGTAACCTAGGTTACATATTAACCCCCGTTGTATTTGTCTTGGGTGTGCAGAGGGGTGTAACGTCTCCCGTCATCCTGGACAGAGCACTTGCTAGGGGGCGCTCTCCCCCGGTCTGGCTATGTAGATGACGTCAGAGTTAACATCTACAGGAGTCGCCTCTCAATTGGAGTTTTTTTAGAATCTAATCGCCCAGTATCATATCGTTTATATATGCCGTCTGTAAAATGCGGGATAGAATTTTCAAGCATAAGTGTAATTGCTTGAAACGTTTATGATGATATCGTATAAATATAATTTGTCAGCCTTTCATAATGATGGTGAAATTCCGAAATTCGCATTGCTGGCGCAAGGTGCTACAAATAAAAAAATATTGATAAAAAACTAACTGCAATAATACTATGTATGTCTTTTTTTAGAAAATGAACTAAAAATCGACTTTTGTATATAGTCATCTCAGTATCAGTTTTTGTAGGTTTGCCTTACCTATAGTATGTGAAAATGGATCTAAAGTAAATTGTTGATTTTTTGGATCACTTTCAATCTGTGACAAAGATCTCTAGAATGTGTTCTTATTGTTGCAACTGTTCGCAATTAGTTCTTATAGTTACGATTTTTCGCGTTAAGAATTTTTATACTAACAGTGTACCGCGCAACTTTTCTCCGTACGCATGTCAAACTATTTACTCTGTATTCATTTACCAGTTTTAATTGATATGTCTGATTAAATTATGTGTCCTTATTCCTGAGATGCTTATGGCACAGTTAATAACACACAGAAAAACATCGAATAATTAAATGCTGCTAGCCAGCATTTTCAGTTGGGTTCTTCCGGAAGCCAGAACCGGAACCTACCAAACCCATGTGACATTCTCAAAAATCGACGTTTAACCAATTAAACCCGAGCAACGCAGGGTAAATTCAGCTAATAATCTATATAATGCAGTGGATACTTTGACCTCAGTCGAAGTTAGTAATTAAGAAATTAATTTTTAGTTGATTTTTAAATGTTGAAATTCCTGAAAAAATTTTCTTCCTTTGTGAAAAAATTGTCAAAACACCTATTCTCTCTGGCAACTTGATGGAAGGTCAAAACATGAAGAATAATAATAGGAATAATTTCCGACAGGAATTTTTATCGGAACAAATTAGATTTTGAGATATCACTGTTAAGATATCACTGTTTGAGATATCACTGATAAAATATTAGCTAATGAGCATGTTAAAAAAACATGCTCATTAGCTAATATTTTATCTAAATTAGATAATTAAAGATTAGATTAATCTGAATTTTTTCACATTGAAAGGAGTTTAAGTACAAACCAATGACAGATGGTAAAAAATTGGATTTTTAAAGTCAAAATTTTAAAAGAATCGT
This sequence comes from Meta bourneti, assembly GCA_933210815.1. Classification (NCBI taxonomy): domain Eukaryota; kingdom Metazoa; phylum Arthropoda; class Arachnida; order Araneae; family Tetragnathidae; genus Meta; species Meta bourneti. Next base: position 93,225,699 of record OW119930.1, on the reverse strand, counting down.
CTAACGTATACATACACCTTTAAGTGATTTCAGGACATATTATTTTCACCTTTTTCAGGAATTAAAGAATTTTAACACTAGTTATTTTTTACCGATACCAATTAATAAAGGATTGACTAAGGGTACAAAACAAGTTCCAGCTTTGGATGCAAAAAAATTTCAACTCATTGGACACAGAATTCCACTGAATAAGTCGATAAAAATGGACTGTAGCTTTTATTTAGTTTAATTAATTGATATATACATTATTTACAACTTGAATGATAATTTTAAGCACCATAGATGGCAAGAGATGGGCAATACTCACATATCGTTACTACCACACCAAAGGCGCCAATCTGTATTTTGGCGATTTTCACCTAACTACATTTTTCGAGTCACCATTTCATGTTTAATACTACGATAAAGACACGAATCATCTCGATTCTTAGTGGAAATGCCGATTGTCACGAGAAAACGACCTTTGAGTCGTAACTCGATTTTTCCCGAATTTGAACGCGTTTTTGTAGAAACGTCAATTTTGCAGATTCGTGCCTTTGGCGTGATAGCTACGATATATATCAGCATAAGAGCTCGCATAAAGGGAGAGATGAACCAAACCACCTTCACCCTCGAATTCTTTCTAAAAAAAACTAATATAAAAAAAATCATAGAACTCCCACGCTGCGCCAAAATTGGCGCGTTATCGCTTCGAGAGGCTACAGCAGATGGGTTACCGAATATGGTTTTTGCATGCGGAAGAATCGGGATCTGAACTTGAAAACAATCGACATGATTCATGCCTTGTTATACAGAGTCCCACATATTTTATATGTGTATTACGCTGCCCAAACACCAGGTTCCAATTTGAAACGTTTTTTAAATTTCCTGTTTACAACAAACCTTCCTGTCACAAGTTAAAAATGAATCTTGAAATAACCCGTCGCAATAAATAAGAACCTTGAAAAATAAATATTACCCGATTGCAACTTCAATCCCAAAGAAAAGCAACCTAAAATTGGCAACTGGAACGTTTCGGCAAATGCTGTCAACCGACGGTTAAGCGGCTCGAGTCACTTCGACGCATGCGTGAAATCGGCGAGTCCTCTTAATTAGGACAGTTAGTCAGTAAGAACTTTTGGAATGTCAATGGAAGAAAGAAAATTACTGGATATAAAATCCCACAAACTGATTTATTGTGTGAAGAAAAGTTCTTCAATTCCGAAACGCTCAACCATGGCTTTAATAACTAGCATCAAGATCAATATTTTTCTAAAGCAAAGTACCATCTCTTCTACGCGACATTGCCAAAATAAAAAATTTCCAACGACGAGAAATAAATGCTCCACAAAAAATTGGATTGAAGTTTTGATTATTCTCAGTATTTAAAAGAGAACTATCTCATTTCCCATCCGGATATCCCTTTCCTTTTCTCCCCTCTTCAGGTCAATGCGACATCCCATTGATCGCCACTTCCAACATCCCCTCCAGTTGAATGGAATCTCCAGAGGATCTGTACAATCGGTTGCCATGACGACGCATCAGGGAGAAAGGGGAAATTTTTCTTTGAAAGGGCGTCCGGTTCCAGTTTCGGTGACAACTAGTGCAGGTGGGCGGGACTCGGGATAAGTTATCCGTTTTAATTCGCAGATTTGAATTTCATTATCATAAATTGGAAACTTTAGATTTAGTCGAGTGCAAGGCAATTTTAGGGCATTGCATTGTTTTCGGGAAGTTTTGCAAATGATACACGATGTAACTTTGCAGGTAGGTATTTTAATTAACGCCGCACTGGAGCAACACAGCGAGCTATTGGCGACAGTCCAGGATCAACCCCGAAGGGAAAGATCGAGGACAACACCACAAAATTTTGCGCAGCGGTCAGATAAAGAGGTTACACCTGACCTGGCACCCCACTTCCACACCACGCCAAAGTGAGGACTTTGAGGCCACGACAGATCTAACGTGCACCAGCCCCCTTTGTACACGACGGTGTCTGGTTGGATTCGAACTCTCAACCCTCGATTGCTAATCCGTTAGCATTCCAATCGCGGCCCACGATGCAATTTCGCATTGGTTTTTCCCTCGTATTCTTACAGATAACATTCTTTTGTTCGAACGTGAAAGTTCATTTTGTTCTTTACGACTTTCATTTGTGAAAATTATATAAACTCTTTTCCATTTAATGCCTTTAATAGAATTATTCAAATAAGAAATAGAATTAGTACATTGATTGCATAACGTCTTGATACATCAGTCCTGCATATTAACGTCGATTTCAAGATGTCTTCTAAAAACCATCGAAGCAATTTACATAAAAATTCAGAAAAAATAGTGGAATAGAAGATGAATCACAAATTTTCTTTAAGAGAATTCTAAAAACGTTCTCCCCCGTGCGGTCGAACAAGATATGTTCCAAAGTCTCTCCCTCGTTAAGGTAAATAAGGTATTTGTTGGAGTCAGCCAGGTGAAGACGATTCAAGCAGGCCTAATTTACAATGTGGTCTATTCTGGTTTTTGTAGAATTGAAAAAGATGGAGATTCATTCCAGGTTCCTCCATAAAGTTCACCAAGGGATCATTCCATGCAAATTGGCAAATCGCCGACAAATTTAGATTTTTTAGCACTACAAGTGGCTTGTTTGCGATCCTATATTTCAATACGTTATTGACTCAAATTTAAAATTTTATACATTTACATTCTTCAGAAAAGATCTGTTAGGAGATGTCAGGATATAATTTAATTGCCGTCTCTGCTGAATCTGAGAGATCGACGAAAATCGAAATTCTACCAATTTGCTTCAAATTGCCCTGGTATCTCTAGAAATGGAAAGACAATATTAAAAATTATTCTTAATAAAGAGCTTTTTATAACGAATAGCGTGGCGTAATTTAGTGTGACGGATTTCTGTTCTTTAGTAAAGAAAATATTTAAAAAGTGAAATTATGGGAAAATGCGATATTTCAATTAAAAAGAAAAGTTTTCATAGATTACAAAACATGAAACATATTTTTGTATACATTAAATAGTTTTGAGAAACAGATCTTCCAACATGCAACGTTAAGCGATTTCACAACTGTTCTTTTAAGTTGCATTTCCTTAAAGGGCCTGAAACTTCAAAAATATTTCATTTTGAGCCAAAATATTTTGGATATCGTTATGTATGCATAAACTAGAGAGCCTATATAGATAGCGAGGTGACATACATCCGCCATTTTCTGATTGGCTGATGCGGTCGGCAGCCATGTTTTTCCTTTTCAGGTCAGTTCAACATGGCGGTTGTGCGTTGCTGATTGCGATTTTGGAAGTTTTGTTTGGATACACTTGTAGTTTATATAATTTTGAATTTAAGAACGCTTTTTTTCATTTAATATAGATCAACCTATCCACTTAGTGAACAAAAAAAGGTGTAAACTATTGATACCATTAATTTAGACAACTAAAAAGAAGCAAAGGTACATGTGTAAAATTCCGTCGACCCTTCTCGCCAAACCAGAAAAATGTCGCCAAACGATGCGATATTCCGTAAATAATGGAAAGCGTATAAAATTGTTTTGCTAGTATTGCTCGAAAAATAATTTTTTTCCGAAACGTTATATTTAAAATTCTAATTTTGTTTAAACTGATTTTTTTTATTTCTTTCCACACTATAAATAATTTATGAATATTTGAATGATGAAAAATGGATATTTTAAATACTTAATTATTTACCTTACTTTCAAAATACACAGTACATTAAGCCTACTTTTTTTTTATTAAGTTGCCATTCAAATATACTGTATTCTCGTCTTAAAAATAAACAAAAATTATTTTAGATCAATATTCACGTTTTATTTCACAACATAACCGTTTTTTATGACTGTCCCAATTCTCCGGATTTTTGCATATTCGGATTACGTCCAGCACTCAGTCGTGATAATTGGAGTTTTACTGTATTTCTATTAAGGATTTAAAGCTCTTTTATCTTACGAAAAAAATATTTTATATAAATAATTTATTCGGAAAATTACAGGGCAAAATACGTTGCCCCGAAATGGAATAACATGAAAGTGTTTCTAATTCAAATCTAACTCAATGTACTAAATTTAAAAAAGGCTTTTTTATTCAGAGCCCCCAAGCACACATCAGATTAAGTCCTGTATATTGCTGGTTTATAAACTGGTCTGGTCTAAATGAGCAGCTCTTATACCATAAGAAATTCCAATTTATCAATATTTGAAACTCAACGCCAAACTGTCGCCAAACCCGAAGTCTTCATGTCAACATAACCTGATTAGCAACCCTAGTAAAACCGTCCATTTGCATAGCGTCCACGTTGGCACAGCAGTAGTATATGGGGCGGTATAGCGCCGGAAGTGACGTCACACCACGTGACCGGAAGTGGGCATGTCGCGATGACGTCATCGGAAGTGACGTCATACCACGTGATCGGGAGTGGGTGTGTCATCATGACCGGAAGTGACGTACCGGAAGTGGAGTTTAGTTGTTTTCCTTTTTACCGTGTAGGAGTTGGGTTGAGTTATTTTCCTCCTGCTGGGAGTTGAGTTGTTTTTACTTTTCAGGGAATGGCAACATGCAAAACTGAATGACGTCATACCCTGTGACCGGAAGTGACGTATCGGAAGTGGAGTTTAGTTGTTTTCCTTTTTTTTCCCCGTGCAGGAGTTCAGGTGTTTGGTGTACTGCTTATTTTTATTCTTTTTTCGTGATGGTTACAAAGTTTAGTGTTAAAGAAGTGGCAACGATGTGAGTGATAAGAATGCATGCTTGTCCAAGAGGACGTCAAAGTTTAGTTTGAAAAGAGTGGCAACGATTTTGAGTGAAAAGAATGCATGTTAGATCTTGTCCAAGGATACGTCAGCGTTTTGAACAATGCAAGCTCCTCCCTTTTGCTTCGGAGAATTTGGCGGAAGCATGTCAGATCACGTCCACAATGACGTAATTATACAAATACCCTACATGTATTGTATATGAAACAGGTACAGCCATCTAGTGGTGAAAATAAGAGTAGAAAAAAGCATCTAAATGATATTTTTAGGTAAACATTGGGTCTTCAAAAAAAAAAAAAACCGAAAAAAGTCCAGGGTTCGATCTCATGACAAAAAGTATCCATAGCCCACTGATTTAACGCACGTTAACCATTGAGCTACGAATACCCGTCCAAGAACCTTTAAAAATAGTACCGAACGAAAAAATATTTTAAAAAAAAGATGGTATAAAGTTGTAGAAACAATGAAATGTAAATTGATTTGTTTTGTAATCAAGTGATATATAGTTACGGTTTGTAAGACAAAAAATCCTAAATCAGATGTTACTTACAAAGATAAAAAAAGACTTCTTCGATAAGAAAAAAAAGTCTGATTTCATAAATTCCTTAATGATAGTCACAACTTGAATGTTAAATCATCTATCCCAAACGTTTCATTATGCTACGCAATGGCCGAACACCAAATAGTCATTTGAAGGAATTCGTCCTCCGTGGGAATGTTAGCAAGGAAGCAGAACTGAAAGGCGAAACCCCAGTGTCCTGAGGGGTGAGAAAGGAAAGGAATGCCCTCTCCTTCCAGGTTAACAAAGCCCCTATCCCCCCCCCGAGTAATCGGGGAGACCGCGCGAAGTTACGTTCCCTCACTCCTCAGTTTACAAAAGAACCAGGAAAAGAATGTGCAAACTAATGGTCATTGTCGGCACTTAAGAATGACTTCACAGTTCAGACGCAATCTTATGCAATTGACTCTGACAGTGACAGCTATACGATGCAACATTACCTAACGCTTACAAAAGCCCTTTGAAAAGTATTTTGAGAGTGCCCACTGGTCATTCGTACCAGTGAAAAGCGTTCTGTTTACGCACAATGGAGTTAGAGGGAACACTGCTCTCTGGGCTATGTGAATAGGATGATTGGATTGTTCTGAAGTTGAGGATTCAAAGCTTAAAGGGACAACACTTCTTGTGAGGCTGTCTTGAATGGGCAAATGACCTAAATTGGATCGTTACTTTTCGGATCATAGTGATGGCTCTTGTAGTTGAAGTCTCCAAACAAGTAGACGAACTGTCTGCTCTATTGTACAGGGGCTAACCATGAATAGGTCCAACTAATGGTAGAAACGGAGAAATTCAGCTATTATCTAAGAGGCAATATATTTTCAAGTGTTACATCACTTTAGGGAACAGAAATGTTCTGGAAGCGTTTAACCTTCGAGAATTTAAAATTCGGTTGTGATAGGGAGAGGGGGTATAAACTGACGTCATTTTATGCATCACCCTATTGGCTAAGCGTATCGTTTAGTACGATCGTTGATTTCTGTTGGTCAGGGTTTTGTCTCGACTCTTATCGTTGGTTGCGATTCGTCCTCACAATTTTTTTTAAAGGTCAGATTTTACGTAGCTTCACTGATTTCTCCAAGCTCTATCTTCTGTTGCATTGCTGTCTTGGTCTGTCTACAAGCGTTATGGATTTGAATAAGGCAAGTGTTGATTTCTACATATGTTCATTTTCCTATTGAAACCTTTATTGTATCGGTCGTTTAGTTTAAGTAATATTAAAGCCTATTTTTAATTCATGTATCTGTTTATCGAATAAATAATTAGAAGTGAATGTTTATTTGGAATATTGTACTTAAATTAGAGTATCTTTTATCTTTCTGTCTGCATCATGGAATCAATCGATGAAAGAGCTGATTCCTTACTGATTAAATCATGTATTAGTAAAACTATACTAAAGGATCCTAGTTATTAATGCTTTGAGAATATCTATTTTATAGCAAACATGTGTGTATGGAATAATATCTTACTTCGAGTTGTTAATTATATATATGTATAGCATTTAGATGATACTACATTTTCTGCAAACCCTTGGCCATATTCGGATGATGTCAACCAAGCTATGGAAGATTTGTCTCTTGTGCACGAAGAAATGTTTTCTTCTAATGCCTGTTTTACTTCTCAAATAGGAGAAGGACATCAGGTTAGTTATTTTAAGTTACGATTTCACTATTTTTCTATAAGACCTGTGTTAAACTATTTATACTGATGTTGATTAATTATTTTACTACTGAAATTTTAAGTTTAAATACACACAAAATTTTATTTATTATACAATAGCGTAGTGTTTTAAAATGCTTAAATATACTGTTTCTTTGCACGAATAAATGTTTTTTTTCTAATACCTACATTACTTCTCAAATAAGAGGACATCTGGTTAACTATTTTAAGTTACGAGTTCACTAATTTTTCTATAAAAGATGTGTTTTAAACTGTTTGTTCAGATGCTGATTTCTTTTTTTACATTTAGATGCAATTTTATTTATTTATTATACAATAATGTAGTGTTTTAAAATGTTTAAACATAGCGATTTCTTATTTTTACTGTTGAAAGGTTATTTGATACAATCTTATGTGTTTTTTAACTGATCATTCATTCGTAACTTTTTTTCATGCCAGAAACGCAAGCGTACTGATGATGCACAACCGAATACCTCTGCCTATTTTGACAGAATGGAAAGGAATGGTGTTGAGGAACCAACACAAGGGGCTTCGACTAATAGAGTAAGGATTAGATCATTTATGTTTATTGTAAGTAAGTTTCAAATCGTACATTTTGTTTAGTAGTCTTTTTTATTCACAGACTGACTTCAACTTTACTCTCAACGAGCGAAGAAGAAGACAGATTGTGAAATATAAAGCTGAAGAGCTCATTTACGACATTGTTGTGTCCAGTAGCGCTAGAAACGTGCTAAGTAATATTAATAACGGTTTACTACACCTTTTTGATAGAATTATTGACACAACCACTGGAAATTTAAACCCGAACGACTTAATGCGTATATGCATTTGTTCCGATGGTTTAGACAAGCCTATATCTACCCGACTGATGCCCATTTCGGAGATGACATCGGAGAAGATAGTCTCCAATATCGAGAAAGTAGTTCAGTCAGGAAAAGAGATACAGTTGGATTCCTCTCTATTAGTAAATGTTGTATCCGTACGTCAGCCGCAAGGCAGTGGATCTCCCCGCATCAAAGTGATCAATTTGGCTTTGACCACATTGAAAAAACATTCAGTTATCAGCATCACTAATAATGACTCTCTATGTTGTGCTAGAGCAATAGTTGTGGGTGTAGCCTGTGTGAACAACGATCCGAAGAAAGCTTACATAAGAGATCACAGAAAGCCCCTACAGGAAAAACTTGCTAGGGAATTGCACATTCGCTCTGGAGTGTCTGAAGGGCCCTGTGGTTTTAAAGAAATCGCCATCTTTGAGGATCATTTGAACATACAAATTCATGTTGTGGATGCTCAAAGCTTCAACAAGGTATGTGTTGAACTTATTTTAATTGTTTTGACTTTTGAGGATTTCAGTTTCCAAAAAAAAAATCTAGGCAGAAATAATTTTTTTGTGCTTTGATGTTTCCTCAGGTAGTTTACAAAGGTCGGGACAGGGAAAAGAAAATTTACCTGTGGCTTCAAGATAGCCATTACCATTTAATAACCAGCATGACTGGATTTCTAGGTGTGAGCTATTATTGTTCCTTTTGCGATGTTGGCTATAAAACCAAAATATCCCATCGTTGCAAAAATATATGCCCCACCTGCTTTTCCAATGCTTGTATATTCATCGCACCCATAATATGCCCTGATTGCCATAAAACGTGTCGATCGGAAACATGTTTTACGAAACATCAGACAGTTGCAGGGAAACAAAAATCATCCTTTTGTGATCAGATCATATTATGCAAAGATTGCTATAAAGTTTTCAAAAAAAATACCCCACACGTATGTGGAGAGGTGTATTGCAGAAACTGTGCCCGTACTTGTTCCTTAACGAACCACCACTGTTTCATGATGAAGAAACAGATCCCTCAGGTCAACCAGAAATATATATTTTTCGACTTTGAAGTTGACCAGTCTACCTCGGAACACGTCGTAAATTTTGCTGTATGCCAGTATTCAAATGGCAGTGAAAAAATATTTGAGGGCTACAATACACTTAATGAATGTGGAAAGTTTTTATTTTCGGAGCAACATAAAAATTACACTATTATAGCTCACAATATGCAGGGCTATGATGGTGTATTTTTACTTGGTTATCTTCTTGAACAAAGTGTGAAGCCACAGGTAATTATGAATGGATCAAAAATACTGTCCCTAATGGTTCCATCACTGAAGATACGGATGATTGATTCATTCAGTTTCCTACCCATGGCCCTATCAAAGCTACCAAAGACATTTGGAATCGATGAGTTGAAGAAGGGATATTTTCCTCATCTGTTTAACACTCGGTAAGGCACATTTTTATTGGTGTTATAGGAATTAATTACTAAAGAGTAAAATTTAAATTTATGCCTTTTTTTTTCGTATAGGGAAAACCAAACTTATGTTGGAAAATTACCAGACAAAGAATATTACATGCCTGATTTTATGTCGTCTGAGAGCAAAGAAAACTTTAGCAATTGGTACAGCAGCAGGCAAGCAGAACCATTTGATTTCAGGAGTGAACTGAAGGAATATTGCCGGTAAGATTCAATGAATAACTTTTTTTAGGGGGTTCAAGTATTTGAAATAGCATACAATGGAAGCAATGGATAATATAAATGACATAATGTAACTTATAATGTTTTGATTGACTATACTTTATTTTTTAGCTCAGACGTGGACATTTTAAAAAAATGCTGCCTCCTCTTTAGAGAAGAATTTGTCGACATTTCTGGCTTGGATCCGTTTCAATACATCACCATAGCCTCTGCATGTATGGGTGTTTATCAGTCTCTGCATGTAAAAGAGAATACCATAGCGGTTGTTCCAATGGGTGGATACGTCCCACGCATAAATACAAGCAGAGCATCTTTGGAATGGTTAATGCACTTGGAACACCATGAAGGTAATTTATGTTATATTTAGCTGAAGTGTATGTTTCAGAACGCAGATTTTGAGAATTGTTGATGTATAAAGAATGTTTTTCAATAAAACTAATTTTTTTTGTTTACAGAGAAGACTATACAACACTATGGAAGAGGCTATGGTGAAGTAAAGGTACGAGGTAGATATGTAGATGGATACGATCCTGAATCCCGAACTGTGTATCAGTTTAAGGGATGTTTTTATCACGGATGTCCATCATGCTTTGGCACCTCGACCATACATCCTCTAACCAATCAACCGATGTGGAGGATGTTCAAGGAGGCAGAAAATCAGGAAAAGGATCTGCAAGAGGCAGGCTACAAAGTGGTCACAACATGGGAGCATGAATTTGCAGCTCTCAAAAGGACAGACTCTGAATTAAAACAATTCACTCAACAACTCAAGGTAAGATAATTTTGTAATTTAGGCCTATTGTTACTATTTTACGAGCACATGGAATAATTAGTGGTCTCTTAAATTAAAAGTAACACTAGTATCTATTATGCTTGCAGTTTGTCCCTCGACTGAACCCCAGAGATGCATTTTATGGTGGCAGAACCGGCGTCTCTAAATTATACCATATGATATCAGAAAAAGAGAAAATTAAATACATAGATTTCACTTCCTTATACCCTTATGTAAATAAATATTGTTTATATCCCGTAGGTCACCCTGTCATAATCACTGACAACTTTAGTGACATAAAAGTCTATTTTGGTTTAGTGTCTTGTACCGTCCTCCCTCCCAAAAAATTAATCCATCCAGTATTGCCCTATAGGTCCCATAAAAAATTAATTTTTGGTCTTTGCAAATCATGTATAGACACAAGATGCAAAAGTATATGCATCCATTCAGATGAAGATCGTTCAATTACAGGAACGTGGACGACTATTGAAGTCCAGAGAGCTCTGAAAGAAGGGTATGCTCTTGTGAAGATTCACGAAGTGTACCATTTTTCAGAGCAATCCACTGGATTATTTAGTAATTATATTGATATGTTTCTTAAAATGAAACAAGAAGCCTCGGGATGGCCTCGGAACTGCAATACAGAACCAGATAGAGAACGTTATATATCGAATTACCTAATAAAAGAAAATGTTAAATTAGATCCCGAACACATTAAAAAAAATTTAGGACGCCGGGCTGTCGCTAAACTCATGCTGAACTCTTTTTGGGGAAAATTTGGACAAAACGATGACAAAACACAAACCGTCATCCTTTCGTCAGTGCCTGATTTCAATCGGTATCTAACAGATAAGACAGTGGAAGTGAGTATGACGCATTTAAGATTTTCTACTTTGAGTTTTTATACTCCAATATCGAATTTTCATTGACGAGCACTTTTCCTTACTTCTTTTCAGATACATGATATCGCTTTCCCCACCCAACACGTAGCAATTCTGCAGTACAAGCAGAAAAAGGAGTTTGTACCCACAAACACAAAAACAAATATTTTTATTGCTGCTTTCACTACTGCATACGCCCGATTGAAACTGTACGATGAATTGGCCAAATTGGGTGATAGCGTTTTATATTACGATACAGATTCTGTAATATATATATCAAACGGAAAAAATGATCCTCCTTTAGGTGATTTTCTGGGTGACTTCACCGATGAATTAAATGGTGACTATATTACAGAATTCGTATCGTTAGGTCCCAAAAATTACGCATACAAAACATCCAAAGGTAGCATTGATTGTAAAGTGAGAGGTTTTACTCTTAACCATAAAACTTCTCAACTATTAAATTTTGAAGCGATGAAAAATATATTGCATAATTCGATACAAGAACCAATCTTAACAGAAAATTTTAAAATTAAAAGAAACATTAAAAAATTAAAAATAAGTAGCATAATGGAAAAAAAGAAATATGCATTTAATTTTGATAAACGAATTGTGCTGGATAATTATTGTACTACACCTTACGGTTCAGCATAAAAAATGTTATTTGGTATTTTTTCATGTTTTTCCTAACTATATATATATAGAGAGAGAGACAGAGATGTCTATTTTATATAAATGACTATTTTACTATGTTATTTAAATGTTACATTGATCATTTACGTTTTTTCATGACGATCTCTATCAATTTTTTTTCTTGTGTGTGCGTGTGTTGTACATAAATAACTATTTTTGCTCTGTTACTTTGATCACAATTTTCCTTGACAATTATCTTGAGAATATGTTATGCTGTATTCTATTGAACTATTTAACAGTTTTAAGTATTGGGTGTTTGGACTCACCGTTTAAAATTTATATACATCCATTCTACAAATTACAAAAAAAGTCGTTTACTCGTTTATTATTTTTCATGCGCATACCCCCTATAGTAATGATCTGTCCTCATATACCTAAACTATATAAGAAAAGAACACTAGAAGATGAATTCATTAGACATGGACATCTTAAAGCTGAAACATCCTTTCACCATGATGGTGTGTGGGCCTACGGGTTGTGGTAAAACACATTTCGTGAAAAAGATCATAGACCATAGAAAAATCGATCCCTTTCCTCCAAATGTAATTTGGTGTTACGGTGTCTACCAAAGTTTATATAGTGAAATGCCTAACGTAGAATTTCATGAGGGTTTACCATCCAATTTAAGTCAACAGACAAATGCTTTAATTGTGATCGATGATTTAATGATTGAATTGGGAAATGATTCAAAATTAGCAAATTTATTTACTAAAGGTAGTCATCATAAAGATTTGAGTGTAATTTTCATTGTTCAAAATCTTTTCCATAAAGGAAGGCAGATGAGAGAAATTTCTCTCAACAGTCATTATCTGGCCATATTTAAAAATCCCAGAGATATGTCTCAAGTGTCACATTTGGGCCGTCAACTTTATCCCTCTAAAGCAAAATTTTTTCAAGAAGCATACCAGGATGCTACCTTTAAGCCCTTTAGTTACTTGTTAATTGATTTAAAATCCTCAACAGACGAGGCTATGCGTCTACGGACGGGATTATTTCCCGGCGATAAGATTTACGTCTACATGCCTCGTTAGCTAACGTATTGCTTCTAATGCTAACATTGCTATAAAAGACTGACTACAACAACTTTGCGCCATTTAAGATCAGTATGCCCCAATGCACGGAACAACAGTTGCAGCAGCTGCGCTTGATTCTGAAAAGTAAAAATAAAAGAAATATTCTGAAAAAGTGCCCAACCAGTACCATTAAATCCTTGTGTGAGTGTGCACTTAATTTATTGCACGGCAACATACCCTTATCCAAACATCAAAAACGTAAACTTGTGCCCTACAAAAGCAGTATTCGTAAATTATCAACTAAGATAGTTCCTCTTTACAAAAAGAGAAAATTGTTTACTTCGCAGAGAGGACAAGGTATCTTGAGTATTTTACTCCCAGCTGCTATTTCGGCGATCTCATCCCTCATACATGGAGCACGCTAAAAAACTTTTGCTCGTTCCTGAGGAACGGGCTAAAGCATTTGTGCAGAGTCATTTGTCGGAAATGGATGAAAAAATGCACCACATTTTACAACGAACGGATTTAAACGATAGTGATAAGGCTGCTTTATATTTGCAAATACTGCAAAACTACGTTAATTTTTCAACTACTACTCCAGACCTTAGTACGATACCTGGCCCTGAATTAGAAAGTATCCCTCCCGATTTCAAAAGTGCCGAGAATACACCTTCAAATATCGAAAACGAGGATGACAGTGTTGAAAAATCTATAGAGGTAAAAGCACCCGTCCGATACAAGATTTTTGCAAAGGACATTTTGAAACATTTGAAAACCCGAGACGACGTGATTAAATGGTTATCTACAGGAGAAATTTTGTACAAAGATAAAATTATTCCGAGGTCAAATATCGTGACCCTTATCAATAATTTTTTAAGGAACCGTAAGAAACACTCTCAGGGACAGCATGAATTCTATTCCATTTTAAAAGAAACGCATTTACCCTCTGTTTACGATGTGTATCGAAAATTGTCTGTTGCAAATGTGAGTTCAAATAGAAACATGTATGTTCAAAAACCAACAATGTATGCTAGAAAAAAGTGGATTAAAATTTGATTATTTAAATGATATTTTGTTGCTTCATTCATTTCCTTTGTGTGTATTTTGAACAATAATATTTCAATAATTTTTCTTTGTAGATGCCAGTTAAATAAACATACTAAAGTATCCTATAAAAATATGTATTCTTAATCAGTTAAAAAAAAAAGGTTGTATATAGTTACTTACGAATCTTAAAGTTGTATTTACTTGACTTACTAAATATATACATTCTAATACAACTCTAAGTGGCCATGATTAATATGGTTCTGCATTAACAGTAACTTATAATAATAATAATAGGAATTCTATAATTTAGAAAGGAAAATGTTTTAAAGTATGAAACATTTTTTAATTAAATGAATGTTGATTCGAGTCAGGTAACTAAAAGATAAAACACTATAATTTCATATGAATATTTTTTATTTTCTGAAACTCATTCTTACACCATATCGTTTTTTCACAAACTGATACATTTGAAAATCTCGACTTTTACATTCAGCTAAATTTCTGACTATAGAGCATAGTGAATTACCTTGTGCTTTCTTAACGACATAGTAAATACAGTAAGGTCCACATACATTGGATGTCAGACTTTGTAGACAAGTAGAATTCCAACGAATTTCAGGAAAATGTGAGGTAAACCAAAGGAAACGATCTCCATAAAAATCAGGAGAATGCCCATACGAATCAAAAAACTCCAAAGTTTCTTGACTTTCCACGTAGAATGCAACCCAATGTGATCCTGGATCTGTTGAAATGTCGACATTAGCCACAATAGCAGATTTTTCCCTCAAGTAGGGTATTTGGTCCGAAGGGAAAACTCCTCGGAAATAAGGTGTAGCAATGGATTCTTTTAGTAGTATCGTTCGAATCTGGTTTCCATTCATTTTTTAATCAGTTCCCGAAGTCGTACAAAACGTTTCGTGTTTTATTTATTTCAATCACGTTGTCGAACTCCGCAAAAACAATAACACACACTGTCTGTTCTAGGGCTTTACTGAATTTTAATTCTAATCGAAGATTGCTGTGCTTTATAAGATTCATATGATCTCCATTACACAGATCAGGGGATAAATCAAATGCGTACAGGACATTGCCTTGTGCATACTCTTCTCTTGAAATGTGAATACCTTGGTCGTTCCCCAATTTTTCGTTTCCTGAAAACAAGCTATGATAGGCTCTGATGAAATTGTTTTTAGTAAAATTCAACTCCATAGGATTGTGAGGTGCAGGTTGTCCATCCACATAAAGGCCAACAAAATTCAAATCGTAATGTTTAAACTCATAGGGTGACTTTGAAAGAGATCCGTGAAATGCGTCGTTGTCCACACATCCTATAATCACTCTTTTTGGCATTTGTCCCACGAAAACGTTATCTTGAACTATTGACATGCTACCCTGAGGCACTGAATACACCTTACACAAGACTCTGTTAATAGGATATTTAGCCGTGTGCCTTTCCAAGGCTTTGGCATGTCCTAATACGACTCCAGGACTTGTGCGTACTTTTCGTACAAATAAACTAATGTGATCTAGCACAACCTTGTGACCTTCGACACCCATCAAACAAAATTCGGGTTTGCTCCGTATCAATTTTATTTTTAAATCTACTAGATTCAGTAAAAGTCTTTCTTGATGAAATAAATCACTATGTATTCCACCTATCATATCAACTGTAGCACTCAGCTCAAAGAATTTTGACCGTTTTCTCAAACCATCATCCGAATCTTTATAAAACATTTCAGACGTTAACTGCGAAGTTTTGCTGTCAAAGCCATGATTCAATAGAGTTTCAATGTAAGCTCTGTAAGGATAAGTGTTACTTGAATTGGAAACCAGACGGTCGTTTAACGTAATATCTACTTGAGAAAAAAGTGAATGAAGGAACAGGTTCACAGGTCCTATTTCGGAGTCTTTAATTACGGGCAGTCCATCATTTCGCAAAATTTTTGCTTTAATGTACAGCTGAGTTTGGCTTAAATCGATGTACTCTTCTCCACTTCCGGAAATATGAAATTCTACAGGTCCTCCATCAAAAACGTTAGAGAGAGGATGAAATTCAACCCATTGTCCATTTTCAATGACTGTTTGAGTAGGGGGTAATTGAAACAGTTCAAGTTCAGTTTTCACACATTCGGGTGATCCTTTTAGAAGGAATGCCATTATGCCTCAAAAATATCGTGTCTTTTCACCTTCCGAACTTTTTTTGAAATGATTCGTTTTGGGCTCGTGCGTTTCCTTTTATGCTTTCCTCGTCCTATCATGGATTGCACTTTATCGAGAGCTCTACGAGTTAAGCTTCTTCCCGCTTCTCTTGACCTCTTCTTGGCAGATGTTTGGAAGTCTTGTCCTGATAACACATCGTTGACAACCTGTGTTCCAGTGACTAAAGCTTCTTTCCCCACAGTTTTACCCGTTTTGATTAAAAAAGGCAATGCAGCACGAAATAAACGCCTAAAAACACCTCCTAACCCATAACCTTTTTGAAAAGAGGCTCCTTGGTAGTATGAAAGTCCGGACCCTGCTTGTCGAGCATAATGCTCTTCAAAACGCCTCGTACAACAAACGTAAGGTTCCTTCATGATGTATTCTTTTTAATATCCACTCCTCAAATGACGTTTTTGATTCAATATCTGCCTATTTATAGGATCTGTCTCATTCTGAAATGTAGCACTACAATAACTTTACCTCTTTCAAAAGGTACAAGAGTACCCGAATTTAGTCTAAGTATTATTTCAATAGAGTGAAAATAGTGTCTTATAACAGGTATGTAATGTGGTCTATCGTAGTGAGCGCTCACAATATCTCCATCTTTTCCAGAAATTCTAACAACTCTAAGCAGAGGAGCTTCGACATGTCCTACCACTACAGGCTGCACGATATCACTATACACGTAAAATATTGGAAATGATGCATGCGGATCAGCAACAAATGAACTTTCAACAGTTCCTTGGACAACTTGTGGTTTGAAACCCAAGAGGTCGCATAGACCATCGACGAAAAGGATTTTTGCGTTCTTTTCAGTGTTAACTTTCACACGTTTGTTGTTAGGATTAAACTTAAAACTAACATTATTTTCGAGAGAAGGTATTGACATGGCTTTAAGAATATCTGGAATGGTTTCATAAGAACCAGGAGGTATCTTCCTAGTGGTATTCTTTCCATCACCCAAGTCAAAGCCAAAAGTATTATTGCTTTCATTTATATTGTACCAAGTATGTGGGTAAATAATTTCTGAGAGTCCCACTTCCCACTCACCATTCAGCACTACAGGAGTAGGTAATTGCGTTACGAAGTGAGAAATTTTGTTCTCTGGAAAGTAATGCAATGAGCTATCAGAGGGTAGCGTCAGGTAGAAAGACATCTTGAATACTGAAAATCTTAAACTAGAAGCTATGTATTTATATCATTTTAACATCCGACACCCAAGCATTAAATTTATCTGGATATCCTTGAAATTTAACGAAATATTCTGTTTCTCCTCTTCTTTTCCTTTTTTGCAATACTTTTTCAACAGGGTAAAACCCTGAATCTGCTACTTTTTGAATTTCTTCTCCATAAAATGACCCCTCAATAAGTTCTCCAGATAAATCTTTTAATTTATAAACGATTGGATTCCTAAAAATGATTCTATGTATAGTGAATAATTCTCTTGTCCAATTATTTTCGTATCCTTTTTCAAACTGTTTTTTCAATTTGCTAATGCGTACCGTATCATCCACTTTAAAATTTGACTGAAGAGATTTAGAATCATTTATGTCACCGTACAGATTTTGCCAAACATGTTCTTGATTGCCAAAATTCACAGAAGCTGGTTCCATCTTGATACTACGATGCCATGTGTGGTTATAGCTATGAACTAATTTTTGAATGACATCAATATACTTACGTGTATTGAATTCGGTAAAATATCTCCAAAGTTTGGATTTCAATGTCCTATGAAAGCGTTCGATAACGCTTGCTTTCGTTTCGTTGTGTGTAGTGAAAAAATGCACGTTCACTTTTTTTAGGTAATTTTGTACAATCTTATTCTTAAATTCCATTCCCTTATCCGTTTGAAGTGATTCAGGTTTCCTCTCTTCAAATATCTGTTGGAATGCATTTAATATACTTCGTGCTGTTTTATCTTTCAAAGGAATGACCCAGACATACTTGGAAAAAATATCAATACATGTTAACATATGTTTATATCCTTCGTTAAACTCAGCAAGGGTCTGTAGATCTACCAAATCAGCTTGAAATTGCTCATCTATACCACCAACAATGACCCTATTGCGTTGAAATTTATGTCTCAAAGGTTTGTGAATGGTATAAGAATCCTTCTTTTCAATCCACTTTTTGATGTCCTTTACTTTGACACCGCCTCCTGCAGCTCTATGTAATGTATTCAATCCACTGAAACTTCCAGGATGTTCTGGAACACTATACACCTGATTCAATGTCTCTTCCATCCTATCTATAGTTTTGATTAGCAAATAAAAAAAAATTCTTTCATACAAACACATACACTATGTAAAGACTTAATGGCACTGTTTACTTGTTATTTCTATATATATATATATATACCTGGAAAAGAAATAGTTTTAAAATACAAATAATAAAATATTGTGATTGGTTCTAGCTAAAAGTAATAACACATAATTAGAGACATCAATATTTATTGATACACGTTGAGCATAATATACATTTACACAGGCAATTCAAATAATACACATAGTTTTTTTCTTTATACAACAGAACTAAATCCTATTTCAATGGTTCTCTGACATACATTTCCCTAACTTTGTTAAAAACATCTGTCACATTCAAACACTCAAAAAAGTCACCCTGTAATATTAAATAGTGAAAATTTAACAGTCTGAGGCTTTCTTTTACAAACTTTGTTGCAAAATCCTTCCAATCGATTGCATACAATGCAGGTGTGAAAAGTTCACAAAAGCGTTCGTCAGGACTCATATTCATACAAGCGTGTATAGATTGGTTTATCAGATCGTCTTTACAGCCCAAGCAATCTATAATTAGGGCAATGTTTTTCACAACGCTATCCTTTAAGCACTTGCACAGAGATATTGAAACGTCTAACACCCCCTCAGGATTATCGGGGTCTCCGTCGTAAGGCTTCCAGCACTCATCAGGATAGTTCTTTTCAAGTTCTATTTTCACATAGTAGCACAGTGAGTATGTCAAAAGGGATCGGTTCATTATGTCTGAAAGGTCGTCATAGCGTCCACACATTCTAAGATATTGGCTTACACAATTAGGCAGGAACTGTAGAGAGCGGTCTCTTTTTTGAAATACGCGCTGCAAAACCAAGTCCACACACACTTTAGAGAGACAGACGTCTTTCTCTATGACTTTAACATCCGAGGGTTCAGCAAATTAGTAAAACTTGCACACCTTTCTTGTAAGAAGATACCAAATTTTGTTGGCTGTAAGGCACCCTGTTCATCCTCAGCAAATCTACGGATGTGAACTCTTGAAATTGTTCACTAGCAGGAAAAGATGTTCACCGATATGAAACATGTAATCGGGAAGAGATTTCATCGTTATTTTAGGATCTTCCTCGGGAACAATGGGTTGAACCATTTGATTGTTTGAAGCAACTCTCTTGCACACTTCAGGCTGATTCTTAAAACGTTTCATTCTCAGGTAAGAAATTTGTAAAGTCAGTAGATCAGTCAAAAGAGCGAGTGAGGTACGTTGTTCTCCAAAACGAATGCAGAGTCAAAAGTCATCGTCCAAAGCTGTAAAATCCGCAAATAAAAATCGATACCCTTAGACATCCAATGAAAAAATCCCAAGCAGGACTTTTACAACTCCACATCAATCTCCGTAGCAAAAAGGGAGGAGCTTGCATTGTTCAAAACGCTGACGTATCCTTGGACAAGATCTAACATGCATTCTTTTCACTCAAAATCGTTGCCACTCTTTTCAAACTAAACTTTGACGTCCTCTTGGACAAGCATGCATTCTTATCACTCACATCGTTGCCACTTCTTTAACACTAAACTTTGAAACCATCACGAAAAAAGAATAAAAATAAGCAGTACACCAAACACCTGAACTCCTGCACGGGGGAAAAAAAAAAGGAAAACAACTAAACTCCACTTCCGATACGTCACTTCCGGTCACAGGGTATGACGTCATTCAGTTTTGCATGTTGCCATTCCCTGAAAAGTAAAAACAACTCAACTCCCAGCAGGAGGAAAATAACTCAACCCAACTCCTACACGGTAAAAAGGAAAACAACTAAACTCCACTTCCGGTACGTCACTTCCGGTCATGATGACACGCCCACTCCCGATCACGTGGTATGACGTCATCGCGACACGCCCACTTCCGGTCACGTGGTGTGACGTCACTTCCGGCGCTATACCGCCCCATATACTACTCACAGCAACGGCCGAAAAACATGGCTGCCGTTTTCCCTATGTCATCTCTCTCTATATCTAGGCTCTCCAGCATAAACTAAACCACTAGCGAATTTCATGAAAATCCGTCACCTTACGGCCATAGGTTTTTCCTGAGTTTTGCTCATTTCACATAGAATGACCCCAAAGTTATCGAACTTCCCTCCTGACTACACAATACACCTAGAGAGGACAGTTGCTGACAAAAGAATCACAATGATGAATGATTCGAAATTGGGTCGCATCCCACAATAATTGCGGATTTTTCTTATTGGTCAAAATGAATGATTCATTGTTTTGCAATGCGTGTTTTGTTAGAATTTGCAAAGTGGTTCAAGAAAGTTCAATATTTCACTTGTGAATTTGAGGGGTGGTAAGTATTTTAATTAACCTCGCACGGTGCAACACAACGGGCTATTGGCACCGGTCCGAGATTAATCCCCAAGGGAAAGATCCGAGGACAACACCACTTAATTTTGAGCAACGGTCAGATAACGAGGTCACACCTGAGCTGGCACCCCACTCTCCAAACTTCCACACCACGCCAACATGAGGACATTTGAGGCCACGACTGATTGAACGTGTTTTTCCTTACAGGATGAGGGTGGCCCTAAATTCCTTTAAGGGGTTGTGACGAAGCATCTTACACTCCTTTTCCCGGAGGTGTTCCTCTCCCCTTTCAGACTATGGAGGCGCCGATCAGCCCAGCAGCCATGGTTCGGTGCCGGGGCACAAAAGGTGAATGGGAACCGAAGCCCCTTCATCTCTGCCGACGCTCCCAGGGTTTTGAAGGAATTCGGGGACAGTTCGTCTCGGCGGCGTCCGAACATTCTGGAACTCATGAGAAAAAAAAAGAAAAATCCACCAGGAGAACTTTGACCAATGGGGGACGAGAGGACGTCCCCCACCGCCTTTTGCCGACCCGAGTCCGGGGAGGATGAAGGCAGACGGCGCTAGAACTTCAACGGTGTTGGGAGTGTCTCTCAGAGGTCCCAGAAAGGGTACCGCCTTTAAGTCCCGTTGCGGGCAAATTTGTTTTCTGTACTGTACATATTTCATGTAACTGGAGATATTTCTTTGTTATTAAATAATCCAGAAAGCAGTACAACCATTAGTACTCATTTATACGATTTCCCACCACATAGCGTGAAGACGCTACAGGGTGGTCGTGTGCATGAAAATAAACATTTTTTTGTCAAAGAATGTACATCCGCAATTATTACATTAAATTCTATGAGTATTCTATGAGTTCATCAGAGTCATCTAGCCGTATGTGACTAGATGACTCTGTTTGGTGCGTTTACAAACCTTTTCCTTTTTAACTTCGTCGTTTACAACGCAGATTTCGCACAGGGTGGATGGGGCATTACAAGAAATTGCGAGATGGCTGACAAGCATCTCTAACGGGTTGCCAATGGAAACGGGAGCTGCTCCAAGATTGAACCGTGAACGCTTCCCCTACAGACGGATTTCTCTCAACCTCGTGTAGAACAACGGAACAGACCTGTCAATTACGGAGTATCTTACTGATATCGAGGCCGTCGTGACTCCACTGCCCGTGCAACCTGCGAGTTATAGGCGACGCGGATTCGATTCCTCCCTGGGTGTATTTCTCTCTTCTGTGCCAGTAAAACTTTTTATATGTCGTCCATTGACGTTGTCTGTCTTGTGCCTTGAGCAGAGTGGTCAAATATGGCTCTTGCGCCATAAAACCCTGAAACCAACCTTTCTGAAAACAGCGTATCTCCACATCGTAATTTATACAAAATTTTATAGTGAATTGAACATGGCTATAAAAGAGAGAATTTAAAGAAAGTGCGTTAAGCACTTTATAAATAGGAAGATAAAGGATAGAATTCAATGTAATTGGTACAATTAGGAGACCAATAGGACTCAAAATGAGCACAAGAGACAGACAGACAAACAATCGGGTCCGAAAGAAAGGTGGTAAAACGCATGAGCTGCGGAAATAATTAAGGGTTTGGATGAGGGTAATTTTATGTGGACTTTTTAGTTTGGAGATTACAGTGGGGGTTAATGGGATTTTCATTAGTGGTTTTTTTTTCCATTTCTGGAGTTTTCTAACTTTCCGGCAGGCCAGCATCATGCCTGCTTACTTTAAATGTTCCAGTTTCACTGTGATGGTGCTCAGGTGTTGGATAATTTGGCACTCGCCTGTTGATTGTGTTCGCACCTTTCCGGTTTCTGCCCGAAAAATATGTCGGTGCGCATGCGTATTTCAGCCCAGGACTGATGTTGAACCAAAGTGTGGCGTGCCTTAGAGCGGCGGAAATCCAGTGTGAAAAGAAAATTGACTGGAGCTGTTCCCTAATGGGGAAAGGGAAAGAGGAAGTGATCGGAAATGGGTCGTGGAGGAAAGAGGAAGTGATCGCGCGGAATGTGTGAGGGAAGCGAGAGCTCATTCACCCTCGGAAGGAAGAAACGAAGGAAAATCGAACGCCAGGAGTAGTCATCTCGTACCCTCCTTTCCTTGGGGATCGATCCAAAATATCGGGTATCGATTCCTCAAGTATCGAGTATCGCCCATACATGCAGTTCCGTAATGTGGGCTTGTATCATCTTCCGTTCAAATCGATACACCTGCAGTGGTGTGGTCATATTCCGGGTATATGAGGTACGGAATTCTGCTTTTCCTGAAATACCCTGCTAAATAACTCCCATCTTAAAACTAATCAAATTATTTCATTAAAAAACAGTTCACTGCTCAAATCACATATGAATATTTTGCAGGAAAACAACTCTAGAATCGTTTGCTGAAAAAGAAAGTAATGTAGTCTCGGAAAAAAACGAACCACCCCCTCTTTATTTGCCTCACTATTCATAGTAGAGCAAATTCAAAGATATCATTCATAGGGAATAACGTCCTCTACAAATTCAAATGCAGAAACACTGAATAATTCATATCAAATTTTGCAAAAACAACATTTTTAATGGCAACACCATGTTTTGATGCTTAATCTAATTCTGCATAGTCAGATTAGTCTAAACATGAAATTTCATGTATTTACTATCGTTATATCCGGATATATTCAGTGTTAAAGCCGTTGTCCATTTCAGGGATCATCTCCATATTGAAAGTCGCTATTCGTAGATCGATATTATTTGTAGTTAATCAGGAATTGTTCATTTGTTGCTTGACTAAAAGATCACAAAGAACCTTAACCCTTTTGGTGGTTGTCTCGACAAGGTATCTCGTCATTAGCAAAATTGACCTGATCTTGATGTGCGAGAAATTTGAATGATAATCACTATTTACAGTTTAATTTCACCGTGAACAATTTTTAACGATAACTGTTAAACATGTTCAGTAACTATTAAATAAGCTTTTCATAATAACAGTTAATAATATCTGTTATCGCAAGTTAGCAATAGTCGTTAAGCCTGTTATCGTAAAAACAGTTTTGTCCATCTCTACAATTAGATTGATCATTGTCTAGCTCAGTGATTCTCAACCACTGTGCCGCGGCACTTTTGTGCGCCGCCAAATTTTAGAAATGTATATAGTAAAAATTATAATGCTTTTTTTATTACGAGTAAAGTTTGTTTAAATTACAGAAAAGTACACTGTAAAAGAAAACTGTTGTTTTACAGTTAAATACAGGAAAAGTTTTATCTCGTGTGCTGGAATTAAAAGACGAAATGAAAATGTTTTTTGAACAAAATAAAAATTATGATTTTGTTCATTTGTTGGAAGATGAAATATGGTGTGCTAAACTAGCTTACTTATCAGACATTTTTGTTATTTTTAATAACATAAATTCAAGTACGCAAGGGCCGAAAGAAAATATATTAAACTCAACAGATAAACTGGTGGGATTCCAAAAACAAATAACTTTATGCAAGAATAAAGCTCAGGAAGGCAATTTGGAAAAATTTGAGTCAGTCCCAAAAGATTTTAATAAAACTATTCATAAAATTGTTATTGACCATTTGACAACATTAGAGGAGAGAATTATTCATTATTTCCCAAAATTAGATATAAAAAAATTTGATTGGGTTCGTAATCCATTTGTGATAACGAATACTTCTGTATTTGAATTAACTTTGAATGAAGAGGAAGAACTAATTTCGCTTTCTAATAATCGAGATTTAATTTTAAAATATTCGGAAGAATCAATTTATTTTGGATTAACATTAGATGCGATTATCCCATGATAGCCAAAAAAAGCTTTAAAAATATTATTACAATTTTCTACATCTTATTTGTGTGAATTCGGATTTTCAGTATTAACCAACATAAAAACGAAAAAAAGATCGAGACTATTAAATGTAGAAGACGATATGAGAGTAGCATTGTCATTTTTACGACCAAATATAAATGAAATTATCAAAAAACATCAAGCTCAAATTTCTCATTAAAAGTATTCTTATTATTACCTTGTAATTAATCCCTTAATAAACGTACTGTTGTTTTTGTAGTACATATTCTATTATTTTATTTTACATTCACAATTATTATCATAAACTATTGTACACAGTGTATTATAGGTAAGTAAACAACTTTTAAACTTATCTTTTTCTTTGTGTGCCGCCAAATTTTGAAATCGTTAAAAGTGTGCCGCGACAAAAAAAGGTTGAGAATCACTGGTCCAGCTGTACCACACATGACAGGAAGAAGGCAATTTCCGTTAGATTACATAAATGATATTTCTAAACATTTTTCAAAAATTTACACATTACTCAGGTTTGCCATATTGTTTCAACTTTTGTATGCCCTTTAAAATCACCCTAATGACGAAAATTTAAATGTAGCGCAAAAACTATCCAGAGGAAAGCTGATATTTTTTATGGTAATATTAAAAGTCCTTCCTGAATCGATTTCTGTCAAAATTATATCAAAGTTCCAATTCAAATTTTGTTCGAATATTAATTTAATAATTAATATTGCAAACTAAAAATCATTTAAAAACTAAAACATCATGCATATTTTGTTTGGGTATCTCAATAGGCAACATGATACAAAATATCAGCGCTATAAGAATATTATTGAGGTAGGTAGGTATTTTAATTAACGTCGCACTGGTGCAACACAACGGGCTATTGAATATTATTGAGGAAGATATCCATAAAAGAGTCTGGGAAACTTATTTAACATTAGGAGCTCCAAAGTTTCTGTATTGATGAATGACATGAAACTTGGTATCTGAAGTTAAATTATGATGGGATTCAAATTTTGTGTCAAAATAGGGGTTGGCATTGGATATTATGAAGTTAGTGCTCAATTTAATATGAAGACGGCCCCTTATGCAAATTTTATGCATATGAATTTATAGAATATGTTAGTTGCTGTCGAACGCCCTATTTGAATTTGCTTTTCTGTTAAAATTGTTTGAATGAAGAGGGGCGGTTCGTTTTTTTCCGCAGCTGAACAATTTCAAGGTAGGTAGATAGTTTACGTCGCACTAGAGCAGGGGTCGGCGAACTGCGCCTCGCGAGCCACATGCGGCTCTTTGGTTACGTACATGTGGCTCCAAGGTAAAATTGAATTGAAAATAAATCTATCATAGTTAAGCTTAATCTAAAATTACAAGGCAAGCGAAATATTGCTCTTCCAGTAGTAGAAGTTATTTCATTGGAAATAAATTGATTCTATTCGCTGAAGATTTAGAGAGGTACTTTAGTTCATTTCCCAAACTTGTCTCAATATCGCCGAAAAAATCATGCCCACATAAACAAACAATACTTCAAGACAGCAGCTTAAAATATGAGAGAAACCTTTTTTCAAAGGTTTCTGGAATTCAGAAATAATAATGCTTTTATTACAAATCCTCTTAATACAAATGTGAAGGAATTAAATTTTTCTCCGTTTGATAACTGGTGTGCCTAATTTTGAAATATGATTGCTGGACAATCCAAATTTGTACGTCTTGGTACTGAAATACAAGAACTGGAAAAAGTGCAGTATCATTTCACAGCACAAGCAGAGTGCTATAAAAGATCCCGAGGCAGTCTCAATGATTTTCAATACTTGGAACAGTTTTCCGAATTCATGTCATGAGTTTAAAAAGTGTGTATTTGGTGTTCTCGGTATCTGGGTATTTATGTGAGTGTTATGTCTTATGATAATGGAATAACAGTGTAATTGTACGTGAAGCAAAAGCTATTGGTCTGTCTTTTGAATCTATCTTGTGGGATAATACCGCATCTAATCCATATGGGCTGTGATGTCTCTAACAGCCGGAGCTATTGTGAAGAAGGGGCCAGAACCTGCGGCGCTGCGGTCGCTTTGACGTCACGGTAGTGTGGCCATCGTTCCTTTCGTTCTCGTAGATATACATTCTTTAGAAGGCGCTCGAAACCTATAAATATTTATCTTTCTTCGGATTTCAAAGTGATAATTGATCACACCGTTCCTGAACAGTATGATGGGTTTACATAGTAAAGAAAAAAGGGGAGGCATCTTCTCTTCTGATGATTTCGCGGTATGTGAATGATAGTTAATTTTATGGGGATTCATTAGGCGCTTTTTATTGTTAAACTAGTAAGTATAAGTGATACGGAAAAGATCACATGCCATCTAGATAAGAGTTTGAATAGAGAAAGAATATTTTCAAGAGGAAATGTCCCCAAGTCCATCCCTCCGAAAGGATGGACTCGATCAGGGGTGAGCAAGTACCGGATGATTTTAATTCCTTTAATCTAAAATGGAAGGTATAAGATCGTTTCGTTTTCCAGTCTCAAGATTCCTACTTGTTAATGCCCGCATGAATTTACTACCACACAAGTGAAAGGATGTTACTCATTAGTATCAAATCGATTGTAAGGAGAATTCGATCTAAAAGCTATACTAATGTTTGCTAAGTCGTGCTTTATCAGCACCGAAAAACATACTAGGAACCTCAAATGATTTATCCTCACACAGACTTTGTAATTATCCCGTTGATTATCCAAACCTGCCCCCCATTACTTTAAGTACATGTTTATCCCCTTATATAAACCCCGGTTTGTACCATAGCTGGAGTCTGTTCTCATCTAGTTCAGTTTCACTGACAATTGTCTCCCAATTGTACATTTATTTTTTAACAGTTCGAATTTTTCGGTTCTCTAGGGTTAAAAGGTAAGCTTTATTTACTTTAACATATTTCATTCATACTACCATTTAAGAAGTCTGTTTGTAAGACCAGACCAATAGCTTAGAACCTCGCTTCGGACACTATTGTCAAATGATTGGGGGGAAATACAATGTTTCCATACGCCAAGTGTTAGAATCAGAACGTAAACTAAAAATTTTGTCTGATAAAGCTACAATCAAAAAGCAGTGGTAGCTTCCAAATAAGACTGATTTTAGGGATTCAGCTGTAGAAATTTTAATTGACATACCAGATATGTTTGAGATCATTTACAACTGTAATAATGTTAATGTTTCAGATGATGTTCTACCTGTTCTAGTGTATATCTCTGGTTATGTTGCCAAAAAAGTTCAACATGAACTGAATTGTGCGATGTGCTGTTCGATCTTGTCAAATGAAAAAGAACTAACTTATGAACGTAGAGTTTATTCACCAATATTTAAAATGAAGTGATAGGGTGGCCTTACATGGCCTAAGGAATTTACGGTATAACACTAGTAGTATACCGGCCCGTATATGCGGCGGAAGTGACGTCATACCACGTGACCAGAAGTGGGCGGGGCCACGTGACGTCACAGCGTGACGTCATCCAAAAGCGGAAGTGACGTATTGTTTGTTTACATTTGGACTTGGATTTTTTTTTTGTCATCGACTTCGTGCAGGCGTTGAGTTGTTTCAAGATGGCGTCGTTTCGTTACCATGGTGATGAATCACTCGTAGTGTCATCTGGTGGAGAAATTCGAAACTCTATTATTTTTAATTAAAAAGGAATTTCTTGGATTCGAACCCGGGACCGTAGGATCCGAAGTCAAGCGCGCTATCCGTTAGGCTGTAAGAGAGTTAATTTAAGATGGTGAATTAATGTAGTGTTGGATTTTTTCTCTCTTTTGGACTTGTATTTTTTCTTAGTATTAGGAATGCGTTATTTTTAGAAAATGGTTTGAATAATTGCATAGGGGTTTTAATAAATGCTTTTTCAAAATGACTTATGGCGCCATCTGGTGATTTTAAAAGTAATTAATCTAAGGAACGAATTGATTTCTTAATGTTTTTACTTTATTCATGATTAGTGACGTCAGTGTGTTTACGTTTGGGACTTGGATTTTTTTTCCTTCTGAGATTTCGATGTGACGTCACGATTATGTCCATCGAGCAAGTCTGAACTTGAAAAAGTCTACTCACAATTCTTTATGTTATGAGTATGGTAAATTGTTTACAGATCGTGAAGGCTAGGCATATTTCCGTCGATTGGAAAACGAATTAACGTATTAAAAAAAGACGAAATTTAGAAATTTTAGGTCAAAAATATACTGTGCCTTGTCAACTTGTAGCATACGAAGACGAAGGAATAAGCTATACTTTTAGCGGGTCTTCTATTACAGCCAAGCCTTGATCTCCTAAAGTATTGGAAATAAAGGGAGAAATGGAGCGAATAATTGGTGCAAGATTTAATTTTGAGTTGGTGAAGCGTTATAAAGATGGTAAGGACTGCATAGTTGCCCATAAAAACAACGAGAAGGACTTGGAACTTTATGCACCCATAGCGTCTGTTTCATTTGGACAGAAAAGGCAATTTGTGTTTTCTAGAAAGAACTACAATTCTTTAAAAATTGTTCTGGAAAATGGAAGCTTGCTTGAGATGAAGTATCAAACAAACCAATTTTGGTTTCACAGCTTGCCCCGTGCATTATGCCCTAGAATAAATTTAACGTTTCGTAAAATTCTTGTATAAAGCAGCGATAAACCACTTATGTGCCCCCGAACTAGAACTCAGTGTCGTACACTAGACGATATTTGGACAAAGTTGCAATTGATCTTTGCCTTTCAGAATAGTATTTTTATAAATGCTTACATCTCGTTTTTAAATAAATTTTTAGCGTGTCTTACCACATATACTGTATTTTGGATTATTTGGTTTTTTTTATTACATGGTTTCATAAATTTTCTTTTAAAATGCAAGATCTGAAATGAAATTTTTCTTTGCTATATAGATTTATGTTTTTTTTAAGTTAGATATTTACTCAAAAATTAATTATACATTAGATGCTATAACACCTATTTTATAGCAGAAATTTTTAATATTATACACTTAAGTAAGAGAAAAATTTTTGAAACTTTACGAGACAAATACTATGAATATGTTTTCTTGTACATTTGAAGAAGTGAAAAATAGTATTAAAACCCTTTATTCTATAAATCTAAATTAAAATGTTATTTTTTAATTAATCTTTCCTTGCATATTATTTTTACTTTGAATAAATCTTCATAAATTTTAGTGATTTAATTTATATTATATAGATTTACAAACCTGTTTTTGGATGAAATATAAGGATTTAATATTTTAAAAATTAATGTTTTTACTTAAAATTAATTATATATTAAATACTATTACACATATTTTTAATGTTGAAGATTTTTAGAAAACATTTTACAATTGAAACATATACACTAAATATTATGACAAACACTTAAATGCAGATCCATAAGGGAATATTGAAAATCTTTTTAATGCTTACACCTTTTCTATTCTAAATAAACTTTTGCTTGTCTTACCACATACACTGTATTTTGGATTATTTGGTTTTTTTTATTACATGGTCTTATAAATTTTCTTTTTAAAATGCAAGATCTGAAATGAAATTTCGTTGATTTTAAGATTTATGTTTTACTCAAAAATTAATTATACATTAGATGCTATAGCACATATTTTATTGCAGAATGTTTTAATATTATACACATAAGTGAGCGTAAAATTTTTGAAACTTTGCAAGACCCATATTATGAACATGTTTCCTTACACATTTGAAGTAGTGAAAAATAGTATTAAAACCCTTTATCCTGTAAAATATAAATTAAATATTATTTTTAATTAATTTTTCCTTCCATATTATTGTTTACTTTAAATAAATTTTCATTCATTTTAGTGATTTTTAGAAAACGTTTAACAATTGAGAGAGAGAGAAATATATACTTTAAATATTATTACAAACATTTAAATGCAATTTGCTTTCTATTTTTTAATTTTACAATTGAGACATTTTTAAAAGTTTGGTTCTTAAAGTGCGTTTTATGCATAGTAAAAAAATTATTATAAAAACCTGTAAGAGTAAAAAGAATTTTATACATTAATTTGAAACTTTACAAGACCCATACCATGTTTCCTTGCACATTTGAAGTAGTGAAATATAGAATTAAAAACCATTTGTCCTTGAAGATCTAAATTAAAAGTTCTTTTTCTTTAATGCTTTTGCAAACCACACATTTTACTAAATATGAACTTCCTTTTATTTATTTGAAATCCTTATGCACATCGTACAATTTACATTGCACAGCAAAATACCAATACTGTACGAAGCTATGAAGTATTTTACAAGATACTTTGTACTGTTTTCTTAATTTTAAGTGTTCTACATTGCTATATTAAATGGATAGTAAGTGGGTTTTCTGTTTTTGAAAATAATGTGTGCACATCTGTGCTGCTAAGCAAATTAACTTTTGCCCTTTTCTTGATATTAAATGCATAATCTAAATATTTACTCACACCGCTGATAGTTTTACCTATGAGTAAAATTAAATAATAGCTGAAAATTTTAAGTATTAATGTGAATTTTAAAATGAACAAAAATTATTGAAATAATGGATTAAATCTGAATTCTATGTATTCTTAAAACAATCTCTGCAAATCCAGCAGACAATTCTTAAACAGATTGAAGGAAGCTACATGGAAACAAGGTAAATTATAACATTTTTTAATAGTAAAAACATTATGATTAATATTTTTTACAAAAATAATACATTGTAGTAAAAAAAAAGAACTTATTTTTACATACTTGCATTTTTTTAAGAGACACATATTTCCGACAAGCCAATTATTCAATGCCATCACCTCAGCTATGGGGCAATGCAAATTATTTTTGTGATGACCACATTATAGTTTTTGGATATCTTTGTTGCTACTTAGAGCACATAATGCATAGAATTTGGGACACCCATATTGTTCCAAGTTGATATTCGGAATATTCAATGCATCTAAGCGTTTCTTTTCCACACAACCACCTTTGTAAGCAATTAGGTACTGAGTGGCCCTCTTGGTCTGCTCGTACAATTCTAAAAGCTTAGTCTAGACTTTCTAAGGGAGCACAATTTGCTATGTCATGGAAATGAAGTGCACATACGTAATTTTTAACATATCACAGTTGTACGATTTTGGCACTAAGTTTATGCTCAGACGATAAGTGAAAACGAATACTTGAAGCTACTTGCGATTTTTACAGCATTGTATACGTATTTACATACTAAGAAACTTTTCTTGAGTCTGAAATCCATCAAAATCCACAATTGCACAAATATTAAGCATTGCTATTGAAAAGCGTTAGCTGTTCTTGGAAAAATAATTGTAAACTGGAGGAACCACGAAGAACTGGACTATATAACACCATACACTTACTAATCATACTAATCAGTAAAGTTAAAATTTATCTTTTGCGTTCCATTGTTACTCACAAAAGATAAGACTAAGTGAAGAATGTACATACTCAGAAAACATGTGTTTGTGATAATGCACGAAATAAAATTTTATGTTGTAATACAAGATTTTAACGAAAGGATATACTTAAATGTGCGTGTGATTTTTTTTACTCTACCACGTTTATGCGCTCTGAATGCAATTCAATTCTACGACTAAACTTGAGCAAGAAAAAAACATAACCAAATATAATTTATAAGATAAACGTATTTTGACTTTCTTTAAAATGAGAATTTTAAAGTATACTGAATTCTCTTAATTCTGCAGTTTTATTTTTTCTAAAATTACATCAACAAATTGAATTATTTATTTGTGGGCACACACAAGTCTTTGCCTTTGTTGAAAGGAA
The DNA here is from genome assembly GCA_933210815.1 of Meta bourneti. Classification (NCBI taxonomy): domain Eukaryota; kingdom Metazoa; phylum Arthropoda; class Arachnida; order Araneae; family Tetragnathidae; genus Meta; species Meta bourneti. The sequence continues at coordinate 93,193,412 of OW119930.1, read as the reverse complement.
ACTAGTATCTCTGACAAGTATCAGATTTTTAAAAATTGAGTAAAAGAACCTTTTTTCATGGGATTTAACTCAATCTGCTCCATAATTTTATACTTAAAAGTAATAGAGCATAATATAGTTAAGGAAAATGAATAACCATTATGCAAATTTGAAGCCAAAAGTTCCAAGAATGTCTATGCGTCTATCTACGTTTAGAGATTGGCCAACGCACAGACGTTGACATTAGGGACCTAGCCAAAAACGGACTGTATTATACCTGTGTCTTGGACGTGATCAGGTGCTATTGGTATGGCGAAGGGCTTGAAAAATTGGTAAAAAGAAGATGTAGTGAGATACAAACCCAAAGTTTTATCCAAAATGTTTGGTAGCCCATAGATGAAATTGTACAGGTGCTGGATGAAATCAACAATAATATCAATGGTTTTATAAAAAAACGATGTATAGCTTTACCCCTTATACAACGACAAGGACGAACGACTGTAAAATTTGCAAGGAATCGGAAAATGAATGCTACTTTACAGCCTTGCGGTCATCTGGTGACATGCATGAGATGTACGAAGAGTCTTTCAACGTGTCCTATGTGCCGAACCAATATTTTGCATAAAATTAAAACGTACATTTGTCACTAAACTGTTTATTTATTAGTACATGTAGTAGATGCAATTTCAAGTGATATACTGAACATGGTGAGGAAGAAAATTCAATTGTAAAAGGGTGGTATTGAGTTGAAAATTGTTAAATTGGCACAAGTGCTTCAGTAAAAAGATTAGTAAGGAAGTTTGAGACTCTAAAACCTTAAGACTCTTTATTAAGGAAAAAAATCGTGTAGGAAAGACTTATACACCTTATAAATATATTGACTATTTTAATTATTAGTCGTTTGTGGATTACATGTTAAACCTATTTACTAAAGAATTTTAAAGAGTGCCTTAAACAGGAGTTACTAAATGCTTTAGGAAAGATGTGTAAATGTACTCTGTAATGCAAGAAAGAATACTTGAATTAAATATTCATTTTGAGTGTTTCTTTCTTTTAGGGGGCTTATTAAAACTTTTGTTAAAAGCATTTTAAAATAATGTTTATTAATTTTTTAAAACTTTCTTACTTTACTGCTTAACTTTTTTTATTGTTACTGTTGAACTATGTTTTACTGCTTAACTTTTTTACTGTTTAACTCTTTCTGTTTAACTTTTTTAGTGTTTAACTTTTTCTCTTTAACTTTTTTTTATTGTTTAATTTTTTTCTGTTTAACTTTTTTTTCCTGTTTAACTTTTTTCACTGTTTAACTTTTTTATTGGTTAATTTTTTCTATTTAACTTTTTTTTTAGGTTTCCTGCCTCACACATAATCGACCATGTACTGTTTCCTCCCATCCTCCTGTTTTCTGGTCTTATTATCCTCCTTATCCAATCCTCGGTGTTTTCGAATTCTCACTTTTCTAAATCAAAATATATTTACCTAAGTTTCGAATAATGAATCCAAGGAGAAATAATCATAGAACATAGATATACATACAAATGATATTTTATTTAAAATTACTATATTGTAATCCAGGCATTCTTTTCAGCAAACATTTTTGTAACATTCATTTTCACAAGAATTTTCGAAATATCCTGAATAATCTTATAGACCTATTTTTATGGTAGAAAAAAAAACATTAAGCAGTAAAGTAAGAAAGTTTTAAAAAATTAATAAACATTATTTTAAAATGCTTTTAACAAAAGTTTTAATAAGCCCCCTAAAAGAAAGAAACACTCAAAATGAATATTTAATTCAAGTATTCTTTCTTGCATTACAGAGTACATTTACACATCTTTCCTAAAGCATTTAGTAACTCCTGTTTAAGGCACTCTTTAAAATTCTTTAGTAAATAGGTTTAACATGTAATCCACAAACGACTAATAATTAAAATAGTCAATATATTTATAAGGTGTATAAGTCTTTCCTACACGATTTTTTTCCTTAATAAAGAGTCTTAAGGTTTTAGAGTCTCAAACTTCCTTACTAATCTTTTTACTGAAGCACTTGTGCCAATTTAACAATTTTCAACTCAATACCACCCTTTTACAATTGAATTTTCTTCCTCACCATGTTCAGTATATCACTTGAAATTGCATCTACTACATGTACTAATAAATAAACAGTTTAGTGACAAATGTACGTTTTAATTTTATGTAAAATATTGGTTCGGCACATAGGACACGTTGAAAGACTCTTCGTACATCTCATGCATGTCACCAGATGACCGCAAGGCTGTAAAGTAGCATTCATTTTCCGATTCCTTGCAAATTTTACAGTCGTTCGTCCTTGTCGTTGTATAAGGGGTAAAGCTATACATCGTTTTTTTATAAAACCATTGATATTATTGTTGATTTCATCCAGCACCTGTACAATTTCATCTATGGGCTACCAAACATTTTGGATAAAACTTTGGGTTTGTATCTCACTACATCTTCTTTTTACCAATTTTTCAAGCCCTTCGCCATACCAATAGCACCTGATCACGTCCAAGACACAGGTATAATACAGTCCGTTTTTGGCTAGGTCCCTAATGTCAACGTCTGTGCGTTGGCCAATCTCTAAACGTAGATAGACGCATAGACATTCTTGGAACTTTTGGCTTCAAATTTGCATAATGGTTATTCATTTTCCTTAACTATATTATGCTCTATTACTTTTAAGTATAAAATTATGGAGCAGATTGAGTTAAATCCCATGAAAAAAGGTTCTTTTACTCAATTTTTAAAAATCTGATACTTGTCAGAGATACTAGTTTCCTTTCAACAAAGGCAAAGACTTGTGTGTGCCCACAAATAAATAATTCAATTTGTTGATGTAATTTTAGAAAAAATAAAACTGCAGAATTAAGAGAATTCAGTATACTTTAAAATTCTCATTTTAAAGAAAGTCAAAATACGTTTATCTTATAAATTATATTTGGTTATGTTTTTTTTCTTGCTCAAGTTTAGTCGTAGAATTGAATTGCATTCAGAGCGCATAAACGTGGTAGAGTAAAAAAAATCACACGCACATTTAAGTATATCCTTTCGTTAAAATCTTGTATTACAACATAAAATTTTATTTCGTGCATTATCACAAACACATGTTTTCTGAGTATGTACATTCTTCACTTAGTCTTATCTTTTGTGAGTAACAATGGAACGCAAAAGATAAATTTTAACTTTACTGATTAGTATGATTAGTAAGTGTATGGTGTTATATAGTCCAGTTCTTCGTGGTTCCTCCAGTTTACAATTATTTTTCCAAGAACAGCTAACGCTTTTCAATAGCAATGCTTAATATTTGTGCAATTGTGGATTTTGATGGATTTCAGACTCAAGAAAAGTTTCTTAGTATGTAAATACGTATACAATGCTGTAAAAATCGCAAGTAGCTTCAAGTATTCGTTTTCACTTATCGTCTGAGCATAAACTTAGTGCCAAAATCGTACAACTGTGATATGTTAAAAATTACGTATGTGCACTTCATTTCCATGACATAGCAAATTGTGCTCCCTTAGAAAGTCTAGACTAAGCTTTTAGAATTGTACGAGCAGACCAAGAGGGCCACTCAGTACCTAATTGCTTACAAAGGTGGTTGTGTGGAAAAGAAACGCTTAGATGCATTGAATATTCCGAATATCAACTTGGAACAATATGGGTGTCCCAAATTCTATGCATTATGTGCTCTAAGTAGCAACAAAGATATCCAAAAACTATAATGTGGTCATCACAAAAATAATTTGCATTGCCCCATAGCTGAGGTGATGGCATTGAATAATTGGCTTGTCGGAAATATGTGTCTCTTAAAAAAATGCAAGTATGTAAAAATAAGTTCTTTTTTTTTACTACAATGTATTATTTTTGTAAAAAATATTAATCATAATGTTTTTACTATTAAAAAATGTTATAATTTACCTTGTTTCCATGTAGCTTCCTTCAATCTGTTTAAGAATTGTCTGCTGGATTTGCAGAGATTGTTTTAAGAATACATAGAATTCAGATTTAATCCATTATTTCAATAATTTTTGTTCATTTTAAAATTCACATTAATACTTAAAATTTTCAGCTATTATTTAATTTTACTCATAGGTAAAACTATCAGCGGTGTGAGTAAATATTTAGATTATGCATTTAATATCAAGAAAAGGGCAAAAGTTAATTTGCTTAGCAGCACAGATGTGCACACATTATTTTCAAAAACAGAAAACCCACTTACTATCCATTTAATATAGCAATGTAGAACACTTAAAATTAAGAAAACAGTACAAAGTATCTTGTAAAATACTTCATAGCTTCGTACAGTATTGGTATTTTGCTGTGCAATTTAAATTGTACGATGTGCATAAGGATTTCAAATAAATAAAAGGAAGTTCATATTTAGTAAAATGTGTGGTTTGCAAAAGCATTAAAGAAAAAGAACTTTTAATTTAGATCTTCAAGGACAAATGGTTTTTAATTCTATATTTCACTACTTCAAATGTGCAAGGAAACATGGTATGGGTCTTGTAAAGTTTCAAATTAATGTATAAAATTCTTTTTACTCTTACAGGTTTTTATAATAATTTTTTTACTATGCATAAAACGCACTTTAAGAACCAAACTTTTAAAAATGTCTCAATTGTAAAATTAAAAAATAGAAAGCAAATTGCATTTAAATGTTTGTAATAATATTTAAAGTATATATTTCTCTCTCTCAATTGTTAAACGTTTTCTAAAAATCACTAAAATGAATGAAAATTTATTTAAAGTAAACAATAATATGGAAGGAAAAATTAATTAAAAATAATATTTAATTTATATTTTACAGGATAAAGGGTTTTAATACTATTTTCCACTACTTCAAATGTGTAAGGAAACATGTTCATAATATGGGTCTTGTAAAGTTTCAAAAATTTTACGCTCACTTATGTGTATAATATTAAAAAATTCTGCAATAAAATATGTGCTATAGCATCTAATGTATAATTAATTTTTGAGTAAAACATAAATCTTAAAATCAACGAAAATTTCATTTCAGATCTTGCATTTTAAAAAGAAAATTTATAAGACCATGTAATAAAAAAAACCAAATAATCCAAAATACAGTGTATGTGGTAAGACAAGCAAAAGTTTATTTAGAATAGAAAAGGTGTAAGCATTAAAAAGATTTCCAATATTCCCTTATGGATCTGCATTTAAGTGTTTGTCATAATATTTAATGTATATGTTTCAATTGTAAAATGTTTTCTAAAAATCTTCAACATTAAAAATATGTGTAATAGTATTTAATATATAATTAATTTTAAGTAAAAACATTAATTTTTAAAATATTAAATCCTTATATTTCATCCAAAAACAGGTTTGTAAATCTATATAATATAAATTAAATCACTAAAATTTATGAAGATTTATTCAAAGTAAAAATAATATGCAAGGAAAGATTAAGTAAAAAATAACATTTTAATTTAGATTTATAGAATAAAAGGTTTTTTTATACTATTATAACTTCTTCAAATGTACAAGAAAACATATTCATAGTATTTGTCTCGTAAAGTTTCAAAAATTTTACTCTTACTTAAGTGTATAATATTAAAAATTTCTGCTATAAAATAGGTGTTATAGCATCTAATGTATAATTAATTTTTGAGTAAATATCTAACTTAAAAAAAACATAAATCTATATAGCAAAGAAAAATTTCATTTCAGATCTTGCATTTTAAAAGAAAATTTATGAAACCATGTAATAAAAAAACCAAATAATCCAAAATACAGTATATGTGGTAAGACACGCTAAAAATTTATTTAAAAACGAGATGTAAGCATTTATAAAAATACTATTCTGAAAGGCAAAGATCAATTGCAACTTTGTCCAAATATCGTCTAGTGTACGACACTGAGTTCTAGTTCGGGGGCACATAAGTGGTTTATCGCTGCTTTATACAAGAATTTTACGAAACGTTAAATTTATTCTAGGGCATAATGCACGGGGCAAGCTGTGAAACCAAAATTGGTTTGTTTGATACTTCATCTCAAGCAAGCTTCCATTTTCCAGAACAATTTTTAAAGAATTGTAGTTCTTTCTAGAAAACACAAATTGCCTTTTCTGTCCAAATGAAACAGACGCTATGGGTGCATAAAGTTCCAAGTCCTTCTCGTTGTTTTTATGGGCAACTATGCAGTCCTTACCATCTTTATAACGCTTCACCAACTCAAAATTAAATCTTGCACCAATTATTCGCTCCATTTCTCCCTTTATTTCCAATACTTTAGGAGATCAAGGCTTGGCTGTAATAGAAGACCCGCTAAAAGTATAGCTTATTCCTTCGTCTTCGTATGCTACAAGTTGACAAGGCACAGTATATTTTTGACCTAAAATTTCTAAATTTCGTCTTTTTTTAATACGTTAATTCGTTTTCCAATCGACGGAAATATGCCTAGCCTTCACGATCTGTAAACAATTTACCATACTCATAACATAAAGAATTGTGAGTAGACTTTTTCAAGTTCAGACTTGCTCGATGGACATAATCGTGACGTCACATCGAAATCTCAGAAGGAAAAAAAATCCAAGTCCCAAACGTAAACACACTGACGTCACTAATCATGAATAAAGTAAAAACATTAAGAAATCAATTCGTTCCTTAGATTAATTACTTTTAAAATCACCAGATGGCGCCATAAGTCATTTTGAAAAAGCATTTATTAAAACCCCTATGCAATTATTCAAACCATTTTCTAAAAATAACGCATTCCTAATACTAAGAAAAAATACAAGTCCAAAAGAGAGAAAAAATCCAACACTACATTAATTCACCATCTTAAATTAACTCTCTTACAGCCTAACGGATAGCGCGCTTGACTTCGGATCCTGTGGTCCCGGGTTCGAATCCAAGAAATTCCTTTTTAATTAAAAATAATAGAGTTTCGAATTTCTCCACCAGATGACACTACGAGTGATTCATCACCATGGTAACGAAACGACGCCATCTTGAAACAACTCAACGCCTGCACGAAGTCGATGACAAAAAAAAATCCAAGTCCAAATGTAAACAAACAATACGTCACTTCCGCTTTTGGATGACGTCACGCTGTGACGTCACGTGGCCCCGCCCACTTCTGGTCACGTGGTATGACGTCACTTCCGCCGCATATACGGGCCGGTATACTACTAACACTGATTGTTTGTAGGTATCAGATTTTTAATGAATTAATTAATGAGCAGTATGAAGACTTTCTGTAACACAAATTTCAGAAGAGATTGTTACTTGAACTAACTCTACTTAAATAGGTACCTTCAATGAAATATCTGTATCTACATCTGTAAAATGCCACAAAAATGTATCATCAGCGTGCATAATGGCAAGCATTTTACTTAACAATTACTGAAAAAAGACGCAAAATAGAAAAAAACTTTCAACATTTAAAAATTAAAAACATTGGTGGGTTGTAACCTATGATTAAAGAAAAATAAGTTTGACTGTTTTATGACTCAATAACGATAGGGGTTAAATGATATCGGCGGATATCACTTAGCCCTCAATCACTCCTACTGAATCACAGTCGCAGTATCGGGGTTAAACACTGTCAGTAATCACTGTTATTTTGATAATTGAGTAACAGGTAAGAACTGTGATTCCAGTGATTAAGTAGCAGTTATGTGATTCGCTTAGCATCCTATTTAAGCAGTGGTAGGGATTACCACTGACGTTCGGGCGAAAACGCCGAAACGGGGTGGGCTAATTATCGTCCAGGTGGCTTTTAGGGGTGCACGATGCCGCCCTGGAATTGAATTGTCTCCCAGTGGAATCTGGCGACACAGATAGAGAGCTCGAACTGAGCAGGTGGATTTTTTGTGAGCTCATTAGAGCCGGCAGGGGTGGAGTAGACCCCATATTTTCCCTGTTTGCATCACCAACGATTAAGGGACACAAATCCCTGATTGTTTAACGTAAATAAAAGTCAGTTATTTGTAATTTAGATTGTGCTCATTGGGATTTTGCATCTTCAAATGCTGACCTTTCCGTAGGGGACCATTCGAAAGCTGTAGTTTTGATCAAACGATGTATATTTGTAAAGAGGTAGGTATTTTAATTAACGTCACACTGGAGCAACTCAACGGGCTATTGGTGACGGTCCGGGATCAATCCCAAAGGGAAAGATCCGAGGACAATACCACGTAATTTTGAAGCACGGTCGGATGAGATTTGTGAAGAGAAACTCTGCTTTATATGTATAGACATTTATGACTCTCGAATAATTTTTAGATTGTTGTGAAGTTACTCTATGAAGATCACAGCGTCGTTCAAGATTCCTTGATAGAGGAAAAACGGAAATTTCACGAAATACAGTAATAAATAATAAAATCCAAATGAGCCAAAAATAATGAGCCAAAACATCGATTTTTCAATATTCAATACAAGTGAGATGTGTCGCTTTGCGTTTAAACGTCCATGAATTTTACCACAACAAGCCAGGGAACGCTTTCGTCCGATCATTTCAGATTCCGTAGGTATTTTAATTAACGTCGCACTGAAACAACACAACGGGCTATTGGGATAAATCCGAAGAGAAAGATCCGAGGACAACACCACGTAACATTGAATCATGGTCAGATTACGAGGCAACACCTGAACTGGTACCCCACTCTCCAAACTTCCACACCACGCCATAGTGAGGACATTTGAGGCCACAACGGATTTAACATGCACCAGCCCCCTTTGTACACACGACGGTCTTTGGCTGGATTCGAACTCGCAACCCACCGATTGCTAGTCCGTTACTCATCCAACCGCGGCCCGTCAGCTGGAGGTTTTGTAGGACAGAGCCCTTATATAGGATCGCACTGGCTATGGGGTCCACATGGACCGGCATAATTGAAGGTTGTAGAAGTGTTACAAAACTTATAATTTTTCCTATCACTCAATATCGTGACAACTCTCTTTCCATGCCCATTTCCACCCGGCCTGCATCGCAACATATTAAATGTGGCCATGAACCAATTGACTAAGGCTATACAGTTGCCCCAACCTAAATCCCCTTTACCTCTATCTAACATTAAGAGGCGCATACACTGCTCTATAAAGACAAATAGTCTCTCAATCTACAGAGATGTCTACAGTTGGTTGATTTTGGTTTAATAACGCAAAAACCATTGTTTGGTCTAGAGTAAATCAACTAATTAAATGGACTGTATTTTATTTACATATCACAACATAGTTCCCAAAAAAAAAAGGAAGTGCTTCCCATGATTAGAGAATAACAAGAGTTCAATACGAAGTGCCTATTAACATTTTACATAAGAGCGTATCGCAGTTGCGATGCATCAAAGGTCGCCAAGGTGCCAGCAGCCATATTTGACCAAAATGCGCCAAACGCAAGACAAGGAAAATAAAGCAGAAGGGTAGACGAGGGTAAAACAGAAGGGAGGACAGATCACCTCTCGGGCTGTGACGCCCGTACACACCGAAAGACGTGCCCCTGAGGGCAGATGTTTACAGGAAAGAATGGGATGTTTTATTGAGTAATAAAGCTTCTATCCCAGGTTCCTTGTCCAGAGCATGAGACTTCTTACCGGACATATAACTACCTACAAAGACACTTACACCGTCTTGGTGTAGAGAGATCAGCATTGGTAATGCTGGAGATTTTATCCAGTTCTTTCATTTCAATGATGCTGCAGGTTTGCGGACAGATAAATCTGATGGAGAAGTTCAAGCCGTTCAGTTGACCTTGTGTTATTGAGAAAAGATCAGGAAACAAAAGGGACGTGAGAACATGACTGGCAAGTATCCTTTTCAATGCTCCGCTCTTAAAGACCTGTTGCTTTTTTGCTTAGCCTCCTGTGCTGAGTAGTGATCTGTATTGAGCATCTCAGCACTTTATGCTCGAGAAAGCGACCAGGGGCGCAGGATTAAAATAACTTTTCTCAGAAAATAGCTTTTACAAGCTTATCAAAATCGAAACAACGTACACCGGTGAAAGAAACAATGGAAGTAAAAACAATTTAGGTATAAAATTTGTTCTGTGTGTGCTTGAAGGGATAGTTCGTTCTGAATAAATCAATAAAATTTGTTTTTGTTGAAAATATTGCAAGAATATATGTAGTTATGGTGTATATTATAAGGGGGAAGACACACAGTTACAAATTGAAGTTCTGGCTTACGTTTTTAAACGAGGCGATTGAAGCTATCACCACCAGATGGCAGCACGATGTAGATATAATGTGACTCTTGGCAATCGATGTGCGCAAAGGCAAAACGGATAAGCATGTGTTGCAACTTTAGTATTACCAAATCTGCAATACCCTCAAAACCACTACTTCCAAAATTAAACAATTGCGCAAAATTAATGGAGGTGAATGAAGATTTAGTAAAGAGAGGAGAGATCACCAAGAGGTTTCAAGTGCCTCGACCCATTAAAAGAAAACCTCGGGTGATCCTCCTCAACGATAACTCCGAAATTGAGGGCGCTAATTTACCACACACCCCTCATACTTAAAAATGAAAGCCTCGGAGGGGTGAATAACATTAAAATCGACTTCGAAATTCCCGCCGCCCGGGGCAATCACCTTAAACCCATCAATATACCAAAGGGTCATGACCACGAAGTTTCTTTTCATAGGTTGTCAAAGAGTCCGTCTGGACGATTTTCATAGCATTAGATAATGTACCGGGTGTGGCCAGTTGTTTGGCCACACCAATCCAAGTGTTCTAACAAAAATATTTGTTTATCATGTGGAAAAGATCATACTGTACCCAGAGATGTAACTAGGCTAGTTTCCACCCGGGGCAAGAACTCGCCTTGGCACACACACCCCCCTCACCGAACAACCAAACCCTCCCCGACAACACCTGATATCGCCACACCACACATTAATTCCACTTGTCCAAAATTTTTTTATTCAACTTAGATGCTTGATTTCAAAGGTAAATAGATTAATTTGCAGTAATTTCATTTTTAGTACAAGATAAAATACCTAATTTATTCTATTTCATTGACAAATAATCTAAGAGTAGCATGTTTGGTATATTCTTTCACACTTATAATCGCTGCAAATGAAAGGAAAAGGTTTTATCAAATGATATAGGGATATGTGTGGGCTGAATCAAAATCAACAGAACTGTTGCTTTAGAATAGGATATTTAATTATGATAAATACAGAGGCTGTTCGGACATTTTTTGAACGATTTTGATGAGCTGTAAAAAAATTGTATGCAACGAAATAGTTTTATTTTCGCAGCAGTTAAATAGTTAAAGTATAATTTATCGTCTGCCAACTAGAGCTTTGTTTACTTTCAAAAGGGCGTTTTTAAATAAGCAATGAATGGTAGGCTATGTGTTTCTGTTTCGATGGAAGTGTTCTAATATCATCCCAAAATGTTGTGAGCAGGCCGGACACAGAGTGAAGAAATACATCCAAGTATCAAGGTTTTTAAAGGCTATCTAATTTATTAACATTAATATAAATATATACAAAAATGAGCAGCCAAGCTCTACGCATTTTACATTGCGTTCTGAGATCTTATTCCAGTTCTAGTAATGATTACGCAAGCAATCGTATGTGGCGGAAAGAGAAGTTATGGCGCCTAGCTTCAACCGCATAAATAAACAAATCGTTTGAAAGCAGAACTACGGCGCCTATCTTTAAGCATTGTTTATATTTTTACCATTATTTATAGCTTATACAATATTTTCAACACTTATGTTTCCGCTCTTTGCGAAGAGAATTATGCTTATTCAATTATTCAAAAACGCCGTAAAAGTCATGGTTTTTCGATAACTAAAGGTACGATAAGTAATAGTATTAATGAGAAAGGAAAAACGTAAGGCCCCGTTCACATGAGGCGTTTTCCAACGCGCGTTTTACGTCTAAACAAAACGCGGGTAGCCAAAGTACATAGAGTTCTACTGGAGTGTTCACATGCAGAAATAGCGAGAATCCAAGCGCTAGACAGCTTCGGCGCTTCAACAATCTCCGGTCGTTCTCGCGATTTGAACGCGTTTGAAGAAGCATAGGTTTCTTCTACTGCGTTCACATGACACGCGTTTTGACGGGCGTTAGGGCTTTTTTATTCCTCTAGTCCAAGTTTCTATCTTCGCGATCGTTAAAGATAGAGTGAAAATTTCAACGGATTTCAAATCTGCGGAAAATTTTACATCAGATAGATACATTAAATTTGATTTTCTTTAAATAAATAAATTTTCAACTGTAATTTTACTATTTTCGCGATACGGATTTGACGAATATATACTTCTCGTTTTTATAGAAAAGATATAACTTGATTGGAGTATTTTGTCTTAATTCACTGCTTTATGTTTATGGCCATTAAAAATAGGATGAGAAAATTTAATCGCATTCGATTCATTGAAGGAATTTTCCCTGCTTTCACACAAAACTTGTAAAAAGATGACAGTTTATAACTAAATGGTATAGTGGGTAATTTTATTTCTGAGAATAACGAATACTGACAACTGCCCGTTCTAGTTTTCATGTGCGGTAAACGTCTTTAAAATAAAGCTTAAATTAAATATTTAATTTAAAAGCTAAACTTTAGTTATTTTTTTATTTGTCCTCAACGGGTGAAATGCGTAATATAAGTTTCAATTTTCATTCATTTTTCACATCCTCGTGTTACAGTGAACTCGATATCACTTTTGAAAATGAACTTAAGTTACTGTGAGCTTATTTTTCATAGAATTTATATTTTAATCTTGCAGTTAGTGTTATTACTACTTTAATCGAAATTTTTATATTATATATATACGTGTAGACGCAAATTCTATTAGCAATCTCCTGGTTTTCGATATGTATACAGCTTTTTGTTTCTCTTTGAGATTTTTTTAGTTTTAACATAATTTTCTCGTTTCATCGTGGGGTTTAATCAAATTTTAGTTGAAATATTTCCCAATCATTCTATTCCTGGTTCCATTTGTGCTACAAAACCCCTGAAAGAGGGTAGGTTGGAGGGTTAGTTTTCGTTTCGTATAGTCGGAACTCAGGGAAAATTGTGTTTAAAAATTAAAAACTAATTATTGTTATATATGTGTTATTTGTGCTGATATATTAAAATGTTTAGAGATAAGTTTTAAAAAGTATAGGGATTTATTTGAAGGAAAACTAAATAAAAATTAGCTTTAGATCGTATGAAAGACGATAAAACCTGCAAAAATAGCATAAAAAAAGAAAGGTTATCACCAATGCCGGATTTTGTTTGTTTGCGTGTCAACTTTTTGATAGTACTTCGTAGACAATGCCATATAAACAGATTCCGTTTCCAATTTCCTGGTTCTAGAAATGTAGTTTTTTTGGAGATATATTTTTACTTTACACTCAATTTTAAAATTTTAAGGAAATTATTTGGTCATGTTCCAGTTAGTTTCGTTTTTAATCAAAGTTTTACACAGAAATATTCCAATTTTTCATATGCAATTTCGCTTTAACGATAAAACACATTACAAATGACTCATCTGATAGCATCTTGAGCCCAAAAAACCGTGATCACCCCTTAACACAAAACAAATCCTTCTTACTATTTTTTATTGGTGGGTGCATCATCAACACTGGAGAGTGAAGGTTCTAGGGTTTTCCCTCTAGTCTTGAAGTAAAAAACTAATACTTTAGGATTTTAGAGTTAATGAAAATGTTTAATAATGCCACAATTTGAACTACATAAAGCACTGTTTCTCTGATATCCGTTGGCTCTTACCTGTTCCTAGATCCAAAATATCCCGTCATTCGAAAATTCTTGAAAAACGAAAAGCTAACGTTCAAAAATTTACAACCGAGGTTGATGGCAATGCCTTCGTATACTATACGTTACGAAATATTTACCTGTTTAGGTTATCACTTCTGGTCAGCAAGTCGATTATATTGCATTTATTTATGTATAAAGATTGAAGCTCAAAAACACTTTATTCAAGGCAATTATGGAACGGATGTTTTACAAATCGAAATATCAAATTTTTGCGTCATTTTGAATATTTTTAGATTATTTTAGGCATTTTATTGGTCAATTTTATACATTTCTAAGTTAACCAAATCTAGGCTCTTGTGAATAGAGAAATCAATTTTAGGTTGGAAAAGAAAGATTTTCATCCTATTTTAATGGCTGTAAAATTAAAAACTCTTGATAAGGGGCAACAAAATATCTTATTAGAGTGACATTCCCTTTAAAAACAAGGCAATACTTTCGCTTACGCTTAGTATAAAAATAATATCTGAAAAAAGATTAGTTGCGACTATTGACAAAAAATAATTTTTTCAATGAAAATCATGATTTTGGTATCGATTTAACGTAAAATTTTACGCTAATTTGAAATCCGTTGAAATTTTGATTCTATCTTTAGCCATTCAAAAGATAGTAACTTGGATTAGGGGAATAAAAAACACAATTTAATGCATAACGGAATTGACCTTGAAAAGCGCGGAAGAAGTGTTCACATGACAGCGCTCGAAAATTCTTATCTAACGCGCGTTCGAAAAAGTCCATGTGAACGGGGCCTTAAAGTGGAAAAATACTTCCAAATACGTATCCAAAAAAGAAAAGAATTTCTGAGAATATTTGTAAGGTAAAATCTTTAATTTTAAAAGAGTATCCGCCAAGTCAAAGGACTATTACAAAGTCATTAAAATGTTCAGTTTCAACTGTAAATCAAATAATTAACAGTGATTTGAATCTTAAAAAGGCCAAAAATACAATGTTTATCGTCTATTTCCACGACATATTGCAGAAATCAGAACTCGCTGCAGAATTCTGTATGAGAAGCATTTAGCTGGAGAAAGATGGAAAAATGTTGTGACAATAGACGAGACGTGGGTGTATTTAAATGATTGCAATAAAAAAGAACAATTTATTATCATAAAAGAGGAGAAAAATCTTAAAACGTGGTTCAACTTGGTAACTTTAACGTGAGAACTTTCTCTAAGAGATTTGATTGTTGCCGGTTTTGCATATAATGGAAAATTAAAAGTAAAAAGAGGGGAAAAATGTAAAAATCAACTCCCACATATTATCAAACCATATTTTATCCCCAATATTCATAAGAGAAATGCCATATCTTTACCCACAGTGCCAACAATCAGTAGAACTGCATCAGGATAACGAAAGCAGCCACACATCTAAATCCACTATTAAATTGTTGGAAAAAATGGAACAAGAAACTGGTATCAAGTCAATACCCTTTACTGATATTCCTGCTAAATCTCCAGATGTCTCACCCATGGACTTTTAAAGAGAGCATTATCGAAACGTCGACTGAAAACCATTCAAGGATTTTGGAAAACTAAAACAAGAATTAGGAATAACAGATTACTCAAGTTATTATCTTGAGTATTATACTTAGACATTTTACACAATCTCTTATTCTATTGACAAAATGTGAAAAAAATTCATCTAAACACAGAAAGCGCAAACATTTTTAACAATGTCCTCAAAAGATAGCTTTGAAGCTAACTTGTGCTCTATTGATATGATGCTTAGGTTGGTTAGTCATTGTTGTCCTGTTAAGTTTCTGAGGTAATTTTTTATGATCTTTAGTTTGCTAAAACTCCTTTCATTTGAGGCGACTGAGACTGGTATTGTGAGGAAAATTCTCAACGCTGTCGTTATGTTGGTGGACGCGTCTTCAAGTCCGTTCTTGTAAATTAACGTCAGAAGACCTGATGGTGTAGCCGTTTTCATATTAGGGCTTAAATCCAAGGCATGATACTTAAAACTCTCCACTTCTATCGCCAGCTAGTCCCTGTCTAAGTATTCTTTATATGTGGTAGCTAACTCAAGTGCCTGGTTCTTCAATTCTTCTCCATTCATTGTTTCAAACCGAGCTCCATTGAGGAAACCAAATAAACTATTCATGTTTTGAATGACTTGAAACCTTTGCCTCAGTTCATTCAGAATCCGATCTGTTATTTGTATAATCAATAATCTGAACTTTTTTCTTCTGAGAATTCATAGCTTTCAACTTCGCCCTTCTCATCAAACAACCGCTTCTTCCTCCGTACTTCTTTAAAAAGTGGATCTAGGTTAAGCTTTCCTGCTATTTCTTCACACATTCTGCATTTAGCTCCTTTTATAGTTTTTGTAGTCTACTAATAAGTTTTCTTCATTTGTTATCATACGTAAATATCTATAGTAAAAAAATACTCGGCCAATTTAGCGCCCCCCCAAATCCGGCGCCCGAGCGCACATGCCCCGTCTGCCCCCCCTAGTTACGTCTCTGCCTGTACCAATGAAAAGAATTGCTCTAATTGCACCGCCTCGAACGTTAAACACAATACAAACCATGGATGCATGGACAAAAAATGTCCAAACTTTATTAATAGCAAATACAGACTACGGAACGTGATAGCGATACTCATATTCACACTGTCCTACATATTATTCATTGTATATAAATTGTATCATTATTAAGCACTAAACTTTAATTCTGTATATATTAATGTCATATCTTGTATATACATTGTCATAGTATTATATACTAAATGTTTTATTATCATTTCATTATATAATAATTATTCTTACTGCCTTCAACACTATTTATTTGTTATGTTATTCTACTTGTGTTATGTTATTCTACTTAAAATTTTGTGCCTCAACTGTACCATTATTATGTGCTAAAATGTTTATAATAAATGCCGCACGCGCTCATAGAGAGGGAGAGGTGGTGCTCTCCATGTGTGGCAGGCTTGGTTTCTTGTTGGGCCTCAGTGTTGGGAAAGTCTTTTACCCCACCTCTTCTTAAATAGGCTCTACATTGTTTGGTGAATTGGAGAGGTGAAGGTCTGGACTTGAAAGTACTCGAATACAAAGGATTCGATTCTTAAAAGTACTCGATTCTGCCCATCATTGTGCAACACTGTACTTAGGATGATATTCAAATTGGTATTGAAATACTTAATACGAATACTCTGGAATCCAAATACCTAGGTATGTATTTTTAATTAACGTCGCACTGGAGCAACACAATGGGATCCGGGTGTGAATGATGTGTTGTCCGGGATCAATCCCAAAGGGAAAGACCGAGGACAACACATCATTTTGAACCACGGTCAGATGACGAGGCAACAGCTGAGCTGGCACCCCACTCTCCAAACTTCCATACCACACCAACGTGAGGACATTTGAGGCCACGACAGATTTAACGTGCACCAGCCCTCTTTGCTACCGACGGACTTTGGTTGGATTCGAACTCGCAATCGTCTCAGTAGGAAAAAGCTGTTAACATCGACATTCGAAGCAAAGAACTTATTGATTCAGATAGAAATAAGCAAAAATATCCACACACTAAAACGAACACATTCTTGTTAATTTCATTTTCCTCCATTTAGTAGGGGTTTCACCTGCAAAAATATAAGCAACAAATTTATTTTCGTTTGTAAATTTGATTTTGAAAATCTGCTGAAAATATTAAGGAGAATTATACCATTCCTACAAAATTAAAATTATTATTTTACTACACTTTATTATTATTTTATTACTTTGCTCAAAAAATCGACTTAATAAAATAAACAAATTTCATTTCAATTCTCTAAGATTTTAAATTCATTTTAAAATTTTATAATATTATTTTAAAATTTGTTTTCTTGAAAAAATCTAAACATCCCACTAGCCTCAGTATTTAACTTTAAAATTGATGGACAAAATGTGTTAAGAGTTTGATAAGAAAATAATTGAAGTTATTAATAGTTCAAAATTTGAAAAATAAATTTAAAAAAATGGAAGTGCTTTTCAATGGAAACGAACCTGTTTTTGAAAGGTTCAAATAATAACTGTTATTGCAAATTAGCAATAACCATTGATACTTATTGTAAAATAACAGTCTCGGTAAAATATGAGAAAGGATTTTTTTTCAAGTTTTTAGAAAACGGACAGATGGACTTCTATTCGGAAAGCAGTTAATAGCAAAAATAACAAGTAATTATTTTTTAAAATAGTAGCAGTTGTTGATGAATGTAGAAAAGAGCTCTAAAAAACTTGTAAAATTGGTGAGTACATTACAAAATGTGTTAGAAATTTGATAAGAAAAAATTGAAGTCACCAATAGTTCAATGGAAGTGCTTTTCAATGGAAACGAACCTGTTTTTGAAAGGATCAAATAATAACAGTTCTTGTAAATCAGCAATAACCGTTGAAACTGTTGTTGAACAGAGGTTATCAGAGAGCAGTCAAACTGAAGGTCAAAAAACCGCGACGCAGTTTCAAACCCTTTACCAGAGGCTTTGAAGGACTTCCACATCCAATTGAGAGCTTTTTTTCCCCGCGACGGAAACAGGTTCAGCGGGAAACGGAATTGTTGATCTGAACACACGATCCGGTTTCCTGTACGCGTCCTTGAAAGGGAAACGCGTCTATCTTTTCTACCTCTACGCGTCAGTGGAATAGTCTATTTTTATGAGGTAGGCCGAAAGGGTGAGTTTTTGAATGGCTGAGAACAGCTTCAATCTGCAGTCTGTGCCTCTTGCGTTCGAATGTTCTTTGTAAACACATGCAAAGGATTGTTCTTGGTTCTTGATTAATTCGTTGCGAAAGAACGAGAAGCATTCTTATTCCAAGTCGCATTTAGTGAGGATTTTTGATTCGAAATTTTTTCGTCAGTGAAATGATGAAACGGTTCCCGCAAGCAAGATAGAATTTCTGAAAATTGAATAAAATATTTTAACTGAATTTAATACTTTTTTATTTGTGACCATTTGCATGACAGAATAAAAAAAGCTCCACTGACCACAGCTCAGATGTGATCGATTTTGAAGCACCGGTATCAAACTGAGTCTCCATTTCGAAATATACCCTCCCACCTCTGTGGCCGATGATGAACTGTTCCAACAAAGTTTCCTGTCTTGTTAAGTTTAAATTGTCGAATCCTTCCTGTAATGACTACTGGCCAGTATCATAATAATAATACGATAACGTGCAAATACGAACAAGCTTGCTAGGGTTACATTAGGACATTTATTGACATAGGTAGTGTTACAGTTACAGTTAATCATGTTACAGAACAGTCACAGTTAATCATTACATCTCCCTTTTTTTTTAGTAAAAGTGAATAAACTAGAAGTTTCACAAATTAAGTTTGTGTGGTATTTTAACCGTTCTGCCTGAACGAGTTCTGTATTGAGATGGTAATTGTTCAGGTGGGATTGGCATTTCGACACTGTTTGAATCATCAGGAAATGCTGCTTCACTGGAATAGGCCTTTTCCATGGTGGATTCCTGCGATTCAACTGGTGCTGGCTCTACATCTTTGGTGAGGTAGGGTCGAAGAAACCTCGAATTCCTTCGATAAGTTGCACCTTCAGTTGTCTTGATAATGAAGAATCTTGGTCCTTTAGCTTGATCGATAACTTCAGCTGGGCACCAATTCCTGTGTCCTTTTCGGAACCATACTTTTTGGCCCACAGAGATCGGTGGTTTTGATTTAGACCCTCTGTCTCTGTACGTCTTCTCGATCATTCTCCTTGCTTTTAGATTCTGTGAGACGTTTTGAATGATCTTTGGTTCCAATAATTTTGCACTCATAGGTAGAATTCCTTTGGTTCTTCTCCCCATGAGTCTTTGAACTGGAGAACCAAGAACTCCTCTTGGCGTATTTCGGTTATTCAATAGCGCCAAATAAATATCAGAGCCATCTGCAGCACATTTGGCTATTAGGTTCTTTGCTTCCTGAACATATCTTTCAGCTAAGCCATTTGAACGCTTGTGTTCAGGACTAGACGTTTGCATCGTAAAGCTCCAATCTTCAGCAAACTGGCGAAATTCTTTCGAAGTTAGCTGTGTTCCTTCATCTGAACATAAAGTTTCAGGAACACCATGAGTTGCAAACCATAGTTTGAGAGCCTTGATAACCGTCTGTGATGATATACTTCCGAGAACACAAAAGTCAAAATATCCCGAATAACTGTCAGCAATCACTAGGTATTCTTTTTTGTCCCAGTGATAGATATCGATGGCTATGATTTGCCATGGTTTATCAGGAATTTTGTTCAGTATCAACGGTTCTTCTGGATTGTCCCTATGACGTTGCTGGCAAACCTTGCATTTCTGAACATAACTCGCCACATCTTTGTTCATGCCATACCAATAAACATTCTCTCGTGCTCTGCTTAATGAACGTTGTATCCCCAGATGTCCAAGATGAATGGTTTTCAACGTTTGTTCCTGAAGTCCAACAGGTATAACCACCCGATCACCTCTGAACAGTACTCCATTATAATTGGCAAATTCATCTCTGAATGTCCAATATTTCTTTAGACAATCCGGAACATGGTCAATTGTATTGGGCCAACCCTCCAGGACAAGCTTTGTCAATTTCGACAGTTCTTTGTCAGTTTTGACTGCTTCCTTGAGTTCATTTGTTCTAGAGTCAGTCATTGGAACAATTACATGAACTTCCATTTTCAATTCAGGCATGTCCAAATCATGAGCTTCACAGTCACGACTTAACGTGTCTGCTATGAACATCTCAGTTCTTTTTTTGTAAATGATTTCAGGACGATAAGGGATAATGTCAAATATAATTCTCTGCAGACGAGGTGGAGAGCAATGAAGAGGTTTTCTAGAAATTGACATTAATGGTTTATGATCAGTTTCAACCGTTAGGTGTTTGCATCCCCAAACGTATTGATGAAATCTGATGCATCCAAATTTAATAGCAAATGCCTCTTTTTCAATTTGAGAATAATTTTGTTGGGTTTTATCAAGTGCTTTGGTGGCATAAGCTACTGGACGCCCTTCTTGGATTAATACAGCACCTACTGCATGCTTGCTGGCATCCACGGATAATGTTACAGGTGAGTTGACATCAAAGTACCTTAACACTGGTAGCTCTTTCATACTTTTCTTCAACTCCTCAAAGGCTGATTGGTGTTGATGGTCCCAGACCCATTCAATATCCTTTTTACATAGGTCTCTTAAAGGTTGTGTTACCTTTGAAAGGTTGGAAATGAATTTTGCCATGTAGGTTATCATGCCCAGAAACCTTTGAAGAGTTGTGACATCACGGGGGGTTTTCAAGTCATTGATGGCTTGGATCTTTTCTGGATCTGCTTTGAGACCTTTGTCGGTTACTATATGTCCCAAGAACTTGACATTATTTTTTGAATAGACGCATTTGTCCTTGTTCAATGTCAACCCAGCTTCTTTAAGTATGTTTGTAACTTTGGCAGTTAATTCTTCCACTTCTTTCTTCGATGGTGCATGTATGAGTATATCATCCATAGCACACTCTACATTTTTTATTTTGCCCAGCAGTTGTTCCATTATTTGTTGGAACACTTCTGGGGCTGATGACAAACCCATTGGCATCCTCAAGTAAGAGAATCGTCCCCAAGGAGTAGCCATTGTGAGGTATTTACTCGTACGCTGTGTGACTTCTAGTTGCCAGAACCCCTTCTTGCAATCCAGAAGCGTGAACCATTTCGACCCATTTATTCGGGCCGCTATTTCTTCTAGAGTGTTCAATGGGTAGTGACGTCTTTTCTTGTTAATGCTAGATGGATCCATACACACTCTAATTTTCCCATTGCGGCTTACAACAACCATAGGTGATACTGCTGGTGTTGGGTCACTAACAGGTTTAATTATACCAATGAGTTGCATGCGTTCCAATTCCACTTTCACCTTGTCTCTCATTGAATGCGGAACTCTTCTTGCAGGGAAAATTTCCAGCTTTGGATTGTCCACCAGGTCAATTTCATATTTATAATTTTTCAAGCAACCTATTTCCTTTTCGATAGATTTACTCATCAAGTTCTCTGTTAAGCCTATGGCATTGATTCTTTTCACAAGATCCATTTCTACGCACGAATCTTTGCCTAATATGGGTTGCACATTTTCATCTATGACGATGAATTTCACCCTGTAGGTCTTATTTTTCACCTTTAGTTTTGAAACCGCTTCTCCTAATACTTTCATTTTATGATTAGAAAATGATAACAGCGTCTTCACACTTGAAGCTCCTATGTTCAGTTCTGCTTTTTGTGCCATTGTACATGCTAACACATTGCACTGTGCTCCTGTGTCTAGTTTAAATTTTACTTTATAATTATTTGCAAATTCTACTGTTTCAAACCAGTCTGTGGCTTTTATACTAGCAATACTACTGACTAAAAAATCAGTTGAGTCATTGTTCTCTACATCCTCTGGTACTGGGATGTATTTTACTGTCTTTTCCACTGTTGCTACACGCTTGGATTTACAGAATTTGGCAAAATGTCCTTCTTTATGACATATATAGCATTCCTTTTTATATGCTAAACACTCTGCTTTTTTGTGTACAGTTCCACATCGTGTGCATGGTTTCGTGTTTGCTACCTGCTTCTTGAACTTGCTTTTTCCTTGATGTTTTCCATTCACAGCTTCTATTTTCAATGGTTCATCTTTAATGGAACTCATTTGGCTTCTAGCTTGCTCACTTGCTCTGCATATCTTCACCGCTTTATTCAGCGTTAGATCATCTTCGGCCAGGAGTTTCTCTCTATCAGCATCACTTCGTATGCCAATCACTATTCGGTCTGTGACTAAGCTATCATGTAACGATTCGAATTTGCATGACTTACTTTTGCTAAGCAAAACTGTTAAAAAATCATCAAATTTCTCCGTTTCCCCTTGCACCATTTTATTGAACATAAATCTCTCGTAAGTAATGTTCACTTTTGGTGTAAAATAGCTTTGAAAGGCTTGAACCAACTTTTGGATACTGCTCTTCTGGTCATCCGAAAAAGTGTTAAAAACACTTACCGCTTCCGTTCCAATTGCAGACATGAATAGAGCGATCTTAACATTTTCCGGCTTGCTTTCCAGTCCGATTACTATGGCATACCATTCAAATTGCTGGTACCAGTCCTTCCAAGCTTTGGATACATCAGCGACAGCTAAGCCTAACGGCGGCGGCGGTCTTGCACTCATACTTCCGTTGTCTCCTCTGCTCGTTGGTTCGTTTGGCATAATCTAGTGTTCAGAAACTCAAAGTATTTTTTTTTGTTTCGGCACCATGTAATGACTACTGGCCAGTATCATAATAATAATACGATAACGTGCAAATACGAACAAGCTTGCTAGGGTTACATTAGGACATTTATTGACATAGGTAGTGTTACAGTTACAGTTAATCATGTTACAGAACAGTCACAGTTAATCATTACACTTCCATTGACGCAGTTTCCTTTCGCGAAGACCGGATGTTGTCTACCTACCACTGCTCAGTTTGCTTCAGTTATCGCAATTCGTGGGAAATGTTTGGGTGGAGATGGTCGAATCCGGGGCACTGGCGATTTACCGCCAATCATGGTAACCTTGGTGTTTTGATCCAGTTTTATGACAACCAGTTCTATGCAAAAGGTTGTTTTTTACGAAGGAAAGTCCGTTTTTTTTTAACGAAATTGCGATGCATTGCGTTCTATGATTGGTTACGTTTTGAAATTTGGATTTTTTAACGTTCTATTATTGTCTTAGCGCTTAAGAATGATTTTCATTGGTTACCGCTTAACCGCCTTTTTTGTACTTCTAACGGATTCTATCGGTGTTTCTTTGATTTCCGAGCTTGCCGTTGGATTTCCAAAATTTTGATTACTATCTTTTCAAGTGGCACATTTCTATTGATATATTTTGGTTTCTTTTTAATTTTTTAATTAGAAATTCAATTTATTATCGTTCGTGATATTTGGTTACCTTGCCGAATATATATGGCGACGGCAACATAATGGAACGGAAATCGAGCGGATGTTCCTGGCATTTGTTGCCGAAATTATTCAAATTTTCAACTCGGCGAAACCAGAGAAAATTGGACCGTAAGTTTTATTTTTCTTTACTTTTTATTGCTTATTTGTGCATTCCTCATTTTCACTTGCTCATGCAGCAAATCGAATCGCGAAGATGGCCGCCATACTGGTGTTGGACGCCATCTTGATTTGGTGACAAACATACCCGTTGTTCTCGGATTGAATTGATTAAATGTTGATTAAAAAGTCATCCGACTAATCACTTCTATTTCATAGAAAAAAGCAAGCATCATTTAAGTGGACGGAAAATAATTTTTTAACATCGTTTTAACTTTTTCACAGCTTCTACAATTTACTTCGAACGCAAACATGTATACATGTTATATCCATCCATATAATCAATTTCATATTCATCACACTCCTGCTGTAAGTCAAACTGCGAAAGTTTTTTCTAAGGTGACTGCTACAGAAGTGGAATTTGAGTTTCAGTATATTAAATTGTTATGGCATTCGTGATTAATATATTTTGAAGCAAACCCATTTTTATCTTCAAAATTCCATTCAGCGGCACGAGGAATAACGGAGCTTGTTTTAAAAATAAATGTCATCAGTGTTGACAAAGCATATTCAATCGATTACATTTTTTTACAAAATCACTGCTCTCAACGAATATTTCACAGATACCTAAGTTGCATAAGAACAGCGGCAACTTCAAGTAAGTAACCTCGACCTTCTGTCACTTAAGACAAAAAATTTCAAAAGTCCTAATTCAAACACTTACTGTGATATTATTCCAAGATCAGCAGTCTTTTTTAAAATTTACTCTACTCCAACGGAAATTCAGTTTCTGTATGGAAACCTCGTACCTATTTAGAATGATAGATGTACTTACTTGGCAATGGAGTACAGCTTTCAATAATACCCATGAAGCATGAAAAACAAATGTAAATTTAATTGAATCGTCATGTAATGAAAATCTATGTCAAAATTTAGAAATATCTTTCAACGACAAAGTATGGCTACCGTTTTTATTTAACAACTAATTATTATGAATTTTAAATGTCACCTCATTAAATTTTGTTAAGTTTTATTCTCAGTGAATTTATCGAAACTGGATTCATAAATCTTGACTCTGGACATGAGAATTTGCAACCTGACCTTTGAAACAGATATCGACTCTTGAAATCATTACCTCTGTTGTGTCGAAAATTAGTTCGGATCGTATAGTGGATAATTTACTTTGAACAGTGAATTGCCTCCGTAGGAACAGTACAGTATCTAGACACAGTTCTTTAAAAATTACATTAGAAAATTTATT
The DNA here is from genome assembly GCA_933210815.1 of Meta bourneti. Taxonomy (NCBI): domain Eukaryota; kingdom Metazoa; phylum Arthropoda; class Arachnida; order Araneae; family Tetragnathidae; genus Meta; species Meta bourneti. The sequence goes on along the minus strand of OW119930.1, from coordinate 93,168,400 downwards.
AAGTTAAAATTTAAGGGTAAACAAAATGCTGATTAACAATTGGACAAGAGGGGCCCCCGATAAGACACCGAAAACATCACTTTTTACCAATAAGGATTTGACACAATACAAAAGTTCAGGAGAAGGAGATGGGGACCAATGGCACGACCCGAGGAACAGATGGACTCACCCTCGGCAAAAGATCTCAGGAAAATGGTGTGGGGTTTCGGTACGTCGGGCGTCAGACATGGAACTTCTGAATCCTCTCAAATTTAGTAGCAGGCCCCTATCCATAGAGCAGTGGTGCGCAAACTATTTTCATTTCAGACCCCCAATTTTGTGTACTATTTTGTCGCGACCCCTGGATAGACAATAGACGTTTTTTTAATCATCAACGTAATTAAAGTTGAATTCTTTTTGGGATTTGCGCTTATGTTTGTGCCTTATTAGAGGTCTGAATAATATACATAATTTTATGAAGCAATGGTTTTATTTATGCATATGGGTATAAATATTTTTAAATGGAAAATACTTTTAAAAAATTACAACATAAGAATTCAACGTGAGGTATGCGCTTGCAAAGAGCTCATGATTAGTTCTATGTTCGGATCTGTATTGGAAATCGCAAGCCGTAAGTCATCCTCTGGATCCAATCGAGATCGATATTTTGTTTTAATGGCAACTAATTTTGAAAAGCCGATTTCACATAAGTAGGTCGATGCAAACCGAATCAAAATATTAATTGCCTTTTTCTTCAAATCGGCATATTCGTTTCCAATCGATAACCAAAATTTTTGGCAAGTCAGACTTAAATGGAATGCGCAGTGTTTCGTCGCTTGAAACATCAATTAACTGTTCTTTTTCATTTAAAGAGATATTGAATTTAAAAATATCAAACGAAAATGGATCACGTATCCAACCTAATTCATTATCTGGAAATTTTTCGAACCTTTTCGAAAAGTTTTCTCCCAATTTTATCATATGACGGGAAATGGTGTTTTGAAATATCAAGAAATCTATATTATTTTCTTTAGTAAATTCTGAAAAGCACGGGAACATGTCTGTGTTGTTTTTGTTCAATTCTCCTTGCCAAAGTATCAGCTTATTCTTAAAAGCTTCAATTTTACTGCTCGATGATAAAAAGTTTGTATTCTCTCCCTGTAGACTTAAATTCAAATCGTTAAGTTTTTCGAAAATATCAACCATGTAACTGAGTTTTCTGAGCCAATCTTCATTAATGAATGAACCTGCCAATATATGTTTCTTTTCTACCAAAAAAATATAAACTTCGTTTCTCAAATCGAAAATACGTCGCAGTATTTTGCCGCGTGAGAGCCATCTGACTTGGGTATGTAGTAATAATATTTCATGCACAAAAGCCATCTCATTACAGAGTATTGAAAAGAGGCTACTGTTTAGGGCGCTGTTGCTTTTAATGTAATTAATTACTATAACAACATCCTGTAATATCTTGTATAATTCTTCATCAATGTCCTTTGCAACAAGAGCTTGTCTATGTATCATGCAATGGTTGAATACTAGATGGGGAGCAATTTTCTTTATTAACCCTCTTAGTCCTTTATTACTACCTGTTAATGCTGCAGCACCATCAGTGCAAACCGCGACACAGTGTGTCCAGGTAAGGTCATTTGTTTCAAAATATCTATTAATAATTTCAAATATTTTCTCTCCATTTGTTTCTCCTTCCAATTTTTTACAACATAAAAAATCTCTTCTGATATGTCTTCTTCATAAACGTATCTCACATAAACAATTAGTTGAGACAGTTTAGAAATGTCAGTAGTTTCGTCAAGTTGTAGAGCAAATACAGGAGAGTTTTGTAATCGATTTAACAGAACTGATTCTATATTACGTGATATGGCGGAAATTCGGCGAGAAACGGTATCTCTTGATAATGGTATCGTTTTTAAATCGTTACCATATTTTTCTCCATGCATAATTGATGCCATTTTAATTGCTGAAGGAAGAATGAGTGATTCTCCAATTGTATGTGGTTTCAAAAATTTTTCCCTATTAAATATGAAACTTCTTAAGATGCCCGTAAAGCCTTCTCAGGAATTGTTGTGTATTTTTTCAAAACTACATTTTGATTTTTCATACTTTCAGCTCGTTTTTTAAAAAATGTTTCAGACTTATTTGCTAATTCTTTATGTTTGATTTCCAAATGTCTTTTTAATTTAGCAGGTTTCATACTTTCATTTGCTAATTTATCCCTGCAATTAATACACAACGGATGTTCTTTCCCATTAACAACGCAATATGTAAATCCATATTTAATAAACTCGTCTTGATATTTTCTCAATTTTTTATAGATAGCACATTTCGTTCGATATTTTTTGATGTAGAAACAGTGCTATTGCATTCATTCACAGTTTTTGTAAGTTCATTGGATTTTGGTCCATCATTCTCATTTATAATGTCATTCTTTTCATTTTCTGGACGTTGGGTACCTATTTTTAGCCATTTATACATCATGAGGGTATTAAAACTAAAACCAAATTATAAATATACAATATTTCATTTCTTTGCGTTTGTTCAATCACGTGCGGCTACCACGTGGGAAGAAAATAAAGTCGGGTATAACTCTGTATAAATCATGTTTATTTGTAGCTTATTCAGACGAGAATTAAAGAAAATAAAACTTAATTATAAGAGAAACATCTCATACCAATTGCATATGCTCGCTACTTAAAATAAAAAAATATAACATTCAAGTAAAAATTTACACATGGTAATCGAGGCAAGTAAATATCTCAACTGGTGTTGCCAGTCGAGCGCACATCTACATATATTGTACACAGTGGTTACAGTTAATCATAAAACAAGTACAAAATTAATATATATATTATAGTGATTTAATATAATTATGTCAAACATTACTTACTCCAAAGATGGGAAAACATATATTTAGAAATTACAATTAGCATTTATTTTTCAAAATTCATCTTACTATGATCTTAAATTTGTACTCGCACTTAAACTGCAAAAGCAGGCTTTGTTTAGTGTGCCGCCATCTGTAATCCAAAAACAACAGAACTAACTGTTCCCTTAACACGTTTTAAAATAGTAACTACCCTGGTAGCTTTTCCATCGAAATATCAGTTGAGGATATAATTGATTTTCGAAAAAATCAAAAACGAAAAAAATAATACAAAATATTTAAAAATAACAGTTTTATAAACATTATTGCCCACCGAGCACGCTACTGAAATGTCCTATACTTAAAAAATATGTTATGTACATACCCGATTGCAAATTTTACTTAAAATTAGCAAAAGCAGTATATAAACAGAATTACAGAATGCATTTGAATGAACGTAAGAAGCAGCAAACCGAACTACTGAGGCACAGACGGAAAGAACTGCACGGTCCTAGCTGTGATCACAATATAAAGACTAAATAGTAGGGGTGCACACCTAGATTGAAAAAGCTGTAGTAAAGATGGCCACTGCTAAACGTCAGACCGATCCAAGTTGCATATGAATCCCACCGGAGAGCAGGTAAAGGGCATCTCAAATTGACAATTATCTTTTATCACTATGTCTATTCGCCTGCCGGTTGCCGAAGTATAGGTACTATATACTAATACAGACAATTGTTTTCGTAAAATAGTTCTTTTTTATAAATAATATTATCTCATTTCACTATTTTACTGGTACCAGATACTTGTTGAAGAAAAACATTATATTTTTTTTATTGTCAAATAAATTTCTTTGAATTTGGCGACCCACAAAATTTTTCAAGCGACCCCCGGTTTGCGCACCACTGCCATAGAGGAGCGTGGTTGTCGAGATGATTCCAACTGCGCAGGTCGCCGGGGAAACTCGTCAGGGCAATCCGTTCTTCGCCGCTTCCTCCTCTTCCGATCGTCTTCTCCGCAGAGAAAAATCAAGTGCCCCCTTGTAGGGGTGTACGACTATTTATCGTCCTTCGATTTCTGAAGAACCGCCCAAATCCATCAACTCTGATCGACGGTAAACCCCGTAAAAGATAAGCCCACCTGCCCCAAGAGGTCATCCATCAAAATCCCCCTCCTCTTAGTGGACAATCCGCCCCGACGAAAGGGGCCAAGGGGTTAGACATCAAAGACTGCCAAATACGCCGATACTAATGAGCGCTTTTCCCTCAACGGGGACTCACATTCCTTCTCACGGCTAACCCGTGAGAAAAACTACCAAGCGCCCAAAAGGTGGCTCAAAGGCAACATAATATATACAGTAAAAAATTACAGACAACACAATTAATACTTAAAAATCAACCCAACACCTCTCCCACCCCTCCTACATTTTTTGGTGCCGAAACCCAGGAATGGAATATTGCCTTTAAAAAGGTAAGATAATTTTGAAGTATCTGCATGAAAAGAAATATTGATCTTTGAAAAATGGCTCTTTCGGGCAAAACAAAAACAGAACTTGAAAACGAAACGCTCTTTTAGAGCTGGAGTTAAGAAAATTGTAACTAAAGTAGATAATTTGCTTGTAATTTCTGATTTAACCCCTCAAAACATTCAAGAACTGAATGAATATTTGGAAATTTTAACTGACAAACATAAATCTTTGAAAGAGCTTCATAAAGAGATCGCAATTCGCATCACTGACACAAACGATTGTGAAAAGGAAATAAATGTCAGTGAAGAATATAATGAAAAATTAATTTGTTGCAAATTAAAAATTACTAATTGTCTGAAGAAATATGATATAGGTATTAGAAGTTCTAATACACAAGTTGATACGAGTACTGAAAATAATTCCTCTCAGTGTGTAATTTCGAATTCGCCAAATATTTCTATTAGACTTCCTAAATTAATTCTAGAAAAGTTTTCTGGTGATTCTAGCATGTGGCCTGAATTCTTTAATGCATGTGAAAATTCAATTCATAAAAATCCAACTCTATCTAAAGTGGAGAAGTTTACATATTTGAAATCTTTACTTGTTGGAGAAGCATTTAATTGTGTCTGGTTTCTGTCTTACTGAAGACAACTATGATAGTTGTTTAATATCGTTGAAAGAGAGATATGGACGAAAGGATTTAATAATAAACAGCCATATGAATAAGATATTGAATTTGGAACCTGTTAAATATTCAAATAATGTGTATGGAATGCGTAGGCTGTATGATCAACTAGAAATCAGTATAAGAAATTTGAATTCACTTGATGTAACAAGTGGTAGTTACGGACATTTATTGAATTCAGTTATTCTTAAATTACTTCCACAAGATTTAGCACTAGAGTTCACACACATAGGCCCCGTTCACATGGACTTTTTGCAACGCGCGATTGATAAGAATTTTCGAGCGTTACCATGTGAACAGCACTTGGGCGCTTTTCAAGGTCAGTTTCCGTTATGCATTAAATTGTTTTTTTATTCCCTTAATCCAAGTTGCTATCTTTTGAATGGTTCAAGATAGTCAAAATTTCAACGGATTTCAAATCAGCGTAAAATTTTACGTTAGATCGATACCAAAATCATGCTTTTCTTTGAAAAAATTATTTTTTTGTCAATAGTCGCAACTAATCTTTTTTCAGATATTCCTTTTATACTAAGCGTAAGCGGAATTATTGCCTTGTTTTTAAAGGGAACGCCACTTTAATAAGATATTTTGTTGCCCCTTATCAACTGTTTTAATTTTACAGCCATTAAAAAGTAAGGTAAAAATCTTCCCCAACCTAAAATTGATTCCCCTGTGTTCACAAGAGCCTATATTTGATTAACTTAGAAATGTATAATGAGCAATAAAATGCCTAAAATAATCTAAAAAATATTCAAAACGATGTAAAAATTTGATATTCTTTCGATTTGTAAACATCGTTCTCTAATTGCCTGTGAATAAAGTGTTTTTGAACTTCAACCTTTATACATAAATAAATGCAATATAATTGACTTCCTGACCAGAAGTGACAACCTAAACAGGTAAATCTTTCGTAACGTATAGTATACGATGGCATTGCCATCAACCTCGGTTGTAAATTTTTGAACGTTAGCTTTTCGTACAATTTTCAAAATTTTTCGAATGACGGGATATTTTGAACCTAGGAACCGGTAAGAGCAAGCGGATCACAGAGAAGCAGTGCTTTATGTAGTTAAAATTGTGGCATTATTAAACATTTTCATTAACTCTAAAATCTTCAAGTATTCGTTTTTTACTGTCAAGACTAGAGGAAGAAACCCTATAACCTTCACTCTCCAGTGTCGATGATTTACCCACAAATAAAATAGTAGGATTTGTTTTGTGTTAAGGGGTGATCACGGATTTTTTGGGCTCAAGAAGCTAGCAGATGAATCATTTGTAATGCGTTTTATCGTAAAAGCGAAACTGCGTATGAAAAATTGGAATATTTCTGTAAAACTTTGATTAAAAACGAAACTAACTGGAAAATGACCAAACAATTTCCTTAAAATTTTAAAATTGACAGTGTAAAGTAAAAATATGTCCCAAAAAAAACTTTATTTCTAGAACCAGGAAATTGGAAACGGAATTTCTGTTCATATGGCATTGTCTACGAAGTACTATCAAAAGATGACACGCAAACAAAATCCGGCACTGGTGATAACCTTTCTTTTTTTATGCTATTTTTGCAGGTTTTATCGTGTTTCCTACGATCTATAGCTAATTTTTATTTAATTTTCCTTCAAATAAATCTCTATACTTCTTTAAAACCTATCTCTAAACATTTTAATGTATCAGCACAAATAACACATATATAACAATAATTAGTTTTTTAATTTTTAAACACAATTTTCCCCGAGTTCCAACTATCCGAAACGAATACTAACTCTTCAACCTACCCACTTTCAGGGGTTTTGTAGCACAAATGGAACCACGAATGGAATAATGACTGGTGTAACTGTCATTAATGTAATGACTGGTGTTAAACCAAAAGTAATGGAAAAAAAGAAAATCTCGGGGTAAAGTTTAGAACATGTTTAATTAGACGAGAAATAACAGTTACAAAGGACGGATTACATTTAACAAAAATGGTACTTACACAGTACAAAACAATTGAAAGAAAACATTTATAGAGAAAAAAAAATAGTTAACACAGTCCAAAATTGGGCATCAGACCGGGATGGTCTGCTCTCGACAAAATCCAAACTATCTCTGAGCAAAATTTGACAGTACTAGGGAAGTTCACGCCAAAGTCTACCTGTAAGGTAGCGACATCTACATTTTAGGATTTGAGGTATAGCGTACGTTACAGACTCCCCCTCTGGTTCTGTTGCCGTCTCGGCTCGGAACCAGAAGGTAATTTTTGGGGCGTCCTCTTTTTCTTATAGGAGCCACAGGTCCAGTGTCTCTTTCTACTTCAGGCTCATGATAGTCCTTTAGGGCAGAAACATGATAAGTTCCAAGGACGTGGTGTGGGTTGGCCGTGTCGGCAATCTCATATGTTGTTGGTGATCTCAAGGTGAGAATGAGGTAAGGACCTTCCCTTTTTGGCATGAATTTCTTGCTTCTGTTGTTCCGACTTATGGGATGAATGGTCACCCAAACTTTGTCACCAGGTTTGAAGTATTTTTGTCTTCTTCGTCGATCGAAGTTTCCCTTCTGACGATCCTGTTTTTGTTCAACTCTATCTTTGACATCCAAGATTGAGTTTGCAAACCTCTTGAGATACGGGGTTATTTCGGGTACGAAGTTATCATTGTCGATCACTTGTCGAATATCATGCCGGATATCGTCTGACGTTCTCAACTGTCTTCCAAATTGTAAGTAGGCAGCCGTGTGGCCGGTGGTGTCACACACTGAGGTATTCATTGCGAAACGAATTAAAGATAATTTGTCTTCCCAAGACGTATGTTCTTCCCCCACCAGAATTGCTAGTCGAGGCTTTAAATCACGATTTTTACGTTCAGATGGGTTGGCTTGCGGGTGGTAGACGGGGATAAGGTCTTGCGTAATCTCTAGCAAGTCACAAGTCAATTGCATGACAGCACTTACGAACTGTGGTCCGTTGTCACTTATTAGCCTACGCGGAAGACCATATCGTAGGAATACTTCTTCGATAAGTATTTTGGCACAGTTTGCCGCAGTGGCTTCAGTAAGAGCAAATAGTTCTACCCATTTGGTGCTTGTATCTTCCACAATAAAGATCCACTTCTTGCCAGTAGGGGTTTCCGAAAGAGGACCAAAAAGATCAATGGCCAGCGTTTCAAACCTTTGTGCATAAGCGGGTGTTCTCAAGAGTCCTGCTGGTTTTTGGTTTGTTGGCTTATAGCGATTGCATTCAGGACAAGTCTTGATGTACTCTGAGATGAACTTTTTCATACCTCGAAAGTAGTATCTGGATGCAATCTTCTTGTATGTGTTCTCTACGCCATAATGACCAGCTGTCGGGGCATCGTGGTACTCTTGAAGGATTCTTCCTCGCTCTTGAGTAGGAATTACGAGTTGAGCTTCTTCTTCTTCATTCTCAGGTGAATACCTATACAGGACACCTTGATTCATTAAGTATCCACGACTGGTGTAGTTGGCAAAGTTTTCATCTTTGTCCATGCTCTCAAAGCAGTCAATGATTTTCTTCAATTCTTCGTCGTCCAGCTGTCCCTTTCGAATATCACTGGATTTCCTGGATGGCATGTCCACAGTGATGGCACACACATCAGATGGTGCGCCTTCAGCATACAACGGTCTTGACAGCATGTCAGCCACTACATTGGCTTTCCCTGGGGTATAATCAATCTTCAGGTTGAAGGACTGAATTTTTAAAGCCCATCTTGCCAGACGACCAGAAGGTGACTTTATACTTAACAGCCATTTGAGAGGTTGATGATCTGATGCGATGGAGATTTGTTGATTTTCTACGTAACCTCGAAATTTCTCTAAGGCCCACACTACCCCCAAGGCTTCCCGCTCGGTTGTGGAGTAGTTTCGCTCTGCTGGGATCAACAGACGACTTGCATATTCGATGACATGTTCATCAGGGCCACTACCCTGGAGAAGGACGGCTCCAAGGGCATAACTACTTGCGTCTGTACGGATGGTAAAAGGCTTTGATCCGTCAGCTTGCTTCAATACAGGAGGAGTCATCAGGCGCATCTTCAACGTTTCAAAGGATTCTTGTTGTTCAGGACCCCAGTGCCAATGTACTTTCTTCTTAGTGAGGTTACTAAGTGGGCGTGCTATGTCAGCAAAGTTGGGGACATATCGACGAAACCAAGAGCAGGTTTGTAGTAAAGATTGGACTTCTTTCACATTGGTAGGGACTGGAATTTTTTGAATAGAAGAGATCTTCTCTTGGTCAGCTTCAATTCCATCTTTCGTTATCCAGAATCCCAGATATTTCACACGGTCACAGGCGAAGCGACATTTATCACGGTTTGCATGAAGTTTGAAGATATACAGTCTTTCGAAAACTTTTTCGAGATCTTCGAGATGTTTGTCAAAAGTTTCTGAGAGAACGATGATGTCATCTAGGTAAGACAGTGCGAACACATCTTTCAGACCACTTCGAAATTTGTCAATTAATCTTTGAAAGGTGGCAGGAGCGTTACGTAGGCCGAAGGGCATATGTAAGTAACGGTAAGTTCCAAAAGGACAAATGAAAGCAGTTTTGTCCTGATCAACATCAGCAACCTTTACTTGATGGTAGCCCGATTGCAAATCAATTGTTGACATGTCGGTGTTGCTTCATTTAATAGATCATCCATTCGAGGTAAGGGGTAGGTATCCCCTTTCGTAATAGAGTTCAACTTTCTGTAGTCGACACAGAGGCGTACTTTCCCATTTGGTTTAGGAACAAGTACCACGGGTGCAGCGTAGGGGGACTCGCACTCTTCGATTATATTCTGCTTCAGCAGTTCTTCAATCTGTTCCTTCAAAATCTCTTTCCTTGTAGGATTCATCCTGTAGGGTGACGTTGCTACTGGGGGGTGATCACCTGTGTCGATACGGTGTTCAATAAACGGCGATGGCCCTCCCCCTGGTTGGAAACATGTCTCATTTTTGTCTATGAGTGTGTTTAGTTTTCTTCTCTGTTCGGGAGATAGGTGTTTACCCTCATCTTCTCGAAGTTCGAATGCGCTGATGGTTATATCATCTACGGTCTTCTTGAAGAACTTGTACTGTTTTTGAGGATTTTCGGAAAAATGCCATTTTCCGCCTTGGACATCAAGGACGATTCCAGCTGCATTAAGAAAATCCATTCCTAACAGGGTCTTATTTCCTTTTGCTTCCGGCAATACCAGAAATTCTGTTTGGATAACTTTGCCTTCAGTGTACAGGTTGACGACAGTACTTAGAGCAGTAATGGTCTGTCGAATTCCATCAGCCATCATAAATGAAATTCTCTTGTTCACAAAGGTGACGTTGTGCCCTTGTAGGAATTTAAACAGCTTTTCACCCGCGATGGTATGGGAAGCACCGGTATCAGCACATACAGCAATATTTTCTCCAAAAATTTTGAGGACAATCAAACTTGAGGGATACGAGTTTGAATCCAAGTTGAATAACGTCATGCAGTTCACTGATGTTTCCTCTTCATTAACCCTCGTGCAGGTAGGACACTTTGACTCGATGACTCCAGGAGTCCCGCACCCGTAACACCGGATGGGCTTTCTTCCTTCAGTTCTGGAACTTGGGAGTCCAGGTACTGTTCTAGAAGGTCCTGGTGGGTGGTCATCATGGGATCTTCCAACAGGTTGACTTTTCTTTACTGGAAAGGGTTTCCTGAACTCTTCTTTCTTCTTGAAAGTCTGATTTGGATTGTTTTTCATTCCAGGCCTTAGGCTGTCGTATGCGTCCAGTTTTTCAGCCAATTCCAAAGGATCGTTCAAATCCGCCCAAATATCCAAGAAGTGTTCTTTAATATTTGTTGGAGTTTTTCTTTTTATCTGATCAGCGATCATTAGACTTTTAAGCTGATCAAAAGTGGTAATCTTCAAATCTTTAATCCAACCTTCGAGATAAGAATTCAATTCGAAATAAAAGTCTCGCCACGTCGAATCCGGGTTTTTCCTCTGTTGGGAAAAATATTGCCTAAACCTGTCTCCTGTAACTCGAAATCTTTTTAGAAGCATTTCTTTTACCTTTTCATAATCTTGAGCATCATCTTCATCCTCTCTTGCGATGAGTTGAGCTATATCAGGTGGCAATGAGCCAATCAGGTATGCTGTCCAAGTTTTTTCAGGGATGTTCATGAACTTCACTTGACGTTCAAAAATAGTTAGGTAAAGACCAATTTCATCTTCCTTCGAGTTGAACCTCGGAATAATTCTATTTAGCTCAAACTTCGGGTTTTCGAGCTGTTGACTTACAACAGGCGTTTGTGACAGTTTCTGCATTTCAAGTTGAATTTTCAATCTTTCCAATTCGAATTATCTTTCTCGTTGTTGGGCCACCTCCACAGCTTTCTGTTTCTCTTCCAATTCCGCAGCTTTTTGCTTTTCTTCCAATTCCGCAGCTTTTTGTTTTTCTGCTGTTATACGTTCTTCCACAATGACGCTAAGCATATCTTTGACGAATTCCTCATCATACCTGTCACTCTTGGTTATGAGATCCTTTAGATCGATCACTTTGAGATTGTCCGACAGAGCCAGACCCAATTCTGAGGCCAAAATCCTCAAATCCTCTTTTCTGGATCTTCCCAAAAATGACATTTTTCGTGTGTTTAGTCTATTTCAGACGTAATTTATAAATCATAAAAAAATTCAATTTTAAAAGTTTTAAAAATTCACTCAAAACTGTTAATTCTATTATCTTGAAACACCACAAATCAATAACAGTAACAGCAGTTGGTATGAAATCGTGAAATCAAAACAATTCACAAATGAGAGGGGAAAATTTTCCACAAGTAATATTAATTGATAACTCAATAGCATTTCAACTGATATTCACATATGTTTAAATATAAAATGCACAAATGAGAAATTCTTTAAATAAAACTGATTGATAAAGTTAAAAGCACCAATTAATGATATTAGAATATGTTTAACTAGAAATACCATTCATAAATTATTTCATTCACTTTGAAGTTATATATATTGTAAACTTGTTTACACTTAGTAGAAATAATTAAAATTATTTTCCATCAGAAACTATGTGTACATTTAACAATACAATTAAATCAAGTTTGTAATACTGTTACAATTTAATCAATCACTGTTCAAATTTCTAAATGACACATTCAAAGGTAAACAACTTAAAAAGAATGAATACACTAGCAATAAACAAGTAATCTATCCTCAGCTTAAATTCTTATTTCACTTTTTCATAAAGCACAGATCGTACATATAAATGAAAATAAAAACATTCAAGAGCACTCGAAATGTTTATAACTTTTCGCATTAACACTCAAGGATCATAGGGTTACCACACATGGAATTTCCTGAGTGGATTGTAAGTTTCGCTTTCAACCGCCATTTTAGAATGGTTTCAAACCGAAAGCATTTTCAATAGGAGAAAAAAACTAACTTGAAATTCAACTATACAAGACTAACAATAATTAATTATGTTAAATTGTTACTTTACAGTACCAGATATGAACAGCTATCTGTAATCACATTCGCCGGGTGCGAATTTTCTTCTTGTCAGGGTGACAAACACTTCAGGCAGGAACCTAATCACAGTACAAAAAAAAACGCGAGAGAGAGATGGGATATTTTACTTCGGGCCTTTCACGTTGGGCGCCAATTTGTAACTGTCATTAATGTAATGACTGGTGTTAAACCAAAAGTAATGGAAAAAAAGAAAATCTCGGTGTAAAGTTTAGAACATGTTTAATTAGACGAGAAATAACAGTTACAAAGGACGGATTACATTTAACAAAAATGGTACTTACACAGTACAAAACAATTGAAAGAAAACATTTATAGAGAAAAAAAAAATAGTTAACACAGTCCAAAATTGGGCATCAGACCGGGATGGTCTGCTCTCGACAAAATCCAAACTCTCTCTGAGCAAAATTTGACAGTACTAGGGAAGTTCACGCCAAAGTCTACCTGTAAGGTAGCGACATCTACATTTTAGGATTTGAGGTATAGCGTACGTTACACTGGGAAATATTTCAACTAAAATTTGATTAAACCCCACGATGAAACGAGAAAATTTTGTTTAAACTAAAAAAAATCTCAAAGAAAAACCAAAAAACAGTATATATCGAAAACCAGGAGATTGCTAATAGAATTTGCGTCTACACGTATATATAATATAAAAATTTTGATTAAAGTAGTAATAACACTAACTGCAAGATTAAAATATAAATTCTATGAAAAATAAGCTCACAGTAAATTAAGTTCATTTTCAAAAGTGATATCGAGTTCAATGTAACACGAGGATGTGAAAAATGAATGAAAATTGAAACTTATCTTACGCATTTCACCCGTTGAGGAAAAATAGAAATATAACTAAAGTTTAGCTTTTAAATTGAATATTTAATTTAAACTTTATTTTAAAGACGTTTGCCGCACATGAAAACTAGAACGGACAATTGTCGGTATACGTTATTTTCAGAAATAAAATTACCCACTATCCTCTTTAGTTATAAACTATCACATTTTTGCAAGTTTTGTGTGAAAGCAGGGTAAATTTCTTCAATAAATCGAATACGATTCAATTTTCTCATCCTATTTTTAATGGCCTTAAATATAAATCAGTGGATTAAGACAAAATACTCCAATCAAGCTACATCTTTTCTATAAAAACGAGATAAATACTCTCTTTTGTGTTCGTAATGGATATATTCGTTAAATGAGTATCGCGAAAATATTAAAGTTACAGTTGAAAAATTATTTATTCAAAGAAAATCACATTTCAGGTATCGATCTGGTGTAAAATTTTCCGCAGATTTCAAATCCGTTGAAATTTTCACTCTATCTTTAACGATCGCGAAGATAGAAACTTGGACTAGAGGAATAAAAAAGCCCTAACGCCCGTCAAAACGTGTGTCATGTGAACGCTGCAGAAGAAACCTATGCTTCTCAAAACGCCTTCAAATCGCGAGAACGACCGGAGATTGTTGAAGCGCCGAAGCAATCTAGCGCTTGGATTCTCGCGATTTCTGCATGTGAACACTCCAGTAGAACTCTATGTACTTTGGCTACCCGCGTTTTGTTTAGACGTAAAACGCGCGTTGGAAAACGCCTCATGTGAACGGGGCCATAGAGAAAACGCACTTCTAAAGAAAACTTTGAAATAACTGAATTAATTGAATTCATGAAAAATGAAATTGAGTGTCGCGAAGCCACTTTAATGATAAATGACTCACGAAGTGTAAAAACAGAACATTTCATCGAAATCAGTCATTTAGAAACAAAAACACTCATTATAATAATTCTAAGCCGTCATCCTTTGCTTTTAATATATCAATAAAAACGTTATGCATATTCTGCAGATCTAATGAACATGTGTTCACCGAAAGTTTTAAATATTCCGATGATCAGAAAAGACACAAGTTAAAGAAAGAAGGTGTTACAGATGTTTCCTTAAACCTCATTTGTAGTCGATTGTAGATAAAAAAAATACAACCGTGTGAAATTTATTATGGTAAAAATCACAATAAACTCTTTTGGTTATACCAAATCTAAACAAAAAGAGTTAGAGCCTGAAAATAAAGCTGTTGTGACAATATCACATTGTAATATTCCGAAGCCTAAAAATAATGTTATTTTACAAACATGTTCAGTTATTGCTCAATCCAGAAATAAATCGAAGGTGGCAAGACTTATAATTGACTCAGGAAGTGAAAGAAGTTTCATAACTAGATTTAGCTCGAGAATTAAAACTGCAGATCATTCGAAGAGAATGCTTAATAATTTATTCATTTGGAAGGCGTCATGGAAATCAACAAGAGTTCGAAGTATTCAGTCTGCGATTAAAAAATGAAAACGACAGCTCGCTCCAGTATAATGGTAGAAGAGTTCTCGTCAGATTTTATTTCCTGTATCGCTGTTCAAGGTCCCTCCAACTGTCTAAACCAGTGTTTCTTAACCTTTTTTTGGTTAACGGCCCACTAAAAATATCTGGAATTATTTGCGGCACACCTGAATATAAAAAATGTAAAAGTTATATGACACAAAAAACAAAACAAATTATTTATTTACAAAATTTATTTAATGAGAGGGCTGAGCCTGTTTTCTTGAACAAATTAAATCAAAACGAGGTTCCAAAGTCGCCAGACAAGTTCGAATTTCATCGTTAACTTTTAAAAGTCTTTCTCGCTTTTTGGACTTGATATCTGTAAATGCTGCAAATCCAAATTCACAGAACTATGAAGATGCAAAAGGCAGAAGAATTTTAATAGCTTTCAAGCTGATTGCAGGAAATTTTTGACAGAAAGCCAAAACTCATCCAAATTTTTCTCGAAGAATGTTGAACGGTAAAACTTATCGTTTCTCAAATCAATGAGCTGTTCTTTTTCTGTTGTTGTCAAATTTGGTGTCTTGCAAATTACAAATAGGTTGATTAACCATTCATATTCGTCAACTGAAAGCGAAGGAAAGTAGCTTTTAAGTGAGGTTTGAAGTTCGTCAATGGTGCTTATAATTTCGTCTGCAATTTTTTTTTCGACTGAGATTCATTGACACCCGCAAAGCAGACAAAATTTCCTTTTGATATTTCAGATTTCTACAGTGTTAATTTTTCTTCAAGTAACTTCAGTTTTGATGTTGATGTGACGATATTCTCGAATGAACCTTGAAGACTTAAATTTAGAGAGTTCAGCTTTTTTCAAACAAGTCCGAGAGAAATTGAACTTTAAGCCACCTAATCTCGTCATGAAGAGAAAATTCAAAAGATGTTTTTTCGACCTCCAAGAACAAAATCACCTCTACTTTCAGGTGTATGAGTCGTTTCAAAACCTTTCCCTTCGAAAGTCAACGCACTTCGGTGTGATATAAAAGAGTTTGGTGGTCGGAATCCATTGCGTCGCACAGCTGAGAGAAAATTCAGGATTTAAGCGGTCGACTCTTGATGAAATTAATCAATTGGATGACTTGGTTCATAACAATCAACATATCTGGAGTTAAAGATTTTAAAACGAGAGATTCTCTGTGAATCATGCAGTGGACGCTTATAATATTTGGATTTTCTTGGCGCAAGTGTGATAAATCCTTTTTGTTTCCCAACATTGATGGACATCCGTCTGTGCAAACACCAACGCAGTTTTTCCACAGAAAACCAAAGCTTGAAATATTTTCTTTTACAAGCTCAAATATGTCTTTTCCTGTCGTCGTGCTCTTCAAATGTTTGCAGAAAAGATACTCATTCAAGAATTTTTCATCTTTAACTAATCGAATGAAAGCAAGGAGCTGTGCTTTTCCACTGATATCTGTCGATTCATCAATCTGAAGTGACCAGAGATCACTATCGTGCGA
This sequence comes from Meta bourneti, assembly GCA_933210815.1. Classification (NCBI taxonomy): domain Eukaryota; kingdom Metazoa; phylum Arthropoda; class Arachnida; order Araneae; family Tetragnathidae; genus Meta; species Meta bourneti. The sequence goes on along the minus strand of OW119930.1, from coordinate 93,152,090 downwards.
TTCGAAATGCTCGACAATTTGTTTTTTTAAGTCTGAAGTTTAGACTCTAAACATTCAAGAATTTATGAGTTAGCGAGGATGGAAACTGTCCGATTCGAATCCTAAGAATGAAAAATAAAATAGGAGCTGAATATTTTTGGCGTGTACAAAATGGTCGTGTTGCTCAAGTAGATGATTTATTTGTTTCGCCAACTATTTTCAATTTTACTTTAATGGGCAAAGTCGAAAAAAATTCTAGAATTAATGCATTATATTTATCTAGTGATGAAGCAATAACATTTGACTTACAATCCTTTTGGAAACTAGATTCAATAGGCATTGAAGATAAAAACGAAACATTTTCTGTGACTGATTTAGATACCATTAAATCCTTCAATGATAATTTAAAATTTAATGATGGTCGATACGAAACAAAACTTTTGTGGAAAGAAAATAAATCGGAACTTTCAGATAATTTTTTTATTGCTAAACAACGATTTCTTGGACTAGAAAATAAATTAAAAGGAGATTATATCTTATATAATGAATATGATAATATTATTAAAGAACAAGCTGATAAGGGAATTATTGAAGAATGCAAGTTTGTTGAAAATGAAACTGTTATTATATGCCTCATAGACCTGTTATGCGGGAAGACAAATCAGTAACAAAAGTTAGGATAGTTTTTGATGCTTCATCGAAAGCGAAAGATGCTAAATCATTAAATGACTGTTTGATGTCTGGCCCAAATTTAAATCCCAATCTGTTGGATGTAATTTTAAAATTTCGTATATACAAGATTGCATTTTGTGCCGACATAGAGAGGGCTTTTCACCAAATTCAAATTGCTGATGAAGATAAGAATTTTTTGAGATTCTTGTGGTTTGACAATTCTTCTGACAACAGTTTAGGTTTTAAAGTTTTTCGAATGTGCCGAGTAACATTTGGTGTAACAAGTCCATTTATTCTGTCCACCACTATTAAGCATCACATAAAAGGTTACGAAAAGGAATATAGTGAAGTGGTTGATATGCTTGATAAGTCCTTATATGTGGATGATCTGATCTTCGGAGCAGACTCTACTTATGAAGCTTTCTCATTGTCTACTATTGAAGTTAAAATACTCGAAAACGCTTGTATGAATTTAAGAAAATTTGAATCTAATTCTGGTTTCTTTGAGAAGTAAATGGGAAGAGAAAGGAATAATTAGCAAGGAAGACAGTTTAAAAAAAACATTTTAGGTTTTGGGAATAATCTGGGATTCTGAAGAGGACGTATTAAAATTAGATGTGCAACAACTTTAACAATCATTAGATTGCAAAATATTACAAAACGGAAATTATTGGACTGTGGTTAAAATATATGATCCCGTTGGATTTATTGCCACCTTTTGTTTATCAGAATAAAATTCTTGTTGCAAGTGTTATGGGAACTGGGCATTGATTTGGACACAGTTTTGCCCATAGATTTAAGTGAAAAATTTAAATTATGGTATTTTGAAATTGAAGTTATATTGAATTTGCGTATTCCTAGAAGAAATTTTTTGAATGATGAATGTGTAAATTTTGCTAGGTTAGAACTTTATTTGTTTTGTGATACCAGTCTCAAGGGATATGGAGCTGTTGCGTATTTTCGGGATCCTGATTTATGCTCTACGTCTTTTGTGCATTCAAAGAGCCGAGTGTCCCCACTTAAGAAATTAACTTTGCCTCGTTTAGAACTCATGGGGGCTGCTATTGCCGCAAGAATTGAAAATATTTGAAGAAATTATTTCGTATCAATGAAGATAATATATTTTGTTTTAGTGACTCTCATATCGTACTTCACTGGATAAAAGGTTCAGCTAACAATTAGAAATCTTTTGTTGCAAATCGTGTACGTGAAATTCAAAATCTTGTTTCACCTACGCAATGGAAATACTGTAAAGGAATCGAAAATCCTGCCGATATAGTCTCACGAGGATCCACGGCATCTGATCTCGTAAAGAATGAAATCTGGTTACATGGTCCAGTGTGGTTAAAAGAAGGAAATCTGCCAACATCGCAATTTGATCCTTTGATAACTCCTAAGGTAGAAGTATTTCAAGAACAGCGTCGAGCGGTTATATGTTCTATTGCTAGCAAAGAGTCCGAATTTGAATTGATCTTCAAGTTTTCTTCCTGGACCAAATTGAAACGCGTAACTGCGTGGTGTTTGAGGTTCTACAATAATGCTAAGCCAATATCTTCAAAACTTAAGGGATTTTTAACTATTCAAGAACTTGAAAAAGCAACCATTTTGATTTTGAAATTTATACAGCAACTTGAATTTAGAGAAGAAATTAAGCTTTTGAAAACTGGGAAGAATTTAACTCTCAATAGTAAAATCTTGGCATTGAATCCATTTCTTGACAGAGGAAATCCTCAGAGTTGGTGGAAGGCTTAGAAATTCAAACCTTTCAGAAGACCAGAAGCATCAAATCATTCTTCCTAAGAAACACCATGTTGCAGATTTGATAATCAAACATTTTCACGAAGTGAACCTCCATGGTGGTCCAACGTTAACAATGTCAACTCTCCACAAAAGTTTTGGATCATTAACTGCCGAGAAGTTGTTAGAAAAATAATTTGGAAATGTATGAAGTGTTTCAGAAATCGAACAGCTACTGCCACTCAGATAATGGCAGACCTCCCAACTGCTCGTGTTGTGCCAGACAGAGTATTTTCCAAAGTTGGACTGGATTATGCAGGACCCTTCCTGATTAAGACTCGAAAGGGAAGAGGTGTGAAACCATTTAAATACTATGTTCGTCTCTATGTATGCTTCTCTACCAAAGCCATTCATCTATAACAGGGTTGTCAAACTGGCGGCCCCCGAGGTAATTTTTTGTGGACGACGATGCTCTGAAAAAAAAGGAAAACAGGACAATACGTTACGAAGAAAATTTAAGTAGTTGCAGTTATGTGAATTTTTAAAATTAAAACCCTAATTTTTTACAGAAAAAGTCACTTTCAACGCTAAATAAAAAACGAAAGATTGATAACGAGGGAAGAAAATTTCAAGAAAGATGGGAGTTGAACTATTTTTGTGTGGAAGTGAACAATAAAATTACGTTCTTAATTTGCAAAGAATTAATTAGTGTCACTAAAAAATACAACATTAAGCGGCATTATAGCACTAATCACGAAGAACAATTTTCGTGCTTCGAAGGAAAAATAAGAGAAGAAAAATTAAAAACAAGAAGAATTCACTTAATTGCCAGCAAAGAGTGCTTACAAAATTCATGAATAGTAATGAGTCAGTAGCAAGAGCTAGTTACGAAATAAGCTATCTATTAGCAAAACATTCAAAATCATTCACCGATGGTTCTTTAATCAAGGAATGTATGATAAAAGCTGCCGAATTCGTCTGTCCAGAAAAGGTACAGTCATTACGAGATATATTATTATCAAGAAATACGGTGGTAGATAGAATTACTGAAATGGCAGATAACGTTAGTTCACAACTACAGGAAATATCTACCAAAGTCCAGTTCTTTTCAATTGCGATTGATGAAAGCACGGATGTGAGAGATGTTGCTCAAGTTGCTGTTCTTTTCGTGGTTGCGATAATAATATGAGGATCATCGAAGAATTGTTGGAAATTATCCCTCTTTATAGAACTACAACTGATGAACATATTTTTGATGCTGTATGGAGCATTTTAGGAAAATGTAATCTTCCTCTTGACAGGCGTTTCTGTAATAACTGATGGCGCTAAATCGATGATGGGTGAAACTAAAGGATTTGTGTCAAGACTGACAAGAAAATGACAAGAGGAATATCCAGATAAACCGAAAATCAGTACTTTCCATTGTCTTATTCACCAACAAGTTCTCTGTTTAAAAATATTAAAAATGGACGAAGTACTTAAAACAGTAACAAAGACAGTCAACTTGATTCGATCGAGAGCACTTAACCATCGCCAATTTACTTCGTTCCTTAAAGATCTAGAATCCGAATTCCAAGATCTTCCTTATTACACAGAAGTTCGTTGATTGTCCTGCCACAAAGTCCTGAAGAGCTTCTATCTGCTTTTGGAGGAAATAATTGTATTTCTTGAAATGTAAGATGAAAAAAAAAAGAAAATATATCGATTATAGAAGATCCTTTGTGGGTAAAAGATCTGGCATTTTTAACAGATATTACAGGTCATCTGAATAATTTTAATATTACATTGCAAGGCAAAGATCAATTAATAACGAATATGTACGATGCAATAGCAAGTTTTGTACAAAAACTGACTTTGTTTAAAAATCATCTACAAAAAAGGTTTTGACGTATTTTCCTACGTGTGAGCAGTTAAAAGCACAAAATCAAAGTTGCTCATTTTCACAATATTGTGGTAAAATTGAAGAAATCAAAAACGAATTCGATAAACGTTTTAATGATTTCAAAGAGTTAGAAAAAAATGTTCTCTTTTTATTAGGCCTTTTTCCTTTGAAGTTAAAAATGCTTCCACTTCGATACAACTGAGATTAATTGATTTCCAGAATGATTCGGTTTTAAAAGACAAATATCGAGAAGTGGGAATTCCCAAAATATATTCTTATTTAGGTGAAAAATACCCGGAAATTAAAAAGTTTGCTGCACAAATTTTATGCTATTTTGGGAGTACGTACTTGCGTGAGCAACTATTTTCGTCCATGAAATTAAATAAAACGGTCTACAGATCAAGATTAACTGATAAACATCTATCTGCCATAATTAAGATTGTCTGTTCTCAGTCTTTGAATCCAGATATTGGAAAACTAGTAGAAGGAAAGCGCTGGCAAGTTTCCGGTAAAAAAATTAATGTTAGTTTTATAATTACATTAAATTAAATAAACGTTTAAATAAAAGCAATTATATAGCAATATTATAAATTATTACCCTAAATTCACTTAATTACATAATGTGTTTTAATTATTCTATCCATATTCCTGAATCCTCACTTCAAAATATAATTTTAAGAAAATTTGTAAATATGATGTGGCCCGCGTGAATCTTACTACAAGTAGTTGCATTAAATGGCCCGTGTTTTAATTGAGTTTGACACCCTGATCTAGAAGTAGTCAGCAATCTCACTACAGAAGCATTCATAGCATTGCTGAAAAGATTCGCTGCACGTAGAGGGAAACCAAAAGAAATCTTTTCAGACAGAGGTACCAATTTTGTTGGAGCTGACCGAGAATTAAAAAGAATCATGGCCACACTTTCTTCTGCTGAAAAAACTCAGAACTATTTAACTGAAGAAAATATTCAGTGGACTTTCAATCCTCTAGCTGCACCTCACTTTGGTGGCCTCTGGGAGGCTGCTGTAAAACAAATGAAAGTTCACTTAAAGCGAACTGTTGGAACACAAGTTCTAACGCATGAAGAGTTTCACACACTAATTGCACAAATCGGAAGCATGTTTGAATTCCAGGCCGATAGTTTCCATCTCTTCGGATCCTGATGACCTAAGTCCCTTAACACCTGGGCATTTCATAATTGGAACTGCATTGACTGCTATCCCTGAACCTGATTTTGCCATAAACAAACTGACCCCAACAGAAAGATGGAAATTGACCCAACAGCTTTTCCAAAGCTTCTGGAAACGTTGGTCCACGGACTATCTCTCACAGCTGCAAGGACGTTCTAAATGGTTGAGGGATAAGCCCAATTTGAACATCAATGACTTAGTCTTAATTAAAGACGGCAATTTGTCTCCACTAAAGTGGTGACTTGGCGTATAGTGGAACTGTACCCTGGTGAAGATGGAAAAGTGCGTGTGGTGAAATTAAAAACTTTATTTGGTGAACTGATACGCCCTATCCATAAACTTTCACTCGTGCCCTTATCTAAATAGACTTTTAGAAACATTAATTATTATTTCTTGTTTCCTTTAAAGTTTTCCATTTACTTTGTAAAGTCCAGATATTCGGACATGGTGGTGTTTGAGCTCTGAGCTGCCGCTTCATGACATCCCAAATGTGCTCTATCGGATTAATATCCGGCGAGCTAGGCGGCCAGGACATTAAGTGAAATTCATCAGTATGCTCCTCGAACCACTCCAACACAATCCGAGCCTTGTAACATGGGGCGTTGTCCTGCTGGAAGATTCCATTTCCAGTTGGGAAGACAGACGCCATGTAAGGGTGCAATTGATCTGCAATGATGTTCAGATAGTTCGCAGCGTTCGTGGTCTGTTCTACCACAACTACGGTCCCAGAGTCGCCCATGAGAACGTCCCCAAAGCATAATACCGCCACCACCAGCTTGTGTATGACCTGCTGTACAAGAGAGGAGCAACTGTTCGCCTGGCAGACGGCGTACCTTGACACGACCATCGACGTGATGAATGAGAAATCGGGATTCATCTGACCAAGCAACTCTCTTCCACTCATCCATGGTCCAGTCTCGATGTTCCCTCTCTCCAGGGTCGTGGGTGGAGGCTGGGGGGTCAGTGGCCGGCTCCAAAAGGATTGGTATTTAACTGTGATTGAAAAATCTCTAACCTATGGAGCCGGCGTCTGGGGCGGTAAATTGATTGGTAAGTTGAAATCCTTACAGCGACCCTACCTTCTAAAAATCTCGAGAGCATATAGAACCACCCCTACTGACTCCCTGAATGTCCTTTGTGGTGTTCCTCCGCTCCATGTGACCCTATCGTCGCTGTACAAAAATTTTTCTATTTTTAAAAGGCGGCTGCCTGACCCAGAAATCGAACTGCTGTCACTATCTGATTTGGATTTTATTACAAAAATTAAGACTATTTCTGCCTCCATTTTATCTTTAAAATTTAATGACAGTTTAACTAACCCTGACTATGAAGTGTACACTGATGGTTCCGGTATTGATGGGAATATTGGGGCCTCAGTGTGCATCTTTGAAAACCAAAATTTAATTAAAATCTTTTGTTATAAATTAATTAAAAACAATTCTGTCTTTCAGGCCGAATTGTCCGCCATATATCAAGCCGTACTTTGGGCAGCCAAAAACGGAAAAATTATTAACATATATAGTGACAGCTTAAGTTCGATCCAGGCCCTTAAATCCTTTAATACAAGATCTAACTTCGTAATTAACATTAAAAAATCTATAGCTCCCTATACTAATATTTTTGGCCTGAGCTGGGTCAGAGCTCATATAGGGCTAACCGGTAATGAGTTGGCCGACCACTTCGCCAAACTGGCCTGTTATGGTGGCGAGGAAATTCATGTCCCCACTCCTATTTCACACGTCGAAAAACTTATTAAAATATACTCGACGAATAAATGGCAAGAGCATTATGAGGGCTCTGTGAGGGGGCTAAGATTGAAGCCTTTTGTTCCAAAAGTGAGTGGGGACATCCTCGTCACCAACAGATACTTAGTCTGGTATCTTACCGGTCATGGTCCCTTTATTGCATATCTCAAGCGCTTTCATATTAAGACCACTGAATAGAATTTTGAAGAAAAATGTGTTTGCTTCGAAATAAATTAATCACGAATGCCGTAACAATTTAATTTACTCAAACTCAAATCGACTTCTGTAGTAGTCACGTTAGAAAAAACTTTTGCAGTTTGACTTACAGCAGGGAGTGTGATGAATATGAAATTGATTATATGGCTGGAAATATCATGTATACATGTTTCGGTTCGAAGTAAATTGTAGAAGCTATGAAAAAGTTAAAACGATGTTAAAAAGTTATTTTCCTTCCACTTAAATGATGCTTGCATTTTTTCTATGAAATAGAAGTGATTAGTCGATGACTTTTCAATCAACATTTAACCAATTCAACCCGATCAACACCATATAATTCTGCTTATCTATATATATAAAGCAGAGTTGGCGTCTTTCTATCTGTCTGGTTGTCTAAACAAATTTACAACATTTGACCAATCCATACCAAATTTGGTACTCATATTTTTAGAACGCTGCGGGTTACGTAGGCTACATATAAACCCCAATTCTCTTTAACTCAGGTGTGCAAAAGATTATAAAAACAATTCGAAATTGCCTTAGGAATAACGTTGAGCATAAAACGATTGCGGTACACAACTGAGTTTGTTTTACCAGTATTGATTGAAAAACAATTTTTTCAAAACATTACATTTAAACAATTTAAAATTCTGATTATGTTTGAACTCATTTTTTATTTCTTTCCATAATATAAATAATTTATGAATTTTGATTGATGAAGAATATATATTTAAAATATTTAATTTACATAACTTTATTGTCTTTATCAAACGTCTTTTTTCTAATTTCTCTATTTCAGAATATATTCAGGAAGTCGAAATTCGACACGCTTGCTCATATCTTTAGTTTTTCAGAATTCTGAATTTTTTAATTAACGGAATTTTGTTTGTTTGTATTTATGTGTTCCAGTATTTTACATATTGGGGATATATTATTTAGGAGTTAAAATTTAATGAATCATTTTTATTTTCTGCAAAAGATCACTAGACTTGGCGGTATATGTATATTTCGGCCAATTTCCTGAAGTCCTTGATTGAATGCGTAATGGTTTGTATAATTCTGTCAAAAACTTTATAAGGTGTGTAACATTTTTAAATGACCGGTAGAGTTAGAATAAAATTATTTTGAAGATAGGTTACGTTGAATTAAAAAAGGTTAATACGTACGTTGTAGTTTTAGATTTTTCTTTATCGACTTCTGAAGCAATCACACACACACACACACCACAGAAATAGACAATGATTCTTCAGATGTAGTTGAGGTCACACACTGTAAAGTCTCTTGTTTGTCTTTCAGTAGAAGTGCAATGAATATAAAATGGATTATATGGATGGATATATCATGAAAACATATTTGCGTCCGAAATGAATTGTAGAAGCCATGAAAAAGTTAAAACGATGTTAAAAAATTATTTCCCGTACACTTAAATGATGTTTGCATTTTTCTATGAAAGAAAAGTGATTAGTCTAATCACTTTTAATCAACACTTAATCAATTCAACCCCAACAACGCCGGGTAATTCTGCTAGTCTACTATTATAAATGGAAGTATTTGTGTATCTTGCGTGTGTTGTGTCCAGACGAATCTAGCACTTCCAACCATAAAATTTGGCACACAGGTAGTCCTAAAGATCACTGAATATACCTCGAAGCCCGAATTTTAAAATTTAATTTAGAATTTTAAAAAATTAATTTATTGGCATATTTTTTCATTATTTGGTTTCCTAAGAATGGCAACAGTGTGAAAGAGATCACAGCTTCTGCTCTTGGCAACAAGCCAAGGCTCTGTTTACTTTCTAAAAAGGATGTCTGATAAGACAGCCGTGTAAATATCTGTATGCAGCTGCGGACCATCCAACATATCAAAGCGCTCCTGATTAACTTTGCTAATTTTTTGTATTGCCTTTTGTGTTTGGGTATTTTTTGCAAATACGTAGTATAGAGTGGTTATTTCATAACTTACTTTTGAATTTGTATCATACCTGCAATTTTGTTTATTACTGCTTAATTTGGTTTCGATTTCCCTGACATTGTGATTCATTTAGGTTGTTTGTCGGAATCAGTGAGGTTTAGACTCCGTTCACATGGACTTTTTCTAACGCGCGTTTTATAAGACTTTTCGAGCGTTACCATATGAACACCTCTTGCGCGTTTTTCGAGGTCAGTTTCCGTTATGCATTAAATTGTGTTTTTTATTCTCTTATCCAAGTTTTTATCTTTTGAATGGTTAAAGATAGAGTCAAAATTTCAACGGATTTCAAATCAGCGTAAAATTTTACGACAGGTCGATACCAAAAACATGATTTTCTTTGAGAAAATTATTTTTTTTTTGTCAATAGTCGCAACTAATCTTTTTGCAGGTATTCCTGTTATACTAAGCGTAAGCGGAAGTATTGCCTTGTTTTTAAAGGGAATGTCACTTTAATAAGATATTTTGTTGCCCCTTATCAACTGTTTAAATTTTACAGCCATTAAAAGTAGGATGAAAATCTTTCCCAACTTAAAATTGATTTCTCTGTATTCACAAGAGACTGATTAAAATTCTCAAGATTAAAACAACAATATGGCAAAAAAGCCATAAAGCCGAATATCCAGTACTAGCAGTACCCGCACGGCGTTGCCCGTGACATCATTATTTTTTGTCCTCACTGATTCTAAAAACATTGAAAAGAAAAAACAATAATTTTAAGATTGAATCCCACCACCACCAGGCATGACACGGGCATGTCGCCTCATTCCTTCCATCTCACTGATTCTTGCTTAGAGAGCTTCATGATACACTATGTTCAATGTTCTTCCATTTGGAGCTAGGGTGTAAAGATTCTCGGCCTTTCCAACTCTTGAACAACCCACATACCGTTGACCATGTGAGAGACACGGTTTATAGAGATCGAGTCCTACAACTTTCAGCGATTGTCCTTGTGCCTTGATGCTCATGGCGAAACTTAAACAAACAGGAACTGAAGGCGTTTAAATTGGAATGGGAGATCTGAAGGGATGATTGGGATCGTAGGAATAAATATGTCTTCGCCTGCGGCATGTCCAGTCATGATGGTGGCTTCAATAATATTCGGCATCAGTTTCTTGAGTCTTGTTCCATTGCAGAGTGAGGTGGATGCAGATTTCTGAGAAGCATAATCGGTGCCCCAATTTCTAACTGTAATATGTGCGAGGGTACTGCAGATGACTCCAATGTATTCAAAAACTCTGTTTGGTACTCCATATGGCTCCAATGTGTTCAAAAACTCTGTTGTGTAGTTCACAGCTTCATCTGTGTCACATGTAGTGTCGATAGATTTGAATTATACAAATACAGAAATTATACAAATTCAAAAGTAAGTTATGAAAAAACCACTACTGAAATAAAAATGTGATTTAATCTTTAAATATAACGCTATACTTAAAAAGATCTTGTTATGTCACCTCACAGATTACGATAAACAACCTAAATGAATCACAATGTCAGCGAAATCAAAAACAGATTAAACAGTAATAAACACAGTTACTTCATTTCATGTAATTTATTAACTGAGTTGCAGAAAATTTCTTGATGGTAGGAACTTGGCACTTGGAGTCGAACATGTAGGGGGATGGAGCTTCAGTTGTTTGCTTTTCATTGGTGGTACGAAAAAGGACAAAACAGTGACAATACAGGGAAACCAGTTTCAGAATTGAAAAAGCTGCATAAAATCAATTAAATTTTAAAAAATAATTGTGTTGAATTTAGAAAACAAAAGGATAACGTAAAAGTAAATACAGAAAAAATTGGAGGGATTAGAGTATATTTACTATTTTTAAAAGATAGAGGCAAAAAATAAAAATCATCCGTCGGCCGGGTTCGAACTCAGGAGGTCTCCCTCCAAAGCAACGAACCTAACTGCAACTTCAGTACGTCGCTTTACCCACTATACCATTATTTAAATGTGAGAATGGGTGTTTTTAGTGAATAGATAGTATGCGCGATAAGTATGTCAGATCGGTCTGCGCAGATACGCCATATGGAGGGGCTACACTCGCAGCACAAAATATTAATTAAAAAATTTTCTAGATTCAATTTTAAAATTCGGACTTCGAGGGACATTGAGTCACCTTTAGGACTCCCTGTGTGCCGAATTTCATGGCTGTAAGTGCTATAGATTCGTCTGGACACCGCACACACAAACACTTCCTTTTAGAACAGTATTGATAACGAGTAATTACTGTACTAAGATGGAAAGTCAAAAATTATACGCACATTATTTTTCAATTTAGTTACACAAATGTAGGAGTTGAACAAGTTCGTCATTTTTCTAGTCTCCTTCCTTTTCGATGCACTTGGTCCAGCGGTCCACAAGTTTGCGTATTCCCTCCAACAAGGTTTTAGGTGGGTCGCCCAACCACTTATGCGCCACTTCCGTCACTTTATTCGTCTAATCTGAAGAGAATACGCTAGTGTCGATGGTAACTTACCGGCTTGCCAGTACCATTTCTTGAGCTTGCTGAATCTTCTCGTCAGTGGTGGAGGTTGACTGGCATCTTGCTCTTTCTTCGTGCATCACGCTTGTCCGGTCTCTTTCAAGCTTCTCGATCTACTCATACACACTTCTATGTGGTAGATCACTGTCCCCATATTGTGTTGTACGCCTCCGATGAATTTCAGCCCTTGGCAAACCTTCCGACTACAGAAAATCGGATTACTGCTCTTTATTCTTCCTTGGTGCACACTTCTAGCGGAGCAGCCCTATTTACACTGAAGCAGAAGCAAGAAAATGACGCTATCAAGGTCAAACTTCGGTAACGTGACCACAGTAGTGTCAACTCTAAGCATGCATACGCAGAAGGCAGTTTGACAAATCTAAAGCTGTGTTATAGTGAAAATAAGGATAAATTTGGCAATAAGAACCTTGCAGAGGTTGACTGAAGACAACAAAATCGAACATCCTCAAGTATTCCAAGTGGTTATGGATTATGAATAAACTTTATAACAACAAATAAAATAGCAATTGACAATCTTTAGTCTCCGGAATGAGCCTTACGAATCACGTACGGCCTGCTATTCTCGACGTCTTCTTCGCTCTTTCATTACCTGTCCTTATCTACTTCCTTCTACCTGATCACTCCTCACAGCGTACCACGTGGTCACGTCTCTCTCTGACCACGTGACACTCTGCTTTCCCCATCAAGTAGGGGTTGGGTGAAAGGGGCAGAATATTACACTACACCCCCACGCAAGATAAGTGTTAGGAGTGATAAACCAAACACTAATCTGAATTAACTGTAATATTCTGGTTAAAAATCTCCATTCAAATACGACATAAATCCTAAAAGCACATTAAAAGATGCACTAGGTATTCAAATCCAGCACATTGTTCAAATTCTAACCATGTAAACCCTTCCAGTAAACTTAAATATCAAATTCCTTAAATTACCAGTAAGGTAACATCATAAATACAAAAATATTAGATTCATGCATACTAAAAAGATTCACAGACGTACAGAAGATTCGACATAATTTTTTTTTAACTTTACTTGATAATTAATAGAATGAAATATCAAACTTTCGTGCAATTTTAAATTTCATCATCATATCATAAATTCGTTAGTGTGTAAGGGCACATAAGGCCTTCAATCTAGATCGCCAAAGTTTCCTGTCCAATGCAGCAAGTTATACTTCATACCAGCTCACCCCATCCAGCCTCACTTCTCTCTTGTTCCATCATACATCGCCAGGTCAAACGTCCGCTCTTTTTCTTTCCATCAGGGGTCCAGGTCAATGCTATATTAGGAATACTGTCCCTGTTCATTCTTAAAAGGTTTCCTGTAAACTTCCAATTTAATAGCATTTAATCCTCTTCCTAACAAACTGTTACTAGCGGCGTATCCAGGGTACCTGAATCTTGGAACCACGCTTTTTCGTTTTAATTCTTGTGTTAAACAAGAATTGAAGTTTGACTCTCGATCACTAGCGACGATACTTTGAACGCCAGCTCGAGAAAATATCAGCAGCAAGGCATCACAAGTCGATTTAGCACTAAGGGAACGAGTACCTCTTTCCTCCAACGAGTGTGCTGATCTATGAGACAAAGCACATACTTATGTCCCCTTCCCGATGGTGATTCTATTGGTCCAATAACATCAACAACCTCAAATGGAAGTTTTGGTCTCATAACTGGTGTTATGGGACCTGGTTTATGGGTTCCCTGTTACTTAATTTTTCTGAACTCCTCAATTGACAATTAATACATGTTTTACAAAATTCACTGATGTCTTTGAACATCAGAAGCCAGTAAAAATTATATTGGATGCATTCTTTGGTCTTTTTAAGTCCCATATGAGCACCAAAACCAGATTCATAAGCTAATTCTAGTACTTTCTTACGTCTAGTTCGAGGTAAAACTAGTTGTGTGTGTAATACCTTTTCTCCCAATATTTTATCTCTGAGATAAATCAAATAATCTATTAAAATAAAATTCCCTTTATTAGTTTTAATATCTTGTCGCACTTTCTTAAATGATTCTCACCTTTGTTGCTCATCTTTTAACCTAATTGACTCAGATTAATTTCCATGACTTGGATCCGATTCGATCGGATTTTCCGATTCTGACTCGTTCTCCTTTTCCTCTTCGAAATTCTCAAATATTCCCCTATATTCCACCTCATTAACGTCCGTTGAATGTTTGTAACCGCCTGAAATGTTTTCTAATAGGCCACATGCTGTATCGTTTTCGCCAACCGCCTGGCCATCTGAGCCCGCCCCTTTCAACAGGTTGTAAGCCTTAGGGGAGGAGACGCTCAGCATTCAACTTGTCTGTCACCGCGACTAAACCGTCTATGGGAAAAGAGATGCCCTTACTGTGGTCATACATTGCAGACATCGACACAGTCGTTATAAATCTGTGCTAACTTCATCAGCTTTGACTAGTTTCCCACCACAAGGACATTAACGGATTCCAATGGTAAAATAGGGGTGCTTTTCAAGAAAGGGGAAGCAACTTCAGCAACAATCGCTTCGCTTTTCTTTCCCGTGAGAAAAACTTCTTTTCCCATACTACTCTTGTTGTGTGACCGATTCCCTATTCTTTTGTTTCCTTCCGAGCAGAATTTGGCAAAATGATTATCCCTACCACAGATATAACATTCTTTACGAGTTTGTACTTTAGGTTTATTGTGTAATTATCCTTCCTGTAGTCTTCTCGTCTTAAATGAGGTGTATATTTAAAACGGCTACGATTCTCAATTTCGCTATCTTTGAAACCTTTAGAATGATTTTCTTACTAATGACAAAGATTTTCCCTTAGAGGTATAATATATGTCGCATCCCTTGGCTAATTCTAGAGGTTTAAACCAATTTTCTCTCTGGCGAACTCCCATATGTGCAGATGTTTCATTGTTGCTATTAGTTTATCACTTATCATACGACTTTTGAGAGTTATCTAAATCGTTAGCTTTTCTTAATTTGCAATAAAATCAAAATTCGCCGTTAACCTCGACGCGAACTGTACATAAGATTCCTTTATTTTCCACTTAGCTTTCCGAAAATGTTCTAAACACGCTTGGGGATTTGTTCCATACTCTGCAAACGATTCTTTTAAGTCGCTCATAAAATTATTTAATTCCTCTTGGTTTATTTACACTAAAATATTATTAGCTTTATCACCCAGTAGTGCCCTTATGAAGAATGAATATTGTAGTGATTCTCTGGGTAGCGTGGTAGATTCAAATCTACAGAGAACAGTCTGGCTTAAATAACAAACGATAATTTTATTTAAAACAATTTCTTGACTATATTAGAATCTATTTACACGACACTTTCACGAATTTCTATGCCTCTGCTAACTGGATGCGACAGGGTGTCGAAATCTCAGGACGTACGAAAGTCTCTGAGTTGGAGAAAGGTATCTCAACAGTCTCTAGATGAAACTCTACTCGTCGGGTGACGATTTCACAAGATCAGCACTGGATCCTCACTGGACGACGGGACAAGGCAGGTTCACTGCCGGACGAGAAGTCGGTACCGAACTCTCCGCAGGTCGTCGGTTCGGCACAATCAGGGATCGGCTCCACTGGGGTCGTCGGGTCAGTACAAGACAGCACGGCTCCGCTGGGGTCGTCGGATCGGCACAAGACAGGCACGGCTCCGCTGGGGTCGCTGGTTCAAGTCTCGAACGAGAAATAAGCAGGAACTCGAGATAGGCAGCCTACGCCAGGCTACAAGAACGCGTCCTCTCAGGGTGAGAGAACCGTCTTCCAAATTATTAAGAGCTCCTTAATGGGGTTGACCGCTCAAAGGGTCACTGAGCTAAGACGCTAGCTCGGGAAACAAACAAGACTCGAGATGGGCAGCCTACGCCGGCTACAAGAACGCGTCCTCTCAGGTTGAGAGAACCGTCTTCAAAAAATATAGTTTCTCCCTAAGGAGTGACCGCTCAAAGGGTCGCTGAGTTAAGCTGATCGATCGAGATCACAAGCAAGAACTGACGATTCGACTCCCTGCTTTTCCTTTTGAAACCTCCCAGCCTTTGTTCGCTGGTGGTTCTCGATTCGTTCGTTCTTGATTGGTTCTTACTTTTAATTGGTTCGTTTTTACTTTGCTCATTTTTGAGGTTGCTGATTCGGTAGAGACTCTCTGACGTAAAATGGGATCAGCTACTTAGCGCAGGTGGCTTGATTACCTAGCAGGTGGACTTAATCACCTGGCAGGTGCACTCTTAAACACCTGGGCTCTTTTCGGAACGAATCCCCTTTTGTCCTCTTCGATCCAAGTCCCGACCGTCTGGCGCCAGAGAGATGGAAATGTATTGTCCGGCTCTTTTACGACCTGTCGGCGAGTTTGCCTTTGGGAGGGATAATTGAGGGGTCCATCAATGAATCCTCACAACCCCTCCCCCCTAAGAAAGATTTTGTGGTATGGCAAAATCTATAAGGCAAGGGTTAGACATGGCAACTCGACACATCATTAGAGGCAACAATTTTAAGAATTTATATACAAAATTTTAACATGATTTCAACACTTAAATTTCAAGTTACATCTACTATTTACAATACTCTTACATCCTACTCTTGTGATACAATTATATTTTATCACATAAGTTCAATCAAATACTGGGGTTTATGTACAATTTAAATCGGTACTTTTGGTACGATTTAATTTTCCGACAGCATTCTGCTCAGACAATCTGCATGTTGGTTGTCCTTCCCAGCCCTATGGATGATCTGGTAATTGAAGGGCTGTAAAGCCAACGCCCACCTCATCAATCTCGGGTTATTCCCGGAGTTATTCTTTAAAAATACTAACGGATTGTGGTCCGTTTCAATAGTGAAGCGTTGTCCGTCCAAGTAATGCCGCAGCTTTTTAATTGCGTAAATAATGCCTGCGCATTCTTTTTCGGTAGTGCAGAATTTCTTTTCTGTGTCGGTAAACTTCCGGCTTAAATATAATATCGGGTGATCAACTTTATCTGGCCCTTTTTGTGCCATGATTACCCCGATTCCTTGGTTGGAAGCGTCAGTATGGAGGATAAATTCCTTTGAGAAGTCTGGGGCGTACAACACCGGCTTCTCAGTGAGTTTCGTTTTCAGCTCTCGGAAAGCTGAGTCGCATTCCGTGGACCACTCTACCTCCTCCCTTCTATTCTTTCCTTTTAATGCCCTCGTTAATGGCTCGGCTATTATGGCATAATTTTGGATATACCGGGCGTAATATCCACTCAAACCTAAAAATTGTCTGATCTGTGTTTTATTCCTGGGTGTGGGGAAATCAACTACCGCTTGGATTTTCGCCTCAGTCGGAGTTCTACATCCACTCCCTACCATATGTCCCAAATATTTGACACTGCTCTGTGCGAACTTGCATTTGGCAGGTTTAATTGTTAATTTCGCATACGTGATTTTCTTAAGAACCACATCGAGGTGTTTGATGTGTTCCTCCCAAGTTTGCGAAAATATAGCTACATCGTCTAAGTAGGGTACACAAAATTCATCTAAACCTTGTAAGAGTTGAGCCATGAATTTTGAGAAGCAATATGGCGCGTTTACTAGTCCGAACGGAAGAACTAGTGGTCTATATGACCCGAATGGAGTCACGAAAGCGGCCAATCTTTGTGCTTTAAGACTCAAGGGTATCTGCCAATATCCCTTGGTCAGATCTATGACCGTTATATATTTTGCGGCTGCCACTTGTTCGATTCGCTCGTCCATATTAGGCAGTGGATAATATTCCGTCCTAATGATGGAATTTAATCGACGATAATCGACACAAGGGCGAGGGTCACGTCCTGGACTCTCTACTAAAATCATGGGGGAAGTGTAATCGGACTCCCCGATCTCAATGATTTTTAAATCCAACATCTTCTTAATTTCTGACTTGAGGATTTCCGTTTGTCTAGGAGAGGTGCGGTAGGGTTTCGATCTAATGGGTTTGTCACT
Source organism: Meta bourneti (assembly GCA_933210815.1). Classification (NCBI taxonomy): domain Eukaryota; kingdom Metazoa; phylum Arthropoda; class Arachnida; order Araneae; family Tetragnathidae; genus Meta; species Meta bourneti. The sequence goes on along the minus strand of OW119930.1, from coordinate 93,134,266 downwards.
AATTAAATCGATATCATGTTCGATAAGATTCGTCCTACCGGGATCATTTGAAAATAATTGCCTATGGGATTTTAACAATTTCCCAAGTTCATTGATTTGATCCTGCGTGCATCGCTCTTCCAATTTACTGTTTTTCACTACCTCTCCGAAATCAAAAATATTCGGATCTGCGATAGGATACTGAATATCCAAATCAGATTCTACGGTGTCGTGAGAGAATACTTCGCTCATCAAAACATTTACGCTTTCCATCCGCTGGTGGTATGGCTTTAATAAGTTAATGTGGTACACTCGTACCTTCTCTACCTTCCCTGGCATCTTAACAACGTAATTGGTCTCCGAAAGCTGTTTCTCTATAGTTCCCGGACCAACCCATTTTACGGCGAATTTTGTTTGTTGGCAAGATGACAATACTAAGACGCGATCGCCTACTTTAAACTCGCGCTTCACCGATCCTTTGTCGTAGTACGACTTCCTTTTAACTTTTGCGTCCGTTTCGGTTGCGGTGGCTACCTGTTGACACCGTCGCAATCGATTTATCAACTGGAATACGCACTCCGTGACAATGTCTTCACATGGGGGACTTTGGCACCATTTGTCAAATAAAATGGATTCGGGCATTCTCAAATTCTTCCCGTAAATTAGCTCTGCGGGGCTAAAACCGGTTGACGCATGGGTTACGTTCCGCAAAGCCAAGAGAGCCGATGGAAGTACGTCCTCCCAATTTTCTTTTAGCTCCAGGCACATCGCTTTCAAAAGTCTCTTTAGGGTCCGGTGGAACCGTTCCACCGGGTTCGTTTGTGGATGATAGATCGAACTACGCACCACCTTAATCCCAAACCTCTCAAAGAAGGTAGTTGTGAGGTTACTAGTGAAATACGTAGCATTGTCCAGTTGTAGTTCTTTGGGGAAACCTATTCTACTAAAGATAGCAAGCAAGGCATCAGTGACGGTTTCTGAGTTCACTGCTGATAAAGGAATAGCTTCCGGGTATTTGGAAGCAAGGCAAATAGCCGTCAGGAGATATTTGTTCCCTTTCAGTGATATTGGCAAGGGACCCACAATGTCTATATTCATCTTCGCGAACACTTCGGTGATCACGGGCACTAACTTAAGGGGCGCTCTCTTTTGTTCCGAGGATTTCCCGACTTTCTGACAAGCATCGCACGATTTCACATATTCCTCGATCTCCTTAATACACTGGGGCCAGAAATAATAGCGCAACAGCTTATCTTTAGTTTTCGTATTGCCCATGTGGGATCCGAACCCATCATGACAAAGGCTTAAAATTTTATTTTTATATATAGCGGGTATTAATAGCTGCCTCCGCTCTTCGCCTCGATGATCCTTAGACTGCCTAAAGAGTAGCTCTTTTTCAATCACGAACTCACTCGTTTTATTTTGCCTGACCTTATCCCAAATAGATTTGAGTTCGGGACAATTCTGCTGTTCCTTGGCAAAAGTTTCAGCGTGAATGCCTACTAATTCGATTTCCGAATTTTCCTGTAAGGGTGGTAACTCTATCCCCAAATTTTCGTCCTCTAGTTCATTTTCGGGTTCCGTTACCTCAAGTGGATCTATTTCTGTCTGGTTTTCCTCAACTACAGTCTGTTCAGGGCTCAGACGTTTGGTTTGACTCCTAGTCATAATCGCGTTTACCAGTTCTGGTTTTACTCTTTGCGATTCAATTAATTCCTGGGTGGAATTTCCTAAGAGGTAATGTCGCATTTCGACGGATTTACCTACAATTGCTGCCTTAGTCCTAATTACGCCGAGTTCTGGACTTTCGATTTTAATTCTTGCCAAAGGTAGGCACTTGAAGTGGTTGTCCAGAGGTTGCTTAACCCAAATGTGCTCGCCTGTAAAATCCTCAGGTTTCACCAAGTCTAGGGGTCCCAGGTCAATGGTTGTTCCTGAATCACGCAACAATACCATGTCAACATCATTTATTTTGGCCTTGCTTAAATAAGGCTCAAATGAGGGAGCAAAATTTGCGCTCGTAGAAAGATTATTTAAGGGTTCCGCTACTTTCTTTAACTCGGGGCATTGAGGGCGTATATGACCAGGTAAGTTACAATTAAAACAAACGGGGCCACTACGTTTCTCAAATTCCCTTGTCCGCCATTCTGTGTTGGTTCCCTTACTTCCCGATCTCCAGTCCTTTCCGTGATTTTTCTCCCCCCCGAATTTCTTTCCCTGATTCGGCTTTTCAATAGGTTTTGGGCGGTCGAGAGCCCTTTTCTCCGGTAGTTTGGAGAACACCTGTTTCTTGACTCGACGGGTTGACTCGTACGCGTCTAGCTTCTCAGCCAATGCGCTCGGTTCGGTCAACTCGCCCCATTGATCAATAAAGTGGTCCTTTATGTCGGCCGGTACCCTTCTTTTCATTTGATCAGCGATCATCAGATTCTTAAGAGAATCAAAATCCTCAACTTGGATTCCGCTAAGCCACCCTTCTAGATAGCTTCTTAGTTTGAAGATCATGTCCTTCCATAAAGAGCCATTTTGTCTCTGATGCGTTTGAAATTTGCATCTAAAGGATTCTGCGCTAAGCTTGAATCTAGCGAGAAGTACGGACTTTACATGATCATAATCATCACTCAATTCCTCGGGTTCACGAATAATAATCTCCGCGATTTCAATCGGCAACAGACTAAGCAGCTGTGAGACCAATTCGTCATACTCGATTTTTAATTTTCTACTCTGGCGTTCAAAAAGCGTTAAGAACAAGGCCATATCTATTTTGTCAGCATCAAACTTTTGCATGACTGATTTAATGTTTTTAGACGGTTTCCCGCTATCATGGCTAGACGAACTTAAACTATTTACTTCTCCCGATTGTTGTAATCTTAGCTTCTCTAGTTCGAAAGCCCTTTCCGCAGCTAATTCCCTCTCTTCTCTAGCCTCCGTCTCAGCCAATTTCCTCTCTTCTATGATATTAACTATCATATCCTTAGCGCTTTCCTCGCTAAAATGATTGCATTCCTGTATTTTCCTTGCTAGATCGATGATTCGATCTTCGGAACCAAACTCAACATTAAACTCGTATGCTAATTTCTGCAAGTCTACCTTTTTCTGCTTAGTTAAAAACGCCATGGTTCTACACTAAATTTTCCCAGTGACACAATTACAAAATTCAATCACCAAATATTCTGAACTTCAATTTTCAAATAACAATACACACATAAAATAATAATACACAATGCAGTCAATTTCCTAAGCCTTAACTATTTTCCAGACTCATGCAATATTAAAATATTTTTACTTAAAATAATACACAATAATAATCTCTACTACAAGTTCACTAAATTTCATTCAACTTGACTAGGTAGTTCACAATTGCGTAGATACTTCACAATCTAAGTTAATTTAACTATGTGCTAAAGGTACAAGATCATCCACAGCCCTGGAACTTATTCGAGCAATTGCTAAACTGACAATTTCCAAATCTTCACTACAAATTTACTGCAATTATTAAATCCTAACGTTTCCGCGAATTTGCATACACTAGTAATCAGAATTTCTTTAGAATGGATTCCACAATTAAATCAATTTAAAAATTTAAACACTCTTCACAACAGTTTTTTTTCTCAACAATTTAAAACAATAATCTATTAAATTGCCTCTAAAGAAATGCCAAGCTTACCTTGTCTGACGACTGGCTCTGCTTTTTCGACAGGTCTCTGCTCTGCCTCTGTTGGGATGTCAGACGGGCGTTCGTTTTTTTTTCTTTCACTGGCACACTAGCACTTTTTTTCAACACTGGACAGGATGTCCTTCACGTTGTAGCAGTTCTGGATGGTTCTGCTTTTTCTCACTTCACAACTCTTCTTGAGTTTGCCTCTGGACTGGATGTCCTCACGTAATAAATCCTGGGTGGGCTTACTACGCAAAAGGTGTGGTTGCCAATTTTTTATTTAATGGCTAACAATCCCACCTGCTGCCACCAATAATTTAAGTAGACTGTAGTGATTCTCTGGGTAGCGTGGTAGATTCAAATCTACAGAGAACAGTCTGGCTTAAATAACAAACGATAATTTTATTTAAAACAATTTCTTGACTATATTAGAATCTATTTACACGACACTTTCACGAATTTCTATGCCTCTGCTAACTGGATGCGACAGGGTGTCGAAATCTCAGGACGTACGAAAGTCTCTGAGTTGGAGAAAGGTATCTCAACAGTCTCTAGATGAAACTCTACTCGTCGGGTGACGATTTCACAAGATCAGCACTGGATCCTCACTGGACGACGGGACAAGGCAGGTTCACTGCCGGACGAGAAGTCGGTACCGAACTCTCCGCAGGTCGTCGGTTCGGCACAATCAGGGATCGGCTCCACTGGGGTCGTCGGGTCAGTACAAGACAGCACGGCTCCGCTGGGGTCGTCGGATCGGCACAAGACAGGCACGGCTCCGCTGGGGTCGCTGGTTCAAGTCTCGAACGAGAAATAAGCAGGAACTCGAGATAGGCAGCCTACGCCAGGCTACAAGAACGCGTCCTCTCAGGGTGAGAGAACCGTCTTCCAAATTATTAAGAGCTCCTTAATGGGGTTGACCGCTCAAAGGGTCACTGAGCTAAGACGCTAGCTCGGGAAACAAACAAGACTCGAGATGGGCAGCCTACGCCGGCTACAAGAACGCGTCCTCTCAGGTTGAGAGAACCGTCTTCAAAAAATATAGTTTCTCCCTAAGGAGTGACCGCTCAAAGGGTCGCTGAGTTAAGCTGATCGATCGAGATCACAAGCAAGAACTGACGATTCGACTCCCTGCTTTTCCTTTTGAAACCTCCCAGCCTTTGTTCGCTGGTGGTTCTCGATTCGTTCGTTCTTGATTGGTTCTTACTTTTAATTGGTTCGTTTTTACTTTGCTCATTTTTGAGGTTGCTGATTCGGTAGAGACTCTCTGACGTAAAATGGGATCAGCTACTTAGCGCAGGTGGCTTGATTACCTAGCAGGTGGACTTAATCACCTGGCAGGTGCACTCTTAAACACCTGGGCTCTTTTCGGAACGAATCCCCTTTTGTCCTCTTCGATCCAAGTCCCGACCGTCTGGCGCCAGAGAGATGGAAATGTATTGTCCGGCTCTTTTACGACCTGTCGGCGAGTTTGCCTTTGGGAGGGATAATTGAGGGGTCCATCAATGAATCCTCACAATATGAGCATAAAACCCATAAAGTTGAATTTACAAAATATATATAACAAATGCTCTCGAGGAAAATGTTTAAGGACATATGTTTTGTGGGAAATCATTATTACAACTCTGATATATGAATAGGACGCAAATGCATAAGGTGTATGAAACAATGCAGTTTTAGGTAAATAACTGGTAACTAACTAAAAACTGTTACAGTATACTTATAATCTGCAATGAAAAAAGCATCAGATTGGTATTCTAGAAGCCTCTGGAACTTCGGACAATATGACTAAGCAATGTGTGTGACAAACGTGGGAAATTTTTGTTTGGATTACATGCAATCTTAGGCAAATACATTCTACCCAAGATTTGTGATGGTAAAGTATCAGATTGAAAGTCTAGAAGTCTCTTGAACTTGTGACAATATGACTAAGAATTGTTTAGCATGTGTAGATTAATTAAGATAACAGAAGGAACCGAGTTAAACACGAACTCACAGATAACAATAAAAGACACTATGGCTTGACACGTATTGGTTTAACTCAAAACTAAGATAACAGACGCTATACGTATGTTCAGCTAACCTGATAGATGATTCTAAAAGAGATAAATGATTAGTGTGAAAGTATTAATACTTGTGTACTGTAAAATCAGGTCATACCCATTACTGTCCGAGAAAGCTTCACTTAAATCAGTTATTCTTGAGGTTTTTTTCTTCTAATTTCTTCATTGGAAGTTCCATTGGAACCTGGGTTACAGAGGAAGTTAAGAAAGCCGTTGAAAAGGGTTATCAAATCATCAAAATTTACGAGGTACTTAATTTTACTGGTGGTTAGTTTTCTATATAATCAGCAAATATGTAACTTAAAATAAAAAATAATTCTTTTAGGTATGCCATTTCAAGGAAACTCAAACCGGTCTGTTTTCCGCATTCATAGACACATTCTTAAAGTTAAAACAAGAATCATCAGGGTGGCCTACTTCATGTAATTCTGAAGAGGAGAAAGATTCGTACATAGAACAGTACAAAGATCGAGAGGGCATTGCTTTAGATCCTACTAAAATAGGAGTTAATACAGGAAGACGTCAAGTTGGCAAACTTTGTTTAAATAGGTAAGGGGCACGTCGTGATTATGTATGTGTGTTTACAGTTTTTATTTATACATACAGGGTGAGTCTAAATTCTTTTTACAAAATAAGAGGGGTGATAGTACTCATCCAGACGAGCAGTAATTACCATGGAACATAGGGTCGCATTCCACTCTGAGAGGCAGAAAAGAGTAAAGTCGAAACGCGTCGAGCATGAACAAGTCATCGCCTCTTTTGTACCTGCCTACGTAGCATATCTCATAAGCAATATTTTTTTCCTGGGGGCACATGAAATCTTTAGTGTACCAGACGCCTGTGGACTCGGCTGAAGATCTCGTAGCGAGAATCGGTGTTGCCGCAGACAAAATTAACACAACACCAGGAATCTTCGAGAGGGTGCGCCAGTCATTCCTTCGCCGGTGTGAACTTGCAACGACACGCGTGGCCGCCACTTTGAGCACTTGCTGTGAGTTTTTCTCTGATCAATCAATAAGATTGTGCAACTTTTGGTATCGTTCATTCGCTTTCGCAACACTGTTGTACGTTCATGTTGAAATTCTAATTTTATTCTTTTCTGCCTCTCAGAGTGGAATGCGACCCTATGTTCCATGGTAATTATGGCTCGTCTGGATGGGTGCTATCACCCCTCTTATTTTGTAAAAAACAATTTAGACTCACCCTGTATATTTAGTAATATTAATTATGTGTAATTTTATAGCTTCTGGGGACGATGGGGCATGTCTGAAAATAAAGTGCAGCTTCGTTACATAGCTAAACTGGCTGATTTGAACCAAATGATAACTGATCCTACTCTAGAGGTAATACTTCTTCCTAATCTTTATAAAAAAGAAATGTAGACTACTACTAATAATAATACAGTGAATATTTTTACAAGTGAAAGATATTTTGTAAACCCTTTTTTCTTTACATTACAGGTTAAAGATCTCTATCTTCCAACAGAGAATATAGCGGCTGTGCAATACGTATACAAGCAGGAGTTTGTTACGCCTTCCACCAGCACCAACATATTCTTGGCTACGTTTACAACTGCATGGGCCCGTTTAAAGCTATATGACGAATTGGAAAAGCTAGAAGACGTACTCTACTTTGACACTGACAGGTAATTATTGATTCAAGGGATATATATTTATGTGTAAATTTAGTATGTTAAACAGCGTGTGACAACTTTGTTTTTTAATTTTAGTATCATATACGCTTCTAACGATACCAATGACCCTCCTTTGGGCTCCTTTTTGGGAGAATTCACAGAGGAATTGGATGGCAAGTCTATTAAGGTTTTTGTTCCTGGTAAGCTCATTTTTTATTAAATCTGGGGTGGGATTTTATGCACTATTGAAATTAACTACAATAAATACTTATTCCTTTGCCTTCTTTTTAGGAGGCGCAAAAAACTATGCCTATGAAAGGAGTGATGGTGTCCAATGTTGTAAAATTAGAGACTTTAGCTTGAACTATCAAAATTCTCAAAAGTTAAATTTTGAGTCCATGAAGGAACTAGTTCAAAATCTAGACATGCACACTACTCTTTGCGTAACTAATACGGCTAAAATTACTAGAGACGTAAAAAGACGCAAAGTTATAAATGTACGCGAAGAAAAAAATTAGACTGGTCTACGATAAGTGAGTCATCCAAAATGACTACCGAACTCTGAAGTATGGCTTTTAGATTAAAAACGAATTGTGTTTACATATTTATTTAAGTACATTTTATTTTTACAATATTTTGCTTTTAAATGTTTTTTAATTTTGTATTTACGTGTATTTTAGTTTTAGCAGTTTTTTCTTTACTAAAATTTTTAATTTTACGATTTGGTATTTATGTGTATTTAATTTTACAATTTTGACAAAAGATGAAAAAGCTTGCCACCTTTCCCTATAAAAGACAAGGTTTTTTTAAAAAATGTGATCAGTTAACATGGAGCTTTTAAAGTTGAAACACCCTTTTACTATGTTGGTAGCAGGCCCAACTGGTTGTGGTAAAACGTATTTCGTAAAAAACATTATTGAGGAGAAAACCATAATTTCTTTTCCTACTAAGGTGCTATGGCGCTTATCAAAATTTGTACAGTCAGATGCCTACGGTTCAGTTTCACGAAGGATTGCCAGCTGTCTTAAATTCTGTTTCTGACGCTTTAATAGTGATTGACGATTTAATGACCTAGTTAGGAAACGATACCAAACTTGCCAAATTGTCCACTAAGGGTCCACCACCATAGAAATTTAAGTAATTATATTTATCGTTCAAAATGTGTTCCATAAATCTTATCAGATGAGGGATATTTCCTTAAATAGTCATTATTTGGTGCTATTCAAAAAACCCTAGGGACATATCCCAAATTGCCCATTTAGGTAGACAGCTGTACCCCTCAAACAGTAAATTTTTCCAAGTATTTCAAGATGCAACTCGCAAACCGTACGGTTATTTATTAGTTGACTTAAAGCCAGATACAGATGACACATGGCGTTTACGCACTGGTGTCTTTACTGAAGATACCTTTTATCTGTATCAGCATCGTTAATAGTATGTAAATAAGTGATTTGTTAAACATTTTTGCTGATAGTGAATCAGAGAACTCACAGATTTAATGCTTTGCAGTTTTAGTGCTATTGCCAACAGGTTATAAATACGTTTGCTTTGCATGTGTGATTATCATTTGTAAACAATATAACAAAGTGTACGCGGCAACAGTTGGAGCAGCTGAAACTTGTTTAAAAAAGCAATACAAAATCTTCTCTTTTGCAAAAGTGTTCTAACAATACACCTAATTCTGTTTTTGCACGAACCTTTTTACACGAATTTGATTTAACACGAATTCAAATTAATATTTCATTCTCTTTTTACGCGAGTCATTTTGATTTAACACGAGCGGTCCAATCCAATTTCTAACAATTTTTCTTGCCTAAATTCTAAGAAAACAAAACTTTATTTGTGGCGTAGTAGATCATTTCTATTTTCTATATGTATAACAGCTAGTGTGTTTTGAAACGCGTGCTTTCCTCTAGATACATTACATAACGTTTTTATTATTGAATTTGGTGCACATCTACCGTATTCGTGCATTGTATGTTCGGAAGACATTTAGTATGTAGCTCTATTTCAAAGTGAAAGAATCTATAGTGAAATTTGCGCGCATATAAATTTATAAATTTTGCCGAAAGTCAATAAATTGTAAGTTTACAAATTTTTCATACCTTTATTTATTAATTTTAATGTGAGATATATTTCGGTAGCCCTTACATAATGTCACATAATTCACCCATTACCAAAACGAAAAGGAAAGCGGTTTCTTTGGAACTTAAAATTCAAATTTTAGATCGTCTTACAACTGGATAAGGTGCTACGTCTGTGGGAAAGCATTTTGGTGTACATGAAGCTATCATAAGAACAATTAAGAAAAATGAAGCTGCAATTAGGAAGTCGGTATGTTCTGGAACAAAAGTGAGTGTTAATTCATCATCATATACAAGAGATATTGTCAAGGAAAAGATGGAAAAGGCTCTGGTAATATGGATAGAAGATAAGTCACAAAAAAGGGTACCAGTAGATGGAAATGCCATCAAGCAAACAGCACTAAGAATTTATACAGATTAAAGAAAAGGAGTCAAGCACTTCATCTCAGTTAAACAAAAAGTATGAATTTTCTGCAAGTACAGGTTGGATGACAGGGTTTCTTAAAAGACATGCTCTTCATAATATAAAAATTAAAGGTGAAACTGCATCTGCAGATGAATCGGCTGCTAAAGTATTCCCGCAGGAACTTGCTAAAATTATTAAAGATGGAGAATACACTCCTGATCAAGTGTGGAATGCAGATGAACGTGGTCTCTTCTGGAAACGTATGCCGAACAGAACGTACGTAGCCAAATCGCAGGTAGCTAAGGATCGTGTGACCTTATTATTTTGCTCCAACGCTTCAGGAGATCGTATGTTGAAACCACTGCTGGTAAATCGAGCCCTAAACCCACGTTCAATGAAAGGTGTAGATATCAATAAACTGCCTGTTCACTGGATGGCAAACAAGAAGGCCTGGGGGACCACTGCTATCTTTACAGAATGGTTCAACAAATGTTTCGTCCCAGAAGTCAGATATTACATGAATGTGAAAGGTCTAGAATTTAAAGTTCTTCTGATTCTTGACAATGCAACCGGCCATCCTGTCTTGGAACACCCAAACGTACAAATTTTATTTCTGCCACCTAATACTACATCTTTGATACAACCACTAGACCAAGGTATTAGTTGCGACATTTAAAACATACTACGTAAAACAAATATTCCAACTCGTTTTAGAAAAACTGAATGATGAAACACTAACAGTCATTGATGTGTGGAAGAAATGATCAATTATGGATTGTATCAATCAAGTTAGATTAGCGTTAACTCAATTAAAACCAGCAACTTTGAATGTATGTTGGAAAGCGGTTTGGCAACAATGTGTAAAAAGCAAAGATCCCATCATCCCTAATACGACCGAATTTCCCAACATCATTACAATGGCACACACAATTGGTGGAGAAGGATTCGATGATCTATCGTTTGAAGATATTGATGAATTATTAGTCGATAAAGCCTTAAGCGAAGATAAAATATTAGAGGTTGTCCTTGAGACTCCTAATCCCACAGAACGTAGTGATAATGAAGAAAATGATCCTGTTCTAAATGCAGATTTAATAAAAAGAAGGCCTGGAACTGACCAAAAATTTGGGTAATCATTTTGTCAAACATGACCCTAATGAGGAACGCACTGGGAAGTTTCAACGTGAACTGAAGTTGTTGACAGCCTCTTACAGAGAATTATATAACGGCCTAACCTAAACACGAACACAACGGTTAATAACTGAATTCGTTCGTAAAATCGGTGAAACATCAGAATCAGAGGAAACTCGCGAATTTCATTTATTGAGAAAGAAGACGATGTCCACAACATTTCTAGTGATAGCAGTGATATTCCAGTCGTACGCAAACGTATGCGCCGTTTATTGTCAGAAAGTGAAAATGAATAAAAAAAAATTATGTGTAAAACCAGATTTTTTTTTGTTCATGAAGAATTTTTTTAATTATTACATATGTATTTTGTTGAAATAAAATAATAAGCTTAAAATGAATATTTTCATATGGTTTTTTCAAATTATTTTTACTGATTTTTTAGATCCGGAACCATCTTCTTTTCTTCCATAGGTACAATGTCTTTTTTTACACGAATTTTTTTACACGTATTCTTCAGGAACGTATCTATCGTGTATAAACAGAATTAGATGTACTATTAAATCTATATGTGAATGTGCATTAAATTTATTAAAAGGGAACGTTCCAGTAACTCGATATAGAAAACACAAGCTTGCTCCTTATAAAAGAAGTATTAGAAAGTTAGCTGATAAATCAGTACCTTTGTACAAAAAGCGCAAAATACTCATTTCGCAAAAAGGTGAAGGAATTTTATTACCAGCAGCTATTTCAGTGATAGGCTCACTTATCCATGGAGCAAAAGATTAATTATTGTGCCTGAAAACAGGCTTCCCGCTTTTGTGAGCGAACATTTGTCCGAAATGGACAGAAAAATGCACGATATGCTGAGACAAGAAAATCTAAGAGACAACGAAAATGCCCTTCTCTATGTGCACATTTTGCAAAATTATGTAAAATTTCCATCACCCAATCAGACAGCTAAAACACCAGAAAAGGTTAAGCAAAATAAAGTAGAGCCGCCAACCGACTTTTCAGATAATGTTTTACCATTAAAGATTGAGAAAAAAGACACTATTTTGGAAAGTGTTCTGAAAACAGTACAGTACCAATTAGAAAGAAACAGGTTGCTAAAGAAATGTATGATTTTTAAATAGGCAAATTTCGTTAAAGTGGTCCGAAGAGGGTGAAATAATTTACAATAACCAAACGATTCCACTTTGTAATATAGTTCTTTTAATGGATCACATTTTAAGAAATAAAAAGAAAGTTCCTTTTGGAACTAATGTGTTTATGAGTGCTGTAAAAGAAATGAAATTACCTAGTAAATATATTGTTAATCGATTTTTGCTATCTAGTAAGGAACATGTTCTTAAAATGCCTGTGAAAGAGAATGCTACACAAATGTATGCTAAAAAGAATTCCTGGATTTCAATATAGTGATTGTAAATAAAAAATGTTATTTGTTAAATCTATGTGTCCTATAATTATTCCCTTTAGTTCATTACTCGAAACTTAGGTAAAATAAAGTTTGATTTCTAAAGAAAAACAAAATCTTGAATAATCCTATACACACCTAGTTTTATAATACAAAAAAAGTTAAACAGTAAAAAAATAAAACAGTTTTAAAAATAAATTAAACAGTAAATTAAAAAAAATTAAACAGTTTAAAATAAAAATAAATAAAGTTAAAGAGTAGAAAAAATAAAACAGTAAAAGAAAAGTTAAACAGTTAAAAATTTAATAATAAAATAATTTTGTTTTAAGGTGTGAAATATTTTAAATCTCTAAACAAGAAAGTTCTTATAAGCCCACACGAAAAAAGAAAGACAAAAAATGGATAATCAGAAAAATTTCTTTTTACTTTTATAAATAAATCTTACACCATATCTTTTTTTCACAAATTGATACATTCTAAAATCATTTCTTTTGCTTTGTTGTAAATATTTTAAAATAGAAGTCATAGACTTTCCTTGACATCTTTTCAGTAAATAATAAATACAATAAGGCCAACATACATTGGAAGTGATACTTTGAAAAGGAAAGGGGTTCCAGTTCACATTGGGGAATTTTGAAATAAATCTTAAAATCCTTCAAAATGTTCTGGGGAGCGACCATATGAGTCGAATAACTGTAGCGACTTGCCCTCAACATAGCAATCCAATGCGATCCGGGTTCAGATTGTTCATCCACGTTAATAACCATAGCACATTTTCCACGTACGCGAGGAATCTTGTCTGCTGGATATACCCCTTTAAACAGTACAGCAGTTTGGGTGTCTTGAGACAAAATACGGCGAATTTGGTGAGCGTACATTTAATTGCCAAAATCGTAAATGATATTTCTAGACTTGTTTATTTCAATCATGTTTTCAAATTCAGCATACACTACAACGTTTATAGTGTGTTCTAAAGGCTCTTGAAATTCCATTCCTAATCTCATGTTACTATGTTTTATGAGATTGAGGTGTTCACCATCACAAAGGTCAGGAGATAAATCGAAAGCAAACAACGTGTAACCCTTAGGATATTCTTCCCTTGAAATGGCATTTCCATAATTGTCCCCTATTTTATCTGTTCCTAAAAACAAACTCTGGTAGGCTCTGATGTAATTGTTATGATCAAAATTTGGCTGAAGTGCATTATAGGGTGTAGGTTGCCCATCTACATACGTAGAGTCCTATGAAATTTAAATTGTAGTGTTGTAGCAGAACCCCTGTGTCTTTCTTCTCTCCTCCCCAAACGGAGCTAGGAACTGTTTATCAGTTGGGTTCAAGGACCCCTATTCGTGCTCTCTTCTGCGCATGCCCGTTTGTTTTCTGTTTTGGTTAAAGGGCGAATGCGTAGTCGTTCTGTAGTCCGTTGGGAGTATATACATGTTTTCGTTTCTTGTCTGTCAATAAATGTTGTGTCTCGTCCCGAGATTTGATTTTATGTAGCTGACTAGTTAAGTTGCTATAGAAACTGGCGCCCAACTTAGCGGCCTGAACTTACGCCTGATGATTAGCGAATTCGGTGACTGTTAACGAAACGTTGCTGCCTTAGTATCGTTTGCGAATTCATGGCGTTTTTAGGAAAGGCGTTGACGGACTTAGGAAACGGACTTGAAAGTTCTTGCGGAAGAACTAGGAGAGGTCGTCAATCCTGATGACAGAATAATTGATTTGCGCAACGCAATACTCAAAAGTGTGAACTATGATGAGGATTTCGTTAAAGAACTGGTAACGACTATAATTAATGACAGAAAGGACAAAGAAAAGCAGAAAGAAGAACAACAACGGATAAAGGAAAAGGACAGAGCGTACGAATTGGAAAAGGAAGAAAAGGACAGAGCCTATGAATTAGAAAAGCTGAAGTTGGAGGCATCTCTAAAGACTCGTTCGCAAGAAAAAGATGGAAGCTCCGAGTTTGAAAGAAATACAAAATATGATTTACAGCATTTGTTGCCGAAGTTTCATCCCTATGAAGATGACGTGAGTTCATTTTTAACTTTATTTGAAAGACAACTCAAATTTTTGAATATTTCCAAGGACATTTGGGTCACTCAGTTAATTGGAGTGTTACCATCCGAAATTGCTAGTTTAATCGCAAGAGAACCTGAAAAAGAATCTGGAAATTACGATTACATTAAATCACTGTTGTTACGAAGATTCAAATTAACCCCAGAAAGATTCAGGCAACTATTTTGCAAGCATCAAAAATCCACAGACAAAACTTGGAAAGATTTCTGTTTTGAACTCAACAACTTCTTTGAGGGATGGATTTCGGGTCTCAACATCGAAACCTTTGAACAACTGAAAGATTTGATGGTTACAGATCAGATAAAGAAGAAAACACCTATTGAGTGCAAAGACCACTTTTTGGACGAGTGGGGAAACATCACATCAGCTGCGGAACTAGCTGACAAATTAGATAATTATGATGCTGTAAGGAAACATACCACAAAAGAAATGCCCTCGGATGCCGGAAGAAAGAAATTTCCTGGAAAACCGCAAATGTTCAAGTGAAACGAAAACAAAACTGACAGAGAAAGAACAAGTTTTTATGAAGATCCTAGACCTCCTCTTAAGTGTTATGGATGTCTCCTGGTTTCATCAGATCCCGATGTCCAAAGTGCATTCAAGCAAAATCGGAACCAGAAACATTCAATGCTGCTCAGACATTTTCCAATTTGGTGTGTGATGGAATGCTAGCAACTCTAGATGCTACAATCAATGGATTAAATGGAACGGCGTGTGTGGATACCGGTGCCAGCAGATCGATTGCAGGTGAGATTTTATATCACAAATTGAAGAAACAAGGGACTGTGTTTCAAACAACAAATCTTAAAATGGTACTAGCTGATGGATCTAAATCCAGCGTTGATGTCTCAACCACAGATGTGCAAATTAGCGTTCAAGGGAAGACGTTCAAATTGAATTTGGTTGTTTTACCAAAATCCAAAGGAAATCGAACTCTTTTAGGTATGGACTTTTTACAAACTGCTGGGATAGTATTGGATATAAAAAACAAAAATTGGTTTTATGAAGATAATCCTAATAATAAATATCGTTTTGTTGAAAAGGAAATAGCAAAATCGAAAGTAGTAGAGACAAACATAAGTGGAAACAATGACATAAAAGTAAATTTCTTGTCATTACGTGAAAACGAAGGACTTGAATTAAACTATGACCACCGTGAGAAGTTTAATTCTCTATTACAAGACTATGAGGACGTTTTTCATCCAGGGGGAGGACCTACCCCTTATATTGAACATCGAATAAATACCGAGAATAATGCTCCTGTTGCTGTTCCTCCTTATCGCATATCTCCAGCAAGGAAACAAATCTTAAGTAAAGAATTAGATAAACTATTGGAGGCTGGAATTATCGAGGAATGTGAGTCTCCTTTTGCAGCCCCCGTAGTCTTAGTTCCGAAACCGAATGGTGATATTCGTTTGTGCATTGATTATAGACAATTAAATTCGATTACAAAAGCTGACAGTTATCCGCTTCCTAGAATAGAGGATCTACTCCACGATGCCAAACCTACTTCATATATGTCTACCATAGACCTGCGTTCGGGATATTACCAGGTGTGTGTGTGTGTGTGAATGTTTATCCTCCAGATAAAGACAAAACTGCCTTTGTGACTTATAGAGGAACTTTTCGCTTCATTCGCATGCCGTTTGGATTGCGGAATGCTCCCGCAACTTTCCAGAGACTTATGGATAGATTTAGGAACGGAATGCCTGAAGTAAAGACTCTAGTTTACTTGGATGACATCGTAGTATTGTCTTCAACATTTGAAGATCATCTTAATGATCTTAAAGTAGTATTTGAAAGACTTTCCTTATTTAATCTTCGTGCAAATCGTGACAAGTGCAACTTCGCTTGCTCAAAAGTGAAATACTTGGGTCATTGGATTACGAGTTCTGGGATTACCGTAGACCCTGGAAAGGTGGATGCTATCATGAAAATGGCTATTCCAAGGACTGTAAAACAGCTAAAGTCATTCTTGCAGACATGTTCTTGGTACAGGAAATTCATCCCAGAATTTTCTGCTATTTCTCGTCCTTTAACTAATCTGACAAAAAAGAATGTTCAGTGGAAGTGGGAGAAAGAGGAACAAAGTGCATTCGAAGATCTCAAGAGTCGTTTGATCACTGCTCCCATATTAAAACAAGTGAATGAAGACCAGCCCTTCATCATCAGAACCGATGCCAGTGCTTATGCTATCGGTGCAGTACTCTTACAAGAAGGAGGATTTGATGAACACCCCATTGAGTATGCCAGTCGCTTGCTGTCTGCTGCGGAGCGTAATTACTCCACCACTGAGCGTGAAGCTTTGGCAGTGATATGGGCGTTAAACAAGTTTCGTGGATACGTCGAAGGTTCGAACGTGACTGTTGCTTCTGACCACCAACCGCTAAAATGGTTACTGAGCTTAAAATCACCTTCAGGTAGATTAGCTCGATGGGCACTTCAACTTCAATCATACAACGTGAAAATAGACTATATCCCTGGAAAATGTAACATAATTGTAGACATGCTGTCTCCCCCTTCTTGTGATCATGAAGACGAAAACACCTGTGAAATCTGTGCAGTGATTATTGATCTTCCTGCTAGACAATCTAGTGATTTGCGAAGTGAACAATTGAAGGATGATGACCTAAGAAAAATAATTGATTATTTTGAAGATGCGTCATGTGAAAGTACTGATTTTGCTAGATGGGCAAGTCGAGGATATTTCCTTAACCAAGGAGTGTTATACAGATACTCACCAGATAGTGATTCCGAGGAAGCACAACTAGTAGTCCCCTCTCATGAGCGTGAGAAAATTCTAAAGGAACACCATGATGCTCCTACTGCAGCTCATTACGGAGCCGAGGGAACTTTTTCACGAATTTCTTCTCGTTATTTCTGGACTGGAATGAGGAAATATATATCGGACTATGTGGAGAACTGTTCTGAATGTTCTAGATATAAAGCTTCAAATCAAAAGCCTGCAGGATTGCTTCAAACTCCTGTCCCGTCACAGCGTTTTGAAACATTGGCTGTAGATTTGTTTGGCCCTTTACCAGAAAGTTCAAATGGAATGCGATGGGTGTTTATTGTTGAAGATTATACAACCAAATGGGTAGAACTATTCCCGTTAAAACAAGCAACCGCAAAGGAATGTGCTATTACATTGCTGAACGAAGTATTCCTTAGATATGGGCTTCCCCGCCGATTGATTAGTGACAATGGGACACAGTTCATAAACAGTCTCATGCAACAGCTTTGTCATGTTCTAAATATTGAACAAAAACTCACTCCAGTGTACCATCCCCAATCCAACCCTGTGGAGCGTAAAAATCGTGACTTAAAGCCTCGTTTATCAATCTTGGTTGGAAATGACCATACTTCGTGGGTAGAAAGATTGCCGTCAATTAAATTCGCTATGAATACAGCGAAATGTGACACTACTGGACATACAGCAGCTTATTTAACTTTTCCCCGAGAATTGCGTACACCTGATGATGTGAACAAAGACCTACGAGCCATTATTAATAACGATAATTTCATACCTGAAATCACACCATATCTGAAGAAATTTGCAAAAATCATGCTTCAAGTAAAAGAGAAAATGGGTGTAGCCAAGATCGTAGGAAAGAATATGCAGATAAATCACGGCGCTCTGGTCCAATATACACGCCTGGAGACCTCGTTTGGGTACAGTCTTATCCCGTCAGTAAAGCTAATAGGAAAAGAACTTCGAAATTCATGCCTCGCAGAGATGGACCTTACATTATACTGTGTCGCAGATCCCCTACATCGTATGAAGTTGCAAGTCGTGATGATCCAAGTGTGCCACTGGGAGTTTATCACTCTTCATCCCTAACAGCCTACCGTGGATTACCTGAGGTTCCGATTCCAGTTGCCCCATTAAGAAAAAGAGGTAGACCCAAGAAAAGGACACTTCATCACCGGGACGGTATGAAGGAGTGTAGCAGAACCCCTGTGTCTTTCTTCTCTCCTCCCCAAACGGAGCTAGGAACTGTTTATCAGTTGGGTTCAAGGACCCCTATTCGTGCTCTCTTCTGCGCATGCCCGTTTGTTTTTTGTTTTGGTTAAAGGGCGAATGCGTAGTCGTTCTGTAGTCCGTTGGGAGTATATACATGTCTTCGTTTCTTGTCTGTCAATAAATGTTGTGTCTCGTCCCGAGATTTGATTTTATGTAGCTGACTAGTTAAGTTGCTATAGTGTTTAAATTGGAAGGGGGATTTTGCATATGTTCCATGAATCGCATCGTTATCCACACACACTATAACAACTCTCTTAGGCATCTGACCCACAAAAATGTTATCTTGAGTAATGGACATATTTCCTTTAGGTATTGAATAACTTTTACACAACACTCTATTAATGGGGTATTTAGCTGTCTGCTCCCCCAAAGCCTTACTATGACCTAAAGTTACACCTACACTAACACGCACTTTACGCACAAATAGACATGTTCAAGCTCTACTTTATAATCACTTGTGCCCATCAGACAAAACTCTGGCTTGCTACGTATGAGTTTAATTTTTAAATCCACTAGATTTAGTAAAAGTCTATCTTGATTAAATAAATCGCTGTGTATTGCACCGATCATATCAATAGTTGAACTGTGCTTACAAAAACTGCATCTTTTGGTAAAACTCTTGTTGGCCAAGTGCTCACCTGTATCTTTGTAAAAAAAAGTTCGCAGGTTAGTTGTGAGTTTTTGCTATCTATTCCGTGATTTAGTAAAGTTTTTATATAGGCACTGTAAGGATACATCTTGTTTGAACTGGAAACTAAACGCTCGTTCAAATTAACATCGACTTGTGAAAACAAGGAATGAAGAAATAAATTTACAGGGCCAATATTCTCATCTGGTGGCAATGCCTTTCCTTCACTTTTTAAAATTTTTGCTCTTACATACAAGTGTGTTTGAGATAAATCCATAATCTTCTCCACTGCCTGACACGTGAAATTCAACGGGCCCGCCATCAGCTATGTTCGATAACGGGTGAAATTGTATCCATTGCCCGCTTTTTATAACAGTCTGTGTCGGAGGTAAGTGAAATAATTTCAATTATGACTTGGCACGTTCTGGAGAATCCTTTAAAACAAACGTCATTGTAGATCAAATATATCGCGTGCTTTCACCTTACGTTTTTTGGCTGAAGTGATCCGTTTTGCAGAATTACGTTTTCTTTTATACTTTCCTTTACCCAGCATGAACTGTGCCTTATTGATAGCTCTTCGAGCTAAACTTGTGCTCTCTTCTTTTAAGCGCTTTTCTGCTGATTCTTTTAAATCTTGACCTTCCAAAACATCGTTTGCTATCTGTGTTCGTAAAACTGATTTCCCGACCGTTTTAGCCCCTTTGAAAAGAAACTGTAAAGCTTTGCGAAAAAAACGACGAAACATGCCACCAATTCCGTACCCTTTTTGTATATATTGTTACCCCTATAGAAAGCCATTCTAGAACCCATTTCATCTGCATAATGCTCTTCAAACTTTTTAGAACAAACATAAGGAACGCATGCCATATTGATGTTATACGGCCGGTGTTCATTACTGAAATGAATATATTTTCTTGCATTCAAAGGCATTTATAGTAACTGCCGTATACTAAAGTGCAAAACAAGTACTTTACCTCTCTCAAAGGGTACCAAGTCTCCGGAATTTAAACGAATTTGTATCTCAGTAGTATGAAAATATTGTCGTATGACTGGTACGTAATGAGGTCTATCGTACAAGGAACTCACTATTTCACCATCATTACCGGTTACCTTAACAACCCTGAGAAGAGGAGCCTGTACATCGCCAACCGTTTGAGGTTCAACAATATCACTATACACATATAATGGGGGGTAGGAAATGTTTGGATCGGCCACGAAAGAGCTTTCCACTACACCCTGCACTACTTGAGGATAAAACCCTATGAGATTACCGAGTCCCTCTTGCAAGATAACTTTCGCTCCGTTTTCAGCTTTTATTTTAACCCGCTTGGTTGTGATATTAAACTGAAATTTTATCTTGTTTTCATGCGATGGTAAGTACATAGCTTTTAAGATCTCTGGAACCGATTCATAGCATCCAGGGGTAATTTTCTTGTAACTTTATAATTTTCCATCTCCTAAATCAAATCCAAATAGATTATTTTTTTCATTTATATTATACCATGTGTGGGGGTATATTATTTCAGCTAATCCTACTTCCCATTCACCGTTTAAACTTATAGGAGTGGGTAACTGAGTCATATAGCTAAAAATCTTGTTCTCGGGGAAATATTGTAGGGAGCTATCCGAAGGCAACGTCACGTAAAAAGACATTTTTTAAGACTAAGGTATTAACAACTACTTCTGTATTTATAGGTGCCTAACATCAGAAACCCAGGCATTAAACTTTTCAGGGTATCCTAGAAATTTAACAAAGTACTCTATTTTATTACCAATCTTGCGTTTTTTTATCACCTTTTCCACAGGATAGTAATCAGAATCAGATACAATTTGAATTTCTTTTTCGTAAAAAGTACCCTCTATTATCCATTATCCAAATCTTTCAACTTATAAACCACATGTTTCTGGGAATTATTTGATGTATAGTAAAAATCTCTCTTGTCCAATTATTTTCATAACTTTTCTCAGAGTCTTTGTTTTACTAATACGTACTGTATCTCCTACATGAAATTTGTGTTTGATTTCAGATTTAGTTAAATCTCCATATAAATTTTGCCATACTTTCTGCTGATTATTTAGATTTACTGATATGGGTTCCATTTTAATACTACAATGCCATGTTCTATTGTAACTGTAAATCGATTTATCAATAACATCTATATATTTATGTGTATTGAATTCAGGGAAATACTTCCACATTTTAGCCTTTTAAGGTACGGTTAAATGTTTCAACAACACTTGCTTTCGTCTCATTGCTAGTCGTAAAAAAGTTAACATTAACTTTCTTAAAGTATTTTTGTACAATTTTATTCTTAAATTCTGTTCCCTTGTCCGTTTGTAGTAAATCAGTTTTACGTTCACTAAAAATATTTTTAAAAGCCCTTAGAATATTATGGCCTGTCTTGTCTTTCAAGGGTATTGCCCAAGCATACTTTGAAAATATATCAATAGAAGTCAGCAAATATTTATATCCATTGTTAAGTTTAGCTAAAGATTGCAAATCCACTATATCATATTGAAACTGCTCGTCTATACCTCATACAATGACTGTTCCTTAAGAAATTGCGTCTGGCTGATTTGTGAAGTGAGTAGGTATCTTGCTTGTCCAGCCAGTCTTTTACTAGTTTCCTGGGAAATTTGCCCTGCTTTTTTGTAATGCACGGTAAACAGCATTTATACCCCCAAAACTTCCTGGGTGTGCTGGATCTCGATAAATTTGACTGATTTTCTGATCGGTCATTGCAACAATTAAAATTACTCAACTACCACGCAAGTTCATCGTGTGCTCCCCAACTGTAAATGAAACACAAATCAAAGTGTCAAAGTATGTATACTAACAAGTACCTTGTTTTGTAATATTTTACATACCCTTACTTTAAAAAAGTATTACTCTTATGTTATAAGTTAAAATACAACTTTACATCAAAGTTATAAAATTACTGCAACAGATGTCACAAATAGTATACTAAAACATAAATATATATACAGGGTGCAACGCAAAGTCCGTACCCGGCCTTTATTTTCGGAACCGTTGGTCGTAGACATATACTTCCAATTACAAAAATGTTTCAAATGAAGTAAACATCCATGTTATGGAATTTTGAAATTTAAA
This sequence comes from Meta bourneti, assembly GCA_933210815.1. Lineage (NCBI taxonomy): Eukaryota > Metazoa > Arthropoda > Arachnida > Araneae > Tetragnathidae > Meta > Meta bourneti. The sequence goes on along the minus strand of OW119930.1, from coordinate 93,112,052 downwards.
AAATCAATTTTGTAAAAATTACAAAATCTAACTTTTTATACAGTCTCCCGTTCCTTGTAGTGATATTTAGTAAAAGTTTGCACTCATCCTAACAAATGTAACACAAAAAGTTTCACTTCTGTGTGACAAAAATTGACCGAGATATTTAATTTCAAAGTTTGGGATTTTTTTCAGATTTGTTTTGCCTTCATTGAGGGGTCGGTTAAAATATAAATTAGAATAATTCGAGATTGAAATCAGGGTACAATGCCCCTTTTACGGCGAAAGGGGAGTTCCACGACCATAAACGATGGGTGCATATATAGTAAAGTGGACATGCCCGATTCACTGAAAGCGGTCGCAGCGCCCCTAGTGGCGAAACACGGAAGTTTGGAAATCTAACTCGCACAAGTTACAGACAAGCATACAGCGGAAAACAATACATAAAGTGGAGAAATCTACTGGAGATACTGCTCAAAGTGTTCCTCATTGGTGGCAATGAAAAATTGAATGCGTGGTAGTACTGAATCGTGGACGCGTTGGAGCATAGGTGGTAACTGTGCGACAAGCAAGGCTGATACGCTGTTTCAGATCATCCAGAGAGGTTGACTCAGTCACATAGACCTGTTCCTTGACGTAATCCCAGAGGTAGAAGTCCATGGGAGTCAAGTCCGGCGAACGCAGTGACCACTCAACCCGACCACCATATCCGGTAATCTGTTGGCCTAATTCGGTGGCTACGCACGAACGTTTGCTGCTTTATGCGGAGGGGCCCCATCATGTTGGAACCACACACGACATGCATCTCGGAGAGGCAGCTGTTCATACCAGTCACGAACCGTGTCTTGTAACAGGTGCAGGTAACGATTGCCCGTTAAGGTCTCGTCGTAGAAGATGGGTCCAACAATATGGTGTTTTCTGCATGTGAGCGGCAGTACACCAAAAGTAGCTCACACACCCCTCCAAACACCATAAGAAAATAAATTAGAAAAACAAAAATTGAAAAACAAAACCAGGGACAACCAAGGACACAAACCAAAGATAAATATAATACAAAATTAAAATTAAATTAAAAAGGAGAAAACAAACGTACCCACATAGATTGACCTAAGCTCGACAACAACCTGCCGCAAACTACATGAGGACCGCCAACAAATGCCATTCACAACGCCGTATATCAGAAGTCGGAACCGCAATTCCGACACGGAACCCCGACTCGAAATTCCGACTCGGAATTCCGAACATCGGAATCGGAAGTCGAAAAAATAGTGTTAAAATCCAGTTTTTTAAAATTGATATATATATATATATATATATATATATATATATATACACACAAACTATTAAATTCATGAAGACAAAAACATATACACACTAGTTCGCCAAATCAATTCTTTTTATTAATAAAGTCTAAATGTAATTCTGATCAGCAATATATAATTCTTCAGCATTTCACGTTAATTGTTTAACATATAATTTGGAAACAAATGTTTCATTCATATAATAACACAATGTATTATTTCTATTTACTAATTCATTAACAAAGTCTTTCATATTTACAAGAAATAGCGCTAGTTCACCATATGTCATCAGTTTCTGTTCGTTACTGGCCGTAAGGAACTCATGACCCAGCTGATTCGTATATTCACAGCCGTAACACTCGAACACAGTTCGTAAATTTTTTTCAATGTAGTTAACTTTAACAGTTAGAAGTAGTAATATTAAAATTACAAACCAAAACAAAGAGAATAACTACATTGTTAAAATTAACAATGTAGTTAATTTTAACAGTAGAACTTTAACAGTTCAATCAACGCTGTTGTTAACATCATCTCCACTTCACTAATGTCTACGAATGGAACAGTAAAATTACACTTACTGGTTTCCAGTTCCAGTAGAGCAGGAAGAACGGTCCCGAACATTACAGATGCAATGTCAGAGTTTATCACCGCACGCACTCCAAGCAGTTCCGCCCATTCGTTTTCGTTCAGCATGAGGATGTACGGCGTAAAAGCTCTCGCGTAGTTCTTGTTTTGGTAATAACGTTGCAGGGTTACAAACGACGTCGATGAAATCCGTTGCTACCATCAAACAATCCCGTACGACCTTAACAGTCCCCATACGAAAAGGCACTTGAATGGCGTTCATCTCATTGCCAAAATGTTTCCATACGAACGGCGTCATGGTCAAACCATGTTTTGCCGGCGAAAGTAGACCCTCGTCATTCAGTTGGTACTGCCGTATATGTACCCGTACAACATTCGCAAAACCCGATACATAAACACATTTGTGTTGCCCCAGGTGATGATGAGTTTCTGGCACAGCGTTAGGGTAAAACGAAGCATTTTCCTCGGTGTTAGTAGGAGTAGAGAGCCTCACACGTTTAGGCAATGAAACGGTGCTACCATATGATCTGTTCATGTTTAATAGTAGATGCAAACGGGTACAGCCACACAAAATTCAAACAACAGCAGTGAAAACTTCAAGAGGTATTAAAAATCCCTGTAACTTCACAATTGTATGTAGCAAGACATGCAATATGCTCAAGATACGTGTAAAGTTTTAAGTGGTTCAATTTTATCTAGAGTTCCTATTTACCCTAGAAAGTTTCAGTTCTGACATGTGAGATGTGATTCATTGCTGATTAAAATAAACACGAGTCCCCATATAGCAATGTGTGTGTGTGATTACAAGCCTCCCCTCAATACCACTTAAGGGCTACTATTTTTTTAAGTTTGTCTAATCATAGTTTAACTCTTACTGTCTTATGTGCACAACAGGACAACTCATGTATTGGTCACTATTATTTCTTACTCACCAGTTCCACAAGCTTCTATCTGATACTTTGTGATTGCATACACTGTGGACATTAACAAAATGTATAAACCTTAGTTAATTGATATTGTACATTGCCGTATTATTTTATTCCCATTGATCATTAGTTAAAGATATATGTGTTTGCTACCAAACGGTCAGCCACGATTACTTTTTGCCGGGTTCAAATCCGTCTTTATAATATTATTTTCTTAAAAATAATTCTCCATTTAATTCTAAAGTATCACGCTAAAATTACAAGTCTACAGCTAGAAAATAAATCCTTTTGTTACTTCTTCCATCACTAGATGGCTGTGCCAGTCATTTAGCCTATAATTTAAAAAAGCCCCCGTAGATCCCTTATATATTATAGTATTTTCACTAAAGTACGTTTACTTGTTCAACCCCTCACTAGATAGAGCTACCAGTTATTTTGTAAAAAGCATTTATTAAAACTCCCCCATGCAATTATTCAAACCATTTTCTAAACATAACACATTCCTAGTATTAAGAAAAAAGTACAAATCCGAGAGAGTGTAAGTAAACACTACATTAATTCAAACGTTTCATTCAAGTCACAGTAGCTCAATGGTTAAGCTACATGACTTCGGATCCCATGGTCCCCGGTTCGAATCCAAGAAATTACTTTTTAATTTAAAATAATATGGTTTCTCATTTCTCCGCCAGATGGAGCTACCAGTGATTCATCACCATGGCAACACAACTCCAACAAAACGACGCCATCTTTACAATGACGTCACCACCTCAAGGCATCTCACCCCTTCTCTTATCTACTTCAAGTTCCCCTCTCTCCTTATCCTAATGTCGACACACGGCGGCCATCTTGGATTTGGCGCTCAAGTGACCCCCATACTACTATTACACCTTTCAGACCAAATACTACTCCAAGGACTAACAAATGATTTGCCTCGGAACATCAAGGAACTCATCGTAAAGGAACCATCTACCATTACGGAATGGTTAAGAATTGCCCGCAATTTGTGTAGTCAAATACCTGATGATAAAGCGAACAACCAAAATATAGCTGTTTATAATTTTGAGAAATTGTTTCTAGTGAAAGAACGTCATATTCCCGTTTAGATTGGACTATTTCTGTGATTTTACGCATGTTTTCAAACAGTGTTTTAAAAACATCATAGTCCCTTTTACCGCTCAATAGCTCACGAGTGTATTTTATTTGAGATACACAATAGTTTAAATCTAGTGATATTTTCTGGAGAATTTCGAATTTATCAGTAAGGTCAAAAATTTCGCTGAATACTACTAGTAGGGAGAAAATGGGGATACAACGCCAGAGGGGGAGCCTGGGACCTGGGGAGCCAGGGATCCGGAAGTGATGTCATGACAGGAAGTTGAGTTGAGTTGTTTTACCGGAAGTGACGTCGTAACAGGAAGTGGAGTTGAGTTGTTTCTGCCTACCTGTTGAGTTGTTTATCACCTGCTATACGAAATGAAGAGAGCCGGAAGTGAAGTCATCAGGAGTTGACTGCTGATAAGGTGTTGGGGAGGATTGCTGATAAGGAGAGGGTGATGCCTTGAGGTGGTGACGTTGTTGTAATTTGGTGGGGGGAATGAGAAACCACATATTTTGGAATTAAAAAGGAATTTAGTGGATTCGAACTGGGGACCATGGGATCTGTAGTCCAGTGCGCTAGCTGTTAGGCTGTAAGAGAGTTAGCTATGGGTGGTGAATTAATGTAGTGTTTGCTTTTTTTCTTAATACTAGGAATGCGTTATGGGACTTGGTTTTATTTGATGAATAATTAATTTTTATTTTCCAATTAGTTGTAAGTGTGTTGGACTGGTGGCGCCATCTAGTGATTTTAAAAGAAGTTAATCTAAGGAACGAATTTATTTTTGTCATTAATTCTGGGAATGTGCTATTTTTAGAAAATGGTTTGAACAATTGTGGTGGGGTTTAATAATTCTATTAAAAGGCAGGTGCAGCCATCTAGTGGCGGGAGAAGTAACAAAAGGATTTATTTTCTAGCTGTAGACTTGTAGCGTGATACTTTAGAATTAAATGGAGAATTTTTTTTTAAAGAAAAATTATGAGTGTGGATTTGAACTCATCAAAAGGTAATTGCGGCCGCCCGTTTTACACAAGCACTTTAACCGTTCGACCACGATCACCTACTTTGTATAATACATATAGAATACTAACTCGTGAATTTACAGCTTAAGGGAGTGAAAGTATGTGTTTTTTTTTCCTTGAGAATAGTGCCCTTATGAAGAATGAATATGAATATAAAAACAAATAAAGTTGAATTTATAAACCTTAGCTATATAACAAGTCTATTACCAAGATTTTAAAGTATGCGAATTGTATGTAATGACAGGAAAAGTATCAGAATATAGAAGACTCTGGAACTTGTGACAATATGACTAAGGATTTATGTGTAGGTTAATTAAGATAACAGAAGGAGTTAAACACGTAGTCACCGATAGGATACAAGCTTAAGTAAATGAGAAAGCTTTTAAACGCATTGCTATTTAGGAGAATGGTGTTGTTTTTCTGATTGTGAGAAAAGCAAATGAAACTACATCATGCCAATGAATCACATATGACATGCCCGAACTGGAACTTTCTATAGGGGTTTTAGCTATGAAATAGTGACGAAGGGATTATCTTAATACTCTAACGTTGGAACTCGGAACATAAGTAATTGAGGCCAACCAATATATGCGAAGATTTTAAGCGTATGAACACTACATGTAAGATAGAATTTATAATACGGAAACCTTTTTTATATTTTAATGAATTTATATACAACATGAGCTTGAAGAAAATGTGAATGTTTTGTAGGGAAAATTATTATTACAATTTGAGGGGGAGGATTTTGAGATATGAATAGGACACACAGGCATAACGGTGTATGAAACATTACATTTTTAGGTAAATAAGAAGTAACTAACCAAAGATTTATAGTATACATATTATAAGCGATGGCAAGGAACCGTATGAGATTGATATTATTAGAAGCCTCTGGAACTTGTGAGAATATGACTAAGGATTGTTTTTGCACGTGTAAGTTAATTAAGATAACAGAAGGAACGGAGTTAAACACTGTCACAGATAACGATAGAAACTATTTGATAATAAGAGGCTTTTTAAAGCATAGTTGAAGCATCTTGGGTCTTTGAATTACTTTGCATCTTGTTTTGGGGTTTTTCTGCCCTTTTTTTACTGTTTTTAAATAAATCATGGATTCTAAGGACATTAGACCTGCAAAGAAAATGCGTGCAGACAAAGAACTGTGTTTGCAGAAATATTGTAAAGATTCTTTATGTTATGAGTGTGGTAAACTGTTTACAGATCGTGAAGGCTGGGCATATTTTCGTCGATTGGAAAACGAATTAACGTACTTAAAGAAAGAGGAAACTACTTTTGAAATTTATGGTAAAAAATGTACTGTGCCTCGGCAACTTGTAGCATACGGAGACGTAGGAATAAGCTATGCCTTTAGCGGATCTTGTATTGCAGCCAAGCCTTGGTCTCCTTTACTATTGGAAATAAAGGCAGAAGTGGAACGAATAATTGGCACAAGATTTAATTTTGTGTTGGTGAACCGTTATAAAGATGGTAAGGACTGTATAGGTGCCCATAAAGACAATGAGAAGGACTTGGATCTTAATGCACCCATAGCGTCTGTTTCATTTGGACAGAAAAGGCAATTTGTGTTTTCTAGAAAGAACTACAATTCTCTAAAAATTGTTCTGGAAAATGGAAGCTTGCTTGTGATGAAGTATCCAACAAACCAATTTTGGTTTCACAGCTTGCCCCGTGGGAATGCATTATGGCCTAGAATAAACTTAACGTTTCGTAAAATTCTTGTATAAAGCAGCGATAAACCACTTATGTGCCCCCCCGAACTAGAACTCAGTGTCGTACACTAGACGATATTTGGACAACGTTGCAATTTATCTTGTTGTTTTTAAATAAATTTTTTAGCGTGTCTTACCACATATACTGTATTTAGGATTATTTGTTTTTTTCATTACATAATTTTATAAATTGTTTTTAAAATGCAAGATCTGAAATGAAATTTTTCTTTGCTATAAAGATTTATGTTTTTAAGTTAGATGTTTTTACTCAAAAATTAATTATACATTAGATGGTATAGCACATATTTTTAATGCAGAAATTTTGTTTTAAGTATTGTACACACTTAAGTAAGAGTAAACTTTTGAAAACTTTACAAGACCCGTACTATGAACGTACACATTTTGAATAAGTTGTAATTGTATTGAAATCATTTATGCTATAAAATCTAAACCAACTGTTATTTTTTAATTAATCTTTCCTTGCATATTTTTTAAAATAAATCTTCCTAAATTTTAGTGATTTAATTTTTATTATACAGATTTACAAACTGTTTTTGGTTGAAATATAAGGATTTATATTTTTAAAAATTAGATGCAAGACCCATACCATGTTTCCTTGCACATTTGAAGTCGTGAAAAATAGTTTATTAAAACCATTTGTCCTTGAAGTTCTAAATTAAATGTCCTTTTTCTTTAATGCTTTTGCAAACCACACATTTTACTAAATAAGAACTTCAAGGACAAATGGTTTTAATAAACTATTTTTCACGACTTCAAATGTGCAAGGAAACATGGTATGGGTCTTGCAAAGTTTCAAATTAATGTATAAAATATTTTTACTCTTACATGTTTTTTTAGTATTGTTTTTTTACTATGCATAAAACACACTTTAAGAATCAAACTTTTAAAAAATGTCTTAATTGTAAAATTAAAAATAAAAAGCAAATTGCATTTAAATGTTTGTAATAATATTTAAAGTATATATATTTTTTCAATTGTTAAACGTTTTTTAAAAATCTTCAATGTAATAATAATATGTGTAATAGTATCTAATATATAATTAAGAGTAAAAGCATCTAATTTTTAAAAATATAAATCCTTATATTTCATCCAAAAACAGTTTGTAAATCTGTATAATAAAAATTAAATCACTAAAATTTAGGAAGATTTATTTTAAAAAATATGCAAGGAAAGATTAATTAAAAAATAACAGTTGGTTTAGATTTTATAGCATAAATGATTTCAATACAATTACAACTTATTCAAAATGTGTACGTTCATAGTACGGGTCTTGTAAAGTTTTCAAAAGTTTACTCTTACTTAAGTGTGTACAATACTTAAAACAAAATTTCTGCATTAAAAATATGTGCTATACCATCTAATGTATAATTAATTTTTGAGTAAAAACATCTAACTTAAAAACATAAATCTTTATAGCAAAGAAAAATTTCATTTCAGATCTTGCATTTTAAAAACAATTTATAAAATTATGTAATGAAAAAAACAAATAATCCTAAATACAGTATATGTGGTAAGACACGCTAAAAAATTTATTTAAAAACAACAAGATAAATTGCAACGTTGTCCAAATATCGTCTAGTGTACGACACTGAGTTCTAGTTCGGGGGGGGGGCACATAAGTGGTTTATCGCTGCTTTATACAAGAATTTTACGAAACGTTACGTTTATTCTAGGCCATAATGCATTCCCACGGGGCAAGCTGTGAAACCAAAATTGGTTTGTTGGATACTTCATCACAAGCAAGCTTCCATTTTCCAGAACAATTTTTAGAGAATTGTAGTTCTTTCTAGAAAACACAAATTGCCTTTTCTGTCCAAATGAAACAGACGCTATGGGTGCATTAAGATCCAAGTCCTTCTCATTGTCTTTATGGGCACCTATACAGTCCTTACCATCTTTATAACGGTTCACCAACACAAAATTAAATCTTGTGCCAATTATTCGTTCCACTTCTGCCTTTATTTCCAATAGTAAAGGAGACCAAGGCTTGGCTGCAATACAAGATCCGCTAAAGGCATAGCTTATTCCTACGTCTCCGTATGCTACAAGTTGCTGAGGCACAGTACATTTTTTACCATAAATTTCAAAAGTAGTTTCCTCTTTCTTTAAGTACGTTAATTCGTTTTCCAATCGACGAAAATATGCCCAGCCTTCACGATCTGTAAACAGTTTACCACACTCATAACATAAAGAATCTTTACAATATTTCTGCAAACACAGTTCTTTGTCTGCACGCATTTTCTTTGCAGGTCTAATGTCCTTAGAATCCATGATTTATTTAAAAACAGTAAAAAAAGGGCAGAAAAACCCCAAAACAAGATGCAAAGTAATTCAAAGACCCAAGATGCTCCAACTATGCTTTAAAAAGCCTCTTATTATCAAATAGTTTCTATCGTTATCTGTGACAGTGTTTAACTCCGTTCCTTCTGTTATCTTAATTAACTTACACGTGCAAAAACAATCCTTAGTCATATTCTCACAAGTTCCAGAGGCTTCTAATAATATCAATCTCATACGGTTCCTTGCCATCGCTTATAATATGTATACTATAAATCTTTGGTTAGTTACTTCTTATTTACCTAAAAATGTAATGTTTCATACACCGTTATGCCTGTGTGTCCTATTCATATCTCAAAGTCCTCCCCCTCAAATTGTAATAATAATTTTCCCTACAAAACATTCACATTTTCTTCAAGCTCATGTTGTATATAAATTCATTAAAATATAAAAAAGGTTTCCGTATTATAAATTCTATCTTACATGTAGTGTTCATACGCTTAAAATCTTCGCATATATTGGTTGGCCTCAATTACTTATGTTCCGAGTTCCAACGTTAGAGTATTAAGATAATCCCTTCGTCACTATTTCATAGCTAAAACCCCTATAGAAAGTTCCAGTTCGGGCATGTCATATGTGATTCATTGGCATGATGTAGTTTCATTTGCTTTTCTCACAATCAGAAAAACAACACCATTCTCCTAAATAGCAATGCGTTTAAAAGCTTTCTCATTTACTTAAGCTTGTATCCTATCGGTGACTACGTGTTTAACTCCTTCTGTTATCTTAATTAACCTACACATAAATCCTTAGTCATATTGTCACAAGTTCCAGAGTCTTCTATATTCTGATACTTTTCCTGTCATTACATACAATTCGCATACTTTAAAATCTTGGTAATAAACTTGTTATATAGCTAAGGTTTATAAATTCAACTTTATTTGTTTTTATATTCATATTCATTCTTCATAAGGGCACTATTCTCAAGGAAAAAAAAACACATACTTTCACTCCCTTAAGCTGTAAATTCACGAGTTAGTATTCTATATGTATTATACAAAGTAGGTGATCGTGGTCGAACGGTTAAAGTGCTTGTGTAAAACGGGCGGCCGCAATTACCTTTTGATGAGTTCAAATCCACACTCATAATTTTTCTTTAAAAAAAAATTCTCCATTTAATTCTAAAGTATCACGCTACAAGTCTACAGCTAGAAAATAAATCCTTTTGTTACTTCTCCCGCCACTAGATGGCTGCACCTGCCTTTTAATAGAATTATTAAACCCCACCACAATTGTTCAAACCATTTTCTAAAAATAGCACATTCCCAGAATTAATGACAAAAATAAATTCGTTCCTTAGATTAACTTCTTTTAAAATCACTAGATGGCGCCACCAGTCCAACACACTTACAACTAATTGGAAAATAAAAATTAATTATTCATCAAATAAAACCAAGTCCCATAACGCATTCCTAGTATTAAGAAAAAAAGCAAACACTACATTAATTCACCACCCATAGCTAACTCTCTTACAGCCTAACAGCTAGCGCACTGGACTACAGATCCCATGGTCCCCAGTTCGAATCCACTAAATTCCTTTTTAATTCCAAAATATGTGGTTTCTCATTCCCCCCACCAAATTACAACAACGTCACCACCTCAAGGCATCACCCTCTCCTTATCAGCAATCCTCCCCAACACCTTATCAGCAGTCAACTCCTGATGACTTCACTTCCGGCTCTCTTCATTTCGTATAGCAGGTGATAAACAACTCAACAGGTAGGCAGAAACAACTCAACTCCACTTCCTGTTACGACGTCACTTCCGGTAAAACAATTCAACTCAACTTCCTGTCATGACATCACTTCCGGATCCCTGGCTCCCCATCTCCCAGGCTCCCCCTCTGGCGTTGTATCCCCATTTTCTCCCTACTACTACTGCCAAAAATGTAAATTCAAAATCATTCATATCATTTAAAAATCCCTTTGCAAGTTGAATTGTTGTTTTGTCTGAATATTCGTTTTTTGTCATAAATTCGAATATTTCTTTTAACTTATCCCAATCTTCAACAATCACACTAATTTCGAATTGGAGGACCATCGAGTTTGTGTTATGGTTGGTATGCGTCTTGCGGAATTTGATGTAGGAGCATAAGATCGCTTCGCCGAGTGATGAAAAACGAAGGAATGCCGCTGAGGCTTGCAAAAAAATTTCGACACTAAGAAATTTTAGAAAAACTTTGCTGCAATACAAGATTGAAACGATGTGCCAGACAATGGACAAAAATGGCTTGAGTTCTCCTTGGCTACTTGACCTTTTCTGGAGTTCATTCAAGTGTCCAGACATTACAATGGCCTCATCGTAACATTGTCCTATTAATTTGTGCTGATAATCAAACGGAGACAAAATTTGGTCCAACATTTTGTATACTATTTTTGACGTTCTGATTTCACTCATATCATGGAAACCCAAAAATCGCTCAACTAATATGCCTTCACAAATCTTATTAAGGAGCACTGGGATGTTTGATTTATGTCAGTGGTGTCGTCCACTTGAATAGAAAAGAATTTAGCCCCGTTTATTTCATCTTTGACGTGATCGTTTATTATATCGTTATTATTATTTATCGTTTTGCAATGCATCAAATAGCACAACACATCGAGGAATATGGATGAGCTTTAGTTGATAAAGCTCTGACCGGAATTTGGGCCACTTTTGCTGAACCTTTTCACCAACAGGATCATACCAAGACACATTTGCCTTCCACAATTCTTGAAGTAACACCTTCGCCAGGATAACAATGGGGGAAAGCCATCCACTACAAAGGATCGAAAATCCTAGCTACTTCAGACAGAATGGCTCTTTTTGTAGCAACTGTTTCAGAAGAATTTCTAACACTGTCTGAAAACGCATCACTAGATGGCTGCCAGTTGACACCAAGCACCTTGATTGACTGATCAATCTCTATCTCCATGGGAAGATGACTTTCCTTCAACTCTGATGGAATGGATTTCAAGATTTCAGGAACATTTGAAGCCCATTTGCGAAGCTCAAAACCTCCGTTTTTCATCATCGCTAAAAGTTGAGAAGACAGTTCACAAGCCTCCTCCAGAGTATCTGCACCGGACAGAAGATCATCAACATAAAAATCCTGATCTGCTCTTGGATGCTAAGGGATAATTGTCCCTTTCTTCAACAGTCAGCTGCCGAATTGCTCTTGTTGCAAGATATGGGGCAGATGTAGTTCCGTAGGTGACAGTTGTCAGTCAGAAATCACGAATTGGCTCGCTGGGATCATTTCTCCACGCAGTACGCTGAAAATCTGCATCTTCTGGATGAACTCTGATTTGTCGAAACATTTTGGCTACATCAGCAGTTACCGCAATCTGATGCATACGAAATCTCAGCAAAATGAGCACTAGGTCTTGCTGGCACCCACCATGAGAATGTCATTCAGGGATGTGTTGTATGATGATTCCGCTGAAGCATCAAACACCACTCTTAACCTTGTAGTGCTTGATTCCTTGAAAACTGCATGGTGCGGCATGTAAAAACAAGAGGAGGGTGACTTTAACACCTCTGATTCAGAAACAATTTCCATGTGATTGTTTGAAAGGTATTCTGTCATGAAACCCTTGTACTGCTCATAGGAAGGATGGTGACACAATCTGCGTTCCATGTTCTTGAAACGCCTAATAGCCATTTCCCTGGTGTCGCCAAGTTGACAAGGGGAAGATTTGAATGACAATCGCACAACGAAACGACCAGTTTCGTCTCTAACATGAGATTAACGAAATGCTCCTCACAACGCCTTTCTTCTTTGGAGAGCAAGTTACAGTGGGGACAGTCTCTAATTCCCAGAATTTTTTCAACACATCATCAATGTTTGTTTCCACAAAATTTATTGCAACTCTTTCATTCCGAAGATTTGGATGAACTGTAATTGGCCCACCTATTAGCCAACCAAGTTCAGAGTTTACAGCAAACGGCATTTTGTTACCGCTGAGTCTTATTTGTCCAGTAAACAACGGTAAAGCAGCTGTCACTCCAAGTAGAAGTTCTACTGAACCAGAATTGTTAAAATTAGGATCTGCTAACAATAAGTTTTTGATATGAGCAAAATCTTTGGTACACTGATAATTGGGCAAGCAGCCAGTGATTTTGCGTAAAACATATGCCTTTTCTATATACTATACAGGAGTCTGAAATGAGGGGTAAACACAAATTCACTTCCCCTTCCGATTTTCTTAAAAATATTTTTCCTAAACAGGAAATATCAACATTTGCTCGAGAACGTGTAAGGCCAAGGTTTTGAACACAAGAATCTCTGATGAAATTTGCTTGAGAACCCGGATCAATCAGAGCTCTGCAATTTTGAAAGAACCCACCTGATTCGCGAATCTTAACTACTGCCGTAGCGAGCAATGTTTGTTGACATTCAAAATTTCGTCGCTCCGTTCGAGAAACACAAGAGCAGGAGGAGATGGGTGGTCGCGAAGAACTATTTGGCTTCTCAGGATCCTCTTCTTCGACCTCATCGGATTGCCCTAGGTCATGTAGGGTTGGGGGAGTTGTACCGTTCACCCACTGACTGGAAATGGAGAAGCGTATGATGCCTTTTTCCACACTTCTTGCACGTATGGTTAGTTTTGCACTGATTCACACTATGGCTGGAATTCAAACAATTAAAGCACAATTTTTTGTTCTTCACGAACTGAAATTTCTTGTTTGCGGATAATTTCAGAAATTCGCAACACGTAGAAATTTTGTGATTTGAACAGCACATTTCACAAGTAGAAAACGACGCAGTTAAAGATGTTACCCTTTGAGCTTTCCTCGGAATCGCTGATTCTTTTGAAGCTTGAAGACTTCTGGCATGATCTTTCAGGAAACTCAGCAGCTCTTTAAGGGATGGAACACAGCCATCTTTTAACGATCTTTCCCACCAGGCTCTCGTTGACGAATCTAGTTTTTGTTGAATTGTGAAACATCACAATGGTGTCTGCAAAGTTTTCTATCTTTTGGTCAAGTACCTCAAGAGAACGCACGCATTCACTTTTAACATCAACCATATTCAAAATGAATGGACCACTTTCGGTTTGCACTAATTGTTTAGAAAGCAGCTTTCGAATATGAGTAAAAACAAGTTCACGGGTGTTTGAAAAGCGATGACAAGAGATCCCATGCAACTTTGTAATTAGAGTCAATTAATGGGATCGACTGAATGATTTTCAAAGCATCACCTTTTACTGCACCCTTCAAATATTGCAACTTTTGCGCATCAGAAAGCTGTCTGTTGGAATGAAGGGATGCTCTAAACAAATCACGAAAAGATATCCACTGTTCGATAAAACCACTGAAAACTGGAAGTTCTAGCGTTGGTAATCGAACTTCATGGTACGGATTCAAAACATGACAAGACTCAAGAGCACTAATTTCGGGAGTAATTTCACTCAGCTTTCTTTCCGTGCGCAATGAAGTAACGACCAGAGTATTCAAGTTTTGTTTCAGTTCTTGAAATTCCTTGACTACTGCATCTAATTCAGTCACTTTAATCAGTTCAAAGATGGGGAGCAGCGGTAGTATAGACCCCCCAATCTCCATTTGGCGACTTTTTCGCCGCCAACCCTTACTTGGCGACTTTTTTTGGTCGGCAAGGGCCAAAGAAATTGCACATTCGTCATTATAAAATGCTTCCAAAACATAATAAATAATAATTTAATATATAAATCTTGATTAAATATGTTAATCTTGATTATATAAAAACACAGTTATGTATATCACAGTCAATATATAAATCTAGGTTAAAACAGTCAATTCAATATATAAATCTGGAGTAAATAAGAAATTCTTGAATAAATATAAATCTTGGTTATATATTACAATGAAATCGCAAAAATAAAAACAGACACACAATTAAACGGTAATTTTGAATTCCGCCCAGTTTACGTCCCTTGCAATTTCCATAAATTCCCTGGATCCTTAGCGCGTCTTACTCCTATAACTACTGGTAAACTAAGGCCTCGTTCACATGAGGCGTTTTCCAACGCGCGTTTTACGTCTAAACAAAACGCGGGTAGCCAAAGTACATAGAGTTCTACTGGAGTGTTCACATGCAGAAATCGCGAGAATCCAAGCTCTAGACTGCTTCGGCGCTTCAACAATCACCGGTCGTTCTCGCGATTTGAAGGCGTTTTGAGAAGCATAAGGTTTCTTCTGCAGCGTTCACATGACACACGTTTTGACGGGCGTTAGGGCTTTTTTATTCCTCTAGTCCAAGTTTCTATCTTCGCGATCGTTAAAGATAGAGTGAAAATTTCAACGGATTTGAAATCTGCGGAAAATTTTACACCAGATCGATACCTGAAATGTGATTTTCTTTAAATAAATAATTTTTCAACTGTAACTTTAATATTTTCGCGATACTCATTTGACGAATATATCCATTACGAACACAAAAGGGAGTATTAATCTCGTTTTTATAGAAAAGATATAGCTTGATTGGAGTATTTTGTCTTAATCCACTGATTTATATTTATGGCCATTAAAAATAGGATGAGAAAATTGAATCGTATTCGATTTATTGAAGAAATTTACCCTGCTTTCACACAAAACTTGTAAAAATGTGATAATTTATAACGAAAGAGGATAGTGGGTAATTTTATTTCTGTGAATAACGTATACCGACAACTGTCCGTTCTAGTTTTCATGTGCGGCAAACGTCTTTAAAATAAAGCTTAAATTAAATATTCAATTTAAAAGAGCTAAACTTTAGTTATTTTTTTATTTTTCATCAACGGGTGAAATGCGTAAGATAAGTTTCAATTTTCATTCATTTTTCACATTCTCGTGTTACATTGAACTCGATATCACTTTCGAAAATGAACTTAATTTACTGTGAGCTTATTTTTCATAGAATTTATATTTTAATCTTGCAGTTAGTGTTATTACTACTTTAATCAAAATTTTTATATTATATATACGTGTAGACGCAAATTCTATTAGCAATCTCCTGGTTTTCGATATATACTGTTTTTTGGTTTTTCTTTGAGATTTTTTTTAGTTTTAACAAAATTTTCTTGCTTCATCGTGGGGTTTAATCAAATTTTAGTTGAAATATTTACCAGTCATTATTCCATTCGTGGTTCCATTTGTGCTACAAAACCACTGAAAGTGGGTAGGTTGAAGAGTTAGTATTCGTTTCGGATAGTTGGAACTCAGGGAAAATTGTGTTTAAAAATTAAAAAACTAATTATTGTTATATATGTATTATTTGTGCTGATACATTAAAATGTTTAGAGATAGGTTTTAAAGAAGTATAGAGATTTATTTGAAGGAAAATTAAATAAAAATTAGCTATAGATCGTAGGAAACATGATAAAACCTGCAAAAATAGCATAAAAAAAGAATGGTTATCACCAGTGCCGGATTTTGTTTGCGTGTCATCTTTTCATAGTACTTCATAGACAATGCCATATAAACAGAAATTCCGTTTCCAATTTCCTGGTTCTAGAAATAACGTTTTTTGGGGATATATTTTTACTTTACACTGTCAATTTTAAAATTTTAAGGAAATTGTTTGGTCATTTTCCAGTTTCGTTTTTAATTAAAGTTTTACAGAAATATTCCAATTTTTCTTACGCAGTTTCGCTTTTACGATAAAACGCATTACAAATGACTCATCTGCTAGCTTCTTGAGCCCAAAAAATCCGTGATCACCCCTTAACACAAAACAAATACTACTATTTTTATTGGTGGGTGAATCATCGACACTGGAGAGTGAAGGTTATAGGGTTTCTTCCTCTAGTCTTGACAGTAAAAAACGAATACTTGAAGATTTTAGAGTTAATGAAAATGTTTAATAATGCCACAATTTTAACTACATAAAGCACTGCTTCTCTGTGATCCGCTGGCTCTTACCGGTTCCTAGGTTCAAAATATCCCGTCATTCGAAAAATTTTGAAAAACGTACGAAAAGCTAACGTTCAAAAATAACGAGGTTGATGGCATTGGCATCGTATACTATACGTTACGAAAGATTTACCTGTTTAGGTTGTCACTTCTGGTCAGCAAATCGATTATATTGCATTTATTTATGTATAAAAGTTGAAGTTCAAAAAGACTTTATTCACAGGCAATTAGAGAACGGATGTTTTACAAATCAAAAGAATATCAAATTTTTACGTCGTTTTGAATATTTTTTAGATTATTTTAGGCATTTTATTGCTCATTATACATTTCTAAGTTAACCAAATACAGGCTCTCGTGAATACAGGAAATCAATTTTAGGTTGGGAAAGAAAGATTTCCATCCTACTTTTAATGGCTGTAAAATTAAAACAGTTGATAAGGGGCAACAAAATATCTTATTAAAGTGATTGCCCTTTAAAAACAAGGCAATACTTCCGCTTACGCTTAGTATAAAAGGAATATCTGAAAAAAGATTAGTTGCGACTATTGACAAAAAAATAATTTTTTCAAAGAAAAGCATGATTTTGGTATCGATCAAACGTAAAATTTTACGCTGATATGAAATCCGTTCAAATTTTGACTCTTTCTTTAACCGTTCAAAAGATAGAAACTTGGATTAAGGGAATAAAAAAGAAATTTAATGCATAACGGAAACTGACCTCGAAAAGCGCCCAAGTGCTGTTTACATGGTAACGCTCGAAAATTCTTATCAAACGCGCGTTGCAAAAAGTCCATGTGAACGGGGCCTAAATGAAAATGGTTCTAGTACGCGGTCTTTGACGTAGAGGCGCTGTAGGGTTGCTAGAATGGAATCCAGTGGAATAATCTGGAAATGAGTGGTGGGGTACCAAAAACCATATCAATCCTAATTGAGGGTTGGCGACGAAAGAAAGTCGCCAAATGGATTGGGGGGGGGGGGGTCTATACTACATCTGTTCCAAAGATGGAATCATAAAGTTCAGTAAGTCTCTTACGCACAACTTCAAGCTCATCTTTGAAGAATTGGACCTGGAAAATGTCACAGTTCAAAATTTCTTGTTCAATATTCGTTTTCAACAAGAGAAAATTTGTATGTTCAATAGTCTTTTTACGCAAATGCACCTTGAGAAGAGACATCACGATGAACCAACTGGAACTCGGTTGAAAGTATCCAAGCGTCAGTAGCGAAGAACTACGGTGTAGTCACAGTTCACAAGGGAGGCACAGCAATGGCGTCGACGAACGCGTCGCTGGAGACAAAGCGCTGATATTTTTGCTTAATAAAATACCTTTCTGCAGCGAATCGACGGACCAAATGTTTGGACACGTCAATCGATCCCGTTCTGTGCCTTGTGAGTTAACAGAATAGAACTCAGGATTAACAAATAACAGGTGTTTATTAACAAGTAACAACGGAGAGCGAAGCTGCGAGGTTGGTTCTCGGCAAGCAGTCCCCTCGCAAGTGACAGATAAACAAGAAAACAAGGGGGTGTAAGCAGCCTTTGAACATAAACATGTAGGCGCGGTGACATCCCCGAGTGGTCGGGTTGTCCGTGCGCCATCTCGTAGGAAGATACTCAAGAAAAGTTATTCAAAATAGTCTAATGGCTATCACCACAATAATTTTGGATCATGTGAAAATACCATTAGTAAGAATGTTTATGATGAACTTTGTTCAAAAATTGAAAATATGAAATGTGAGAATGTGTACTCGTATGTTAAGAATGATAGTATTAAGGATTGTACTTATAGTAATAACATTAAGGACTGTACTATTCCTAGTATTAACTCAAATAATATTGATAACATTGATTGTGGTATTGACTCTGATTGCAAATTAACTGCTCTAATTAACAAATACAAAAATGTTTTTGCCAACAATAAATATGATGTAGACTCAATTAATTTAGAACCTCAACGAGTTATTTTAAACTTGAAACTGCCAATTGCTTGTCGCCCATACAGAGCCTCGCCTAAAGGTAATGCAGAAATCAAAAATAAATGGACGAACTTTTAAACGCAGACATTATCAAACCTTCTTACAGCCCTTATGCTGCTCCTGTAACATTAGCTTACAAACGAGATGAAATATCCAAGACTCGTTTATGCATCGATTATCGAAAACTAAATGAAATTACTAAAACTGTTTCCGAACCCATTCCTCGTATCGATGCTGCATTGGATCAATTGTCTCATGCAAAAAAATTCTCAACACTATTTTTATCCTCTGGATACTGGCACATCAAAATTAAGGATCAACACAGAAAAACTTGCATTTACCTCAAATTTTGTTTTGTAGGAATGGAAAGGATTACCTTTTTAATGGAAAACGCCCCTGCAATATTTCAACGTGCCATAAGACAAATTCTAAATAAGAATCAAATTAAATTTGCCTTAAATTATTTTGATGACATAATTGTATTTTCCCAAATTTATGAAGAACATCTGGAACATTTAAAAATCATCTTTGAGACATGTGAGAAAGAGAACGTGAAACTCAAACTTTCAAAAAGCAACTTTGTAAAAACGAAAATAAATTTCTTGGGATATGAAATTGAGAACAGTACTTACAAACCAAGTAATATTAACGTCGAAACTATCAAAAACCTTCAACCACCCAGAAGCACCAAATAGTTACAAAGATTTCTTGGTAGTATTAATGTCTATAACAAATTCATTCCAGATTATGCGAAAATTCGAACCCCTTTGAACAACCTTCTTAGAAAAGATGTAAAATATCAAATGTCGGAAGAATGTCAAGCCTCATTTAAGAAACTTAAAGATATCTTAATCTCCAAGCCCGTGTTAAGTTTATTTAACCCGAATTACCCCTGCCATTTATACACCGATCCCTCAGGGGAAGCAGGAATTTTAAACAGGAACATCCAAATGGTTCATTACATCCAGTTCCCTTTTACTCTAGAAAATTACGACCTTACGAGAAAAATTACGCGATAACAGAACTCGAATGTTTGGCAATAACAGATTCCGTCGAAAATTTTTACTATCTTCATGGAAATCACTTTACTATTTTATACCGATCATGCCGCCCTGGTTTGGCACAAAATTATTAAACACCCAACCGGTAGGCTTTTTAGATGGTCATTGAAATTGTCTATGTACAATTTCACAATTAAATACAAAAAGGATCTACTAATGTAGAAGCAGACATGCTAAATAGAAACCCCATAAATCATCACATGCTGCCAAGAGCACAATTATGAACTCATTCTGAGCTCAAAGAAAGTCAAGAAAATGATAATTTTTGTAATCGCAAATACAAAAAATTGGATAATCTTTGGACGATTAGAAAACAAGGTTTGAATAAAGTTGTCCCATTTTCACTACGTTCCAAATTGTTAGAGAAAGCACATATTGAGTATCGGCACCTAGGAGTGCCATCAATGTTAAATTTATTATCGCCACAATATTATTGGCCTGGTATAGTATATGATGTTAGGAATTATGTCCGATACTGGGAAGTTCGTCAATTGAATAAAAAGAAAAACGAAAGAAATATGGCTTGTTCATGACTTGTGGCCCTTCCCACAAGTCATGAACCTTTATAATTAATTTTCGTGGATACAGTTGGCGGATTAAGCTACTATGGCTCTCCGAAAAAGTACTTAAATATTTTAATAGATCATGCAACAAGATACATTTGGGCATTCCCTTCAAAAAGTGTGCAGATCAGATGCTTATAATTAACTGTCTTAAACAGATATTTCAAATTCAAGTTCCAAAGAAAATTCTAAGTGACAGACATGCAGCCTTCACGTCACCTAAATTTAAGCATTTCTTGCAAAAATATAACGTCACTCAATTACTAACTTCTGCACAGATCCCAAACTAATGATAAAGTTGACCGCGTCAACTAAACCCTCATAACTAGGTTGAAATGTAAAATTAATGCTCAAACAAATAATATTCCTTGGACCCAATTACATAAACAAGTCACGGAAGAATATAACAACACTCCTCATTTGATTACTACGTTCCCACCTACTTATTTAATGTACGGAAAATTGCTGAAGAAAAACTAAGAAATTCCATGAGATTTCAAAAGAGATACGACACCCGTTTTACTAAAAGTGATTTTAAAGTTGGAGACTGTAATGTATGAAGAATTTGTTTATCCCAATAGTCGAAAATTAAATCCAACTTTCACAGGACCATACGTTATCCTGAAGAAACTTTCTGACGTAAGTTATGAAATAAATAGGCCTAACCTCTCCACAAAAAGGATTCTGACGTAGTGCATTCGACTAGATTATGTCATTTTTAACCGGCGTCTGATTATATCAAATTTCTCCTCTTCCCGTTAGAAAAAGTAAAATTCCCATTCGAGTTGCTAATAACGCCAAAGTGTTTCTAAAATACCAGTTCTTAAGGGAAGTCAGAGTACTCTTGGTTCACATCTTCGTTTAAAACCCAAGTAGCGCTCGTTCAAAGAGAACTTAACGCACACTGAGAATTTACGACTTTTATTTCCTTTCGGACAAGCAGGGAGTTGCACAAAACGACCCCACCGTTAAAGGCAGAATTTTCTACCCCCACAGCTTCGCTTTTCATTCTTTCTTCACCCCAAATGACCCTCGTCGAGAGTCTTCTTCCCGTCTCCAATTCAATACACATGCATCGTCCAATTATTTTTCCTTTTTGTGCATTGTCGTTACTGGCAAGTTCTGGGCTTTGCCATCAATTCTTTACTTTTTGTTTAAAACGATTTCGAATTTCAAATGTTAAATGTTTAGTTATCTTTTCATCATGCAAGAAAATATGATAATGTGAAGTAATGACAAACATCATGTAAATGATACTATTACATGATGCATGAATGTATTCAATTAAGAATTAGTAATGGGTCGAATAATGTAAATAATTTATTTTCATGTTGAATTATGTTTATTATGTAATGCGATTTATTTGAATAACCGTCATTGCTTATTGAATTACTTTATTGTGTTTGTAAGGGATGAACCAACTAAAGTTTCTATTTCTCTTTGTATTATACTTACTTGTAACATGTCCTAATCTTTCTACCTAATGATATGGGAAGTTTTTAGGGTAGTTCTTTAAAATTTTTACCGCACGAGGACTGATAGAAAACACTTTTCCTCCACACTCCAGTCTTCTTACGCAGATTTTGTCTTTGCACTTACTGATTATGAGAGTTATGAGTGAACGAAATTTTGCAAACACTGATCACAAAACACACTGATTTGAAGTTAAGAATGATTGTAGAAAACTTCATCACATGTAACAACAAACACATTTTCAATTGTTCAGGATGCTTGATGTAAATTAGTAGCTTGCAATGAACAGTTATTCATTTAGGAATATACGGAGCTCATTTCGAGCCTACTTACAGTAACGATCGTAGGTACTGACACCACTGACATGTCGGTATTGCTACAGAGAAAATCGTCCCTATTGCATATCTAAGTTCCTGAGTTCTTTCATCTTCCTTTTCATACTTTTTGTTGCTTCAAATTAATGAATTACAGATAATAAGAAAAATGAAGGAACATGAGAGTTTTTCTACTGCAACAATGAATTTAGAAATTGTTTAGTATATAGTTCATCCCAAAAACCTGTATTACTGTGTATTTCTTTTGTCACCATGTATAGAAATTTTGGATAAAAATTGTGAAATGTTTGAATATGTTAAGCTTTGGTAAGCGAAAAATCTTAAGAATTGTCACGAAATAGAGAAAATATGGAAACTATTATGAAGGTGTAAGGATAAATATTGAAGTATTTACACTAGACGTCTTTAACTTTCATTAATCATCTAGTTGAAATTTGTAAACTAATATTCTAATATTATTTGTGTATCAAGCTTGTTGGTATAATTTTGTTTTGCAATGTTATTTTATATCTTTGTTACATAATGTGTTTTGTATTGTTGAGAATTTAGTGAGTCTTTCTGGAACGGTAAGACTCCCTTCTAAATGGGGGATATCGTATCCCTGGTCCAATATATTTTTCTTAATCCTAATCCCTCTAGCGAGATAATTGAAAACTAGTCATTCTTTCACGAGTCTCTTGGGCTAAGGAGCCCGCAGAGCCATTCCAAACCCTCAACAACCTCATGATGTAACTACTCGTCTATTGAAATAATAAAGAATTGTTATGGAACTTTCTGCCTCTCCATTTACGGAACCATCATTACTCTCAGTACCAATGGATCATTCTCTCCGGTTGCTTTACACTACTCTTGCCACTCTCGTCACGACTGCAGGCCTATGATATCTGTTATTATGATTATATATATATATATATATATATATATATATATGAATCCCATCTTATTGTCAACATAAATCAGTCCATTGGAAAATAATTTGAAGTAACTTCCATAGAACAATCAAGGACAAAGAAATGAAGGAAAAGAAAATAATTTAAAGCGTACATTTGTTGTAAAAGTTAAGCATACATAATTCGGCAACGAACTTTGAATGTTTAACAGTAAAACCATTTGAAAATTATGAACTTTTACAAATAAAAAAAACGTCAATCTCAAGCAAATGTAAGTAAATCTCAAAAATGTGATTCTCATATAGTATATACTATCCATCATTCTAATTCTTTTCTGAACTTTCTATTTATATTTCAGGACATTAAAAATGCGCCTAAAAATATTTAGAGCGCACAAGTTAACAATAGTTTAACATCATACATTACACTATACGAAACCATTAAATTTTACACTACGAAACCATTAAATTTTACACTACGAAACCATTAAATGTAACACCTTACAATATTATATACATAAGTCTGCTCAAATATACAAATCCATCAAAAGAGTGGGAAATTATGAGCAATCGAAGATTTAAAATTATTTTCTTTGTTTTCATTTACAAGAAAACAATTAATTTCAATATCCATGAAATTCTGCAAAGCAGTTGATATTTACTATACTGCAACATTGCAGGTTTTGAACAAACGGTAGAACGCCTTTCTTTAATTTTGAAGAGCATACAATACACCTTCGAAGTTTGCGTTCATCCGAGGGTCAATGTTTCAAACGGGGCGTTTTTTGAGTTGCTGGGGGCTGAATATCATCAGTTCCCGTCGAAGAGTTGCCAATCATTTGCTTGATAAGTTTTAAGCGAAAGGCTTTGTGCGTTAAAGTATTATTTAGTCTGTATAATAAAAATGCATTTAAAACGGACGGATCCAACAAATGAAAAAAGGGTACTTTTCCGTTATAGCCATACCAATAAACTTCGGCTCCAATGTGGTGTATTTTTGGTTATTTCTTGGCAATATTTGTTTTCATTCGGCACCATTTTAGATTATTCCTTTGTTAGTGCAATGGATTTTATGATTTGGGATTTGCCAGGAGATAAACAAGCGGCAATACTATTTCTTCAAGAAATAAATATTCTTCACAATGAAAGATTGTGTTCGAATTGCCACCTGATGAAATTAAAATGTGACTCGAAGCTGAAATTATGGGTACTCTTCTGTTATAGCCCCACCATTCATTTTCTCTTCTTTCCGGTCCAACTAACAATAAACAAATACAGGAAAGGTAGTTTTAATTATTGAATCTTAAAACCATATAACCTACACAAAACAAATCAATAAACATTGCAGTTGTGTTGCGATTCATTTGAAGCTGTAATTCAAAGAATTCAATAGGCATTAACTCTTGACATCATAAATAAATTAACCGTACGGCAGTAACGATAGGTAGGTATTTAATTAACGTCACACTGGAGCAACACTATTGGTGACGGTCCGGGATCAATCCCTGAGGTAAAGATCCGAAGACAATACCACGTAATTTCGAACCACGGTCAGATGACGAGGCAACATCTGAGCTGGCACCCCACTCTCCGAACTTCCACACCACGCCAACGTGAGGACATTTGAGGCCACGATAGATTTAACGTGCACCAGCCCCTTTGCAAACGACGGTCGTTGGTTATATTTGAACTCGCAATCCTCCGGTTGCTGGTTTGTTACTCTTCTAACCGGGCTAGCAACTACGAAAGGAATGCGAGATCCAGTAAACCACGGTTTTGTTCGGGCATCTTTTTCTTGCATGAACGAAGGCTACACAACCTGGCACTCTTTGGTTAATGTGTGGGTATGGCTATAACGGAAGAGTACCTGAAAAATAATTTCTGTCCATTTCATCGATCTTCCGGAAGTATAACCATACGATCCCTGAGAACTGCAAAACCATATCTTTGTTGTACTCAGCAACAACTTACAGATTATGTTTAGTTTTTGTTTGTTAGGAACTTGCATGTTGGTGAGCATACCGTATATACCTCTCGCTTATCCTTCCAACACATTCCCCGTGCGGAATCCATGCAGTACCGTTAAAATACTAAAATGAATTGAAAAACATCCTTAGTTATTGTACCCCCATATTATAGACCAGTGGTTCTCAACTTTTGTGAGACTACGTAAATTATGTTTTATAAGACGAGGGCCCAGTTCCAGCAAATTTATTGGTAAATACCTTTACAGTTTTTTAAAAAGTGCATGCATTAAAGTGTATGTATACACTAGAAATCACGAAAATTGACCAAATATCGATCGATATCTTAATAATTCAAAATATTATCCAACCCCTTAGCTTTCAAACGATACCAAGATCTTGTAAATATTCAAAATAGTTTTAAAGTTACAAGGGTTTGGGTTAGGTTAGTATCACCTTAGATCAGGGATGGGCAAACTTTTTCGGTCGCGGACCAAAAATCGAAAAAAAAAAAAAGTTTGGCGCGCCAAGATAAATTTTTCTAAAATTTTAAAAACATTATACAAGTATTACAATTTAAATATGTTAATGAGATGAATGAAATTGCGATTTCATTTTTAAAAGTTCCTTATATTGAGGTTCGAAGTGAGATGTACTGATTCTAAGGAACGAGGCTGAATGCTCATCTGTCAGTCTACTTCTGAAATAATTCTTTCTAAAGTTCATAGTTGAAAACACTTGTTCACATATATAAGATGAAGCAAATATAGCACTGATTTTCTGGGCGTGAGATATTAAATTTGGGAAACTTACTTTCGATAATGATTTGTAAAACTCTAACTTTGGCATATTTAGAAACAGCTGCTTGAGATGATTGTTAGATTGCAACTCAATTAATTCAAGCTGCAAATCTGACCTCACTGCTTCACAATTTACGTTGAAAGGCATGGTAAAAATATCCAATTCTGTTTGAATGGCACTGAAATCTTGAAATCTGCGTTCGAACTCAAAATGCAGTTTTTTCAAGCCATCTTCATAATTCTTAAGCTTCTCTTCATTTACTGAGGGTATTGAATTTAACCTCGAGAAATGAGACAAGTCGTTCTTAGCTAGCTGCCCAGCAAACAGATTAAGTTTTAGTTTAAAAGCTTTGAGATGGGCCCAGATATCGTCGATAAATTGATTTTTCCCTTGCATCTTGACATTCAAGTTGCTCATATGACAAAGAAGATCTGTGAAAAATGCAAAGTCCGAAAGCCATTCTGTATCTTCTAACATTTCGCACTCCGCAGAACACTGTTTCTCATGGAAGAACGACACAATGTCGTCTTTCAGCTGCCAAACTCGCTTGAAAACACATCCTGCACTAAGCCACCTTACTTTCGTGTAATACAGTACATCAGAGTATTCAGATTGCACGGACTGAAGAAAATCTCGAAATTGCCTGTGAGTAAGCCCACGAGATCGAATAGTATTTACAAGCTTCACGACTGCATCCAAGCACGGGTTTCATATTCAATGCAGATTTACACAGAGCATCTTGTATAACACAATGTAGAAAAACAACATTGTTCCCGGGATAGTTTTGATTAAAGAGTCCAAGAAATCCAGATTTTTTTCCTGTCATATTTGGTGCTCCATCGGTCGTAATATTACATTATAGGCACTTTCAAAGTTAAAAGCCCTTCCTGAAATTCACGAAAAATATCACATCCCGTTGTAGTTCCCTTTAAAGAACGCATGCACGCCAGTTCCTCGGTAATTTCAAAGTTCTCATCAACACCTCTTATAAATAATACTAATTGAGCAGTATCATTTATATCAGTGCTTTCATCCATAGCTATGGAGCAAAATTTAAACTGGCCAATCTTTGACTCTAATTGTGATGTCAAATTTTTATCGATGGCTTCGATTCTAGAAGTCACCGTTTTTCGAGATAAGCTTACAGTCTCAAAATTATTTTTCTTGTTTGGACATAAAACATCACAAACTTGGAGCATGCATTGTTTAACGAACTCCCCATCACTGAGAGCTTTATTATTTTTAGCAATATTGTATGCTACAATGTAACTTGCATGTGTAGCTGCTTCTTGGATAGTGTTTACCTTCTTGAAAAAATTTTGTCGGCCTGATAATTTTTTACTGATTAGACTTTCTACATTTTGTTTTCTTTCATATTCGGACATTGCTTCGTAATTGGAATTCTTATGCTTAGATGTGAAATGACGGGAAATGTTATATTCTTTGAAGACTGCTACAGCCTCATTGCAGATGAGACACACTGGTTTATCTTTAACAACTGTAAAAAAATATTTCCAGGTCCATTCATCATTAAAAACACGGCACTCTGAATCAACTTTACGTTTTTTAGTAGCCATTTTGGGGTTGAAATATTTTACGAATAAACCAAACAAGCACTAGCTACGCTATACTTTTTATACTTTCACCACTATTCACAATGATGCTATATGTCCGCAATCTTTCCATACGCAATCAATAATATTAAAACTCGCGCCAAAAGAAAAAGCCGCTGGCTGGAGCTTAAAATGCGCAGTCTGCCACATGTGAGGTCTAATTCACCTATATTGGATTCCCATATGTCTGCTCCCCGAGAAAGAGATAACGCTTGTTGGCGCCAGTCTACAGCTATAACTAACAAAGAACTTCCGCTTTTAACACTTACCGATTGAAAGTTGTCTGTGCTTGCTATTTCCGTCGATTTATGTTTTGTAGAACAAAAATAGAGAAAGTAAAAAGATCATCAGTCCTTTGAAAAAAAGGAAGAAAAAAAATAATATTTAAACAAAGTAGAAAAGGAGATGGATATATAATATATAAATCATATTTTCTTTTAATTTCCGTCGGACCGGCAAATTAAAATTCTATCCGCGGGCCGCATAAAACCTTCCGGCGGGCCGTAGTTGGCCCATCCATGCCTTAGACAAACACGTTTCCAAAACTTTAAACTCGATTTCTGAAGAACTGTTTTTGCAACAGGATGCTTCTTTCGAACAGTGATAACTCAACAATGAATTGATCTATTGTAATTACTTTTGTGTCATTATAATCTATATAATGCAGTGGATGTTTTGACCCTCAGTCGAAGTTATTGGTTAAGGAATGAATCTAGTTTATTTTTAAATGTTGAAATTCCTGAAAAAATCTTTATTTTTTAGACTTGGTTCGCGAAAAAAATTGTAATAAAGAACGTATTCCCTCTAGCAACTTGATGGAGGGTAAAAACAGGAAGAATAATATTGGGAATAATTTCCAACAGGAATTGTCCATCTGAACACATTAGAATTTGAGATATCACTGTTCAAAAAACATGCTAATTAGCGAATTATATCTAAATTAGATAATTAATGAGTAGTGTACCGGATGAGATGAGGTGATGAAAGTTACAAATGGTAGCGTAAAATAACTAGAAACTTATATTCATCCCTACAACATTTATTCGTACATCCTACAGCTATTATATACAAATTTACAGATATTTTGTGACAGAAGGGTTCGGCGGAGGTTAGGAACGAGCGCCCGCTCCCTTCTCGGTCTGGATCGCAACTCCCTGATTTTCCCAGTTTCTTCGGCAACATCTAAGGAAAAATCCATTTGAAGTGGAATTTTGAGTGTAGTCAAGAGGCTTGATATATATGAGATCATGAATGTCGGTATAACATCAGATGAAGATGTTTTATGTGAGTGTTTGGAACTTTATAACCGATGTTAATGTCAGGTGAAGTGCTGTAAGAGTACTTTCCGGGTAAGTTATGAACTTATGGTTACTTGCGAAGAATTTTATGATCTCCAATTTAGACAATTACGGAACATGACGTTTTGATCAGAAAAGCCGCCTTATTAGAGAGGGGTGTTACAGTAGCTTAATCAGAATTTTTCACACTAAAATGAGTTTAAGCACAAACCAATGACATATTGTGGAAAAACTGAATTTTTAAAGTCAAAATTAAAAAAAAATGTTCTAATGTATACATACACCTTAAAAACGTAATTATTGATTATGCCATGGTCATAAGGAGTGTTGATTCACCTAAGTATGCGATGTGACATGTTACATTTAAATTAGTTATCAATCACTGTACTAATGAAATCTTTTCAGGCTATTGGCGGTTATGAGGTTTGTCTGAAATAGCAAGACCATTAAAATTTAACAAGTAATAATCTTTCGAAATAGTAATCAAGATTCCAAACGTCCTATACTTCCGTTCTATAAAAAATTATTGGTGCAAAGTAACTCAATTTACCGTATGCGTGTACGGTTTTATTTCTACTCATTTCTTCACTGATAGGTGAATACCCAAAATCTGGAACCTTTGGGGTAATATCTGTTGTGATTACTCTTTTGGATATTTTACAATAGCAAAGCAAGTATTGAATATTTTTCATTTTGCTTTGCTTCAAGTCTCTCGTGTCTAACTCAACTGCGATAAATAATTCCATCGCTTGATTTATACAAAAATCATACTGTAAATCTGTGTAATGGAGGCAAACGTTTGTGGGGAAGAAAATCAATGCTAGAGTATAGTGTATTTACAATTAGAAGAAAATTACTCATTAAAAGAAAAATATATAAATTTATAATTTAAGTTTTGTTACAGTAAATATTTGTTTTTTTAAACATGTGTAAGAATATTTGTATGAATCAGTCGAATGTATCTTGATCTCCTGAATTATTTCACTATTTGAAAGTCATTCTACCAGCATTTGAGAAACACCCTCAAGAAGATTCTATGTATACTTAGGGTATTCTAGAGCCTGGGAAGTAGCCCTTGGCTTTGCTATCTATCACTGTCATCGCTCTCCTTTGAAGGTCGGGTCTAAATAGTCTACTGCTTCGACCAATTGACTGAAGAAGGGGAAAGCACTCCCTTTGTCCAAACACTTTTAATGGGAACTCGCTTTTTCGGGGTGTCGTTTTCTTCGACACAACTCTGAGATACCACGCCGCCAGGAGGGTTAATCACTTTTTCTTTTCTACGTGATTTGTACCTTACAGATTTCTCACTGCTTTCGGTAATCAGAATGCTGAAGGATAACAAGCTTGTGGTTCTTTTCTCATCCATATATACTGTAACGGCGGCTATGGAAACTGGACAATCTTGCCGGAGGATCAAACCAAGGCTAGTAAAGGAGACAGGTTGGTCTATCAGCCTTTGTCCCTTTCTCCGCTTAAAGAGGGGTGACCTTATGACGTCACGTGGAGGAATGATTTTTCCAGAGAGCAAGTGTCTCGTCATTTTCACTCAATGGAAAGCATTGCTTTTAGAGTACTGGAAGTTCCTTTACTGTTTTTCACTGTCTTATGAACCTTTAAAAGTTTTACATCTATTTGAAAAGTAGATCTATATAACATAGGTCTTCAGAGTTAAGTATGTTTCGAGGTAAATAGGACGTTTTTGACTCCCTTTCTGTATATCTTTGTTTTGAGAGCCGTTGATAGTTTTACATCTATTTCAACGGAAAACAGGATAGTTTTACATCTCTCTCTCTATATATACTTGAGCTCTATATAATAGGTATCCTGAAGTAAGTATATCGAGCTGGGCAGTTGCAACTAGCAAAAATTACGGGAAGAAAACACCGGATGTGCTGTTTCATAGATTTTCCGCCGATGAATATTACAAAAATGTATGGTTTCAGAGTGCAAAAGAAAAATTCTTTCAAGCCTCAGTACACGAGAATTTGTTCCGTTCATTTTACGGAAAACAACTATGAACGTGATCTGAGGGATGAACTTTTTGGATTTCATAGCCAGGAAGGTATTAAAACTGCCATACCTTCTAAAAACCTTCCGTTTGAAGAATCGTAGGAAAGTTTACTCAGATTCGCCACTTCAAGTTTTGATGGACGGCAAGTGCATCAAGAAATGGAACGAGGAAGATATTACCAAAGCCATTGCTTTGTAAGCCAATGTC
Organism: Meta bourneti; assembly: GCA_933210815.1. Classification (NCBI taxonomy): domain Eukaryota; kingdom Metazoa; phylum Arthropoda; class Arachnida; order Araneae; family Tetragnathidae; genus Meta; species Meta bourneti. The sequence continues at coordinate 93,081,009 of OW119930.1, read as the reverse complement.
TTATAAAACATATATCATCTTCGAAATCCTTTGGAAATGCCATTACCGTCCACTACAACTTTGAAAAGATGGCGAAGAGATTAGACTTTTCTGAAGGAGTTTTAGACCCAATTCTAAGCTTCATGAAGAATAAAGGCAGCAACATGACTGAAGCTGAAAAATTTACAATTATTTGTTTTGATGAAATGAATATGAAATGATTCTCGTATTTGGTACGATTCAGTAAAAGATAAGTATTAGGGCCTTACAGCAATGTTTATTGCCATGGCAAAAGGTCTCATTAAGTACAAGGAAGCAACCAATTTATTATAACTTTGACCAGCAAATGACAAAATTATTTTTGTTTAAATTAATAGGAAAACTAGAAGAAATTGGATTTAGGTGGGGAAAAACATCCGCATTTGGAAAGAATTATCAATAACACCAACAAACAGTTCATTTTCAAATCCAATGGATAACAGGAAACATCTGGGGTTTTGCTGATTTCCCTCATCTTTTAAAGTTATTAAGAAACCATATATTAGATTATGGAATAAAACTACCTCTGATAAAGTGATTCAAAAATACATATTTGAAAATTTACTGGAAGCTGATTCGGGCGAATTGAAAGTATACCCAAAATTATCTTGGGGCATATTCAAGTTAGAAACAATGAAAGGCAAAATGTGAGAATGGCCGCACAGCTTTTGTCGGATCATGTTGCAAAGGCATTAGATTATTTTCCGAGTGAGAAAGAAACAACGAATTTCATATCTCCCATTGATGGTTGTTTTGATGTTTCCAATTGCAGGACTCCGATAAATGACAAAAAATTACGGTGCGGGTTTGGGATTAAACTAGAGCCCCAGATGGATGTTCTGCACAAAGCAAAATATTATATTGGAGAAATGAGAGTTGTCGGTAGGTCAAACTTGCTACCTTTCCAAAAAGGATGGTTAGTCTCCATTTCATCTTGAATTCGACTTATGAAGTTTATTCAACAGGCTGAACGGAAATACATTTTAACCTGTAGAGTAAACCAAGATTCTTTGGGAAATATATTCAGTCAAATAAGAGGTTAGGCAAATTTTACGACCATTCTCTACCCATCGACTTCAACTACAGAATGCGACAAATTTTTTTGTGCAATAAACTCCCACTACCTTCATCTAGTGCAATAACCAACGATACAAGTGATGATGACCAGATTTTAAGCGTCCAGTTATTTAACTCTTCTGCTAAAGTTAATGAATTAACCGAGATTGAAGGAAAAGAAAGGAACACAACATTTGAAGTCGGTGCAGTGCAGTTATTGAATTCAATAATTGAAAATGATTTTGAACTCAATCATCAGAAAATACTGGAGCTTCAACAGTTGAATCTTTTAATATAAGAGAAGACTGCTCTAACGAAGCATTAAGATTTATTACTGGCTATATTGATTTTAAAGTGCATGATCAAAGTCTGGGAAATATTGTAATACTGAACATATTCAGAAGGAAAATAATCAAACGTGGATTCGGGCTGGTATTGGTATTTTTAATTAAAGTCACACTGAAGCAACACAACGAGCTATTGGTGACGGTCCAGGATCAAACCCGAAGGGAAAGATCCGAGGACAACACCACGTAATTTTGAACCACGGTCAGACGACGAGGCAACACCTATAAGCTGGCACCCCACTCTAAAAACTTCCACACCACGCCAACGGATAAAAGTCTGGAAAATACTGTACATTCAGCAGGAAAATAATCAAACGAGGATTGGAGCTTTATCTCGAGGTGTTTTAGTTTTAAAAACTTAGTGTTGGTTTGAAACGGTGAAAGAACTTGAAAAGTGTTTCATACAGTTTCATGGACCTGTGCAATTAAATAAATGTGGATATATAAAATAATGGATAATTGTCGCCTAGTTGGAAGATGTTTCATGTCATGGGGTAAGTTGTTTTTAAAAAACTTATTTATTTTCTTTTTAATTTACGACTAACGCATTTACAAGAGGTTCAATCCTGAAAAAAACCCACTTCGCCGACAACACAAGAAATCCAATATTAATCAACATTGTTTAAGACTTTACAACGAAAACAAATAACAAAACAATCTGCTTGACGTTCATAGGTTTTACATGCAGGAACCGTATCTGTCTACCCGCCGATTCCTCCGAGTGACGTCACGTTTCCTCCCCTTCCAAAACCACTCTATGGTGGACCCTACCTTTCCCCTTAAGTAGTCTTGGTTCACACTGCTACCGAATCACCAATGCCAGTCGCAGTCACCGATAGGGGTTAACTGATATCACTTAGTCCTCAATCACTGCTACCGAGTCGCAGTATCGGGGTTTAACGATATCAGCTGATAGCATTTATCCCTCAATCACTGGTACCGATTCACAGATATTCTCAATCACTGTTCCAGGAATCGCTGCTACCAAATCACTGTTATTTGGACAGTGCATTAACAGGTAAGAACTGTGATTCAAAGGCATGGGTGATTAAGTAGCAGTTCTGTGATTCGCTTAACATCCCTAGAGATGTCCCACCGCCAGGATGGGTTGCCAAAATGGTGCAAATCTCTTGGTATCGAACCGCTTTTTGGATTGGATCAACTTGGTATCGGGCTGATATCTCCTGGGGAATGATTCGGCTGAGCCCGAATAGGTTGGAACGCATGCCGATCCGGTACCTGGATTTCACGGAATGTCTGCAACGAACCGATCCATTCTTGGCGGATCGATCCAGAATATCGGATATCGAGATATGAAAGCATCGTGTCTCGGATGAGCAGGCAGATGGTTGGTCGGTGGGGTTTTACTGCGCAAGAGCCATATTTGGCCACGCTGTGCGAAACAGACAACGTCATGCAATGAACAAACAAGGAAAGTTTTAATGACACCAGAGACGAAGCTCTATGGTGCAAGGGCCATATTTGTCCAAGCTGCACCAAACACAAGACAGACAACATAAATAAGGGAGAAAGAAAAAGCAGGAGGGTAAAGATGAAAGGGAGGAAAGATCCCTCGGGTACATTGGGGCTGAGATGCCCGTACGCACCTAAAGATGTGCCCCCGAGGGCCTAGAACTTTTGGAACCTGGGGCAAATGACGCCGTCCTCTGTGAGCAACAAAATTTTCTATTTAAAATGATGAGGAAAAATTGAAGTAATTAGAGTGTAAAATATACTAATTAGTATCTTGTTTTAAAAGGGCCGCGGTAGCCCAGTTGGAAGAGCAACGGATTAGCAACCGGAGGGTTACGAGTTCGAAACTAGGTCCAGCCAAAGACCGTCGTGTACATGAGGGCTGGTGCACGTTTAATCTGTCGTGGCCTCAAATATCATGATGTGGAAGTTTGGAGAGTGGGGTGCCAGCTCAGTTGTTCTCGTCATCTGATCGTGGTTCAAAGTTACGAGGTGTTTTCCTTGGATCTGTCCCTTCGGGATGGATCGCGGAGCGTCGCCAATAGCCCGTTGTGTTGCTCCAGTGCGACGACGTTAATTAATTACCTACCTACCTTATTTTTAAAATTACTGTTGGTGATATTAATTTTTGGTTACAATTTTTATTGAATGCGCATGGCGACTAGCAGAAGACAGATCTTCGATGCTGGCTCCTGTTGATGGGTTTTCAAGGAGGGTAATAAGAAAAGGCGCCAATTTTCCTTGTTTTGTTTCCTTGTTAGTGAGAAGAGAGTTTTAGTGATTTATCGATTCTTTCGTATCTTAATAGAAGTACGACTGTAGTAGGCTGCATGAAAAGCAATACGCGTACGGGGAGCTTATATGTGAAAGGACACCATTCATTTCATATGCACAGCACGGAGAAAAACTTTTGTGACGAGGACAAAATCGAAAAAATGTTTTATAATTTTGCACAAGGAAAACTGCAAAATGTCAAAATAAATATTTTTGAAACGTCACCCCTTTCGGCATTACCGCTCGTGACCGTCGCGCCTATCTACGCCACTGACACGGAAGAGAAATGCATCAAGGGTACGTAGTAACAGGAATCGAACCTGTGCCGCCTACAACTTGCAGATGAGACGGACCTTGGGGAAGTCCATTTCTACAAAGGTGGGGAGCTGAACAAGGTAAAGGGCTGCCATGCGCAAAACTGACTTCCATAAATACTTGCATATGAAGCAAGCGGGCTTTTATACTTGGGTCTTGTCAATAATTTCCACCATTTGGAGCCACTGAGTAAACATGGAGCATTAAATTTTATGTAGTGCATATTGTACCGGTCGGTCTGTCGTTCCCACATCTGGAATTCAGCTCTCCCTCGACTGCAAAACAAGTTGTCAACACCTAAATTATCTTGGGCCCTCCATGAGAGAAATGCAGACGGCCACCCCCAGGAAAACACTTGTTTACAGTTCTGTGGAAACCATTAAATATGTCACAGAAAGACATTAAATCTGTCCTCGGGTCGGGAAGCTGTGGTGGTTCTCATGACCTTCCGTTACAGATAGCGGGGAAACACCGGGATTAACATTCCAAGACTGAGACGAACTCCCCCTCAAAAGATGGGACAGAATAGATTGAAACCACGAAAGGAGCAGTTGCATCCTTCAGACTCTCAGATTTTGGCGAGCCTCCTGGCTCCTTGCCAGATTCGATGGTTAACAGCTGCGCCCTCCACACTTTGCAATTAATCTTATCTACATGTAAATAATCTTCAAATTTCTCTATCCTAAATAAATATTTTATTGTGCTGTAAACACTTTTGCTCCTAATTAGAGACCGGAAACGTTACAATATGAAGAACCTGGGAAAGTTGACAGCACTTTCGATTCTCCAGCATTACACACTTTTTTACACAATTTACACACACGATACTTTATTGGGACACTAACGTGCTGTAGTGCGATTCCGGTGAGAAGGCAGGTGATGTTGAAACCTAACAGCTGGAACTAATTCCATCAAATCTAGGGCAGATCGGACATCACCGATAAAAACGGCCCCTTAATTACACTTCTCATTAATAGTTGATTTATGCGTTTTAACCCGCCTTAAAAAATTGTTTCAGCCTCCTGTCTTTTAGCGAATGAATTCCTGCGGATTTCTAACAAAAGGTACTTACTACCTTAGCGCCTTTTCGTACAATGCATGCTTGATCTTAAGTAGAACGAAATTCTACGAATCTTTACCGAAGGTGTGCCTCGATGTCACACCATGTAAACCCATCTCTCCTCTGTGTCACTCGTTACTGATATTTATCTCTTCTTTAACCATAACAAACGTTTCCAAATGCCTCATCTTTCAGAATAGGAGTTTTACATAATGTAGCTAAAGGAGGTCCCGAGCGCCAGAATCTATAGAGGAGGTATTTTAGAAATATTCATTAAAAAGTGGTTTTTATTTTATGAAACGCGTTGAAATTTTTGGAACAGTTGTCCTTGTGCAGAAATATTTTCCAGTACCATTCGTATGAAGCGAATGTTTTCTTTTGCACTCCATCTTTAGAAAATAATGCTTGAAAGCCAATTCCAGTTTTCATCTATCGCCCTGTAATCCTATTGCTATTCAGAAAAGAGAAGATAAAGTATTTAAATTGTCTTCTCAAAAACGTGTGGTGAACTCAAAACAAGACAGACACTTTCCGACCAAGAGTCCCATTAACAAAGCTCAGCCTTTTGTTATTCTTCATGCATAAGTCAATAATTAATTGCCAAAAAATATAATTAAGATCATATATTATAACATAAAAAATTAATATGGCTCCGAATGAATGCAATTTATACTAATTATTTTCATTTTAAATGGCGTAAATTTTGTTTTGAACAGAAAGGCACCAACTTCGTTTGCCGAAGGCCCCTAAAAGTCTGCCTGCTTCTGGGAGTTCTCAAATTTGAAACAATTTGGATCTTTAAATTGTAGATCTCGGTCCAATTAGCTTTCGTGTAGTAAATGTGGCCCGATGACAAATCGACAAACACCATTGTAATTCACTCATCAAATTGGTACCCAATGGTTTAAGAGCAACTTTCCCCGTAAATGATAAAATAATAACATTAATCAACTGTAAGGTTACATAACATATAAGAATTTAAGGGTACACGGACTCTCAAAATAGCAAAAATCAGTGAAAATCATGATTTTTTTATTTTGTTTTTAAAGTAACAATGTAATGGCTGACATCTATAACAATAATTTTTTTGATATCTGCCTTTTTTCCCTTAGAATCGGCAATTTTAACTCAATAAAGTACCACGCCCACTTGTTTACATCTCAATTGCTTTGAGTGTACAAAACTGCAATTTTTGGCATTAATTGTATTTCAAAATATTCCATGCGCAGCATTTTTTAAGTTAGAATTTTGAAACTGTCAGAATGTTCTTTATACAAGTTTGTAAAAAGAAAGAGTAATTGCAACAACTTTAAACATGCAAAAGTTGATACATGTTTATAATATGCTCATAAGAAGAAAAATAATAATTATACATTCATTTTTTTTGCGCATGGAACATTTTAAAACTTTTCTCAAATTTAAATTTATTTTTAAAAAAATCAAAAAGTTATTAACTTATTAGAACCAAATTTTTTGTACAACGTAAAAATGTTATAATAAATACAGGATAAAAGATTCAAAGTATTTGGTTAAAAACTTTAAAAAACATCGTCGAGAGTCCACTATACCCTTAAGCGAAATCAAAAATAGTTTTGATTTTGAACAGCATTTTGTATGCACCGGTACTGAGTAGAAAATGCTTTCAAAGAGAATTATGCATTATACTATGCTATGTGTGCGTAACATCCTTAGTTATACCTTAAAAAACAATCGAATCTACTATTAAAAAGCAACGAGCAACTAAAATTTTCCATAAAATTTCTCCTTCAAAGAGTGGCATTTTTAATAAATTTATAAAGTACCAGGAAATGTATGTGTGTAATGTTCTTTCAAGATGTCTTATAAACTGTTGTGAAGGTTTGTTTCTTTTTGCGTCGCCTTTTGTTCTATAAGATCTAATTTTGCACATGTGCATTTTAAAATAACTCTAAAATGAATTAGTTTAAGATGCAGTCATAAGAGTTCCTTTTCATTTATTTTTGACTAATTACCTTTCTAAATTTCTAATTTCTTTGAATATCTGATATGACCTTGAGTACCTAAAATTCGGAAATGGGAAATTCCGTCATATTATCTCGAAAGTCAAAAGCACAAACTTAAATTTCAATTTACCCCAGAATCAAACGAGAACAGCACGAATCCTTTTCATATTCCATTGTATTTGAGTTCATATTTTAATTCGTCTTCGAAATCCCGGTAGAAAATTATGTCTAAACAATAGGGTAAATCGTTCAGATAGGCGAAAAAAATGTTTTTTTTTTCTTTCATTTCCGAATTTGAATTTGCAATAGGGAGTAAAAGTTGCCTCCGGCCTTCAAATAAAAGTCTATATATTTTATTCAAAGTCTTGAGCTCTCTACCAGACGTTATAGTTTAGTATTATTGCTGAAAAACTATTAAAAGTCCAAAAATATACAAACTTTTAAAAATCTTAAAAATAGACATACGAGTATAAACAACTCAGTGAATGTAGTAAAAATATTTTTGGTACAGATACAGTATTTTTCCAACATAGATGGAAAATAGAAAATTCTGAAATTTTTAGTTTTAGTAATATGAAGAATTAAATAAAGAAATGGGGGTATAAAACTACGGTATTTTTTACAGCTGTAAACATAGAGTATTGGGTATCAAAATATCATTTATAATTAAGCTAGTTTATGCTGTTTTTAATAATCATATTTTTGGCACAATTCGTCGTGCATTGGCTTTAGCTGGGATGAAGCAATCACTGCTTCTAGTCCAATGACATTTATGCCACTGACTCCAATTTTACGCATCTTTTGTGACAAGCGTAGCGAAGAAACTGAAAAAAAATTTGTATAGCTGAGGAATTTATACAAGACTCGAGTCCTCGTTTGAAACGCTTGTTAAAATATGGATGAGCTGCAACATCAGTCTTGCCAATTTTTCAGTTCGGTGAAATCCATCGCATCCAAATTTATTTTTAGAATTTCAAAAATTATGTTTTGTTTTAGTTTATTTCTAGGGCACTCAGAATTCTCCTTAATCCCAATTGGCGAATATGTTGACGTTCATCACTAATCATTGTAAGGAGCATACTGAGGGAAGTATTCATTTTGTTGAATGACTGTGTGAATAACATCTTTTAGTTTGTCACTTAAGTAACAAGAATGTACGCATCGTTTTAAAAACATTCAAAGCTACCTCTTTGCAGGAAGGGTGGCACTTTACCATGTACCACATCGGCGCGTAAACTTCTAAAATAAATTCTGAAATAATTTTAAGTTCAATTAATGATTCATACACGAAATGTAATATCTTAGGGTACGATTTGCTGTTGTTAACCATTGAGCCTATGATGATTCTGCTGGTTGACAATTACCTAATTTCGAATAACCTTATTCAGACGATATAGCTTCTCAAATGTATAAATATCATGAATCTAAACTTACGTCCTATTGGTTGAGCTCGTATAAATCACTAGAAATCGGTAAAATTAAAGGTAGAAATTTACGTGGAGTGCCAAAAATATGACATTCAACTTGATGCCTTGTATTCGCCGCTTTTGAGTAACACATTTTTATTTTATTAGTTCTCAAAACAAGTCCCGGCTGACGACTCGTATTCATTTTTGTTACTCTCAGAATTAACTCGTAAAAGGTATTAAGATTTTTGGTAGAGGGGTGGGGACTGGTATTAGTTGCTCAAGTGTTTGTAGCTGCAAGAGTGATTCCAAGTGGATAAGTTAAACGCAGGGAGTGTACTTAAATCTCTGAAGGTCGAGAAATATATTTACTGATGCTTTAAATAGTCACTGTTCATTCTTTATATGAAGCTCTATTTTTACTACTGGAAAGAGAATTATGCGTAGAAAGTAGTCTTCAAAATATCCTTCCGCTTTTGTTAACTACACAAGTCATTCAAGGTTTTGAGGATATAGGGCTTATCTTTATTACGGGGAAGCGATTTCAGTCAAAATAACACCACCAGAGAATGTTATTTAAAATTTCAGTCTGTCTAGCGTGCTTTCTAGTGTTACTATACCTATTTCACACGATAACCGTATGGCTAGCACTCAGGTTCTCGGTTCAACAGGCTCTGGGTTCGAATCTTGGTCAAGCTGTGAATGTTCATAGTAGTTTCGAATTCCCTTTAAGCCAAGGGTCCCTCTTTAAAAACCCTCGAGTAGCAAAAAATAATCGTAGAGACAATCCAAACAAATATTTACTAACTACCTCAAATAAAACGATGTAATGATCGATCTCAACAGAGCATTGCCGCAACACCTACAATAATCGAAGAAAAGTAATTTCTGAACACAGTGACTGCTTATATACAGGGTGACCTGTGAAGTCCCTTTAAATTTAAAACAGCGTCTCGTATAGTCAAGGAAGTAACGTGTACCAATAGTAATGTGACCATGCTGAATTTATTGAGACAGCTTACAGCGCTCCTAGCGGCGAAATAAGGAAGTAAAAAAAATAACTCAAAAACTAAAGATCGGCCAAAAAGTTCAATTAGAAAAATGTGCGCGCAATACCATAATAAAAGCACAGGAAAAAGTTTCATGGAGTTCTCTGTAAAATTCGCGGAGATATTCGTGATTGAAATTTGAACTATTCTATGCCTTGAAAAAGGGGTCGTCTAAAAATTCAAAAACGTGTTCTCCGGTGTTATAGTTTTTCTTACACCTTTCCAGATCTTACCCCTCATGATTTCTTCCTCTGGGGTTACATCAAAGATCGGGTGTATGAAGCTCCGTCGACAAGTTTGCTGGATCTGCGGCAGCGTATCATCGATAACTGCGCTACTGTCACACCGCAGATAAGGAATGTGCATGCCGGAGTGCTTGATCGAATATAAGGCCCCGTTCACATGGACTTTTTGCAACGCGCGTTAGATAAGAATTTTCGAGCGTTACCATGTGAACAGCACTTGGGCGCTTTTCAAGGTCGGTTTCCGTTATGCCTTAAATTGTTTTTTTATTCCCTTAATCCAAGTTGCTATCTTTTGAATGGTTAGAGATAGTCAAAATTTCAACGGATTTCAAATCAGCGTAAAATTTTACGTTAGATCGATACCAAAATCATGCTTTTCTTTGAAAAAATTATTTTTTTGTCAACAGTCGCAACTAATCATTTTCAGATATTCCTTTTATACTAAGCGTATGCGGAAGTATTGCCTTGTTTTTAAAGGGAATGTCACTTTAATAAGATATTTTGTTGCGCCTTATCAACTGTTTTAATTTTACAGCCATTAAAAGTAGGATGAAAATCTTTCAACCTAAAATTGATTTCTCTCTGTATTCACAAGACTGTATTTGGTTAACTTAGAAATGTATAATGAGCAATAAAATGCCTAAAATAATCTAAAAAATATTCAAAATGACGTAAAAATTTGATATTCTTTCGATTTGTAAAACATCCGTTCCCTAATTGCCTGGGAATAAAGTGTTTTCGAACTTCAACCTTTATAGATAAATAAATGCAATATAATCGACTTGCTGACCAGAAGTGACAACCTAAACAGATAAATCTTTCGTAACGTATAGTATACGATTCCAATGCCATCAACCTCGGTTGTTCGGTTGTAAATTTTTGAACGTTAGCTTTTCGTACGTTTTTCAAAATTTTTCGAATGACGGGATATTTTGTACCTAGGAACCGGTAAGAGCCAGCGGATCACAGAGAAGCAGTGCTTTATGTAGTTCAAATTGTGGCATTATTAATCATTTTCATTAACTCTAAAATCTTCAATTATTCGTTTTTTACTGTCAAGACTAGAGGAAGAAACCCTATAACCTTCACTCTCCAGTGTCGATGATTCACCCACCAATAAAAATAGTAGGATTTGTTTTGTGTTAAGGGGTGATCACGGATTTTTTGGGCTCAAGAAGCTAGCAGATGAGTCATTTGTAATGCGTTTTATCGTAAAAGCGAAACTGCGTAAGAAAAATTGGAATATTTCTGTAAAACTTTGATTTATTAAATTAATCTAACTAAAAACGAAACTGGAAAATGACCAAACAATTTCCTTAAAATTTTAAAATTGACAGTGTAAAGTAAAAATATATCCTCAAAAAACGTTATTTCTAGAACCAGGAAATTGGAAACGGAATTTCTGTTTATATGGCATTGTCTACGAAGTACTATCAAAAGATGACACGCAAACAAAATCCGGCACTGGTGATAACCTTTCTTTCTTTATGCTATTTTTGCAGGTTTTATCGTGTTCCTACGATCTATAGCTAATTTTTATTTAATTTTCCTTCAAATAAATCTCTATACTTCTTTAAAACCTATCTCTAAACATTTTAATGTATCAGCACAAATAATACATATATAACAATAATTAGTTTTTTAATTTTTAAACACAATTTTCCCTGAGTTCCAACTATCCGAAACGAATACTAACCCTCCAACCTACCCTCTTTCAGTGGTTTTGTAGCACAAATGGAACCACGAATGGAATAATGACTGGGAAATATTTCAACTAAAATTTGATTAAACCCCACGATGAAGCGAAAATTTTTTGTTAAAACTAAAAAATCTCAAAGATAAACCAGAAAACAGTATATATCGAAAACCAGGAGATTGCTAATGGAATTTGCGTCTACACGTATATATAATACAAAAATTTTGATTAAAGTAGTAATAACACTAACTGCAAGATTAAAATATAAATTCTATGAAAAATAAGCTCACAGTAAATTAAGTTCAGTTTCAAAAGTGATATCGAGTTCAATGTAACACGAGAATGTGAAAAATGAATGAAAATTGAAACTTATCTTACGCATTTCACCCGTTGATCTAAAATAAAAAAATAATTAAAGTTTAGCTCTTTTAAATTGAATATTTAATTTAAGTTTTATTTTAAAGACGTTTGCCGCACATGAAAACTAGAACGGACAGTTGTCGGTAAACGTTTTTCTCAGAAATAAAATTACTCACTATCCTTTTTATTTATAAACTACCACATTTTTGCAAGTTTTGTGTGAAAGCAGGTAAATTTCTTCAATAAATCGAATACTATTAAATTTTCTCATCCTATTTTTAATGGCCATAAGTATAAATCAGTGGATTAAGACAAAATACTCCAATCAAGTTATATCTTTTCTATAAAAACGAGATGAATACTCCCTTTTGTGTTCGTAATGAATATATTCGTCAAATCCGTATCGCGAAAATAGTAAAATTACAGTTGAAAAAGTATTTATTTAAAGAAAATCAAATTTAAGGTATCGATCTGGTGTAAAATTTTCCGCAGATTTCAAATCCGTTGAAATTTTCACTCTATCTTTAACGATCGCGAAGATAGAAACTTGATCTAGAGGAATAAAAAAGCCCTAACGCCTGTCAAAACGCGTGTCATGTGAACGCAGCAGAAGAAACCTATGCTTCTTCGAACGCCTTCAAATCGCGAGAACGACCGGAGATTGTTGAAGCGCCGAAGCTGTCTAGCGCTTGGATTCTCGCGATTTCTGCATGTGAACACTCCAGTAGAACTCTTATGTATTTTGGCTACCCGCGTTTTGTTTAGACGTAAAACGCGCGTTGGAAAACTCCTCATGTGAACGGGGCCTAAATGTGTATTGTGGCCGATGGTGACCTTTTTGAACAAACTCGTCATGTTTTTGTTTAGCAATAAATTTCTTGCTTTTGCTGATCTGTCTTTTACTTTTCCAATGTGCTACACTGAATAAGGCGCATTTGTTTCTAACATTTTCACATCTGCTCAAAGTTTATCAGAATAAAATTATTAAATAGTAAATCTTCGTTCGTGGCTGTATAGCCGAAAGGTTTTAATCGTGTATTTTAGTTGTTGCGCGAAATTTATGATTTCGGATCGTCAGTTATTTTTTATTTTCCGGAGTGCGTTTCAGATATTTGTTTTTCTTTTTTTTTACTTTCTTTGTTTGAACACAGCCGTCTAAATACAAGGCCTGCGCGCTGATTCAAAATGGCGGCAGCTGAAGGTGGTTGTTTATCCAGTCCTTGCGAAAGCTTATAGTCAAAACAAACGTTTTTTTTATGTAACACTGCTTTTCTAATCGTGCTTACGAATTAGCGTACATTTCTTTGCTTGAAATATTTGACACGATTTATATATTGCTACTTATCCTTTATTTTCATGTTTGAACATGCAGATAAGATAATTTTAATATTTAAATGCCACTTTTTTGGTGCTAGTTCAATTTTATACAATTTTTATTTCATTTTTCTGAATAAGAAAACTTGCAATTATATACATTCTTTAAAAAATTAAAAGTTAAGTAAGGTGCTAACTTTGCTTATCTGAACTCAAGTTATACATTTTAAAAACGTTATTCTAATGAAACTTTAATATAAGCTTTTATTTAGTATGCAAGGGTGTCTCATGGCAGAATTTTTTTTAACTATAAAAGACACAAAATAAAACGCAATACTTAATGTGTAAATAACGAAAAAATAATATTTATCACTCATTTTCCTAAAACATTTGTATTAAACAAGCTTTAGAAAACTTTTAAAATCCTTAAATTATCAGGTCAACCAATAATAATCATTATAACACTGACAACTCATGAGACAATTATGACAAATTTATTAATCAGAACATATATAGATAATACAACACTCACAATGAATAAATACCAGTAAACCCATGCGAAACTTTCACATTACAAACAATGTTTTAACGTAAACTGAGTAAGTGGGTAAAAAAATCCTATCCACTGATACCTTATTCATTGCTGTAGGCTTTGTATTAGTTGAGAAAAAGGGATGTTGACAACAGAAATAATATATAGGATAGATATAAACATTCGTATCCCAAATTTAAGCATGATTGAATGTTATTTTAATAGTGTACTGACTTGCTCAAAATTTTAAATTATCATCACAAGGAATACTCCTTTTTTTTGGTTCAAACCATTTTAATGAACTCACAGGACACAGTACAGGCACGACACACAACACAAAATAATAAAGGTAGTATATATCAAAATCCACACATCTCAGTCTCGATCACTCTCCAAAAAACACAACCCACACGTCTCTCGCCACACTCGTTCTTAACTCTTTCCTTTCTCAAAGTCCTTCTGGGCATGCGCAAGGGCGCCATCTATCTTAGTCTGAAGTCTTTACAGACTTATAAACTCCTCCCCACAAGGAGGAAACTTTTCTCGAAGAATGAGGGAAAAGTTTTGATGACTCCACTGCCTGAAAAAGTCTCCAGATAGGTGCAGTCATTGGAAAAGTTCAAGAGTTCAAGTACACAAAATACACTGCACATGTACCAGATTATAGCAATCAGTGCCTTGAACTCAAAAATATTATACAAAAAATTATATACTTATTAAAAATTTAGGAAAACAATTTACACTAATGATAAGAAAAATTTAAAATTTTCACACATAATACAAATATCAAAATAAACACAATAAACTTACTAATATAAAATAAAAGGATATGAGGTTTATGGGATGCAACTTAATGAATCAGCATTTTGATGCTGTTTCCCCCTCTTATGGACAACCTCATAATTGAATGGCTGCAGGATCAAAGCCCAACGTAAAAGTCTAGGGTTGGTTCCCGTATTTTTGTCCAGCTAAACAAGGGGATTATGGTCCGTCTGGATGATGAACTTCTGGTGTCCATCCAAATAACATCGCAGCTTTTGGATGGCGAACACGATAGCTGCGCACTCTCTCTCGATGGTACTGTACTTTTGTTCTGCATTTGAGAACTTCCGACTCAAGTACATGACAGGATGTTCCTCACCAATGTCATTAATTTGGGACAAAACGATGCCAATCCCAAGATTTGACGCGTCACATTGGACGAGAAACTGTCTCGAGAAATCTGGACTGTACAACACCGGATTCTCCGACAACCGTTTCTTTAAATTGTCAAACGCCTCTTGACAAGCATCAGTCCATATGACAGCAGCACGACGATTTTTTCCTTTCAGCAGATCTGTAATTGGTGCTGAGAGGACTGAAAAGTCAGGAATGTATTTTCGATAATACCCCGCAAGTCCTAAGAAAGATCGGATCTGCGTCTTAGTCGCAGGGGTCGGAAAGTCCTTTACAGTTTGGATCTTCAATTCTCCAGGTGTTCTCTGGCCCTGACCAACCAAGTGCCCAAGATACTTTACGTACGCACGAGCAAACTGGCACTTAGAAGGCTTGATGTGCAGATGAGCTGCATTCATCTTTTCTAAGACGGTTTTCAAATGTTGTAAATGATCTTCCCAACTTAGGGAATAGATGGCTACATCATCCAAGTAAGGGC
This sequence comes from Meta bourneti, assembly GCA_933210815.1. NCBI lineage: Eukaryota > Metazoa > Arthropoda > Arachnida > Araneae > Tetragnathidae > Meta > Meta bourneti. The sequence goes on along the minus strand of OW119930.1, from coordinate 93,065,728 downwards.
ATGCAAATTCTCCACAGTCTTTCAACAGTTCGGCCATCAAACGACTAAAGTCATAAGGGGCATTTTTCAAACCGAATGGCAATCTCAACGGTCGAAATGTCCCAAAACTGGTTACAAAAGCTGAATATCTTTGGGCTCGTTTACTCAGAGGTATTTGCCAATAACCTCGGGTCAAATCTAGAACGGTGATATACTTGGCAGCTGACACTTTTTCAACAAGCTGCTCAATGTTTGGCAGAGGAAAGTACTGGGTTCTAGTGACCTTGTTGAGTCTTCGATAGTCGATGCACGGTCTTGCATCCTTTCCTGGTACTTCTACCAGAATAAGAGGAGAAGTAAAATCAGATTCTCCTGGCTCAATGACTTTGAGCGACAGCATCTTCTCCACTTCCATCTTCAAAATTTCTGTTTGGCGTGGAGACATCTTGTAAGGTTTGGCACAGATGGGCCTCTCAGATTCAAGCTCAATGTCATGTTCAGTAAGATCAGTACACCCCGGCTGGTTTGAGAATGAGCTAGAGTATTTTGATAGCAACTCTCTCAGCTGCTCCTTCTGATCTTCTGACAAGCGACCATTTTGTTCTATGTCTTGCCAAATTTGTGTCATTTCCGAGACTTCAGGCTTCTGCTCGAGACTTGGAATGTCCTCCTCGTTGTCACAGTTCCTAATCTCTTTTAGACAGATTAAATTCACATTTTCGGGTCTCTGGAAATATGGCTTGAGCATGTTCACATGGTACACATGGGATTTGTCTTTTTCTGGAAACTGCACAATGTAGTTGGTTTCGGAAAGCTGTTTAACGACTTTCCCTGGGCCGATCCAATGAACTGCCATTTTGTTAGGCCTAGATGTAGCGACAACCAGCACAAGGTCGCCTTCACAAAATTTACGCTTCACAGCCTTGCGATCATACCATAGTTTTTGTTTGTCTTTGGCGTTCTCCATGTTTTGGACGGCTAATTCTTGACACCTTTTCATGCGGTTTAGTAGCTTGAAGACATATGATACTACGCTAGTCTTCTCTACCTCGCTTTCCGTCAAGTTCTCGTACAGTAGAGTCATGGGAGTCCTCAAATTCTGTCCATGAACCAGCTCAGCTGGAGTATATCCAGTACTGTCATGAGTAACAACTCGTAGAGCAAACAGGGCATGAGGCAAGATTTTCTCCCAATCAGGTCCTGACTCCAGACACAGGACTCGAAGAATTCTCTTCAAAGTTCTATGTAGTCTCTCCACAGGATTGCTCTGGGGATGATGTACGGAACTTCGCACTACTTTAACTCCAAATTTCTCCAGGAACTCCGTTGTGAGTGCACTTGTAAACGACGTTCCTTGATCGCTTTGCAGCTCCCTCGGGAAACCCATCCGACTAAAGATTTGCAGGAAACTATCGACCACGGTTGAAGAACTAAGATTTGGGACAGGAACTGCATCGGGATATTTGGAAGACATGCAAATTGCAGTGATGAGATACCGGTTTCCAGATGGTGTAGTAGGTAAAGGACCACAAGCATCCACATTAATCTTTGTGAAGATCTCCGAGATGACAGGAACGATCTTCATGGGTGCCTTCTTCTTATCCCGAGGTTTCCCGACTCGCTGACATTGGTCACAAGATCTGACAAATTCTTCAACATCTTTGTAACAATTCGGCCAAAAAAAAAGTTTTAAAAAGAGCATCTTTAGTCTTGGTCACTCCTAAGTGAGCCGCTGTTCCTTCATGAGACAGTTTCTTTAATTGGTCCCGAAACTTCTCTGGAACAATCAGCAGTTTTCTCTGCGTACCATCCTTGTCACTTTTCAGATAGAACAGCATTTGATTAACGATTGCATACTTGGTTTCCTTTGCTAACTCCTCAGCTTCTAGGAAAAGTGGTTTCAACTCTTTACTCTTACGCTGCTCTTCGACAAAATCATTCCGTGAGGCTTTAATCAGATCTGGAAGTGAGGCTTCTTCCGCCATAGGCAATACCTCTCCGTCTTCCTCTGTTAACACGGTACTGTCATTCTCTTCTCCAGGACTCGACTCAACTGGATACTCTTCAACTTCGGCTGTCAAAAGACTTTTCTGAGCTCTCGTCTGAACTGCATTAATAACTTGGATCTCCAGCTCCTTATCTTTTTTCATACTCTCGATCAGAGCAACGGTTTTGTTACTTAGTAGGTAATGCTCTTGATCCAGAAAACTGTCTCTTACAGCAGCTTTCGTAAGGACATGTCCCAATTCGCAGTTCAAATCAACTTCTGCAATGGGCAAGCAGACCGGGCTGTCTACTAATGGAGAAGCGAGCCACACATGCTCACCTGTGTACATATGTGGTTTGATAAATTTTCTGGGAATAAGATCGATGCTGGCACCAGTATCTCTCAAGATAGACATTTGGGCTCCATTTACTGTCCCAGCACTAGTATAAGGAGACATCAACTCAGGCACGTGTCTTCCAAAGACTTCATTGGCAGCTACTACTTCAGATCTCTTGAGCTTCGGGCATTGGGGTCTCAGATGTGATAACGAACCGCATTCATAGCATCGGAGCTGTCTTCTCTTTTCAAACTTTCTTTCACGGTTTTCGTTGCTTGCGGGTTCGGTTTTGACCGGATGTTTGTTCTTGTCATCCTTGAATGGTACTTTGGGTCTACTTCCACTAAAATGTCCCTTTGAACCTTGATAGCCATACTTCTTTGGAAATTCCTTCTTCCTGAAACTCTGCCTGATGGTTTCGTACTCCTCGATCATTTCTGCCAATTCAAAAGGTGTCTTCAACTTCATCCATTTGTCAAGAAAATGCTCCTTGATTTGATCTGGTACACGATACTTCAATTGCTCGGCAACGATTAAATCTTTTAGTTGCTGAAAGGTTTCAATTTCCAATTCAGCAAGCCATTCAGTGAAGTAGCTGTACAGTTCATGAGCATAATTTCTCCATGTTTTCTCTGCTGTTTTCTGATGTCTGTAGAAACACTGTTTCAATTTTTCAGCGTTCATTTTGTATCGTTTCAGAATGAGATCTTTCACAACATCATAATTTTTGGCCACTTCAGGAGGTTCTCGGGCAAGCATGTTAGATAACTCGGCTGGCAAAACGGCCAGCAAATAAGCCACCCAGTCCTCCTTCGGCACTCGAGCCATCTCTGCTTTCCTCTCGAAATTGATCAAATACAATCCCATTTCATCCCCTTTTTCGTCAAATTTGGGAGTGATTTGGGTAAGTTGGATTTTTCTGTTTCTATCCGCCCCATTTTCAGATTCCTCTTCAGACCGGCGAAATTCCTTCTGAGCCATTTCTAGTTTTTTAATTTCGAGTTCATGTTGTCTGACCCTTTCCCGCTCTTGTCGTTCTTCTTCTTGCCTAGCTAATTCTTCCTCACGAATTTTTTTTTGTCTAGCTAATTCTTCCTCTTCCAGTCTATCTTTTATGACTCGTTCCATGATTATCGTTACCTCCTCCCGATCGAAATTTGGGCTTTTTAAAATTATTTGTTTAATATCCGCAACCTTGCACGAAGTTGGTACCTTCTCACCAATTTCTTCCGCAACAGCAATTAAGTCCTGCTTTCTACCAATTGCAAGAAATGCCATGATTAAGGGCCAGGGGAAACACTATCAAAAACCTCTATTAAGGTATTAAATTCCAACAGAATTCACAAGACTTTATCAAAGAATTAAATTCGCTAATTCTACGTTACAACTTTCTTACCGAACAACCAAAAATCAATAGAAATAATTTTCGAACACATAAACAAATTAAAATTTTCATTCATTAAAACAATATCTTTTTTTTTAAAGATGTTTTCAAATTGAGAAGAAAATAAACAGTTAAAGAAAAGTTCAACTAAAGAACAGCTGTTTTGAAAATAATACTACAATTAAAATACAATTCAGAATATAAACTCAACTTTCCTGTCTAATCAAGAAAAGGTATTTTCAGTTCAAAAGAATTCCCTTTTCTCTATGAACAATTGATTCACACTCAGAAGCATAAATGCACACACAAAAATATAAAACAGAATATCATTCTTTTCCTTTTCTTTTTTTTCGTCAACAAACACAGGAAGTGAATAATTCAAATCCACACTTTCAGATTATTTTTTTTCGAGTTCTTTTTCTGAACACAAAATGGTCTCACATTTGCCAAATTAGTTACACAAAGCAATTTCAAATTACTAACAAAAATTTCCTTAAGTACACAAGTTAGACATTCAAAATTCCGCAAAATAAATAAACAATTCTAAGGGGTTTCTTAGTCATTTAAATGAGCAACAAATGAAAATGACAATTTCAAAACACTCCAAAACTCTTTTAAATGAATTTCCGATTCATTCAGAAATATAACAAAATATTTTCCAAAGCAAAATAACCCAAGACGCACTAAATATTGAAAATTCTAGGCATTTGGTGCTGTTGACAACACTCATCAAAAAGAATTATACTTGTAATTCAAACTATATTGTGGTGAATTAATCCGAACTTTTGTTGGACATTAAAAAATAACATTTATTTTAACACAGACAAAACAATGGGTTTACAATGGACGCGCGAAACAAAAATGCTTATTTTCATATTAAAATTTACGAATTGCTACGAAGACGTCTCAACTAGACGGAGTCCGTGAGCTAACTGTTTTTCATTCTCCTCACATGCGCAAGCGCAGTATTGAAGGACTTTTTAACAGGAAACTTCCGGGTCTGCAGCCGGCCATCCTAGACTCTTAGGCGCTAAGATGTCACAGTCTATTTCCTCCCTCCTCAAGATTCTTTTTCTGCAGAGACAGACACCTGCAAAAAAGATACAAAACAGCAGCAACAGAATTTTCGCGAAGGCAACAACTCATGCCCAAAGCAATATGCAAGTAGACCATACACCCTAAAGATCCTGGCTGTGTACCGCCTACTCTAAATTAAAAAAAACATATAATTTTAACAAAGTATAATCAAAATTTTGCTCAGTGATAATCATCAAAGAAGAAATTCAATTTCAAAATATTTAGATTTTCAATTCAAATTTAACACTTTTTTTGCAATTCAAATGTATCAATATACACTAGGAATAAAATATTTTTATATATGCAAGACATCACAAATACAAACACAAAAAAATAGCACTTTATTTTTGTACGTGAGGTGTACGACTTAAATTATCAGTGTTATATGCTGTTTTCCTTTTCTATGGACTACCTCGTAATCCTGGATCACAGTAAATTCAACTTTGTCTCGTAACTTTTATGCTTTCTTCAAACGACTTTTAGATTTGTCTAAGCATTCAGTTATTTCACCAACCAAACTTTCAGTTTCAACGTCCTCAAATATCACTGTCCCTAAGGGCAATTTAGTTACACTTACAGCAACTTCCTTGTTGTTACGAGTCTGTATTCCAAATTCAACAACATCGCCAAGATTAAGATTTTTGAACACTTTGCATTCACTAGAGTGGAAAAACATATCCTTTACATCACCCCTTTTAATAAAACCAAATGTTCCTTTAAGAGCACAGATAACACCACGGTATCTCACAGGTAAGGGCTGTTCCGAACGCATTTTACAAGGTCTAAGGTTTCTTGTATTTTTGTCAATAGCAATACTAAAAGTGATCTTTTTAGGAGGATGAAACTACACTACCATCAACATTTTCAGCAGAATAGGGCCGTTCGCCACGATTTTCATAAGCAACTTTACCTTCAGTATTTTCCTTTTTTTCAGTGGTTTCAAATCCAGAAACTGTCTCTTTACACATTATTTTACAAACAGAACTAGCAATTTGTTTTCCAGTACGACGATTATGAGTAATTTTAAATTCAACTGCATCACCACGTTTTAAATTATCAATATTTCCAGAAAATTGACTGTAGTGAAAAAAATATATTGCTTGTCTTTCGCAACATTGTATAAAACCATATGATCGTAACAAATTTTCAACGATTCCAGTCTCTTTAGGAGTACCACTGCAAGAACTAAAACGGTTACTGTTACAAGGGCAGTCGTTTTTCGATGTTTCATTTAAATATGGAGAACTTTGGCACTTGGGCGTTGCAGAGTCTTTTACTTCAATATCAGAGTCTTTGTCTTTTTTCATATCTTCTATAAGTACAATGGTCTTGTTGCTTAGTAAGTAGCGTTCTTTATCTAAGAAGTTATCCTTGACAGCAGCTTTGGTTATAACATGACCCAACTCACACACTAAATTTACTTCCGCTATAGGCAAGCAAATAGGGTTATCCGCTAAAGGAGATGCTACCCATACATGTTCACCCGTATACATGTGTGGCTTAACAAACTTCCTAGGAATTAGATCTATGCTGGATCCTGTGTCTCGTAAGATAGAAATCTGAGATCCATTTACAGTTCCGACACTAATGTAGGGAGACATCAAATCTATTATTCCCTTTCCCATAATTTCGTTAGCAGCTATGATTTCAGTTTTCTTCAACTTAGGACATTGAGGTCTAAGATGATCATAGGAATTGCATTCATAACATTGAAGTTGCTTTCTTTTTTCAAAATTTCTCTCTTTATAATCTTCTCTGTTTACTTCTGTTTTCCCAAAGGGTTTGTTTTCTCCCTCAAACTTATGAAAACCAACGTGTGTTTTCTTGATACCCTCTGTATTCTGGGAACCTTTAGTATTTCTGGGTGTAAGACTCTCCTTTAAGCTTTCAAATTGATCTATTTTTTTAGCTAATTCTAACGGAGAATTTAAGTCCATCCACTCCTCCAGAAAATGTTCTTTTACTTCAGACGGCACTCGTCTTTTAATCTGCTCAGTGATATGCAAGTCTCTGAGTTCTTTAAAAGTTTTGATTTCCAAATCAGAAACCCATTCTTCATAGTAGCTTGTAAGTTCATGAGCGTAACTCCTCCATGTTTTATCCGGGACTTTTTGATGACGGTAAAACATCTGCTTCAATTTCTCAGAACTCATTTTATACCTCTGAAGAATAATATCTTTCACATAATCGTAATTCTTTGCATCTTCAGGCGATTCTCTAGCCATCATGCTCGAAATTTCCGAAGGCAATACGCCTAGTAAATACGGCACCCAATCTTCTTTAGGCACACCTGCCATCTCAGCTCTTCTTTCAAAATTTATTAAATATAGACCCATTTCATCTTTCTTTTCCTCAAATTTCGGGGTAATTTTGATGAGCTCAATTTTATGATTTGGCATCCGTTCTCTATTAGATAGTCCTAGCTCACTTGCAGCTTGCATTTCTAGCTTTTTCTTCTCTAAAGCTATTTCTTCCATTCGAATATTACGGTCTTCCCTTTCTTTTGCTTCTTGTCTGGCAATTTCTTCTTTTGCTTCTTGTCTGGCAATTTCTTCTTTTGCTTCTTGTCTGGCAATTTCTTCTTTTGCTTCTTGTCTGGCAATTTCTTCTTTTGCTTCTTGTCTGGCAATTTCTTCTTTTGCTTCTTGTCTGGCAATTTCTTCTTTTGCTTCTTGTCTGGCAGTTTCTTCTTTTTCTTCTCGTCTGGCAATTTCTTCTTTTTCTTTTGCTTCTTTCTCTCTCTTTATCCTATCTTCCATAATACGAGTTAAAGAAATTTTAACTTCCTCTTCTTCATAGTTTTCACTGTTTAGGATTATTTTCCTTATCCCAACCAGTTTACAATCATGCGATACCTTTTCACAAAGTTCATCTGCGAGTTCGAGGAGGTCTTCTTTTCTCCCACGAGAAAGAAAAGCCATGATCGATGAATAACTTATTAGTAAACAATCCAATTTTGTTATCATAAATAGAGTTACCAATATTTTCTAATAACTATATGATTCACAAAATATATTCAATGCCAAATATGCTTCAAATACTAGATAAGATTTAATATCAAACACAATTCTCAAATATAATAACAGAATCTTAAACTATATCGTAGCATATACAATACACAAGATGCAATATATATAGTTGCAATTAAATATTTGTTTTCTTTTACTAATGTGTAATTACCATATGTAATTCAAATTATCTGATTCTTTTCAAATCATTAAATGCACAAAACACAAAATTTCAGTAAAATCAAAACGAAATTTAAATTTTCGTTCACTTTCGATTTGGCACTTTTTGGCCCGTGACTTTATCAATTTGATAATATCTACTTAGTAGAACATGCAAATTCACTTTATCATCAACTTCTATTAACTTTCATAAAGACAAAATTTAAATAACCACAAAATAAAATTGGATATGTAGTCATTTCTTTTTGTTTGTTTTTTTAACCAAAACTATTTAGGCTCTTTGCCTCACTAATTCCGGTAAGCCAGAACCTCAATAAATTTAATTTAATACAAGGGTGGGCCTACCTGCATTTCCTGCTTTCTTGCTTCCATCCAACTTCCAGGACACCAAAACTCTAGTCTGTGATGAATTAATCCGAACTTTTGTTGGACATTAAAAAATAACATTTATTTTAACACAGACAAAACAATGGGTTTACAATGGACGCGCGAAACAAAAATGCTTATTTTCATATTAAAATTTACGAATTGCTACGAAGACGTCTCAACTAGACGGAGTCCGTGAGCTAACTGTTTTTCATTCTCCTCACATGCGCAAGCGCAGTATTGAAGGACTTTTTAACAGGAAACTTCCGGGTCTGCAGCCGGCCATCCTAGACTCTTAGGCGCTAAGATGTCACAATATACTTCTACACCAAATTTTTAATTCTATTTTGAATCATACAACAGAATCAAATCAAATTTTAACAACACTTCAATTGTCATCAGATAGCATCATACAAAAGAACACAAAACAAACTAGGCTATCTCAATTTAAAATTTTAAAATAATTCTCTTTTCTCAGAAAACAAAACTCAAACTGACCATTTGAATAGTTCTAATTCTAACCATTCAGAACAGAAAATTCTTTTTTTATATACCACATGAGTGTCCTAAATTTTCTTTTTTTTTTTCTTTTTTTACAATCAAACAAAATTTTAACTATATCAGTCTAGCTAAAATAAGAATAGTTTTGCAAATCAACAGAATAAATTTGCCTTTCAAAATCAGACAAAATTTTAACTATATCAACCTAGTTAAAATAAGAACACTTTTTCAAAATTACCACTCAATTTTACCAAACAAAATTTTAACTATATCAGCCTAGTTAAAATAAGAACACTTGCAAAATTGCAACTACCTTTCACCAAACAAAATTTTAACTATATCAGCCTAGTTAAAATAAGAACACTTTTGCATATTACAACTGCCTGACAAAACAAAACTGCATGAAACCAAAACAACGATTCTTCAATGAACCAAAACTCAACATGCAAAACTTTACAAATTACAATTAAAAAGGCACTGTTGCTAATGAAATCTGGTACTCACCCAATAATTTGCACTGGAGATATCAGCAATACCAGGATCGTATCCAAACGGCTGCCACCATTTCTTCGTCGTCTGTACTGACTTGCTCAAAATTTTAAATTATCATCACAAGGAATACTCCTTTTTTTTGGTTCAAACCATTTTAATGAACTCACAGGACACAGTACAGGCACGACACACAACACAAAATAATAAAGGTAGTATATATCAAAATCCGCACATCTCAGTCTCGATCACTCTCCAAAAAACACAACCCACACGTCTTTCGCCACACTCGTTCTTAACTCTTTCCTTTCTCAAAGTCCTTCTGGGCATGCGCAAGGGCGCCATCTATCTTAGTCTGAAGTCTTTACAATAGGAAAAGTAGATATTTTGCTGACTCTTTCTGCCACTTTACTTTTGAAAAATCTGTATGCAGAAAATTAAAGAGCTTCAAACACTTGATATACATAATATACACTGCAGAGCAATTGAATCAGGGATAGTTGGCATTATGCAAATTTGGAGCTGTGCGCAGGCCTGGAAGCGGCTTACAAATGACGTAAGCAGCTGTTTGACAAGATGAGTGCTGCTCACGGTATTAGTAATAGTCGAAGCAGTATGGGTAAGAGTGCGGATCTAAGCGCATTTGATCGTGGGCAAATAGTCGGGGTCCGACGAATTTGTCACTCCATCTCGGAAGTAGTGCAGACACTCGGATTTTCACGCACCACTGTGTCAAGGGTGAACCGTGAGTACGTCGATTCAGGTAAAACCATCCCTGCCTTCAGGGTCAACTGCCACGGACAACAGCGTGTGGATGAGCAAGGTCGTCGTCGGCTAGCTCGCATTGTAATGGCAGATAGACGGGCCGCAGTGCAACAGATACCCGTCGATTTAACGCTGGTGCACAACAACGTGTAAGCTGCCACACCATCCAAAACCATCTCTCTATGGGGTACAGAAGCCATCTTCCACGAGAGTCCCTCTGTTGACTGCACAACACAGGGCGCGACGATTAGCATGGGCACTGGAACATCGCCAATGGACCATCGAGATGTGGAAAAATGTTGCTTGGAATGAGTCGAGATTCACTTTGGTACATGCCGACGGCAAAGTACGTGTACGGCGTAAGCCATATGAAGCAATGTATCGTTCCTTCCAGCAAGAGACTCTTCAGGCTGGTGGAGGTGGCATTCTCGTCTGGGGACTGTTCACATGGACTGAAATGGGACCTCGTGTGACATCGCCCATCAGCTCCCGTATGTTCGCTTTCGACAGCCCACTACAGAGATTGTCTTTCAGCAAGACAAAGCACCGTGCCATCGCTCCCGAAATGAATCAGAATAGTTCCATCTAATCTTCGTGAATTGTGGGAGATTGTTCAGGAGTCGTGGATACGTATGGCTTCCCATCGCTTCCAGTGTCTTGTAGAGTCCATGCCAAGGCGAATCGTAGCCGTCATCAAGGTGAAAGGTGTCCCTAATTAAATTGCTCTTCAGTGTATACACTTATTATATACACAAATCACAATATAAACAGGGATAAGTGAATATTATTTACAACTGGTTAACTTTTTTTATTTTTCTTTTATCCGAGTTTAGCACCTTATTTTTTTCTGTTGCCATTTTTGAGTAACTATTTAAGAGGATTTTGCACATCACAACAGACACATTCTCTAAATATTTTGTACAATCATGTGTGCAATGTTTTTCACATGAACTGTCATCCAATTCTCTCACAAATATAAGGATTGCAGAGTTTGACCATTAAATTTAAATGACCGTCACACTCAATAAATGATTTATAATAATATTTTAACAAGGCATTAAATATGTTTATGCAGATACAGGTCACCTTAACAGTAAACATGGTAGGCTTTCTCAAGGCACCTCTATTTAATGTATCTATTAACTTTAATGCTTCATGGTATTCATAATGCACTGTATCCTTCTGGATTAAAGTTTCAATACAAAAATTACATTGAATATTTTTACTGGTTTTTAAGGCTGCATATCCAGAAATGTAATGTATTATAGGTATCATTTCTTTTTCTATTGGATCTAGTGGATCAATTTCAAAATCAGAAAATGACTCTAAAGATGGTTCTGTGGTATTTGATCATTAATTTCTCTTTAATAACAAGTCCAGAATTTTTAAACGAAAATGAAAGTAAATTTCGAATTCTTATCTTTTTTTCACTTTCATACAGCTGTTGAAGTGAAATGAAATAGTTACTGCCAGATAATTGTCGGTAGAGACTAAACCTTTCCTCCACATGATCCGTTTGGAATTTTCCCAATAAAACATATTTTACATCTAATTTCTGCAATGCAAATGAGGTCAAACCATAAAGACCATTGCAAGTCTGTATAATGGCTTCAAATGTTCTTTTTGTTAAACCTTGATACACATGTCCCCTTGAAAGCAATTCCCATTTTTCTAACCAGGTTGAAATATCCCGTAAATAATTCAACTGTTCTTGACTTACAGAGGTAATTTTTTAAAAATCTTCATTTCGAAATCTGATATCTTTATTTGGAGATTTAACATTAACAATATTCCACCACCTAAGGATTATTTCAAGGAATTTAGCAGTTCCTTCAGTAGCAATACCACCTAACTCACCAAGGGCATTAATATTTTCATAATTAAAAATTTTACACACAAGGTTTACTTTTTGTCGTTCAATATTAGACGGGAATAAGGCTTTATGATTTAATTTATATCCAAGTTTTAACACCTTCTCCCCTTCTTCTCGATACATGGTTCTCAAGTGATTAAAATCAGCTTCTCTAATAATATCAAAGTTTTTTATGTCTGGATAATTAAAAATAAGACCTTTTTGGTTTAGCCAATTATTTCGAATGTTTTTAAAAATATGCAGTGTCGTATAGTAAAAAGAGCGGGAAGTCCTGATATGCAGGATTATATACTGAATTAAAACCATATGGATGCAATTTAAATTTAGTAAACATAGATTTGTTTACCTGATTATTGTCAGCAATAATGCTGATTGGTTTAACACCTAAATTATATAACTCGCATAAAATGGTTTTTATTGTTGTATATAAAAAGTCCCCAGAATTAATACTGACTGGCAAAATTGCAATTACATCTTTATAGTTACCAAATGCAGAAGTTAAAGAAAACACCTGTGCTGTTTTAGCAAGGGTATCTAATTGTGTTATACAAGATCCAACTAATTTGCCACCCTTAAATGTCAACTCAGGAGAGATATAGATTTCATCCATTAATAAATTTACGTACTTTTCAATTGGGCTTAGATTGATTAATCTCTTTTCCAGATACTTATTTCGAACATTAAACGTTCCATCACAAACATTTAGCTTGGCAGCCATTTTTCTCAAGTTACTTGGATGGGAAGAATTAAAAACTTGGTTTTTCTAATTGCACGATAACAAGTAGGTGAAATTAAGTACATTTTAAAAGATAATTGCAAAAGGTTGGAAGAATATCTGTATCTCTCTTTGGATAAATTTAAAAGTTGCAATTGCTCAATTAAAATATTTAAAATTGATAACTTTTCAGCACTTAATTTGGAACCATAGTCATTAAGTAAGCATATAGCTTTTGCTAATTTATCATATTCAATATTCACATTTTCTAAATTATTACATGTTTTAAATAATAAATCTATTTCTGATTTTTCATTAATATGCTTAAAATGTATATTAATTTCTTCAACATCCAATTGTTCAGTTTTATAAAATACTTTAAATGATAGATCTGAAAATACTTTAAAACTAACTATAATTAAATGTAAAAGAGAATTGCTTATCTTTAAAACAGTGATACAGTCCTTATTTGAAGTAAAAGTCCAATTTTCTTCTTGTGCTAAACAATACTTTACATAATCTTCAACTTCAGCACTGCATTTCAATCGCGAAGCTTCAAGTTCATCTTCATATGTTGATACACTTTTTTCTAGAACTGCTTGAAGAATATCGTCCTCTTTCTCATCTCGAGATTTCCGTTTCTTTGCCAGTTGTATATTTAAATGTGGTGTTGCTTCATTAATGATATTTGGGAATGCCTCGGGTACCAAACAAGGTTTAGTACGTGGAATTAGGTGAATTCTGCCATCCTTATCTTTCCATTTATCTTCAGTTACTATCATTTCACTAGAAAAATGTTTTATACACACACGTGAATTTTTGGTGTGCACAAAATTCTCTCGATGGATCCGGTTGATCCATAACTTGCGCATATATTCATTTGTCGGAATCTGAAGCATGTAATGTAAGGTAGCTTGTAGTTGGATTTGCATCCGGACACGCTGCATTTGAAAGGCATTCTATGAACCTAAAATCATTGAAAACAATATGTTCATACATTTGAGAAGATGCGTAGGATAAGAAAAAAATCATACAATCAAACTCAATACGAACACAGCTAAAACGAGCAATCTATATATTAAATCTAGATATGCATCTAACTACATTAAGAGTTTCATATATTTACAAGCTGCAAAGGAATGATCTTAGCTAATACGATGGAAATTATTGACTGTAGTACAAATTTCCATACATCTATAGCTACATTATACCTGGCACAAGGGCCATATTCGGTCATGCAGTGACAGACACAATATCAAGTAATAGACACACACAATGGAAGTTTTTTTAACTGACATTTATTTAAAGTTAGGAAAATTAAATTCACATAGGGAAGACTGAAAATTTCATTTATTAAATATTAGAACACGAAGTTTATCACTAAAAAAATTACGGAAGCTAAGAAGTATAATGTGTTCTACGATTTTTGTTCCTTTCACGGATTTTGCCAGTAACGGCTATTATGATAAATTTTTACTTTTAGCTTCTCGATTTAATCGCGTTATAATGTAGAATTGTTAAATATTATATTACTAATCATTATATAGAACACTATACTATAAAAAATACCCCATACTATAAAATGACCCATAAAAAAATTACATGATACCACAAGTCGATATACCGAATTTTAGCCCTATAATCCACAGCCAAAACTTTAATCCAAAATTAATATTATATTTATGAATAGCTTACTTACCAAAGAGGAAGATTTCCTGCGCTATTTAATCCACCGCATTTGCACAGAAGGTTCCTTGATTTAAAATCATACGAGACCGCAAACAGCACAGCTTCCTATGTAAAGTCTTCGGAATTCCACGGAAAGCATCCGCCTGCAGTTGATCACGTGACCCTGTTTCCGGTATAGAGCGCGCAGGCCAGTATTAAGATCGGCTGTGGTTTGAATTTAAATTCGTCATTGCTTAACTCAGAAAAACTGTATAACACCGGAGAACACGTTTTTGAATTTCTGGACGACCCCTTTTTCAAGGCATGGAATAGTTCAAATTTCAATCACGAATATCTCGGCGAATTTTACAGATAACTCCATGAAAATTTTTCCTGTGCTTTTATTATGGTATTGCGCACATTTTTCTAATTGAACTTTTTGGCCGATCTCCTTTAGTTTACGAGTTATTTTTTAAACTTCCTTATTTCGCCGCTAGGATCGCTGTAAGCTGTCTCAATAAATTCAGCATGGTCACTTTACTATAGGTACACGTTACTTTCTTGACTATACGAGACGCTGTTTCAAATTTAAAGGGCTTAAAGGGACTTTACAGGTCACCCTGTAGATTTGAAATCTACAAGTTTATTTACTATACACAATATGGACAAAAATATTTGGACACTGCATGTTTTTCAGCTTTATTATTCTATTTAGTAACGGGTAGGCCTCCTTTTGCTTGTATTACAGCTGCAACACGTCGAGGCATACTTTCCACAAGTTCTCTATAAGTGTGGGCAGGAATAGCTCGCCATGCCTCTTGTAAGGCTGTGAGAAGAGATTGTTATGAAGATGGGCGTGCGAGGCGGTGTCGTACCCGTTGCTCCAGTTCGTCCCACACGTGCTCGATCGGATTGAGATCGGGGCTCTGAGCAGACCAGTCAAGCAAATTCACCTCATTTTCAGGAAACCAGTCCAGCACACGTTTTGCAGTATGACATGGAGATCGATCCTGTTGGAAGAAACAACCGTCATCGCCATACAATTGCCATAGTGTAGGCAAGGCAGAATTATCCAGAACGTCGAGGTACACGCTAGCGTTCATGGTACCAGGTACATAAAGCAATGGGCTAACCACGAAAAACATCCCGATTTTCTGCAGTGTCCAAATACTTTTGTCCATATATTTGTGTATTTCTGAAGTGATATTTTAAAAAATGTACTGGAAAATTCATAATGCAAGCGTGTCGAAGCGAAATTTTGTGACGAAAATGAAGAGAAGGTTAAAAATGAATCTGATGACTGGAACATTATAAAAGTTTGAAAGAAAACAGAAGGAAACGGGATCGAACGAAGCTAAAGCTAGACGGAAAACTTTTGGTTTCTTGATCTGGATACGTTGTTCATCTTCCCATTGATGTATTATGTCGTTCGCGTCAAAGTTCGCGTCAACAAAACAATATCCACAACACGTACCATTCAGGCTGGTACACCACAAGACTCAATTTTAGGGCCCAAACTTTTCAACTTGTACGTGAACGACATGCCTCAGGATAGATCCTTACTATTCTGCATAACACAGCAGTACTAGCCCGAAACCATGAGCTCGAGAATGTTTACATTAACAAAATACCTTCATACACTTGAGTCCTGTCTTACTGCGTATTAACTTCAATTTCAGAAAAAAGTTAATTTTTAGAGTCTACAATTCTTTGACTGTTTCCCCAATATGCTAATCCTTACGGAGATTTCAATTTAGGTTTCTTTGTACAATATTGTATACCCATTTACCCTTTCGAGGGGTAAAATGGAAACGGGAATGCTTTCTCACATGCATATTTCTGTAGCTGAATAGTAAAAACAATATATTTTCATTCACAGGATGCGCAATATAAAGAAAAAATATCCAAAAACCTTGGAATTGAAAAATTTCTAGAAAAGCACAAATTGTTATATATTTTCTAGCTAGCTCTAAGTTAAATATCTAGGGGGCGCGGTAGCCTAGTTGGAAGAGTATCGGATTAGTAACAGGAGGGCTGAGAGTTCGAAACTAGGTCCAGCCGAAGACCGTCGGGTACACGGGGGCTGGTGCACGTTAAACCTGTCGTGGTCTCAAATGTTCTCACGTTAGAGTGGTGTGGAAGTTTGTATAATGGGGTGCCAGTTCAGGTGTTCTCGTCAACTGACCATGGTTCCAAATTACGAGGCGTTGTCCTCGGTTCTTTCCCTTCGGAATTCATCCCGGACAGTAACCAATAGCTCATTGTGTTACTCCAGTCGATGTTCATTAACAACATACTTACCTAGTTAAACATCTAAAAACAATTAATTTTACGCTTATTTTACACCACCTGACTCAATTTGATGTGACCCTTTTTCTTGAACTTTGCTGAAGAAATGCAAAAAGGTTTCACCAAGATAGAAATTTTGTACCAAATTTACAAGTTTTTGAAATTTGTCTCAGTTTTTGAATGAAATTAAGATATTGTGTCAACTAACTGCTTTTAAAGACGACCTACAAATATATACGAAATGGAACTAAACAAACAGTTTCACTATAACTACGGTCCCCTTCTCACTTTACCACAATCCCCTTCTTTTTGAGACCTCCACGTTCCCTCGGAAAGTTTGCGAGAACGTGTTCCGAACCCGCCCTAAATGGGGGGTATGAACCCCTGTCCGCTCAGGAAACGTTTTTCACCTGTCCGTTTAAAACACGTCCGCTCAGGCAAAACCTCCTCATGTATATAGGTGGCGTTGGCTCAGGGCACCTAAACCTCGAGCTCCAACAAGGAAGCTACAAAAAGCATCGACTTTCTAGACGGATCATGAGGGAGGAGTCTATCGTAAAATCTCTGAAGGGTAAATCACAAATCGACTTAGCCGATTGGCTATGGAAGCGCAGACTAGTGTTTTTGATCACGGTGGATAATCCCTTTAACCAATCAATAATTTAGCAATCATGCTTTTACCCACAACCAAATGACAGATCTTCAAACCGATCAACTGGAAGAAATAACATGAAGCTGCGGGAACATGCTCCGCCTATTTCATTATAAGGTCGATGACAAAAAGAAAGTGACGTCACATGAACGTCAAAATAGTTCATTTCCTTTCAGTTCATTTTTCTAGATCTAACAGATGGCTTTGGTGAAGTCCATTACTTGAAAAGCTTGCTGGAGGAAAGGGCTGCGATGCTCAAAGTCATGCATGGCGACGCCATAGCTGATTGTTTCGACAACTCAAAAGCATCGTCATCGCTTCTGGCTCAAACCGATAAACTCGGAGCCAGAATCAGCGCTAATGACGCTAATTGTGTGAGCGCATTGTTTACAATTAACCCTCCCCCTAATTGAGCGAATAGACTCATTCAAAACCACGTGACTCAAATGCCAACTTACCAAAGCCTGACTGTAGAGTCGACAACACTTTCCAAAAGCATGCGACTGTTATCAGTTCCTGCTGCGATGAGTAAGAGATATCAGGAGTCAGTGATTGAGTCATGTCTGATAAAAGAATGGAGCAATCGCTATCACAATCCCGATCAAGGTCATGCGGGTATCCGAATGATTGGCTTATCTTTTTTTCTGGGGACTCTTGAGTGCTGTTCTGGGGCTCCATATTTACTATCCGGAGTCCCAGTACTAGTACTACTCTAAATTGTTCACAAGGAACTATGAAGGTCAGAGAGTAGTACGTGTATAGGGCATGTTTTAGAAAGGTTTTAGTTTGGTTTGTCGGTCTAGGGTTATTTTTTTGCTTCACGAAGGCTAATTAAACCGTACTTAGAATGGAAAATCAAAAAAATGTTTCATATAATTTATTCGTAGTTACATTCAGAAATTCCATTCGAGTAACATGCAATGTTGTGCCACTTTCTCCTATAGGAGATAGGATGTATGTACTACAAAGTTGCCACAGGGCACCACAGCCAAAGCACTTGTGAAATAGTACCATTAATAGCCATAAAAGTTTGAAAATAGCAGCAAAAAAATCTCAAACCCTATATTAATAGCAATTTTAAACACACAATAAATCGACTAAAACAGAAAATGTACTATCTATATATATATATATAAAATAGGATGTGTGTGTGTGTATATATGTATATTTTCTATACAAATATACACCGTTTGACCAATCCACACCAAATTTGGTACACATATACTTTAAATCACTGCGGCAAGCATAGGCTAACTCTTAACCCCCGTTCTATTGGCCCTGGGGGGGGGCTAAAAACTATTCGAAATCGACATAGAAATAACATTGAGCATAGATTGATTGCTTTAGGCAGCTTTGGTTGCTTTACCAGTGTTGATCGAAAAACAATTTTTCCGAAACAAATTAAATTACAATATTTATGTTTGAACTGACTTTTTAATTCTTCCCATGATGTAAATAAATTATAGATATTTTATTGATGAAGGAAAGAATATTTTAAAATATTTATTTTTGCAAGGAAATTCAAGGAAAGGTTTTCAGGAGTTCAAGGATTATTTTCAAGGGAAGTTGGTGTATATTTCGACCCACTTTCCTTAAATAATTTATTGAATACGTAATGATTTGTAGAATTCTGTTTCATAAGCTTTTTAGGTAAGGCGTGTAACTTATTTTAAAATGTCCTGAATAGATACATGTGAATCCTCCGTTGAAAGCAGTGATTTTCTTTCTTAAAAATTCTGTAAAATCGATCGACCTTCTGCTTTTTGAAAAATTTTGATCTATTCAGTTTAATTTGTCTACACCGATTACATTTATTTCTAACCCAAGCACCGTTATTCCGAAAAGCACAAACAAAAAACTCATTGATCATAAAAAGCGTAATTTTGCTACTCGGTATCTGGCAGCACCAGAATTAATGTTTACTTTTTTTATAAAACTTTGTGGAACGCATTTTTTCGTCGGAATTTCGTTTCTGTTTGTATTCATGTCTTAATCTTTTAGATATTGCAATATATTCTGGAATTAAATGAATACATTTGCGTCCGAAGTATATTGTAGAAAGTTAAAAAGTATTTTCCGTACAACTTAAATGATTGCATTTTTCTGTGGAAGAAAAGTGATTATTCTAACTCACTTTTCAAGCAGCATTTAACCATTTCAACCCGAGCAACGCCGGGTAATTCAGCTAGTTTAAATATATAAAACAAATATATTGAAGATCTCACTAAAAAATTTGAATTTTGAAATTAAAAAACTAACATTTTCTGAGGCTTATGACAATCTAGTAGCCAGATTCCGACGAGTCTTTTTCATGGTTGCCAGTTTAACGCCAATCGTTGACCTTAAGTGAATTTTCAAAAACAGTCGTCAAAATTTTGAAAACAGGAGCATTCGAGTAACATGCAATGTTGTGCCACTTTCTGAATATGAAACAGGATGTACGTACTACCACAAAAATACTAGCAGTCTATATTTAGCTTTTCGGAAAAACCCTCTACAAGCATAGAGAAAATATGAAAGTAGAATGAGCGATGGCAATCTTTTTGTGCCCAGGATCACGTGACCAAAACTAGTAGTAACGTGACTCTTAGACTACTTTCGTCTGACGTGTTAAGAACATTCATCATTTGACTGTTGCACGGGACGGGAGGAGACGCTCATCCATTCATACATCATGATTGGTCAGTGCGACATAGTACACTTTGGCGATTTCACCATATTTGTCGCCACTCTAAAAATGCACATTCACACTTTCCCTGCGATAAGATGGTATATTACCAAAGCAGGCGATAAGGTTCTGAATCGGTTCACCAAGTAAATTTTTTTAGAGCAGTCACGTGACTACTAGTCGACACGTCGTTGGTCACACTTTTTGAAGTTCGTCCCAAAAGCAATGCTCTTATACTTCACGTCTATACCCATAAGCGACGTAGTGAGTCCACCACGAGAAGACTTCGGCCCGCCTCTTCTCAGGACAAGTTCATTTCACTGTGGGTAGAAACAGAGTGGCAAAAGGGAACATCCTGCCAACTTCTCTTTTTTAAAACGAGCACAGGAATGGAAGATCCCAGTCTTCTGTCCTTTTTTACAAGGCTGCGGTAGCCCATCTGACCGTGGTTCAAATCACGAAGGGGTCTCCTCGGATCTTTGTCTTCTGGGTGGATCCAGCACCGTCGCCAATAGCCCGTTGTTGGTCCAGTTCGACGTTAATTAACTACCTACCTTTTTTTCACAAATCTAATGTTTCTTCCGAATCAAGTTACTTGAAAACCTTTTCAGATAAAACGTATCTCAACTTGGCGATATGAACGAAAAATGATTTCTTAGTGATAAAAATGAAAAAACTGAACGTTGTGAAATTAAGATTTCTATGGTGTTTTCGAGACTCAGAAAGTAGAAGGCTTTCCTTAACATGCACCCTGTCCACAAAATTACTCCAGTGTGACGTTAATTAAAGTACCCACCTTTTGCACATGTTTAACCTGAAGGTTTCATTACGTCATTCAATTCAGTCAATCATTTAACATACAATCACTGGATTTTTGGTTTCTTCCCTGGTGTTAGCAACAAAGCAAATTTAGTATTGAAACTTTTTGTTAAACAAAACTAAACTTTAACTTGAAAGAAAAATGCTTGAAACTTAAAATCCACTTTTTAAAACTTGACTTAGAATATGCTTAGAACTTTTTAAACTTTGGTATTGGTATTGGTATTTTCAATTAACGTCACACTGGAGCAACACAACGGGCTATTGGTGACGGTCCGGGATCAATCCCAGAGGGAAAGATCCGAGGACAACACCACGTAATTTTGAACCACGGTCAGATGACGAGGCAACACCTGAGCTGGCACCCCACTCTCCAAACTTGCACAACGTGAGGACATTTGAGGCCACGACAGATTGAACGTGTACCAGCCTCCTTTGCATACGACGGTCTTTGGTTGAATTCGAACTCGCAACCCTCCGGTTGCTAATCCGTTACTCTTCCAACAGGGCTACCGCGTCCCAAAGACAGAGTATAAGTTTCAAGGACTAAAAATAAAAATTATAAGCATTTTGACAGAATTCTATATTTCAAACATTTAAACTGGCTATGCATTTCTCCCCATGAAAATGAGCACTTATCGTTTCCCAAATAAGCGCCATTGAATGGTAGGTAGGTATTTAACGTCGCACTGGAGCAACACAACGGGCATTGGCGACGGTCCGGGATCAAACCCGAACGCCATTTAATGAGTTTCTGCTCCAAGCCAACGAGTTGATTGGTCAACACCAATCAGATGAAACGCCAAATGTTTCCAAAACGACGATGAATAACATTTTATGTAACCCTGATAAGTATCATCGGAGCTTTTGGATAACGGAAGCAAAATCTTCACTTTTCGTCTGGTTTGTTCGTTTTCACTTAAAAATCGCACATACATTAACTAAATTCGCCATGTTGCCATGGCAACGACACATCTGACCGAATTTGTTGCTTTAAAATTCGTCTTTTATTCTACATCTCTCAACGTCCGTTTCAAACGAAATATTTTATAATTAAATAACTCCTTTGATACACAAAAACGAATTTTACTTTTGATAAAAAATATTCGCTGAGCGAATGCTTACTTTTCTGCAGAGCAGTGATATGGCGTCGCGTTAAATTTATTCAATCAAGAAACATCTTACGTTAATTTTTTTAGCTTTCCAATGGCGATCAGTCGTTCGGTACTTTTTGTAAACTTTTGATGTGACAACTTTTGTAGTAATTTATATAATTTTCTGTTCTGAGTCAGAATAAAATCGTTTGGACGATTATTTATTTTTCAATTTGTTTCGTCGGAAGAATTCGATTCCGCAAAAGTCATCGAGAAAGTTTCGCTGCCATTTTAAGGTAAGTGGTGCATTTTTATGACTCACATTCTCGAAAAGTGAAAATCAAAGGTGCATTTTACAGGAAATTAAAACACAAAAAGATCAAATATCTTTAGGATAAAGTTTCCTAAATTCGTTCATTATTAAAAATGTGCATCGAAATTCCCTGATTTGATTTAGTTAAATAGAATGCAAAGTTTGAAAAGATTAAATTTCGATTTTGAGTTACGCCATTTTTCTTGAGGTGTAAAATATGACGAATATTTAAATTTTCTTTTCCAAGTTATTTGTAAATTCGGTAGTAGGTAAATTGTCTAATAGTACTTTTATCTTGTCATTTCTTCATTCCATATTACATTATTTTGTTCCCGTTAAAATTTTTTTTGGCTCAGATTGGCCAAATGTGGCCCTTCGCCATAAAATCCGATTCTGAGATTTACTGATATTCGGATTTAAGTAAAATTTAGTTTCTGAAATGTGATTTGGTTTTCAATATTTTACAAAAACGTTCATTCGTAGAATATTCGTAATTTCACAATAATCTTAATTTGGAAGCGGTGAGTATTTGGCACAAAATTCGGAAACTTGAATTTCAGATCGCATACTTATTGTTTGGATTCGATATTCGTTATTAGAATTGAAAATTCCGATTCTACTGTATTACAATTTTTGAGATCAAGTGTGGAAATTATGAATTTAGGAAATTTCGAATGAACGACTTGATTTAAAAAGTATTTTAGTGTTTCATGTTTATTTCTTATAAATGTTAGAAAAATTTATCAATGAAACATTTTTGAAATTCAATTTTATTGGAACGCCTTTTAGAGTTTTCAACAGAAGTGCCACACGTTTAAATTAAATTCATACATACATTCGAACTGGAAAATGTTCAAATCAATGCTTTAAGGACCACTTGACTCAAGGAACGCAAAGAAAATGATTTATCTTCCTTATCTACTAAGTCAAGTAATCTTCGAAAAATTTCTTATCTTCAATGTTGTCCTTGAATTGTCGCCAATACTTGAAGCAAATTGATTCATCTACATGTGTTTTTATCACTCTGAAAATGGTAATGAAATCGATAGTTCGGTGAAAATTAAGCCACGGAAAACATTGCATACTAAATCTAAAGCCGCGCAATATTGGTTCATACACAACCAAATAAAAGGATCCCAATTTGGGTCTTGAGCAGTTTAAGTACGAGATCAAAAGTAATGTACTTGTAATGATAAAAACTAGATAAACTCTTGATAAAAACTAGATCCAAATCCCTTAGCAATTAATTTTCTGCGCTTTTTCCTGTTCCCGGCTCTTTACCGGACAACTTTTCACAAATTTCCGTCGTAACCATAAAATGAAATCGCAAATCATACTTGTAAAAATAGCAAAAAATTAAATTCCACTTACCTCCTGTATGACGAGGCTTTGACATCTGTTCGCTGTTCCTTCCGTAATGGTCTTTGATTCATTAATTCTTGAATTCCAAGTTGGTTGCTTTGGGGGTTTTATGGCGCAAGGGCCATATTTGGTCATGCTGCGCCATACACAAGACACGATATTAAGTAATAGATACACATACAATGAAAGTTTTACTGACGCAAGAGAGAAATACACCTAGGGAGGAATGCACCTGACAGGAATAGAACCTGCGCCGCCTACAACTCCAAAGTTGCTAGCGCAGTGGGCATACCCACTGAGCCTCCACTCGAGAGAGAATTCCAAGATTCAATTTAACTTCTAACGGTAGTTTGTTCATTGGCCAAATGCATCGTATTGGCAAACGATAGAGAAAATATCCTGAAAAAGAAAATCTGCCATGAAAAAAATCTGACAAAATGTTCGACTCATAAATTAGATTCTGAACAGAAAAGGTCGTCAATAGCCCGTTGTGTTGCTCCAGTGCAACGTTAATTAATTACCTACCTGCCGAACAGAAAAAAATCGAAAATATCTGTTCAGTTTCATTAGTTTCATGCACAGCAAACTATATTTCAAAAGGTAGGTGGGTATTTTAATTACCGTCACACTGGAGCAACACAACGGGCTACTGATGACGGTCCAGGATCAATCCCAAAGGGAAAGATCCGAGGACAACAAGAGTTTGTCCTTTTCGAGTTATAAAGGCTTGATTAAAATGGTGAGAACATGGACCCAAGGTCTGGTTCGACCTTAAACCGTTTCTCCCCAAATAGGGTTGGAGAGTGGGGTGCCAGCTCAGGTGTTGCCTCGTCATCTAACCGTGGTTCAAAATTACGTGTTGTCCTCGATCTTTCCCCTCGGGATTGACCCCGGACCGTCACCAGTAGCCCGTCCAGAGTGACGTTAATTAAAATACCTACCGTGTTGAAGTTGTCGAGCATGTAGCATCGTGTGTTTGCTTGTATTATTCTTCGCGTGGACCGTTATGCGATGTTAAATGTGTCGTGCTCCAAAGAAATAGATTTTCCATCCTTTTGACGAACCTCAAACATTTTAAAAGTGCTATAATCGATTATGTGATGACAAAGATGAAATCGAATAAAGCGATCTTAAGTAGTGTTCAGATTGAAACAAAAAAGGGTCACTCATTCCTAGTCTATCTCCGTGTATTTGTAAGTACAGTAATACCCCGACTTACGCGAATTCGGAGTTACGCGGTTGATTTTTTCGTTTGGCGACACTGTCGCCCGCTATCTTCAGTGTTTCTCTTGCTGTGATACGCATTGGACGCGTTTCGCGAGAACTCGACGTGCACGATTACGACTCTGCGATCGACGAAAGTTAACATTGTTTTGTTATACGTCGTCTAAACGAAGTAAATCTGATTCTCCTTCACCTAGTAAGTAAAGGAAAACCATATCTTTGGAATGTAAACTTAACATTATCAAGGATTTTGATAGCAGAATGAAAATTTGAATTTGCAAAGTTTGAGCTACCGGAATCCACAGTAAGAACAATCATTGAAGATAAAGAAAGAATTCTCGATGCGGTGAAAATAAAAAAATTATTAGCTTACTACGAAGAAATTCTGCGTGATAAAAAGAAGGCATTGTGTCGTCAGAGGAATTTGTTAGATTTTATGAAGCCATCGACATCGAAATAACTTTACGTAACTCATTTATTTTTTTAATATTTTGTATTAATGCGTATAAAGAACTGCAATTTTAATTAAATGTTTTGTTCTAAACTAGTGTTTTTGTTAGTCCTTAGTCCCAATTGAACAAAATTTATATGTATTTATATACAAAGTTATATCCCGACTTACGCGATTTTCGGCGGACCCACGTATCGCGTAACTTCGGGGTACTACTATACTGTTCTTTGAATGACCAAAAATGATTGAGGATCGTCGTGGTCCAGTGGGTATGAACACTGCGCTGGCAACCCAAAACTTTCATTGTGTGTATGTCTATTACTTGATATTATGTCATGTCTGGCGCAGCTTGGCCAAATAGGGCTCTTGCGCCATAAAACCCCAAAACAACCAACCAAAAACGATTGTAGAATAAAATGTATAATTAACACCTGGGGCCGCGGTAATCCGGTTGGAAGAGTAACGGGGTAAGAAACGGAGGGTTGTGAGATCGAATCCAACCAAAGACCGTGTACAAAGTGGGTTGGTGCGCGTTAAATCTGTCGTGGCCCCAAATATCCTCACGTCGTCGTGGTGTGGATGTTTGCAGATTGCCAGCTCAAGCGTGACCTCGTCATCTGTCCGTGGTTCAAATTTGAGCGGTGGTGTTCTCGGATCTTTACTTTGGGGATAGATCCCGGACCGTCTCCAACAGCCCGTGTCACCAATAGCCCTTTGTGTTGCTCTAGTGTGACGTTAATTGAAATACCCCCCCCCCCCAACAGCCCGTCGTGTTGTTCCAGTGCGACATTAATTATCTACATACCTACCTAATCAACACCTGACATTTTATTCATTCCATGAATAAAAAATGAGCTCTGTGCTGACAAGAAAGAAAGTGGGGCTCCATCCACTATCCTGAGTTTCAGAAGGGACCTCATCCGATATCCTGCACTTGAATGGAGGCCCATCTTCAGTTTTATCGAGAATCAATACTTTATTAGGTACTTACGTATTAACCGCATGCCAGCGATTAATCGCCAAATCTGTACGTATCGACCGCATGCCAGCGATTAATCGCCAAATCTGTTGGAAGAGGTATAAGACGGAAGAACTGGAACAATCTGGTTATATTCACTGCCAAGTGAGCCACAAATACACTTTCATTGATTCTGATTGTTTCGCAAAACTTTTTTTAGAACCACAGTTCAGTGTTCAGTGCGTAGTTGCATTAGATATTCGTGTTTTATTTTCTGTTTTTACGTCGAAGTAAATTCTTACGTAACGCTTGATCGTTACGAAATAATGCTGGAATATTCCCATCCCAATGCATATTTGGGGCATTTGTCGCGAAACATGAACGAAATAAAAAAAACACACATTAAAGATGGATCGACCATTTTCCCGACTGTTGAAAGGGGTATAAGACGGAAGAACTGGAACGATCTGGTTATATTCACTGCTAAGTAAACCACAAATACAATTTCATTGATTCTGAAACCGGCACGCACACACAGAATATAGAACGCATCTTGGGAAGTGAAAAATGGCGAAATAAAAAACATCGAGGAACATCTCGCCGCCACCTCGAGTCCCTACCTCGCAGTTTATAATGATAATGATATGTTTGATGTCATCCTAAGGGCAATTGCTAAACATTTTCCGTCCGAAACAAGACTTGGCTGATATTCGCCAATGGCAAACAAAGCTTGGCTGATATACGCCATTGGCAAACAAACTTGGCTGATATTCGCCAATGGCAAACAAAACTTGGCTGATATTCGCCAATGGCAAACAAAACTTGGCTGATATTCACCAATGGCATGCGGTTAATACGTAAGTACCTTTTACTATATGTGAACTGCAAAATCAGTTGAACACAGAAAGAATAATTTAAAACAGTTGACATCTGTCTGCAAATCTACACCGTTTGACCAATCCACACCAAAATTTGGTACCCCCGTTCTATTTGCCCTAGGTGCGTAGAGGGGCTAAAAACAATTAAAAACTCCATAGAAATATCATTATGATTGCGGTATCGTTTTACCAGTATTGCTGGGGAAAAAACGAATTTTTTCTACCTACCTACGTTCCTCCCTGGGTGTATTTCTCTTCTCAGTAAAAACTTTCATTGTATGTATATCTATTACTTGATATTTTGTCTGGCGCAGCATGGCCAAATATGGCCCTTGTGCCATAAAACCCCCAAAACCAAACCTACCTACGCATCGACCTTAAAATGAAATAGCCGGAGCATGTGCCCGCAGCTTCATGTTATTTCTTCCAGTTTGCTCGGTTTGAAGACCTGTCACGTGGGTGGGTAAAAGCATGAATCCTAAATTATTCATTGGTTAAAGCGATTATCCACCGTGATCAAAAACACTAGTCCGCTTTCATAGCCAATCGCCTAAGTCGATTTGGGATTTACCCTTCAGAGATCTTACGGGACTCCGCCCACATGATCCGTCTATTTCATTTTAAGGTCGATGCTTCCAATGAAAAATACAGAATGTGTGGACAGAGTCTCTGTTGTAAGATCTCAGAAGGGTAAGTCACGTGGGCTTAGGAATCACGCTTGATAATCACTTTAACCAATCAGTAAATTTCCCCACATTAGGATTCATGCTTTTTCCCACAACCACGTGACACAACTTCAGACCGAGCGACCGAAAAATAGCATGAAAGTGCTGCTCATGCTGTTTCTGCATGCTACTGCGCACTCTAATTCCGTTTATTTCATTAGAAGGTCGATGTACCTACATGCGTGACGTCACGCGCGACTATTACATGCCTTCAAAATCCAGACCTCGTCAGTTACATTATTTCTTCAGCTATCTTTTATATACACTCAAGATTAACGTAATAATTTTCTACTTTTATATACACCATACGGCACTATAATTTCAAGTCCTCTGTAGAGGTTGAGACCGATTCCAACAGTTCAGCTGGAAGGCTTTCATTTTTAAGTGACTTTAGCCTGTGTATATATTCAACTCAACGAGCGTTTAATTTCTCGCAGTTCCGTGATAATGAGTTCACGCATCCACGCGAGTGATCCACGCATTTCAATTAGAATTTCGCATTTGAAATTAGAAGTTATAAATTTTTCCGTTGAACGTTAGAGGCGATTTAAACTTTCACAAACAGGTGGGATTAAGTTGCCCCAAATAAATCACATACTAAAGCTGCAGTAAAGTAATTAAATGATTTTTGCAGTTTGAAGGGACCTCCGCCAGTATGCCTCGGAGTTGGAAGAAGCATCCGAAAAAACGCGGGCGTCCTCCGAAGCGAGGTAAGTTCTGATTTTAAAGTTTGTTTAGCCCACAGACTTGTGGGGTTCTGCATTTTTATTCCTTTTAGATTTTTCTTCTGTGCCTTATAGGGAACTTCGACTTTTCAGATCGTCGGACCATTTAAATAAATTCCGTAGACACTGGGCGTGGACGCGGTAGCCCAGTTGGAAGTAGGTAGGTATTTAATTAACATCGCATTGGAGCAACGCAACAACCCAGTTGGAAGAGCATCGGATTAGCAACCGGAGGGTTGCGAGTTGGAAACTCGATCCAATATCAAAGACCGTCGTGTACACGGGGCTGGTGCACGTTAAATCTGTCGTGGCCTCCAATGTCCTCACTTTGGCGTGATGTCGAAGTTTGTAGAGTGAGGTACCAGCTCAGGTATTGACCTCGTCATCTGACCGTGGTTCAAAATTACGGATTTTGCCCTTGCGAATTGATCCCGGACCGTCGCCAATAGCCCGTTGTGTTGCTCCAGTGCGACTTTAATTAACTACCAATTACCAACCAGATCGTTGGGCCACTTTAATAAATTCTGTAGACGTTGATGGGTTGCATTTTAATTAAACCTACCGTGAACTTCGATTGCAAGCAAAAGCAAGTTTTTCGCAAAAATCTCCTTTGCACTCATAAAATTGCACTTATTGGTCCGGCTTTAGTATAAAGACTGGTACAGCTGTATCATACGTCTCGTTTGGTGGTAACGCTCTTGGCGCGTTTTTTGGCGCACATTTTATGATCAAAGATTCCAGTATTGCCACTTACAAATGACTAACTCTCGAATAAGGCTATGAATAAACGACTTCTACGGTGTATTGTCAAGCGTTTTAACCAAATATATTGGTATTTTGTAAGTTAATTTTTTTTCATTGAATTCTATTACGACTTTCTTGAAAAAGGGCCCTTTTGAATTCGAAGGAAAAAGAGTAGGGATTGAGCCCTCCCCTTTGCACGTCCCTGGGTTGGAAAGATTTCAGAGTCACGCAAAAATTTCCTCCTTCCCTCGTAAAGGAAAGTGACAATTTTGGGGAAATAGAACGTTTACCTAGTTCGTTACCATAAAATGTTCGGGAATGTCGTCTGCCCTACTTTGTAACGTTATGTTCGTATTACCTTTGCGTCGTGTTTCTTGCGTCACCTTTCAGATTTTTAAGTCTGTTCTCTATTTCGGTCTAAATTCTGGTTTTCCTGCCGACGGCGATACACGTCCAGAAGTTCTCTAGCTCTGAACAGAGGCACTGATGTGACGTCTAAAGGGACGCACAGCATGTCCCTTTAGACGTCACCTTCACTCGATAACGAGCTAAATGTGCGATGTTGCCAGGTCACTCAAACACAACCGGTAGAGGGGTCATTCCATATGAAATGATCAAAAATCAGAAAACCCAGTGGTCGTAGGGTGACGGATTTTCATGAAATTTGCTACAGGGGCATGCATAAATAACGATATCCTAAATATTTTAGCTCAAAATGAAATATTTTGGAAGTTTCAGGCATTTTAAGGACTTGAAACTTTGAAGAGCAATTGTGAAATCGCTTGATGTTGCATGTTTGTATATCTCTTTCTCAAAAACTACTTAACGTAGACAACAATATTTTATATTTTTTGTAATCTTTAAGAATTATCTTTTTATCTATTTGGAAAATACAATTTTAAACATCATATTTAATTTAAAAATTAGTAGCGAATAATGGAAAATAGTCGATTTTGATTATAATTAAAAAGGTTTCTATGGACTAAAGGAAATTAAATGCATCGTTGAAATTCATACCAGATAAAGTGATAGATATGATAAAACTACTGCTGAAGTTTGGAAGTCGGCTTTTATTTCCTTCATCTTCCAAACAGCAAAGGAAAATTATAAAATGACGATTTTCCACTTAAAATAGGCACGCAAAATGAAATGGACAGCTCTGACGAAAACTATTTTGGAAAAATATAGTTTAATATGTCTATTGTAAAAAAAATTCAGGATTGTATTGAGTCCCAAAGTAAACAATAACAGAATTAGTAAAACGCAAAAACACTTTTTTGCCTTCCAATCAATTGGCGACTGAAAGTTTCGTCGCCAAACGACTATTTGGTTTATTATCGCCAATCATAGCATTTCCTTCCCATTCTATGTATATTACTCATTTCAAATGGCAACACTGAAATGGAAATAATGAAACCCCAACTCAACAATGAAATACCAAATTATTTTTAACTTTTGAAGGAAATTTTAAAAGCAGGACATCAAAATCACAATTAAAAAAGCTTAAATATTTAAAACCTTTACTTGATTGTCTTCAAATTCAGTTTCAATCTGATAAAGGTCTCTTGCTCAATTTCGTAGTTGCTTAAATTGAAATTTTCCTAGTGCTGCCGAATTCTTGAAATCGTTACTTATTTCACTAGTGATTGTGATAAATATGGAAAAAGGATTCGTGTGTGAGTTATGTACATTTGGGAGAATCGAGTTTAACTACGATGTTTAATTTTTTTACTCCCAAAATTAGTGTTTACCTGACTAATAATGCTTAATATTCACAAAAATATTTAATATTCACAAGTAGTAGTATTTAATACTCGCGCGTTTCCAAAGGAAAAATCGAAAAGACTAAAAAATACGAAAGGCAAATCGAAAAGACTTCTAACAAAATTAACTTCCCACCTAATTATTTCACTGATGGAAACACTCCTTGGATTAAGCAAAAAAGACCAAAAAGAAATTTCATGTGAAATTTTTCACGTGCTCCATAATAATAGTTATATTCCATTCTTATACCGCATTTTTTATATTATCAGAGGTTATAATTCATTATCGCTGCGATAAAAAAGTAAAACTTACGTCTAATTAAAAAATTTCCCGAGACAAAAATAATCAAATTACAATTATGAAAATTTCAGTACATGTAATAGACATCTTGCTCTTTTATGTTGAAAAGTTTTGATGTTCGAGCTTTCCCTCACATGGAAATATGCATTTTTAAAAATTGAAAAATCGTATTTTTCCATAATTTTTACTTTTAGATGTTTTTTCTTTAAAAAGGAGTCGAAATACAATCACCAAATTACGCCACGCTATTTGTTAGGAAAGGCTCTAGACGATTTTCATTAAAATCGGTGGTATGTCAGCCACAGCCGATTTGCTCATTTTGGGTGGAATGAACCACCTGCCTTTTGCTGCAATTTGTTGCTGCCGTGAGTTCTTCAACGAGGTTCTTGACCTCGTTTGTGGCGCAATCTTTGCTTTCAATCGACCTCAATTGAGGCGCAATCGTTTGCACATTCCACAGTACTGTCGGACAATGTTGCCAGATTGGGCTCTTCGGGATACCTCTTACCTGAATCGGGTGGCTTTATGGGCTGACACATATTCTACGTCGATGGCGGAGAAGTCGGTATTCTTAAAAGCGAATTGCATAAAAAAATTTTTACACACAAGTATATGTTGATTTGTATAGTGTGTGTGTTAAATTACATCCACAATAAATGCATTTCTTTAACCGAATTCTCCAATTTATTTTCCTAAGTGTTTTCCAAAAAATCAGTGAAATTTAAATTGTAAGAAAATTCTTTCCGTTGTAAACATTTGTATCACTAATAATTTAAAAGAATAATAAATATTAGAAAATATCACTATACACTCTTTGAACGTATAATCTTTAACCTCTTTGTGAGCATATTTATCGCATGTGCAATGTTTGTGTTGAGTATTTTCCTACGAGATGGCGCCCAGAAAGCCCGATCACCCGGTTGTGTCATCGCGTCTACATGTTTATGTTCAAAGGGCTGCTCACCCCTGTATTTTTTGTTTATCTCTTGCTTGCGAGATAACTAACTGCTCCAACCTCGTAGCTTCGCTCTGTCATTATTTGTTGTTAATAAACCTGTTTGTTAATCCTGTGAACTCATTGAGCACACAGAACGGGATCGATAGACGTGTCCAAACAGCAAGCATTTAATGATTGTTGACAATGAGAGTTAAAAAATTGTTCACAGAAGAGTTTATAAACAGGGAATATATGACTAAAAAGGAAGCATTTTCTTAACTTCAAAACCTAGTTTTGTAGATCAACGGTGAAACATTTTACAATAAGAATAGGAACACTGGTTTAAAAAAAATTAGCAGTCCGCAATTGATCAAAGGTTCCCAACCTTTTTTGAATCACGGAGCCCTTTTTAGAATCAATTTCTATGGTGGAGCCCCTTAGGCCTACCCTATGTTTTACAAGTTAATGGTGTTTGGGAGTGTGTTATAGGGGGATGCGATAAATAGAAAGTATTTAAACAATTGCGCAATGAAATTAGTTTTAAAATTCAATTTATTCTCAGCTACCACCAACACACATGATAGTGCCAAAACTTGGCATACATAAAAGTTCTTCCGAAGTTCAATAAATCAAATCATTTGCGTTACAACAGCTTTTATGTTATTGGTGAGAGCAACACTAATGTCCATACAATAAACCCGGTTCCTCCAATTTAATCATTACATCCAATTCAATTCAAATACATATTTGTTCATTACTTGTTATTCGAAATTTCTATTATTAGAGGACAATTCCTATTGAGTTTTACTAAAGTGCACTGTTAGTGCAACAGTAGGCCTAAATTAAGACAACATATAATAATGTATAAACGTTTAATGAGGCACCTGTAGTTGCATTTTTTGCAGTCTTCTTATTTTAGGTATAATTGATGACAATTGCAGCCGAATGGTTCTGCATTCAAGCGGCTTCTGTATTCTGTTTTGGTACCTGCAAAGGCTAGGAATCCTATGAAGTTCAGGAAGGCAGCAATATTAATTTTGCTTTCTCAGACAAGATTTTGAATTCATCTCGTAGATGCAGCCGAAACTCCGATACCCTTTGGTTTTGAAATGCGATTTTTCGTTCGCTGTGACATCAAATCTATGAGGACGTATTCTGCTGAGTTTAAGCTGGAGTTTCGTTCACGATGAACACATTCGGTACCCATTTGAAGTCATCTTCTCTTGATCTGTCGGAAGATAACGTTCAAACGAGTCTTTCAAAGCTTCGAGATGCGCCTGAATATTTTTATGGTTTTTTTTAATCTCTTGATGTTATTTTCATTCTAGAAGCTTTTTGTCAGAGGGAAGCAATCGATATCTTCTTTTTCCACGCCACTCCAACCAATACATAAGTTTCCTCTTAAAAGAAGACACACTTTGACGTTTGCACAAGAACTGGCCTTGCCATAATAGATTCATGTCGTTCATTTTGCTAAAAATGTCGGCCACATACGCCAGTTTGAACACCCAGTCTTCCACATTCAAAACCGTCGCCAAAGGTAAAAGCACACTATTCCGCATCGCACAGATCGGATTGATGTAGTGTACTGCGCACACTGCATTCGGAGCTTCACTTAGAAACTCACGGGAAAATGCCGGCTTTCCTTGGAGGCAATATTTCCGCTTTCGTTTAGTACAGCGTTTCCCAACCGGGGTCCATAGAAGCTTTGAGGGGATCCACAAGAAAAACAATTGTATTTCGGGGGTTAATAATATGAGCTAAGGGGTTCATGATAAAATATTATAAATAAAATAATTTAATAATCTATATATATAAAAAGCAGAGTTGGCGTCTGTCTGCATGTTCTCTATACAAATCTACACCGTTTGACCACACCAAATTTGGTATACTTATACTTTAGAACCCTGGGGATCGTATTTAATACCTTAGGAATAAATTTGCATATGTTTGAAATAGTATTTAATTTTTTTTACTATTTCTGTCATTACAAGTAAAAATATGTTTCAGTTTTATGAATGAAAATTTTCAAAATTTGTAATTTACATTTTTTTATATTATATCGGAATTTATTATCTTTTACTAACTTACAAATAAGTATTTCATATAAGAATTGTTTAACTTTTACTAACCTACAAATAAATATTTCATTTAGAAATATTACATATGCTTATATGGGGGTCCACATACGTAAAGTTAGGACTCAGGGGTCCACAAGCAAAATAAGGTTGGGAACCCTTGATTTAGTATAAAAGGAATATCTGCAAAAAGATTAGGTACGCGACTATGAAAAAAAAATTTTTAATAAAATTATGTTTTTGGTGTCGATCTGACGTAACATTTTTCGCAGATTTGAAATCCGTTCAAATTTTTCACTCTATCTTTAAGGTGTATGGTATACACTAGAACATTTTTTTTATTTTGACTTTAAAAATCCAGTTTTTCACAATAGGTCATTGGTTTGTGTTTAAACACATTTTAGTGTGAAAAATTCTGATTAAGTTACTCATAATTATCTAATTTAGATATAATTAGCTAATTAGCATGTTCTTTAAACAGTGATATCTCAAATTCTAATGTGTTCAGAAAGAGAATTGCTGTTGGAAATTATTCTTAATATTATTCTTCATGTTTTGACCTTCCATCAAGTTTCTAGAGGGAATACGTTCTTTTTGGCAATTTTTTTCAGAGGAAGTCTAAAAAAATCAAGATTTTTTCAGGAATTTCATTATTTAAAAATCAACTAAAAATTCATTTCTTAACCAATAACTTCGACTGAGGGTCAAAACACCCACTGTATTAAATAGATTCTAATGACAAAAATAATTATAATAGATCAATTCATTGTTGAATTATCACTGTTCGAAAGAAGCATCCTATTGCAAAAACACAGTTCTTCAGAAATGGAGTTTAAAGTTTTGAAAACGTGTTTCTCTATGGTGACAATACCTAACCCAAACCCATGTAACTTCAAAACTATTTAGAATCTTTACAAAATCTTGGTATCGTTTGAAAGCTAAGGGGTTGGATAATATTTTGAATTATTAAAAAATAGATAGATACTTTGGTCAATTTTCGTGATTTCTAGTGTATACCATACACCTTAGAAAACTTCGATAGAAATTTGGATGAGGGGAATGAAAAACACAGTTGAATGTATAACGTCAACATCCGGTGCCCAAACTACTTGGAAATTTCGGATGAGTCATCCGCATTGTACGGACGGAACGGATTTGATTCTTTCCTGAATCATCGCCGGAATTACCGACGTCCGTTACGAATAGGTGTGCTCAGTCTCATTCAAAACAATGCAAGTAATTCTAAAATCCGATCGTTATCTCATTTAAATCAGTAGAGCGTTATGGTCCATCAAAAATGCTTCTACCTCTGCACGCAGTTCCATCAAACTTGTCAACGCTTTTCTTTGAGATCACCTTACTTCTGTGTGCAACAAGAGGAACTCATGGTGGCTTCCAATATTTTCACACATTAGCTTGAAGAGCCTGGTTTTAGGAGGTCAAGATTTTATACAGTTTATTATCTTCATGGCATCATTCATCACTCGTAAGCTCAGAAGGCATTTTTCTCGAAGCTAGCGCTTCTTCTTTCTTATCCCAGTGTAAACAAACAAATTATACTAAATCATCGAGTCTGCAAAAAAGTTTTTGTGTAATGGCAGATGAGTCCTTAAAAATTCCCTATGGCTCCAATGCAATTCAGGATGTGTGAGGGAGAGGCTGGTAATAAGCTGCACTTTGTACAGGTGGAAAAGGATTTCTGGCCATCAAAGAATATCATCTTTTTCAAAATGGCCAGATCGTAGCCTGGCAAGCATAAAGTTTTCCAGGGCAAATGTAAGGCAAGTAGCTCTACTGGTGTTTGACTGAGGTACCAGTGATGAAAAGGGACTGCAGATGATCTGCGCAGTTGCTTTTAAGTGCGAACAGGTGGTCGTCCTCTAAGAGTAGGACGGTACTGCCTCTTGTGCCAATTTGTTTATTTGTTTCAGCTTTTGTTAATAAGTCAGCTTTCTCATTGTCCGGAATGCCAACATGTGAAGTCATGCCATTGAAAATTTATTTTATGTGCTCGTGTCTGAAGAGCGCAATGGCTACTGCTACATTTCTTTGCCTTATCTTTAATTTTGGCAGCAGCATCTTTAATGGTTCCAGCATTGTGACCCTCCATTGCCTCTGCACCATCAGTGGATATATCTGCGCAGTTTTCTCACGGTATTTCATTTGATGAGAATTTATCCAAAGGATTAAATATTTTACCCCCCTGATGTGTTGGTTGGTAGTGGTCTGCAAAGAAGGTACTCTTGATAGCTTTGTAAATAAACATAACGACCAAATACCATTAAAACCGCCAATCTGGCGACGTTAGTCGAGTCATCCATTTGGTGCATCTGATAAGTACCGCACGTCATCAACTGTATCGCTGATTCGTCGCAACAATGTTGTTGGACAACGGAATGTTGGAGATTAACTTAACAGCTTTGTCATCAAGCAAACACTTGACACTATTGATTGTAGAAGGTTTGATAAGTCTACAATGGTATGAGCTTCACCAACTCGAACTACACGGGTATTAGGTAGGAAACTTCCAGTACTTTTTCACATTATTGGTTTTAGGAAGTCATAGTTCGATCACTCACAATTTCTACAATGTGATTTCATGATAAATATATTTCAAAATTTAAAAAACAAATACGAAGTTGGCACTTTCAAAAATGAACTTCGTTGATGAGAAACCAGTTTCCAGCTAGTTGGACAATTATCTGCATTTTTGTTTAAAATTCTCGGCAGCTTTCGATTGAAAGTTATGAAGATATTTATCCAACTTTAACGACGCACATTGTAACGAATCCTATCCTGTTTCTTCTGAAATACACTGCTGGCCACCGTAAATGCAACACCCTGAAGGAAGCATGCAAATAATATGAAATTTACAACATGCATTAGCGGAGGTGAGATATGCAAATGATTAGAATTTCAGCGCAGACGCACATCACGCGCGCCTGTGGCGCCACTTCAAAGCGCTATTTAAGGCTTGGAGATTTCGACGATTTCAAGTACGGCAATTGTGTTTTTCTTGTGGTTTTTTCAAAAAAACGATCAATTATGCCTCGTAGAAAACAGCGATCATCTTTTGATCCGAGTTCGACAGAGGAAGGATAGTGGCCTACCGAGATTGTGGATTATCTTTCAGGGAAATCGGTAGTCGTGTTGGACGAAACCAAACAACTGTAATGCGGATATGTGATCGTTGGATGCAGGAGGGTACGACGGACCGACGTGTTCGATCGCATCCACCTCAGTGCACCACTTCACGTGATGACAGGCATATTGTGCGTATGGCAGTGACGGATCGCTCAGCCACATCACGAACCATAACACAGCACATTCAGTCTGTACCGCATCATCCAGTGTCTGCGCGTACCATTCGACGCCGTTTACAGCAGAGTGGTCTGTCCGCAAGACGTCCATTGCTTCGTCTACCCTTGACGCAGAACCACAGACGTTTCCGCCGCCAATGGTGCGATGAAAGAAGGATGTGGACGGCAGAATGGAATGAAATTGTCTTTACTGACGAGTCACGCTTCTGTCTGCAACACCACGATGGTCGGATTCGAGTCTGGAGACACCGTGGAGAGAGGATGCTGAACAGCTGCGTTATGCACCGCCACACTGGTCCTGCACCGGGTATTATGGTATGGGGCGGTATTGGATATCACTCTCGCACTCCTCTAGTACGCATTGCCGGTACTTTAAACAGCCAGCGCTACATCTCCGAGGTGTTGGAGCCAGTTGTCCTTCCTTACCTTCAGGGCTTGCCCACAGCCATATTTCAACAGGATAATGCGCGACCACACGTGGCACGCATTGTCCAAGGGTTCTTCGTCAATCGCCAGATTGAATTGCTTCCCTGGCCAGCTCGCTCTCCGGATCTTTCGCCGATAGAAAACATGTGGTCCATGGTTGCTCAACGATTGACCCAGAATACATCCCCAGCTGCCACACCAGATCAACTTTGGCAACGTGTGGAAGCTGCTTGGTCTGCTGTACCCCAAGAACATATCCAAAGTCTCTTTGAATCAATGCCGAGGCGTGTGGCAGCGGTGATCTCCAACAATGGCGGCTACTCTGGCTACTGATTTTGGCAGGAACCACTCTTCACAGAAGTCTATAAATTTAATCATTTGATACTTGGTCAACATGTTATCTACAAAATAAATTTTGTTGTGATATCTCTTGTCTTTCTTGGTGTTGCAATTTGGGTGGCCAGCAGTGTAGTTTGGGTAGTCGAGCTTTTCCAGAACTCAAATTTCTTGTTGCGTTCATAAGTCTCCTTTAAGCTGAAACCAAGATTGAGCATACTTGAGCTTGTCATAGTACTCTAGGACACTGAACCTATTTTTTAAGTCTAGTCTCGGTTTCCCTCGAAATGAAGATGCATTTTAGCAGGAAACATGGAACTGTTGGTCAACACATTTCCGCAAATCACAGAGAGGCCGACCATCATTTGTTTCTGTGAATCCCATATATACATAACTTTCTTTGTATTTTCATTTTTTATTGGGAGGTCCTTTCTCCAGTGTCCCACATCTGTCGCGTCATGCAAACGAGGATTGAGGTGGCCCCGCAGATTCAGAAATAGTTTCTTTTGCGGAAAGCCAACAAACGCTGGAGTGCATCAGTGCTTGGTTATCATCTTTTTTTGTCGTTGGCTCATCTGGCGAAGTAGTGCAGTGATCTGCTCGTTTGTCTTTCTTTTCAAATGTAGCATATTTTTCTTCAAAGTACTGTTTGAAGCCAGCGATCCATGCCTAAAAGAAAATCACACAGGTTTATGGTAATATATAACCAACTTTATCTTATAACCTAGAATATACAAAATAAATCAAATAAAAAAAATTTTTAACTAAAGTCATACTAACCTACTTGAAAACCAATGAAAGCACCTGAATCAATCAATAATGTAACGTTTTTCTACCATAAATGGATCACAGTAGCTCGAACGTACGAGTCGAACAAAACAACGCTTTAAAAAGGTTTACTGACTACACAACTAAACACTCACAGAGAGGTCAAAGGCACAGAAAATTCTCGGAAGAATCGCAATGTTACCCTATCATAATTCTCTGAGACTCCAAATCGGACTGGACTGGACAAAAGAGTTACAGAGCACCCGCTGCGCAGCAGCTCATCTCCTCATCGAAGCAGAAAAGAGTCAGAAATTGGGTTGCTTAAACTTATATAGTATTGGTTAAGTGGGCTGGACATCATAAAGGTCAGCGGAGCCAATGAGAATGACGAGAAGGCACCACGTGACACAAGGCGGAGAAGATCCCTCCCCGAGTCACGTGGTGAGGATTAAGAGTTCTTATTGGAGGTCGAGTGCTTAGCACCGCTATTATTCTTGCCAAAGCAAGTTACAATTTAAAGAAAGTTTAGGGGGCACAGGAAAGAGAAGAAGGAAAATTTTTTAATTTAACAGATAGACCTGTGGGGGTCCAGTCGAGTCCTTAACCCAAGCTTAAAGGTGTCATAAGTTGACTTGTTGATGGGCTGGAATCAATGGAACTGAAGTCGTAAACATCAGGATCCACATCGGCGTTTGACTCCAAATCGACTTACCAGCCTCTATTTATACAGGGCGTCCCAAAAAGGTTGTTCCGCAATTTATCTTTTTACCATTTGGAGATAGGTAGGCAATGTAAATTGCAAAAGTATTACCAAATAAGGTAAGTAATTAAGATATGTGAATAAAATTATCACGTGATAACAATTTAAGTTTTTAATTTTTATACGGCCCCTCTAGATAAAAATCCGAGATAGCAAAAATGTTCCTTACCTGTATCCCTATCGTTAGCAGAAAACTACATTTCTATAGGTTGAATATTAACGGAGATACAAGAGGTTCCATTTTAAGGGGTCCGTATCTAAATTTAGGACGGAAACTGACCCATGGCCAAAAATGAAGAGCTAAGTTCTACATTGCTGCAGATGGTAAACATTTTGAACATGCATTGTAAATTTCCTTTTATTTTTATTTAAACCATTTTTTATACAAAATTTTTATTAAAGATTACATTGCCTACTATTATTCATTGCGATTTTCATTTTCAGTTGCAATACTACATTACTTTGCACAATGTTGCACTTTCTGACCGAAAAAAAATGCTTTTTAGCATAATGTATACGGTCCCTAATTTGACTGCTTGAACAGCTGTGCACAAGCGGTATAAGTCAACTTTTTTGAGTCATTATGCCTCCGTTACTGTTCAACCTACAGAAATGCAGTTTTCTGTTAACGATAGGAATGAAGGTAAGGAACATTTTTGCTACCTCGGATTTTTATCTAGAGGGGTTGTATAAAAATTAAAAACTGAATCCGCTTAAATTGTTATCACGTGATAATTTTATTCGCATATCTTGATTACTTACCTTATTTGGTGTACTTTTGCAATTTACATTGCCTACCTATCTCCAAATGGTATAAAGATAAATTGCGGAACAACCTTTTTGGGACACCCTGTATAGGGCTGTTTCGAGAATGTGCAGTTCCAAGAAATCACCCGACCGATCACCTCACTCATACGTCACTACCATCTCTAATTGATGCATTGCACGGAGTGGCCTTAACCTCCTGTATGAACATGTTGGTTGTAAAAACTGAACAAAATTTGGCTTGCCCTGAATTAAAATTAAGTTATGAGAAGTTTTTAAAATTTCGGTATGGGTGGCAAACTAAAAAGTTTGCTAATCTGAGTAAGTTACGTGTAGAAATTTCCTTATTTGGATAGATTCTGCTATGATAAGTAGTTTTTCAACTGGATCGGTTGTGTTTCTGAGAAGTTGGAGTTTTCGTTCGATGTATGAGGGGTGCGACTAGTGTAAAAGGTCTGTGGTGTGGGTTGAGGGGTGGTTGCAGCGAGAGGCGGAGTTAAGTTCCGATTTAGCGCGTTGCCATACGAAAACGTTCGCGCTTTCCATTGGTTGCGAAAGAGCGTGGATAATTGAGCTTTACTTTTGTTAAGTTTCTGAGTGCGTTTTACATCCACGCCAGGATGCAACCTGTCCGTTTTCATTGCAATTTATACATTTGGGGTTTTCTTGTCGGGGTTCAAGGCAGGTTTTTGTTCTGTGGTTTTTCAGCTGGCGCTGCTATGTTCAAATAGCTTACAGTTAAAGTACTGTGTAGGGCCTTTTCTGTTTCTAAAGCTTTCGATTGTGATAATTGACTATAAATTTTATCCCAGCTGTCCGCTCTGTTGAGGGTTACTAGGAACATAGGCAGAGGCCGTTTCGTTGAAGTTTGAGTATCCAATATTTTCTAATTCTGTTTTTATGTCGTCCGTATTTGTGTCTCTTGGGAGACCTTCTACTACTACTAGACTCACCTCCTCCCAGCTCACCGATAGGTGTAGAGCCTTTCCTGGGAGGAGGGGGAGACAAACCCCCAGCCAATCAATAGACCAACATTTATTAAAAAAGAAATTCACAAATACATAGGCCAACAGGGCCCAACCAAAAACATGCAAAAGACGACCGGCACAGGCCGGTTTACAGGTCTAAAACTATATAAAATATTAAAAATACATTGATAAAACCACAAGATACAGACCATATTTATAAAATAGACAAAATACACAGGAAATGATGATAATTATATGTGTACAGATGAAGATGACAAACCTGTAAAATAAAAGGGTGAGTTGTCGAATCCGAGACCGTGGCGATTTATCGCCAAGTATGGTAACCTTGCAGTTTTGCTCCAAATTTATGGCAACCCTATGGAAAAGGTTGGTTTTTCGGAAGGAAAGAGCACTTTTTTTTTTAACGAACGCATTTTTTTTAACAAAATATTGATGTATTACGTTCTATGATTGGTTACCGTTTTAAAATTTGAATGCTTTTTGTGTTAGTTGATGTCTTAGCTTTTAAGAATGATTTTAATTGGTTACCGCTTAACCGGGTCGTAACGGAATATATCACCGGGTCGCAACGGAATATGTCAGTGCATCTTTAAATTTCGTACTTGCCGTTGGGTTTCTGAAATTGCGATTTATATCTTTAAAAGTAAGTGGCACATTTCTATTGATATTTTGGGGGTTTTAATTAGAAATTAAATTAATTATTGCTTATTTGTGCATTCCTCATTTATTATTACCCTATACAAAAGGTTGTTCGCGTAGGAAAGTCCGCGTTTTTTTAAGAACATCTTCAGGATTAATTAGACCGTAAATTTAATTTTTTTAAATTATTATTATTTGTGCATTCCTCATTTATTATTGCCCTATACAAAAGGTTGTTCGCGTAGGAAAGTCCGCGCTTTTTTAAGAACATCCACAGGATTAATTAGACCGTAAATTTAATTTTTTTAAAATTATTATTGCTTATTTGTGCATTCCTCATTTATTATTGCCCTATACAAAAGGTTGTTCGCGTAGGAAAGTCCGCGTTTTTTTTTAAGAACGTCCTGGCTTTGGACGCCATCTTGATTTGGCGACAAACATGTCTCGGATTCTACATCTTTACCAAATAAAATATAAATGTGATATAATAAAAAGTAAATATTTAAAATTGGGCCGGACCTAGTCCTTGGCCCACTACTTACGAGGGTAGCCAGGAAAGGGTTAGGGTTTAAAATTTGATTGTTTAGTTATCAGGGGGCGGGTCCGCAGTCACCTCCCCGGCCGCCAGCACACTTAATCTAATTTTATTGATTGATATTTTATTATTTAT
This sequence comes from Meta bourneti, assembly GCA_933210815.1. Taxonomy (NCBI): domain Eukaryota; kingdom Metazoa; phylum Arthropoda; class Arachnida; order Araneae; family Tetragnathidae; genus Meta; species Meta bourneti. Next base: position 93,022,745 of record OW119930.1, on the reverse strand, counting down.
TATGTTGGCACACCACTTTGATAAGTTTTGTTCATTAGGTTTTGTGATGTGGTGTGCTAAAGTGTGCGGGCAGTCGAAGAGAATGATATGCGTCCCCCAACCCCCTACAGGAACACAGATCTGAATCCCTAAGCTTGAACCTGTGGAGGTAGGCCATATATGGGCCATGGCCTGTAAGAAACCAAGTGAGGTGCCTGTTGGTGATGAGGGTGTTTAAGTTGGCCTCCGGCATGAACTTCTTCACCCGGAGGCCCTTTGTTGAGTTGTTGTGATGCTCCTGCCATTTAGTAATAATATATTTTTTTAATGTTTTGTTTTTTTTAAAAAAAGATATTGTGTGTGTGTGTGGTGCAGGAGCATCTACTCCCTCGCCACTTATTGTGGCTAGCTTGGCGCAGGTGTCAGCCAGCTCATTTCCGGCGTCCCCCACGTGTGCCCGAACCCAATCCAGGCCAAAGAGATGAGTGTTTAAAGATATTTCCTTTTTTAATTGATTAATAAAGCTGGATCTGATGTTTGGGGATTTTAGAGCCTGGATAGAGCTCAAGCTGTCGGTATAAATATTTATTCTTTTATTTTGGGTTTTTGCAAATTCAACTGCTTTATAGATTGCATATAACTCCACCTGAAAGACGGAGTTGTAGCCTATTGAGTTTGTACTTCTTTATTTCTATTACTTTATTTTTTTGAAGGATGCACACCGAGGCCCCGATACAGCCATCTATACCGGAGCCATCGGTGTACACCTCATAGTCTGCATTATCTATTTCTTTTTTAAACTGGATGTTTATGAAATTTATATCTATAGGGATTAAGGGGATATTATTGTCTAAATTATTAACCGACAGCTCGATCTCAGGGTCGGGGAGCCGCCTTTTATAGATTTTATATTTTAGAAACAACGACTTCAGAGTCACGTGGAGCGGGGGGATCCCGCAGAGAACATTTAGGGAGTCAGTTGGGAAGGTATGATAAGCCCTCAACACACCCATCAGAAAAACTCTTTGAAGAGTGTAGTCTTTGCTTCTGCCGGAGTGTGAGGGAACCGCCCCAAATAACAGCTCCAAAAGTGATGATTTTTTCGATAACGGTAAGATACCAAATCTTCTGGAGCTGGCCACTGACCCCCCAGCCTCTAACTCTATTTAGGGATCCCCTATCGTCGCACACCTAGATGTTAAAGCGGCGATATGATCGCTCCACGTGAGTCTGTCGTCGATGATTATGCCCAAATACTTCAAATTATTGCAGATTTTAACTCTTTTATTATTGATTTTAAAAATCGGATTTCTTTTTAATTTTGCTTGTTTAGATATAATAATGGACAGGCACTTGTGGACGGACAAACTTAGTTTTAATTCTTGGAGTTTAATAAAAATCGAGGAAAGAGCCAGATTTGTATTGTTTTCCAGGCTACCTTCGCGCACTTCCTGAAACAACATTTTTCAATTTCCAAACTGTACTCAGAACCTGTCCTCTAGAAAGTCAGCGCACCTCACAATGAAGGCAAGTTCACCACATTCCAAATCTAACAATTCACACTATTTTCCGAATTCTCGTCTGTTTAATGCTCTTGCTCTAATTTTATTCACACATTTCCTAATCGGTAACATAAAATGCTGTATATTTAAAGTTTTCCACACAGTGCCTCTTGGTGTATAATGCAGTGATTTTAGTACAGGACGATTTAAAAAATTTTCAAGTAAAGTTGTAGTGCCATTGAGATTTTACCTATCATTGACGGCGCTCCGTCAGTACACGAACAGATGATGGACTTTTGCACTGTGATGAATAACAGGAATGTAAAAATAACAGAAAAGTACAAAAGTCTAAATGTTGAAAGAGAACAAGCAGATCACAAGAACGTACGTCGTATCACACAGAATATCAATTGTAAACTGTCAAAAAGTTGCGACGAACTGATGAGTAAGAAGGCTGTAAGTTGGAAATGGGCAGCGGGATGACTCATTCTTTTCCATGTATGCTTTTGTGATTCATTCGTCAGGGTCTTGCGGTTTCCATCTCCAACACCAGTTCTTGAGAGGCTTTTCAAATCATTCAGTGGAGCTTAGTTTCAGTTCTCACTTTTTGGCTCCGCCCCCTCTGCTGGTTTCAGTTCGCACTTTCGCGAGTGCGAACGTCGCTTTTTTTACTTGTCTGTTATTTATGTGCCTTCTGTTTCTATGTACTGTGTAATAAAAAGGCAGATTTGGAAAAGCAATCTCGGAGGGTGATTGTGGTTCTTGTCCTTTCGTTTGATAGAGAATCATGCGTCAAGTTGACGTGAACGGCCTTACAACTTTTATTGAAAGGGAATAAATACATTTCGCTTGTAGAGAGTTGTTCCCTGCACTGTATGAATTGAACTGAGAGCACTCTGGTGTTGAAAATATGAAGATGGATTCAGTTATGGCACCTACTTCAAAAGAATAAGTAGGCGCAAGGATGCAATGCGCCACTTGTAATCATCCAATGCGTCACGTTTGGCGCATGCGCCACAATTTTTCTACCTCTGAGTTAATTGATTAAAGTCAGTTTCATTATTTAGTTGCACTTTAAGGAATTCGCCTGACAGGCGGTAGTTAAGTTTGATTTTAGTGTTATCCTCGAATGGAGGGTTTTGTGGTTTTCAGCGTAACGGATGAATATTGGTGACATTTTCTGGGTGGGGGGGTCGTCTGGGACCTCTTCCAGATTTTCGAAGGAGTTTGTCATTTCGATCTCAGCCGGTGCAGATATTTGGGGGTTATGTTTTGCTCTAAGATGTCACTACCATCTCGACGATTCGACGTCATTTTAACACGTCTTCGCATCGGCCATACACGAGTCACGAATAGATTTTTTTGGTCGGGGAAACCGCTCCATCGTGCCACCATAGTATATGGGTATATGGAAAATACCGGTTCTGGAACAGGCGGTGCCGGAAATAACGTCATGAAACCGGAAGTGGAGTTGAGCTGTTTTCTCCTGTTGCCGGAAGTGATGACTTGAAACCGGCAGTGGAGAGTTGTTTTCTCCTGCTTCCTGAAGCGACGTCATGAAACCGGAAGTTAAGTTTAGTTGTTTTATCCTGCTGCCCGAAATGACGTCCTGTACCGGAAGTTGAGCTTAGTTGTTTTCTCCTGCTTCTAAAGATGACGTCATAAACCGGAAGTTGAGTTTGGATGTTTTCTACTAAACTCAACTTCCGGTACATGACGTTATTTTGGGCAGCAGGATAAAACAACTAAGCTTAACTTCCGGTTTCGTGACGTCACTTCCGGAAGAAGGAGAAAACAACTCAACTCCACTTCCGGTTTCATGAAGTCACTTCCGGCACCGCCTGTTCCAGAACCGGTATTTTCCATATACTCACCATTGCCAAGAGCCTCCCTCCATCTTTCATGTTTTAACTAATTGTACAAATCCTGGGCACTTTTATTGGCGCTATTTTAATACTCCATCCCCAATTTTATGGAACTTGTTGGGTCACCCTCCACATTCATCGCTCTTTACCTTTTTGCATCACTCGGGATTTATACTTTATTTATAACCAAAATCTTTTAATTACATCTGATTTTCAATTTTAATAACCGACTAAGATGGGGACCCATCTTAGTCTTTTTTTATCGTATCTTGAGTTTTCATGTTTTTTTTATCCCCTTAATTTATTTTTCAAGGGTGACTTCTTTTTTATACATACACTGAAGTTCCAAAAGTCATGGGATACCTCCTAATATCGTGTGGGACCTCCTTTTGCCCGGCGAAGTGTAGCAACTCGACGCGGCATTGACTCAACAAGTCGTCGGAAGTCTCCTGCAGAAATATTTAGCCATGCTGCCTCTACAGCCGTCCATAATTGCGAAAGGGTTGCCGGTACAGGATTTTGTGCACGAACTGACCTTTCGATCATGTTCCATATATATTCGATGGGATTCATGTCTGGCGATCTAGATGGCCAAATCATTCGCTGGAATGGTCCAGAATGTTCCTCAAACCAATCGCGAACGATTTTGGCCCGGTGACATGGCGCATTGTCATCCTGGAAAATTCCATCGCTATTTGGGTACATGAAGTCCATGAATGGTCTCCATTTCCAGTCAATGATTGGTTCAGTTTGACCAGAGGACCCAGTCCATGCCATGTAAAAACAGACCACACCATTATGGAGCCACCACCAGCTTGCAGTGCCTTGTTGACAACTTGGGTCCATGGCCTCGTGAGGTCTGCGCCACACTCGAACCCTCCCATCAGCTCTTGACTGACTCATCTGCCCAAGCAACGTTTTTTTCAGTCATCTAGGGTCCAACCGATATGTTCTGTTAATTCCCGTCGTGCGGCCATAATCACGTCAGAAAACTTTTCACCTGAATCACTTGAGTACAAATGAAAGCCCTGACAATGCACTGCCCATTTATACTTTGGGAGTGTGTGCTCGTGTTGGATCCGAGGATTAAGTCAGATATAAGCAATCATCAAACTTAAAAATAGAATTTATTGAGGAGCATCAAAGCGTGCAGCTGGTTACAGGAATATCAGTGTACTGTCGTTCTACTGAGAGAAAGACTACATTTTTGACGCATGCGCAGATATTCGCATACATGGGTTACTGAGGTTACCCATGTATGCGAATATCTGCGCATGTATTACTGCCATCTAGTTCGGCGTACATGAAATACGAGATTCACCACAATAGTATCCCCCAGTGACGAACGAACGATGACATTTAGAGCAAAAGGTGAAATAAATACCAATATTAAGTAATAAAATCATAACGTAGATTACTCAGTGAATTATTGCATGAAAGAACTTAATGGTATAGAATTTTCAGGGAAAAAATTAAATTAGCACATTATACACAAGAGATATAGAAAAAAAATTAAATGCAATTATATGTACAAGTCCAAAAAAAATTATGTGTATTCTAGTCAATTTCAGTAATTAGTCTTTTAGTGAATTGAACTTTTCGACTAGATTTTCTTAAACGTTCATTTTTTTGTTTATCTGGTGACGCAAGATTGTCTCTTGGAGGTTGCACAGAGATATGTGGATCGGGATCTGGGACAGTTATGAGGAAGGCTGGCTTAACTCGATCTAAAGAAATACAACTTTTCCTGCCATTTATGTCGATGGTGATGGTTTTGTGATTCCTGCTGATCACTTCGTGAGGACCAGTATATGGTTGGGATAATGGTGGTGTTACTTTATCCACCCTGAGAAACACATGTGTGCAGGAGTTTAGCTCTGGATAAACGAACACTTTTGGCTGGGTGTGTGCTGATGTGGAGCATGGTTTGATACTATCCATCTTTTTTCTCAGTTCTTGCACAAAGGTGTTTGTAGAGAACTCTGTGGATGAGGTATCTGTACACAAATCAGCTGGAAGTCTCAAAGGTGTTCCATATACCAGGTCAGCACTGGATGTGTTGATGTCGGGTTTGACAGCAGCTCTCAGTCCCAACAGAACGTAAGGTAAACTTTCAGTCCACCTGGGATTTTCATGAGCCATGATTGCACATTTTTACACTCTGTGAAATCGTTCAACTAAGCCATTGGCTTGTGGGTGAAATGATGTTGTTCTTATTCTGTTGGTGCCCAATAAGTTGGACATTTCCCTGAACAATGTTGATTGGAACTGGGTACCCTGATCAGTTGTAATGGTGGAAGGGCATCCAAAACGAGAAATCCAACCACGAATCAAAGCACGACAAACTGTTTCTGCAGAGATGTTGGAAATGGGTATTACCTCAGGCCATCTTGTGAATCTATCCACAATGGTTAAGCAGTAGGTCTTCCCTTCTGATGGTGGCAAGGGTCCTATTATATCAATGTGAATGTGCGAGAATCTTGCATCTGGTGATGCAAAAGTACCTAAGGGTGTTCTGTTGTGCCTGTGAGTTTTGGATCTCTGGCAAGAAACACAAAACTTGACCCATGATTTGAGGATTTTCCTCATATCAGGCCATACATATCTTGCAGATATGAGTTGGGTTGTTGTTGCTATGCCTGGGTGAGCAAAAGAATGAAAATGATCAAAAACAGTTCTTCGAAACTTTTCAGGGACAAATGGTCTTGGTGTGCCTGTTGACACATCACAGATGAGTGCAGTAGTCGTAAGATGACAAGGCATGCTTTTTAGTTGCAGGGAAGTGCTGTTGTTCAACACATCAACTCTTGAAGTTCTGCATCAGTCTGTTGAGCTGCTGCAGGGGCGTCAAAATCAAGAAAAGATGTTGAAATTTGGTCGACTTCCACTCTCGAAAGAGTGTCAGCCACTGTGTTGTTAGCCCCACTTATATGACGGACATCTGTGCTGAATTGTGAGATGAAATCTAGATGTCGCCATTGACGTGGGCTACATTTGTCAGGATTTTGTTTGAAAGCATAAATGAGTGGTTTTTGGTCTGTAGATTGTGAACACTCGTCCTTCAAGCATGTACCTGAATTTCTTGACTGCAAGGTATATTGCTAACAGTTCCCTGTCATAGGTTGAAAACTTTTGCTGGCTCTTAGTTTAACAGATGAGAAAGCTATTGGTTCCCAATGGTCTTCATTTAGTTGCATAAGAGAACCGCCAACTGCAAAATCACTGGCATCCACAAATACACTGAGATGTGCACCTGGAATAGGATGACGAATTAAAGTTGCCTTGGCTATAGCATTCTTTGCATTTGTAAATGCTTCCTCAGTCACCTCAGTGCATTGTAATGTCTCCTGATTGTTTTGCGCGCGTTTTCTACATTTTTTGTTATTTTTAATTCCTTCTAAAAATTTGTTTAGAGATGCTAAAATATGCGCAGCTTTAGGGACAAATCGCCTGTAAAAATTGAACAGACCAAGAAAACGTCTTAATTGTGTGATGGTTTCTGGTTTGGGAAATTTTAAGATGCAGTCTACCTTATCTGTTAAGGGCTCAATGCCAGATTAAGAAACTTTGAAACCTAGAAAATTTACTGATGATACACCAAGAATACATTTGGATGGTTTCAAACTGAGGCCATATGTCTGTAAACGACAAAATAGTGTTTTGAGATGTTCTATGTGTTCTTCAGGTGATTTTGAAGCTACTAAAATGTCATCGACAAAAGCATAAACAAATGGGAGTCCACGAGTTACTTCATCTATGAATCGTTGAAAGGTCGCTGCAGCATTGCAAAGGCCAAACTGCATGCGTGTACTTTCAAACAATCCAAAAGGTGTGATTATGGCACTCTTATGTACATCAGCTGAGTTTATGGGAATCTGATGGTAAGCTTTCACAAGATCTATGTGAGAAAAGATTTTTGTAACATGCAGATTTGATGTAAAATCCAAAATGTTTGGTACACCATAATTATCTTTGATGGTTTGAGCATTAAGTGCTCTATAGTCACCAACAGGTCTCCATTCAGTGCTGTCTTTTTTCGGCACCATGTGCAAAGGTGATGCATAATTGCTTTTGGAAGGGCGCATGTGGTCTAATTCAATCATTGTTTGGAATTCCTCCTTAGCAATATGCAAACGGTCAGGTGCAAGTCTGCGAGCTTTGGCCGTAACGGGCGGACCAGTCGTGTTGATGTAGTGAACCACTGAATGTTTAATTTCCTGATCAGGACATGGAGGTCTCGTGATGTCAGGAAATTCTTTTAAGAGTTTGTGATACACACTACCACCAGAAACAGTTTTTACAGAATGTACATGACTGTTACGAATAATACCATTGGCATTTATATTGGTTTGTGCATCGTTTAATTTTCGTTGGGACAAGTTGGGTATTAAATTGAAATGATAAAGAAAATCGGCACCTATTGGAATAGAGACGTTTCCTACTAAGAATGTCCATGTAAATATGCGTCGCAACCCTAAATCTAAAGAAATATTTTGGGTGGTATATACATTGATGGGGGAAGTATTTGCAGCAGAGAGTCATTGCTACACTATTTCTTCTCTGTAAATGTGATGCAGGAACGATGGAAACGTCTGATCCTGTATCGATCAAGTATTGTATATCGGTACGCCTGTCGCGTATGAATAGGCGACGAGAGTAGTATACAGAGGGCTAGTAGGTACGGAAGTGACGTCACAACACGTGGCCGGAAGTGGGCGTGGCCTTGTGACGTCAGAGCACCACGTGACTGGAAGTGGGCGTGGCCTTGTGACGTCGCATCCGTACCTACTAAACCCCTGTTGACGTCATGTTGAGTGGAGTTGAGTTGTTTTCTCAGTTTCTTTTTTCAGGAATGGCAACACCATTCTTTTCAAAATGGCGGTAGTTTGTTTACGTTTAGGACTTGTATTTTTTCTTAGTATTAGGAATGGGTTATTTTTAGAAAATGGTTTGAATAATTGCATAGGGGTTTTAATAAATGCTTTTACAAAATGACTTATGGCGCCATCTAGTGATTTTAAAAGTAATTAATCTAAGGAACGAATTGATTTCTTAGTGTTTTTACTTTATTCATCACCAGTGACGTCAGTGTGTTTACGTTTGGGACTTGGATTTTTTTCGTTATTCGTACCGTCATCTATTGTCATTTGCTTGAGTAAATAGAATAAAATCCTAAGAAAATAAAAAATATTTGATATTTTGTTGGGGGGCTAGAACTTAGTACAAAAGTACTCATGGTCGAGGGTTAGTTGAATGACTATAACCGTTCGGCCACGAATACCTATTCTACAGAGATTTAAATGTTTAGGGACCTTTTTTTTTTAAATTGGCGCACGCGTGACGTCAGTGTGTTTTACGTTTGGGACTTGGATTTTTTTTCCTTTCTGAGATTTCGATGTGACGTCACGATTATGTCCATCAAGTCTGAACTTGAAAAAGCCAAGTCTGAACTTGAAAAACCTACTCACAGTACATTTCCTACGCAGGTTAAAATTACGACGAAAAGTTATTAATAAGGAAGAAAAATAAAACATACAAAACTGCATATACAAAAAAGAGTAAGGCAAGACAATTTTTCCACACTTCCATACGGATATTAATGTAAATATGTGTTGCAATTATTTGTAAAATGGTGTAAAAAAAAATGTTATATATATCGTGTCAAATAAATGTTGTTTTCACTTTTCAAAAACGAGTACCTTTTATATGACCTTTTCTAAAATTTTTTTCTTTTGTTAAAATTTTAAAGTAAAAAAGTTAATTTATTGTGTAAAAAAATAAACTGGCCTAACTATTAAATTTTATGAATATTTAACTTTAAAATAAAATTCACAAGTAAGTAATGGAAAAAGTATTTTATTCAAGAAAAAAATTACAAAGTTGCTTTTCATAACTGCAGCCATTTGCTTGAAGACAGTCTCTTTATGGATTTTTTAGGTTTGGCATACTTAGTTTTCACATCAGTTAAATAAGTATTTTTCACAAATTCTCGAGGAAAATTGTTGAATGTTAATATTTCCTTAAATTTTTCAAAGGCCGCTGGTCTTCGAATTCTGTTTCTCAAAAGAAAATTGATGAATTGAATAACATTTGAGCCTGGAATAATCTCATCGTTCACTTTGACTTCTTTGTTCTGACTCCAGGAAATTTTATGGTGTTTTAAGAACTCCATAATTTTCACTGCAGTTTCTTTGTGTTTCACAGGAACGGATCCAAGAACTTCATTTTCTATATCAAAATTGTTTTCAAGGTCTTTATCGGGAGGCTTCTCGTCGAGTGGTTTAGTTCTATTAACGTTTGGGAACGTGACATATTTTTGTAAAACTTGATTGTACAACTTCACTTTTTCATCGTCACTTAATTTCTTTTTCAAGATATATTGAATCTGTGCATCTATTTCACTCAGATGATCCTGTTCCAATTCTTGCATACGATCTAACGGTACCAGTGCAAACTTTTTACTGTGTTCCATGTATAAGAGATGATAAGACGGTTATTGCATTGTGGGAACATAAAGATTTTTTGTGCTTGTCAAAACCTGCAATGTATGTTACATCACAATTTTTAAAGAACATTCGATTAAAAGATGTTCTGAGAGAGGTAAGAAATGTGCTCTGTCCTCCATATACATTTGAATATTTTGACGATTGTAACTGATTCATTGTATTTTTTTCTGTGCACAATATGTTTAAATAAATAATTGTACTAGCATTTCTCTTTGGTGTTTTATTTTCTCATAACTGATTGTCTTAATATTTTTGTACTTGATTATTCAGTTTTAATATCTTAAAAGAAAAAACTTTATTTCCTTTTGTACTTAGTAGTGGAGATTGTCACGAGGAGTATATAAATACTGTATTACTTAAAATTTTAACAGTCATTATGAATATCAGCATTAGGTTAGACCACAACCGCTGCTGCAATGGAAGAAATTCTGAATCAGACATATCGGAATCCATAAGTTCCCGGCAGCTTTGGTGGTATCAATGCTTTACAGCGTGCTTTGAAAGGTCGCGTGAAAAGAAAAGATAAAGAATTGGCTACAAACGAAAGATTCGTATACTTTACACAAGCCTTTACGGCACAAATTCCAGAGAAATCGTGTAATAGTAGGAGGATTAAACGATCAGTTTCAATCTGATTTAGTGGACATGCAATCTCTCGCCCCTCATAACGACGAGTATAAATATTTACTTACTTGTATTGATATTTTGTCTAAATATGCATGGGCCATTCCTCTATTAGATAAAAAAACTGCAACTATATTGAGTGCTTTTGAAAAAATATTTTCCGAACGTACTCCTCAATCCTTACAGACAGATGCTGGGAAAGAGTTTACCAATAAACTAGTGCAAAATTTTTAAAAAAAGAAGAAAGTTCATTTCTTTACCACACATAATTCAACAAAAGCTTCAATCGTTGAACGCTTTACTCGTACCCTTAAAACTAAAATGTGGAAATACTTTACTGAAATAAATACGAAAAGATATATTGACGCCATAAACCAATTGATGCATAGTTATAACCATACTTGGCATCGTAGTATTAAAACAGAGCCTTCATCAGTGACATTACAAAATGAAGCAAAAGTATGGGATACGTTATACGGTCAGCAAACTGTTGCAAAACAGAGCAATTCAGAGTTAAAGGTTGACGATACTGTTCGTATTAGTCGGGAGAAAATGCACTTTGAAAAAGGATACGAACAAAACTGGACAAAAGAAATTTTTACTATCGATAAAATAATACATCGGATACCTGTTGTGTATAAACTGAAAGATTTAGCAGGGGAAGTGATACAAGGAAGTTTTTACAAAGAGGAATTGCAAAAGATCTCGGATTCCGGATTTTATCCAGTAGAAAAAGTTTTAAAGAAAAGAAAGCGTCGTGGAAAAATAGAATACTTTGTGAAATTTCAGGGTTATCCTGAAAAATTTAATGCTTGGGTTGAGAATGTCAAAATGACATAAATAGAGCTGTCACCATACTTACCTTCTCATTTTCACTGTACGATGTCGTTCTACGTTACACTTCCCAGCGATAGCTCTATCGAGTTTTATCCTGGCAACACAATGTCTCACTTCTACACGAAACTCCCTAAACGTCTGGAACTCTCAGGTGAATGGGAAGTAGGAGTAGTTGAAATGATTTATCCCAGAATGTGGAATAACATCATTGATGGTGAAAATTCTTTCGAATATGATTTAGGAAACGGAGTAAAAGTTAATGGAAAAATAGCGTGCGGATTTTATGATTCTCCGATCGACATTTTAAATGCATTTCCAAAGCACATAAAAATTCAAATGAAATATAACAAACACACTAAAAAGGTGATGGTGCAGCTCACTAACGGTACAACGGTGAAATTATCCAAGGGATTAGCTGAAAACTTAGGTTTTGAACCTAATAAAGTGATTGGAGAAAATTTTATTCGAGGAAATGGAGGCCCAGATACAGTAATCACTGAGAGTCCTTTTGTTGTGGATCTTAATGTTGATTTACATTTGTTGTACGTTTACACCGACATCATTCAGCCTGAATTTGTTGGTGGGATCTTAGCTCCTCTTTTACAAACTCTGACAGTGAAGGGGAGAGATGGTGTTATGATTCAGGAACAATTTGAGAGACCTCATTACTTACCAGTTTCCAGAAAAAATTTTGACTCGATTGAAATCATTATAAGGACGCACACTGGTCGTTACGTCTCATTTGAACGCGGAAAGTTGATAGTGAAACTACATTTTCGTTTGAAACAAATCATAAAAGAGTTCCTTTCTGAATTGATTCATTTTTCATTTTCGCATTCAAGAAAGAAGTAACAAAATGTTGGTTCCTTATACGTGTTGTAGTAAAAAGTTTGAAGATTATTATTCAGAGCAAATTGGAAATGGCTTGCCCTACTATAAAGGAGTTGTTTTTCAGAAAGGGCACGGAATAGGAGGATTTTTTGCAAAACTATTTCGCAGAGCATTACCTTTTTTGATTAGTGGTGCAAAAACGGTTGGAAAAGAAGCTTTACGGACAGGAACAATGGTCGCTAATGACGTGTTATCAGGCGAAAATTTCAAAACATCAGTTAAAACGCGTGCAAAAGAAACTGGGAAAATATTAGCAAGAAAGGCGGTTAAGAAAGCAGATGAGATGATTGGTCATGGGAAAACTTAAAAGGAAGCGCAAAACCTCGAAACGTGTCATTTCATCTAAAGTCAGAAAGCTACAAGGACGTGATATTTTCGACTCGTAACACCATGGCTTTTCTACTAAAAGATTCTCCAGAATGTGTGAAATCAGAACTAGAAGTATTCTCTTTACCTCCAACACAAACTGTCATCGAGAGAGGTCAGTGGGTTGAATTTCATCCCCTAGCGAATGTTTCTGGTGGAAGCCCTATCGAATTCAATGTCTCTGGAAGCGGAGACGAATACCTCGATTTGTCACAGACCCAATTATATGTTAAAGTTAAAATTTTAAAAAGTGATGGCAAACCAATCACAACTGAAAGTAAAGTAGGCCCTGTAAATCTCTTTCTGCATTCCATGTTTTCTCAGGTGGATATCAGTCTAAACGAAAGACTCGTTTCCTCCAGTAATAACACTTATCCATACCGAGCCATGATAGAAAAATTACTGAATCATGGTTGTCGAGGCCCACCAAAGAAGCAAGAAGTGGACTGTATTTTAACTTAACAATTTATTCAAACTTAACAAGATCGACAATATGGTTCCAAAAGGAACGCTTGCGATTTCCTAATCGCACCAAAAAAGGTGGTTCCCGAAAGGAACGCTTGCGATCTCCTAATCGCATCAAAAGCAGCAGTAGCCTATCTACCGCTTGAGAAGTTCTTACTGCCAACTTTGGCTACCTCTTTTTAACTGCTCAGTTCCGAGCCAATTGGCGCTCGCCAAACACAGGCGATGACGCCAAGAAACTTGAGTCGCCAAGGCGCGAACATCCCGGCCGGCGTTGAAATAGAACATTTCAAAATAGTAACATCAATTCTTAGTAACAAAACTTGCACCTTATACACTTATAAACACAATTTTGCAATTAGTAAAACAATTAAATAACACAATTGAAATCAATAGCAAAATAAGAAATACTTAACACAATCACATTAATATAAGATCGATCAGATCCAATTGAAACACATTAATAAAAAAAACAATTATAATTAAACATTAATACCAAATATCCGTACATATTTTAAACATTCATTTTATCATGGGTAAAACACAAATACTGGAAATAGATCTTTTTATAATTCCATTATGAGTTTTAATCAACACTACTCTGACCTTACCATCAGAACCAAAGAGAGTGTTCTCTATGCGACCCATGAGCCATTTGCCAGGAGGAATGTTATCCTCTTTTATTAACACGAGTTCTCCCACCTGAACATTATGTTTTTCCACTAACCACTTTGTTCTTTGCTGAAGATTAGTTAAATAGTCTCGCTGCCATCCTTTCCAAATAATCTGAACAAATTTAGCAGTTAATTGCCAGCGAGACAATCTGTTATCAGCAAGATGTAATAATTCAGGCTCAGGAATCGCATTTATGGGACGCCCAATCAAAAAGTGACCGGGTGTTAAAGCTTCATAATCGCTAACGTCAGAGGACATGGGAGAGATGGGTCTGGAATTTAATATTCCTTCGATTTGGTTCGTAACTGTGAGAAATTCTTCGTATGTTAAATTTGCAGTCTCAACCGTACGTCTCAAATAATATTTAAATGACTTTACGCCCGACTCCCATAGTCCTCCAAAGTTAGGAGATCTAGGAGGAATAAATTTCCACGTAATTTGTTCTGAAGAAAAATAATTAGCTATTAGTTTATCAGGATTAGAAACAATTTTAAATAGCTTTTTCAATTCTGCAGCAGCTCCCACGAAATTTGTAGCGTTATCCGTGTAAATCGTGGAACTCTTTCCTCTTCTAGCAAAGAATCTTTTGAGGCATGCTATAAAAGCCTGAGATGTTAAATCACTAACAATCTCGATGTGTATTGCCTTCGTAACAAAACAAATAAATATGGCAACATAAATTTTTCTAAGTGTTCCCCTCCGTTGGTTAGAAACCTTAATTTGAAAAGGACCACAAAAGTCAACACCTGAAACGTTAAAAGGTGAAGTTTGATTCACTCTTTCTGCTGGAAGGTTACTCATTAATTGTTCTGAAATCCTTGGTCTTTGCCTAAAACATTCAATACAAGAATGATATACTTTTCTAGCTATATTCCTACCGCAAAGTGGCCAAAACCTCTGCCGAATAGTATGCAAAAGGGTTTGTGGTCCAGAATGTAAAGTAGTTTTATGAAAGTACTCAAATATAATTAGAGTTAATTTACTATTACCAGGCAAAATTATTGGATGTTTTTCATTAAAGTTTAAGTTAGAATTAGAAATACGACCTCCAACTCTTAGCAAAGAATTTGTGTCCAAAAAGGGATTCATAAATTTTAACTTACTATTTGGAGGCACAGGCAACTTTTTCGTCAAATTCGAAATTTCTCTACTGAATTCCCTTACCTGAACTTGTTTTACCAGGTAAATTTCTGCCGTCCCTTGATGTTAATGGTCCCTCAGACCTTAGCAGGAGGTTTCTGCAATTATTGACGAATCTGAAAATAAAACTAACAATTCGTTTCAGTCTTAGAAAATTATTAGTAATTCCAAGAATGCTGTCCACAAAGTCAATATTAATGGTGAAAGTCAATGTTGCGAGGTTTCCTTCCTTTAGTTCCATCAAGTAGTCATCATCATCAGGAGGGCACGCACTTTCTCTGGAATTGGGAATCTCTGCATGAAGAAATTCAGGACCACACCACCAAAGTTGACAGTCGGCTATCTTTTCAGGGCTCAGACCTCTTGACACCAGATCAGCTGGGTTGTCTTCCGACTTCACATGTTGCCACAGGAAATCCGTAGTCAGCTGTTGGATTCTTGTTACTCTGTTAGCAACAAAGGTCTTTAACAAATGCGGGGAAGTTCGGATCCATGCCAAAACGATGGTGGAATCAGACCACAAGTAGACTCCTTGAACATCTAGTTTTATAGATTTCATCACCTTGGTTATAAGCCTGGACAGCAATTCTGCAGCACACAGCTCCAAACGCGGAATAGTGATGGTTTTAATAGGTGCTACTCTTGATTTACTAGTCACAAGGTTAATCACAATTTGACCCGATGAAGTTGTGCATTTCAAATAGACAACTGCACCATACGCATCTTTAGATGAATCCGAGAATCCATGAAGTTTTAACTGACTAACTATCTCCGGTAGGACACATCGACCGATTCTAACGTCTTCAATTGCTCGTAACTTTGAAGCAAATTTTCTCCATTCTTCAGATTCCTTCTTAGGAAGTTCTTGGTCCCAGTCCACAGCCAGCAACCAAAGTCCTTGCATGAATATCTTCGCCCTTGTAATTACTGGACCCAGTAATCCAAGTGGGTCAAAGATTCTTGCGATTTCTGACAGGACAAGGCGTTTGGTGTACTTCGTCATGGTGCTGGTTGACTCAGACACAGAAAAACGGAACTGATCATTTTTGGGGTCCCAGCTCAATCCCAATGTCTTAATTGTGTCCCTTTCTGACTTGTCAAAATGATAATCTTGATCCTCATATGGTACTTGCTGCAGAAGAATCCTATCGTTAGAGCACCACTTGTGAAGCTGCATACCACCTGACTGCAACATTCCGATTAACTGAGTTTGAAGTTCAAGAGCAGAAGATATATCATCAGCTCCTGACAAAATATCATCAACGTAAAAGTCTGTTAGAGATGCTGATGCAGCCAAGGGAAAACGTTTTTCTTCATCTAAAATTAGTTGTTTCAATGTCCTAGTGGCAAGAAATGGTGCACTAACTGTTCCATAAGTAACCGTTTTTAATCTGTAGGTTTTAACTAGATCATCTGCCCCATTTTTCCAAAGGATTCTTTGCAGGTCCCTTTGGTCTGGATTAATTTCTATCATTCTATACATCTTTTTAATGTCAGATGTAAAGGCGATTTGATGTTTCCGAAATCGTATTAAAATCGAAACCAAGTCCTCTTGAATTATACCTCCGTTCATTTGCAAAGAATTTAATGATTTCCCAGTTGAAGACACAGATGAGGCGTTAAAGACCACTCTTAATTTTGTGGTACTTTTATCTGGGCGATAAACAGCATGATGCGGTATATAATAGGCGAGTTTGGGTTCAAGCTCTGCTTTAACTTCCTCCATATGGCCCAATTCTTCATATTCTTTCAAAAAGTCCTTATAAAGCGATGACAGATTAGTATCCCGGAGCTGAGGCTTCCAAAGGGTGTTCAATTGACTCAAGGCTGTATGTCTGGAGACACCTAAACATATAGGGTCTTCCTTAAACGGCATCTCAACCACATATCTGCCCGTTTTGTTTCTGAAATGAGTTTTTACAAAATGATCTTCGCACATCAACTCTTCTTCATTTTTTACAACTGGAGATTCTTTGATTGCCTCTATTTCCCAAAAACGGCGAATTGTGTTTTCTAAAACGTCATTATTTCTGGCGAAGAAACAATGCACGGATTGAATGCTAGGTAAAGTACCAGACACTATGTACCCAAACACAGATTCCTGAAGCGAAATTTCATCGCTAATCCTCTCTCTTCTAGCCCTTATGATTTCAAAAAAGAGTTCAACACCTATCAGCATGTTGATTTTGCTTGATTTATAAAATTCTGCATCTGCTAACTCCACAAATGGTAAATTTATTCCCGAAATATCTAAATTAGAAGAAGGGGTTAAATCTGTAATTTTCGGAACGATCAGAAATTCAAGGTTTTCCTTAAATGTCTCCTTGCTATTCGATATTGTCCCTTGAATTTTATGTTTAATTGTGTGGACTGACCCATTAATTCCTGACACGGGTACGTAAATTTTATCCTTCTTTAATCCCAAAGCATTTGCGTAATCAGCAGTTACTAAATTTACTTGGCTACCGTTGTCCAAAATTGCCCTGCATTTTCTGCGAATGCCTTGTGCATCCTTCACAAAAATAATTACAGTACTTAATAGCGTTTTACATTTTTTCTCTATAACATTAGTAAGACTCTGAACAGGTTGTGATTGAGAAGGCGCCGAATTCTCATTCTCAGCTGAGTCATCAACTTTGAACGAAATCGAATCTCGTAAACATTCGTTTCTCGTCTCGCCTATTTCCTTTTTTGGGGAAGGCATAGGGGAAGAAATCTGAAGCTCACGGTGGAGGAGCGAGTGGTGTTTCCTTTTACAGTCAGAACATGAATATTTTGATTTACATTGCTGCGCCAAGTGCGATTTATTCAAACAATTTAGACAAAGTTTATTAGTTCGCACAACCTCGTATCTTTTTTGTACATTTAACTCTCTGAATGCCAAACACCTGCCTAACATATGCTGACCTTTGCATAAAATACATTTTAAATTTTCATCTTTTATAATTAAGCTTTTAGCCTTGTTAGAAGAAAGCGGATTTCTGAAATTTGCTGGTTTTGAGAACATGTTTCTACTTATATTTTCAATCACGAGACTTCGTTTTTCTAGGAAGTTTAAAAGCGCGTCTAATTCTGGTACTTCTTTCGTTGTTAATGACAGTTCAAATTGTTTCCTAGTTTCACGATCTAATTTCTGACAAATGATATTTATCAGCAAAGTATCTGACAAACTACTTCGGTCGAAATCTAAAAGTTTCAGCGCTCGTAAATTCTTATTTACACAATCTATCAGATTACGCAAGTCTTTTGAGGACTCATGTTGCAGTTTTTCGCAATTGATTATGGCTTGTACATGAGTATCGACAATTGCCCTTTTATTTTGATATCTATCTTCCAGAGCTTTAAATAATGATCCAAAAGTGTCATCTGTCGTTTCGATGTTCTTACAATCGCCTTTTAACGAAGCTCGGAGGTAGAACAGTTTTTGATCGTCTGTTAATTGAACGTTATTAGAAATTACATTTTCAAATTGACTTTTGAAAATGCTCCAGTCCTCATATTTTCCCGAGAATATGGGAAGTGGGATTTCTGGCAGTTTCACACTCGACTTCCAGTCATTTCGACTCGAATCAACTGTCGAGGAATCAATATTTTGTTGCGTTTTCAACTTAGAAAGTAGATATGAAAGCCTTACCTCAATCTTTTCAAGGCGATCATCCATGAGTTGAATATCTTCTTCAACATCAGGGAAGTCCTCACTGGGTGGCAAATCAAAAGATCGCAGTTGCAGTTCTTCGATTTTCTTCTTAATATCCTTTGTAAGTTCTAATTTTATAGAAAGTTCCACCCTAGATTCTGGAGCTTCTTCAAAGGATTTAATATAGGTTTCCAATCGAGTTATTTTGCCTTTCAAGGCAGTTTTGATCTTGTTAAGCCTATCCATAGATGCTTAATTTCGTTCTCCGGCCTGGTCGGACCAAATGTCGAGGCCCACCAAAGAAGCAAGAAGTGGACTGTATTTTAACTTAACAATTTATTCAAACTTAACAAGATCGACAATATGGTTCCAAAAGGAACGCTTGCGATTTCCTAATCGCACCAAAAAAGGTGGTTCCCGAAAGGAACGCTTGCGATCTCCTAATCGCATCAAAAGCAGCAGTAGCCTATCTACCGCTTGAGAAGTTCTTACTGCCAACTTTGGCTACCTCTTTTTAACTGCTCAGTTCCGAGCCAATTGGCGCTCGCCAAACACAGGCGATGACGCCAAGAAACTTGAGTCGCCAAGGCGCGAACAATGGTTATGATACTAAAACTTCTCAATTGTCTTCAGAACTGTTTTTTAAAGATACCGCAGGTCGTATGAATGTTTTTGATACAGCAGATGCTCAACCTAACGATGGATTCAATAAACGGGCTGAAATGTTTAAGCTAGGTGCATCGGTGGATATGATTGGCCGTTTGCACTTGGATATGTTTCATCAAGAGAGACTCCTTTTAAATATGGTGGATGTGAAAATTAAGCTTATACGCAGTAAACCGGAATTTTGTTTGTTGGGAGACGGGAAATTTAAAGTTTCATTGGAATATGCTTCCTTGTTTGTTCGTAAAGTCAGAGTGAGCCCAGGTGTTGTTATAGGACATGCAAAAGGTTTGGAAAAAACAGCAGCTAAATACCCCATTAACAGAGTACTGTGTAAAGCTTATTCCATTCCGGCTAGTAATATGAGTTTTGTTCAAGATAACATTTTTACGGGACAGATGCCTAACCGCATTGTGATTGCCTGTGTCGATAACGACGCGTTCAACGGACACTATAAGAAGTCACCCTTTGAGTTCAAACATTACAATATTAATTTTATAGGAGTCTATGTGGATGGTCAGCCAGTGCCTCATAACCCACTCCAACCAAATTTTGAAAAAGATCAATTTGTAAGAGCATATCAGAACTTATTTACGAATGCTGAAAATAGAGGCTTGTACCTCTCGAGGTCAGAATTTTCGAAAGGTTATTCTTTATTTTGCTTTGATTTATCCCCAGATTTGTGTGATGGTTCACATTTAAATCTTGTTCGACACAGTAACTTAAGAATAGAAATAAAATTTGGAACTACGTTACAACAAACAGTTTCATTGTTGGTGTATGCTGAGTTTGAAAATTTAATCGAAATCAACAAAGCTCGAAATATACTTTATGATTTTGGGAACTAATGAATTCATCACAGATTCATAGAATCTTATCTCGTGATTCTATTTCGGCGAGATATTATGGTGGTGTTTATCCCTCAGATAAAATACCAACTATTGAAAAGTTTCCCTCTGCTATAGTGCTCAATACTGATAAACATGATGAGACGGGTTCTCATTGGCTTGCTGTGTACGTTCAAGATAACAAGACTTGAATTTTTTGATTCCTATGGATTGCCTCCAGACGCATTTGGAAAAGACATCGCAAAATTTGTCAAGAAATTTCAATACGTTCAATGGAACAAGGTTCCACTTCAAAGCTTAACGTCTAATGTATGTGGACACTATTGCATTTATTTTATTGTTAAACGATGTCAAGGATTTTGTATGAAATTTATTATCAATCAGTTAGCAGGAAAGAAGAATGATTTTAGAATATTTCAATTTGTCAAAAAAAGATACGGTGTAACCATGATTTTTAAAAAATAGTAATAAAATTGTTTTATTGCCATATATTGACTCATTTTTATTTACTTTTTCGATACTTTTTCGATGTGTTTTATTTTTTTCTGACAAATGTTTTTTTTGGGTAAAATCCAAGAGTTTAAAAGGGGTGACGTAGGAAAAAGAAAACACTTTGTTAAAAATATTCACCAGAGTAAGTCGTACAAAAATGGAAAGCACAAAAAGTCAAATAATATTAGTTACATTACTTATTTTTTCCTACGTTGTTTTTTCTGCTTTTATTACTTGGACTTGTCTCAATTGGCCCAAACATGAATCATGCAGTTTAGAACAAAATAAAACGACGCTTGAAATCTATAAAATTTACCAAAAAATTGATTTAGTAGGATTTATTAAATGCAATGAATTTTCTAATTTTAGTTTTAACAACTCAGTTTGTGGGAAAACAGCATGTGAATGTATGTGTTCATAATTCTTTAAATGTCTTTGAAAACCACTGTTTAGAATTTACTCAAAACATTGTTGATTCGTTCAGCGAGTGTCATCTCGTAGCAAACACAATTAAAGGATGCACAGACATGTTCTGCAAACTATAAAAGTGGAAACCTCGGAAATAAATTTATTATTTTAGAATATGGAACTCCCCCGGTTAGTTCATCCTTCGACATGCCTCCTCAGTGGGCCTACAGGATCAGGGAAATCTGTTTTCGTAAAGAAACTGATAGATCACAAAATGTTCCATGCCTACACATATTATCTACTGCTACGGAAGTTACCAATCTATTTTTAATTCTATGAAAAATGTTAATTTTGAAGAAGGTTTGCCCTCCAACCTCAGCTCCATTCGAGATGCTTTAATTATCATAGATGATTTGATGGTAGAGTTATCAAGTGATACTCGCTTAAGCAATCTTTTTACAAAAGGTAGTCATCACCGAAATCTTTCAATCATTTTTATTACGCAAAACTTTTTTCATCAAGGCAAAGAAATGAGAAATGTTCATTTGAATTCGCATTATGTAGTTCTATACAAAAATCCTAGAGATAAAAGTCAAATAACGCATCTAGCTAAACAAATGTTCCCCAGAAAAATCAAGGCTTTTCAAGAAATATTTGACGATGCTACCTCAACGCCCTTTAGTTATTTGCTCATTGACTTAAGACCGGAGACGACTGAACGGTTACGGTTACGTACAGGGATATTTCCTGGTGATAAGCATTTCGTGTATGAACCTCGATAGGGTCATTAAAACGGGTACCTTCGAAACCTATATAAAACAAAGTGAAAAAGCAGAAAAAATCATTTCTATTTAGAATGCCTTCTCAGAAGGATGTGGTATGTCTGAAACTCTTACAGAAAAGCAGGAGAAAAGCAACTGTATTGAAAAATTGTCCAAACAGTCTCATTAAATCAGTTTGTGAATGTGTTTTAAACCTTTTAAAAGGAAATCTCCCTATTGATAAACGTACCAAGAATCGACTCGTACCATTTAAAAGAACTTTAAGAAAACTCGCTGAGAAAAGAGTACCTCTCTATAGAAAAAGACGACTTTTAGTACAAAAAGGTGAAGGATTTTTATCCTTTCTTATTCCAGCTGCAATAACCGTCTTATCATCTCTTATACATGGAACACAGTAAAAAGTTTGCACTGGTACCGTTAGATCGTATGCAAGAATTGGAACAGGATCATCTGAGTGAAATAGATGCACAGATTCAATATATCTTGAAAAAGAAATTAAGTGACGATGAAAAAGTGAAGTTGTACAATCAAGTTTTACAAAAATATGTCACGTTCCCAAACGTTAATAGAACTAAACCACTCGACGAGAAGCCTCCCGATAAAGACCTTGAAAACAATTTTGATATAGAAAATGAAGTTCTTGGATCCGTTCCTGTGAAACATAAAGAAACTGCAGTGAAAATTATGGAGTTCTTAAAACACCATAAAATTTCCTGGAGTCAGAACAAAGAAGTCAAAGTGAACGATGAGATTATTCCAGGCTCAAATGTTATTCAATTCATCAATTTTCTTTTGAGAAACAGAATTCGAAGACCAGCGGCCTTTGAAAAATTTAAGGAAATATTAACATTCAACAATTTTCCTCGAGAATTTGTGAAAAATACTTATTTAACTGATGTGAAAACTAAGTATGCCAAACCTAAAAAATCCATAAAGAGACTGTCTTCAAGCAAATGGCTGCAGTTATGAAAAGCAACTTTGTAATTTTTTTCTTGAATAAAATACTTTTTCCATTACTTACTTGTGAATTTTATTTTAAAGTTAAATATTCATAAAATTTAATAGTTAGGCCAGTTTATTTTTTTACACAATAAATTAACTTTTTTACTTTAAAATTTTAACAAAAGAAAAAAATTTTAGAAAAGGTCATATAAAAGGTACTCGTTTTTGAAAAGTGAAAACAACATTTATTTGACACGATATATATAACATTTTTTTTTACACCATTTTACAAATAATTGCAACACATATTTACATTAATATCCGTATGGAAGTGTGGAAAAATTGTCTTGCCTTACTCTTTTTTGTATATGCAGTTTTGTATGTTTTATTTTTCTTCCTTATTAATAACTTTTCGTCGTAATTTTAACCTGCGTAGGAAATGTACTGTGAGTAGGTTTTTCAAGTTCAGACTTGGCTTTTTCAAGTTCAGACTTGATGGACATAATCGTGACGTCACATCGAAATCTCAGAAAGGAAAAAAAATCCAAGTCCCAAACGTAAAACACACTGACGTCACGCGTGCGCCAATTTAAAAAAAAAAAGGTCCCTAAACATTTAAATCTCTGTAGAATAGGTATTCGTGGCCGAACGGTTATAGTCATTCAACTAACCCTCGACCATGAGTACTTTTGTACTAAGTTCTAGCCCCCCAACAAAATATCAAATATTTTTTATTTTCTTAGGATTTTATTCTATTTACTCAAGCAAATGACAATAGATGACGGTACGAATAACGAAAAAAATCCAAGTCCCAAACGTAAACACACTGACGTCACTGGTGATGAATAAAGTAAAAACACTAAGAAATCAATTCGTTCCTTAGATTAATTACTTTTAAAATCACTAGATGGCGCCATAAGTCATTTTGTAAAAGCATTTATTAAAACCCCTATGCAATTATTCAAACCATTTTCTAAAAATAACCCATTCCTAATACTAAGAAAAAATACAAGTCCTAAACGTAAACAAACAACCGCCATTTTGAAAAGAATGGTGTTGCCATTCCTGAAAAAAGAAACTGAGAAAACAACTCAACTCCACTCAACATGACGTCAACAGGGGTTTAGTAGGTACGGATGCGACGTCACAAGGCCACGCCCACTTCCAGTCACGTGGTGCTCTGACGTCACAAGGCCACGCCCACTTCCGGTCACGTGGTGTGACGTCACTTCCGTATCTACTAGACCTCTGTATACTACTGACGAGAATTTTTAGGCAAGGTGGTAGTCGCCACTACACCAGGCCGTGCGCGTTTTTTTTTTTAAATTTGCATGGAGGAGTGCATTTTTGGGCGTTTTCGCCAAATTTGAAGTGATACCAACATGTATCGAAATTTCGGGATTGAGATTTGCTGCGACTTCTTCGCGCACTATTTCTCCTATTTTGGTGTCTTCTTGTGCCGCGAGAAAGTTCGTCAACTCTGAGATTTAGTTTTTTAATTTCCTCAAGTAAGCGATTTTCAATGGAGTCGACTGAGGTAACGGAAAAAGCACTTACTTACATTGGCGTCACTTCCATCACTCGATCGGCTACTTCAGCTGCTTTTTCTAGGGTCAGTGGGCTGATGGCTGCGAGAATCGACTGCACAGATGTCGGGAGTTGATGTAGGAAGAGTTCATCCGGCACCTTGTGCGATTCGGCGCTGCATTCCACGGAGCAGTTCGCTTGGCTTTCGGTCTCCGAGTTGTTCGCCAGTCAGGAGTTTGCGGATCTCACGTTGCGATGATTCACCGCTCTTCTTTATTAGTTCGTTTTTTATATGGTTCACATCTGGTCGGGTGATGATGTCACGGACTGTAAATGCGGCTTCCGGTGGAATATTCGCGACGATGTAATTATACTTTGTTCGTTATCGCTTTGGGTGTACCTAATTCGAATGTGCTCTCGCACATGTAGAACCACTGGGCAAGGGTCGCTGAAGTTGCATGCCGGGATCTTCACAGCGTTTACTTCGGCCATGTTCAAACCACCACGTGTGTCGGGAAAAACAAATTTTTTTTTAACTTCTCACGAAAATATACGCTGCATCTAAAAGAGAACGTCCTTTTCAATTAAGGTCACCATTTTGGGAGTGTGTACTCGTGTTGGATCCGAGGATTGAGTCAGATATAAGCAATCATCAAAAATAGAATTTATTGAGGAGCATCAAAGCGTGCAGCTGGTTACAGGAATATCAATGTGCTGTCGTTCTACTGAGAGAGACTACATTTTTGACGCATGCGCAGATATTCGCATACATGGGTTACTGAGGTGGTACCATCTAGTTCGGCGTACATGAAATACGAGATTCACCACAATACATTTCTTACGCGATGCTACTGCCATCTGTATATTTGCATTTTGCTATTCCTTGTCTTCAATGTATGGCACTTCAATGTATATTTTACACAACAGCCATATCGTCGGCACTTTTTGTTGATCAGATTATTTTAACTTTTTATTTGTTTTTACTGGTCTACATCACCTTGTGTTTGGCGCAGCTTGTCCGTTTTGCTCGGCATAAAACCCAAACCAACCAACCGTTCAGAATGTAATTTCTAGTTTTTCTTATTTTGATTCCACTTTTTGTTTCTTATTCTTTATTTAATTTAATTTTTATTTATTTTATTTCCCTGGAGCGGGGAGCACAGGTTGGGAAAGTTCTGGCTCGGCACTTAGCTGTACTCGCATGGAAAATTCCATGGGGAATTTTCCCGGATGATTGTCAGCCGTCACGTGATCGTAACTCCTGTAATTTTTGCTGATTCCAAGTCTACCCTACTTTTATCTCCCCCATTCTTGCCCGCAGCAAGGGATTGCTGAGCCCTGATCATCAAAGGAGTCCCCATGACAGTGATAAATAGCAAAACCACCTGCTACCTGGATGCGTCTTTTCCCCTACGGGATATACAATGGATCGGTTACGCCCATTTGAATGGGGATGCTCTCTGTCCTTTATATACCGGACTGGGTGAACAGGTGTGATAGGTCCGTCCATTTGTGTCTTTCCTCCCTTTGTATGAAATGGTCATCAATCAGGTTTCCCAGGAGGGGAAGAGAGAAGTGTTCCACCGAGTGAAAAGGTATGAAAGGTCCGTTCTCCATCCTCCCTTTGTGTGAAATGTCATTACTTTTTTTATTTTAGTTAAAGCATGACATTTTGCTTAATACCGGGCTTTGGTAGCCCGGTTGGAGGAGTAACGGATTAGCAACCAGAGGGTTGCCAGTTTGAAACACGGTCCGGCCAAAGACCGTCGTGTATATGGGGGGGGGGCCTCATGCACTTTAAATAGGTACCGCTGAGAGATTTTATCAATTGAATGAGACTACTTCAGGGTGATCAGATGATTATTTGGATTCCCTTGTGGGATTCCAAGTAGAACAAGAATATCACTGTACGCTGATTTTTTTTGCATTGAAAAATTCTTTTACTCAGTAAGACTTCAGTTTTGCCTACATTTCAATTTCCTCTTGCGTAGGTATTTTCGCTCCAAGCATTGGCTGGATTCTCATTGGTTGCTCTCATCCAATAGTTGGCCTGCTGACAGGAAATGCGTTCTTGCTAGGGTCTCGAGAAGTGGCTGACGCAACAGTCGCTCTGGTTGCATATTCCGTATTTCACATAGCTAGTCTTCCTGATTGCGTATCTCGCATTTTACATATATGGTGACAATACTTCATTTAAGAGATCTTTAATAAAGAATTGACTCTCTATTTCCACACAAAACATTTTATTTTAGTAAGATACGAAATGTATAAAAGTGTGCAAAAAAGCTAATAGGGGTTCAGACAAAGGGATCCCTATTAGCTAACACTCTCTGAATGAGTCGCTGAGTTTGACTTTTATTTCTTGGATATGTAATGTTTACTGCGCATTTCTTTATTACTTTACGAGTTTCTCCATACTCTAAAGTCTTAAAAAGAAGCAATTTTAGGGGGAAGATCCAACACAATTATGTAAATAATGTTAACTAATGTTTGGGTAATAACTAATGAACAAATATAAAGCGGACTGTATATTTATTATTTCACACTTAATAATGCTCTTGGGAAGACCGCCATTGGAAAACGGTGTTTCCCCTCCAAGCTCATTACACACACTGAGAAAAGTGGGTTGCGCAACTCACACTGCGCATGCGCGAACATGCCTCCCTTCGCGTTGCAATGTTATTAAACATTCAAATAATTGTAAATTATAAGAAATACAGCATCAAATATAGAAATTCAAAAAATTCACAACATACACAATAAATATTTAAAGTTATAAAATATGAAAATATAAATATATCTAATAATTAATAATTTAAGATTTTACAGTACTACGGTTTCCATAGGCAGAATACATAATTTTGAAATAGACCTTTTATAAATGCCATAGGAAGTTTTTACATCAATAACTCTAGTTTTATTATCCTTACCAGGATACACATGAGTAATCCTTCCAAGTGACCATTTACGTGGTGGCATGTTAATCGGTGGAGGAGGCATATGTCCGAGATCCTAGGATCCAATCTTCCTGTGGAATGCTGTAGACTCAGTTTAATAAATACTCACCATTTGGATTAACGTGTCCATCCTCACTAGATTTCTAGATTTGATAATAATAATAAAAGCCGATAAACCGAAATTTCAAGCAAAGTTAATGCAACTCACCACTTGATTCAGTTTTTTGCAGAGATAAAGTCGTTCTACGTCATATGATTCTAGAGTTGATAACAATAAAAACCGATAAACTGAAATTTCAAGCAACGTTAATGAACTCGCCTTTATCTCTTGGTTAAGTTGAAGCTTTATTGAAAACGTGTACCTCAAAGTTCTGAAAATGATGCGTTTTACAAATCGACCCAAAGTGTGTGAAAGAATGTATTTTCAACGATCAGGTGTTTCCAAGGGAAAGCTTAAGTTTGAAGATGCAATCACTTCCTGACAATGTGTTTCACCTTGGTGACTATTTATTCGTGCTAATCAATAACTTCAACGGTTCCACACGTGTCTACATACGTAAATTTGCTTTGCATGAAAACAATGTCTTGAAACCAACGAAATACTGTGTTTCCCTGCATCCAAAAACATGGTACATTCTAATGCAAAAGTTGAGCACATTTTTCGCTTTTGCAACTGCCTCCAACGTTAAAGTTATAGAAAAAGAAGTCTGCCTTTCTAAAGTGTTTGATGTGGGGGAAATGCACTTAGTTTTACAACGTGTATTTCAGAAAAGAAATTATACTTTTCAGTTCTCGCCCAACTGTGTGTTTATGAATTCTGATCAGTATTTTAAACTGTGTGAAATCTACGGCAATGTGTTAGATGTATTGAAGATATCGCTTTTGACGTATTTGTTGCCATATTATGTGAAACTGGAAATAAAAAAATGTTTTCCTGGTGAAAGTTACAAACCTTACTGCAGTGATACCATTAAATCTGATTGTTGGAGAGAAGTCATAGCTTCTCTCTGCAAGTGCCTAAAGGATATTGTGTCAAAAAATATAAATATTCTTTTTGACTGCTTAGGTTGTAAGAATGAAATTGTCAATCAATCTGTACATAAATGTATGACGATGAGCGTTGACGAACGCTTTTGCGAATTTTTCGCCCTTGCTTTATGTGTTGTTAACTGGAAAGAGTTTGCTATTAATTTTGTAAGACAGAGCAATAAACTGTTAAACTTTTATTACATAATAATGGAGGAAAATGTTTTTGAGAATTTGAATACCACAGATATTTTCAATACTGTTAGAGAGATGTATGTAAAAAGACCTGTAAGATATGTTGTTACAAATATATATAAACTGTTGATTCTTTTTTCAATAAATGATTTTTTTTTCTTCAATTCAGTGTTTTCAAAAAATATTCTACACAACAAATATACTAATTTTGTATGACAATGTTTATTCAACAACAAAAAAAGGCAAAGGTAAAAAATTATAAGAAAATATTTTTAAAAATGTTTTTTTTTTAATTTGGTGTTTACTATTCTAGATGGTTACTTTTCCTTTCTTTTTGATTTAAGATTTAAAAGTACGAAAGGTTTAATTTAGAAAATAAACAATACACCAAGATGATTGATAAGTACTAAAAATAATAGCTAGATGAATATTTATTTCAAGCGTTCTTTTTCTTGCATTAAAGTACATTTACACATTTTTCCTAAAGCATTTAGTAACTCCTTTTTTAAGGCATTTTAAAATTCCTCTTTAGTAAATAGGTTTAACATGTAATGAACAAACAAGAAATAATAAGAAAAAATAGTCAATATATTTATAAGGGGTAAAAAGGTCTTTCCTACAAGATTTTTTCCACAAGTCCTTGATAAAAGTCTTATGCTTTTTAGAAAAGTCTTAAACTTCCTTATTAGTCTTTTTTTGCTGTAGTACGAGTGTTAATTTCATGACATTCAACTCAAAACCACCCTTTTACAATTCTTCCACACTGTGTTCAATAAATCACTTGAAATTGCATCTACTACATGTACTAATAAATAGACTGTTTAGTAACAAATGTACGTTTTAATTTTACGTAAAATATTGGTTCGGCACATAGGACACGTTGAGAGACTCTTCGTACATCTCATGCATGTAACCAAATGACCGCAAGACTGTAAAGTAGCATCCATTTCCGATTCCATGCAAATTTTACAAAGTCGTTCGTCCTTGTCATTGTATGAGCAGTAAAGTTTTACATCAGGTTTTATAAAAACATTGGCATTATTGTTTGTTTCATCCAACACCTGTACAATTTCATCTATGGGTGTTCCTTTTAATCTAGGGTCAACAATCGGTCCTTGTTGGGCTACCAAACATTTTGGATAAAACTTTATGTGTTCGTGTCTGACTATATCCTCCTTTTGCCAATTTTCAAGCCCTCCTCCACACCAATAACACCTAACCCCGTCCGAGACACCCGTATAATACAATCCATTTTCGGCTAAGTCCCTAATGTCAACATCTGTGCGTGGCCAATCTCTAAACGTAGATAGGCGTTTATTGAGCATAGACATGCTTGGAACTTTAGGCTTCAAATTTGCATACTGATTACTCATTTTCCTTAAAATTATATTATGCTCTGTTACTCTTAAGTGTAAAATTATAGTACAGATTGTGTTGAAAAGTTTCTCTTCGTCATTTTTTTTTAAATCTGATACTTGTCTAAGATACTAGTGGTAGAGTAAAAAGAAAAATCACATGCACATTTAAGTATATCCTTTCGTTAAAATCTTCTTGCATTACAACACACAATTTTACTTGGCGCATTATCACAAGCACATGTTTTCTGAGTACATTCTTCACTTATGCGCTCATAGTTACTCACAAAAGAGAAGACTAAGATAAATTTTAACTTTAATGATTAGTAAGTGTATATAGTCCAGTTCTTCGTGCCTCTAGTATACAATTCTTTTTCCAAGAACAGCTAGCACATTTCAATAGCAATGTTTAATATTTGTGCAATTGTGGATTTTGACGGATTTCAGACTCAAGAGGGTTTCTTAGTACGTGAATACGGATACATCGCCATAAAATCGCAAGTAGCTTCAAGTATTCGTTTTAACTTATCGCCTTATAAGCATAAACTGAGTGCAAAAGATAAAAAAACGGTTCGATATGTTGAAAATTACATATGTGGTCTCCCTTTCTGTCCCGTGGCATGGGAAAGTGTGTCTCCTTTAGAAAGTTTAGACTCTAAGCTTTTAGAATTGTACGAACAGACCAAGAGTGCCACTCAGTACCTAGTTGCTTACAAAGGTGGTTGTGTGGAAAAGAAACGCCTAGATGCATTGAATATTCCGAATATCAACTTGGAACAATACGGGTGTCCCAAATTCGATGTACTATGTGCACTAAGTAGCAACAAAAAGATCCAAAAACTATCATGTGGTCATCACAAAAATAATTTGCATTGCCCCAAAGCTGAGGTGATGGCATTTAATAATTGGCTCGTCGTAAACATGTGTCTCTTAAAAAATGCAAGTATGTAAAAATAAGTTCTTTTTTACTACAATGTATTAGTTTTGTAAAATATATGAATCAATGTTTTTTTTCTATTAAAAAGTGTTCTAATTTACTTTGTTTCCATGTGACTTCCTTCAATCTGTTTAAGAAGTGTCTCTGTTTTTTCTTGCATTGTTGTTTTGAGAATACATAGAATTCAGATTTAATCCAATATGTCAGCAATGTTTGTTCATTTTAAAATTCACACTAATATTTAAAATTTCAGTTATTATTTAATTTTACTCATGTGTAAAACTATCAGCGGTGTGCGTAAATATTTAGATTATGCATTAAATATCAAGAAAAGGCAGAAGTTAATTTGCTTAGCAGTACAGATGTGCACACATTATTTTTAAAAACAGAAAACTCACATGCTATCCACTTTAACGTAGTAATGAATTAGATGTAAATTAAGAGAACAATATGAAATATCTTGTAAAATACTTTATAGCTTCGTACAGTATTGGAATTTTGCTCTGCAATTTAAACTGCAGAATATGCATAAGGTTTTCAAATAAAAGGAAGTTCATATTTAGTAAAATGTGTGGTTTGCAAAAGCATAAAAGAAAAAGGACATTTAATTTAGAACTTCAAGGACAAATGGTTTTAATAAACTATTTTTCACGACTTCAAATGTGCAAGGAAACATGGTATGGGTCTTGCAAAGTTTCAAATTAATGTATAAAATATTTTTACTCTTACATGTTTTTTTAGTATTGTTTTTTTTTACTATGCATAAAACACACTTTAAGAATCGAACTTTTAAAAAATGTCTTAATTGTAAAATTAAAAATAAAAAGCAAATTGCATTTAAATGTTTGTAATAATATTTAAAGTATATATATTTTTTCAATTGTTAAACGTTTTTTAAAAATCTTCAATGTAATAATAATATGTGTAATAGTATCTAATATATAATTAAGAGTAAAAGCATCTAATTTTTAAAAATATAAATCCTTATATTTCAACCAAAAACAGTTTGTAAATCTGTATAATAAAAATTAAATCACTAAAATTTAGGAAGATTTATTTAAAAAAAATATGCAAGGAAAGATTAATTAAAAAATAACAGTTGGTTTGGATTTTATAGCATAAATGATTTCAATACAATTACAACTTATTCAAAATGTGTACGTTCATAGTACGGGTCTTGTAAAGTTTTCAAAAGTTTACTCTTACTTAAGTGTGTACAATACTTAAAACAAAATTTCTGCATTGAAACTATGTGCTATAACATCTAATGTATAATTAATTTTTGAGTAAAAACATCTAACTTAAAAACATAAATCTTTATAGCAAACAAAAATTTCATTTCAGATCTTGCATTTTAAAAACAATTTATAAAATTATGTAATAAAAAAGTCCTAAATACAGAATATGTGGTAAGACACGCTAAAAAAAATTTATTTAAAAACAACAAGATATAAGCATTTATAAAAATACTATTCAGAAAGACAAAGATAAATTGCAACGTTGTCCAAATATCGTCTAGTGTACGACACTGAGTTCTAGTTCGGGGGCACATAAGTGGTTTATCGCTGCTTTATACAAGAATTTTACGAAACGTTAAGTTTATTCTAGGCCATAATGCATCCCCACGGGGCAAGCTGTGAAACCAAAATTGGTTTGTTGGATACTTCATCACAAGCAAGCTTCCATTTTCCAGAACAATTTTTAGAGAATTGTAGTTCTTTCTAGAAAACACAAATTGCCTTTTCTGTCCAAATGAAACAGACGCTATGGGTGCATTAAGATCCAAGTCCTTCTCATTGTCTTTATGGGCACCTATACAGTTATTATAGCGGTCTTTATAGCGGTTCACCAACACAAAATTAAATCTTGTGCCAATTATTCGTTCCACTTCTGCCTTTATTTCCAATAGTAAAGGAGACCAAGGCTTGGCTGCAATACAAGATCCGCTAAAGGCATAGCTTATTCCTACGTCTCCGTATGCTACAAGTTGCCGAGGCACAGTACATTTTTTACCATAAATTTCAATAGTAGTTTCCTCTTTCTTTAAGTACGTTAATTCGTTTTCCAATCGACAAAAAATATGCCCATTCTTCATGATCTGTAAACAGTTTACCATACTCATAACATAAAGAATCTTTACAATATTTCTGCAAACACAGTTCTTTGTCTGCACGCATTTTCTTTGCAGGTCTAATGTCCTTAGAATCCATGATTTATTTAAAAACAGTAAAAAAGGGCAGAAAAACCCCAAAACAAGATGCAAAGTAATTCAAAGACCCAAGATGCTCCAACTATGCTTTAAAAAGCCTCTTATCATCAAATAGTTTCTATCGTTATCTGTGACTCGGTGTTTAACTCCGTTCCTTCTGTTATCTTAATTAACTTACACGTGCAAAAACAATCCTTAGTCATATTCTCACAAGTTCCAGAGGCTTCTAATAATATCAATCTTATACGGTTCCTTGCCATCGCTTATAATATGTATACTATAAATCTTTGGTTAGTTACTTCTTATTTACCTAAAAATGTAATGTTTCATACACCGTTATGCCTGTGTGTCCTATTCATATCTCAAAGTCCTCCCCTCAAATTGTAATAATAATAATTTTCCCTACAAAACATTCACATTTTCTTCAAGCTCATGTTGTATATAAATTCATTAAAATATAAAAAAGGTTTCCGTATTATAAATTCTATCTTACATGTAGTGTTCATATGCTTAAAATCTTCGCATATATTGGTTGGCATCAATTACTTATGTTCCGAGTTCCAACGTTAGAGTATTAAGATAATCCCTTCGTCACTATTTCATAGCTAAAACCCCTATAGAAAGTTCCAGTTCGGGCATGTCATATGTGATTCATTGGCATGATGTAGTTTCATTTGCTTTTCTCACAATCAGAAAAACAACACCATTCTCCTAAATAGCAATGCGTTTAAAAGCTTTCTCATTTACTTAAGCTTGTATCCTATCGGTGACTACGTGTTTAACTCCTTCTGTTATCTTAATTAACCTACACATAAATCCTTAGTCATATTGTCACAAGTTCCAGAGTCTTCTATATTCTGATACTTTTCCTGTCATTACATACAATTCGCATACTTTAAAATCTTGGTAATAAACTTGTTATATAGCTAAGGTTTATAAATTCAACTTTATTTGTTTTTATATTCATATTCATTCTTCATAAGGGCACTATTCTCAAGGAAAAAAACACATACTTTCACTCCCTTAAGCTGTAAATTCACGAGTTAGTATTCTATATGTATTATACAAAGTAGGTGATCGAACGGTTAAAGTGCTTGTGTAAAACGGGCGGCCGCGATTACCTTTTGCCGTGTTCAAATCTGTCTTTATAAAATTTTCTTAAAAAAATTCTCCTGTCTAAAGTATCACGCTACAGCTAGAAAATAAATCTTTTTTGTTACTTCTTCCACCTGGCTGACATGTCTTTTAAAAGAATTATTAAAC
The DNA here is from genome assembly GCA_933210815.1 of Meta bourneti. Lineage (NCBI taxonomy): Eukaryota > Metazoa > Arthropoda > Arachnida > Araneae > Tetragnathidae > Meta > Meta bourneti. The sequence continues at coordinate 92,988,654 of OW119930.1, read as the reverse complement.
CCCACCACAATTGTTCAAACCATTTTCTAAACATAGCACCTTCCCAGAATGAATGACAAAAATAAATTCGTTAACCTTTTAAAATCACTAGATGGTTCTACGAGTCCAACACACTTACAACTAATTGGAAAATAAAAAAAAATCATCAAATAAAACCAAGTCCCATAACGTATTCCTAGTATTAAGAAAAAAAGCAAACACTACATTAATTCACCACCCATAGCAGCTCTTACAACCTAACGTATAACACACTGCACTACAGATCCCAGTTCGAATCCACGAAATTCCTTTTTAATTCCAAAATATGTGGTTTCTCATTCCCCCCACCAAATTACAACGACGTCACCACCTCAAAGCCCCTTATCAGCAATCCTCCCCAACACCTTATCAAACGGCGGCCATCTTGGAAAAGGCGGTAGAGTGACCCCCATACTACTTACAGCATTTGATTTCAGTGAGTAAGGACTCAAAACGGTTTGTTATGGCTCCGAAGTATCATTTGGAAGAATCTGTGAAGTGGAGAATTATCGGCCGTTTAGAAGCAATCATGGAAGCAGCGAGATGTGTGAGTATTGAAGCGTAGAGAGCGTTGTTCCATAGCGTAGGAGGAATTGTTTCCATAGCGTAGAGACTGTCTTGAAGTATTTCAAGACAGTCTCTACGTTATGGAAACAATTTCAGAACTCTGGAACTGTTCCGCGGAGCACAGGTTGGGAACCACTGGTCTACACCATTGGAAATTTTCTATTTCGTTGCACCTGACAAATATTGTAAAATGTAAGATTCACCTATACGAGGAGGTATTTTAATTACCATTTAAACTACTGTCACAAGATATCCCAATATCCACTATTTAGCGGACAATGGAAGATCATATTTTTCCAAATTAAATGCAAAGCTATCTCGAATTCATTCTTGCTTTTCACTGGGCAGTGGAAAATATTGTCTTTTAAAACTTTTAAGAGTGCTTAATCCGTTGAAGTGCTCATGCGCATATATACGTTCGGTAAAATGCAGTATTTCTCCCTGCAAGACTTCTAATAGGATCTTCCCTAGGATTCTTCCAACCAATAGATGTGGTTAGTTAGTCATTAACCCTCCTGGTGGTTATCTCGACGGGGTAGAGTTAACCGTCTTGGTGGTTGTCCCGACGAAGTACTCGGCGAGGATCTATTTTGGAGGAACCTCCGAGGAGAACGGACGTGTTCTGTAGTTCTTCCTGACCCCTCGAGTGACAACGATAGGCCTAGTTACGAGACCTTATTAGGACTGGCTAGTCTTCGAAATGAGTGCATCAGCTACTATTTGCGGAAACAGTGCCCGTGCTATGGACCGAAGCCGACAAGTCATTCATGGATAGAGAGCCTTCGTACGAGAAGCTCTCAATTGAAAAGGATGATCTACTAGCCAAAATTGGCTATCAGTGGAAAACTCATTGAATCATTAAACACCTGCAATCCGGCATCAATTAAAGAATCCTCCAGGCGTGCGCTTATGAAGGAAGTTGAGGAGGAATTGGAGCTTTATTAACCCTTCAGGCGGCCACCCCGAGATATTTCGTAAACCAAAATGCCAGTTTAAGTGTCAACCCCGAGATATCTCGTAAACCAAAATGTAAGCTTAAGTGTCAACCCCGAGAATCTTTGAACGGTCACTTTTCCTTCCCCTCTACCACCCGTGTTCTCTAACGAGAGGGCGTGACTGGACACCTTTTGTGCGAGGGGTCCTGATGGGAACGGACAATCCCTAAAATGCTTCCCTCAAGTCATTGCCTTTGGCGTGTTCGTTGAGTATCACAACGGCATTCCTGTCTTTGTTAAGCTACACTTTGAAAGCGTCTATTTTTGGGTTCTTCGGGAAAAAGAAGTTGAATTGGAAATTTGGAACCGACACGCACTTTTCGAAAATGTATTCTCACTGCTATTTTACTTTTACTTTTTGAGATGAAAACATTTTTAAATGCTTCATTTGAAGTACGATTAAAATTTACCAAACAAAAGCAAATAACAACACGAAAGGACATGAATTCAGGGAAAAAGATTGAAAATTAAAAAATTAAAGGTATGATTTTTGCTGCAGCCAAAATCACAAGACATACATCTTAAATTACGCACAATTGTTTATTTTAATATTTCTCTACGTATTGGAAACTTGATGAAGTGCGATAATTGACGGAGTTCTAATAGGTTTGGTGAAGCCGGCTACCTGCGGGCCATCGATGCGATAAAGAATTAAAAAATTCCAAAACCTCTAGTTTGGTTCTTTCTCACAAACCTTAATTAACAATGGATAATTAACCCTTTGAAAATCATGTTAAATAAAATATGTTTTGCAAAAAAAAAAGAAACTATGGGTAAAGACCTTTCGCCTCGTATGAATGTAATTTGCACAAAACATAATTTAGTTTTTTAAGGGGTGGTGCGCTCTTGTATGTCACTTCTAGAACACCTCCTAGATATCACTCTATCAAACGAGAGAATATAGTCTTAATATGCCTAGAACATACCTATATCGAACTTTTACCACTTGAAGGTAATGAGACGTCCTACCGCCTTAAAATTGTTAACATTTGCCAGTCTTGACAAATGTACTTCGTACTTATTCGTACTTCCTTTCGTACTTGTCTTTAAAATTCTTTAACACCGCCATGCTACTAGCAGGTGCGACTAAATTTTTTTTTAATCTGAATTTCCCAAATCATCGTATTTGTATAGCTTTTCTTATTTTACCTGCAGTATTCTATTTAATTATAAACATTTCAGATCAGAAATAAAATATATTTAACGCACATAATGCAACAAGGGGATAGACATCTGTATACAAAGCTGAGTTGGCGTCTTTCTGTCCTCTATACAAATCTACACCGTTTGACCCATCCACACCAAATTTGGTACACTTATTCTTCAGAACCCTACGGGTAAAGTATGCTACATATTAACCCCCGTTCTATTTTTCTTGGGTGTGCAGAAGAGGCAAAACAATTCGAAATCACCATAGGAATAGCGTTAAGTATTTTTACGATCACTGAGCATTTCACACCAAATATATGGTACATTCATTCTATAGAATCCTGCTGGCAACGTAGGCTATATATTAACCCCGTTCAATTGGTCCTAGATCTGCAGAGGGGCCAAAACAAATTTGAAATCCCCTTAGGAATAACATTGAATATTTTACGATCACTGTCATACCAATTCACACCAAATTTGGTACATTCATTCCTTAGAATCCTGTGGAAAATATAGACTACATATTTAACCCGTTCTTTTGTCTTAGGTCTGGAGAAAGGCTAAAAACAATTCAAAATCCCCATAGGAATAACATTGAATATTTTGAAGATGAATTCACACCAGATTTAGTACATTCAATTTTTGGAAATCTGCGGGAAACATAGGTTATACAGGATATTAATCCCGTTCTATTTGTCCTGGGTCGGGAGAAGGGGCTAAAAACAATTCGAAATCCAAATAGGTAGGTAGTTATTTAATGTCCCCCTGGAGCCAACACAACGGGCTATTGGGGGATGTTCCGGGATCAATCCTGAAGTGAAAGATCCCAGAACAACGCCTCATAATTTTGAACCACGGTCAAGAACAACACCTGAGCCGGCACCCCACCCCAAACTTCCACACTTCGCCAACGTGAGGACACTTGAGGCCACGACAGATTTAACGTGCACCAGCCTCCGTGTATCCGACGGTCTTTGGCTGGACCTAGTTTCGAACTCGCAACCCTCTGTTTTCTAATCCGTTGCTCTTCGAACTGGGCTACCGCTGCCCTCGAAATCCCCATAGAAATTACATTGATTATCCTTACTATAACAGTTTGATCAACTCATATCGAATTTGCTACACTAATTCTTTAAAACCCTGCGAGAAACATAGTCTAGATATTAACTCCATTTGATTTGTCCTGGGTCTGTAGAGAGATCTTAAAACAATTCGAAATCCCCATAGGACTACTATTGAATATTACGATGAGTTACAAACAATTCGATCGACGCCGGGTAATTCAGATAGTGTTTTATAAGAGGGTCCGGTTTCAACAAATTTACTCGTAAATACCTTTAAAATTCTTTTAAAGTGCATGCATTAAAAAACAATTATTAATTATGTCATGGTTATAAGGAAATGGAGGAGGAAATTAGCCATCAATCACTGGACTAATGAAATCTTGTAACGCGTTGTAAATTTTTCCGGCCAAAATTAAAATAATTTGTGCTGATTTTCATCTCATTCTGTTCACCAAATATTTATATTTGTTGGGCTATAAACACCTTCCATACGAGACTTCTGTACACCAAAGTTAAATGAAATCCCTTGTCTCTTATTCATATTAAAATTTTAATCTTTAGGGCTTATTACTTTAAAAAAAATCACGTCACTCGATTTTCGAAACGAAAACTTACACTGCTAGGAGAACTTGCGAAGAAACAGTATTTAGTATTATCAGATTTGAGACCCCGATAGATGATTCATTTCCCCTTTGATCTTCATTTTCAGTGGAGAAATTTTCTTTACAGTTACTTGGTCAGTGATGTTATCTATACAGATGTTATTAAGGCTTTCTGAGTCTGAACATTTTGGCACCATTCACGAATATTCTCAGAATATTATCACTATAAAATATTTCATCGCAAAAAATCCTTAGATATCAAACAAATCCCAGGATAACCTCTTACGACCCGATATAACTAATGCTAGGGCAAGGTAATTGGCTGAGACCGGCGGTTGAGAAACACTTCATTTTCAGTGGATAGGTATTTAATTAACGTCGCACTGGAGCAAGACAACGGCTATTAACGACGGTCCAAGATCAAACCCGAAGGGAAAGATCCAAGGACAACACCACGTAATTTTGAAACACGGACAGATGACGAGACATAGATCCTCGAAAAAGCTGGTTGAAATTTAGGTTTTTTTATGTAAAACTGTTTGAGGCTACGTCAAACCATTATCACTCAAATAATTTGTATGGATTTATAAAATTATTTTCAACCATTTATATGAAACAAATCGCAAATGTTTCGGGATTTACTTAATTCCTCCATTTTTGTATTCTGTATTTTGCGCCTATGAATCGTTAATTATCCGGATGCTATTTTAGTCTATTGGGGTTCTCAGGGATTGTCTGAAATAACTAGACCATTAAAATTTAATAAAAATAATCGTTCAAAATTGTGATCAAGAAGATTCCAAACGTCCAATACTTCATTTCTTTAAAAAGTTATTGGTGCAAAATAACTCAGTTTATCATATGTGTACGGTTTTGATTCTACTCATTTCTTCACGGATATGTGAACACCCAAAATCTGAAAACCTTTGGGGAAATATCCGTTGTGGTTACTCTTTAGGATATTTTACATTAACAAAGCAAGTATTGAATATTTTTTGTTTAGCTTTGCTTTAAGTCTCTCATGTCTAACTCAACTGCGATAAATAATTTCATCGCTTCATTTATACAAAAATTATTCTGTAAATCTGTGTAATGGAGGTAAACTTTTGTGGGGAAGAAAATCAATGCCAGAATTTAACTTATTTACAATTAGTAGAAAATTGCTCATTAAAAGAAAAATATATAAATTTATAATTTCAAAGTTTCCCATTGTTATAGTAAATATTTGTTTTTTCAAACACGTATAAGAATATTTGTATGGATCAGTCGAATGTATTTTGGGCCCCTGAATTATTTCACTATTTGAAAATCATTCTACAAGCATTTGAGAAGCACACTTGAGACGATTCTATGTATACTTAGGGTATTCTGGAACCTGGGAAGTAGCCCGTGGCTTTGCTATCTATCACTGTCATCGCTCTCCTTTGATGATCCGGTCTAAATAGACTACTGCTGAGACCAATCGACTGAAGGGGAAAGCACTCCCTTTGTCCAAACCCTGACACTTTAAAGGGGAACTCGTTTTTTCGGGGTGCCGTTTTCGGCAACACAACTGTGAGATACCACGCCGCCAGGAGGGTTAAGGTAGGGCTCTCTGAACTTACTCATTCTGTTTCGGAAGTGGAAAATGGTTAAACGTAAACTTGACGCTCAGTCTTCCAAATCCAGGAAGAAGTTGAGCAAAACAGCTAATCTTTCGCCAGTAAATCTTAATTCAAATGCCCTAATTTCAATCAATGCCGGTCCAAGTGACCAAACTAATTCGGACTTTGCATCCAAAAACCCTTTGAGGTTTTAAATACCTTGCCAACTAACTATGATTCTGGCGCTGTTGCTAGTCCTAAATCCCCCTATCATGGTCAACCTGACTGAAGATTACCAAACGGTAATTAAACGCTTAAACCAAACGCTAGGCTTCCTAGTCGTTGGAAGCTTATCAGAACTCCTGAAGCTGCTCCTGATCCTCGGAGTGCAAAAATAAAAACTTAAAACCGAAATGCGCTAATTGCGGTGAGCAGCATACTTCAAATTTTAAAGGGTGCAATAAGTATCCCAAACCCAAAACCTTTAACCGGAATTATATCCAACCTGAATAACTTATGCAAACATGCTTAAAACTCAAACTCCATCCACCACCCAACCTCTCAACACTGAGGTATCCCTCACGAGACAGGACTCAGAGCAACGCCCTGAACTAAATAATTCCACCTGCCCTCCTTTAGGAGATATCAGTAATTTGCGAGACCTAATGGATCTTTTTAATGATATCCAGAGTATCTTTGCAAATACAGTAGAACTCCAATTATCCGGATGGCTTTGGGAAAAAAGAAATCAGAAAAATCCGCATTTTAAAAGTTTCTTATGGGTGAATGACAAAAAAGTGCGCTAGTGTAGCAATAGCGGATACACAGACGATGAGTCACCAGTCTTGTGACTCAGTGTGGCTTTGGCCTTCAATTGTGTCGTTTGTTGCTGCGTTCCGTCTTTCGTGTTCTGTTTTACTGTGCAGTATAGCTTATCGTTGGCAGACAAAATAAAAATCATTGAAAAATTAGACAAAGGAATGTCTGGCAAGCAGTTAGCTGAGATGTATAGCGTGGGAACATCGACAATTTCGGACATTAAAAAAACATGTCTTTAATTTTAAACTTTGTCCTCGAGAGTGAAGATGGGAGTTCGTCGAGAAGAGCTATGAAAACAAAGAACTGGAAGAGGCTGTAGTCAAGTGGTTTCAGAAGCAGCGAGCAGTAGGAAATCCTCTTTCTGGGCCGATCGTTTGCGAAAGGCAAAGCTTTTTGCGAAGAAAATAGAAGCTTTGTCTTTTAAGGGGAGTAATATTTAACTATGGAATTTTTTAAGTCAAGGCACGGTATCCGTGAGTTAGATGTAAGCGGCGAGAAGCTATCAACAGACCCTAAAGCAGCAGAAAACTTTATTGAAAAATTCAAAATGGAAACAAAATCTTATGATGCCGAATTTTTATACAACGCAGATAAGACGGGTCTTATTTGGAAGGCTATGCCTAGAACAACTTTAACTTCTAAAAGGGAATCTAGTGCTCCTGGTCATAAGTTAGTAAAGACCGTTTAACCCTGCTAAATTGTGCTAACTCTACGGGAAACCACAAAATACCCCTTCTGTTGATAGATTCCCAAAATCGAAAAATCCCCGGGATTTCAAAAATGTGAAAAAACTTCCCCTCTTTTACAAGAATCAATCAAAGGCCTGGATGACTGCTTCTCTGTTTATCGAATGGTACGATGAAGTTTTCATACCAGAAGTAAAAAAACATCAAAAGGCCTTAGGAAAGGAAGGCAGTAAGGTGCTGTTAATCATTGACAATGCACCCACTCCACAGAACACCTTGAAAGAGAAAATGGACGTTTCAAAACACTCTTCTTGCCGCCAAACGTAAAGAGTTTGTTGTAGCAAATGGACCAATCGGTTATCGAATCTATGAAGCGCAATTACAGATGACAACTGTTAAGGAAACTTTTGATAGAAGATGAAGACATTGTGGCTCATCACATAAAGATTGATTTAAAAGACTGCTCTTACATGGTGGCGGAAGCATGGAGTTTGATGAAGTCAATCACATCAAGAGCTTGGAACAAATTGAAAGGCATTTCAACCAAGGAGGAGGTACAAAAAGAAGAAAGGGCCTTGAAAAGCAGGAGGAAGAAGAGACAGAAGAGGACGATGTGTCCAGTTGAGGACGTAAAAAACAATGAAAATTCCTGGATGTTCCGAGTGCAGTGCAGAGGACGTAGGCGAGTGGCTGGTGTGGGATTCTTTGGACCCTGGATTCCAAATTCTCAGTGACGATGAATTCGTTCAAAGTGTGCGAGAAGAACTCATTGATGACCCGGAAGATGACGACGACATTGCTACCCGACCAGATGCGGGACCGTCAGCTAGTAAGGCGTTTGAGTGGCTTGACACAGGGCTGAAAAGGATTAATCTGCAGCCTGAGTGCGACCATCTATAGCTTCTCACCGTCAAGCGGACGCGAGACTTGGCTGCATTGAAACGAGTAAAGACAGCGAAACAACTGACTTTGACCGATATGTTCGAGCAATGATACATTTTAATACAGTATGTAAGTACAAAATGTAAACAATATTGTTTTCATAGTCATTAAATTACATTACATGCTAAAGCAAAATTCGTTTTTTTTTGCTAAGAAATAATCTTTTCGTGAATTATCCAATTATCCGGATGGGGTTTGGTCCCAATTGATCCGGATAATTGGAGTTCTACTGTACTAACATTAAAGATCTTGTCCATCAGATGACATCGTGTTCTACCCCAGCTGACAAGCTTTTCATGCTTGTAACAAGCATCAATGGAAATATTCCTACCACTAACTAATTTATGATACTATTATGTTAAATTTATTATGAGTTAAAACTTTTTGTTTGACCTTTTTCCCCCTCTCCCCTTTCCACTCCGAAATATTGTTCAGAGTTTGCCTGTCCTTTGCTTTAAACCTTCATTTCAATGACTTATCTGACTGCAATGCTCCTCGAATGAAGCCATCGCCACCACTCTTCAGAAACTCTTGTCACCCTTCCCAGTTCGACTTCCAAGTTTCCAGTGCTACAATCAATAACTTGCTCGGAAAATCAAACCGTTCGAAATTTCAATGGAATTCTACTCGGAGATGACGGGCCTGGAACTCCGCCCACATCCACCCTCTTCCAGAAGTACTCATCATTAGTAAAACTGACCAGATCTTGATGGACATCTCATTTTTAAAACTGATTAGATTTTGACGCAGTCATTATAAAAAATTCGGCAATATCTTGATGGACGAGATATCTCGTCATTTTCAAAAGCATAAGCAGATCTTGATGTACGAGATATCTCGTCACTATAAAAAATATCGATACAAATAAAAAATATAAACGAGATATCTCGTCATTAGCAAAATGGATCGGATATTGATGAACGAGATATCTCTTGGAGGGTTAAATGTGTTATCCAGGTTAAGAAAACAACACTACTCCTATTCGGAAATCTTGCAACGGAATCCTACAAGCATTAAATAGTTGGCGTTGTTTATTCATCACTATTAAATGTTTTATTAAAAAAAGCGTTTATTTATCCACCTGCATTGACGAATTGGTTCGATGCTATGACGCGCATTGAAAGCGGAAGACTCAACATGGTATTAATTAAGCAGATGGACACGAGGGCAAAAAATCGTGATGCACGTTTCCCGGCATGAGAGCCACGTTATGTTTGTTGAATCAGACTTCATTAGATCAGATGACTCGTCGAAACGTAAGCGATAGAAGTCTCTGCGACCCATATGCGTTCTTGACGTCACCATACAGCGGACATTAAGCTGCATTTTATTTGTGAGAAGGCCAACTCGGTTACTAGGTCATGACACGGTGCTGAATGCTAAACAAATTGCATATTTCTATAAAATACTTAATAACGCAGGCTCAGTGGGTATGTCCACTGCTCTAGCAACTTTCGAGTTGTAGGCGGCGCAGGTTCTATTCCTGTCTCATGCATTTCTGTATTTCTCTTCTGAGTCAGTAAAACTTTCGTTGTGTGTGTGTCTATTACTCGATATTATGTCTCGTGTCTGGAGCAGCATGGCCAAATATGGCCCTTGCGCCATAAATACCCCCAAACCAGCCAACCTAATAACACAATCCAACATCAAGTAAAAGTATCCGAGTAGGCCGAAAACGATATTAAGCAGTGCAATTTAAATGTAGGAATGCGAAATGTTGAGAGGCTTTTTCTGAAAAGCTAAATGTAGGTGGCACTAGTGCTTTTGCAACGGTGGTATTGATTCGACGAAAATCGAATCCATGCTTTTCTACCGACGTAACTCCCTGACAGTGAAGTGACAACTCACGCCATCGACCTTCAAAGTTTTCGAAGGTCGATGACTCACGCCCCTGTGGCGTTTCCGTTCTTCGGGATCCTGAAATCCAGCGGAAGTGTCTGGAGAGTTTACGACCGAATGGAATTGTGGGGTGTCCAGCAGCCAGCTTTTTTGCACTACACCCCTTCGTTAACGAGGAACGGAAGGAGCGGTGACTTTCATTCTAGACCCCTCGACAGATAGATCATACTTAGACAGATAGATTACTTCCCACAAGAATGGAAAGAAGCTTGCATCATTATGTTCCCCAAACTATAAAAAAGAATCCTGTCCAACCACCAAACCATCGTCCGATCAGCTTATTGTCTACACTCAGTAAAATGATCGAAAAAATTATTAATAAGACCCATAACCTTTAACTAATAAATTTTGCACAAGTCCATGACAAAAAATAAATCCAAAATAAATTTTTAATGGATCCCATAACATATTGGCATTACGGGCAATGAGAGAGCTGACTTATTGGCAAAAGTTGGAGCAAATTAACAACCGGGCACAAGAGGAAGTACTGCCCTGCTCTCAGGAAGATCACCTGTCCGTATTTAAAAAAGAAATTGCGCAGATCATCTCCAGTACCCTTTCATCATTGGTACTTCAGTGGAACACCAGGAGATTTGCTTGCCTTCAATTTGCCCCGGAAAACTTTCTCTGTGCTTGCCAGGCTCCGATCTGGCCATTTGATGATATTCTTGGATGGCCAGAAATCCTTTCCCACTTGTACAAAGTGCTTCTCAGCCTCACACATCCTTAATTGCATTGGAGCCATACACGAAGACATTTTTGAGGACCCATCTGCATTAACCAAAAAAAAATTTTTTTTTGCAGACTTAATGATTTAGTGTAATTTGTTTTTTAAACTGGGATAAGAATGAAGACTAATAAATTACCAGACAGCTAAATAACCTGTCAGAATTCTCGCTTTTGTCGGTCTGCATAATAAAGAAGCTTTCGCAATAGTCATGCTGGATGTGGCTAAAGCCTTGACAGAGTATGGCCACATAAGATTAATATTTAAACTTATCAAATTTAACCTACCATCAGATCTCATCTACTTTATACAATCATACTTACTAAATAGAAAATTTCACATTGGACTTGGAAGTGCACTCAACTAAACGTAAAATTGAAGCAGGAGTCCCGCAAGGCTATATTCTTTACCTTTTTACGTAGCAGATTTCCCACAAATAGAGACGACTACAATAATATGAAGCGTTTTACGCAGACGACACTGCAATAATTAATAAATAAAAGGAACCAAACCATGCTGTTAAAAGACCCCAAAGCAAAAGAGAAACCATTGAAGAGTTGTGTCGAAACCGGAAAGTAGCCATAAATGCCCCAAAATCCCAGCTTCTCATACATTGGAAAACCAAAACAAGGACACAAATTACTCAAAATCTAACCTTTTTTAATTAAGACATACCCAAAACAAAACTGCAAATTACTTAGGAGCAATTCTTGAAAGTTTGTCCTGGACAAAACATGCACAACGTATTATAGTAAAATGTATGTGATTAAAAATTAAGACCTCTATTAGGCAAACAGTCAAATATAAACAAAATCTCCCAAAAATAGATTAACTCCCTAAGGAGTTTGACCACTCAAAGGGTCGCTGATCCAAGCCTCTCGGACGAGAACACCAGCAAGAACTCCAGATTCGACTCTTTAAGTTTCCCTCGAAACTTCGCCCGCCGGTGTTTCTGATTCGCCGTGGATCTGGCGACGGCTGTCTGACTCCGTAAATGGGATTAGCTACTTAGCGCAGGTGGGCTTAATCACCTGGGCGTTCCGAAACGAATTCTTATTGTCCGTTTTCGGTACAAGTCCAGACCGTCTGGTGCCAGAAAGATGGAAACACATTGTCCGTGTTTAAACGACTCTGTCGGTGAGTTTGCCTTAGGAGGATTAATTGAGGGGTCCATCAATGAATCCTCACAATATGTATTAGCTTCCTTAGGAAGCTGACACAGGCGCATCGTATTGGTAGATCCTGCTATATAGAGCTCAGATAAATTTATAGCTCAAATACACTGCTGGCCACCGTAAATGCAACACCCTGAAGGAAGCATGCAAATAATATGAAATTTACAACATGCATTAGCGGAGGTGAGATATGCAAATGATTAGAATTTCAGCGCAGACGCACATCACGCGCGCCTGTGGCGCCACTTCAAAGCGCTATTTAAGGCTTGGAGATTTCGACGATTTCAAGTACGGCAATTGTGTTTTTCTTGTGGTTTTTTCAAAAAAACGATCAATTATGCCTCGTAGAAAACAGCGATCATCTTTTGATCAAGTATCCGAGTTCGACAGAGGAAGGATAGTGGCCTACCGAGATTGTGGATTATCTTTCAGGGAAATCGGTAGTCGTGTTGGACGAAACCAAACAACTGTAATGCGGATATGTGATCGTTGGATGCTTGAGGGTACGACGGACCGACGTGTTCGATCGCATCCACCTCAGTGCACCACTTCACGTGATGACAGGCATATTGTGCGTATGGCAGTGACGGATCGCTCAGCCACATCACGAACCATAGCACAGCACATTCAGTCTGTACCGCATCATCCAATGTCTGCGCGTACCATTCGACACCGTTTACAGCAGAGTGGTCTGTCCGCAAGACGTCCATTGCTTCGTCTACCCTTGACGCAGAACCACAGACGTTTCCGCCGCCAATGGTGCGATGAAAGAAGGATGTGGACGGCAGAATGGAATGAAATTGTCTTTACTGACGAGTCACGCTTCTGTCTGCAACACCACGATGGTCGGATTCGAGTCTGGAGACACCATGGAGAGAGGATGCTGAACAGCTGCGTTATGCACCGCCACACTGGTCCTGCACCGGGTATTATGGTATGGGGCGGTATTGGATATCACTCTCGCACTCCTCTAGTACGCATTGCCGGTACTTAAAACAGCCAGCGCTACATCTCCGAGGTGTTGGAGCCAGTTGTCCTTCCTTACCTTCAGGGCTTGCCCACAGCCATATTTCAACAGGATAATGCGCGACCACACGTGGCACGCATTGTCCAAGGGTTCTTCGTCAATCGCCAGATTGAATTGCTTCCCTGGCCAGCTCGCTCTCCGGATCTTTCGCCGATAGAAAACATGTGGTTTATGGTTGCTCAACGATTGACCCAGAATACATCCCCAGCTGCCACACCAGATCAACTTTGGCAACGTGTGGAAGCTGCTTGGTCTGCTGTACCCCAAGAACACATCCAAAGTCTCTTTGAATCAATGCCGAGGCGTGTGGCAGCGGTGATCTCCAACAATGGCGGCTACTCTGGCTACTGATTTTGGCAGGAACCACACTTCACAGAAGTCTATAAATTTAATCATTTGATACTTGGTCAACATGTTATCTACAAAATAAATTTTGTTGTGATATCTCTTGTCTTTCTTGGTGTTGCAATTTGGGTGGCCAGCAGTGTAGATATAGAACTATCCTGTTTTTCGTTCAAATAAATGCAGAACTATCAACGACTCTTAAAACCATGAAAAACAGAAAGGGAGTCAAAACGCTATTTACCTCAGAACATACTCACCTCAGGAGACCGGTGTTATATAGAGCTATTTTTCAAATAGATGTAGAACTATTATAATGATTCAAATAGATGTAGAATTATAGAATCGTAGCTAGACATTTTTGAGACTGGGGCGTATGCTGCTGATGCCGCGCTTCGTCCGAAACAAAAATTATGTATTAAAAATGAAAAGTAGTAATCTAATAAAATAATACAAATAAATGATCTTATTAACATTAATTTTCATTAACTAATCAGGCAGTGGTAGCTCAGTGGGTAGAGTCGCAGATCAGCAACCCGAGTTTAGCGAGTTAGAAACTCGATCCAGCCAAAGACCATCGTGGTGTATGTGGGAGCAGGCGCACGTTAAACCTGTCAAATGTCCTCACGTTGGTGTGTTATGAAAGTTAGGAGAGTGATACCAGCTCCAATGTTGACCTCATCATCTGACCGTGGTTTGCCCTAGTGCGATGTAAATTCAAGTACCTATGTACCATTATGATACTTATGATATTAATTATTGATTACAAGTAAATTAACTGTTACTTACGTTATTTATTATTGATTACTTAATTATTAGTGTAACTATTGCGAACGTTATTAATTATCGATCACTTAAATAACTGTATATGGTTTCTATTTACCGGTACATTACGTTTGTTACGTCAATAATTATTACGATTAACTATTGCGAACGTTATTAATTATCGATTACTTAAATAACTGTATATGGTTTCTATTTACCGGTACATTACGTTTGTTGAGACGAATTTACATTCCCATGACTAATGCAACTGAAGAATAAGCAATTTCGACTAGTGAGTTAAAATTCTTGCCTCTATTCCAAATTGAAAAAAGGGTATTATCAGCATAGAAGGTATTTGATATGCAATCAACATATTTGAGTTATTCAGCTGAAAGCTCGTTTACATATGAAGACAATTTCTAAATAAAATTTTTTAACTAATTTTCGCAAGAACAATATAATTTTAATAATTTCAATATTGCCAATGGTGAGAACTGGATTTGCGCACTCAGTTTTCATTAAAATCCTCACAATTTATACAGCTTGTGCCGTATGCATACAGCTAATAGTTATTCTATAATAGAGAATGTAAGTATTAATTAAAACTGTTATATTAAAATGTTACTTCAGAGAGGAAATTAAATAAAAGATGCTAATTGTTGCGAGAGAAAATTTTAAAATTGCTTACTTAGTAAACATAGAATTTGTAGGTATATTTTCTTTAGTTAAAATATTTTGACAGGCTACCATCTTTATCTCTTTCGATCCCAAGACGACCAAAGTCGCCCTGTTGGAAAATGCCCAATCCGACCGTCCTCCGGTCGGATTCGGGGTAGAGGGTATGTTTTGTGAGCAATGCCTCTAGCATTTAGAGGGGAGTGTAGCTTCTTTGTGTACCGTTGAATGAGAAGTGTCACTTAACTGCTGAGGGGTGGGGTAAACTTTTACACAGTTGTAAATCACTTTTAGTTCGCTTTGCTCTCCAATGTTGCCGTCACTGTCCTGCTTATAAATTGTTGATCATACTGTAGTTTTCAGATTTGTTTGCGTATCTCAGTGTTGGGCGTGTTTCTGACTCGTACGGAAATTTTTAATAACTCGTATTTTTGAAATTTATCATATTTTGTAAATATTTTACAATTATAATGGTTCGTCGTCGAAGACCTCTTACTCAAGCCGAAATAGAGCATTTATTATTGACTATTAGCAGCGGCGAAAGTGATTTGGATTCGTCTGAAAGTGAGAATGATGACGGGGATAGTTATATGGATGTTGAAGAAGAAATTACCCAACAAGAAATTTGTGAAGATGAAGAAGCTGAGAGTGATCCTGAAAATTTTGAGGACATTACGTGGACTGATCACGAAGACAATGAGTTATTGACTCCATGTGGAGAATTTAATTCAGTAGTTGGACCAGTACATAATTTATGTGTCGGGTCTTCAGCACTTTCGTATTTTAAATTATTCTTTACGGATTCATTTTCCGAAATAATTAAAACGCATACAAACAACTATGCAGAGTTTGAACAGCGCAGAAAAAATACGATAGATACGAAATGGAGACCGATCGAAAATATTCTCGAAATTTGGGGATTTCTTTGCATTATACTTATTTTCGGAATTGTTCGGCTTCCAAAGTTAAGGGACTATTGGTCTACCAATGAAGTACTGGGAAACAGTACGGTAAAAAAAATATGAGCCGAAACCGATTTCAAAAAATTCTACAGTACTTTCATGTGTCCAACAGGGAAGATGAAGTTTCAAAGGATGATGAAAAATTTCATTTCATGCAAAAGGTCCAGCCATTTGTTGATGATGTAAAACAGAGATTTTTGCGACATTATATGCCTTCAAGAGAACTTTCAATTGATGAGGCACTCCTAAAATATAAAGGTCGCTTAGGAATTGTCCAGTACATGCCTCTCAAGCCCGCAAAAAGAGGACTGAAAATTTGGATGCTGTCATCTGCCAACGGATATGTATTAAATTTTGACTTATACTCGGGAAAAAAGGACAAAATCGTTAAAACCAAAATGGGACTTGGCCATGACGTAGTAAGTCACCTTCTAGTTCCTATAAAATCCAAGGGTCATCATGTGTATTTTGACAGATTTTTTTCCAGTGTTCCAATTATGGTTGAACTTATGAAGTTGGGGCACCGTGCATGCGGTACCATTAAAGTGGATAGAAAGTATTTACCAAATGCACTCAAATCACTAAAATTAAAGAACTCTGGAGACACAAAACAATATCAGTGTATTCAACATCCGGACCTATTATGTAGTGCTTGGTGCGATAAAAACAGCTGTGTGCTATTTCCACTAATTCATCAGGAGAATTAGTTGACGTAAAAAGAAGGCAAGGCGCACAAATTACATTTGTGAAATGTCCTTCAATGATTGCCAAGTACAATACATTTATGGGAGGAGTGGATCGTTCTGATCAAATGAGAAAATATTATTGTAGTACCAGAAGATCTTGTAAATGGTGGCGTTATTTGTTTTGGTTCATTTTTGATTCTTGTATGAACAACTCTTATATTTTGTACTCTTGTACAAACATGCCTCATACCCGAAATCCAAAAAAACTCTTAGATTTTAAGTTAGAGATAATCGACGAGATTTTACGACAAGTGGTAAGAAATCCGTCTCTCACCTCTACCCCATCAACATCGGTCAATTTTATGGAAAGAATCCATGAAAGAGTGAAGATAAAAGGACGAAAACGTGTGTGCAAAAGGTGTAGCAAATTGAAACGACGAACTGCCGGAAATTATCATATCCAAAGTTCGTATATGTCAAGTGTGTCTATGCGTATCCTGCTTTGGTGCTTATCATACCGAGAATCAAGTAAGATAATAGTTTGCTTAATTTATTTTACCATCTCTTTTTTCGTGGGTTTTGCATAAGTCAGTTAATAGTTTTAATAGTTTTCTGACACTAATATGTGATTATATATCTGTACCTTGGAACAAAAGGGGCCATGTCCATTTTAGCCAAATGTCAGTGAACATCAGTTTCAGTTTAAGGATTTTTACAGATATTTACTAACGGTTTGTGTATCATTATTTTTCAGTTTTACCTTTCAATTTAGTCATGGTTTTTTATTACATTCTAGTGTCAAATTTTAGATTTCTTTTACATTTTTGAGAAATTTTGAAACTCAAATTTGAAAGCTTTGGACATTGGCTTTTTGTTCCAAGGTACAGATATATTTTAACGCTCTGGTTATGGTAGTCGGCCGAGATTTCCACATCCCTTCGTTACGGGAGCCTCCGATTCTTGTATATCACTAACTCTGAACAGACGGCCGGTTTCCTACCCCACTTTTTCAAGCAACAAAAAGATCTCCGCGTATATAGCCCTCTTCGGTTGACAGGCTCCTCTAAGAAGACAGGGAAATAAAGGGTCCGGACCGGGGGACCGCGCTAATTGTTATCCTCGGGCTATGCGGTCTTGTGACTTGAAGTATGGGTTAGCAGTATCTGTTAACGCCTAGAAAAACGAATAGCAGATGACATTGAACGCCCCTCACAACAAAGCCTACTCGTCTGTCCCACTTGTCACCCGAAGGAGTACTTACTGAGAATTTGCTGATAGGGAGTCGATTTCAACGTGCGTTCGTTTCTTCAGTTTGTGTTCAAATTGGATATTCTTGTTTGATCTTTGAATGGAGAATTTTACTGGCTTGAAATTCGTAATTGGTTCAGTATCGGAGAACGTTGACGAGAGAAATCGAAAGGATATACAATTCTCAATGATACTCTTTTTTCTTTGTATGTGGCTGAATGCGTGTTGTCAATGGTAGTTTCACTTACCTAGCCCTGTGAAATGGCCTTTTCTTCGCATTCTAAGGCGACTGTCGCCCTTTGACCATTTGTGTATTCAAGAGTTTAAATTCTAACCTATAGTAGCAGACACACCTTGATACTAAATCATCATTGGCATCGGTACCTGTGATGCTTTCAGTAAGATAGGAAAGAAAGATAATAAATCGTTTGAGTCACGTTGGTCCTTCAAGAAGTACATTGAAAGGTGCGCACTTAAAATAGTTCTGAAAGGCTGAAGGAATTGTGTTTCCTCCAGCTGATGTTCTTTTATGCAGTGTTTGCTTTGTAATTCCTAGAACACAAACTGCGACTGTGGAGTCTGGATGTGGGAACCACATGTTCTCACGGTAAGAAATGACTCCAGGTCATGAAGAACTTGGAAGGGAAGAGTAGTTACTGTCACATTTCTCTTTATATTTTTTTCCCAATTATTCAAAAGAAAATGAAGTAGTTTATCCGCATAAGCCACATAATCATCAATGCTTTTCTTTATGTAGAGATTTCTTAAGCAATTAAATAATTTCTCTTAGGAACCTTTCTGTACCATTCTGAACCATTGAATATCTATATATATATCAATGTTAAAACAATAATGTGAAATAATTTCAATAGTAATGTTATTTCATAATTTTGTATAAATTCTTTAGGGTTTTAGTATCTACGGATGACTGAAAACATCGCATAATTTTGTCACATATTTCTGATTTGATATTTCAGATATTTTGATTTTTTAATGAGAAAAATACTTAAAAATCAGAACACTAAAACCTGCCATTCAAATAAACTTTAAAGTAACTTATCGTACTATTTTTTTATTCATTTGTATAATTTGAAATATTTGAACATTTTGTAAAATTATATTATTGATATTTATTTCAGGAACGTTGAAGTTATAGTTTTTTATGTACTACAAAAGATAATTAAATTGCCTTTCTCGAGGTTTTCAAATTTATTTTCCAGAGAATGAAAATAATTGTATATTTTTCAGAAGTATTTCCATGTCTATCATAAATAAATAATTATTGAAATTAAGTATTTGTTCTTGAGTTTTTTTAGAAATCTTATTGTTAACGAAAAGCATTAACTTTGTGAAATATATGAACTAAATATTAAAATTAGAAAAATTCAACTATTATAGATTAAAAGGTACTTTCGAATATAACTTCTGATCAGTGATCAATACCTAGTTCGATTAACCTTCCGACTACCAGACGGGTTCATTGGACCCGACAGCAATATTTGATGCAAGCTTTTTGTTTGAAAATATAGGATCAGAACTATGTCATTTCGTGACTTTTCCTACACTTTTAAGCTCTATATGCAGTTGGAATTAAAATTTCGTTCGGAATTTTCCAGAATTGTTTTAAAATTTTTAATACCACCTAGGTCCATTGGAACCGTGTGGTAATTTTTGCACATTTCTTTTTCTTGGTAGTCGTAGGGTTAATGTCGACGTACAATAAAATACCGGAAATACTGTAAACAAAACTCATTAAATTATATTTCTATAATTATCAATAATTTGAATAATAGCATTAATCACTGGATCATTAATATTTAATTCCTCGCGTACTTGAGTGTAAATAACAAGTTGTATAAATTTTTAAAATAAGATTATATTTTTATTTTTATGTTTGAAAATGTCCCAAAATACGTTAACACTTAACGATCTATTCGGAACTGCTTGGATTTGGGATTATTGATAAATATGTTTATTACATTCGAAATATTTGTAGTTTTTAAAACATTGGTTGATTGAAGATCTATTTAAATTCGATAATTATAGGAATTTCATACTAAAAACGTTCATATTGCGTAAAACTTAGCTTTCCTAATCGTGAGTTTCTCAAGAAATAAGAATTAAAAACAGTAAAAGAGAGTCCCATGGACAACCAAAAGACGGCACGCGTTCCCCTACCCTGTAGGGGATTTCTTGACATTGATAAACAGCTACTGAGGGTTCTCCTTGGAAAAAGAGGGGAGGCTAAACGAACACACGCACTCGCAAGAGAAGGACGAGTCCATTTCGTTTTTTCCTCCATCCGCCCTGACCTGGGCATTTTGGACACCACGTCTTTCCTATCCGTGGGATCGAAAGAGTTATATACTGAAAATTCCTTAAAATTTCATTCCCCTCAGACAAACACAATTTTTTTAAACACGTCTTCAGTCTTAAAGAAATTTCAGGGCACTATTTGATTTACAGAGTAAGATCCTAGGGTTTAATAAGTGGGCAGTCATATCAATAAAAAGTGAACAGTCAGAAATGGAAGTTTTAACTATTATAAAAGATTACATACACATCATATAAGAATGGATTTGTTTCATTCTGTATATAAATAGAACTACAGTTTATTACTATTTAAAGCTGTCAAAAGATCCAAAAATTTATTTGTTTAATTTCGTAATTTATCCTAAAAATAAGGTACATAAATCAAGAGAATGAATACTATTAAAAAAGAAAGTGATCGAAAATATCTTTGGCTTCATTTACTTCAATTAGAATTTTACAAGAGAAAAAATATTCCCACTAGTTGTCACATAAGCATGACCATTGAAGTCTTTTAAATTGCTCTATAATTACTGAAATAACTTCTTTAAAACTGCTTCTATTCGTTCCAAAATTCAGCACACTTATTTGTAAAGGTCACAACTAATGTAAGACAAATATTTAACATTTTAACGAATTATATGGTACTGGGACCTCTTAACGAAAATTGCACCAAACACTTTATGTTAATCCCGGAAATACAAAGGAACGAATATTTTTATGTGTGTAAATTAATCCGAAATTAACACCAAAAGGATTAAGCTGTGTTTCAAATCTCTTGGAAAAAATGGATTGATGGATTTGCTTATATCGAGATTTTACTATCTATTTCCGTCTGATCAGATACTTCGCTTGTTAATTCTTCTCTCCAATGGCTCTCATATAGTGACGTCGCAGAAGCTGCACTTAGGCCCGTTCCTTCACGATAGCCCCGTCCAAACCTTACCCCGTCATCGTCAACTAAATAAGGGAATACACTATCTGGCCATTCGTCACCGGACACCCCATACTATTAAGTTAAAGCGGACCTAGCACGACATCAGTATCGTGTAGGGACACCTTTCGCCGCAATGACAACTCTTCGAGGAACACTTTCCACCCATTTTCGATATGTTTGTGAAGGAATCTTGCTCCATTCATCCTTCAAATTGGCAAACGACTCAGTGGTGTTTATTGGCCGGGTTGGCCTGGCTTTCAACCGGCGCTGTAACTCATCCCAAAGGTGTTCCAAGGGGTTGAGATCTGGACTTTGGGCTGGCCAATGAAGTTTTTCCACACCCATTTCCTCAAACCACGCGTTAATAGCACCTGCTGTATTACATGGAGCATTGTCCTGCTGAAACAGGTATGGACCAATACCAAAGTGTTGCCACAATGTCGGTAGTGCAGGATTGTCCAGAACTGTTTCGTATGCCTCGGCATTCATGGTTCCAGAAATTAAATTAAAAGGACCAAGACCATACCACGAAAAGCAGGACCAGACCATGACCCCACCTCCGAATTTCACTGTGGGTACGACACAGTCCTGTAAATATCGTTCGCCGGGCATTTGCCAAACCCACACACCAAACCCCATCCGTCGGACTGCCACAACTTGTAGCGTGATTCATCACTCCATAGGATGCTTTTACATTGTTCTACAGTCCAGTGACGGCGTTCCACTGTAATCGACGGGTCGCATTGTGACGTGTGATATTTGGCTTGTGAACTGCTGCTCGGCCATGAAAACCAAGTGCCACGATCTCCAGGCGAAAGGTACGATCACTTGCATCATTAGACGAAGCCGATCGAAATTTTTCTGCCACCGTTTCTAAGGAAGCCTTGCGGTTTGACTTCACCACAGGCTTTGGCGGTTCCGATCTGTCAATTTAGTCGGTTTACAGGGTCTGGGTTGGCATATTATAACCCCCTCTCCCTTCCATTTTAAAATAACACCACTCTGTGGAGCGGGGTATGTGAAATTTGTTGTAAATGTCACGGACTGAATGCCCAAACCTGTGTTTCCTCTACACTAAATTCGCGTCGTTTGTTCCTATTATAACCGTTCAACGTCTTTTATAAGTTGTATGACGTATGTATGACGTGCACGGATGCGCTAAGCGCTTTTCGAGGGGTGTCCGGTGACGAATGGCCAGATAATGTATTTCTCCATACTCCGACCTCCTATTTATATTGTGTACCCACAAGTTCCGTTTTTGTTCCTCTTCTGCTATCACGCAATTGATAACTAGTTCACTTTTGTATTTTTAAATTACATGTTACTAACCTACTTTTTAATATTGGTTTGGTTGTCTATCTGACATACATTTTAAAAATCTGTTTTAATTTTGATTTGAATTCGTGTTGTGCGCAACTTGTCCATTACTGGACCTTGCGCCATTAAACTCAAACCAACCATCTTCATCACTGTCCATAACAGCGTTTGAGCACAACAAAATGTGTTGTTACAACCGATGTTCACATAAGAAAGTTACACAATGAATTGAGACGCCTCCTGGAGTCCCCGCTTTGGGAAATGCCGATTCTCCGAATGCAGTACACTGAATTAATATTAGTGAATGGGTTATTTAAAATTCCTTTTTTTCCATATTTAGGTAAGTTACATGCTAAAACATCTGTGTAATTATACTTAAATCAACCAGAATTTCTTAGTTTTGGTGTAGTTGGAAGGTATATTGAGCATTGAAATTACTTGGATTGTTTTACAAGTACTGCTGAAAAATCAATGATTTTTCCAAAAACTATTTTTACGAAATTTAAATTCTACTTTTTTTTATTCTGAGCCTATTTATTTGTTTTGCGAATATAAACTATTTCCGAATATTTGGGAAATGTATAACATAGATGGATATGCATGTATAGGATTTGTCTCCAAAGTAAATTGAGGCGTTGACATGGAAAAGCATGTAAGTCACAAAAACCAATTTTAAAGGACAAGCAAAAAACGTTTGTGAGCCTGTTGAAAAGGAATTGTATTTGTGTATACTAAAAGAGCTGCAGAAACTAAACTACACAGTGTATTCAAAAAGTTCCAGGACTGATCACACACAGACCATATAACACAGAGGATATACTTATATTTGATATTAAGCTTCAACATAGTCTCCTCCAAATTCAATACAAGGCTTAGAACGAGTGTACAGGTCCGTAAACGCCTTCTGGAACTCCTCCACTCCAACACTATTGAGTTCCGATGTCACAGCCGCCTCTACCGACTCGTACCGCTGCCCCTTTATCTTCAATTTCAACTCGGGAAATAAAAAATAGTCCGGGGGTTAGATCTGGTGAGTACCGGGGGTGGTTGATGTACACAACCTGCCTTCTCGCCAAAAATTGCTGCACGAGGATGGACTTGTGAGAAGGTGCATTGTCGTGCAAGAGGCACCAATTTCCACTGTGCAACAAATCGGGCCTCACACGCCGCATTCGTTTCAAAAGCCGATCCAAAACATCTTTGTAGAATGCCTTGACAACGAAATTCTCCATGAATGATGCCCCGACTGTCAAAAAAGGTGATCAGCATCGTTTTCGTTTTTGATTTCGAAGCGCGAACTTTCATCGGCCAACTCTTTCGGACTTGTCCACTCAGCACTTGGGCGTTTTGTCTCCGGATCGTACTCGAGACACCAAGTCTCATCTCCGGTGACAATGTTTCGCAAAAAATTGGATCCTGATTGGCCACGACAATCAAATCTTTGCAGGAGGAAATTCTGTGTTCTTTTTGTCCAGGAGTCAGAGTGTGCGGCACAGAGCTTTTTTTTCTTCAAATCCTCCGTCATGATCCTGAAAACAGATCCCACACTAATGTTTAACGACTGTGCAATCATTTCTATCGTTATTCGGCGGTTGGATCTCACCAATGCTTGCACACGCTCCACATTTTCATTTCGACTCAAAC
The DNA here is from genome assembly GCA_933210815.1 of Meta bourneti. NCBI lineage: Eukaryota > Metazoa > Arthropoda > Arachnida > Araneae > Tetragnathidae > Meta > Meta bourneti. The sequence continues at coordinate 92,964,515 of OW119930.1, read as the reverse complement.
ATGGACGACCTGATCTCATCGTTTTCGGTCGAGTCTCTTCCAGCTTTAAACCTCGAAAACCACTCAAATACTCGCGAACGACTCATAGCATCGTCACCATACGCAGATATAATCATTTCGTACGTTTCTATGGCCAATTTTCCCAGTTTAAACAAAATTTGATGTTCGTCCGTTGCTCCATTTTTTTCGATGACAATGAACGCACACACACGCTTTACGCAAATGAATGCTGCCAAGTCGGAACTAGTCAGAATTGAATGCAACCACCTGTTACGCGTGGCTGAAGGTCCTTGCTACCTCATCCCGCCGGTTTCGCAGTGATAGCATCATCTGTACTTTTTAACGAGCGGGAGTCCTGGAACTTTTTGAATACACTATATTTCTTGTAGCGACTTACTGGCTTTACCATGTCACTGGCATGGGTTCTTACCATCTTATCCACCGAAAAATTAATTTTCGATTTTTTTTGTGACTTGCATGCTTTTCCATGTCAATGCCTCAATTGTAGAAACTAAAAATGTCGAAGGTGGGGAAAAATTATTGTATTTTACTCACACTTAAACGATTTCGCATTTTTCTACGAAATGGAAAGTATGAAGTGTCTATTCTGGTCTCTTTTTCAATCCATAGTTAACCAATTCAACTTGAATAAGGTCAGGCAATTTTGCTAGTAATAAATACCCCGACTTACGCGAACTCGGAGTTACGCGGTTCTTGATTTTTTTGTTTGGCAACACGGTATCTTCAGAGTTTCTCTTGCTGTGATACGCATTGGACACGTTTCGGCGCGAACTCCACGTGCACGATTACAATTCTACGATCGATGAAAGTTAAGATCGTTTGTTATGCGTTTTCTAAACCCTTAAAAAATTATGTCGTCCAAACGAAGTAAATCTGATCTTGGGATGAAATTTCCAAAAAACATTGAATGGTGTCCTTCTAAAAAAAAACCCTTTTTGGCACCCCTTCGAGGGATAGCACACAAACTGTCAGCTGTCGATTTTTTTAAAGTTCCTTGGGGTTGGTAGATTGGTATTTTAATTAACGTCGCGCTGGAGCAGCACAACGGGCTATTGGCGACGGTCCGGGGATCGAACCCGAAGGGAAAGATCCGAGGATAACACCACGTAATTTTGAACCACGGTCAGATGACGAGTCATACTTGAGCTGGCATCCTACTCTCTAAACTTCCACACCACGCTGTAACAGCGGCTAAGGAAACTGGATAATCTTGCCGGCAGTCAAGGGCCGAAAAGAACGACCACCGGAGCAGCTTATTGTAGCGTCTTGGTCCACGGGTAGCTGAGACTAGTTACCATTCAAAAGTATCCATTTCTAGACTAATGTAATTTATTTACAATTAGTCGGTAATATGAATGAAGAGTTCATTTGAAATTAGGTCGTTGGAAAGTCCAAAGTTCTATCGAGGCGCTTCTTAAGGCTGCTGGCGAGCCTCTCACAATGCGCTCGGGGGAGTCTAATTCACGGCTACGGGTGAGCCTTTTCTCAACAAAAATACTCAGATGAGTATAGAGTCCCAAGGCAGGATATCTCAGTCTTTCCAGATAGGATCAGGTCAATCTCCACTACTAGGATGAGCAGTTGCACAGATTTCTCGGAGGCTTCTCCTTCACGGCTACGGACGAGCCTTTCTCAATAAAACACTCAGGTGAGTATAGAATCCCAAGGTGGGATAAATCAGCCTTGTCAGTTCTGGTGAACTTTAGATCTCGGTGAAGTCTCCACTACTCGGGCGAGTAGCGACACAGGTTTCACGGAGGGGTCTCCTTCACGGCTACGGCGAGCCCTTCTCAATAAAATACTCTGGCGAGTATAGAATCCCAAGGCGGGATAAATGCGCCGACAGTGAACGGGTGTTCACTTCTATCTCCAAAACGGTCTCTGCTGACCGTCTCTCTCTCTGCTGTTCTCGTTAAAAACTCTCCAAGCTCTCCCAGATCTCTCTCTCTCTTCTGTCTGATCCTCCTCTCAAGATCTCTATATATATCGGGTGCTTCTCGACTCCTCCTTTTCGTTTCAGGTCGGCCTCAGTCGGTGCTGGTTGGCTGTTGAAAATCTCACCATCTTCGGACCTTCCCGAATGGCTCTCTCACGTTGGCCTCTCCCCTTGACTTTTACGACAGACTTCGGCGGACTTGAAAGGGGACCATAAACCCTTGTCGGCAATGGTCATCGTAATTCATCTCCGTCCTTTTTGTCTCGAAATGTCATAGAGAGCGACAGAAAGGCTCCTGCCCTTTGTTTCGAAGCCACCCACGATTTTCCGCCACCTGGAGCGTACTGTCGTTAAAAGATGTTTTCGGGTGATCTTTTCCTTTCGGCACGATCCGCCGGCAAGATTAGTCAGACCCCTATCTCGACTTCCGTGGTGGTCGCTTCCTCTTCGGCGCTTGGTCCGCCGGCAAGATTGTCCGTTTCCCTAGCAGCCGTTACATTATTAACGGCAGATAGGGAGGAAAGAGGAAGGAGAAGAGGGCAGAGAGAAGAGGTGAGAGACAGTGTTTGGAGAGAGACGAGAGTCGAACAAGAAGTGAACACCCGTTCACTGTCGGCGAAAGATTGCCATCTTTTGGGAGAAACTATTCGCCCGAATAGTGGAGATTTGAGCTCATCAGAGCTGGAGAAGGCTGATTTATCCCGCCTTGGGACTCTACTCGCCTGAGTATTTTATTGAGAAAGGCTCGCCCGTAGCCTTGAAGGAGACTCCTCCGAGTAATCTGTGAAAGGCTCACCAGCTGCCATATGAAGCACCTCGATAAAACATTGGACTTTCCAACGAACTGTCGCTTGGGAATTCCATTTTGAACTCTTCATTCGTTTTATCAACTAATTGTAAAAAGTGTAAATAAAATTCGTTAATCTAGAAACGAATCACTTTTCAATGGTAACTAGTCTAAGCTACCCGTGGACCAAGACGCTACAAGATCAAACGTGAGGATCCAAGGTATTCGGAAACAAGGCATTCAGATTCTCAAAAGTACTCGATTCTGCCCATCGCATGTCATCACAAAAGAGGTCATACCTTATGGTCACTCCTCTTTTGTGAAGGCGCGGAGGAAGGGACAAAGGACCAACCTGTCCCCTTTACTAGCCTTGCCTGGAAGTAACAGGTGTCTTTGGTACGTATGCTGGCAGGTTCCAAGCATAAAGGGGATTGGGGTTGCAATCAGGAAAAACCAGTTACGATCACGTGACGGTGGCAAGAAAGGTTCCAAGAGAACATCTTGTGTGGGAGACTTTCCATGGGATCGCAGTTTGATGACCTAGACGTTGCTCTTGTGCACTGGAAAACTTTCGTCTTTCTCGTAAGGAGATAGTACGAAAAGGATCGCACTATATATTTCCCAGGTATGTTACCATTTATTTATTTGCATTTTTCTAATCTTTAAAGCGTTTTTAAACGAGCAGTGATACATCGCGGCACATTGTAATAATGTCTATTCGTTATTGTGCGCATTTTATTTTACATTATGTGGCATAGCAACAACACATTGAATACCTGGAAGAGTTCATATTGTAGCGACCTCAAATGCGGGTCGCTAATATTAGCAGTTTCTTGACATATGTAGTTTGTACAGTTTTTTCATTAACATTGTTATATTCAAGCTGTATTACTCCTGATCGTTGTCAATCTGAATTTTTATGAGATGGTACTTAGCTTTAAGTTTAAAATTATGAAAACTATTAAGGTAGAAAGAGTTGACGTTTAATAAAGCAAAGGGTATTGAATCAAAAGTTACAACTTATTGGTATGCAAACTGAAACTAATGGACAATTTTTGGAAATCTTTTAGTTTTGCTTAAATGATTATTAAAGTACGAATTTTCGTTTCATGTTTAACACTAGAAAGACGGAAGGGGCCAATTTGGCTCCTGGCTCTTATTGGACGTTAGATTATATTACTGCTTATTTTAGGTTTAAAATAATAGATAATAAGTAAAAGAAGATATACAAGTATTAAAATTGAAAATTTATCACACTGACCTGCTTTTTATATAATTTTATTTTGTTCATTCGTTCAAGCAATTAGCACATTTTTCTTCTCGATCAGCATCTTCCACATGCTGCCTTTTTGCAATTTGCTCTGCTATTTTTTGTGTGGTTTCCCATGCAAAATCTCCGCATTCTGCATTTCAATCTTTTATTGGTGATGTCTTTTATAAGAACCTGCGACCAAATCTGAGTATTTGCTGCATTCATTTTACATGCCACAGATGGAGTACGAAACTATTCACAAAGTTGCAGGATGAAATTTCTCCTGCTAAGTTTCTGCTTTCCCGTTACTTCTTTATACAAATCCCAAGCATTTACCGCAGACATGTCTAAAATATTAAGAAATACTTGCATATGCCAGCGGCGATAACCCGATTTTGCAATGTACAGGCGTACCATTTGGTTTACAATGTCGACGCCGTACATAGTCTAGTTATAAAAATGTAGTTTCTGGTGGTTTTCATTACTATCTATGGTAAACAGTAGGGTGAAGGGAACTTAACATCACATTTTTGTTCATCTTTACTTGATAAGTGAACGTTATATCTGAGTCTTTTCTGAACAATATCATGGAATGAAGAGGTTGCTTTCCCAACTTTGCTGTTGGTGGTACTTCTGCGGTTTTTTTTAATGCGTGTAAACAGGATTGTAGAGGGGAAGACAAAATAAAACTACTTTCAATGTCGTCACAAGGTAATTATCCGTTTTTCTAGTTCATTATCTCCGCTTTTATGACAGCTTGGCCAAAGTGATTAAATACACATTAAGTGTATGAGCTAAATAATTAAAAATCATGAAATATCAACTTATTCAATCCATGGGCAAGAGAGTTTCAGGGCCCCTTCCGTCTTTCTAGTGTTAAATCACCCATTTTATAATGGAATTTGTGTTGCATTAATGTGAACAACACTTAGAATAATATACGCTTAATTTTGAAAAGACCTATATGTGGATAAATATGTTTCTTAACTCAGAAGTATATGCATAGGATTTTTTACTCCATTTACAATCTTCCATATTTCTGCGCTTTTGTGAGTGGAGGAATAGTAGTAGAAAAGGTAGTGAGCAGCAGAGCATCTAGGTTAAACTTTCTTAATTGCTTACATCCATTGATGGCAAAATGTCGTTACTCACGTTTCATATTCTACTTCAATCCATTTATTATGAATACTTAAATGGATTCCATACCTCTATTTGAAACATAATTATTCAAAAGTATTTAACAGCATTTCGTTTACTTTTACTGATGTTCATTCTTATTTCCACTAAATTCCATGGCAAAAGTTCACACCTCAGTCATGTTACCACAATTAAATTATGAACGTCCACTTCAATTTCATCCTGAATTGATGGATTTCGTAACGTGTGGAAGTGGTATGGACTGACCTACCCCAACCACATCCTCTTTCAATACCGAGGCATACAGTATTTCTTCCAATCCCAGACATGCAGTTATTGCCGTCATGGCAGAATACTGATTTCTTAGTTTTTATCAAGGTGAACATCGTGCCTAATGTTATTTGTATAATTAATACGGCTTTGATATCTTGTCCTTCATGAATCTCTTCTCATCTTCATGAGTCTCTTCTCATCTTCATGAGTCTCTTCTCATCTTCATGCGTCTCTTCTCATCTTCATGAGTCTCTTCTCGAGAATCATTCTGAGCTGCATTTCCGATTGCCAGCAGTAATGTCTGCTTCAATTCCATCCCATGCCCTTGTTTTTAACAAAAAATTCGATATTTCTTGACGCTAAGCCTATTTTCTTTGTGATGATTTCTTTTTTCAAGATTACTTTCAAACTGCAGGATATGGTTTCATAAAAATTTTTATACTTTGAGTACTCAACAGTGACTCAGTGAATGAGCTTAACAATGTTAGTCTGTCTTCCCCTTTTAAATCTGTTTTTGCGTTTATATATTTGTGCACGTTTCTCATAAAAATTAATTTAATATATTTTAATGAAGCATTTAAAATTGTATAAATCATATTTTGATTTAGTAAATACATTATTTACATTTCCTTTGCCTGCATTTTTAGGCAAGTTTCACTCTAAAAAAAAGCTGAATGCCCATTCTTAGAACAATCTCACTTTGGCAGCGTTGGAGGAGCTGACATGTAAATTGAGCGCTGCAATTAACTCAGATTGTTTTACCTGTTCAGCTGGGGGAAAGTGATTAATTTTCCAAACCTTATTTTTCAGAATTTAAATTCTAATACTCAGCTTAATTTTCATTTGCGAAATATAAATGTTTTATGAATCCAACTGTCCTTGTTTTAACACGAGGTTGTGGAATTCCGTTTTATAAAAATAATTAAAGCGTACAGAGCAAAACCTTTTGAAACAAGACTGGTAGCGAATCGAATTTATTCAGTACTTTAAATTTTGACATATCCTTTACAAAACGATTAAAGTTATCAAAACTTGCATTTCTTTTCCATGCTTTAAATATAAATAAAATTACTTTGTTTTATTGAAAGCTTCACTCAATAATCATCGTTCTCATTCTGAGCAGGTACGTGGTTTCCATTCAAAATGATTATATGAATTGAAAATCAAGTTTTAAGATGTAGCTCGTGTTCAACGATACGAAAACTTGTGTTCGTAATCTCACGCAAGTATATTATTTTCTGATTTTTTTTCAAGCTCGGAATTTTAACGAATTTTAATTTGCTACACATTTTAAAATTTTGTTAACCCTTTAGTTGAAGTAGCTATGCAAGATCACGGAGATAAAAAAGAATCATGAATTAATATCTTAAGAGTTACTTTTTTTTCCTCGCCGATTTTACTTTAAGTTTTATTTCGCTCTGATTTTTGTGGATTTGATATAAATTTATTATCTTAATCAATTGTAATTCCTATTCACGACACAACAATAACCACAAAGAATTCGATTTAAAATCTCATGGAACTTAAAGTAAAGCAAGTTTTAAATGTGTAGCAAATCGAACTATTTAGAGCGTTGAAAGCGTATTGAACTATTGGTGTGATGACAGACAAACTGAACTATTGACGCATTGATAACTACGCCAAACTTTCAACCCTTTCTTGGCACGTTGCCAGTTGCGCCATCGAACTGATAACCTCTTCCTTGTAAGAGGTAGGTAGGTTTTTTAATTAACGTCACACTGGAGCAACACGACGGTCTATTGGTGACTGTCCGGGATCAATCCCAAAGGGAAAGATCGGAGGACAACACCACGTAATTTTGAACCACGATCAGATGACGAAGCAACACCCACTCTCCAATGTAAGAGGAGTTCTGTCGGTTCCTTCAGGGCGCGAGACTGCGCTGTGGTCCTGAATTACTATGTTTTCCCGTAATTTGCACATTTTTAAATAAATTGTGCTAATTTTAACCCCGAGATCCACTCCCCACCCTGTATTAAAAATTTATGTGTCTTAAAAAAAGGGTCAAGGTTGCCTACTTTACGAGTTGAAACTACATTTAAGAACTTATTGTTAGAAGTTTGTTTAAAATCGGATTTTCTATTTTCTTTGTCAAAAATACTTCCAAATCGGTCTATTGTTTTTTGACAAATGGTAATCGGTTACCTTTTGCTTTGTTTGTACTGCCGACATTCAATTTTTAAACAAGTTCTTTTGTTATTGCACGTGTCTCTAAATAGAGTTTTCAAGTAAAAATGTATTCACTTTTTAAAAAGTGAGTCATGTAAATGTTATTAATTTCTTTTGTCATCCTTTTTGCTTGTGATGGCGATATTGGAAATTGTCGCATGTCTGGTGCAAGAGTGCCACAAATCAAAAAATTTTGGTAGGGAAACTGCTGAAGTATTCGCCGTAGTTTCGTACTTTCTACGAATTGAATAATAGCAATTTTTCAGGAAACGAACTTAAGAATCCTCCAAACTCAAAATCGATTTTGTCACTTTTCCCTTAGTTTTGTCATACATCAGGGGTGCGATCTATATGAAACGCATTATATAGATGGATATGCATGTACACGATTTACATTCAAATTAAATTGTAGAAATTATAAAAAAACCGAAAAGCAGTTTAAATTTATTTTCTTGACACTTAAATGATGCTGGCATTTTTCTACGAAAAAGAAAAATTATTCTGGTCACTTTTCTTCTGTAGCAAACCAATTCAACTCGAGTAAGGTTGTGTAATTCTGCTAGTACATAATAAGAATAAATTTTAAAACCGAAAATTTTTCAATATTCAATAAAACACAATATTCATTAAAAAATATATCACACAAAACAAAAAGAGCTAAAAGTATTGATCCACAAACTATATTTTCTTCCGAGTACTTGGGTTTCTTTGTTTTACATTAGGATATTTGCAAACATTTTAATTTTAAGTGAGGAAAGTAGCGAGAAACTAGCCAATGCTATTGACTTTGGGGATCGAAGTAAAATTTAGCGAGAGAGGACTGGAAAATCTAGGATGAAAACACAGGAGTATTCCTATAACAGTTTTTAGCCGCTCCAAAATATTTTCTATCAACTAAAGGTATTCAACATGTTCTCACAATGTCGCATATTGGGTACTTTTCCTTAATAGCTATACCACTCTTCTCGCATTCCAATCTACCGTTGTGTTGTGATTCATTTGAAGCTGTAATTCACAGAATTCAATGGATGTTAATAACTCTTGACACCAAAAATGAATCGTACGGCAGTAACGAAAAGAATGCGTGATCCAGTCAACCACACTTTTGTTCGGACACCTTTTTCTTCCCTGCACGAACAAAGGCTACATAACCATTTCGGCTTCGAGTCGCATTTTAATTTCATTAGATACTTATTCGAACACAATCTTCCTTTGTGAAGAATATTTCTGTGGCTTGGTGCAAGTGCAAATGCCAAGTTTTGGCGAAAATGAGTTATAACGTATTTTCATATTTTTAACACCTGAATTTTTCATGCAAGAAGTGCCAAAGTCAAATTCAGAGTAGTAACTGAGATATTGGCGCTTATTAATGCCAATGTCAAAATTGAACGTCAATATTTTTGCAAGAAAAACCAAAGATGACATACTCTTAAATCTGAAGCAATATTTAAGATAAAAGTACCAATTTCAACTTTGGTACTTCTTGCATCGAAATTTTTTTCCCACATTATATAGATTGGCTACACTGCACTGGTGCATTTTAACCTACAAGGTGTGTCTATTAAATTCCAGGACTGGGGCTAATACAACGGAATGAATAATAAAAAACATATATACGTTTAATAGTCCTCAAAATAATTACCTCCGGCACACACACACTTTTGTGCACGGCGGTACAAATTCTGGAAACACGCTTCGTAGTCCTCTGAAGATATGCTTCGAAGTTGAGCGGTTACGCTATTCTTTATGTCCTGTACGTCCTGAAATCGATGCCCTTTCAGAGCAGTCTTAAGTTTTGGGAACAAGAAAAAGTCAAGAGGTGACAAATCAGGAGAATACGGAGGATGATTAACCTCTACGATTTCATGTTTTGCCAAAAAGCGCTTCACATTGAGAGCACAGTGGGGCCTCGCGTTGTCGTGCAGTAGGAGCCAGCTGCCTTTATCCATATTCGGTCGCACACGGTGTACTCGTTTAACTAACCGATGCAAAACAGCTTCGTAGTACTCTTTGTTGACAGTTTGATTAGGTGGCACAAACTCGTGATGGATCAGTCCATGTGCATCACAGAAAGCAAGCAACATGACTTTGACTTTCGACTTCTGAAAACGGAATTTTTTCTGTCTTGGAGAAGATGGTGATCTCCATTCTGCACTCTGTCTCTTTGTTTCGGGATCGTACTGGTAACACCAGTATTCGTCGCCTGTCACGATCGATTGCAGAAACGACGGATCTCGGTCAGCTGCGTCGATTAACTCCCCACAAGCTTCCATTCTGCATTGCTTCTGATCGTCTGTCAAAAAATGCGGCACAAACCGTGAACAAATCTTTCTCTTTCCCAAATTCTCGGTCAAAATCTTGTGCACCGTGTCCTTGCCCATATTTAACTCGTCCGCAAGCATCCTAAGGGTCTTTCGGCGATCTGCAGTCACCAAAGCGCGGACTTTTGCGACTTCATTTTCTGTTCGTTTTGTGGTGGGTCGCCCACTGTGCTGGTCATCTTCCGTGCTTTCCCTGCCACCGCGAAAGCGTGCATACCATTCGAAAGTACGGGAGCGGGACATAGCAGCATCTCCATATGCAATTTTCAGTAACTCCTCGCCGTTTTCCCAATTTTGAAACAAAACTTGATATTCACTCTGACCGTGACACGCGCTCTAATGAACCACCTTCTCCCAACCGGAAATGCTGACGCAATCACTGCGCCCCCCTTCGTGCCTCATTGGTTACGCTATCACATCCGCATGATGACGCATTTTCACACATACAGTCCTGGAATTGAATAGACACGCCAACGACAGTTCTATCCTTAACTTCGCCTTGTATTTTACCGCCAACGACAGTTCAAACATCTCAAAATTAGAAATATTGACATTGGCACTTCTTGTACCAAGCCACAGATTTCTTTCTTGAATAGTATTGTCGCTTGTTCATCTCTTGGCAAATCCCAACCATTGCAAAGGAATAAGCTTAAATGGCGCCAAAAAACAAAAAGCTGGTAGGGAAACAAATAGCGCCATGAAATAAGTGAAAATGCTCCAAATTAATACCAAAGTTTATTGGTATGGCTATTACGAAAAAAGTACCACATAGTGTAAAAAATGTACACATGTCGTGACGCAACGGCGCTCGTTTTAAAGCACTTTAAATATTTGAAAAATGCAAATAAATAATAACATACTTGTGAAATGTATATTGTGATCCTTTTCTTGCTCTCCTAACATAGGTACGCAGCGGATCTATCAGTTACTGAGTACCTTGCAGATAGTGCTAATCTCCACATCTTAATAGAGTTTAATAAATTTAAAGAAACTATAAGAGATAACTGAATGTTAAAGGAAGTGGTGAATGTAACGCGGTAGAAACAACAGTGAGAGAGAAGTTCACCCGTGTTCTGAAATGTTCCTTATACAGTGCATCATCGTTTCTGAGCTAACTTTTGTGACTGACTCTTGCATCATCTTTTCAGATGAAATCTTGCGAGTCTTTCGTCATCTTCCAACAGGGAAGGAGTATTGCTGTGGGGCTGAATAGGGGTTGTGTGTTGCACGGGATTCCTCGTGTCGTGTTCAATGTGCAGTCGTCTGTGAAAACCTTTAGTGTTATGTGATGCGTTATAATTAAAGTTATGTGAGTGAAATTATGGAGTTTTGTTTTTGTGTTATTTTACTCAGTCTAGAGTGAATTACGTTTAACAAGTGGCAATGCACTTTGTAAAAGGAAACAATGTATAAGAATACCAAAGTATCCATACAAAGTATTAGAATTCCAAAGTATGACTGTTGATCGGTTGTCAAAATTATTGTTTTCAAAACCTTTATTCTCTTCCGTAGGAAGCTATTACATATTCATTGAATATTATATCAACGGATATAAACTTTTTATCTATGTTAATTTTAAATTTGAAAAATTGGGCAATTTTTCTATTTCGTGCGACCGAAAGTCACAAGAGCAGCACACTTCGTACAAAATTCATAATGCATTTTGTTCCAATTCGAAAATCCTACTCGATCACCACGACCGGGGGTGCTTAGAATCAATTTGTAATCGGGGACTTATCTCCTGTACTGTTGTTTCCTCGCACAGAGTTTGAACAGTTAATAAGACAGAGGAGGGGTATATATATAGCATCTAAGAAAAATTTAGGTTTTAAGGATACAATTTACTTGAAAAGAAGTGACATGATTAAGAGCTCCTATCGCGTCCCCTAGTTATGGGTGATCACAGGGTTCCCACGCTCCTTAGAAACTCCTTATTTTTAGCTATCATTTCTAAGCCCTTAAAAACCCCTTAGTTTTAGAATCAAGAGTCCTTAAAAACTCCTTATTTTTCCCAAAATTAGAACACTCAATTTTTCCGATTTCTCCGGTTTTCGAGCTTCGTTATCCGATCTTGGACGGGAAGCGGCAGGTTTCACTGGGAGACAACGTTTAGCCTCCCCTCTTCAGAAACGAATACAAAGAGGACCACCTACTAAACCTCCGAAGGGGTGTAACTGGGCGGACACCCTGCAAGATTGATACTGGATAGAGACCATTAGTTCATTGAGTCTGGGGAGATAGATGACTTCCATTGATAGATTTGCTCATGCTTAGTGTTCACGCGTTTATCGTTTTTTACCCAGATGTTTTTACAATGGCTAAGTTTCTAAACATCTGAAGCAAAAGCACATAAATAACAATCTTTATTTCCACATTGTCCCCACAAGCAAAATACATGGCAGATGGGTTTGCATTAGGTGCTTCGTGGGGAATGAAGAACTTTGGGGAGAAACAACTTGGTTCCGCTGATAAGGAGTGGCAATTCTGGGCAGACTTCGATGCTGAGACGAAGCTCTTGGAGGGTTAAAAAGTATGCCTGAGAAATGCGTTTTTTCTTAGTATAGATGATACAAAAGGAAAACTATGGAAAGTTATGAAAACCATAATGATCTTATCTCGTGGCCAGGCTTCAGTGGAACGTGCATTTAATAACAACAGGTCCTTAGAAGTTGAAAATTTAAAAGGAGACTCCTATATTGCACAGACTATGAAAATGCTAATGATATTCCAAATTTAGTAATTACTAGTGGTGGGAGTATTCGAATACAAAAGTACTCATGTACTCAAAAGTAATCGTTGTACTCGATTCTTTTCCAAAGTATTCGAATACCAAAGTACTCGGATCCAAGGTATTCGAATACAAGAAAGAGTATTCAGATTCAAGTATTCGGTTACAAAAATACTCGGATCCAAGGTATTCGGATACAAGAGTAGTTGGATACAAAATATTCGAATATGTAAGTAATCGGATCCAAGGTATTCGGTTACAAAAGTACCCATCCTAGGTATTCGGATGCCAAAAGTACTCACTCTGTGTATTCGAATACCAGAGTATTCATCTTAAGTAGCAGTGTCACATTGCATGGGGGTATCCATGGTTCTCGTTAGTGTTGTTTCTTGTCTTGATTTTGCTTTTCCCAATTTTACATATCCCGAAAATGCACGTGATAAAGTGTCAAACAATTCCATCGATTAAGGGATTGGATTTGAAATTTTCTGGAATTTCCCGAACAGGCAGACTTAATTATCAGTAAATTACACAATGGTTTGCCTTTTATTATTGAAAATCAAGCTGGAAGTTTTTTCAATTTTAATTTCAACTATATTTTTAATTTTAATTATTCACACTTAATTTTTTAAATTTAATTTTCAAGCTTTTTTATTTCTGACATTTAAAATATATATGCAAATAAGATACATAATGCTTGATATGCTTTTCTTTTTCTTCAAGTAAAATAATGTTATTTCATTCTTAAGATGGCTGTTATTTTCTTTAAAATATCTGACAAAATCTTTATTACGATAGTAAAATGATTGTGAATATTTTTTTCTGCTTTGACTCTACCTCTTCTCACATCTTCGTACTCCAAACAGTGGTTGTAAAAATAAAAAGTAAATTTCCAGGAACAAGATTTGATTATTTAATATAATTTATTTAGTAAATACTTATCATTCTTGTACTTAGATCAACCGAGATGTGTCACTATTTATGATAAATTTAGAGAAATAATTTTGAAGTTTCAGATCCTGGTATCAAAAGAAACAAAATATTTTTTACATTTATACAAACTTATTTAAATGTCTAAAGAGTTTTGTATAAAAAGTTTTATTCTTATCTTCGGGGCTCCCTAAAAAATAAAATTCTGGCTACGTTCCCAGTTAAAAGTGATTATTAAGGATTTCCTCAAAATATGGTAAAAAATCAAATCTTTCCAATACGAAAACTAAAGTTTAAAAATCATGATTTTTAAAATCAAGATAAAAAATACTTGATACATTTATAATTGCAGAAAATATATGCTTGACTAGAAAATTCAGCAATTTGTACATGGGATTAATTTTTGTTGTGTTCTTCAAAATACAATTTGTCTAGTTTAAATAGACTGATAATAGTAGTTATACTTAAATGTTTAAAAAAATTATATAATTCGGAAAAGAAAAAATATATAATTCAGAAAAAAATTTGAGTTTTGTGAAAAATAAATTACTTTTTGAATCACAGCTTGATCAAAATATAAAAAATAGAATAAATTTTATTGTCTTGTCAAAAATTACCACTTACATTAAAACAACACTATCAAATAAGTACCATATATCGTAGTTCTCTGATTCTTACAATCGATTAATCGTTTTAGTATATGTATTCGAATACTTACTCGATACTTAAAAGTACTCGAATACCAAGTATTCGATTCTCAAAAGTACTCGATTCTGCCCATCATTACCAAGAACTGTTTCCAATCTGTTCTCGACTGAATCAAGCCCCGACGTTTGATGAATTTGTGAGAAGACTAGCGTAATAGTTGTGAAATTTTATAATTGTTGGGCAATGACATGGTGATGAATTTTTAGTTTTAAACAAATTAATTTTTTTTAAATGTTACTGATCATGATTTTGTTGTTTAGCTTCCTCCCTGGTGGTGTCGCCTCTACTCGTTCTTAGGATTTGCAATGCTTTTATATAACTTTATTTTTAAACCAAATTTTACAAAATGGAAAGCAAAATTTCAAATGTGTGAACATATTTCACTGTGAAAGTGAGATTCAGATCGTGTGTCATGCTCTCACTTTTAGTTGAAAAGATATATTTACAAGTCACAGCTATTACGATTTTTAAAGACATCTCGGAAACAAGCATACCACCATAAAACTAATGTGTTGAAAAGCGAAAGTGATTTTTTGACTTGTGTTTTTCATGTTTTAAACGTGTTTAGATAGAGTATATAATAATTAACTTGTTTTTTGACAAACTGATTTTACTTTCCAAGTGGTAATCCCGATATGCGTTTTTTAAGTGTTTATAATCTTTTAAAGGGCAACACTCCCTATTGCATAACGTGATTCAAAATTAGGTAGGTGTTGTCCTCGATCTTTCCCTTCGGGATGGATCACGAACCGTCGCCAATAGCCTGTTGTGTTGCTCCAGTGCCACATTAATTACCTACCTACCCTATTGCATAATGCTATACTTAGAAGTCTTAAAAGAAATTATCGGGTCTTGGATTTTGTTGAACTAAATGCGAAATAAAAAAATGAACTAAATCTAAAAAATATTGCTTTCGTTTATCCGATCCGTTGTGTGTTAAAAAATGTTTCGTTTGCGAATTTGTTTTGTCCTAGGAACCTCATATCTGTTTGGGAAATCGTACTTGAGATGGTTCAGATTCAGGACATTGGCTACCATTGAGGACCCAGAGAGAATTTAAACGTTTCGATTTACAAGAAGTTTTTCAAATTTAAGGATATATTCTGATTTTCTTTACTTAATTACTTCTTGTTTGGCGTTGTTACCCTTGGGCCATAAAAAATCAATCATTCGATAAACAATTTGAAGACTCCAAATTATTTTATCTATAATTTTCTTCCTGTCAAATCTAGAGAAAAACTCACCAATAAAAAAGATAGCAGAAGTCATTTGTATTTTGTTTATATATGCATGCCTACAAAGTTCTAAAAAAGATGATATCTCAACATAATTTGGTCCCTGTTTGTCTATAGTGAAAACTGCTGACTCCATGTAGTCTAGGAGGAGGAACAGAGCTTGCACATTTCGAGTGGAGACATTTGAGAACAGTGGTGAATAGAAGAGCAGGTTAAAGAACAGTTCTTTTAAAAAGAGCGGAGCAGCAAAGAACTGTTCGCCTAAAGAACAGTATTTTCCATCCCTATTCGCTGCATATTATAAAAGGGTTGCGGCATACAAATGAACTAATAAGAATACGTATACCGGATACAGTAATGTAAACACAGGAAACCATAACATAAACACAGGAAACCATAACACAAACACAGGAAACCATAACACAGGAAGTGTACAATAGTACCATATATGGGGTCTTTTCTAATCTAGTTCAGTATCTATGACAGTTGTCTTTTTATTGCACGTTTACTTTTGAACAGTTTGAATTTCTGGTTCTGGATTATTTCTCGGACAAAAAGGTAAGCTTTACTTTAAAAAATTTAATTCTATCATGAATAGTCTGTTTTAAGTACTGTTTTGCCACACATCGTTGACGAATAGATCTGACGAATAGTTAGGTGATATGCCCATTTTATTGTGAAAATGGATGTGTCCGTCCAGATGTGCTTAAATGAATACTACTAATTGGGAAACACTGCAAGATTGAGGAGGCTATTGTATTTAAGATATTTCGACTTTTTTACAGTTGGACAAAATTTTAAATTGTTGCCCTGCAATATGAGGAAATTCTAATTCCACGTGCATGCTAGAAGCTGAAAATGTCAATAGCAAAAACAAAGCTGATAATTAATTGAAATGTTTTTGTATCCTAATGTATCCATCCTCTTTTACATTTAGAAAATATTTGATTACATTATTTAATTTTAATATGCTTTCATTTGAAAATCCAATCATAGTGGTGTAGCAAATAACCTGACTGGATCGTCAGTCTCAATTAGGGATGTTAAGCGAATCACAGAACTGCTACTCAATCACAGATATTTTTGAATCACAGTTCTTACCTGTTACTGGAATATCAAAATAACAGTGATTTGGTAGCAGTGATTTAGGAACAGTGATTGAGAGTATCTGATTCGGTAGCAGTGATAGAGATGATATCGCTTAGCTGATACCTAAGCTGATATCTTGACTGATCGCTTGGCTGATATTGATACTGCTACTACGACTGCGACCGGGATCTGTGATTCGGTATTAGTGAAACTGTGATTGAGTATCGATGATTTGGTAGGGGTGACAGCTGGTTTATCAGTGATTCCCTCGATGGAGTGTGGGCCGTGGGGCTCTGACGGATTTGGGTTTCTTTAGAGGACTAGGATTTTCAACTGGATGCTAAATGAGGCTTTATGACACACCAGGTTGCCGCGCATTTGGCTACATAAATAAGCTCCACAGTTTAAAGGAAAGTTCAGAAGAAAGCGTTTTTAAAATTCGCTATTTTAAATGGCAAATTAATTATTGTTCTTCAACTTTATCTGATTATTTATTAAGTTGTATTTTTATAAAGAACACATGAGCTAGAAATTTTTTTCTATTTTTTTTTTGGTTTTGTTAAAACGAAATTTTCTTTCAACCTCTTGTAAATTGTTTTTAATTCTAAAAAAATGAATAATGTGTGTAAAAGTAGGTGCTTCTGAAAGACTTTACACATTGAATGAGTCTAAATCAGGGGGGCCAGAAGATGATTATTCGATTTCGCTAGTGAATAGAATAAGAACATGGCTGCATGCTGATTTTTTACACTGAGAAATTTCTTTTCTGTAAGACAATTTCACTCTCTTCAGTTTTACCTACATGCAGCCATGCTTTAGAATTCAAAGATGAATTATGGGTATTAACAAAGGGAAGAAAGAGTTTTAAAAGTGTGTGAAAGTAATGTGATTGAAATGCAATCATAATAATTTTAAAAATTTAAATATAAATTAAATGACTTGAAATATGGCATTCGAGGCTAAATTTTGATATAAATTCTAAATTTTTCACAAAAATTGGGCGTTTGTATGTAATTTAATATGAAGACAATCCCTTATACATATTTTATGCATATGAATTTATAAAAATTATAGAAAACAATATTTGCTTTGACAAAAGAAAATAGTTAATTTTAGATTTGAGTTTTATAAACACAAATGGATTCGGATGTTACCAGAGATTTAGAAAAATTACTTAATGTTTTGAAACAGTTACTCCTTGTGTGTGTGAAGATTTCAGTACCTCCAGATTATCAAATGTAAGGAAATTGTCTTGTTACGCATACGGTGTAAAAATTTTTTCTTCGACTAACCAATATTTTAGATAAGAGTAATTAATTTAAATGTTTTTAAGAGAAAAATATAGGTATGCGAATTATTTAATAATTAAAATTCAATAATTTACATTCAATTAGAATCAAATTCATCAAGTATTCTGATGCATATCTCTTTATTTTAATGTTTGATTAATTATGAAATTTAATTTAATTTATATGAAATAAAAATATCTATATATTTTAATCTGCAAAAACCAGTTATGAGCAAGGGGCTTCTAAGTTACCTGAGCATAATAGCTCAAAATGACGATCCATCATTGTCAGGAAGAGAAAAATGTCTGAAATAGTTTATTGAGGGGAAAAAGTATCTTAGAGAAAGAAATAACCGGCTTAATATAAAATACGGCTCATCGGCGGAAAATGTTTTATTCAATTTAAATTGTAGGTTTATTGAGTGGTATTGTGTTTGATTACATTTTAAAAAATTAAACGATATTTCATTTGTTCTGGTCGAAAAGAAAAACCTAGGTTCGAACTGGGTTCCCTAGCGTTGTAAGCCGCGACACTACTAACTGAGCTGTGCATTACGCTTACTAAGGTAATTTACTAAAGGATAAAGGATAATTACTAAAGGATTTTAAAACATCAATATGAGCATCTGTTGGGTTTTATCGATTGAAGACAGAGTTTTATACATTAAAAATAAATTTTATTACGTAGTCAAGTCTTATGGTTTAAAACATACATTTTAGAAAACAAGAAGTCTGATCAGATCATGATCCCCAATCTTTCTTCACTTTTATACATTCAAAGATTTACATTCTTCAAATTTATGTGCCCCACACGGCACTATAATTGGAGGTTTGAGACCGATTCCAACATGCGGCCCCATCGGTTGTAAAACCTCAGCAGATGTATTACAATTCAATATATATATATATATATATATATATATATATATATATATATATATATATATATATATATATATATATATATATATATATATATATATAAATCTATAAATCTATAAATCTAACAAAATATTTTTCTAATAATATTTTTAAATTTATTTAACAATAAAGGCTTTGTTAAAAAGTCAGCCAAATTATTTTCCGATGAAATATAATTTACGTTAAATAGTTCATCTTTTATTAATTTACGAATAAATTTGTACTTGATATCAATATGTTTAGTTTTCTGATTTTCCTGACTATTTTTTTTTTAAATAGATAGCAGATTGATTATCACAATATACTTGGGGTCTTATGTAATCACACAAACTTAATTCATTTATAATTCTACTAAACCAAATAACTTCTTTAGTGCAATCGGTTAGTGCAATAAATTCAGATTCCATTGAGCTAAGAGCTATGCACTTTTGTTTAGAAGATTTCCATGATATTGGGATGTTACCAAAATAAATTAAATAGCCACTGCTTGAATGTCTGTTTGTGAGACCACATCCCCAATTTGCATCAGAAAAAGCAATCAAATTTGAAATTTCTACATTGGAAAGATTAATTTTAAAATCCTTTGTGAGAAAAACATAGTTCATAATATCAACAATGTAAGACCAGTGTTTGTAAGTATAACCATTACAAAACTGAGACATTATATTAACAGCAAATGCAATATCTGGTCTGGATCTATCTGACAAAAACGATAAACATCCTATTAAGGAACGATAGGGAAATTTCCTCATTAAATCATTTTCAATTATTTCTTCCTCTTTAACCTTATCAGGTAAGTTACAACCAATTTTAAAAGGTAAATTCACAAAACTTTTAGGAAGATCTTTGAATTGTGACATTAATTTTTCAATGTAGGTAATTTGATGTAAATAAATCGAATTTTCAATTTCTTGAAAGTTTACGCCTAACAAATATTTAGTTTTACCTAGGACTGTAAGATCCAATTTTTTGTCCAATAATTCGATTACTTCATTTATCAAATGTTCCCTTTTTGAAAACAAAACCATATCATCTACATAAACAATTAAAATTACATCTTTAAATTTGTAGACACAGTTACACCAATTTAACTGAGAAAATCCTAATTTAGTTAAAATACCGTCTAATTCCAAATTCCATTCTCTACCACTTTGATGCAGACCATATATATCCTTTTCCAATAGACATACTTTGTTTTCGGATCCTTTCAGCACAAATCCTTTTGGCTGTTTCATGTATATAGTATCCTTAAGGTGTCCATATAAG
The DNA here is from genome assembly GCA_933210815.1 of Meta bourneti. Classification (NCBI taxonomy): domain Eukaryota; kingdom Metazoa; phylum Arthropoda; class Arachnida; order Araneae; family Tetragnathidae; genus Meta; species Meta bourneti. Next base: position 92,944,433 of record OW119930.1, on the reverse strand, counting down.
TATGCACTTTTCACGTCAACTTGACAGTGATACCAACCCAACATAGAAATCAATAGTACAAACAATAATCTAACAATAGAAAAATTCACAACTGGTGAAAAAATATCTTTAAAATCAATGCCGGGTTTTTGCTTAAAACCTTGAGCAACAAGACGAGCTTTATACCTTTTAGGTATATTGTTTTCGTCCATTTTTATGCTGTACACCCACTTACTTCCAATTATGGTTGTATTTGGGGGTGTGTCCACTAATTTCCATACTTGCCTATCCTTCATTATCTGAATTTCTTCATTCATGGCAGTATTCCATTTAATTTTATCCTTACTTGCTTGCGTTTCTTCATAACTTTTGGGGATTTCGACATTGTAACACTGATCATACATGTCGTACATCTGTTGGTCTAAAAAATTAGATTCATCACTAGAAGTAGATGGCACATTAGAAATATCCACATTAGGATGTTCAGTTTCTGGCTTAAAATTGAAATTTACAGGATCAAACCTAATCTTATTTTTAGTACAGTACTTTTTAATATCATTTAAAGATCTCATTCTCAAATTTTCAGGAGAATAATAGTATACATCTATCCTATTGCTTTTATTTCTAGGTTTTTCGATTCTACGCCAATTTGAAATGTTAAGACTTTTTAAGTCCTCAGTTTTAACTAAATCTTTAGAATCTAAAACTTGAGTTTCACTTTCCGATTTTACTTTTATATTTTCATTTGATTGATAAATAGGAATATTAGAATTAAGATCGAAAGAAACGTACTCAAAGTTTTTACCAAATAGTACATCAACAGCTTTCTTACTTTCGTCGATATGAACATGGACAGTTTCAACTATTCTCTTCTCGTTTGGTACATATATTCTATAACCTTTAGTTTTCAAACCATATCCTGTCAAAATACCAAGTTTTGCTCTGGGTTGTAATTTATTTCTCTGTATTTTAGGAATATGAACATATGCCAAAGAGCCAAAAATTCTAAAATGTTTTACTGATGGTTTGAAACCAGTCCATATTTCGTTAGGAGATATACCCTCAGTTAATTTGTGTTCGCATCTATTTTTAGTGTGAATAAATGCTAAAAGTGCTTCTGACCAAAATTGTGGTTGTAAACCACTGTCTTGAAGCATAGCTCTGACACAATCCATGGCTGTTCTATTGAACCTTTCTGCAATGCCATTTTGTTCAGGGGTATAAGTTGAAGTTCTTTCGATTTTTATTCCTAGATCATTTAAAAACTTTTTAAATTATTTGTGACAAAATTCTAAACCATTGTCAGTTCGGACACATTTTAACTTAACATTTAGCTGTCTTTCAGCTCTAACCAAGTATTTTTTAAAGTAATCAAAAACTTCATTCTTATTTCGAATAATATAAACAGTTACTTTACGTGAAAAATCATCAATAATAGATAAAAAGTATTTGTTTCCACCTAGAGAGTTAACTGGAGCAGGACCCCACAAATCCATATGGATCCTTTCCAAAACATTTTTAGTTTTCCTTTCGTACATATAGTTTCTTTTTAAGGATATTCTAGTGGATTTAGCAATAGCACAAATCTTACAATTTTTATCTATATTTTTACAATTAAGTTTTTCAATTCCTTTTACACAATTAATTTTACTCATATTTTCAATTAAGGGCATGTTAACATGACAAAACCTACGGTGGGCTTTTTCTAGATCTAAACCAGTTACATATGTATAATTTTTAATCTTGGGATAACCTTTTAAGATATACAATTTTCCAATTCTGGGAACAGTAAACAAATATTTATTATAACTATTATAAATAATCATTTTGTTATTTCCCCATTTAATTTGGTTTCCCACAAGGTCAATACGAGCACCACTAATTAAATTTTTTCTCATATTAGGCGAGTATAACACATCTTTTAAAGTTATATCATAATTTCTGTTTCTATCTAAAACTGTAAATTGAATATCACCCATACCTAATACTTCCGAGGTGCTGTCCTTGTCTCCAACTAGGATCTTCTGTGGTGGTAGTTTTCTGAATGTCGTAAACATATCACGTTCTTTACAGAAGTGAGCAGTTGCAGCAGAATCAATGAGAAATTCCCTCGGTCTTTCATTTGGAAAATTTGAAACTGCATAGGCACGTTGAAGATCAGTTTTTGGATTGTCCTCCATATAAAATAATTCACCACCAGGTTTCTGCCGATTGCATTTCTTGAAGCACTTCGATTCGTAATGTCCCGACTTTTTTGCAGTAGTTGCAGAATGGTCGCGGCCCCATACGACAAACTGTCGACTTTCTTGGGCTTGAAGGAATTAATTCAGGGTCCAGTACGCATCTGCTGTGATCAGGAGTAGACGCCCGTGTCTCCTTGTATCTAGATGACTTGTTTCTTGTAGCATAAGCATCGGCCACGATACTTAATTTTGTGCCTTCGTCTTTCCGCTTCAGCTCGATTCGGCTGGATTCTGTTATTAAATGTTTAGACAAATTGTCTAGCGTGAACTCGTTGTCATCCATCCTGTATAGCAATTGTACCAGATTATCGTATTCGTGAGGCAAATGTCTTATTAGTTGAAAGCAAACTAAAAGGTCTGGGATTTCGAATCCACATTCTTTTATCTGTAACAGCTTCTCATGCACTCGTTTGCAGAAGAGTCCAATGGATTCGTCCTCCGGCTGGTAGCGGATTGAAAAGAACTCGTCCACAAGGCCTGCCAATCGTGCTCTAGATGCTGGTTCAAAGTTGGTCTTTAATATATCCCAGGCTTCCTTACCGTCCTCAGTAGATGAAATCAAGACTTGATATTTTCTGTCTATGCCCTGGTAGATAGTTGTGTATGTCCTCTGCTTCCTATAACGATAGTCTCCTTTTTCTTGTTCTGGAGCATCTTCCAATAATAGAGGTTCCGTTTTAGTGATAAATTCCCAGCAGTTCCGATCCATTAGCAATACCTTCATGTCCGTCTTCCACGTGGCATAGTTGAAATCCGATAACTTCGGGAAGGAAAACATGGACATTTCTTGAATACCCATCATACTGGAAACCGGTAGTGGCAGAATTCAGGTTCAGCTTAAGGTCTGAGAGGGCCGCGGTGGCCCGGTTGGAAGAGCAACGGACTAGCAACCGAAGGGTTGCGAGTTCGAATCCAGCCAAACACCGTCGTGTACAAAGGGGGCTGGTGCACGTTAAATCTGTCGTGGCCTCAAATGTCCTCACGTTGGCGTGGTGTGGAAGTTTGGAGAGTGGGGTGCCAGCTCAGGTGTTGCCTCGTCATCTGACCGTGGTTCAAAATTACGTGGTGTTGTCCTCGGATCTTTCCCTTTGGGATTGATCCCGGACCGTCACCAATAGCCCATTGTGTTGCTCCAGTGTGACGTTAATTGAAATTCCCCCAATTAAGGTCTGAGGCCCATAACCAATTGTTGGGTTTTATCGATTGAAGACAGAGTTTTATACATTAAAAATAAATTTTATTACGTAGTCAAGTCTTATGGTTTAAAACATACATTTTAAGAACAACAAGAAGTCTGATCAGATCATGATCCCCAATCTTTCTTCACTTTTATACATTCAAAGATTTACATTCTTCAAATTTATGTGCCCCACACGGCACTATAATTGGAGGTTTGAGACCGATTCCAACAGCATCCCGTTGCTACGAGTGGCTAAGAGATACTTTACAATCAACCAATCAGATTAGTCCCAGTTTAGAATCACAGATATTCTTCAGAAGCAGTCACAGTTAGAACTGTTACTGTGAAATCACTCTTTGTACCATCTCTAGTTCGAAGTAACCCTTTTTGAAACTGGAGCAACCTGACCAGACTTTTTGCTGAGAATGATCTTACACCGTCGCCAGTGGACTGTGTTTATATTATTCGGCGCCAGCGAGGCGCACAAATTTGTTGCGGTTCGAGATGTTTACGTTCTTCGGGAGGCAAAGGCAGACGCTCGTGTGATCGGTGTAAGGCCTCGTTCACATGAGGCGTTTTCCAACGCGCTTTTTACGTCTAAACAAAACGCGGGTAGCCAAAGTACATAGAGCTCTACTGGAGTGTTCACATGCAGAAATCGCGAGAATCCAAGCTCTAGACTGCTTCGGCGCTTCAACAATCTCCGGTCGTTCTCGCGATTTGAGAAGCATAGGTTTCTTCTGCAGCGTTCACATGACACGCGTTTTGATGGGCGTTAGGGCTTTTTTATTCCTCTAGTCCAAGTTTCTATCATCGCGATCGTTAAAGATAGAGTGAAAATTTCAACGGATTTGAAATCTGCGGAAAATTTTACACCAGATCGATACCTGAAATGTGATTTTCTTTAAATAAATAATTTTTCAACTGTAACTAAATATTTTCGCGATACTCATTTGACGAATATATCCATTACGAACACAAAAGGGAGTATTAATCTCGTTTTTATAGAAAAGATATAGCTTGATTGGAGTATTTTGTCGTAATCCACTGATTTATATTTATGGCCATTAAAAATAGGACGAGAAAATTGAATCGTATTCGATATATTAAAGAAATTTACCCTGCTTTCACACAAAACTTGTAAAAATGTGATAATTTATAACTAAAGAGGATAGTGGGTAATTTTATTTCTGAGAATAACGCATACCGACAACTGTCTGTTCTAGTTTTCATGTGCTGGCAAACGTCTTTAAAATAAAGCTTAAATTAAATATTCTATTTAAAAGCTAAACTTTAGTTATTTTTTTATTTTTCATCAACGGGTGAAATGCGTAAGATAAGTTTCAATTTTCATTCATTTTTCACATCCTCGTGTTACATTGAACTCGATATCACTTTTGAAAATGAACTTAATTTACTGTGAGCTTATTTTTCATAGAATTTATATTTTAATCTTGCAGTTAGTGTTATTACTACTTTAATCAAAATTTTTATGTTATATATACGTGTAGACGCAAATTCTATTAGCAATCTCCTGGTTTTCGATATATACTGTTTTTTGGTTTTTCTTTGAGATTTTTTTAGTTTTAAAAAAAATTTCTCGTTTCATCGTGGGGTTTAATCAAATTTTAGTTGAAATATTTCCCAGTCATTATTCCATTCGTGGTTCCATTTGTGCTACAAAACCCCTGAAAGAGGGTAGGTTGGAGGGTTAGTAATCGTTTCGGATAGTCGGAACTCAGGGAAAATTGTGTTTAAAAATTAAAAAACTAATTATTGTTATAAATGTGTTATTTGTGCTGATATATTAAAATGTTTATAGATAGGTTTTAAAGAAGTATAGAGATTTATTTGAAGGAAAATTAAATAAAAATTAGCTATAGATCGTAGGAAACACGATAAAACCTGCAAAAATAGCATAAAAAAAGAAAGGTTATCACCAGTGCCGGATTTTGTTTGCGTGTCATCTTTCGATAGTACTTCGTAGACAATGCCATATAAACAGAAATTCCATTTCCAATTTCCTGGTTCTAGCAATAAAGTGTTTGGGGATATATTTTTACTTTATACTGTCAATTTTAAAATTTTAAGGTAATTGTTTGGTCATTTTCCAGTTAGTTTCGTTTTTAATCAAAGTTTTACAGAAATATTCCAATTTTTCATACGCAATTTCGCTTTTACGATAAAACGCATTACAAATGACTCATCTGCTAGCTTCTTGAGCCCGAAAAATCCGTGATCACCCCTTAACACAAAACAAATCCTACTATTTTTATTGGTGGGTGAATCATCGACACTAGAGTGAAGGTTATAGGGTTTCTTCCTCTAGTCTTGACAGTAAAAAACGACTACTTTAAGATTTTAGAGTTAATGAAAATGTTTAATAATGCCACAATTTTAACTACATAAAGCACTGCTTCTCTGTGATCCGCTGGCTCTTACCGGTTCCTATGTCCAAAATATCCCGTCATTCGAAAAATTTTGAAAAACGTACGAAAAGCTAACGTTCAAAAATTTACAACCGAGGTTCATGACATCATCGTATACTATACGTTACGAAAGATTTACCTGTTTAGGCTGTCACTTCTGGTTAGCAAGTCGATTATATTTCATTTATTTATGTATAAAGGTTGAAGTTCAAAAACACTTTATTCAAAAGCAATTAGGGAACGGATGTTTTACAAATCTAAAGAATATAAAATTTTTACGTCGTTTTGAATATTTTTTTAGATTATTTTAGGCATTTTATTTGCTCATTATACATTTCTAAGTTAACCAAATACAGGCTCTTGTGAATACAGAGAGAAATAAATTTTTTAGGTTGGGAAAGAAAGATTTTCATCCTACTTTTAATGGCTGTAAAATTAAAACAGTTGATAAGAGGCAACAAAATATCTTATTAAAGTAGGGATGGGAAATACTGTTCTTTTAGGTGAACAGTTCTTTGTTGTTCCTGTTCTTTCTAAAAGAACTGTTCTTTAGCCTGTTCTGCTCACTACTGTTCTCACATTCAACTCGAGACATACGAGCCTTGTTCCTATAGCAACCGCCTTTATGGCGGGAGTTTTCGTGGTAGACTCACAGGGCCCAGATTCTGTATACACCTTATTGTAGGTAATACCGGAAAAAAGGCTAAATACAAAAAAATTTTTTCTCTTGTTTTCACAGAAGAAAACGAAAGGTATATATATATATCGCATAATTTTGGATTTTTGAGTTGATCGAGATGTTTCTTACGTCTACCTGAACCATCTACAGCATGGTTTCTGAAAATGTGATTCGTAGTGTATAGGACAAAAAATACATTTTGAGGAAATTTTTGATCAACAAAATTCCAGCCATTAAAAATTAAGCACTTAAAGATATTTTGATGTTACCACTTTGAAAGTAAAATTAATTTATTTAACGAAGGCCAGATTAATAATTTTATGATATATCTCTGCATGTTCAAAACATGAATGTAAATCAATAGAATTGAAATATACATTACAAAAATATACAATACGTAAAATGTAAACACTACAACAATGAATACTACTTTATAAAAATAGTTGGCAAAAATAGGAGTTCAGTTTCGTACACAATTTTCATTACATTTCACATTTTCTCAAAATCAAAAGAAAGTGCATATTAATGTTACAAAAAGCAATAGCCCTTTTAATTTCCAAAACAAGAAGTGTATAAATCAAAAGGGATTGAGAATACTTTAAATATCAAATGTGAACACAGTAAATTAAATTTTTATTTACAAATTTGTATGAAATAAAAAATTCACACCTTAGTACAAAATTCTCTAATTTTTTTACTCATATTTTACATATTCCTTTAAAAATCGATACAACTAATTGTTACTATTACAATTAATAAACAACAATTGTTTTACTTTTTCAACAGACAGCCTAGATCTTTCATTTAGAATTTGTCCCGATTTGGAAAATATTCTTTCACAAGGAACTGAAGTAGCCGTGACAGGAAAGTGTTCTCGGAATAATCTTTTCAAATTCGGATACATGTACCCATTTTCATTCCACCACTTCAATGGGTCCTCATTTCTTGGCAGTAAGTCCTCATCCATGTACCTTTGTACCTCAATGATCGCTTTTGAATCGCTCGATCCGGAAGGTTTGAATTTCGAAGCTTTAGCATCAAATGCACCCCAAATAGACCTACTAGTAGTCTCATTGGCATTTCTTGTAGAATCTGAACTTCTTTCGGATACTCCAGATTTAATGTACCCAGAAACCATTCTTATTATCCTTTCTTTTATCTGCGATTGAATATTTTTTTCACAAATAATGTGTTTGAACCTAGGATCGAAAAACATTGCTTGGCGGAGAGTGTTGCTGTTTTCAAAATTTCCTAGGTGATCTTGTTATTGTTTTAAAATTGAGCAAATTAATTCTTTCATATTAGTATCATACTTTTCACTTTCTTTTAACATTTCCTCATATACATTTTGCAGTCCCTTGGACAAAATTATTATTGAGGAGCAAGAAACATACTTTTCTCCACTTAGAGTTTTTGTTACATTTTCCAGGGGTTCTAAGATTTCAACCATACACTCGCAACTTTCCCACTCTGATGTTGTGAGGCAAGGTACATTGCTAGTCAGTTCCGTATTTAAAAGGGCCATGGATGTTTTGACAGCTGTTTGCAGCTCGATCATTCTTCTTACCATGTAGAAAGTCGAGTTCCAGCGTGTCGGAACACTCAATATCAGTTTTTTTGCTATTGTACCCTGCGCTTCTTTTAATTTATGACTCGCAATTGAGCTTCGTCTAAAAAATACAACAATAGTTTTTATTTTTTCAATTAAATTATAAACTTTCTTTAAAGCATCATCAGCAATCAAATTGATAGTATGGGCTAAACAGCCCAAATGTTTCCATCGTAAAATCTCTTTAACGGCTTTTTTAATGTTGGGGCATTGTCCGATACGGTAAGGATAATCTTTTTTTCTATCTTCCAATCTGAAATTATTCGCTTTAAACAGAAAGCTAAGTTTTCACTGGTATGACGCATTGTCATGCAATCACATTCCAATAAAACAGAACGAATTTTAAACCGTTCATCCACAAAATGAGCAGTGACTGCTATGAAGCTGTGGTTGTTTATCGACGTCCAGCAATCGGTTGTTAAAGTAATATAGAATGCTTCTTTCATTAAATTTAAAACATTGTTTTTAACACTTTCATGCATTGCTGGCAATAGGGAATTACATATAGTTTTCCGATCAGGCAATGCATATTGAGAATTTAATGACTTAGTAAAAGATCGAAAACCAATATCCTCGACAATTGAAAACGGTTGTAAATCGTGAGTAAATAACTTCATCAATTCATCGTCAATCTTTTTACGGTTGCTTAAAGTCATTTTTTTGTTCATAAACTGCGCAATATTGGATTGTGCTGCATGTTGAATTGCATTATTGTCAGTAAACATGATATCATCGTTACTTACCGACTGTTTCTTTACTAGTTGAGACGATACGCTTTCAGTGCTGGTTTCCGTCAACTTTCGCTTTTCAACACTTAGTTTTATGGTGGGATGCATCTTTCTGAGATGTCTTTTTAAATTAAAAATAGATGATTTGAAGCAGATCGATTTCCGACATATAGAGCATGACGCCCGATCCGAATCGCCATCTTTCATAGTGAAATATGTCCACACATTTGAAAATTTGCGTTCCATTGTGTGGAAAAATTCGGTTTTAAAAAGAAGTTAAAATAATTACAAATCCTAAGAACGATCAGCGGCAACACCACTAGAGGGAAATCTAGACAACAAAATCTTAATCATTAATATTTTTTAATTTGTTTAAAATTTTCCTCACCACCCTGTCATTGCCTAATTAAAAAAAAATCACAATTATAAGGCTAGTCTTTTGACAAATTCGTCAAACGTCGGGCCTTGGTTCAGTCAAGAACAGTTCTGCGAGAGCAGAGTGAGAACAGTTCCGGGTGCAATCCAGCGAGCGCAGAGCGAGAGCGTTTCACTGAGAACAGCTCCGCGAACAATTCATCGAGATCAGCTCCGAGAACGAAGAACAGGGTCAGAACAGTTTGAGAGCAGGAATCATTTTCCGAACCAGGAAGTAAAACAGCTCTGAGAACGGAGAACAGGGTGGGATCAGTTTGAGAGCAGGAATCATTTTACGAACCAGGAAGTAAAACAGCTCCGAGAACGGAGAACAGTGTGGGATCAGTTTGAGAGCAGGAATCGATTCCTTCGGTAAATTTGATTCCTGCTCTCAAGCAGGAAGTAGTCTCGGAGTAGGTTTATGGACAGAGAACGGATGATGAATGAATCAACAGGAAACAGTGAGTCACGAACTGTATGATGAACAGCTGTGTTTCTGACTTAGCATAATTTAGAATATACGAAAATTTTTGCGAACTTAGAGAATTCGAGAAAAGAACTTTGCAAAATTCCCACCTGTTTAAAATAGAAGTTTTAAAAAATTGCCATGTTTCTTTTTACGAAAAGAACCGAGAACAGGTTTTTGTGAAAAGTGGGAACAGGCTGTTCCCGTTCTTTTTGAAGAACAGGTGAAAAAGAACAGTTCACTCTTTTTTCCCCATCCCTATATTAAAGTGACATTCGCTTTAAAAACAAGGCAATACTTCCGCTTACGCTTAGTATAAAAGGAATATCTGAAAAAAGATTAGTTGCGACTATTGACAAAAAAATAAGTTTTTCAAAGAAAATCATGATTTTGGTATGGATCTAACGTAAAATTTTTCGCTGATTTGAAATCCGTTGAAATTTTGACTCTATCTTTAACCATTCAAAGGATAGAAACTTGGATTAAGGGAATAAAAAAACAATTTAATACATAACGGAAACTGACCTTGAAAAGCGCCCAAGTGCTGTTCACATGGTAACGCTCGAAAATTCTTATCTAAAGCGCGTTGCAAAAAGTCCATGTGAACGGGGCCTCAGTGTAGAACATTAAAAACTTTTGAGGACTCTATGCTTTCTCGTTTGACATGTCGGGAGCCACATGTAAGTTTCTACTATTAAATTATTTTTGATATAATTAGCTGTTCTTTACACTCTCGAAAAAGTAACTATAGGAAACAAATTCCAAGTATGAAGAAACAGATAAAAAAGACTGGTAGTTTTTTAACGTTGACGATCTGCTATAGAAACGAGCATATCGGGAAGTTCGATGCGTTTCTATTCTTTTTCGCTGCATCTGAAAGTCTGAAGTGGTAATGAAAGCTGGAGCAAAAACATTTTTGTCGTGGATATGGATTTTTGTTAACTTACAAAGAAAATCAAACTTTTTGTTTTAAAACTCATTTCGCCGGAATGCAAAAAAAATTGAAATGTCGCCTACGCAATCACGATTTATCGTTCACCTGCTTTTAGTTCGAGGAAGACGCGCTGTTATTTTTTTTTATATCTGCGCGCAAATAATTATTTTTATAATACTGTAGGATATTATCTTCTGGACCAATCAACGCGACACACAAGCGCGCCCTCTGTTGAGCGTAGCTACTAACTAGCCAGTTGTAAGACTTACTCACAGACGATAAGTTGTCTTGTTCAGATGTTCTATTTGTAAATAAATACATTTAGTCCTTCAGATGTCATGATGTACAGACTTCCACTATTGGAGGCTCGATGAGGTCCGTAATTTTTTCTACCTCCGACGTCTTCCAAGCTACAAGTTTCGTTTTTTGACTGTTTTACTGGTGTTTGCTTTTTTTATGTGCATTTTGAATAACCATGTCGTCTCAGCGTTCGTGAGTACATTTTTCAATTCAATTTCATTTTGGATTCCATCACGCCGACGTTTGTCCTTTTATAATGAAAAGGAATGCACCAAAATGAAGCGATGTTCCTCACGTACTTTTTTTTTTACTAAAAATTTTCATTTACTTACGCTTGGCTCTGACAAATATCGCAAAAATGGAAATAATTTAAGAGTTTACTGGATTCCCTACTGATTTTAAGCGAGATGCTGCCTGGGAACCAAAACCTTTAGATCTGAAAACAACTGAATTAATTCTGATGTGTGCTTCAATTTTACAATTGACTGTGATCTTAATTTACTAACACATGATATAATTAAACTAATAGATGCATGTCTTCAAACTGGTTTCGAGGATTTAAAGGTGTCAAATCGAAAGTTATGATGTACTCCCACAATACTAACACGATTTTGTGTTTGGTCCAAAAGTAAAGGTATAATTATAGAAAAATAGCCTCACACACAATCAAAATTTACGCCAAAAACATTTTTGAGTATGTGCAGATGAATTGAAAACGATCGAAATGGAAGCAAAAAAGAAAAACGTTTCAAGCTCCTCATGAACGTATACTACATCTACTGCTTTTCGGTGGACATGCGCACTACGCAACTCCCATGGAGTTCATTGTGTTTTTACAATATGATGTTTTGTTTAAACAGTGATAACTCAACAATGAATTGATCTATTATAATTATTTTTGTTTCTTTCCAATCTATATAATACAGTGGATGTTTTGACTCAGTTATTAGTTAAGAAATGAATTTTTAGTTGATTTTTAAATGTTAAAATTCCTGAAAAAACTTGATTTTTTAGACTTCCTTGGTGAAAAAATTGTAAAAAACCCCTATGCACTCCATCAACTTGATTGGGGGTCGAAACGAAGAATAATAAATTAATGATTAACTTATTCTGAATTTTTCACATTGAAATGAGTTTAAGCACAGACCAATGACCTATTGTAAAAGACTGGATTTTTCAAGTCACAATTTTAAAAAATATCTACTAATGTATACGTACACCTTAAGTGCTGTACATCCCGTCCAAGTGAAAACGTTTCTTGAGTCACAAAATCCATACTTCAGAATAAATTCAATTAAAGCGATGTAGATGGGGAGTCAAAGGCCTCAAATGAACAACCGCAGCAGATGTAGGGGTGTCCGGGATAAGATTCCTTCTTTGAAGAGCACTCCAGCTCACCCTTTAGATGTAATCGAGTTTCTTTTTAGAGTGCATCCTTTCAGTCAAGAATTTTTGCCGAGTGAAAGAACAACGCTTGAAATTTACAGCTCTACGTGTATATTTATGTTGCATTGGCGATGCATTTAATCATTTCAGTTTGCTATTTATTCATAAGTTGTAAAAATACAAAATTTATTTTTAGTATCAAGTGTTATTTTTTTTATTCTTTCATAGTTGTAAAAATAAATTTAAAAAATGGATAAATAAAAAAAATTGTTGAACAACACTGCTTCGCAGTATCACACGAGATATTTGGTATTCAGTAATGTGAAAACAAAAAAGATTTTTCAATCTTTGTTGTTGAGAATACCTTTGTGAGGTTCTCCGTCCAACACATGGAGGAACGTTGGTCGGAAGGAACCATTGGATTCCCGAGGGGGACGAGGTTGGGGTACCCTTGAACGATCATCCGGGCCAGAAAAAAAAGAAAAGGGAGTACTGGGAGGGGAAAAGAAGTGGACTCGGACCGGCGGATGTAGGAGAGTACCATGGGGGAGCCATCTGACTGAAAAGCGAGTTGCAGTACGACGCGTTTTACGTAGTATCGTGACGTACTGGCGGGAAAGTCAGACCCTGGCGCCTAGACGTTTCCCATACAATGGAATTAGATTTCGCCATGAATTATTAAACTCGCAGAAGACGAATCCGACCCCACAAAACGACGATTTTTCTTTTATTCAATAACTGATAATATGACGCATTTACACAAGGAGCCTCATTAATGAAATGAATAAAATTTTTGAAAACAAAACGCTGCTGAAAAGTGTTAAAAACAGAAATTTCCAAAACCATTAACCACTCCCCCTGCTGTTTCATTAGCTTTGTGGGTTGGACTCCCCGGGCCTCGTTTCGCAGTTTTACCAGACATCTATCCTTGAGGGATTTGCAGTGATCGGGGAAAGTTCTTACGTTTAATTAGCGTAGCAAAGGTGTTATCTATTTATGTTTACACATATTTGAGTATGTATTCAATTCATTGAACGCGATTAGCACTCAATTAAATGCATCCTATTTTGTTTAAAAGCAACCGATCTGTAACTATTGATTGCGTAGATGATTTATTCTTTTAAAAATCAGGGTTTTCGGTAGTTAAACTTTGCTCATGATATGCAGATTCCTTGTGGAATATAAGGCACAATTATACAAAATTGGAAATTATTGTTTGAAAAGTGCCTGAGTACCGGGGAACCAAACTTGAGTTTTGATGGAAAACTAAATCTAGAGCAAACAAAACGCAGGAAGAGTAGTACCTTAGACCTGAATGAAATATTCTACAATTAGCTTTAAGTATGAAAGGGTTTATCAATTTTCACAGAACACGTAATGAGTCTGGCGGAAAGTATTTTACGAAAAACAAATTTGATAGCAATTTGAATAATTAATCTCGTCAAAACATTCTATGTTACAATGATTTTTAATTTTCAAATGAAAAGGAAATTTTATCGTAGAGCAACAGTTAGCACTTTTTACATACACTGCTTGACAATTGCTAAGGAACAGTTACATTTTTCGGAATAATTCATAATAGACATTGATTGAAGAAATGAAACAGTACATATTTAGTAGAGATAGTGTGCATTTATTATTCTGCAAAATAGTACAGATTTCGCCACATGGAAAAGTAGAAAACGAAAAAAAAAGATGCTCTTTGGAGCATTTCCAAACAGTCACGAAAAATGGGTCTTCCTGCCAGAATGAAACAGATACGAGTACCTCAGTAAGATGTGTGACCTCCTCGGACGCTAATGCACATTTTACATCTGTTATTCATGCTGTCTACTAAACTATTGAGGATTCCTTCCTCGCCACACACGGCCCCCTCACATCCCGCCGTTTGGCAGGTTCGAGTGGAGTGTTCGGCCGCATGTGTAATTATTCAGGTTTGCATTGAGGATTCCTTGGGGGATATTGTCCCACTCCTCTCAAGGCGTTTTTCAGTTCTTGCACGGTTCGGGGAGGGCAAGTTCTTTGAGAAACACGTCTGCCAAGAGCATCCCAGGCATGCTCTATAGGATTTAGGTCCGGAGTGTAAGCAGACCATTGCATACGTTCAATAGTTTCACTTTCTAGTGTATCCGATACTTCAGCAGTCCTGTGTGTGCACGCATTGTCGTCCATAAACAGAAAGTCTGGACCTACCGCACCCCTAAAAAGACGAACATGATTCAGAATAATCTCTCTGCAATACCACGTCGATGTAACGCTACCTCGCTCAGAGATGTGAAGCAGTGTTCTGCCATTGTGTATAATGCCTGCCCACCCCTTCGCCATAGTGAGAACGCCACGTTCATGAACATTCTGTTGTGCACAACGTGTTCCCCTCTCTCTCCACAATAACTGGTGGCCAGAATCACTTGTCACAGTGAAATGGGATTCATCGGAGACTCTGTGCCCACCTGTTGCTGACCCCAACCAATATCTGCAGCTATCTGACTAGGAGTGAGATATCTGTTCCTTTTCGCCTCTAGGATACATATCGATCCTCTTGAGGTGTGTTCCTTCCACGACCACCGGCATGCTTTCGCATAGCATTTCCACCTTCAGCGGCCTTTTTTAATCGCGAGATGACACTTTTTACACTCCCATTACTGTGGCCACAGTAGTGACACTTTGACCTGCTTCCAGCCGTCCAACTGCTCGTCCACGATCGTAAACTCTCAAATGATGTCTTGCAGACATTTTGCACTTAATTATTGCCACACCGCACTGATTTTCACAGAAATAAGTTCAACAACCTACGGCGCTATTTTCGTCAAACACCTAACTGCATGAACTTTCGAACGGAACGGACGTATCAATTACGGAGTACCTGACTGCTAACCTCCACATCATAATTAATAGAAAGTTTACGGATTGTAAAGTTGCAATAAGAGGAGAATGTTAAAGGGAGTGACAATGCACTTGAAAAAGGTGAATAATTTAAGATAGTAGATAGATTTTAGTAATCGATACAATTAGGAGTCCAATTCACGTTCCAAAGTGAAAGATCAATGCAAATCAGTGACCGAAAAGAGGCTGGTAAGCAACGCATGGGCTGTGGTGGTAGTTAAGGGATGGTAATAATTTGGGAGAGAGGAGTAAAAGGAATAAAAATAAAGAGTGTCAATTTGGTGTGATCATAAGATTCCCTGAGGAGTCCCTGAACTCACCACATCGACGTTTGGGTCGTTGGGGGAAGGTATGGTCATCTCTGTCAAGATGAGAGCGAGGACGTTTTTTGGATTTGATTAGAGAAGTATCGTAGGGCGGTATGCTTTGGAGAAGGGTATTGGGAACTTGCGGAATTTTATAAAATAATTTTGTGGAAAGAGTTTTAATGAATTCGGCAATAGGTTCAATTTTGAGGTCATTGTGAATAATTTCACGTCGGACATAGTAGGGGGCATTAACCATATGAAGAAGGGTGGTGTTTTGGAAGGCTTGAAGAAATTTAATATTAGAGATGCGAGTAGATCCCCATATGGGAGAACCGTATAGGAGGGTGGGTCTAATAATAGTTTTATAAAGAAGGACTTTGTTGTTGAGAGAGAGGTGGCTGTAACGTCCAATAAGAGATGCGAGGGTAGGTTTAATAGCAAGTGCTTTCTTTCGGATAATTTTGATATGAGGGGTGAAAGAAAGTTTGGGGTCAAGAGTGAGACCAAGATATTTGTAAGTGCTGACAAATGGAATTTGTTCATTTTGAAAAATAATTGGCTGTAGTTGAGTGGGGAATTTTTTGGTAAACATAAGGACAGCACATTTGGAGGTATTGATTTTAATTTTCCAGTTGGTGAGCCAGAGTTGGAGAATATTGGTATAATTTTGAATATGTTGCATGATGAAGGTACGGTCTTTGTGTTGATGCATAATGGCTGTATCATCGGCGTATATGGCGGGAGATGTGCGGGGAGCATTTGGGATATCGTTGATGTAAATATTAAAAAGAGTGGGAGAAAGGAGTGAACCTTGTGGAACACCTACTTTAATGGGGCGTTGAGATGAAAGAACAGGATTAACTTTAACTTGAAAAGTGCGGTGCATAAGGAAATTTTGAAAAATTTGTATGAGTTGTGGGGGGGGACATTTAGGAGGATAAGTTTGTGGATAAGGCCATCGTGCCAGACACGATCGAAAGCCTTTGCAATATCCAGAAACAGAATACCAGTATGAATAGAGTTTGAGAGTCCCTGATGGACGAATTCAGTGACTCTTAAAAGTTGGTGGACAGTACTATGTTTGCGTCTGAAACCGAATTGTTCAGGAATGATGATATTGTGAAGTTCTAAGTGATAATTAAGTCTTTTGAGAAGAATGTATTCGTAAACTTTGCCGAGAGCGCTAAGTAACGAAATGGGACGGTAGTTTTGGGGTTCAGAAAGATTAGAATTTGGTTTGTGAATTGGAACAACAACGGCATTTTTTCAAAAGGAAGGGAAATGTCTTTGTTTAAGAAGGTGGTTAATAATAATGGTAATGAAGAATAAAATTTTGAGAGGGATGCTTTTGAGCATTTTATTAGTAATAAGGTGCTTTTTTAGGTGCATTACCAGGTGTTTTTTTAGGTTTGAGATTTTTGATGAAGTTAGCAATCTCGGATGCTTTAGCAGGTTCAATGGAATTTTCATGAGAGGTACTATTAAAATTTTGTAAGTTCTGGATAATAGCTTGGGTGTGCTGGGGGTTATCAATATTTTGGTTTAGTTGAAATTGTGCTTCAAGACTGTCAGCAATAGCTTCAGCCTTTTGATCTTTAGAAAGGGCAAGTCCATTAGGAGTATTAAGGGGAGGAATATTATGGACATTATTTTGGAGAGTTTTGGTTTTTCTCCATATGGAGCCGTTCTCCGTAGAGAGGGATTCAATATGATCTTTGAATTTAGAATCGGAGTGGGCTCGGATCATATTTCTGATTTTAGAACAGAGGGTGCGGTATTTGTTTTTATGCTGTGGATCTCTATTTTGTTGCCAAAGTCGGCGAAAGTAGTTCCTGAGTTTAATTTGAGATTTGATATCATTGGTAAGGAAAGTGGAAGTGGGTTTAAATTTCATTTTAGAAGCTTCGATGAAGGCTTCGTTAATGTTTTTGGTAAGCAAAATAATTTTATTATCCGCGTCATTGGGAT
The DNA here is from genome assembly GCA_933210815.1 of Meta bourneti. Taxonomy (NCBI): domain Eukaryota; kingdom Metazoa; phylum Arthropoda; class Arachnida; order Araneae; family Tetragnathidae; genus Meta; species Meta bourneti. The sequence goes on along the minus strand of OW119930.1, from coordinate 92,926,927 downwards.
TTGTAATATTGAGGGGTGGGAGGGGCTTATTTTTGAGAAGGTCATGAAAATTGTTCCAATTTGTAGAAAAACAATCGGATGAATTTCTATTAATGTTATTGAGATCTAACTGCAGAAGAACAGGAAGATGATCTGAATTTAGATCCGTGATGGTATCAATTTTGTAAGGAAAGGGAATATTTTTAAAAAGGGCGAAATCAATAATGGAGCCATGAGAGTTGGGATTACGGGTTGGATGCGTGGGGATATTTGGAGCAATAATTTTAATATTTTTAACGAATTCAAAGAGTTTCACACCTTTTCTGTTGTTTCTAAGGTTGTTCCAAGCTGAATGAGTGGCGTTAAAGTCACCAGCCAGAATGACGTTGTTTTTAGTGTTGAAAAGATTTTGGAGGTCAGTTGTGGGAAAATTGTATCTAAGATCGCGGCCATTGTCATCCTTATGACGAACATAGATAGATGCAATGTTGAAAGAGGGGTAATTATCATCAGGTTTGATTTCAATGATAGTGTTTTCAATTTGGGTGTTATTAATCGAAGGGATTTGATGATGGGTAATGTTATTTTTAACGTAAATGCGAGTACCACCGTGAATATGATTATTGGAAGAAGAACGGGTGGTATGATAAAATTGATAATTTGGAATAAGGACTTTTTGGTTATTAAGACGTGTTTCCCGGACAAGGAAAATATCAATATTATGTTGCGAAACAAAATCGCGAAGTTCCTGTGCTTTTGATCTAAGGCCGTTGGCGTTCCAAAGACTAATAGAGAGAGGTTTGAATTTGAAGAATTGAATTTTAGGCAGTAAGAAATATTGATTATTGTGGGTGGGATTTCACCAGAAGAAATGCAATAGTGTTTGAAAATGATGAAAGCTCTGTCAACGCCAGTAGTGGCGTTTCGAAGTTCGGGGAGAGCATTTTCAAAGGCATTGATCATTATGGGAGTACTGAAGTTATTTTCACGAGTAAGGTTAAGGACAGCCATAAGGGTGTCTGTACAAGAGTTGTCATTATTTTGACTGATTTGGCTATAATTGGGAGCAGTAGTGGTGCGTTTTTGAGAAACAGCCCGTGCGTAACTGATTTGTGTTGGAGGAGGAGGGTCTCCGGAAAGGGCCATTTTCATTGGCGGAACGATTAAGTTGGAGGGGGGAGCGGTAGAAGAACCGGAATTTTGAGAGTGCGATTGTGGAAATTTTGGACATTTGCAGCGTGAGCTCCACCACAATTGCTGCATATGAGAGGGTCAGATTTTGGGCGAGGGCATTCTTTCGCTGTGTGGCAGCCGGAGCATCGTACACATTTACGGGGGAGGGTACAGTTTTCCGAAGAATGGAAGAAACCCTGGCATCTCCAGCATTGAGTTGGGCCTTTACGGCCTCGATAATCTTCAATTTTGATAGCGGTTCCAAGAATTTCTTGGATATCATAGATTTGTTCGATATTTTTAGATTGCCTTAATTGAAGGTAGAAAAGAGGCATCGGTGATTTTGATTTGAATTTTGTGAGTCGAATAATTTTGAGAACATCGAAATTGAGGGCAGTAATTTCTGCTTTAATAATGTCGGTGTTAGTATCAGAGGGGAGACCTCTAATGACTATTTTTACAGGTTTTTCGGAGTTTAGCTGGTAACCTTTGAAACGAACTCCTTGCTGGAGAAGCCAGCGTGAAACTTCTCGGTATTCCTCTTCAGTGTCTACCTGAAGTTTGAGGAAGTCACCGGAAAGGGAAGAATTTATTGAAGGAGCAACTCTTCTTAAGAAGGAGAGAAGTTGCGGCCAGTCTTTTTGTGGGGCGGTGGTCGCTTTTTGCGAGGTTGTGGGAGAGAGACCTGCGATATCGAAGTCGCTGTCAGATTGGATGATTCTGCGTTGAGCTCTTTGATGCTTAGATTTTGAAGGGTAGACAAATCCTTCGTTATCATTATACCGTTTTTTATGTGGAGTGTGGGTGAGATCTTTATGAGTTTTTCGCTTGCGAGGAGTACGGGACGTGGAGGTGTCTTTAGAAGTGGAAGCTTTCGCAACAGATTGAATTTTAGGTTTAACAGCAGCATTTCCATTAGCTTGAGCCTCACGATTTTTAAAGTCCTCAACAATTTTAAGCATTGCAGGGATGGCAAAAAGGGGAATACCCAGTTTGTTGGAATGAGCAAAAAGAGATTTTCTCACCGTTTCCAGGCCTTGCTCGGTTTCGGTGGTTTCATCTTCGGGTTTGCAGGATCGTAGTTTCTTTTCAAATTCCAGATGGGCGGATTTGAGTGCGATGAGGCTGACAGGCATTGGTTGGCGTGAATCCATTTTTCCGAGAGCTTCTGCGGTGATAGTGGATTGAAGGCGCCGTTTGGGAAAGGAGAGCCAATTGGTTCGGGAATAGTTTCTGCAAGATCTTCAAAAATAATTTTTTGAAAAAGTTCCTGAGTGTTGTGCATCAGGTAAATCAGATGAGTCGTCAGAGACTGCGGTTGGTAAGTCCGGTGAAATTTGATGATTAGGAGACAAATCCATGATCAGGATTGGGTGTCAGAAAATAACACTGGGAGTAACGATAAAACACGTCTGTTCCAGATCACATTTCTGAGCAGAATCCCATGAACTTTCGAATGAATAAAGAGCTTTCGGGCACTGCCTTTTATACAGATAAACAGGTCTTGCTCTACTACGCCCTCTGTATTTAATTTTACTGTTGGTTATTGGTCGGCTGTCGGGAACGCTACGTTGCAAAAATCAGTTGTTCCTTAGCAATTGTCAAGCAGTATATTAGCAGAAGAATTAAGGAAGCGGTCAGTTTGACCGCAAAGTAATTTACGGTCTATAAATATAGTATTTTCTCACCAAGGGCCGTGGTAACCCGATTGGAAGAGCAGCGGATTAGCAACCAGAAGGTTGCGAGTTCGAAACTAGATCCAATCAAAGACCGTCGTCATCTGACCATGATTCAAAATGACGAAGTATTGTCCTCGGATCTTTCCCTTTGGCTTGTTTCTGTTTGGGGACAGTCAGATGTGAGAAAAGTAAGGTGTATCATAGTTATTGTGTATTCTATTAAAAGGATCGTGAGAAAGTGTGAAAACAAAAAAAACTACGCAAAATATATTGGCATTAGGACTATCTTTTTTTACCATCGAAGAATTTATTTGAAAGCTGGCTCCATTTTGCTTGAAATAATTATATTCCAGTGTTCATATCTATTTTTCAACACTGTTGTTTCGAACCATTAAGAACATCCTTTCCCAGATCGGGATTCGAACCCAGGGTCAAGAAGAAATGCGTGGATAAGGGATTATTCCGATGCGGCTGCGATCCTTCATTCGCCAACACTAGTTTAGTTCTTGACTACGCACAAAAAACTAGTTCTTGACTACGCACAAAGAATTATGTAAATTTTCCAGAACTTGAGCTATAAGGCCCCGTTCACATGAGGCGTTTTCCAACGCGCGTTTTACGTCTAAACAAAACGCGGGTAGCCAAAGTACATAGAGTTCTACTGGAGTGTTCACATGCAGAAATCGCGAGAATCCAAGCTCTAGACAGCTTCGGCGCTTCAACAATCTCCGGTTGTTCTCGCGATTTGAAGGCGTTTTGAGAAGCATAGGTTTCTTCTGCAGCGTTCACATGACACGCGTTTTGACTGGCGTTAGGGCTTTTTTATTCCTCTAGTCCAAGTTTCTATCTTCGCGATCGTTAAAGATAGAGTGAAAATTTCAACGGATTTGAAATCTGCGGAAAATTTTACACCAGATCGATACCTGAAATGTGATTTTCTTTAAATAAATAATTTTGCAACTAATTTTACTATTTTCGCGATACGGATTTGACGAATATATTCATTATGACACAAAAGGGAGTATTCATCTCGTTTTTATAGAAAAGATATAACTTGATTGGAGTATTTTGTCTTAATCCACTGATTTATATTTATGGCCATTAAAAATAGGATGAGAAAATTTAATCGCATTCGATTTATTGAAGAAATTTTCCCTGCTTTCACACAAAACTTGTAAAAAGGTGACAGTTTATAACTAAAGGGTATAGTGGGTAATTTTATTTCTGAAAATAACTAGAACGGGCAGTTATCAGTATTCGTTTTCATGTGCGGTAAACGTCTTTAAAATAAAGCTTAAATTAAATATTCAATTTAAAAGCTAAACTTTAGTTATTTTTTTATTTGTCCTCAACGGGTGAAATGCTTAATATAAGTTTCAATTTTCATTCATTTTTCACATCCTCGTGTTACAGTGAACTCGATATCACTTTTGAAAATGAACTTAAGTTACTGTGAGCTTATTTTTCATAGAATTTATATTTTAATCTTGCAGTTAGTGTTATTACTACTTTAATCGAAATTTTTATATTATATATACGTGTAGACGCAAATTCTATTAGCAATCTCCTGGTTTTCGATATGTATACTGCTTTTTGTTTTTCTTTGAGATTTTTTTTAGTTTTAACATAATTTTCTCGTTTTATCGTGGGGTTTAATCAAATTTTAGTTGAAATATTTCCCAGTCATTCTATTCGTGGTTCCATTTGTACTACAAAACCCTGAAAGAGGGTAGGTTTTAGGGTTAGTTTTCGTTTCGGATAGTCGGAACTCAGGGAAAATTGTGTTTAAAAAATAAAAACTAATTATTTTTATATATGTGTTATTTGTGCTGATATATTAAAATGTTTAGAGATAAGTTTTAAAAAAGTATAGGGATTTATTTGAAGAAAAATTAATCAAAAGGTAATCGCGGCCGCCCGTTTTACACAAGCACTTTAACCGTTCGATCACCTACTTTTTAGAATACATAGAATACTAACTCGTGAATTTACAGCTTAAGGGAGTGAAAGTATGTGTTTTTTTTCCTTGAGAATAGTGCCCTTATGAAGAATGAATATGAATATAAAAACAAATAAAGTTGAATTTATAAACCTTAGCTATATAACAAGTTTATTACCAAGATTTTAAAGTATGCGAATTGTATGTAATGACAGAATCTGGAACTCTCTGGAACGTGTGACAATATGACTAAGGATTTATGTGTAGGTTAATTAAGATAACAGAAGGAGTTAAACACGTAGTCACCGATAGGATACAAGCTTAAGTAAATGAGAAAGCTTTTAAACGCATTGCTATTTAGGAGAATGGTGTTGTTTTTCTGATTGTGAGAAAAGCAAATGAAACTACATCATGCCAATGAATCACATATGACATGCCCGAACTGGAACTTTCTATAGGGGTTTTAGCTATGAAATAGTGACGAAGGGATTATCTTAATACTCTAACGTTGGAACTCGGAACATAAGTAATTGAGGCCAACCAATATATGCGAAGATTTTAAGCGTATGAACACTACATGTAAGATAGAATTTATAATACGGAAACCTTTTTTATATTTTAATGAATTTATATGCAACATGAGCTTGAAGAAAATGTGAATGTTTAAGGGTGAATGTTTTGTAGGGAAAATTATTATTACAATTTGAGGGGAGGACTTTGAGATATGAATAGGACACACAGGCATAACGGTGTATGAAACATTACATTTTTAGGTAAATAAGAAGTAACTAACCAAAGATTTATAGTATACATATTATAAGCGATGGCAAGGAACCGTATAAGATTGATATTATTAGAAGCCTCTGGAACTTGTGAGAATATGACTAAGGATTGTTTTTGCACGTGTAAGTTAATTAAGATAACAGAAGGAACGGAGTTAAACACCGAGTCACAGATAACGATAGAAACTATTTGATAATAAGAGGCTTTTTAAAGCATAGTTGGAGCATCTTGGGTCTTTGAATTACTTTGCATCTTGTTTTGGGGTTTTTCTGCCCTTTTTTACTGTTTTTAAATAAATCATGGATTCTAAGGACATTAGACCTGCAAAGAAAATGCGTGCAGACAAAGAACTGTGTTTGCAGAAATATTGTAAAGATTCTTTATGTTATGAGTATGGTAAACTGTTTACAGATCGTGAAGGTTGGGCATATTTTCGTCGATTGGAAAACGAATTAACGTACTTAAAGAAAGAGGAAACTACTATTGAAATTTATGGTAAAAAATGTACTGTGCCTCGGCAACTTGTAGCATACGGAGACGTAGGAATAAGCTATGCCTTTAGCGGATCTTGTATTGCAGCCAAGCCTTGGTCTCCTTTACTATTGGAAATAAAGGCAGAAGTGGAACGAATAATTGGCACAAGATTTAATTTTGTGTTGGTGAACCGTTATAAAGATGGTAAGGACTGTATAGGTGCCCATAAAGACAATGAGAAGGACTTGGATCTTAATGCACCCATAGCGTCTGTTTCATTTGGACAGAAAAGGCAATTTGTGTTTTCTAGAAAGAACTACAATTCTCTAAAAATTGTTCTGGAAAATGGAAGCTTGCTTGTGATGAAGTATCCAACAAACCAATTTTGGTTTCACAGCTTGCCCCGTGGGAATGCATTATGCCCTAGAATAAACTTAACGTTTCGTAAAATTCTTGTATAAAGCGGCGATAAACCACTTATGTGCCCCCCGAACTAGAACTCAGTGTCGTACACTAGACGATATTTGGACAACGTTGCAATTTATCTTTGCCTTTCTGAATAGTATTTTTATAAATGCTTATATCTTGTTGGTTTTAAATAAATTTTTTTAGCGTGTCTTACCACATATACTGTACTTAGGACTTTTTTATTACATAATTTTATAAATTGTTTTTAAAATGCAAGATCTGAAATGAAATTTTTCTTTGCTATAAAGATTTATGTTTTTAAGTTAGATGTTTTTACTCAAAAATTAATTATACATTAAATGTTATAGCACATATTTTAAATGCATAAATTTTGTTTTAAGTATTGTACACACTTAAGTAAGAGTAAACTTTTGAAAACTTTACAAGTACCATGAACGTACACATTTTGAATAAGTTGTAATTGTATTGAAATCATTTATGCTATAAAATCTAAACCAACTGTTATTTTTTAATTAATCTTTCCTTGCATATTTTTAAAATAAATCTTCCTAAATTTTAGTGATTTAATTTTTATTATACAGATTTACAAACTGTTTTTGGATGAAATATAAGGATTTATATTTTTAAAAATTAGATGTTTTTACTCTTAATTATATATTAGATACTATTACACATATAATTATTACATTGAAGATTTTTAAAAAACGTTTAACAATTGAAAATATATATACTTTAAATATTATTACAAGCATTTAAATGCAATTTGCTTTTTATTTTTAATTTTACAATTAAGACATTTTTTAAAAGTTTGATTCTTAAAGTGTGTTTTATGCATAGTAAAAAAAAACAATACTAAAAAAACATGTAAGAGTAAAAATATTTTATACATTAATTTGAAACTTTGCAAGACCCATACCATGTTTCCTTGCACATTTGAAGTCGTGAAAAATAGTTTATTAAAACCATTTGTCCTTGAAGTTCTAAATTAAATGTCCTTTTTCTTTTATGCTTTTGCAAACCACACATTTTACTAAATATGAACTTCCTTTTATTTGAAAACCTTATGCATATTGTGCAGTTTAAATTGCAGAGCAAAATTCCAATACTGTACGAAGCTATAAAGTATTTTACAAGATACTTCATATTGTTCTCTTAATTTACATCTAATTCATTACTACGTTAAAGTGGATAGCATGTGAGTTTTCTGTTTTTAAAAATAATGTGTGCACATCTGTACTGCTAAGCAAATTAACTTTTGCCTTTTCTTGATATTTAATGCATAATCTAAATATTTACGCACACCGCTGATAGTTTTACACATGAGTAAAATTAAATAATAACTGAAATTTTAAATATTAGTGTGTGAATTTTAAAATGAACAAATATTGCTGACATATTGGATTAAATCTGAATTCTATGTATTCTCAAAACAACACTGCAAGAAAAAACAGAGACACTTCTTAAACAGATTGAAGGAAGTCACATGGAAACAAAGTAAATTAGAACACTTTTTAATAGAAAAAAACATTGATTCATATATTTTACAAAACTAATACATTGTAGTAAAAAAGAACTTATTTTTACATACTTGCATTTTTTAAGAGACACATGTTTACGACGAGCTAATTATTAAATGCCATCACCTCAGCTTTGGGGCAATGCAAATTATTTTTGTGATGACCACATGATAGTTTTTGGATCTTTTTTGTTGCTACTTAGTGCACATAGTACATCGAATTTGGGACACCCGTATTGTTCCAAGTTGATATTCGGAATATTCAATGCATCTAGGCGTTTCTTTTCCACACAACCACCTTTGTAAGCAACTAGGTACTGAGTGGCACTCTTTGTCTGCTCGTACAATTCTAAAAGCTTAGAGTCTAAACTTTCTAAAGGAGACGCACTTTCCCATGCCACGGGACAGAAAGGGGGACCACATATGTAATTTTCAACATATCGAACAGTTTTTTTTATCTTTTGCACTCAGTTTATGCTTATAAGGCGATAAGTTAAAACGAATACTTGAAGCTACTTGCGATTTTATGGCGATGTATCCGTATTGACGTACTAAGAAACCCTCTTGAGTCTGAAATCCGTCAAAATCCACAATTGCACAAATATTAAACATTGCTATTGAAATGTGCTAGCTGTTCTTGGAAAAAGAATTGTAAACTAGAGGCACGAAGAACTGGACTATATACACTTACTAATCAGTGAATAACACCATACACTTACTAATCAATAAAGTTAAAATTTATCTTAGTCTTATCTTTTGTGAGTAACTATGAGCGCATAAGTGAAGAATGTACTCAGAAAACATGTGCTTGTGATAATGCGCCAAGTAAAATTGTGTGTTGTAATGCAAGAAGATTTTAACGAAAGGATATACTTAAATGTGCATGTGATTTTTCTTTTTACTCTACCACTAGTATCTTAGACAAGTATCAGATTTAAAAAAAAATGACGAAGAGAAACTTTTCAACACAATCTGTACTATAATTTTACACTTAAGAGTAACAGAGCATAATATAATTTTAAGGAAAATGAGTAATCAGTATGCAAATTTGAAGCCTAAAGTTCCAAGCATGTCTATGCTCAATAAACGCCTATCTACGTTTAGAGATTGGCCACGCACAGATGTTGACATTAGGGACTTAGCCGAAAATGGATTGTATTATACGGGTGTCTCGGACGGGGTTAGGTGTTATTGGTGTGGAGGAGGGCTTGAAAATTGGCAAAAGGAGGATATAGTCAGACACGAACACATAAAGTTTTATCCAAAATGTTTGGTAGCCCAACAAGGACCGATTGTTGACCCTAGATTAAAAGGAACACCCATAGATGAAATTGTACAGGTGTTGGATGAAACAAACAATAATGCCAATGTTTTTATAAAACCTGATGTAAAACTTTACTGCTCATACAATGACAAGGACGAACGACTTTGTAAAATTTGCATGGAATCGGAAATGGATGCTACTTTACAGCCTTGCGGTCATTTGGTTACATGCATGAGATGTACGAAGAGTCTCTCAACGTGTCCTATGTGCCGAACCAATATTTTACGTAAAATTAAAACGTACATTTGTTACTAAACAGTCTATTTATTAGTACATGTAGTAGATGCAATTTCAAGTGATTTATTGAACACAGTGTGGAAGAATTGTAAAAGGGTGGTTTTAAGTTGAATGTCATGAAATTAACACTTGTACTACAGCAAAAAAAGACTAATAAGGAAGTTTAAGACTTTTCTAAAAATCATAAGACTTTTATCAAGGACTTGTGGAAAAAATCTTGTAGGAAAGACCTTTTTACCCCTTATAAATATATTGACTATTTTTTCTTATTATTTCTTGTTTGTTCATTACATGTTAAACCTATTTACTAAAGAGGAATTTTAAAATGCCTTAAAAAAGGAGTTACTAAATGCTTTAGGAAAAATGTGTAAATGTACTTTAATGCAAGAAAAAGAACGCTTGAAATAAATATTCATCTAGCTATTATTTTTAGTACTTATCAATCATCTTGGTGTATTGTTTATTTTCTAAATTAAACCTTTCGTACTTTTAAATCTTAAAACAAAAAGAAAGGAAAAGTAACCATCTAGAATAGTAAACACCAAATTAAAAAAAAATTTAATATTTTCTTATAATTTTTTACCTTTGCCTTTTTTGTTGTTGAATAAACATTGTCATACAAAATTAGTATATTTGTTGTGTAGAATATTTTTTGAAAACACTGAATTGAAGAAAAAAAAATCATTTATTGAAAAAAGAATCAACAGTTTATATATATTTGTAACAACATATCTTACAGGTCTTTTACATACATCTCTCTACCAGTATTGAAAATATCTGTGGTATTCAAATTCTCAAAAACATTTTCCTCCATTATTATGTAATAAAAGTTTAACAGTTTATTGTTCTGTCTTACAAAATTAATAGCAAACTCTTTCCAGTTAACAACACATAAAGCAAGGGCGAAAAATTCGCAAAAGCGTTCGTCAACGCTCATCGTCATACATTTATGTACAGATTGATTGACAATTTCATTCTTACAACCTAAACAGTCAAAAAGAATATTTATATTTTTTGACACAATATCCTTTAGGCACTTGCAGAGAGAAGCTATGACTTCTCTCCAACAATCAGATTTAATGGTATCACTGCAGTAAGGTTTGTAACTTTCACCAGGAAAACATTTTTTGATTTCCAGTTTCACATAATATGGCAACAAATACGTCAAAAGCGATATCTTCAATACATCTAACACATTGCCGTAGATTTCACACAGTTTAAAATACTGATCAGAATTCATAAACACACAGTTGGGCGAGAACTGAAAAGTATAATTTCTTTTCTGAAATACACGTTGTAAAACTAAGTGCATTTCCCCCACATCAAACACTTTAGAAAGGCAGACTTCTTTTTCTATAACTTTAACGTTGGAGGCAGTTGCAAAAGCGAAAAATGTGCTCAACTTTTGCATTAGAATGTACCATGTTTTTGGATGCAGGGAAACACAGTCCTTCGTTGGTTTCAAGACATTGTTTTCATACAAAGCAAATTTACGTATGTGGACACGTGTGGAACCGTTGAAGTTATTGATTAGCACGAATAAATAGTCACCAAGGTGAAACACATTGTCAGGAAGTGATTGCATCGTCAAACTTAAGCTTTCCCTTGGAAACACCTGATCGTTGAAATACATTCTTTCACACACTTTGGGTCGATTTGTAAAACGCATCATTTTCAGAACTTTGAGGTACACGTTTTCAATAAAGCTTCAACTTAACCAAGAGATAAAGGCGAGTTCATTAACGTTGCTTGAAATTTCAGTTTATCGGTTTTTATTGTTATCAACTCTAGAATCATATGACGTAGAACGACTTTATCTCTGCAAAAAACTGAATCAAGTGGTGAGCTGCATTAACTTTGCTTGAAATTTCGGTTTATCGGCTTTTATTATTATCAAATCTAGAATCTACCAAGAGATTATATGATTCTAGATTTGAACGCAATGTAAAATGCGTAGAGCTTCGTTGCTCATTTTTGTGTCTCAGGACTTGTACATACCTTGTATATATTTATATTGATTTTAATAAATTAGAATGCCTTTAAAAACCTTGATCTTTGGATGTATTTCTTCACTGTGTCCGGCCTGCTCACAACATTTTGTGAAGATATTAGAACACTTCCATCGAAACGGAAACACACATTGAGTAGTGCATAAAGATTCAATGCATTTGCTTGAAATCCCCACTCCCGGTAAGTTTGGTTAATCTATACTATAAAACGTCATGTATTGATGTTTGTGATGCCTCTACCCGTAAACTAAAGCAGCACAAAATAATAAAGGCAAGGGAAACAAAACTGAAAAGTTATACCATTTGTGATAAATCTGCCTTGTGCAGGAAATTTACAAAAGCAAAAATTTGTGTGAATTGATGAAAGGAATAATGTAAGGAAGTGGTTGGTTTGGGGGTTTTATGGCGCAAGGGCCATATTTGGCCATGCTGCTCCAGACACGACATACAATATCAAGTAATAGACAGACCCACAATGAAAGCTTTACTGACACAGAAGACATAAATATACCCAGGGAGGAATGCACCTGACAGGAATCGAACCTGCGCCGCCTAAACCTCGAGGGTTGATTAAATGTAAGCAATCAGTAGTGTTTTTTCTCATGTTTGCAAATTGAGCATTATTTCTTCTCCAAACAAGCTGTCAAAATGACCTTCCATCCAAACGTGAACCCCGCAATAGAAGTGTTTAAGCGAAAAAGAAGACAAAAAGTTTTCCCGATTTGCACTATTGAATGATCTACGATCCCCTTTCACTGAGCAAATCCCTCGACGATAGATATCTAGTAAAACCGCGAAACGGGGCCCAGAGTCCAATCTACAAAGCCAATGAAACAGCAGGGGGAGTGGCTAATGGTCTTTGAGATTTCTGTTTTTCACACTTTTCAGCAGCGTTTTTCTCAAAAATGGTATTCATTTCATTAATGAGGCTCCTTGTGTAAATGCTTCATATTGTCAGTTATTGAATAAAAGAAAAATCGTCGTTTTGTGGGGTCGGATTCGTCTTCTGCGAGTTTAATAATTCAAGGCGAAATCCGGTTCAGTTGTGTGGGAAACGTCTAGGCGCCAGGGTCTGACTTTCCCGCCAGTACGTCACGATCGTTTCTCCGCTCAGAACTTGTTTGGCGTTAGGGATGGGAAATACTGTTCTTTTCGGCGAACAGTTCTTTGATGTTCCGTTCTTTTTAAAAGAACTGTTCTTCTGTTCTCAAATGTCTCTCTACTCGAAATGTGCAAGCCCTGTTCCTTCCTCGTAGACTATGTGACGCCAGCAGTTTTCGCGATAGACAGACAGGGACCGAATTTTGTTGACGTCATCTTTCTTAGTAGTTTGTATATATGCGTGCATATATAAAAAAATACAAATGACTCGGAGTCTTCGTATTGTTATTGGTTGATTGATTTTTTATGGCGCAAGGGGCAAATCGATTCAAGCTGCGCCAAACTATCAGTAATTGAGAAAAGAAAATCAGAATTTTTCCGTAAATTGGAAAACGTTCTTGCAAATCGAAACGTTTAAATTCTCTCCCCAATGGCAACTAATGTCCCACATCTGAACCATCTCAAGTAGTGTTCCAAACATATGAGGTGCCTAGGACAAAACAAATACGCAAGCGAAAGTAATAATTTTTTTAGATTTTAATGTCATTTTTAAGTCAACAAAATGGTCATTTAAGTCAATAAAACGACGGTCCGTGATCTATCCAGAAGAGAAAGATCCGAGGACAACACAAGGTAATTATGAATCACGTTATGCAATAGGGAGTTGCCCTTTATAAAAGGTTATAAACACAAAAACCGCATACCAGAATTACCACTTGGAAAATAAAATTGGTTTGAAAAACAGGTTAATATTATATGATCTATCTAAACACGTTTAAAACATAAAAAATACAAGTCAAAAAATCACTTTCCCTTTTCAACACATTAGTTTTATGGTGGGATTCTTATTTCCGAGATGTCTTTAAAATCGTAATACCTGACTTAATGAGATCCCTTTTCAACTTATAGAGAGCATGACACACACCCGATCCGAATTTCCTTTTCACAGTGAAATATGTCCACACATTTGAAATTTTGCTTTCCATTTTGTAAAATTTGGTTTTAAAATAAAGTTAAAAGCATTGAAAATCCTAAGAACGAGTAGAGGCGATACCACCAGAAAGCTGGACAACAAAATCTTGATCAGCAATATTTAAAAAAAATTTTAATTTGTTTAAAACTGAAATTCATCATGTCATTGCCTAACAATTATAAAATTTCACAATTATTACGCTAATCTCGCAAATTCATCAGACGTTGGGGCTTGGTTCAGTCGAGAACAGCTCCGCGAACAGTTCATCGAGAACAGCTCCGAGAACGGAGAACAGGGTCAGAATAATTTGAGAGCAGGAATCATTTTCCGAACAGGAAGTAAAACAGCTCCGAGAACGGAGAACTGGGTCGAATCAGTTTGAGAGCAGGAATCGATGCCTTCGGTAAATTTGACTCCTGCTCTCAAACAGGAAGTAGTCTCAGAGCAGGGAGTAGGTTTATGGGCAGAGAAAGGATGAATGAATCAACAGGAAACAATGAGTCACGAACTGTAGGATGAACACCTGTGTTTCGGATTTACCATAGGGCGTGCGTGGGTCCTTTCGCTGTAAATGTGCGAGATTTGCTGTAAATATCTATTTAGAATGTACGAAAATTTTTGCGAACTTAGAAAATTCGAGAAAAGAACTTTGCAAAATTCCCACGTGTTTAAAATCGAAGTATAAAAGATTGCAATGTTTCTTTTTACAAAAAGGACCGAGAACAGGCTTTTGTGAAAAGTGGGAACAGGCTGTCCCCGTTCTTTTTGAAGAACAGGTGAAAAAGAACAGTTCGTTCTTTTTCCCCCATCCCTATTTGGCGTTATTGGAGCAAACCTATTCCCTTTCTAGAAACCTTGGGAGAGTACGGACGTGCGTGGGTCCTTTCGCTGTAAATGTGCTAGATTTGCTGTAAATATCTATTTTTAAAGGAAAGTAAATGAAATTACGTAATCTAGAACCCCATGCAGAAGCGTCACTCTTTGGTAATCTGCATAAACTTGAAATACGTTGAAATTTCTCCAGCAGCCGGCGTCTCACAACCTTATTAATACAATGGATTCTGTTTTTATCTGTTGAACTATCAACAATTAATTTGTACTTACTTTATTTTTAAAGTACTGTATAAGAAATTCATGATAGTTTTTTAAAGTGAAATTATATCTTGCTTTGAAATTGATGTTTAAAAAAGGAAATCAGAAAAATAATGCAATATGATAGAAATGGTCAATTTCAATAATTTTTCTCTATAAATAGAATCTCAAAACAACAAGAAATTTTTGGAATGGTCTTTTACTAATTTAAAACATCGAGGTACATCAATGAACTTTTACTAGAATCACGGCCCAATTAGATTCCTGAAGTAGAGGCTTTGGTGGTTTGTAGGCACTTTTCAACATCTTTTCCTAAGAAGTCTAAGATAGGCACACTATTAAGGGCGAAAGTGACAGAGCAATACTTCGCTGTATTGCAATTTAGGGTGGGAGGTATAAAGCCGAACAGGCGAGAAAAACTTGCTTATTTCAAATATAAATCCCACATTATTAATACCACCCTACTGTCATTAAATAAATCGCGAAATTAGCATTTCTAGATCGTAATTCAATTTCGGAGCTATTCTTTACGCAATATATCTTTTCCAGCTATTATAAATGCGTAGGCACAAAAAACATCATATAATTAAATTTCACATAAAATGACAAGCGAAACTTGTGCTTCGGTCAAATTCTGTGTTGAAAGCGGTGGTCATGTGTTTTTACTAATGATTGCACGGTTTTAGTAAAATGTAAAATCGGTTTTCATTTTTTCCACAACTCGGTTTTGTAAAAAATATGAAAAACGATATATTTGTGTAACAAACATTAAATAAATTTATTTCTTAAGTATGTAATTTATATACATACTTAAAACGATTATCTAACACTGAGAGCTATAAAATCACCTGTCTGTACAGTTAGCATTTTTTTCGGCATTAAAATGTGCTCGCTGAAAACAGTGAATTTATGGAGACATCATTCAACTTCGATCTTATTTTGGTTACGAATTGACCTGACGATGAGAATGCCCGTTCCGACTCCACGCTTGTCGGTGGAATAGTGAGCAAGTTTGTAGCACACCTCCATAATTATGCTTTCAGCTCCCCTCCTTGCAATACTGCAACATCTTTTTCAATTTCCGTTTCAAAATCACTTCTTGTACAATTATCCAGAGATGCCGAACCAGCAAGCTCCTTGTCAATTGCCCTCTGCAGCAATTGTCCCATGTATAAAACAGAAGATTTTTCCACAACATCATCGTCTTTGTCATCGAAGTTGATATTCCTTGCATCGGATTGTGCTGGTGTTCAAGAAGACGGCGATAAACGTTTTATCAGGTTATTTATAAACCGACAGATAGCCGTTTTCCCCAACTTTTTAAACACATTCCGATCTTTTATCACCGGTTCGATACCCATTATGTAGAAATTGAAGTACTGATGACGCGTTAATGCGTCTTTCTTGAATTCTTAATTCTAGGGATTCTTTCAGTTCATTACAGAGTGTAGTATGAAGATCATTTAAAAGACGTCAACATGAAATTTAAAGCAGCGTCAGCAGTCAATAGATCTGCTCTACATAATGCTTCCACTGTAAATTTTACTGGCAATAAGGCAGAAATAGTATCCACTCATAAATTAAAGTCCTGTTCAGAGAATGAAATTTTCGATGACAAATCAATTAGGCCTTTCTGAACACATGATTTTAATTTGTTGAACCTTTCCAACATGGTGAGTAAACTATTCCATCGTGTTTTTTAATCTAAAATCAATGAGTACTCTACCAAATTCCAATTTCACATATTTTTGCAGTATGTTATCGTCTTTTGTTGGGGATTTGCGGAACAATCGTACCACCACTCTAATTTTTGTAATAAGTGGTAAGATTGTTTCATGTTTAACATATCTGAAGCCGAATTTTATCTACATCATCTGAGTAAGCAACACTGAACCCACTTTCAGATGAATTTTCATCTTCAAATTCCGAATCGTCATCATTGTCAATATCCAATTCAATATTCTCTCCTTCAGATTCTGAGGCAGTCACATTCAGGTTCATTATCCCATTGTGAGTTATTTTTTTCAACTTCGACAGGTACTTTTTGTATAGCACTTTTGTATTACACCAAGCTGAATGGCATGCGCTAGACAGCTGTTGCTCCGCTTTAATCAATTTGCCTACTTTTTTCAAGACCGACGCTCCGTCTGTAGGGATACATACTATATCTTTATCAAGGCACAGACCAAAAACTTCTAATTACTTCGACACATCTCTCAGCTGGTAAACTTCCATGTACACGAACCAGACCTAGACTCCAAAATTGTTTTTGACAATGTACATTGATGTTCAAAAATCGTCGATTCCTTACTGATGTCCATTCGTTAAGAGTTAGACTCGCTCTATATCCTTTTAACTTTAGTCCATTAAATTCATTGACAACAGCTGCCCGCACTTTGTGTGAATAGGCAACCCCTAATTTCTGAATGGTATTTGAGGATTTTGAAATCCCCTTGCAATGAGAGATTTATGAAGATCAGTTGAAGTGCAAAATACGGAAAAAGGAAGTCCATCCAACGCGGTCATTCTTGATAAAACTGCTGGCAAAGTGTCGCCAGCTAGATTATTAAAATATTTTCTTATTTTGTCAAAGATGATATTACTGGACTTTCTTCCGAAATAGGTACTTTTTTCAAAATGGAAATACTGTGCATTTTTTTAGGTGCGTATGTAAATCACCTGTTGAGCCGCCAACACATTTTATTTCTTTGGAACATTTTTTGCATTTGGCTAGTTGACCATTTCTTTCACGAAGATACTGACACCAAATGGAATAATCATCACCGCTGCTACGTTTAAACTCGAAAATATGACTGGCCATGCTCTAATATGGGTTAAATAAAAATTATTTTATTTTTATTTCTAGCCTGTGTACGATTGCGAAATCAAGTTTGTGAAGTACACCTACCTCTTATTTCTGAATAAATATGTTCATTATAAACAGGTTGATCAAACAAAACTAATAATTCTTCAAATCAGATTTACCTAATGAACAGCAATAATTGACAATGACATTGCTGCATTACGCGCAGAGAGCCGGCCGAGGCGTAAAGTCTACGTTGGTCGCTTTGGAGTACGAAGGGTTTTGATAGTATGATTGTTTATTGTTTGCGGCAGTGAGCCGAGTTGAGCTGCTTCCTAAATGACATGTGATATAAATTTCTTCTCTATGTTTTTACATTTTATTGGTATGAACGATTCACTGTCTGACTCATTGGCACTGATGCTGAGAATCCGTCTACATGTTATTATGATTGGTCAGCGGAGAAGTAGGTCGCGTTGTGTCACACGAAATTGATGTGACCCATGTGGCATTAATACCAGACATGTAATAATGTTGAATTTTTATTCTGATAGGGTAGTAAACACTAAACATTTAGTTTGCATCAGTGTGCGTAGTATGGTATACTTTGTTGTGGTGAGTTTCTCTTATGGGTTGCCAATGCTTAAAACCGAAAACCCGGTTTTCTTCTGTCATAAAACTGGTTTTTCGATTTCGAAATTTGGGTCGGTTTCCCCGAAACCGGTTTTGCAATCACTAATTTTTACGTTACACAAAAAGTAGTGCAGGGTAGTTTCTTCCATTGTTATTAATTTGTGAGAACTCCCATTCTCAGTGGTCTGGAAACGATTTTAAATATTTAAGGGTAGATTGCATGAATGACATCGACACATCATTTATAGATTCTTAGAATTTCGCTCGATTTGAGTTCAAGAATAAGGATACGAACAGGTATGGGATACTTCCTACCCTTTTGTTAGAAATCCGTGCACTCCCATTCTAAAAGACCAAAGGAGACTGAAACTGGTTTTTTCCAATGAGGGAAAACGTATGGGGAGAATTACATGGAACTATTTTTTCTATAGAATGTACAAAAGTGGCCAAGCTTTAAAATTCTTAACTGCTTAAGGAGCTTCAAAGTGAAATAGAATCTGGTTCACTATTTTTAATGCGCATGTTAACTTTGTTCGGATGTCAAAGGAACTCCATACTGTATTTGTTGGAAATGGGCCGCGGGATGACTCATTCTTTAAGGCCCCGTTCACATGAGGCGTTTTCCAACGCGCGTTTTACGTCTAAACAAAACGCGGGTAGCCAAAGTACATAGAGTTCTACTGGAGTGTTCACATGCAGAAATCGCGAGAATCCAAGCGCTAGACAGCTTCGGCGCTTCAACAATCTCCGGTCGTTCTCGCGATTTGAAGGCGTTTTGAGAAGCATAGGTTTCTTCTGCAGCGTTCACATGACACACGTTTTGACGGGCGTTAGGGCTTTTTTATTCCTCTAGTCCAAGTTTCTATCTTCGCGATCGTTAAAGATAGAGTGAAAATTTCAACGGATTTGAAATCTGCGGAAAATTTTACACTAGATCGATACCTGAAATGTGATTTTCTTTAAATAAATAATTTTTCAACTGTAACTTTAATATTTTCGCGATACTCATTTGACGAATATATCCATTACGAACACAAAAGGGAGTATTAATCTCGTTTTTATAGAAAAGATATAGCTTGATTGGAGTATTTTGTTTTAATCCACTGATTTATATTTATGGCCATTAAAAATAGGATGAGAAAATTGAATCGTATTCGATTTATTGAAGAAATTTACCCTGCTTTCACACAAAACTTGCAAAAATGTGACAGTTTATAACTAAAGAGGATAGTGGGTAATTTTATTTCTGAGAATAACTTATACCGATAACTGTCCGTTCTAGTTTTCATGTGCGGCAAACGTCTTTAAAATAAAGCTTAAATTAAATATTCAATTTAAAAGAGCTAAACTTTAGTTATTTTTTTATTTTTTCCTCAACGGGTGAAATGCGTAAGATAAGTTTCAATTTTCATTCATTTTTCACATCCTCGTGTTACATTGAACTCGATATCACTTTTGAAAATGAACTTAATTTACTGTGAGCTTATTTTTCATAGAATTTATATTTTAATCTTGCAGTTAGTGTTATTACTACTTTAATCAAAATTTTTATGTTATATATACGTGTAGACGCAAATTCTATTAGCAATCTCCTGGTTTTCGATATATACTGTTTTTTGGTTTTTCTTTGAGATTTTTTTAGTTTTAAAAAAAATTTCTCGTTTCATCGTGGGGTTTAATCAAATTTTAGTTGAAATATTTCCCAGTCATTATTCCATTCGTGGTTCCATTTGTGCTTCAAAACTCCTGAAAGAGGGTAGGTTGGAGGGTTAGTATTCGTTTCGGATAGTTGGAACTCAGGGAAAATTGTGTTTAAAAATTAAAAAACTAATTATTGTTATATAATTAGTTATATAACAATATATAACTAATTATATATTGTGTTATTTGTGCTGATACATTAAAATGTTTAGATAGGTTTTAAAAAAGTATAGAGATTTATTTGAAGGAAAATTAAATAAAAATTAACTATGGATCGTAGGAAACACGATAAAACCTGCAAAAATAGCATAAAAAAAGAAAGGTTATCACCAGTGCCGGATTTTGCTTGCGTGTCATCTTTTGATAGTACTTCGTAGACAATGCCATATGAACAGAAATTCCGTTTCCAATTTCCTCGTTCTAGAAATAAAGTTTTTTGGGGATATATTTTTACTTTACACTGTCAATTTTAAAATTTTAAGGAAATTGTTTGGTCATTTTCCAGTTAGTTTAGTTTTTAATCAAAGTTTTACAGAAATATTCCAATTTTTCATACGCAGTTTCGCTTTTACGATAAAACGCATTACAAATGACTCATCTGCTAGCTTCTTGAGCCTAACAAATCCGTGATCACCCCTTAACACAAAACAAATCCTACTATTTTTATTGGTGGGTGAATCATCGACACTGGATAGTGAAGGTTATAGGGTTTCTTCCTCTAGTCTTGACAGTAAAAAACGAATACTTTAAGATTTTAGAGTTAATGAAAATGTTTCATAATGCCACAATTTGAACTACATAAAGCACTGATTCTCTGTGATCAGCTGGCTCTTACCGGTTCCTAGGTCCAAAATATCCCGTCATTCGAAAAATTTTGATAAACGTACGAAAAGCTAACGTTCAAAAATGTACAACTGAGGTTGATGGCATTGGCATCGTATACTATACGTTACGAAAGATTTACCTGTTTAGGTTGTCACTTCTGGTCAGCAAATCGATTATATTGCATTTATTTATGTATAAAAGCTGAAGTTCAAAAAGACTTTATTGACAGGCAATTAGAGAACGAATGTTTTACAAATGGAAAGAATATCAAATTTTTACGTCGTTTTGAATATGTTTTAGATTATTTTAGGCATTTTATTGCTCATTATACATTTCTAAGTTAACCAAATACAGGCTCTCGTGAATACAGGAAATCAATTTTAGGTTGGGAAAGAAAGATTTTCATCCTACTTTTAATGGCTGTAAAATTAAAACAGTTGATAAGGGGCAACAAAATATCTTATTAAAGTGACATTCGCTTTAAAAACAAGGCAATACTTCCGCTTACGCTTAGTATAAAAGGAATATCTGAAAAAAGATTAGTTGCGGCTATTGACAAAAAAATAATTTTTTCAAAGAAAAGCATGATTTTGGTTGATTGAAATCCGTTGAAATTTTGACTCTATCTTTAACCATTCAAAAGATAGAAACTTGGATTAAGGGAATAAAAAAACAATTTAATGCATAACGGAAACTGACCTTGAAAAGCGCCCAAGTGCTGTTCACATGGTAACGCTCGAAAATTCTTATCAAATGCGCGTTGCAAGAAGTCCATGTGAACGGGGCCTAACGCTCGAAAATTCGTAGGCCCCGTTCACATGAGGCGTTCACGTTCCAACGCGCGTTTTACGTCTAAACAAAACGCGGGTAGCCAAAGTACATAGAATTCTACTGGAGTGTTCACATGCAGAAATCGCGAGAATCCAAGCGCTAGACAGCTTCGGCGCTTCAACAATCTCCGGTCGTTCTCGCGATTAGAAGGCGTTTCGAGAAGCATAGGTTTCTTCTGCAGCGTTCACATGACACGCGTTTTGACGGGCGTTAAGGCATTTTTATTCCTCCAATCCAAGTTTCTATCTTCGCGATCGTTTAAGATAGAGTGAAAATTTCAACGGATTTGAAATCTGCGGAAAATTTTACACCAGATCGATACCTGAAATGTGATTTTCTTTAAAGATATAATTTTTCAACTGTAATTTTACTATTTTCGCGATACGGATTTGACGAATATATTGATTATGAACACAAAAGGGAGTATTCATCTCGTTTTTATAGAAAAGATAACTTGGTTAGAGTATTTTGTCTTAATCCACTGCTTTATGTTTATGGCCATTAAAAATATGATGAGAAAATTGAATCGCATTCGATTTATTCAAGAAATTTTCCCTGCTTTCACACAAAACTTGTAAAAAGGTGACAGTTTATAACTAAAGAGGATAGTGGGTAATTTTATTTCTGAGAATAACGAATACTGACAACAGCCCGTTCTAGTTTTCATGTGCGGTAAACGTCTTTAAAATAAAGCTTAAATTAAATATTCAATTTAAAAGCTAACTTTAGTTATTTTTTTTATTTGTCCTCAACGGGTGAAATGCGTAATATAAGTTTCAATTTTCATTCATTTTTCACATCCTCGTGTTACAGTGAACTCGATATCACTTTTCAAAATGAACTTAAGTTACTGTGAGCGTATTTTTCATAGAATTTATATTTTAATCTTACAGTTAGTGTTATTACTACTTTAATCGAAATTTTTATATTATATATACGTGTAGACACAAATTCTATTAGCAATCTCCTGGTTTTCGATATGTATACTGCCTTTTGTTTTTCTTTGAGATTTTTTTAGTTTTAACATAATTTTCTCGTTTCATCGTGGGGTTTAATCAAATTTTAGTTGAAATATTTCCCAGTCATTCTATTCGTGGTTCCATTTGTACTACAAACCCTGAAAGAGGGTAGGTTTTAGGGTTAGTTTTCGTTTCGGATAGTCGGAACTCAGGGAAAATTGTGTTTAAAAAATAAAAACTAATTATTGTTATATATGTGTTATTTGTGCTGATATATTAAAATGTTTAGAGATAAGTTTTAAAAAAGTATAGGGATTTATTTGAAGAAAAATTAAATAAAAATTAGCTTTAGATCGTATGAAAGACGATAAAACCTGCAAAAATAGCATTAAAAAAGAAAGGTTATCACCAATGCCTGATTTTGTTTGTTTGCGTGTCAACTTTTTGATAGTACTTCGTCGACAATGCCATATAAACAGAGATTCCGTTTCCAATTTCCTGGTACTAGAAATGTAGTTTTTTTGGGGGATATATTTTTACTTTACACTCAATTTTAAGGAAATTGTTTGGTCATTTTCCAGTTAATTTCGTTTTTAATCAAAGTTTTACAGAAATATTCCAATTTTTTCATACGCAGTTTCGCTTTAACGGTAAAACACATTACAAATGACTCATCTGATAGCATCTTGAGCCCAAAAAACCCTTAACACAAAACAAATCCTTCTTACTATTTTGTATTGGTGGGTGCATCATCAACACTGGAGAGTGAAGGTTCTAGGGTTTTCCCTCTAGTCTTGAAGTAAAAAACGAATACCTTAGGATTTTAGAGTTAATTAAAATGTTTAATAATGCCACAATTTGAGCTACATAAAGCACTGTTTCTCTGATATCCGCTGGCTCTTACCTGTTCCTAGGTCCAAAATATCCCGTCATTCGAAAATTCTTTAAAAACGAAAAGCTAACGTTCAAAAATTTACAATCGAGGTTGATGGCATTGCACTGTAACGCATCGTATACTATATGTTACGAAAGATTTACCTGTTTAGGTTGTCACTTCTGGTCAGCAAGTCGATTACATTGCATTTATTTATGTATACAGATTGAAGCTCAAAAACACTTTATTCACAGGCAATTATGGAACGGATGTTTTACAAATCGAAATATCAAATTTTTGCGTCATTTTGAATATTTTTTAGATTATTTTAGGCATTTTATTGGTCAATTTTATACATTTCTAAGTTAACCAAATCTAGGCTCTTGTGAATAGAGAAATCAATTTTAGGTTGGAAAAGAAAGATTTTCATCCTATTTTAATGGCTGTAAAATTAAAAGCTCTTGATAAGGGGCAACAAAATATCTTATTAGAGTGACATTCCCTTTAAAAACAAGGCAATACTTTCGCTTACGCTTAGCATAAAAAAGAATATCTGAAAAATGATTAGTTGCGACTATTGACAAAAAATAATTTTTTCAAAGAAAATAATGATTTTGGTATCGATTTAACGTAAAATTTTACGCTGATTTGAAATCCGTTGCAATTTTGATTCTATCTTTAGCCATTCAAAAGATAGAAACTTGGATTAGGGGAATAAAAAACACAATTTAATGCATAACGGAATTGACCTTGAAAAGCGCCGAAGAGGTGTTCACATGACAGCGCTCGAAAATTCTTATCTAACGCGCGTTCGAAAAAGTCCATGTGAACTGGGCCTTATCAAACGCGCGTTGCAAAAAGTCCATGTGAACGGGGCCTTAAGTGTAGTTTCAGTTCTCACTTCTTGACTCCTCCCCCTCTGCTGGTTTCAGTTCGTACTTTCGCGTGTGCGAGCGTTGCTTTTTTACTTGTTTGTTATTTATGCGCTTTCTGTTTCTATGTTGCATTTGTTGATGTTCATGTATGTGCTGTGTAATAAAGTCAGATTTGAAATAGCAATCTCGGAGGATGGTTGTGGATCTTTTAGACTTCTTGTTCTTTCGTTTGATAGAATCATTATGCGTCAAGTTGACGTGAACGGCCCTACAACTTTCATTGGAAGGGAATACATTTTGTTTTAGAGAGTTGTTCCCTACAGTATTACTATGAGCATTGTTCTAAGTTACTGAAGGTAGGCTGCGCAGGTTCGATTCCTGCCAGATGCATTTCTCTTCTGTGTCAACAAAGCTTTCGCTACGTGTGTGTCTATTACTTGATATTGTGTCTTGTCTGGCGCAGCATGGCCAAATATATCCCCTTGAACCCCGAAACCAACCAAGTTGCTGAAAATTTGAAAACTACTAGCAATGCTGTTTTTTAATTTCTAAACAAATGTAGTTTTTATATCCATGAAATAAAGTCGTTCATGAAATTGGTTAAAAACCAATAACATTTAAAAAGCAACAAACATGCTAAGATCTCGACTCTTGAACAGTAGCTTGAACTCTTGAACAGTAGCTTGAACTCTTGAACAGTAGCTTGAACTCTTGAACAGTAGCTTGAACTCTTGAACAGTAGCTTGAACTCTTGAACAGTAGCTTGAACTCTTGAACAGTAGCTTGAACTCTTGAACAGTAGCTTGAACTCTTGAACAGTAGCTTGAACTCTTGAACAGTAGCTTGAACTCTTGAACAGTAGCTTGAACTCTTGAACAGTAGCTTGAACTCTTGAACAGTAGCTTGAACTCTTGAACAGTAGCTTGAACTCTTGTCTGCATTCGGCGACTTGTTTCTCATTCCATGATTATATTTGAAATCTCAAATATCTTATTACATTATTTTATTTTAGTATGCTGATTTCTTTCAACTGAAAAACTAATCACAACAGCAGTATATTCCATTTCAGCAAGATATGGTTTTCAAGATAATTGTTTCTAACCAAAGCTGAATGTAGACATTACTGCTGTTCAAGAGTTGAGATCTTAGTATGTTTGTTGCTTTTTAAATGTTATTGGTTTTTATTCATTGATGATAATTGAGGTATAAAAACATTTAAATTAATTACCAGATTTGTCTTGGCAATTGACCCTTTTAGTTCCTAGCATGCACCTGAAATTAGAATTTCGAGTATTGTAGGAATTGGATCTAGAAAAATGTTTGATTCAAACGCATCAGGTTGGGAATGGCAAGTTAGAAGCAATCCTCTGACGCTAATATCTTAATAATTTGACCTTGAGATATATACGTTAACGATGTCTTTCGTTGTGTTTTTTGTGATGACTCAATACTTCTGCAGCTCGTGGCATAAAAGATGTCACTGAGACGTTGTGTTGGAAGTTGGTAGACTTCTGTAACAATGACGTGAATGAGACAAGACAACTTTTTTGTAGAAAAATCACCGTCTGTGCTAGTTGGATAGAATCTGACCCGATTGAAATAAAATTTGAGGAAATCTGAAAGAATTAGATTTTCAATACTTATTTTACATAAAAAAGTATATGTTCAAGCGGAATGGAATTAAATTGTTTCTAGTTTAACCAAATACATGGTGCAAAAATTGTTACTTAGACTTCCGAAACTCCAAAGTGGCTGACACATGAGGCAACTTGAGCAGCGCGACCCGGAAGGTGAAAAAATTTCTTTTGATCCTGTAACACGGGGTAGTGCTGCTCACCAACTTGTTCGAGCGACGTTCCATTGGAAGTCGCGTCACCTCTAACCTATTGTCTTCGAAGGCTGGAGACACCCACGACGACTTGGGATGGTCAACCCGGGTTCACTTTTTTCCTGACGGAAGAAAAATGAAAAATATAAGTGAACTAAGCATTGCTATTGAGAGGAGCTTCAAAAAGAGCGACCAATATGTCGACTAGTAGTCACGTGACTGCTCTGAAAAATTGACTTAGTTGGCAGATTTGGCATCTTATCGCCTAGTTTGGCGATGTAACATCTTAAGACAGGGTAGGTGTTTAAATGCGCATTTCTAGAGTGCGGCAAAATTGATGAAACCGCCTGTCTACTACTATGAAACGCAGACCAATCAGATGATGAATCAATGGATGGGCGTCTTCTCCCGTCCCGTGAACCAATCAGATGATGAATGTTCGGTTACACCCAGGTGACGAAAATTTTTTCGTCTGAGTCACGTTTCTATTAGTGTCACATGATCCTGGGCACAAAAAAGGTTACCGTTGCCTACTCTACTTTCATATTTCCTGTAGGCTCGGAACTCGCTAGCCAAAAGTGCGAGGAAAAGAACCGCTACTTGGATCCCGCTTCCGCAGTCGCCCCGTGTGTCATCTTCCTAAAGCGTAAGATAAAATGAAAAAAAGTTTTTAAACATTGATTTTCATGCTTTTGTTTAATATTTGTACACTTTGGCGGAAGTTGGTGGCTGATCACTTTCGTGTGCCTGATTTCATGGGTTACGATACATTAAAAATATTTTAAGCAAGATATTAAACAAATATTGGTTTGTTTTGACGCGATGTTTAAATAGAAACAGCTTTTGTGACAAAATTTTAAATCGTAATTTTAATAACATCCTTACAAAAATCATGAAAACAGTAAAAAAGGAGAGGTGAAAGAAGGAATGACCCACCGTACATTTTGCACGCCTTAGAGAACAGAAAAAAAATTCTTATTTTTTAAAACTAATTTTCATCAACGTTTTCAAATTTAAAAAGTACCGCCTCTCTTGAAATCAGAAATGTTGTGCAATATTCCTCGCCAAAAGTGGCGCCAATAAAAATAGAAGCTTCCAACTTTTTGCCTCCAGTGTATCCAAGCTGCAGGGTTCGAATTTGGACCATTTTGGACAAACACCTGCATTCTATTTTACAAGCGCACCAGCGCAGCAGAACTTCCAATGCGGAAATCACGATTTGAAATTTCTCGGTTGCGCCATTTCGCACGAGTCTCCCTTCTCTGTTCAAAGATCTCTGTAAAGAAATTTGTCTGCATGACCTTTGTTGAATTAGTTAGGACATGCTAACAATCCCTATCAAGATAACTCCGACATTCGCCAGAAAAGGACAATAGAAATTGTTATCAGTTGACGTCAACAGAGATAATTTATCATTTCCCAGAAAGCTTTGTTGGCGCCTTTCCAAAACCAGTTGTGAAATTACCGGTTGTCCTAGATAAGTGAGGTCAAACACCTGGAACTACCACTGCAAAAACCCGCCGCCTCGACCAATGGGAAAGCGAGATCGATCGCTTTCGACTAGTCGCGTCTGGTTGGCACGTACCAGTGGAAAACGCCAGCTGCGGAGGCTGACGTCACGACTATAAAACTTGTCTGCCCTTTGGGGAGTGAAAGCGAAGGGATGAGACCTTGCTGTGGTCTGTTCGTGAGGTGGACTGTTCGAGGATGGGAAATGAAACGAAATGGATGTTGTATTCGATGATCCCAACTTTTAGGTGCGTTGAGCAAAATGTCGAAAATTCTCGTTCTGGGTGTCTGGTTCTGGAAGTGTTGAGCGAGTGAATGAACCTTCGTTCTTATCTGAACGTTTGTGAATTTTCGCGCGCTTCTGTTGTGTTGACTGGATACAAACCGCCTCGCGGAGCACATGAAGTTTCAATGTTATCATTTTTATCACAAAATGAATACATTGTTCTCCGAAATTGTGCAGCCATCTGACCGTGGTTCAAAATTGCATGGTGTTGTCCTCGAAACTTTCCCTTCAGGAATGATCGCGGTCGATAATAGCTCCAGTGCGATTTTAATTAAATACCTAACCGAAATTGTGCCCGTCGCAAAAATGTCTTGATTATGTTGAAAGTGAGGATTCTGGATATTTTTTCGATGAAATTGAATTTTATACAATCTATTTTATGTTATTGCTAATTAAAACTAATGGTTTTTATACAAACGATGTTACATTTCATAAAATTTGCTTTTTTTTCCAGTTCGACGTCTTTTGACCTGAAATTGACGTCGATCCGACCTTGATTCATAATATGTATTAGATATTTGAAATGTTTTATAGCTATATTTAATATACCTAAATTGTAAAAAAATCAGTACAGTTTTAGAAATTACCTTTTTTAAGTTTAAACATGATGTCCTTAACAAAAAAATCTAACAATATTTGCATAAAGTTATTTTAAAACGAAACTAAAATTCGACTTAATTTATTTGAAATAGAAATACTTGAAGGTTTGATTTTTTTTAAGTTTAGAAATGATGTCATTAGCAAAAATGTATGTGAAAAACAATATTTTCTCAAGGTTTTTAAAACAAAACTACAATTCGACTTTATTTATTTGAAGTAAAAATACTTGAAGGAAATTTTCACTGGAGGTTTTTGTTTGTCTGGATTTGTTTATACAAAATTATTGCAGATCCTTCAAAATTTAATTTTTTGTTTATCATTTTCTTTTGTATTTTAGTTTTGTTGATTGTTGCGAACCATTTAACATGTCTTTCAATTCTATTCATTTGAAGTATTATGTCCTGTATTTTTAAATTTGTTATGTTGAATGTTTTGTCTAGCACAGTAAAATTAGTTCAACTTTATCAGTTATTTTATCCTGAGAGAAATATTTTGGCCCATTAATGCTACCCCTGACCCTTTTTGAAAATCACTTATATCACCTTAATAGTAATCACCTACATACCCCATGGACCTGAAATGGATTAGTCTGAAACCTCATGTCAGTAGCTGAGATTAGAATGTCATCTTTTATAATGAAGAGATTTGACTCTTCTGATCTGTTTGTGAAAGACATTTTCTTGACCAGGGGTTGCAAGACTTCCCATATTCTTTGTCTCTATCCCTCCAATATATAGTTGCTGGACCTGGACTGAATTTTTGTTCCACCATACCTCATAATAGGTTTTACTCCCTTAAAGATGTCCAAATTTGGTTGCATGTATGATAGGGAAAAAGACGTGAAATTGACAAAACAATTGCCATAAACTGTTGAAGAGTCAAGATCTGAGAGTAAGCAGAGAATATTCTTTCCAAGAGCGAGAGTACTCTCTTAACATTCCAAGTTTTGAAAATTTTCTAGAGGAAAGTACAATTTAAGAATTGCGGAAATGAACCTGAAGCTTATTTTTATGTTTCACAATATACAAAATCACTTGGGGAAATCATTTATAATCACTTGCAGAAATCATAATCATTAGTTTTTACAATTTTTATGCATACATGATACGTTAATAACTTTGCCACTGTGAAATTTAGAGACATGATAGGCAACTGCCATTCATATTTCTGCATATATTTGTAATACACACATTCAATGTATTAGTCTGGGATGTATTGAAAACAAACTCTGAGTGAACACGAACATAATTGTACGTATTGTAAAAGATGTAATACACATTTCAAGCAAAATTGTCAATAAGCGTGAGTACAAAAATATCTATTGAAATGTTTGCTTTTTATTATTTCTAATGTTAGCCTCAGGAGTACATTTTTTAATCTTACGATTTTTTCATTTATGTATTTATTCATTGATTAAAAAATAAATTGAATGGCATTTTAGTTTTTATGCCTTTAACAGAAAATTCTCCTCTTGGGAAATTGTTCTTTAAGATTATTACTGAGAAATTTACATTGAGTCAAAATGTGATCACCTATTAATAAAAGTGATGCACATTCATCCATGTGCGTATAGCTAGATGAATATTGAA
Organism: Meta bourneti; assembly: GCA_933210815.1. Classification (NCBI taxonomy): domain Eukaryota; kingdom Metazoa; phylum Arthropoda; class Arachnida; order Araneae; family Tetragnathidae; genus Meta; species Meta bourneti. The sequence goes on along the minus strand of OW119930.1, from coordinate 92,896,906 downwards.
GCTGGCAAAATTTACGTCTGTTTAGGATAAAGAAGTGGTGGCTATAATCAATTTTTAGAAATTTAATTCATCATGTCATGATAGAAATATTTATGTATTTTTGATGGCATTAAATTGTCTTGCTACAGCTTTGATATAGACATTTTGTGGAAATGCTTTTTGTAGCGAGCTGTGGCAGGCAAAGGCAACCCCTCTATAAAAGATTATGGCAACCTCATGATTATTTGAATCTTATTAATTTTTGTAAAGCATTTTTTGTTTTATACCATGCCTAAATAATGCTAGAGATTGTTCAACTTGGACAAATTTCTATAACAATATATTAGAAAAATAAAGATGTTTTCATTTGAAGTAAATACCTACCTAGTTGAAAGAGTAATTAGTTATGTGGATTTTTGTTCCATTTCGAAATATTTTTTTATTAATTATTTATTCCACTAAGTCTAAAATGTTTTTCTGAGAAATACTTCCTTGGCAGCATAAAAAGCATGCCAAAAGTGTTTCCACGAAAAAGTATATCAAATCTGTACCATTGTTGGTATTTTCACCTTACTATAGTGTATTAAGAGTACTATATTCATAAGAGGCTAAAGTATTAACCTTTTGCAGGTAAAAGTGTACGAATGGCTGACAGTACATTAGTAGATGACTCTCCAATACCAAGCACATCTGATGAAGTACAAAGTGGAGACGTGAACAATATTGTTCCTATGTAAGTGGTTCTGTATTTTTCTACCCCAATAATTCCTACAGGATGTCGAAGGCTCGTTTAAAAAGCCTTTTATTTACTGCAAGTGCTTAAAAATTGGGTAGCAGTAGCTCAGTTGGAAGAGTAGTGGATGATCAACTACAGGGTTGCGAGTGAGATTTGATCCAACTAAAGACCATCATGTACATGGGTCTGGTGCATGTTAAATGTGTTGGGGCCTTTAATGTCCTTATGTTGGTGTGGTATGGAAGTTAGGAGAGTGGGGTGCCAGCTTTGGTGTGGACCTCATCATCTGATTGTGATTCAAAATGACAAGGTGTCGTCCTCGGATCTTTCTCTTCGGGATGAATGCCAGACTGTCGCCAATAGCCCAGTTGCTCCAATGTGACGTTAATTCAACTACCTACTTTAAAAATTGTTAACAAGCCTTACTTTTTACAGAATAGTGCACATTTTATTTCATCTGCATTGAAAAAACAATGTCAATGGTGCTTGTCCAGTTATTCTTTTAGCATTTTTATACATTTTTTGGCTCTATTTCCCTTGTGTCCGGCATTGCTCTCGAGATTCCTTCAGCGCCCTCTTTTGTGAACTTAATTTCCAGAATTTCGCCACATTTCTTATTTGCTAAGTGTTGATAAATGTATGTACATATTGAAAATAATAAAGTATTCTATATTATTTTAAGTTATTGATACAACATTTAAAAGGATATGGTTAAAAAATGACATTAAATATTTTTGCACATGTACTTTATTAAACATTAGGGAATTCTGTTCTGAAGTATGAAAAAATACATCATTTGAAGCTTGAATTTTAAGAATTAAATGATTTTAACGTGTAAGGGGGTACTTGAAGCTGGATTGTACTATCTTTGAAGCTTCTTTGTCGCTGACCACTAAGTGTTTTACACTTACATTACTTCCTTTGTCTTAAACTTTTAGTACCACTAAAAGTTGCAGAATTGAAAATAATATTTTCCTTTGCTTAATCTTTCTCATATTATAATTGTAGTCTAGGCATTGGAAATAAAAATATGTTTTCACATGTTTACATCACACATACTTATCTCTATGTATCACTTGAAATATTTGATTTTCCTCTGTACAAAGGTAGAGGGTTTTATTTTCAGTATTTGTTGTTACCAATTTCTAATCAACTGCAAAAACTGTGTTAGTTATTTCAACTAGTTATGGTAATTTATTAAAACATAATTTTTTATTTGCAATTTATTAATACTTTTAGAAACTACATAATTTTGTACTAGAGTTGTATGAATGTTTCAGTTTTAAAATTAAATAATATTGAAGAGGATATCCTTAAATGGATATGCTTTTTTAATATTTTTGGAATTAACTTGTATAAACTTTTTTCCAAATTACTAGAAATGCTGTAAAATTGTGGGTTAGTTGTGGAGAACTTTCATTAGGAAATAATAAGCTATTAATAATTAACAAATTAATAAACTATTCCTAAGAGGGCAAAGAGCTTGGATTTCACTCTTGTGTTTTAATTTGTTTTCTGTTTAATTTTTTGGAAAATTTTTATGATCTGTTCATCACATTTGGATGAACAGTATTTTGGATGTAAAGAGGTCAATTATTGAATCAGGTTTGGATTTTTAATGAAGAATTTGAAAAATAAATTTTGCGAGTATATTTTAACAGTAAATTTTATTTTCAGAGAAGGAGCAATAAATGACAACATAATTCTTGATGCAACAGACACTGGCACAGTTGATGCTGATGGGTATGTTTTCAAACACTCTTTAAATCATTAATTAAAAAATGTAATTACGATTGAGGCTTAATAAGGAGTAAATAATTTCTGGAAGATGGTATATTTGTAATTAATAGGAACAACATTAAGGGAGAAATTTTCCAAGGGAGGCCAATTTCAAAGTTTTGGCACCAAGCCATTCCATAGCGAAGGAAAAATATTGTGGCTGAGATGTCGAACCTGAGACCGTGGCGATTTATCGCCAAACATGGTAACCTTGATGTTTTGATCTAGCTTTATGGGAACCCTATGCAAAAGGTGTTTCGCGTAGGAAAGTCAACGTTTTTTTTTTTTTTTACGAACATACTGGCTTAGGACGCCATCTTGATTTGGCAACAAAAATTGCTTGGCAACAAACATGTCTCGGATTCTACATCTTTACCAATATCATTATCTGTATTTACTAGATTGTCATGAAAACCGTATTAAGAAAACATTTTATTATTTAAATTTACTGGCAGCGTTTAAAAGTCTGTTTTATACTTACTAAGCACATTTCGTGTTTTTGCCAATTCATTTTGTATCTGAGCAACTAAAATAACTACTATTTTTAAAAATTGATCCTACTAATGCTACTATTTCACAGGTGCTTTGCTTTGGAACCCTGAAAACATTTCTGCTTTTTCGTAATGAAACTTAATAAAGTAGAAATTTATTCATAACCTCCAAAGTTGCAGGCAGAAACCACTTGCTGACATTTTTCATGGCACAAGATGCCATACTTGTGGGGGGAATTAAACCACCCCTTTTATTTATGTATCGTTCATTTAGTAAAATAAGTTCAATCTTGACATCCCCAGTTTTGTAAATGTTACGTTTATGCTACTGATAATTTCTGTATAAAAAAACTTAGATGCTTATCTGAATAAAGCTTTTTCTCATTAGCAGAGAAAGAGCAAAGGACGATAATGTCGTACTTGATGAAAAAGAAACGGTCACGGTTGAAGCTGAGAGGTATGTTTCGACTGTTTTCAATTCTTGAGAAGTGATAGTATGTTTAGTGTAAAAAAAGTTTTTTAATAGAAACTTAATAATTAGGTTTATTTCATTTTTAAGTGACTTCCTTATTTTCATTTTGAAACAGTTATAGTTATTTTGGTTTGTTCTCGATATCTTAGATTATCGGGATTTCTATAGTTCTTGAAAATCCTTAAACAGTACTTGAATTTTATTTTTCTAACTTGGGAACCCTACGATTTCTTGGAAAACAACTTCAATTTTACCCTGCACATAATTTGAAACAAAATTTGCCTGCACCCTTAAACTTCCAATTAGTACAATTTTTGTCCTGTAAGGCTCCCTGAACGTCGGCACTTTTACTTCCGATTGGATTGCTGTTTATAAACATCTGGAGGGATGATTTTGTTTCTGAAATGTTCAGGTGGTGTGTTCAAAAAGAAAGATTGTTCATTAGGTGAAAAGATGACTTGTAAATAGTGTATGAAACGATCGGTTAATAAAGGTTTTGTTTTTTATATGGTTCTCTGCATCCTCTTAATTTCTGCCTACCACAATGCTACATGTGTTTGAAGAGAGCACTACTTCATTTAGCTTTCACCCTTTTTATTGTATACTGCTAGTTGATTAAATGATTTGAATGCTCTTTTATTTCATGATGTTTACTTTATTGCTTAAAATCTTTATTTCCTAGTCTAGTGCACCAATTTTATTTAATCTCTGTAATGAATACTCGTTAGTAGCGAATTGAAGTCCTTGTAATGTCGATGGAGCATATTTAAAATTAGTTTTGGGCCAAATAATGGGAATCCTCATTAATGGTAACAATTGGTTTAGTGAGGCATTGAAATGAGTCTTGAGTCGCTGTTTCTTTGTGAAGGTATAATTTATAGGAGTGCAAAAGTGATCTGGATTTATCATCATTTCTTGATAAGTATAAGATACATATACTTTTCTTTCTTATCCAAGTGCGAAAAAAAATTACATTAAATTATTGAGTCTGCAAAAAATTGTTTTGGGGCAATGGCAGATGGGTCCTTAAAAATGTGTTCCTGAATTGCATTGGAGCCATACATGATGTGTGAGGCTGGTAATAAGCTTCACTTTGTACAGGTGGGAAAGGATTTCTGGCCATCAAAAAAATCATCTTTTTTAAATGACCAGATTGGAGCCTGGCAAACACAGAGAAAGTTTTGTGAAGCAAATTGAAGGCCTGGTGTTCCACTGAGTGATGAAAAGGTACTGGAGATGATCTATGCAATTGTTTTTTAAGTACGGACAGGTGGTCGTCCTCTGAGTGGGACGGTACTTTCTCTTGTGCCATGTTTATTTGCTCCAGCTTTTGCCAATAAGTCAGTTTTCTCATTGCCCGGAATGCCAACATGTGATGGAATCCATTGAAAATTTAGTTTAGAATATTTATTGAAACTTGATATAAGAATAGCTATTTTTCTCAAAAGATGGTCCTAACTGGTGAAGCATTTTTTAATTGCTGGAATTGATGCTTGTGTATCAATGTAAATATTTTAACCTTTACACTACGGCGCTTTTATTCTGCTACCCGAATATGGCACGATTGTTGTACCACCCATAGTCTAAAGGTTAAGGGGCTGACTTTTAGTGCTTCATATACTGCTATTAATTCTGCTTTAAAGACGGAGGTTTGAGCTATTATTGGTTCATGCTTCTTGATAAGCTTAACCCTTTAGCTGTTCAGTTATTTAGATGATTTGGGTACCTAAATTGTTCACTTTTTTTATTGCAAAAAACAAATGTTTAATACAAAATAAAATATACTTAGCAGTTAAAAATTAATATTTTTAATTATATACATAAAAATTTTAAGGTTTTGTGGCGGCTGCCACTCAGCGTGGCAGTGGTAAAGTTCGCATCCAGTGGAGCATTATTTTCTAAAAATTAAAAAAAAAAATCAATTTAATTATTTTCTAAATAAATAAATAAATAAAAATGAATACCTATTAGTAGTTCAGTTTTGTGTGGTATAACTGGAAACACTTTTCCAAGCACAAACCAACTCCGCAATCAGTACACCAGAATCGTGTTTCCTTCCGTATCTTTTTCCCATTTTCATTCTTTTTGGAGCAACAAACTTTGCACTGCCTTGTAGGTTCACGCTTCGCAGGAGTAGGAGGAATATGGGATATAAAGTGTCGTTCAGTAAGACGGGCAGGGTTATCTATTGCAGATGGTCTGCCGATATTCTTTTGTGCAGAAGCTGCATCATCATATTTATTGAAAAGCTCCTCTACAACTTGGATACGAAATTCTAAAAATGTAATTCGTTTCCCAACTACATTTTTATACAGCAAAAATGAGTTCCAGAGCACTTTGTCTAATAAATGTAAAAATATCTTTTTATAGTATTTTTTCTGGCGTTTTCGAATTGTCGGATGAAAAGATATTTCTTGATCACAACGATCTACACCACCCATAGTTAGATTGTAATCAGAAACAATCTTTGGCTTGAGTATGTCTTCATTTTTTTTATTTTTGAGGCTGATCATGGAAGTATCATGAATACTGCTCATCAAACACACATCCTTCTTATCTTTCCACCTTATAGCCGAAATCTTACCTCTTTGAAAAGCTATGAGTTGCCCTTTTTGTAATTTTCTTTTAGCGAATTCTGTAGGTAAATCTCGTCTGTTTATCCTTACTGTGCCATAAATATCTGTTTTTTGGGCTATAAGTAAATCTGCAAGCTCGGGTGACATGTAATAGTTATCTACAGTCACACAATAACCATTTCCAAGAAAGCGATTCATTAGATGCATGACGACTTTTGTGGAAAGTCCATAATTTTTATACAATGCATTGAAGACAGTGCTATTTCCTGTATAGATAACGAAGTCACAAATATACCCTGTTTCAGCCTCACAAAGCATAAAAAATTTGATTCCAAATCGTGCGCGTTTGTTTGGAATATATTGTTTCCAAGATAACCTTCCTTTATAAGGCATCAAGCTTTCATCTACAGAAACATCTCTTTCCGGTATGTAAAAGTTACAAAATTTTTGCCGTAAATTTTCTATCACATTATGCAGCTTCCAAATTTTTGGATTTGAAAAATCTTCTTTTTTTTCAGCTTCATTATTGCAAAAATGTAAATATCGAAAAAGCAAAATAAAACGATTTACTGTCATTACTTTTGAGTAAACTGGAGTGTGCAAAACCCTTCGATGAGACCAGTACATAGCCTGATTTGGTTTCTGGACAATACCTTGAAGAAATATTAGCCCAAAGAATAGCTTCATTTCTCTGTCATTTGTAGGGATCCATTTTTTACTGCGGGAGAACTTTGATATCTTTGCCCGATTTGCTCTTCTTTCTTGTTCTGCATAGTTGTTCGTTTCTTTGACAATTATATCCATTACATTTGAATCCAGAAACATTTCAAATATATCTAAAGGAGTGTAGTTTATATTTACAGAAAAGGTTATACCTGGAGTACCTGTAAAAGGGAACCGAGGAGGCGCTGATTGACCAGAAGCAGTTATTTCACACCAGTCTCTCGCATTTGCTATATTATCATCTCCGCTATCTTCTGATTCACTGCTATATTCAATATCACTTTCCTCAGTTTCACTTCCGTCACTCGTATCGATGCCTTCAAAATCGTCTTCGCTTGATGAATCCAAATCATCTATATAACGTTTACGGGATGCCATTTTGCAACAAAAAAATGCCGCGCACTTTGACTTTGGCCTCTACCCTTTGGCATATAACCTTTGAAACTTGCAGTATAGTGCTGCCATCTATTGCATTGAGCGCAAATAAATTCCTCCCAAGATATATTCGGGTATAACAACACGAAGCAATCAAAAAAAAATTACCCCGAGTAATACTCGGGCGTGACATTTTGGAACACCAGTGCTGTGCCCGAGATTACCTCGGGCAGAACAGTTAAAAGGTTAATATAATTTTTTAAATTTCAGAGTTGTGCATTGCAGACCATGCTCTGTGGTTCTTCACAGGCTGACAGCAGAGGAAATCAAGAAGTATACAACACCAAGTACTGGAAACTATGGTGCTTCCTACAGCGGGACGTATCAGGAAATCATTTCCAGTCGTAATCTGCGAAGGTTAGAGAGCTTCGGAGATTCCAGCGCGTTTCAGGAGTTCAAGAAATCGAGGAAAGAGTATTTGAAGAGGAAAAGGCGGAGGTCGTCCGAAACTTACTATGGCATCTATTCTGGGGAAGAGTTTTCGTATGCGAGCGACGAGGACTACTTGGGCGGGAGAACAAGCGAGGAAGACAGCCAAGGAAGAAAAAGGCGCAAGCGGAAAAAACTCACCTATGAGGACGATACTGAATGGGCTCCCCCTTGTGACTGGAGAGGTACAATAAAGCCCTATTCAACGAGGCATAAGAAAAGTAGTAAAAGCCTCCGAGTGAACACGCGGAGAAAGAGGATTGAAAGTGCCTCGAGCGAATCCAGTGAGGACGGATACGTACCTAAGACGTACAGCACGAGGACTAAGTATGAACCTAATTATGTTGAGCCTCCAGACGATTCTCTACTCATCGAGTCCGTTTACAATGCCACCTCTCTCATTCAAGATGCTAAGAAAAGGCTTCGTGTTCCCAGCGAGTATAGATCCGAAAGTAGGGGTGGGGATCTACCTTCAAACCCAGCAGATAATGATTTGGTCACTAAAATCTTGAAGGAGATGGCGGACTATACCTCTGCTGCAAAGAACGGGGTAGCGATGGCTGAGGTTGGTAAAGACGATGGAACTGGGGACATTCTGTACCCCAGCGCCAAGAAACCTAACCTCAAGAAGAAAAGGGTATCACGTGTCATCAGCGTCAAGGACAGGTGCTCGAATCCTGTTGTAGATGTGCGAAAACTTGTGAAGGACATGGTGAATTCCGTGTGTTCCATCGAGAAGCGGAGGCGATCTGTGTCTGAAGACAGCGAAAAGAAAAAGTGTAAGTGGTGTGACACTCTGTTCCTCCCCTCCAATCCTGCTGATATACTGTGTGCCATTTGCAGAGATATGAGAATACATGATAAGACATTAAATAAACCGAAGAGGGGAAGGCCCACAGGTATCAAATCTAACATTAAAACAGGACCCGCCAAAAGCAAAATGATCCATAGAGTGTTCAAAAATCTTCCGAAATACGAGAAGCAAAAGATAATGTACAGCAACAAAGCAAACAAGTCGTCTGTTGAAAAGGGGTACAACCACTGTAAGAGCTTAACCGTTCCAAAAGACCTTAAAGAATCTGGGAGTGAGGGACCTGAGGAACCAAATGTAAAGAAAAAAGCAAAGAGCAAATCAGGCAGTACCCAACAAACCAAACCACAGAAGAGAAAGAAAAAACTTCCGGTTGTGGCGAGCTCTAATACGGAGATGTTGAAGAAAACTAGCGAAGTACAACACAGAGTGGCACAAGTGTTAAAAAATGCTTCTGGAAGCAGCCAAACACAAGTTTCTCTCACAGGTATCGACAAGGGCTTATTCCTAATGACTTTCCCAGAACCACAACACGGTTTGGACTTTCCCAAGAGCTCTAGTGAACCAAGTGTGCAAAAGGATGCACCCAATAAACAGCCAGTCACAAACAACGTGCAGTACGGCACTTATCTCTTGCCTCCAGTTCCTACAGTCGTTGTTGCCAATTATGCTGCAACAGATGCTAAAAGTGGTGATTATTATTTGTCTAGTCTGTATTATCAGAACGAAATGACTCAGTCCAAGAATGTGGCAGTGAGGAGTGGAAATGTACAGAATAATGCTGTCATGAATGCTGTCTCTCTTCCTAGCATGCCATCGATGGACCAGTTATCGGCTGAGACCAACATTCCCATTCCTCAGACATACCAGTTTAATTCTCAGCCAACTGCAACCCTAAATAACAATATGGACAGTGTGAATATGAATTTGGCTGGTGTGCCGAACTCTTCAATATGCTCTACTGAGTCGAGCATTTCAGAACTTTTCAGCAATCCGCATTTACAAATTGAACCAATCACTAACCAAAGTCCTGAACCCGAGATGAATGTGGAAGCACTTTTCAGAAATTCCCAATTGCAAATCGAGCCTCTACCCTTTCAAATGTCCGAGATGGTGTCCGACAATTCACTGAAAAATCAACTGGCAAGCACAGACGATAATGCTGGTGAGGAATCTTCGCACGTTGAACAGCAGAGTGATAACATGTCGAGCTTGTCGGAGCAAGACCCCGAAACTCGATTCTCAAGTGGTGATTCCGTGAGTGCGAATACTCTAATAGATACTCAATCTACGAAACCCAATGATTTAAATAATGCATCCAAACCAGCATCCGATTCGAACGAAGGAACTTTGCCCACTGGCGAACCAGCTTCCGATACTGTACGTATGATCAGCGAAGGTCCAGATCTGTTGAAGAATTCATGTGCAGAGTTGGATGCAATTTGCATTATGAGTGTAGTAGATTTAGATGAAAACCCCAAAAGCAGTCTGTTTCGCTACATAGAATCGAATAAAATCGAGTACGAAAAGCTGGAGAGCTCTGAAACGCGAGACGAAAGTACGCTACAGAAGCTCAAGATCGTATATGACAACAGGCATGTCTTGAACATTGCTCAGAATTATCTGAACATCCATGGGTCATTCACTAAGTTCTCCGACAGCCTTCTGAGGAGGGCCAGGTTGCTTCAAATTAAAAAGGAAGCTTTTGAGCAAGAAACGCTGTCATCATGCCAGTTTGCCTCGAAAGCAAAGCCACCCACCAACGAAGAGCCCGTTAGTGTGGAAAGCATGCCCACTGCCGTGCGTGTTAAAATGGAGAATGCGGGTTCGTGTTCTGAGGACGTAGCTCCTGTTAATATCATATCCCAAATTCAGAATCAAGTCGACAACATGCAAAATCAGAACTTGAGTACTGCAACGACTCCTTTGGGAGTTGTCCATCATTTCCCTGTGCCTGGTCTTTCCCCGGTTTCTGCAACTCCTCGCAGCGATCTGTTGAATGAGTCGCGTGAGACTCCGTCTAGAGGAAGCGGTCCGAGGACGCCTGCAAGACCGGAAAGTGCCATGTCTCAGTCGGAGGAAATGCCGCTGACGTCTCTGCAGATAAAAAAGGAAAGGATCGAAGCTTCTAGTTCCCCCTTGTCACAGTGTGCGTACTCCCAAAACATCTCTCCCCAATTGACTGCCACATCACTGAGCACCTACCCACAAACCACACCATCTCACCAGTTGGCAACGAGCGCGACACAGGTGGCAGGCAGCGCGATGCCTCATTTGACACTGCCCAAAATGATGCAGACTCCGATCATGACGAGCATATCATCTGTGGGCAACAACACGTCTCATCTTCAGAACTTAGTGCACTTCCAAAACTCGACCGCTCCGCCAAACGTCACGGTTCCTTTCAACAGCAACACCGCCTTCCAGAAACTTTTGGTCAACGTATCCTCGAAGCAACCGCAGCGGCTGGCGAACTTGACAACCGGCATCAATGCGAACCAAAACACCAATGTGATAATCAAAAACGGACACGTCTACAATGTGCAGCAGGTATACCTCCCCAGACCGCCGGGCTTGCAGCCGAGACTGGACACGCAGACCACGACATCCGTGGTGAACATGAACCATTTGGTTTTCACACAATCCCCAGTGACTAATAACAGTGGTGGGACGATGATAGTGAACAGTGGTGGGCAGGGCATGTATCCCGTTCAGAATCGTTTTTCGAACGTCCCCATCTCCCAGCAGTCTTCGCAGATTTGCAGTCCTGGCTCTCTTCCACAGAATGTGCAGCACATTGCAAATCCTACTAACCAAGTCCCTCCAAATGCTGGGTTTCTCATGCAGCAAAATAACAAGGTGAGTGAAACTCGTGTTCTTCTGCTCCTCTCTGTTGTAAAATCCCAAAATTAAGCCCCCATATTCTAGGCATTTCCCCGTTAAGGAAGAATGCCCTTTCACATTCTGTATTTTATATTCAGTTGTGTATTGAATTGGCCAATTTGCTGTTGAGTATTAACAAATCAGAAGTACTGCAACCAAGCTGATGAAAGGAGGATTGCCTTTTATATCCTCTTGGGTACAATTATCTGTAATTTGGATAAGTTTAGGTCACAGGAAGTATATTTTATTTTTCAGCAAAATTAGTGTTTAGAAAAGTAAAAAAAAATTAGAAATCACAATTATATTCCTAGTCCTTGAATTTTGGAAAGGGGCATTAATTTGGGATTTATAAGAAAATTTCTAACTTTAAAAAATCTAGATTATGACCCTCTTGCAAAATGTTTCCCAAGTTGGCTAGAAGGGCTTTTGGGATTTTACTGTATTTTTGGAAAACATTTGATAACTTTTGTCCATCTTTTTATCACTTAAGATATATACAGCTAAATAATATAATTCCATAATCCCCAGCAACAGCTTTGAAAACTAAATGGTTTGACTTTTTATCTGTTTAGCTTGCTTGGAATGTATCACGCCTTCTAGAGAACAGTGATGCAACTCAAAAATGGAGATTTTGTTTAGTTAATGAATGTAATAATTTATGCAAATATGAGTTTAAATTTAGAAATAAAAGATAATGAATATAAATCTTCAATTGTTTGGTTCGTCCCTATTCTCGAAGGTGCAATACAAAATCTTGCATGATTTTTGGATTGTGCTTTTTAATCATGAAGACTGGTTGTTTCACATCAGATCTATTGAAGTATTACATATGAGGTATTTATTATTTTTTTTCCAAGAATAGAACCTAACTCAAATTATTTTTTAATGAATTTGTGTCATAATTTACGATATTTGGAGTAGAATAGCCATTTTGAGTCTTGTGATTCTTATGCAAATGGAATATTATCTAAAATCAGAAAAACTTTATCAAATTTAAACTGAGGAAAGTAATTATTTACCAACAATTTTTCATTATTAATTCATAAGGAATGCTCATAGGTTTGAGGTTATGTCACAAACTGATGCAGTAATCCCTTGATATATCGTACTTCTTTGGAGACTAGAAAAAAGCTTGATGTACCAAGGTTTGAGAGAGACTTGCTTATTAGATATTAAGAGACAAAAATTACGCGTAAAATAACCCAGTTTTCAATTAAAAGTATGTAAAACTACAAGTATAGCAACTTATCAAGCTTTCTGTATATGAAATAAAATCTTGGGAGGCGACATTTATTGCATAGCAAGGTTACCTTGCGATCAACAGAACACAAACAAGCCTAAAAACTAAGGCAACTATTTTACTGTGTATTTATAATGGTTGCCACTCATAGAAGTTAAATAAAAAGCATTCAGTTAACTAGTATGCATTAATAAGGATCAAAGGCAATATTTTCAATGTACATCTACTGGGTCATCCAGAAAGTTCTGTGGGTTTTTTTTACGATAAATGCCAACGAAGTAATACAAAAACTTAAAATGTTATTGAATCACATAAGCACCATTTTGTTCTTTGGCTTTTTGCCATCTTTCCGGCAGCTGGAAAATTACTTTTTTTAAAAAAGTCATTAGGCTTATTTGTAAAGAAGTTATCGAGGTGCTGTTTGACAGTCTCCAGATAATTGAACTCCAGGCCGTTCAGAGAATTTTCAAATGACCTGAAGAGGTGAAAATCCGAGGGGCGAGGTTTGGTGAATATGGGGGTGACACAAAACATCTCAGCCATACTCAATAAGTCTTTGTCTGATATTCATTGTCATGCTGGAAGACAACACCTCAACGATTGGTTAGTTCTGGCCACTTTGCTTCGATTTCTGCTTTTAATACTGCCATTTGAGAACAGTATTTTTCCGAATTTATTGTCTGATTTTGTGGCAACAATTCATAATGAACAATTCCTTTGTAGTCCCACCATACACAAAGCATTACTTTTTTGGGATGCAGCCCCCTCTCGATGTTAGTTGGGAGGTTCATTTGGCTTACCCCATGATCTGTATCCACTTCTCATCTCCAATAATGAGCTGTTTCAAAAAAGAGCTTCATTTCGTTTCAGCAAGGAATCACATGCTGAAATTCGAACAAGCATATTCTGTTATGTTAAAGCATGAGGTACCCATATATCATAGCGGCTTACATACCCAATCTTCAGATGATCATGAACTGTACTTTCTGGAATATTTAGTCCGATAGTTCCTGAACTGTGTAACGTGGATTTTCAGCGATGGCATCTTTTAATAGGTCCTCATTTACAGAGGCTAGTCGTCCAGAGTGGGCATCATCTCCGAGGCTGAAATTTCCGCGCTTAAGTTTATCAATCAAACCACCTTTGAACTGTGTCATCAGAAACAGCACTTTGTCCCTATACAGTACAAATTTTACGAGCAGTCTGACTAGCATTTTACCTTTCTTAAAATAAAAGAGCATAATATGACGAAAATGAACTTTTTGGTTCTCCATTCTTAGCACTGCAGTGAAACAAAAATTGTGCCACAACACAAGCTAGAATTATGCAGTGAAAGCAGAAAAGACAGAATTTACACATCTGCTTCAATCAAGGTCACTCCTTATCAGCGGTAGCAAAATAGTAATAAGAAAGCGTGCTTCGATTTGAAAAACCGCAGAACTTTCTGGATGACCCAATACATATCGAGGGACTTTCCTTGAAGGACTGCACCCAAGGGAGAAGAGTGGAAAAACTCTTAAGGGGAAAGTCATTGACTGGACAGGAGAGAAAGGGTCACTTCTGCCATCTAGTGGTGATGTGCAAATGTTACTTCAGTTAAAAATTGATGCTGGGACCACAGAATGTGAAGCTAAATATAGAATATTTTTTAATATAAATTCCTTTTCGTCCATGCTTTCGAGGCATCCAAATTTTCTAAACCAATTCAGTTGAGCACAACTGCTTAAAATGAGTGACATTTGAACTTTTAGTTCTAAAGAAATTGACTTAGATTTCCTTTGCTGTTCACAAAACAGAAATTCATTGGGGACAATTAAAAAATGCTGTTATAACAAGGGGTTGGTGTATTTAAAAATAATTAAAAGCATGACTTGGTAAAAAAATATGAATTAAGTTCGCTTTCTTAACTCTAAATGAGTGGTTCCCAAACTTTTCAGTTCACTGACCCCTTTAAAAATTAAAAAAAAATTGGTTCCCCTTGAGGCTATAAAATTAAATATAGCCATATGTGTCTACATATGGTTGCTTATGCATATGGCTACATTAGACCATAGTGATCCTTATTTTTCACCTTAACCTCCTGAGCGTCACAAGATTTCCGAGTAGTATATTGTCACATGACTAAATAACCACATCTAATGGTTGAAAGAATTCTAGTGAGGGTCAAGATGCTCAAACCTAGTTAGAAGTCATGCGGAAGATTGCAGAACATATATAACCCCCTCAGAGGTTTAATAGAGATAATCATTTTTAGAACATAACAATGTTTCTACGTTATGTAGATCATAAAATAATGGGATATTCTATTTTTTCTCTAATTTGGCTAGTAATATATTGAATGTTTTCTACAATCTGAAGCCTTGTCAAGGAGACCTGATAGTCAGCGCACCATACTTTGGGAACCACTGCTCTAAATGTCACATTTCCAAGAAGTATATTGCTTTTGACCTGCAATTCTTAGTCAACAATGAACAGTGTCACAATAAATGCAAATAATAAAATTTGTGATAGTATAAGTGTAAGGGGAAATAAATTTGATTACAAAATGCATAAATAACGTGGTATTATATGTATTTAATCCTTAAGTTTTTTTGTAACGTACATACTGAAACACCTTTTTACTGAAGATTGTGTATATACCACTGGAGGCCTCATTGTGCCCTGATATGGTGTCTTGTTTTACGGTGCATGACCAAATAGGCCCTAGTGCCATAAAAACCCAATCAACCAAACCAATTCCTCATGCCAGGTTGTAGGTTCTGCCAAAAGTGTTATTCAAAAACATGTTAAGTTAATTTTGACAGGGATGAAATATGGATTTATTCCAAATGAAAAAAAAATTGCCTCAAATTAAAAATTCTAATTTATTTTCATATAATTAATTTTTAATTAAAAATTAATAAATCCTTGTTGCTCTTTGAAGGTTCTGTGGTGATGGTTTTTGATAAGAAAATGACAAGATTGAACTGGTATCCAGCATTTTCCCTCTTTTTAAAGTTCATTGTATTTCTAAGTTTTGGAAATTGGTTCGGAATAAATTGGTTTGTACTTAGCATCACTTAGCAACTTAGTTGCTTTTCTGCCCAAATTGATCTCTGATCTTTCACTATGGTCAAATGCCTATTTCTTATAGCCAACAGTAAATAAATTCCAGTCACAGCAGAAAGTTTGCTCGCTTTTTAATTTTCATATTTGAGTCTGCAATTCCACAGCTCCAAGTGGCACACCTGAATACAGCTTGTAATATTGAGTTCGAATACAGTTTGGAAAAATTCCAGTCCAAAATATTTTCACATCTCCAAAATATTTTGGATGACACCAGCCATGCAGAAACCCTTTGAACTGTACTCAGGCATGCCGCTTGGAGGGTTAATGCTTTAAACACATTTATTAATTTTTTTGTTTTAAGTTAAAATAATAAAAATATAATTGAATTTAAATCTCCTTGTCTTGTCCTTCTGATCATCAGTAAGTTTGGTAGATAATTAACCAATCATGGTTCTTTAAATGTGGGCTTATTGCCACCTCCAGTTATTTTACTTTTCAAATTGTCACAGAGCATACAAGGAGCAGTGGCCTTCTGTTAACAAAGCTGCAAATTTCTTAAAACCTATTTTCTGCAAGATATAAAATCATAAATACTTTGCTGTTTAGAATACAGGTAACCCCTGTATAACACGGTGCTTTTATAGCACGGATTCACTCTTAACACGGTTCGAGAATTGGGAACATCCCCGTTAACACGGTGCTTTTATGGAATGATTGGAACAACGATGCGAAAAGGACGGGCATTATGAAAGTTTAATTTAAATGGTGTAGCATGTGAATATCCTAAGATCTACATGCGTGAATATTATCTCGAGAATAGAAAGTAGAAGATAGAAAGTAACTTAGCATAGAAGAGACATGGCGTCTCTTGGGATCCCCCGCTCGTCATCAAAAAGACAAAATGGCAAGAACGCTTAACGCGTTTCTTCTCACAAAACTGCAAGGTCATTGGACTGAGGTGAAAAAAAGAGCGCGTTCTTCCTCTCCACGCTTTTTATCAGTTTTTCAGGGGGTCGCAAATCAGGGGAGATGGTCTTGTCAATCAAGGGAGCTGGACTTCCTGATTTGCTGTTTTTAAACTAGCTCATCTGTAATTTGTTAGACAGACACACATGACATGGCATGACGTAACTTTCTGGAAGAGTCTTAGCATAGTTAATGAGCGTCACTGGAGCGAGGGAGAAAACGGAATTGAGAAATAAAGGACTTTAAAAATAAATGGCATCACTGATCTCGTAGCTGTCACTCAGGATGAGGATATCTTGCCAAAAAGAAAACACCCTCGGTTAATAGTACTTAGTGATGACGAAGAAAACATTGTTTAATTCATATTAATATGTATTACTTAAGAAAATTTTTAATTATGAAAATATAATAGCATGTTTTTTAATTTTTGGAACCTAACTCCCCTTTTCGTACTAGTTCTTTGTTTCGTATAATACGGATTCGCATAACACTGCAATTTTTTGGAACATAACTCCCGTGTTATACGGGGGTTACCTGTACTTGATTGAGTTTATAAAAATGTCATTTGTTAAGAATCTGTTGTCTAAATAAAACCAAGATGAATTACTGTCTGAGGATTCAACCTTGAAAAGTTAAAACTCTGATTATGGGGCATTTAAATTTTATGAAGGGCAGAGATAAATTTTAAAAAATAATCACTGCAGTTTTTATACTCTCATCAACATAAAACTATTAAGTCTTATTTAAATACCTCCGAGGAAATATTTCAGTACACTTATTTTTTGCTTCTCTTAGATTCATAAGCATAAGTTCCTTTTTTTAAATTCGATAATAAAATTTTTTTATACATTAAAATAGTTCTAATATTTAATTCCATTACATTCACAATATTTATTCTGTAAGGATGTCGAATCCGGGCATGTTTGTCGCCAAATCAAGATGGCGGCCATCTTGGCGATTCGATTTGTTAAAAACGGACTTTCCTACGTAAAAAACCTTTTGCATAGGGATGCCGTAAAGCTGGATCAAAACACCAAGGTTACCATGTTTGGTGATAAATCGCTAGTGCCCGTAGTTGTTATAATGGAGCAATTAAAATTTACAGTAGCCATTTTGAAAAAACGACACTTATTTCATTTTCCATTTTAAGACTAAATTTACCGATGAGTTTCGTAATATGTTTGGAACCATTTATCTTCAAATTCAGCAGATTTTGTCATGTCTTGAACGAGAAAAAGCCTCTTTCAGGATCAAAATCTTAAACATCAGCAATATCAAAACCGAAATTTTGTAAAAATCGTTTCTCCGAAATGCTCTAAGTGAAGGTACCTGTGTAATGTTAATGCAGTCTGAAATCTAAATAGATTTCAAGAGATAAGTAAAGGAAGGGATCTGTAATATCTAACTGCTATTATTAAGTATTGAGACTTTTAATAAATGGTGATGAAGTTTCCCCAGTTTATATTCGGTCATTCATTTACATTTCCAAATTTAGTGAGTGAAAAGTATTTTCAGACATACTTCCAATTTGATTTTTAACCCTCCTGGTGGTTGTCTCAACAAGGCATCTCTTCATTAGAGGAAAACTGACCAGATCTTGATCTCGTCATCATCGAAAAATTGGCAATATCTTGACGATGCGATATCTCATCTTAAACAAAATTGGTCAGTTCTCGATGGAGGAGATATCTCATCAAAACCACTTGGAGGATTAAAATGATACAAAATTTTATGTCAGAAAGATAGTATAAATCCAAAATGGGAGGAACATACAGTGGTACCTTGAGATACAAGTGCCCCAACGTACGAGTTTTTTGAGATACGAGCAGTCACTAGGTCGATTTTTGCTGAGTTACGAGCCTGCTTCGGTGACGTCCAACCACCACTCCGCTCAGATTTCCGAGTCTTGCACGTCGTTCAATTCACATGTTTACCTCACCTGATGACAGTTAACGTCTCACAAAAATCAATTTAGTTTGACATTTATTGTCAACTGCCACCGGTCCCTTCTTTTATCCGACCAGATCCTTAAATTCTGAAAGCGGTGTATGTACAGTTATTTAGCTACTTTACTCATGGTTATACAAAGAACAGTGATGAGGAGAGGAAAAAGGTAATATTCATGGAATTAAAGAGTGAGATAATAGACAAACATGAGTAAGGCGTAAGAGTAATAGACTTGGCAACGATGTACGATCACACTACTTCTACGATATGTACTATTCTGAAGCAGAAAAACTTGATAAAGGCTATAACTCCAACTACAATATTTGTTCATTATAAAAAAAATGGAGTGGTTTTTTGAAGGCTGGTACAAATTAATCTCATTTCAATGGGGAAAATTTATTTGAGATACTAGCATTTTGACTTTGAAGTTCGGTCATGAAAAGAATTAAACTCGTATCTCAAGGTACCACTGTATTTTGTTTGCCAACCTTCCTCTCAATCCTAGGCAATCACAATAATAAGATCACCATAGGACTTTAAAAGTCTGAGTTTTCATTTTAGTTTTTAAGGACCTTTGAAGGTTTTAAAAGCCTTGTTTTTGTATAAGAATATCACATTCCACAATCATTCGAAAACCAAGCTCGATGTTTGTCCTAGGTAATTATATAGTAGGTTAGGTAAAAGTTAAGTTTTTAAGATTGGGTTTGTGAGATCTAAACTAAGCATGTGTGAAAGTGTCTTCACAAATACTTAATCTATTGTGATTGATGTTGAATAAAGGCTTTAAAATGAAAAATAGTCATGGAAAGGTCCTAGTTTTTCTTGTTCAAAAGTGTTCATCTTGTTGGTGAATCATACACCTCACAATTCGATAAAGATAGCGAGAAAGAACTATAGTTAAATTAAATCTAGTTCCATTTAAAAATGACACATAAAGGTTGAATTTAATTTAGAAAATCACGAAGAACAAATGCGCAATAACAGCCAACAGCAAAGCGAAATTCAAAATATTTCAAACAGTCCATTGCTGAGGAATGAAGCAAGCTTTTCTCCTAGAATCTCGCTCATGCAGCTGTGATACACCTGCATCCGCCATCTGTTGGGAATACATTGAGTTTAAAGTCAACCACGATCCAAAGACACCGAAGAATCCTGGGTAGCAACCAAGCTGCCACAGGCAATTTTTGCTACTGTTTTTACCCCTATGCCACAAGGAGTAGTTTTTAGGAAAATCGCCTCAAAACCTACCAAAATAAAAATTTTGATGACTTAAAATTTTTCAAAGCTAAACGAAAATTAAGTCCCTTTTTTTAACTATAGCCGTTGGATAAAATATTCTTCGGATCTTTTTGAAATTTTTTTTCAAGGGATGCCATGGTTGAATTTTAACACCAAGCCCTGGCAAGCATGAAAGAAGACTTCGGAAACTGCTGTTGCTAGATTGTCATTTAAACCTTATTAAGAATTTTTTAAATTTCAAAATTAAAATTTCTTGACGATTTTCAACATCTGTATTTTATACTTAATTGGCACATTTTGTGTTTATTATTGACGTGTTAGTTTAGAAGAAAAATTTTCTCTTTTGTATAAAATAACATGCATTCTGTTATTTTATTTTCAATGTTATTAAACTTCACTAAGTAAAACAAAGTTCAATTTCAATCGTGATTTTTTAAAATACAAATCACTTTATTTCAATTGGGATGTGTGAAATATAATAGTTTTCTTAGAAGTTTGTCATTTTTTTTGTGCAAAACATCCAATTAGTAGAAATAAACTACTGGGAGGAAAGATAAATGAAATTTTGCGTAATCTTTTATATAAGGCCTAAGAATTGATTTCCATCAAACTGTAGGTTGTGTTGGGGAATATACTGGTTGCTGTTAACTTGGTTTGATTGTTCTAGAATCTGTTAAGCTCTACAAATGTTACTATTTCCTCCTTGATGTAGACCAACAAACCATTAGTCTTACTGGATTCTGTAAAAGATCGAAAGGATCCAGATGACTAGGAGAGGCACTGATGTGGGTCACACTAGAGACGTACAACCTGGGTTGAGCTTCTTTCGGCACAATCTCGACTCATTCCAAGAGGTTCAATCTTTTTTCTTCCTTGTCAGAAAATTCTGATATGATCACCTAAGGGCTTGAAAGCCATTAGGCTCGGCTAAAACTATCAAATCTGACTTCTGCTTATTGACACCTCAAGTCAACTTCTTTTGCTTTTCTCCTTTTGTCACAACCTTGCTCCATGTTTAAGCTTGCGGCCATACTCAAAATCGTGAATAGCTATTGCTATAGATGATCAATTGTTTTAGCTGACTTTTAATCACTTGCTTCTGGCACCAAACAATTAGCCCGAAACTGCTTAAAACACCAATTGTGGGAGTGTATTGTTTACGTTATACCTTCCCCTTATTTAAGGAATAGACTCGTTCAAATCCAGTCGACTCAAATGCCAACTCACCAGAGCAGTGCTGGTATTGTAAATGTTGACAAGGAATCTGACCCAATATCAAAAAATTCCTCCAGTTAACACATTGATACCACACCTCATGTGAATTCTTACCCTAAATTCAATAGTTCAGGGTCCTAACCAATTATGTCATGTACACTGTGGCTGGTGCATGTTAAATCTATCATGGCCTCTTAATGTCCTTATGCATGGTATGGAAGTTTGGAGAGTGGGATTCCAGCTCAGGTGTTGACCTCGTCCTCTGACTGGTTCAGAATTACAAGGTATTCTCGGGTCTTTCCCTTTGGGGTTCATCCCGGACTGTCGCCAATATCCTGTTCTCCTGTGCGTCATTAATCAATTACCTACCTGGCCTATTATGCTCTTTGTGCCTGAAAACCCATAACCATCCAGCAAAATCAATAGTTCAGGATAAATTGTTTTAAATTTATTTAATTCCTTAAATAACTGATTGAAATCGATTGCTCTTGCAGGTTCTATTACTAATTGCAAGAGCTGAAACTACTTGCAGCAAGAAGTTGGTTTGGTCTTTCTTATTCAAACTTTTAAATTAAATGCACTTATGGCCTGGTTCTTTAATTGAACAAAAGATTGTTGATAAAACATTAAACAAAAAATTATAACAAATAAGAACATTCTCAGGAATATTCAATGTTGGATTGGTTTTCAGAACTCGGTCATTCTTTAGCCCTCTACTTGTGTTGAGCAACTCACCAGTTTCGATTCAAGAAATTGTTGACATTAATATATTTACCAGTTCACTGCAATTCTGGAGACTTACAAAAAAAATGAGCAGCCACTCTCATCGTATTGCATTCTCTGCTCAGAGTTCTAGTGAGATTGCACAAGGAAATCGCTTGCGAGCAGAGGAAGTGTGGTACCTAGCAAAACTGCACGTTTACACTAACAAGTCATTCGCGAGCAGAAAGAGGAATTATGGCAACTGCCTTTTATTGTAATTCATTGCTTATTTTTCCTTTATATTCAACTGCAAACTACATTTAACACTACTAAAAAGTGCAACTTTTTCCCACATTACATGGTCACATCTCTGACCAGGTGACACCTGTACTGTTATCCCTATCACAAAGGGGTGAGGTAGAAGGGCAGAATATTATGCATGAGAGTTCAATACCCATGCAATTCACAACTATTAAGTCACTCAATCCACTTTACAGTTCATTAAGTCAGGAAAACAAGTTATTTTTAAGTTATTGAGAAGCACTAAGTAAGCTATTGATGCAATAAGAATATGCTATAGACATACATTTGTGTTTTAAAATACTGAATTGAAGCATCCAAAATGAGGTTGACACACATTCCTTAACCTACATTAATTTATGTTTGAGGTATCAAATTTTCTAAATTCAGTCAAAAATTGCCAAGAGAAACTCTTGAATGAAAAATATTTTCACCTTAGGATATTTCGTACTTTAGATCGATTTTGTTCCAAGAAAGGCTTGTCGTTTGAGAGTATTTTTCTGGTGACTGAACATTATCAACTTTTAACTAAAATTGGAAATAACTTTTTCAATTGTATGCTAAGATTTTCATGAGTTTTACATCACTTCCATGTTTTGCCATTGAACAAAAAATTTATTTTTCCTTTTTTTAAAATATTTAATGTGAATATATTGGGTTGGAAAACTTTTATTTCCCTAAAAAAGACCAGGTGCAGGTAATTTTTAGAAACTGTCCAGACAAGGTACCCTTTGCGAAGATGTCATTATTTAGTCACGAGTGAGATGGGAATTGTTCACTCTTGGTTTTTCACAGTAATTGAATTTGAAGTTTATCACACAATATAGTGTTGTGTGAATTCAACAATTCATATACTCTAAGCTGGGTTTACACATGCAAAGATTCGCTAGTGCCAATCTTTTCTGGTGTGCCATCAAAAATAAAATATGCATGTATTGTACTGGTATCCTCAATGACGTGAAAGTTCGAACCATATGTGCATGAATTCAATGGTGCCACTAACTTTGAAGCCTTCCGAGTTCATTGACTCCGTAATAACTTATACGCGAATAAGATTGCTCTAATGCACGTGCAAACTTTAGCGCACGGTATGGACGTCGCTACAAGCGTTTAATCTGCTCATTGTTTTCACACAAAATTGTGCACAATATTTCATATTACTTATTGCAATGACCATGATACAAAATTTCGAGGTATCCTTGGATCTTTCTCTTCGGGATTGATCCTGGACTATCGCAATAGCCGTTGTGTTTCTTCAGTGCGACTTCAATTAAATACCTTCCTACAATAAGAATGGCGTGAAAGTTCTACTTGCGAATAGATTGACACCAGTAGATTTATGCATGTGTAAGCTCCTCTTTGTTTTTAGTTCTCTTCACTGTGTTGGGGTCACCCTTGATGTGTATTAACCTCTGCATATCTTCCCTCTGTTTAACGATATATTCCCTAGTACTGT
The DNA here is from genome assembly GCA_933210815.1 of Meta bourneti. Classification (NCBI taxonomy): domain Eukaryota; kingdom Metazoa; phylum Arthropoda; class Arachnida; order Araneae; family Tetragnathidae; genus Meta; species Meta bourneti. Next base: position 92,873,479 of record OW119930.1, on the reverse strand, counting down.
ACAGTCTAGTGGATCAATGTATACTTGACTAATTTCTTGTGTGTTTATGCTCATAAGAGTTTTAGAAGCACAAGTTAAAATGTTCGTCTTTCAATTTCCTCTTTAAGGTCGTCTTCTTTGAAATACAGAGGTCCCGGTGAGACAATTCTGCCGCATCCCTTCCTAAAATCTCGAATTAAGATTCCTGCCACAAGGGTACTGACTAAAAATCTTCTAATAACCACTGTACTTCAAGGCTGCTGCCAAAGCTCACTGTACCGATTACTGCTCCTACAGTGCCTCCTGCGTGCTGCTGACTACTGCTCTTGTCTCATTTCCTTTTCGATTTCGTTCTGTCTCCGTTAAAAATTCAGGGAAAGTTTCAAGTGTGAGCAGTGTCCTGAATGCAGTAAATCAAGCTGAGCTGGTGCCAAATTGTGCTTAAATTGTTAAGTGCTGTGAAAGTTTGGTGATGGGACACCTTGTTCTTAACAGTTCTAGCAACAACCACCTGCACAGTTATTAATATGACAACAGGGAGGTCAGTCTGAGAAAAGTGGAAATGGTTCTTTTTAAAAACTGGTAGAAATTTGTGTAAGTATGAATTAGTACTTGGTGTTTTACATCTTGTTCCTCAACCAAAATGTGTGAACATGGTAATCTCACACGGATATCAAAGGATTCCTCAACCAAACGAACAGTAATGCCTTAATTTTGAATTTAATTTTTATTTGTTTACCATATTAGGCAAATATGCCCTTAATTAGAATGTTCATAAAAGATCAGTACACAAAAAGGTAAAATAATGTAGAATTAGCATTTACGTTTGATTTTTCTTTGCAGCAGTAGAAACGATTTTTGAATTTATATATCTGAGAAAATCAGCTTTCTGAATAAATGAAAAGGTGAGAATTACTCTGATAAAAAATAGAAATTTAGGTAAATAAATTTTGTAAGAGAATTTTTATTGGTTCTATTTGAGGCTTTACAAGTTATAGGAAGAGTTGAATATTTGGATTTGCAATCGCTATTTGAGTTTGTTGTGATACCTAAATGCTTTAAATCAGAAGAATATATTTGACAAATTGTTGGGCATCTAAAACGTGATTTTGGTATTCAAAAATTTGCATTTCAAATTTGCCAGAGTAGTATTATTTTATCACACAGGCAACAGGCACATATTCAGAAAATAATTTCAGAAGGGCCCAATCTCCTTGATTTCTATTCCAATCGAAAAGTCATAATGCTAATTGAAGAGTTGTTTATTCATTGATATTTGTTTTCTGACATCGAAATGCATTCACCTATGTGAATGATACTAAAATTTATGCTGCTTAAATGAACTTCAGTATTTATTTTTATTGTTTTTAACATCGAAAATATTTTAGGGAGGCTCAATATGGGCCCTTCCTTTGAATCGTCCTTAGTCACTTAGGAAAATAGATTATTTTTCTTGTCTTATCCAATCCTTCCCGTTCAGATAGTCACGTAGATGAAGTCTTCACTTGCTTTAGCAACCAATCACAATGCTATAACACAAAAGAAGCATTTAACGCAGAGCGATTTTCTTTTCAAACCTGTCCACTATTTTCCTTGTGAGCTTAACAAAACTGATTTGCATCGTAAGCTAACTGCTATGTTTCAAAAATAAATTCTGTGAAGACTTTTTTGGGAGGGGGGACCCCGTGTCCTAAATACGTCTGATGTCCAGATGTCACACGTTGTCATGGTAATGTATTTGTTTTTAGTTGAACTCGAATCTTAATTCGGTAAAGATGTCGAATCCGGGGCATGTTTGTCGCCAAATCAAGATCGCAATTCGTTAAAAAAACGCGTACTTTCTTTCCTGAAAAACCTTTTCCTTAGGGTTGTCATAAAGCTGGATCAAATTATCAAGGTTACCATGTTTGGCGATAAATCGCTAGTGCCCCGGATTCGACATCTCTACCCTTAAATCTAATATAATTCTAGTGATCTATTCTTTTCCCATGGGGTTTACTGCCTCTTGTAAACATGGGGATCACAACCCCAAGATGCCCAAGCGATCTTTCTCTACTTCTCTCCATCCTTTCTTTTCACAATTACTTGACTTATTACAATTACTTATTGTCTTGTGTTTGGCGCAGCATGGCCAAATATGACTTGTGCCATAAAACCAACCAATCCAAGACTTAAGACTCTTTTATGTTCTAAAATCTGAAATTTTAAACTCTAAAGAATAATTATTAGGATATTTGAATTAGACTTGGAAGTTGAGAATGACTTAATATTGAAATTATCAGACATTAAACTAAACATTTCTGAGCTGAGCTCCTTCATCGTTCATATCAAGATTATTGTATTTTGGGGTCCTTAAAATTATATTTTTTCAAGTGAAGAGCCTTTTGCTTTTAATTAAAAAATAAAAGTTTGTATAATTACAGTTTAATTTTTCTGTTTCATAACTTGAAGGATTAGTGATTGTAGTTCAATGTGAAGTCTTTCTCATTTTATAATCTATTTAACATCGTTCTGAATATTTTACTCCTATATTAAGGTGAAAAATAAGGATCGCTATGCCTTATGAAGATGAGCATATGCCCCATTTAATATTTTAGTTCTCGGAAAAGGGAACTGTAAGTACTGCACATTTACACTGACGGCATGAGTGTTACAACAGCTGAAACAATATACCATCACCTGCCATGTCAGACATTTTTAACATCTTGCGTACATTGCAGAGCAAGGGCTTTGATATCTTGTTTTGTTGGGCCCCTAGTCAAGTAGGCATAATGGGTAACAAGCTAGCTGACAGTTCTGCGAAGCAGCTTCCGTTCCACTGCAGCAGGCCGTTCCTTTTAGTGACATCAAGATATCCACGAAGAAATTCATCAACTCCTTGTGGCAAAAGTCATGGAAGCTACAAGTCAACAAGAAATTACACTGCATAAAACCCATCATTCATCAGTGTCTCCAGTGCGGAGGACGGATGTCAAACTGACCCGCCTTCACATTGGACACACATGATTCACTTATCGTCATCTTTTATTAGGAGAGCTTGTAGAAAAAGTAAATTTATAGGCTTTAATTTTTTCCTTATATTCATTGTTGTAAGAACACCCATCTGCAATTCATGCTCTACTCCATTTTCTGTTTATCACATTTTAATTGTCTGTCCTGTTTTCCATCATTGTATCAAATTTTTTAAAAGCACAATTTTAGATCTACGAGATTTGATTGGGGAAAATCCCTATTCAAACCTCATCTCATTTTTAAATGATATTGGCTTTTAAACCTCATTTGATATTTTTACTATTCAACTCATTACTCATGCCTTTTTATATTATAAACCTTGTTGCTAGTCAACATGTTTTAAGTCATCAATTCATATCAACCATGATTTTTTTATATATTGTTGGCAAATTTTAATTTTGCGCTAATAATATCTTCGACGTGTACTTTTATCTCTATCTTAGACCAATAATTCTTCAATATTTTATACTTTTATTGGGTCACATTCTGTCTTGTGTTTGGCGCAGCTTGTCCGCTTTTGGACCTTGTGCCATAAAACCCCAAAATGCAATCCAATCCTTGGAAAAGGGGACCTTGGACAGAAAATTTAGGGAAGCATTGATCTAGAACACTGAGGCATCAGAATTTCAAATGAGTAATGTACCTCAGCAGTCTTCGATAGTATGGAGTATTGATACACTTAGCTTTAATCTTTTTAAGAATGTGGAAAGGGTTAAATGGTACTTTTTGTTCAGTTATGCCCCCAAACAATATGCAGAGATTTATCTCTTAATGAGCTTCTTTTGTAAAGTAAACTGTAAAGATAGTTTTTTATATTTCTTTATAGCGTGCTTATTTTCCTCTAGCAAATTTCTGATGCTAATGCACAACCCATGTTCTGTGCCGTTTGCAATAAAGTCGCTACTCTCCGATGCAGGCAGTGTGCCAAAGTTGCCTATTGCAATACAATGTGTGCTGTAAGTATATATCTATTTATGAACGAACTTTCCTGAATATCCTCATTATAATACACTAATATACGGAATTCAGTCATTTTTATGACAACTAGGGAGCAAGTAAACTAGTTTGAACCTAGCACTAAAACGAGAAGTACAAAGAGAGAACATGAAATGAGTCCATGAAACCCCAACATAGCTCTCATGAACGATTCTTTACCTGTGCCAGTCAGGTTGATCTATTACAATCTATTTAAAATGTAGCCTTAAAAAGTCCTCGGTCCAGCCAAAGACTGTTGCGTACACGAGGGCTGATGCACTTTAAATCTGTCGTGGCCTCAAATTTCGTCTCTGCATGAAGTTTGGAGAGTGGGGTGCCAGCTCAGATCTAACCTCGTCATCTGATCGTGATTCAAAATGACGAGGAGTTGTCTTAGGATCATTCCCTTCGGGAAAGATCCTGGACAGTCTTCAATAACCCCTTGTGTTGCTCTAGTGCAACATTAATAAACTATCTACCTTAAAGCTCCAATTGTCAGCTTGCAGTGGAAATCCTGTTGAAAAGCGACTAATAATAGGTTTCAAATGAAAAATGTGGCTATTTCAAAGCATTACACCTGCCATCATCAGTACCTTCTTAGTTGGAGGCACACTGTCCTCCACACCAACTATTGCCATTACGGACAGGGCTTCAGAACCATCATCAGTACCAAACAAATCTGGGGCCACGATAGCCCAGTTGGAAGATTAATTGACTAATAACTGGAGGGTTGCGAGTTCGATTACAAAACATCAAGTGGAATTTTGTGATTGTGCTACAAATTCTGTGCCGATTAGTGGCCACAGTAGCCCGGTTGGAAGAGTAAAGGACTAGCAACTGGACGGTTGCATGTTCGAAACCAACCAAAGACATGTACAAAGGGGGCTGGTGCATGTTAATTCTGTCATGGCCTCGAATGTCCTCACGTTGGCTTGGTTTGGAGAGTGGAGTACCAGCCCTGTTCCCTGCCCACTTTGAAACTTGAATTGGACTCCTAATTGTATCAATTACTAAATTCTATCTAAATTATTCACCTTTTACAAGTGCATTGCCACTACCTTTAATTGTCTCCTATAGTTTCTTTACAATCAATAAACTTTATTAATTATGATGTGGAGGTTAGCAGTCATCTGCCAAGTACTCCGTAATCTATACGTCCGTTCCGTTCATCTGACCGTGGTTCAAAATCACTTGTCCCCGGATCTTTCCCTTTGAGATTGATCCCGGACTGTCGCCAATAGGCTGTTGTGTTGCTCCAGTGGGACGTTAATTAAAAATACCAAAACAACCTAGCTGTAAGACTCGTTAAGTCAATTTTTAAAAGTCGCCCCTTTTAAATTTGATTTCTGCTGTGTTGTTAACCATCAAACCTTACTAATTTTTTTGTTTCAGAAGACATATTGGCATGCTAAACACAAGATGGAATGTCAACCTATTAGTTGAGACTACTAACAAATCGTTAAAGTGTATATGTTGATGTTGCTTCTTTATTTTATTTCGTCATTTGCCTTTTAAAATAATTTTATATTTGGAAGACATTTCTGCTGCAAAATTCTCCTGATACCACTATGCTGTTCCACAAGTTTTTCATAGTACGGACTAATTTTGTTTTTATTGAACATTTTCTTGTATAAATTTAAGGTAATGATTGAATGTAATTAAATTTGAGTTTCTGAAAAATTTATTGTTAAAAATTTTTATGAAAAGCATTTATCTCAAAGCCCCCATTTAACTCATGATAAAACAAAATTTTATGTGTGGCCTCTAATGTACAGAAGTGGATTTCTAGAACTGCAATAGATAATTATCTTGAATATTTTGATATGCCATTTGTGTTGTCAATACTTTGTTTTTACAATGATGAAAAGTTAGCCTTATAAAAGTAAGAAATGTTAGTTATGTATTCTATATTTTTTTTCTGTTGTGTTCTACTAATTGAAGAACTTCCCTTAATTCTGTAAATATTCAATTCATTATACAAGGTGCTGGAAATAATTTAATGGCCTAATTTAACCATTATATTGTGAAGAATCTAGCTTATCTCGAAAAGAAAATGCTGTGAATATAAAACCACAATCAGTCTAAATCTGAACAAGTTGATTATAGTTTGTTTTAAAAACTAGTCTTTCTTTGGTTGACTGCCTATGTTTTGAATGTAGAAATGTATAACTTAAATGGAAATTTGTCGAGAAAACTCAAGTGTATGTGTATTTTTTTAATTGAAATGTGGGATACGTGATAGTAACATCAAAAAAGCAATACAGTCGAGTCTCTATTTAATGAAGTCTCATTATTCCACTTAAAAACTTCACGTTATAAAGAAAATTCGTTAAATAGAAATTTGTAAATTATGTTATAAAAATGAGAAAAAAAACAAAGACTGAAACTTACCTATCCACTTTATTGACTTAAACACATATCCTAAACTGTAAAAAAGTCTAATCCTGCTTTGTACAGGTTTATTATAAAGAACACAATTTTCATAAAAAATTTTACACTTTTGTAAAGATTGAAACACTTCATCTGTAACATTTTCTTGAAACTGATCCCCTTCGTATTGTATCAAATGCTGTTAGCATTTCTTGTGAAGATTTTTTAATAACCTCTTCATCACTCACTGAAGTGTCTTCATTACATTTCCTTACACTTTGCAATATGTCATGCTCCATTGGATATTCAGCAATCACAATGTCTTCAACGTGTAGAAAATTAGACAGCTCTATACCTTATTCAACAGCTCCCATTTCTTTCAGATACTGCCATTTTTCTTTCAAATCTGCCAAGCACTTGGATTCATCATCATATTTAGCATCACTTTTGAAATCGGCTTTAACAAAACAGTTCCTTATAGTAGATGCAGTCCCATCACACTGCCAAGCTTTCGTCATCTCTGATATGGAGATTCTTAAATTAATACAATTGTCTATGCACTGGCTGCTCTAAGGCAAGAATAGCTTTTTGAGAATTCTTTTTTGATAATGAACTTAAGATTTTTTATAATTCCTTGATCCAATGACCTTTATGTTCTTCAATTTGCATTTTGAAGCAATCTGGTGGATGTGCAGGACAGTTGCCTATAAGTAACATAATTTTGCAACACTGTTTTTCCAATTGTTTATCCCATTTCGACAGCCATTCTTAAAAAGTTCTAGAAGTCATCCATAACTTTTTATTGAAATGATAGTCCACCTTAAAGATTTTGTGCCTTTGAAACATCTGGGGTTTTTACTTTTACCTATTTCTAATGGTTTAATTTTAATTTTTCTTCACCAGTCATTCGCATGTGTCCTACACAGTCAGGCCCACAACGAAAACCAGTTTTACCCTGTTGGATAGTTTCCATCGCCTGCCGTGCCATATGGTTCTCCTCAAAGATAAGGAAGGAAGCAATTCCCTACCTTTTGTTGTGGGAATTCCTTGTAATAGAGCAAGGGCGTGTGAGGTCACGGCAGCTGATTTTGTTGGAACTTCGACAAATGAGAAGTTGCGAAACGTTGCAGAAAAACAAAATTTTGTTATATAGAAATTATCTTTCGTAATATGGAGAGTAAATAACATGTAAATGTCGTTCAAAGTCAAGGTTCTGTAGAAAGTTTCGTTAAATGGAGACTACTGTATTTACAAATTTGATTTCATGAAATTACTGAGTTTCACTAAAAAAATTGTTTCAGGTGTAATAGCTCATAAAATACTCCTAAAGCTTTAGTTTGGATTTGCTTGTGCATTTGTGTGGGGGGTACCTTTGTTTAATACACATGCCTGCTCTGGCCTTCGAGTCAAAAAAGAAAATCGATCATTAATTTGTACGATAAATTTCAAACTGCTGCATATAATTGAGACCTGGAAACTTTTTACACGACGGAAGTTTTACGAGTTTGCTTTTTGTGAACTTTAATCTTATCTGTACATTCTTCCGAAGTGGTCTTTTGCAATTCATTTCAATTTTCCTTGTGAAATTTTATGTGTTCTAGCTAGATGTGTGAGTTGCAGTATTGGTTAAAATATTTGAAGGATTAACTGGAATTTGTGCTGTTGTATATAGAACTGACTGTTTTTGAGTCCCAAGTGCATATATGTATCCATCTGATTGACGTTATTGGTCAATAACTATTACAATTGTCCTGTTATCAATTAACAGTTGTGTTTGTTATCGAAGCAGTTCGCTTTTTGTGTATGATTTTATTACCTACCGCTGTAGTTATGTATTTGCGCTTTTTATTGTGTCATGATGTAAGTCGTAGCTCGCTAGACATGTACATATTGAACGTTACTCAACTTAAATTGTGTAGAGACTTTTTAAAGCTTGGAATTGCAGCATATGTCTTCACAAGTGCCAATTAACTCAAATGTAAGATAGTCTGTCTCAACATAGTTTAACTTGAGTAAAGCTGACGTATCATGGTTCTGGTGCAGTGATATTTTTGTTAAGAGATGATTGAAGTAAAAGGTTATTTTTTCTACCTCATGGAAGTACTTCTGTTTTACGTCATGGTATGTTTGAAAATGATTTTAAATAACGAGTTGATTAATTCGATTTCCGAAATGAGAAATCTTGAGGACTACACTGAAAATGTATTTAAGTATATTGTGTTATTTGCTTCCAAATTCTCAATTTTCTGTGTTATAAAGCATATATGAGTATATATTTTAAGCCAATCTTATACCTCAGCGATTGGAACTTAAATTGTATTTTTATTTAGAATTTTGTTTTACTTTGTATTTGGGAATGAGTCTTGAAGAAATTAAAGACCTTACAGCAGTGGTCAGCTGTCCCATATTTCAAGGGCACAGAAAATAAACTGTAGCAGTCATCAGTAAGATTCAATAACTTTAAAACTGTTATATATATATCTAACAGTTAAACAGACCTAAAAATTTCTCTCGTTTTACTTCTACATGTTCCCTTCTAACTTTTGTCTTGTTTTGAAATACAGGTTGAGAAAGAATCAATGCAATCTTTATTCACAATTGCAAAAGATTTTTGACTTCTTTTCTTTGTTATGTGTCGAAGGACACAAAGGTTAGCAGGGCCAGGATTTTGTTGACCTCGAAATGTCTTTTCTTTTTGATTTCATTCTAAACATTTTGATTAACAATTCAAAGATGTAAATTGTAGTTTTCTTCTGCTAAGATTAGACCCCTTCCCACTAGCTTTCCATTTTCCCCCTGGATGTCAATGGTTCACATTTCAACAGGAAAGCACAGACAGGTTTTCTTTTGTGGTGAAGGGTAGATAAGACTTTTTGGCATCAGAAAGCTGGCAAATTAGACGTTTGGATGTCTTGAGAAAAAAGTGGAGGACGTTTATGTGACTTTAAGTTGTTTCGACACAAATTTGATTAAAATCCATCACAAAATTGAAACATGCTTAAAAAATCTTGGAAAAACGCAAGATGCTTAAAAACTACAAAAAAGGTGCCCTAGAAACCTTGGGGTAGCGTAGTGGGTAAGCCCACTACTCTAGCAACCTGCGAATTGTAGGTGGCGCAGGTACGATTCCTCCCTGGGTGCATATCTCTCTTCTGTGTGTAAAACTTTCATTGTGTGTATGTTTATTACTTGAGCCATAAAACCTCAAGTGACCAGGAAAGGTGCCTTAAAAATCTAAAAAATGTCTAGAAAGATTCTCTAAAATACTTAGATTAAAAAGTAATGAAAATTTATTTAAAAAATTATAGTATATCTAGAATCGGATTGTATACGAAATTTTTATCTACACAGGTAATGTCTACAAAGTGCAAACAAAAGATAACATGTCAACAAAATCCGGGCACTCGTTATTAGAGACGAGTCAAATGTTTGTAAATTCCGTAGCTGCATTTAGTTTGTAAGCTCTGGGACAATTACCAACTATTGACAACTTTGTAATATTTTTGACTATTATGGGTTAGCTAGTTGCTGTGAGGTCTTGAATTCCATTCCAGTGAAATATGGTATTAAAATGCTGATAATGTGACGCCTACTTCATCAGCGTGATACAACTATTGCAATCTATCTCGTTTCACCATTTCATATGTAAAAATATATATAAATATTGTGCTGTTTCTGTGTCATGCTATGTTTCTATTCTAGGCTTGTCATTATTTATAGTGTGGCAATTAATAGACGAGTCGCATTTATTTCAATGACATGTCTTGCTTCTGTGACAACGAAAATGTGAAAAAACAGGAAATGATTGCGTCAGTGTAGTCATTGTTGTGTGTTTCTTCGTTAAGTTTTCATGTCCTGTACAGTCAACTGCGAGAACTGCTTCCGCTGCTGAGTCTACCCCGTCAATTTTTTTTAAAGTTTTTAAGAGTTTAAAAACTTCAATACTTGGTGAAAGTCCTTACAAATTTTTAGCCTTGGCTTGAAAGTTTCATCATCTATGTACCCGTGAATTAAGTCTAGTGCGAGCTTTGTTAAATATGGCCTTAAAAGACCCAGGCTATTTCTTTTACTTTGAAGAGTGGGAACACCATTGAGGAAATGTATTCGTTTGTCATTTTTAAAAATTATATTTGTTAAAATCTTTATTTGTTTGCAAAGGCGAAGACGCTATCTCTTTCTGCCATCGAAATTAAATTAAGACTTCCGCCAAGTCATCTCTATTCCACAGTGGGGCCGTCATGGCCACTGCTCTAGCAACCTTTGAGTTGTAGGTGGCGCAGGTTTGATCCCTGTCATGTGTATTTCTATTCTGTATCAGTAAAACCTTTATTGTGTGTTTGTCTATTACTTGATGTCTGGCACAGCATGGCCAAATATGGCCCTTGTGCCATTAAACCCCCAACTAACCCTACTGAAAATATCCTGATGCTATATATTGACCGCCACCACCCAGACTTAGTGGCGAGAGGAATTCTCATGGTGATTTGCTATCCGTGTTACTTAAAGGTACCAAAACTTTCACTCATTCTTATTTATGCTATTGAATATCATTGTTATCTGTTAATCATCTGTTACAAAGGAAAATAACTCAGCATAGTTTTGAACTATGTTATATTTGTGATACTTTTTATAAAAAAATCACTAGAATAAAAAAAGTAAGAACAAATCTTTTTCTTGTGCTTTCCTTCCCTCCACATACTACTTGCGACAGAATCGCTGGAAGGTCATTCTATGAAAAATGAGCAAAAATCGACTGGCTGACGTATCACCGATTTTAATAAAAATTAGTTTTCAAATAGATCACATGGTAATGAGGAACTGCAAAATATTAGACTTCAGAAATGTATGTTTTGTTTTTTAAAGTTCAAGGTCACAAATATAGATTTTTTAGCATTAAGTCACCCTATATTTCATAAATTATTGACACAAATTAAAATTTTTTTAGCATTACATTCTTTAAAAGGCCTTTTTAGAGGAAATGTCAGAATATAATTTAACTAGCTAAATTACCCGTCGTTGCTCGGGTTGAAGTGTTTATGCGCATTTCGTAAGTAATGCACAGGTTGGCAACACTGCGGAGTGAATGACGCAACGATCGTGAAAATGGCATCAGTTGAAGTTCAATGCTTGAGGAAGAAGCGCGTGTTTTTTGTTTCATCGAGAGTAATTTGTTTTTAGTAACGTGAATTAGAAATGGAGCCTGCACCAGTCTCGGGTACTGTGACTGTTGAGGATCAAAGATCGTACGATCGAAACTTTACGGGGCAAAAACCCGACAGAAATTCAGTGCTTTAAGTGAAGTTGGCGGTGCATTAACAGTGGACCCTAGTAGTTTCTCGTTGGGCTAATCGTTTCCGTGAAGGTCGTATAATAAACGACGACCTGGACGGCCGAAAACATCAACAGATGAGCGAAGTGTGAATTTTGTGACAGATGTACTGGAAGAAGATCGTCTTGCGATACGTGAGGAAATTTCTGAAGCCACGGGGATTTCACCAACGTAAGTATTCCAATTTCTGACATGATTTGAACAAGAGAAAAATTTCTGCGCGATGGGTCCCTCACTGCTTGAGTGCTGGACATTGCTACCTTACTGAAACGAAGATTTGACGTTGAAGGTCAAGCATTCTTGTATCGAATTGTCGCTATTGATAAAACGTGGGTTAGAGACTGAGCCGAGAAGTTGAAATCAGTCCAACGAGTGGAGAGGTCAGTTTCGACGAGCTCAATCAAAGGTGAAACAAATTATCTTTGCTTACGATCACCATAGAATCATGACAAGAGTTCCATGTGGACAAAGTGTCACAACAGTGTATTATCGTGAATTCATTTGGAAAATGCACAAAACCCGACCTCAGTTGCTCGAGGCTAGGCCACTCGTTCTCCATGACTGCTCGCCCGCACATCGCCAATATCGTAAATAAAAAAACTGCGCGAATACGGTTGGGAAGTGTTACCTCATGCACCCTACAGTTCGGACATGAGTCCACCAGGTTGAAAAAACCTATGCATGGACGTCGTTTTCCTTCTCTGGAAGAGCTTTCTGCCGCCGTTACCCGAGCCATTCGCCAGATGAACAGAGATGGTGTATTAGATGGAATAGTAACGCTTCCCAGACGTTGGGACTCTTGTCATTGCGAAGCAGGGAGACTATTGAAGGATTGTAAATAGACAAAAAAAAATAATCATGTAAGTAAACAAAAAAATTGTGCATTATTTATGGAATGACCCTCGTAATATTACTCAATATTCCTATTGAGATTCGAATTGTTTTTAGCTCTCCTCCAGACACAGGATAAATCGAACGGGGTTAATATACAGGGTGTCCCAAAAAGGTTGTTCCGCAATTTATCTTTTTACCATTTGGAGATGGTAGGCAATGTAAATTGCAAAAGTACACCTAATAAGGCAAGTAATTAAGATATGTGAATAAAATTATCACGTGATAACAATTTAAGCGGATTTAATTTTTATACGACCCCCTCTAGATAAAAATCCCGAGATAGCAAAAATGTTCCTTATCGTTAGCAGAAAACTGCATTTCTGTAGGTTGAACAGTAACGGAGGCATAATGACGCAAAAAAGTTGACTTATGTGCACAGCTGTTCAAGCAGTCAAATTAGGGACCGTATACATATATTATGCTAAAAAGTATTTTTTTTCATCAGAATGTGCAAAGTAATGTAGATTGCAACTGCAGATGAAAATCGCACTGAATAATAGTAGACAATGTAAACTTCAATAAAAATATTGTAGAAAAAATGGTTTAAATAAAAATAAAAGGAAATTTACAACGCATGCTCAAAATGTTTTCCATCTGCAGCAATGCAGAACTTAGCTCTTCATTTTTGGCCATCGTTCAGTTTCCGTCCTAAATTTAGATACGGACCCCTTAAAATGGAACCTCTTGTATCTCCGTTACTATTCAACCTACAGAAATGTAGTTTTCTGCTAACGATAGGGATACAGGTAAGGAACATTTTTGCCATGGGATTTTTATCTAGAGGTGTCGTATAAAAATTAAAAACTGAATCCGCTTAAATTGTTATCACGTGATAATTTTATTCACATATCTTACTTACCTTATTTGGTGCACTTTTGTAATTTACATTGCCTACCTATCTCCAAAAGATAAATTGCGGAACAACCTTTTTGGGACACCCTGCATAGTCTACGTGTCCCGCAGAATGTTCTACAGGATGACTACCAAATTAGTGTGAATTGGTCTGATATTGATCGTATAAATACGCAATGTTATTCCTATGAGGATTTAGAATTGTCCTTAGTCCCCTGTACCATATCGATAAAAAAGACCATTTTCTATAAAAAATAATCTTGTATTATAAAAATTTACGTTCCAATAATAAAGCTATAAGAATTTACAGACGGTATACACGAACGATATGATTCTAAAAAACTCGAAGGTCATCTTGAGAGATACTCCTGTAGATGTTAACTCTGACGTCATCTGCACGGCCAGACTAGAGAGCCTATATAGATAGAGGTGATTGGCCGGCAGCCATGTTTTTCCATTTCAGGTCAGTTCAACATGGCGGTTGTACGTTGTTGATTGCGATTTTGGAAGTTTTGTTTGGATACACTTGTAATTTTGAAGGTAAGAACGCTTTTATTCCATTTAATATAAATCAACCTGCCCACTTAATGAACAAAATAAGGTGTAAACTATAACATTAATTTAGACAACTAAAAAGAAACAAAGGTACATGTGTGAAATTCGGTCGACCATTCTCGCCAAACGATGCGATATTCCGCCAATAATGGAAAGCGTGTAAAATTGTTTTACTGGTATTGCTCGAAAAACAATTTTTTCAGAAATTCGAATTTTAAATTGTTTAAATATATCGGAAACGTTATATTTAAACAATTTAATCAATATTCGCGTTTTATTTCACAACATAACCGTTTTTATGACTATCCCAAATTCTCCGGATTTTTGCATATCCGGATTACGTCCAGCACTCAGTCGTGATAATTGGAGTTTTACTGTATTTCTATTAAGGATTTAAAGCTCTTATCTTATGAAAAAATATTTTATATGAATAAATTATTTGGAAAATACGTTGCCCCACAGTGGAATAACATAAAAGTGTTCCTAATTCAAATCTAACTCAATGTATGAAATTTTTAAAAAAATCTTTTTTTTGTTCAAACCCCCAAGACACCATATGCCATGAGAAAATCCAATCTATCAATATTTAAAATCCAACGCCAAACCCTTCACGAACCCGAGGTATCCCAGTGATCTATTCTTTTCCCATGGGGTTTTCGCGACCCCAGGATGCCCAACCCTCTTCTCAATATCTTCTCCTTTCCTCCCTTTCTTTTGGTGCAGCGGTAGCCCAATTAAAAGAACGACGGATTAGCGACCGGAGTTCCAAACTAGGTCCAGCCAAAGATATTCGTGTACATGGGGGCTGGTGCACGTTCAGTCTGTCGTGGCCTCGAGTGTCCTCCCGTTCGCGTGGTGTGGAATTATCTAGAGCGGGGTCCCAGCTCAGGTGTGGACCTCGTCATCTGACTGGTTCAAAATTACGTTGTGTTGTCCTCGGATCTTTCCCTTCGGGATGGACCCGGGACCGTCGTCAATAGCCCGTTGTGTTGTTCCAGTGAGACATTAACTACCTACTTTCCTTTATTTTCACAATCGACGTTGTGTGTCTAGGCGCATCTTGGCCCAATGTGGAGCCAAACACCCATAATCAAGCGACCATGCGGCGTACTCAGTCGAAAACGTTGTAACGTCTTGATTCACGGGTAGCTAGACTAGTTACCATTGAAAATATCCGATTCTGGACTAAATTGGTTTATTTTACAATTTGTACAAAAAGTCGGAAAATGAATGTAAAGTTCATTAATATTAGTTCCTTGGAAGGTCCAAAGTTCTATCGAGGCGCTTAGGGCTGCTGGCGAGCCTCACAATTTCGCTCGGGGAAGTCTAACGCACGGCTACGGGTGAGCCTATTCTCAACAAAAATTTACTCGAATGAGTACAGAGTTCCAAGGCAGGAAATCTCAGTCTTTCCGGACAGGATCACTACTAGGATGAGCAGTTACACGGATCTCTAGGAGGGTTCTCCTTTACGGCTACGGTCGAGCCTTTCTCACTAAAATACTCCGGCGAGTATAGGATCCCAAGGTGGGATAAATGCACAACAGTGAACGGATATTCACTTCAAGCTCCAAAAACGGTCTCTGCTGACCGCCTCTCTCCAAACTCTCTCTCTGATCCTCTGTCTCCGTCTCTCTCTCTCTCTCTCTGTAAAAACTCTATATCTTGGGTGCTTATCGACTCCTCCTTTCCGTTTCTGGTCCGCCTTTTAGTCGGTGCTGGATTGGGTGTTGAAGATTTCTCACGTTCTTGATTGGCTGTCTCACGTTGGTCTTTCCCCTCAACTTTTACGACAGACTTCGGCGGACTTGAAAGGGGACCATCAAACCCTGTCGGAAACTCATCATCATTTATCTCAATCTTCTTGGTCTCGAAATGTCGAAGAGAGCGACAGAAAGGCGCCTGCCCTTTGTTTTGAAACCACAGCGATTTCCGACCCCTGCTGGCTGGCTGTCGTTAAGAAATCATTAAGATGTTTTCGGGTGGTCGTTATGGAGTGTGGGCTTTTCCTCTCGACACCTGAGTCAACAAGATTTTCCATTTTCCCACGTTGTCGTGGTGATCGTTTCTCTAGCTGTCGTTACAGAATTCCTCCCCCCATAGAGAGATTTTGGGATGTGTTAGAGAGCAAAATCTAAAAGGAAGGGGTTAGACATGCAGGAGGTCTTGACAATACTTCAGAGGCAGCTATAACTAATGGTTTTAACCTTCTAACATTTTACAAACTTATTCAATTATATAATTTACAAACACAAGTATCATTTGTATTTACATTTTACATAGATCACAATTTATACACTATTAAATATTTACAATCAAATTTTCATTTGAAGTGTCAGATGTTATTTACGACTTAAGCAATCAGCGTGCTTATTGTCTTTCCCTGCTCTGTGGACTATTGTACAGTTGAATTTTAGACTCCAGAACAAGATTGGCTGTTCATTTTTGTGTAGTCCTAATTGAGCTATGATAATCCCGATCTCTTTATCAGATGCATCTGTTTGCAAGATAAATTCCCTGCTATAGTCTGGGGGATAAAGTACGGGTTTCTCGGTGATTTCCACTTTTAGCCTATGGAATTCGTGCTTATACTCCGGTATCAGCTCTATCGCTTCCTTTCTAAAAGTTCTGCGTACGGCATCTTTATCGTACCAGGTTTTCCCTTCGTTTCGTATGTCTGAAACTCGTTCATAGTCCAATTCAGGACAACGCTTCAAACCATTTAATTCTAACATGCACTCAGTCACGACATTTTCTTCCTTCTCCGGTTCTACCCAATGTTCGAAAAGTAAGGTTTCGGGGTTCGAAGATTCTTTCTGCGTACGAGTTTAGTCGTGATTAATTTTGTGGACTCATGAGTCACCGTCCTTAATGCTAAGGAAGCTGCAGGTAGATTTTTCTCCCAATCTAATCCCGATTCCAAACACAAAACTTTCAATAATCTTTTTACGGATCTGTGCCACCTCTCTACCGGGTTACTTTGTGGGTGTCTAACAGAGCTGTGCGTAACCTTAATGCCAAATTTTTCAAAAAACGTGGTGGTCAAATTGCTCGTGAAACAAGTGCCTAAGTTACACTGTATTTCTCTGGGAAATCCCAATCTACTAAATATAATCATGAGGGACTCCACTATCGATTCTGAACTGATGTCGCGAACGGGTATCGCTTCAGGATATTTTGAGGCCATGCAGATAGCAGTTACTAAATATCTATTATCCTTACTTGAATAAGGAAGGGGTCCTACGGTATCTACATTAATTTTCGAGAAGATCTCTTTAATCACCGGCACTAATTTTAATGGGGCTTTCTTCTTCTCCCTTGGTTTTCCCACTCTCTGGCACGGGTCACATGTTCTTACGTATTCTTCTGCATCCTTAATGCAGTTTGGCCAAAAATAATATCTCAATAGTTTATCTTTGGTTTTTGTTGAGCCTAAATGTGCGGCTACTTCTTCGTGGCATAACCTTAGAATTTCATTCCTGCGGGAATGACTAATTGTTTCCTTTCCTCCCCTCGGTGATCTGCGGTTATCCTAAACAACAAATTTTTATCCACCCTATATTCCTGAGTTCGCTTTTCTTCCATTTTTCCCACAGCGTACTCAATTCAGAGCATTCCTTTTGTGCGTTGGAAAACTCCTCGGGGGTTACTTTCAAAAGCGCAATTGTATGCTTTTCAGCAGGAGGTAGATGAATCGGAACCTCGCGCTCCTGGCTATTCGATTGAAGAGGTGGTTTTTCGCTAACGCAGTTGGGGGTTTTGAGTTTCTCCAAACTCCCTGATCTTTTGTTTCCCTTGTTTTGACTACGCGTAACGACAGCATTCACTAAATGTGGGTTTTTCTTTGCCTCCTCGAGCAATTCTTGGGTCGAGTTTCCCAGGAGATAATGGTTCAATTCTACCGTTTTATCCACTACCGCTGCTTTAGTGATTATCTTGCCGAATTTTTCACTTTCTAAACTAATTGTTGCTATCGGTAAACATCGGAAATGATTTTCCAGAGCCTGTTTCAACCAAACTGTTTCTCCGGTGTAATCATCTGGTCTTACTAAGTGGTTGGGAGCTACGTCCAAACTGGTTCCACTATCTCTCAATATCACGGTATTTATCCCATTAACTTTAGCCTCACTCAGATAAGGGGCAAACGAAGGTGCGAAATTCTCCTCCATTTTTAAATGATTCACGCGTTCGTGATTCGGGTTTCTCCTTAATTCAGGGCATTGCGGTCTCAGATGATCCGTCGAATGGCATGTAACACGCCGGCGCTGTTCGCCGTTCACAAATTCTCGCTTCCTCCACTTTTGCTCATTAGGATTTGGATTCCTCCAATTCGAGCGTTCGCTCTTTTCTGGCTCAAATTTCCTCACTACTGCAGGTTTGTTTTCAGGTTTGGGCTTATCTGGGAAACGTTTTTCTGGGAACTTAGCTGTGAGAGGTCTTCTAACAGTGCGTCTAGCGGCTTCATATTGGTCTAATTTAAATACTAATTCTTCGGGGTCTACTATGGCTGCCCACTGATCTATGAAATGCTCCTTAATCTCAGGAGAAACTCTCCTTTTTATTTGATCCGTTAGCATTAGGTTTTTGAGGTCCTCAAAACTTCCCACTCCGACTCCATCTAGCCATCCCTCTAAGTAACTCCTTAATTCAAATGTTAGATCTTTCCACGGCGCTCCTGATCGTCTCTGATGCTGTGTAAATTTGGTTCGGAATGTTTCCGGATTTAATTTAAATCTATTTAGGAGGGTACTCTTAACATGATCGTAATCTTCGGATTTTTCAGGGGGCTCTCTCATAATAATTTCTGCAATATCCATCGGGAGTAGGTAAAGAAGGTGAGTCACCCAATCAACCTCATCTATTCCCATCTTTTTCGCCTGTCTTTCAAACAAGGTGAGAAATAGGGCCATGTCTCCTTTTTCTGGGTCAAATTTTTGCATTACGGATTTCAAGTTTTTCGTTGGTCTAGAATTATCCGTTTGTGACGAACCTAAGCTATTTGTTTCAGCAGCTTGCGTAATTCTGAGTTTTTCTAACTCGAACATTCGAATTCGCTCTTCCGCCTCCCTAGCATTTCTCTCGGCTATCTCCCGTTCCTCTCTAGCATTTCTCTCGGCTATCTCCCGTTCCTCTCTAGCCTGAGTGTCAGTTATCTCCCGTTCCTCTACTATAACCTGCAACTGAGCCTTCACCCATTCTTCGTCGTATTGTGGATGCTCTGATATCTTTGTGGTTATATCTAACATCCTATCATTAGGTCCTAGGTCGATACCTAACTCATAAGCGAGTTTCTGCAAATCTGCCTTACGTTGCCTTGCTAAAAATGCCATTTTAAAATTCTCCTGTCCCTTACACACAATTATACACACAATAATATACTAATATATGTGACCAATACTTAAAACACAATGCAACACTATAAAACAATGTACCTTAAATTTCAAAACTATCTTAACTCAAATTTCACAAAATATACTAAGCGTAACTCTACACAGAATACTTCGATAACTTTTAGATTACAACAGTACTTAATTTCAATAAATGACTTTTACTCTAATTTCAAAGGAAAGTTCTTCCTGAATTGATAACACAATAGTTTTCTAAATTTTTCAAATCAAGCACTTTGCTAAATGTTGCAACCACTCAATTACACATACAATATAATTTCATTAAGACAATTTTATATTCCTAGCACATTAATTTACTACAATTTTTGCCTCTAAAGTAAAATCAAGCCTTACCTGCTGTCGTGCTTCACAGGATCTCGTCACTTTCATCTACTTCAGATCAGGGTTATTGGTCGGTCACTTTCCACACAAAACTTGGTCTTCTATTTCTTTTTCGGGACTCGGCGTCTTCCGTAACTGTATTTCGGACCAGGCGTCCCCTTCTCCGGGACTGGATGTCGAACGAAGTCGCTACTTCTCCGGGACTGGATGTCGGTCGGTTCGATACTCCTTCAGAACTGGATGTCGAACGAAGTCGCTACTTCAGGACTGGGTGTCGATCGCTTCCGCTACTGCTTTACGACTGGGTGTCGATCGCTTCCGCTACTGCTTTACGACTGGGTGTCGATCTCTTCTGTTACTTCTTCACGACTGGGTGTCGATCGCTTCCGCTGCCACCAGAAAGTTAACTAGTCTGTAACGTCTTGATTCACGGGTAGCTAGACTAGTTACCATTGAAAATATCCGATTCTGGACTAAATTGGTTTATTTTACAATTTGTACAAAAAGTCGGAAAATGAATGTAAAGTTCATTAATATTAGTTCCTTGGAAGGTCCAAAGTTCTATCGAGGCGCTTAGGGCTGCTGGCGAGCCTCACAATTTCGCTCGGGGAAGTCTAACGCACGGCTACGGGTGAGCCTATTCTCAACAAAAATTTACTCGAATGAGTACAGAGTTCCAAGGCAGGAAATCTCAGTCTTTCCGGACAGGATCACTACTAGGATGAGCAGTTACACGGATCTCTAGGAGGGTTCTCATTTACGGCTACGGTCGAGCCTTTCTCACTAAAATACTCCGGCGAGTATAGGATCCCAAGGTGGGATAAATGCACAACAGTGAACGGATATTCACTTCAAGCTCCAAAAACGGTCTCTGCTGACCGCCTCTCTCCAAGCTCTCTCTCTGATCCTCTGTGATCCTCTGTCTCCGTCTCTCTCTCTCTCTGTAAAAACTCTCTATATCTTGGGTGCTTATCGACTCCTCCTTTCCGTTTCTGGTTCGCCTTTTAGTCGGTGCTGGATTGGGTGTTGAAGATTTCTCACGTTCTTGATTGGCTGTCTCACGTTGGTCTTTCCCCTCAACTTTTACGACAGACTTCGGCGGACTTGAAAGGGGACCATCAAACCCTGTCGGAAACTCATCATCATTTATCTCAATCTTCTTGGTCTCGAAATGTCGAAGAGAGCGACAGAAAGGCGCCTGCCCTTTGTTTTGAAACCACAGCGATTTCCGACCTCTGCTGACTGGCTGTCGTTAAGAAATCATTAAGATGTTTTCGGGTGGTCGTTATGGAGTGTGGGCTTTTCCTCTCGACACCTGAGTCAACAAGATTTTCCATTTTCCCACGTTGTCGTGGTGATCGTTTCTCTAGCTGCCGTTACAACGTCTTATAGTGTCCATTCTTCATTGATATTACAGGGTAGGTAGGTCAGACGGCCAAA
Organism: Meta bourneti; assembly: GCA_933210815.1. Classification (NCBI taxonomy): domain Eukaryota; kingdom Metazoa; phylum Arthropoda; class Arachnida; order Araneae; family Tetragnathidae; genus Meta; species Meta bourneti. Next base: position 92,852,344 of record OW119930.1, on the reverse strand, counting down.
ATGCCCGTTAGCTAAGTCCCGCCTACGTGATCGGGTCGCTGGAAAATTCCTTTGAATTCCATGGACTGTATGAGGTATTTAATATAAACATAAAATTTATTCACAGTTTGAAAATTATGTACACGATAAATTGGATAAAGGCAACTCCCTTTATCCATAGTTCACAACAAAAAGGTTTTGAGTGCGACCGCTGAGATCGAATGCTCTAAGCCAGGGGTGTCAAACTCAATTAAAACACGGGCCATTTAATGCAACTGGTAAGATTCACGCGGGCCACATCACATTTACAAATTTTCTTAAAATTTGAAGCGAGGATTCAGGAATATGGATAGGATAATTAAAACACATTATGTAATTAAGTGAATTTAGGGTAATAATTGATAATATTGCTATATAATTGCTTTTATTTAGACGTTTATTTAATTTAATGTATTTATAAAACTAAAACTAATTATTTACCTGAAACTTGCCAGCGCTTTCCTCCAACTAGTTTTCCAATACCTGAATTCAAAGACTGAGAACAGACAATCTTCATTATGGCTGATGATGTTTAGCAGTTAACCTTGATCTGTAGGCCGTTTTATTTAATTTAATTTCATGGACGAAAATAGTAGCTCACACATTTTTAACATGACGAAATTGTGTGTACGGTATTGCCTCGATCTCCCCTAAGTGCTATTTTCTTTGTAACATAGTGTCCTGTTTTCATTTTATTTTAGAGCATCGTGGGCCACAAAAAATTACCTCGGGGGCCACATGCGGCCCGCCAGTTTGACACCCCTGCTATACAGTAATACCCCGAAGTTACGCGATCGGTGGGTCCGACGAAAATCGCGTAAGTCGGGTTACAACTTTGCATATAAATATGTACATACACTGCTGGCCACCGTAAATGAAACACCCTGAAGGAAGCATGCAAATAATATGAAATTTACAACATGCATTAGCGGAGGTGAGATATGCAAATGAATAGAATTTCAGCGCAGACGCACATCACGCGCGCCTGTGGCGCCACTTCAAAGCGCTATTTAAGGCTTGGAGATTTCGACGATTTCATGTACGGCAATTGTGTTTTTCTTGTGGTTTTTTCAAAAAAACGATCAATTATGCCTCGTAGAAAACAGCGATCATCTTTTGATCAAGTATCCGAGTTCGACAGAGGAAGGATAGTGGCCTACCGAGATTGTGGATTATCTTTCAGGGAAATCGGTAGTCGTGTTGGACGAAACCAAACAACTGTAATGCGGATATGTGATCGTTGGATGCAGGAGGGTACGACGGACCGACGTGTTCGATCGCATCCACCTCAGTGCACCACTTCACGTGATGACAGGCATATTGTGCGTATGGCAGTGACGGATCGCTCAGCCACATCACGAACCATAGCACAGCACATTCAGTCTGTTCTGCATCATCCAGTGTCTGCGCGTACCATTCGACGCCGTTTACAGCAAAGTGGTCTGTCCGCAAGACGTCCATTGCTTCGTCTACCCTTGACGCAGAACCACAGACGTTTCCGCCGCCAATGGTGCGATGAAAGAAGGATGTGGACGGCAGAATGGAATGAAATTGTCTTTACTGACGAGTCACGCTTCTGTCTGCAACACCACGATGGTCGGATTCGAGTCTGGAGACACCGTGGAGAGAGGATGCTGAACAGCTGCGTTATGCACCGCCACACTGGTCCTGCACCGGGTATTATGGTATGTGGCGGTATTGGATATCACTCTCGCACTCCTCTAGTACGCATTGCCGGTACTTTAAACAGCCAGCGCTACATCTCCGAGGTGTTGGAGCCAGTTGTCCTTCCTTCCCTTCAGGGCTTGCCCACAGCCATATTTCAACAGGATAATGCGCGACCACACGTGGCACGCATTGTCCAAGGGTTCTTCGTTAATCGCCAGATTGAATTGCTTCCTTGGCCAGCTCGCTCTCCGGATCTTTCGCCGATAGAAAACATGTGGTCCATGGTTGCTCAACGATTGACCCAGAATACATCCCCAGCTGCCACACCAGATCAACTTTGGCAAGGTGTGGAAGCTGCTTGGTCTGCTGTACCCCAAGAACACATCCAAAGTCTCTTTGAATCAATGCCGAGGCGTGTGGCAGCGGTGATCTCCAACAATGGTGGCTACTCTGGCTACTGATTTTGGCAGGAACCACACTTCACAGAAGTCTATAAATTTAATCATTTGATACTTGGTCAACATGTTATCTACAAAATAAATTTTGTTGTGATATCTCTTGTCTTTCTTGGTGTTGCAATTTGGGTGGCCAGCAGTGTATAAATTTTGTTCAATTGGGACCAAGGACTAACAAAAATACTAGTTTAGAAGAAAAATATTTACGAGAATTGCAGTTCTTTATACATATTAATACAAAATATTGAAAAATAAATTAGTTACGCAAAAAGGTTATTTCGATGTCGATGACTTCATAAAATCTAACAAATTCGTCTGACGACATAATGCCTTCTTTTTTTCACGCAGAATTTCTTCGTGGCAAGCTTATAATTTTTTTATTCCTTGCTTTGTAGCTATAACGCGTTCTTCGTTGGAGTCTGTTTTCTAAATTTTTAATCCCTTTTCAATTGAGCTGAAACCTTCTGTCAAGCTTGCAATTGGCATGTCCTTTTCTGGTGGAACTGGGTCTGAAGTGTCTGATACTTCAGCGACGTTTTGCTCACGCATCTCTATGAGCTCATTAATTGTCAACTCCTGACTATGTGAATCCAACAGCTCGTAGACATCATCACCACTGACTTCCAAATCTAATTGCCTGGCAAGATTAACTACTCCTTTTATCTCATGAGCGACATGATCAGTTTCTGGAGTTGCTTCCGTCTCGTTTTTGAAAATAAAATGGGCTAATTTTCTTACCACAAACAACTGTTTTCAAAACACCATTCAATGTGTTTTGGAAATTTCATCCCAAGATCAGATTTACTTCGTTAGGACGACATAGTTTTTAAGGGTTTTGAAAACGTATAACAAAACAGTGTTAACTTTCGTTGATCGTAGAATCGTAATCGTGCATTTCGAGTTCGCGCGAAACGTGTCCAATGCGTATCACAGTAAGAGAAACACTGAAGATAGCGTGTTGCCAAACGAAAAAAATCAAGAACCGCGTAACTCCGAGTTTGCGTATGTCGAGGTATTACTGTATAGGAAGGTTCTCCAAACTACGGGCCAGCCCGCGAAGGGTCATTGTCCGGACCGCGGAAACGCGGCCGATGCAGCATGCAATTTTTCGTAAAATCGTAAAAATAATTCAAATACAGTAGAGTCGCGGTAATTCGAGTATCGGTAGGTTCGAGGTTCCGTGTAATTCGAGCCGGTTCTATCGAAAATAAACTATTACAAAATATTAATAAATGACTCGTTTCTGAGCGCCTTGAATTTAATAACGCTTTCCCCTTCTCAGAGCTTTTGCCTTGCGTAATGCACAGTATGCAGCTATGCGCCATTTATCGATCGATCGAGTAGTGCCATAGCCGCCCGTTATAAAAATAGATCAGTGGAAGTCAGTGCACGCACTTTTACGTTACTCTGTTTCTATGAAATTACTGGTATTAATATTAGCCTCGTATTTATAGGTTTGTTCCAAAGAGCCATTTCAAATCAGTTTGGAATCAATCCATGAATGTCATGCGCTTGCTGCGACCACTGTGACTGGTTGGGGATTTTGGGTAATTGGAACAACACGTTCTTCCGACGGATGGTTATCGAATCTCATGTTTACTGTTTACCATTACAAGTTATTATCAATAGCTCATCGCGCAGTTGTCAGTTAGTAATCCATTGCTCCCTTATTTATTCATCAATTTTCATCAGTGTTTTTGAGTGTGTGTTGATCGTTATGTCTCCTTCAAAGAGGAAAGTTGACAGTGAGTGTCGCGTGTTTAACGAAAATGGCGTGACGACTATTTTGTAGTTGAAAACAACAATGCTGCTTTGTGCCTTATTTGTAACGAAACAATATCTGTGTCACAGGAGTATAACATTCGAAGGCATTATGAAATGAAACATTAAAAAAAAAGCAAATATGCGGAATTGACAGGTCAGATCCGATCAGAAAAAGTGTTATCTTTGAAAAATCTATTAAATCTCAACGTGACATTTTTTACTAAGCCCAAACATCCGAACGATGCCGCTGTAAGGGCAAGTTCTTAAATCTGCCGTATTTTGGTTAAGGCTGGTAAGCCTTTTAAATATGGCGAGTTAGTAAAAGCATACATTGAAAAGGCCGTTGAAAAGTTGTGTCCTGAAAAACAGTCAATGTTCAATGCAATCCGCTTGTCTGCAAACACAGTCGCTCGCCGAACTGAAGACATCGCGCATCAGTTTGAAGATGCCTGTAGAAAATTTGAGTGGTATGGCAATAGCTATGGATGAATCAACGGATGTGTCCGATTCGGCTCAAGTGCTTCTTTTATTAGAGGTGTTAATAGTGACTTTGAAATTACCGAGGAGTTATGTGATGTTTATTCAATGGAAAGAAACGTTACTGGAGTAGAAATGTTTAGTCTATCCTCAAAACAAAAAACCTCTCTCAATCTCGTCTCGTTCGTCTCCACCCCTTCCCATGAATCTCACCCCTGCTTCTGTCCAATCAAAAGCGTTCAGAGATCACCCCAGGCTTACGCCACAATGGTCGAGGTTTTGAAACCAGGGGTGACTTTGGCGATTGTTCGAAAATCTCTTTGTGTTGGCGAAAGCAGCGAAGAAACGGTGAAAAAAGTCCGGGGAGCAAAAAGGGAGAAACGCTCACTCTGTCCAAAGAAGAAGAAAAAGGGCGGGGGGAGAAGTTATCTAATTGAAGCGGTCAAGGCCGCAGACTCGGGCCATCGTGAGGAAACGTCCTTTACGATGGCCTCGGCCAGAGCCTTCGGTCGCTTTGACGTCACGATAATAGGGTTATCGGTCCCGTTCGTTCTCGCTTACATGAAGGCGCTCGAAACCAACGAATATTTCACGTCACATAAAGGTTAACGAGCTTCCGTTCCATTACAGCAAGCCGTTCCTCAAGATGTCCATGAATAATATAAGTGAGTAATATAAGTGATTCTCCTAAGGAGAATTACAATGAAGAACTAGACGGTCTTTTGAATAATTTTCCAGATTTCGAAATGAAAAACATTGACTTATTAAATCTTAAGAAAATTATTAAAAATATTGTCTCTTTATGTAAAAATAAGGGGAAATCCCAAGTTAAGTCTGCTCCTTTCCAGGAGAACCTAACTATGTACTTGAGAGATATCACTAAAATTGGTATTAGTATTGCTAAGGAGATTAACTTGCAAAAGAATAAATTGGAATCGATGGTGAGTAAAAATAATGAGTTATGTGAAATTATTAGAGACTATGAAGTTAAACCAAAAGATAAGACTGAAGAATTTAAAGAAAGAATTGATGAGCTTGAAACCCGATTAGACAACTGTAATGAAGAACTAATAACATGCAATGAATTATTGGAAAGGGAAGGAGAAAAAGTCAAAATATTAGAAAGAATGAATGATAGATATAACCAGGAAGAGGAAAAAAGGAAGATGGTGGAATTAATGGAAATGAGAAGTAAGGATTATGAAGAATTTAATAATGAACGTATGCAATTTATTGAGAAAATTGGAGTTAAAAATTGCGAAATATCAAAATTACAGGGAATATTGGAAGAAAAGGAAAAATTGAATGTTACACTGATGAAAACTTTTGAAGAGTGTCATAAGAGCTCGCTAAAGACTATTCAAGAAATCAAATTGAAAACGTTAAATGAGGATGAAACTTATAATAAAAAACTTGATGAAGTGGTAAATGAAATTCATGAGATGAAGAATAGAAGCGAAACCACATATGCCCAAAAAGTGATGGATAAACAACATGTTTTTTATTCTCAAAATACTGGAATTAAGGATAGAAGAGTTTCGAAGTTTACCATATTAGCGAAACCCAGAAAACCAGGAGATTACACCAGAAATAAAGACCTACTGAAGAGGTGGTAGCCAACATCAAACAAAGAATAACACAGATGAAGAGAATTAAGGATGGGGGAGTAGCTATAGAGTTACCAACGCAGGAAGAATGCGACTCTCTTATGAAATTACTCAAAGAAAAGGTTGATATTGAAAATAAATTTGTGGTTGAAAAACCAAGAAAATTGCGTCCAAGGATAATAATGTTGGGAATTAATGACAGGATCAGGGAAGAAGAACTTTTGAATCTTATTAGAGAAAAGAACGAAGTTTTTGAAAAATGCAAAAAAGAAGATTTTAGGATTGAGTTTAAAATTAAATGCGATAAGGGGTATCATTGGGTAGCTACAGTTACTCCGGAGATATACCATACAGTAATGAAAGAAGGGTACCTATATATTGGGTTTCAAAGAATACGGATAGATGAATTTTGTAGCGTTAGGCAGTGCACCGGATGTGGACAATTCGGACATAGTAGAACGCGGTGCACTGTCAAACCAGTATGCCTTAAATGTGGGGGTGACCATGAAATTAAAACATGTAAAGAAAGAATACAATGTATTAATTGCAAAATATCAAATGCAAGATATAACACCAAGTATGAGGATGGTCACAGTAATCGTTCAAAATTATGCCCAAACTATAGGAGACAGATTGATCTTTTAAAAACAAATATTGATTACGGATGTGTTTAAAGAATAAATTGTATAGGAAATACAGTATCATGGGAAAAAGTATTTGAGGGAGTAATGATGAAAATTAAATCTGGAATAATCCAACGAGGGTCTAGAACCTGACTAATGAAAATAGTTATATATAATAGTTGAAAATTGAACATTTTGAAATAAATAAATATTTTTGGGGTTGTGAGGAGTTGTGAATTATAAAAAAGGATTAGCTTTACTTTTCTTTAAGAGTAATTCATGGTCCTACAATTAATGGAGTTCTAAAGGAGGGTTTTCCTTAACTTTTGAATCTGGTTCAATCCAGTAGGAATTTGGAATGAAATATTTAAAAATAGTAATTTTGAACTCTCTTTGATTTTAAATGTTAAAATTCTTTGATATTTTTGGGTTTATGGGGTGATGTGAGGAACAAAAGGAGGATTGGACGGTGATAAGATTACTAAGGAATAGGTTGTTCTGATTGAAGAGGAAGGAAGGAAAGGGAATAGTATAACCTTAAATCTGTTTCAATCTGATTATGTGCTGATTTTCTTTTGATAAAGGGGATGAGATGTGGATCTTAAAGAATGAGGTCAGTAAAATTTACTGTTATTTTTGAGATAAGAATTATGGTTTCTTGAATTGACTTGTTTTACAATGCTTTTATTTAAAATCTGACTTGACTGACAAAGAATTTTGGATTTCTAAATCCTGATTGATCCACTTGGCTTTTATTAGTTAATTAAAGATTATAATGTTGAGGGATGCTCAGGGGTAGTTATTGTTGAAATACTTTTAAAAGGGAAGAGCTGGGTAACGGAAGAAAAGTAAATCGAATCAATTTAATAATGGTTAACCCAATGAGCCTAATGCCTCACTGTTCCGGGATTGGTTAAGAAATTAGACAAAATAATTATAAAAAAGACGTATCATGAAATGTTAAATCTGTTGTAATACATTAAAGACTTGGCCAATTTTGACTCAAAAGAATGAGCAACTTCTTAAATATGGATGAATTTATGAGTGTTTTCAGGATTTAATATATTTCAATTGAGAAATGAAGGAAACAGTGGAATGTTAAATCTGTTGCCATCCACGGAAAACATGAACCACAGAAAGAAAAATCAAGGTGTTTTGACACTTGAAGGTTTGAATCGATGAAATAAATAGATATTTTATATCGATATGTAGCGGTTTTTGAGTGACTACGAGCAACTAAATATTGATTGGAAATCGAGAAATTGGAGAAAAGTTAAATCTGATGCCATCTTAAAAGGTTTTAAAATATATCTAAAAAAATCTAATATGAAATGAAGATGGAGTGTTTAAAATACAAAAATACACTTTTATTTATCGTTTGGTGTAATTTATAAATGATTTGGCAATGGAGGGAGAAAAATAACTTTGAAGAAAAGGAAAAGATGGATGGTTAAATCCGTTGTAATCCTTTAAGTTTTTGAAGAATTTACTATGAGAGTGATATTGTTAGGTAGTTGAGAATATGCCCTAAAGAAATATGTTATTATTTCTTAAATGGTTGACCCCCTTGATACTATTAGAATGATTGGAAGATTGAGATTGGAGTATGATGGGATAATGGATTTTTAAATCTGGTCTTAACCATTGGAATTGTGATAGGAGGGTAAAGATGAGATGGGATAGAAAAGTACGAAATAAAGAAACATGTTGCTACTTTAGGAAAATGTGATTTTGTGATAAATCGTATGGACAAATAAAATACTATAAATAGAGAATTATTAAGAATTTAATATGTTTGGAATTTGTTTTTAAATAACCTTGATATTTTGAAATCTGGTAAAAAAGGGTTTTTATACATTGTATTTAATACTGTTATTTTTCTGCTACTAGTCTGTTTTGCAAATGATGAGTGATTGATGTACTTAATAATATGAATTGGAAATTTTCCAATACTGTTATTTTTTAGCTACTAGTCTATTTTGTGGATAACGAGTGATTGAATTGTTAAAACTATGGAGTGTTCTGCAAATGACGAGTGACTGAAGTATTTAATAATATGAATTGGAAATTTTATAATACTGTTATTTTTTAGCTACTAGTCTATTTTGTGGATAACGAGTGATTGAATTGTTAAAACTATGGAGTGTTCTGCAAATGACGAGTGACTGAAGTATTTAATAATATGAATTGGAAATTTTCCAATACTGTTATTTTTTAGCTACTAGTCTATTTTGTGGATAACGAGTGATTGAATTGTTAAAACTATGGATTTGAAATATTTTTCTTTTGAATAAGGATTTAGTTCAGTGAAATGATGAAAATTTATGAAGAATTGATGTTTTGGGATTTTTCAGAATGAGATTATTTGAGATTTAAGAGTTCTTTATAAAATGTTAGGTTTGAGGGAAATTACAAGAAATATACAAATTAGTTGAAATATTGCAGAAAGCTTATGTTATATGTAACTAAAATGGTTATGAATGTGAAAGTATGAATAAATATATTTCAGGCATGAGTACTTGAAATATAAAGTGATTATAAAAAATAGTTGTAAAATAGTTGAATGCTACATTCAACCAAGGTTGTAAATTGATAAATATATATTGTGTTTCAAATTATTGTTATAAAAATGATTTGTAGGATAAGTAGGTCTACAGGCCTTGTAGGCCAGTTTTATGTATATATTAAAATTAAAATATTGAAGAAGAAAATGTTGAACTAAGCCACTATGGATGGCTTCAATGTTAAATTTTTAGGAAAGAAGAACATTGTTAGGGTCCAAACCTTGTGTAAACTCAAAATTTTAGAAAATAATAAATGGTGGTGTCCAAGGCTGTTTAGGTGCCCAGATTGGGGGGGCGTGTGTGCTTTCCCTGCCTGACAGGGTGGTTCCTCGTTGTGTGCTGGGGGTCGCCTTTTCCTCTCATTAAATACTCTAAACCATATAGGTGAGTAGGGAGGAGGTGGGTCTAAAAAAAAAAAAAGATGTCCATGAAGGAGTTCATCGACACCTTGTGGACAGGACGTAACTAGGCTAGTTTCCACCCGGGGCAAGAACTCGCCCCCCTCTTGATTTTTTATCATACGTAAATATCTATAGTAAAAAAATACTCGGCCTCTTTAGCACCCCCCCAATCCGGGGTACATGCCCCGTTTTCCCTCTAGTTACGTCCCTGCTTGTGGAATCTGCAAGTAGAGATGTTAGTGATTTCACTGTAAACTGAATCTGATTGGTTGATTGTAAAGTATCTCTTAGCCACTCGTAGCAACAGGATGCTCCGTTTTATGTTTGAAATCATTTAGTAGTACCCTCCGTAAGAGTAATACTCAGCTGAGTTAGAACAGTCGTGGCTTGCAACGCCCGAGAACCCAGTTCGAACCCTTGTTTTTCTTTTCATTCAGGCCGACCAAATATCCTTTACATTTTTTAAAAGTTTTACCAAACGCAATACCACTCAATAAATCTATAATTTAATCTGAATTAAACATTTTAATTCCGCCGATGAACCGTTTTTACATAAAGCCTGTTATTTTTTTTCCTAAAGATACTTTTTCCCCTCAATAAACTAATTTAAAAGCAACAATTTTTCTCTTCCTGGCATCGTTATTTTGAACTACTAGGCGCAGGTAATTTAATACTTGCTCATAACTGGTTTTTGCAGATAAAAATATATCGACATTTTTATTTCATAAAAATAAAATTTTTATAATTAATCAAACATTAAAATCAAGAGATTTGCATTAGAATACTTGATTAATTTGCTTCTAATCGAATGTAAATTATTAAATTTTCATTATTCTATTTTTTCTCTTAAAAAGTCGTTTAAATTAATTACTCTTATCTAAAATATATATCAGTTGAAGAAAGATGTTTATACCATATGTGTAACAAGACAATTTTCTTACATTTGATAATCTGGAGGTACTGAAATATTCACACACAAGGAGGAACTGTTTCAAAACATTAAGTAATTTTTCTAAATCTCTGGTAACATCCGAATCCATTTGTGTTTATAACACTCAAATTTCAAGTTAACTATTTTCTTTTGCCAAAGATAATATTGTTTTCTATCATTTTTATAAATTCATATGCGTAAAATTTATTTTTGGGATTGTTTTCATATTAAATTGAATACAAACACATAATTTTTGTGTAAAATTTAGAATTTATGTAAAAATTTAACCTCGAATGCCATATTACAATTCATTTAACCTAGTCGTTTCTGAATTATGAGTATGAAAATGTAGAGTTCCTAATGACAAAAGAACGAAAATTTTTCACTTTTGCCAGTTATAGAATTGGAAAGGACTCAACTTATAACATCAATAGAAATATTTAAGGATATGAAGATGAAGGATATGATTAAAAAGAAGAAAAAGTTTATGTTTGAACAAAACCAAAAAAATAGGAAAAAAATTTCTAGATCATGTGTTCTTTATATAAAAATATAACTAAATAAATAATCAGAGGAAGTAGAAGAACAATAATTAATTTGTCATTTAAAATAGCGAATTTTAAAAACACTTTCTGAACTTTCCTTTAAACTGTCGAGCTTTTTTATTTAACCAAATGCATGACAAGGTGGTTTGTCATAAAGCCATCTTTAGCATCCGGTTGAAAATCCAAATCCTCTAGACCAGTGGTTCCCAACAGTAGTATATGGGGCGGTATAGCGCCGGAAGTGACGTCACACCACGTGACCGGAAGTGGGCGTGTCGCGATGACGTCATCGGAAGTGACGTCATACCACGTGATCGGGAGTGGGCGTGTCATCATGACCGGAAGTGACGTACCGGAAGTGGAGTTTAGTTGTTTTCCTTTTTACCGTGTAGGAGTTGGGTTGAGTTATTTTCCTCCTGCTGGGAGTTGAGTTGTTTTTACTTTTCAGGGAATGGCAACATGCAAAACTGAATGACGTCATACCCTGTGACCGGAAGTGACGTATCGGAAGTGGAGTTTAGTTGTTTTCCTTTTTTTTTTCCCCGTGCAGGAGTTCAGGTGTTTGGTGTACTGCTTATTTTTATTCTTTTTTCGTGATGGTTTCAAAGTTTAGTGTTAAAGAAGTGGCAACGATGTGAGTGATAAGAATGCATGCTTGTCCAAGAGGACGTCAAAGTTTAGTTTGAAAAGAGTGGCAACGATTTTGAGTGAAAAGAATGCATGTTAGATCTTGTCCAAGGATACGTCAGCGTTTTGAACAATGCAAGCTCCTCCCTTTTTGCTACGGAGATTGATGTGGAGTTGTAAAAGTCCTGCTTGGGATTTTTTCATTGGATGTCTAAGGGTATCGATTTTTATTTGCGGATTTTACAGCTTTGGACGATGACTTTTGACTCTGCATTCGTTTTGGAGAACAACGTACCTCACTCGCTCTTTTGACTGATCTACTGACTTTACAAATTTCTTACCTGAGAATGAAACGTTTTAAGAATCAGCCTGAAGTGTGCAAGAGAGTTGCTTCAAACAATCAAATGGTTCAACCCATTGTTCCCGAGGAAGATCCTAAAATAACGATGAAATCTCTTCCCGATTACATGTTTCATATCGGTGAACATCTTTTCCTGCTAGTGAACAATTTCATAGGCTCTTCACATCCGTAGATTTGCTGAGGATGAACAGGGTGCCTTACAGCCAACAAAATTTGGTATCTTCTTACAAGAAAGGTGTGCAAGTTTTACTCATTTGCTGAACCCTCGGATGTTAAAGTCATAGAGAAAGACGTCTGTCTCTCTAAAGTGTGTGTGGACTTGGTTTTGCAGCGCGTATTTCAAAAAAGAGACCGCTCTCTACAGTTCCTGCCTAATTGTGTAAGCCTGAACACGGACCAATATCTTAGAATGTGTGGACGCTATGACGACCTTTCAGACATAATGAACCGATCCCTTTTGACATACTCACTGTGCTACTATGTGAAAATAGAACTTGAAAAGAACTATCCTGATGAGTGCTGGAAGCCTTACGACGGAGACCCCGATAATCCTGAGGGGGTGTTAGACGTTTCAATATCTCTGTGCAAGTGCTTAAAGGATAGCGTTGTGAAAAACATTGCCCTAATTATAGATTGCTTGGGCTGTAAAGACGATCTGATAAACCAATCTATACACGCTTGTATGAATATGAGTCCTGACGAACGCTTTTGTGAACTTTTCACACCTGCATTGTATGCAATCGATTGGAAGGATTTTGCAACAAAGTTTGTAAAAGAAAGCCTCAGACTGTTACATTTTCACTATTTAATATTACAGGGTGACTTTTTTGAGTGTTTGAATGTGACAGATGTTTTTAACAAAGTTAGGGAAATGTATGTCAGAGAACCATTGAAATAGGATTTAGTTCTGTTGTATAAAGAAAAAAACTATGTGTATTATTTGAATTGCCTGTGTAAATGTATATTATGCTCAACGTGTATCAATAAATATTGATGTCTCTAATTATGTGTTATTACTTTTAGCTAGAACCAATCACAATATTTTATTATTTGTATTTTAAAACTATTTCTTTTCCAGGTATATATATATATAGAAATAACAAGTAAACAGTGCCATTAAGTCTTTACATAGTGTATGTGTTTGTATGAAAGAATTTTTTTTTTATTTGCTAATCAAAACTATAGATAGGATGGAAGAGACATTGAATCAGGTGTATAGTGTTCCAGAACATCCTGGAAGTTTCAGTGGATTGAATACATTACATAGAGCTGCAGGAGGCGGTGTCAAAGTAAAGGACATCAAAAAGTGGATTGAAAAGAAGGATTCTTATACCATTCACAAACCTTTGAGACATAAATTTCAACGCAATAGGGTCATTGTTGGTGGTATAGATGAGCAATTTCAAGCTGATTTGGTAGATCTACAGACCCTTGCTGAGTTTAACGAAGGATATAAACATATGTTAACATGTATTGATATTTTTTCCAAGTATGTCTGGGTCATTCCTTTGAAAGATAAAACAGCACGAAGTATATTAAATGCATTCCAACAGATATTTGAAGAGAGGAAACCTGAATCACTTCAAACGGATAAGGGAATGGAATTTAAGAATAAGATTGTACAAAATTACCTAAAAAAAGTGAACGTGCATTTTTTCACTACACACAACGAAACGAAAGCAAGCGTTATCGAACGCTTTCATAGGACATTGAAATCCAAACTTTGGAGATATTTTACCGAATTCAATACACGTAAGTATATTGATGTCATTCAAAAATTAGTTCATAGCTATAACCACACATGGCATCGTAGTATCAAGATGGAACCAGCTTCTGTGAATTTTGGCAATCAAGAACATGTTTGGCAAAATCTGTACGGTGACATAAATGATTCTAAATCTCTTCAGTCAAATTTTAAAGTGGGTGATACGGTACGCATTAGCAAATTGAAAAAACAGTTTGAAAAAGGATACGAAAATAATTGGACAAGAGAATTATTCACTATACATAGAATCATTTTTAGGAATCCAATCGTTTATAAATTAAAAGATTTATCTGGAGAACTTATTGAGGGGTCATTTTATGGAGAAGAAATTCAAAAAGTAGCAGATTCAGGGTTTTACCCTGTTGAAAAAGTATTGCAAAAAAGGAAAAGAAGAGGAGAAACAGAATATTTCGTTAAATTTCAAGGATATCCAGATAAATTTAATGCTTGGGTGTCGGATGTTAAAATGATATAAATACATAGCTTCTAGTTTAAGATTTTCAGTATTCAAGATGTCTTTCTACCTGACGCTACCCTCTGATAGCTCATTGCATTACTTTCCAGAGAACAAAATTTCTCACTTCGTAACGCAATTACCTACTCCTGTAGTGCTGAATGGTGAGTGGGACTCTCAGAAATTATTTACCCACATACTTGGTACAATATAAATGAAAGCAATAATACTTTTGGCTTTGACTTGGGTGATGGAAAGAATACCACTAGGAAGATACCTCCTGGTTCTTATGAACCATTCCAGATATTCTTAAAGCCATGTCAATACCTTCTCTCGAAAATAATGTTAGTTTTAAGTTTAATCCTAACAACAAACGTGTGAAAGTTAACACTGAAAAGAACGCAAAAATCCTTTTCGTCGATGGTCTATGCGACCTCTTGGGTTTCAAACCACAAGTTGTCCAAGGAACTGTTGAAAGTTCATTTGTTGCTGATCCGCATGCATCATTTCCAATATTTTACGTGTATAGTGATATCGTGCAGCCTGTAGTGGTAGGACATGTCGAAGCTCCTCTGTTTAGAGTTGTTAGAATTTCTGGAAAAGATGGAGATGTTGTGAGCGCTCACTACGATAGACCACATTACATACCTGTTATAAGACACTATTTTCACTCTATTGAAATAATACTTAGACTAAATTCGGGTACTCTTGTACCTTTTGAAAGAGGTAAAGTTATTGTAGTGCTACATTTCAGAATGAGACAGATCCTATAAATAGGCAGATATTGAATCAAAAACGTCATTTGAGGAGTGGATATTAAAAAGAATACATCATGAAGGAACCTTACGTTTGTTGTACGAGGCGTTTTGAAGAGCATTATGCTCGACAAGCAGGGTCCGGACTTTCATACTACCAAGGAGCCTCTTTTCAAAAAGGTTATGGGTTAGGAGGTGTTTTTAGGCGTTTATTTCGTGCTGCATTGCCTTTTTTAATCAAAACGGGTAAAACTGTGGGGAAAGAAGCTTTAGTCACTGGAACACAGGTTGTCAACGATGTGTTATCAGGACAAGACTTCCAAACATCTGCCAAGAAGAGGTCAAGAGAAGCGGGAAGAAGCTTAACTCGTAGAGCTCTCGATAAAGTGCAATCCATGATAGGACGAGGAAAGCATAAAAGGAAACGCACGAGCCCGAAACGAATCATTTCAAAAAAAGTTCGGAAGGTGAAAAGACACGATATTTTTGAGGCATAATGGCATTCCTTCTAAAAGGATCACCCGAATGTGTGAAAACTGAACTTGAACTGTTTCAATTACCCCCTACTCAAACAGTCATTGAAAATGGACAATGGGTTGAATTTCATCCTCTCTCTAACGTTTTTGATGGAGGACCTGTAGAATTTCATATTTCCGGAAGTGGAGAAGAGTACATCGATTTAAGCCAAACTCAGCTGTACATTAAAGCAAAAATTTTGCGAAATGATGGACTGCCCGTAATTAAAGACTCCGAAATAGGACCTGTGAACCTGTTCCTTCATTCACTTTTTTCTCAAGTAGATATTACGTTAAACGACCGTCTGGTTTCCAATTCAAGTAACACTTATCCTTACAGAGCTTACATTGAAACTCTATTGAATCATGGCTTTGACAGCAAAACTTCGCAGTTAACGTCTGAAATGTTTTATAAAGATTCGGATGATGGATTGAGAAAACGGTCAAAATTCTTTGAGCTGAGTGCTACAGTTGATATGATAGGTGGAATACATAGTGATTTATTTCATCAAGAAAGACTTTTACTGAATCTAGTAGATTTAAAAATAAAATTGATACGGAGCAAACCCGAATTTTGTTTGATGGGTGTCGAAGGTCACAAGGTTGTGCTAGATCACATTAGTTTATTTGTACGAAAAGTACGCACAAGTCCTGGAGTCGTATTAGGACATGCCAAAGCCTTGGAAAGGCACACGGCTAAATATCCTATTAACAGAGTCTTGTGTAAGGTGTATTCAGTGCCTCAGGGTAGCATGTCAATAGTTCAAGATAACGTTTTCGTGGGACAAATGCCAAAAAGAGTGATTATAGGATGTGTGGACAACGACGCATTTCACGGATCTCTTTCAAAGTCACCCTATGAGTTTAAACATTACGATTTGAATTTTGTTGGCCTTTATGTGGATGGACAACCTGCACCTCACAATCCTATGGAGTTGAATTTTACTAAAAACAATTTCATCAGAGCCTATCATAGCTTGTTTTCAGGAAACGAAAAATTGGGGAACGACCAAGGTATTCACATTTCAAGAGAAGAGTATGCACAAGGCAATGTCCTGTACGCATTTGATTTATCTCCTGATCTGTGTAATGGAGATCATATGAATCTTATAAAGCACAGCAATCTTCGATTAGAATTAAAATTCAGTAAAGCCCTAGAACAGACAGTGTGTGTTATTGTTTTTGCGGAGTTCGACAACGTGATTGAAATAAATAACACACGAAACGTTTTGTACGACTTCGGGAACTGATTAAAAAATGAATGGAAACCAGATTCGAACGATACTACTAAAAGAATCCATTGCTGCACCTTATTTCCGAGGAGTTTTCCCTTCGGACCAAATACCCTACTTGAGGGAAAAATCTGCTATTGTGGCTAATGTCGACATTTCAACAGATCCAGGATCACATTGGGTTGCATTCTACGTGGAAAGTCAAGAAACTTTGGAGTTTTTTTATTCGTATGGGCATTCTCCTGATTTTTATGGAGATCGTTTCCTTTGGTTTACCTCACATTTTCCTGAAATTCGTTGGAATTCTACTTGTCTATAAAGTCTGACATCCAATGTATGTGGACCTTACTGTATTTACTATGTCGTTAAGAAAGCACAAGGTAATTCACTATGCTCTATAGTCAGAAATTTAGCTGAATGTAAAAGTCGAGATTTTCAAATGTATCAGTTTGTGAAAAAACGATATGGTGTAAGAATGAGTTTCAGAAAATAAAAAATATTCATATGAAATTATAGTGTTTTATCTTTTAGCTACCTGACTCGAATCAACATTCATTTAATTAAAAAAATGTTTCATACTTTAAAACATTTTCCTTTCTAAATTATAGAATTCCTATTATTATTATTATAAGTTACTGTTAATGCAGAACCATATTAATCATGGCCACTTAGAGTTGTATTAGAATGTATATATTTAGTAAGTCAAGTAAATACAACTTTAAGATTCGTAAGTAACTATATACAACCTTTTTTTTTAACTGATTAAGAATACATATTTTTATAGGATACTTTAGTATGTTTATTTAACTGGCATCTACAAAGAAAAATTATTGAAATATTATTGTTCAAAATACACACAAAGGAAATGAATGAAGCAACAAAATATCATTTAAATAATCAAATTTTAATCCACTTTTTTCTAGCATACATTGTTGGTTTTTGAACATACATGTTTCTATTTGAACTCACATTTGCAACAGACAATTTTCGATACACATCGTAAACAGAGGGTAAATGCGTTTCTTTTAAAATGGAATAGAATTCATGCTGTCCCTGAGAGTGTTTCTTACGGTTCCTTAAAAAATTATTGATAAGGGTCACGATATTTGACCTCGGAATAATTTTATCTTTGTACAAAATTTCT
Organism: Meta bourneti; assembly: GCA_933210815.1. NCBI lineage: Eukaryota > Metazoa > Arthropoda > Arachnida > Araneae > Tetragnathidae > Meta > Meta bourneti. The sequence continues at coordinate 92,834,438 of OW119930.1, read as the reverse complement.
CCTGTAGATAACCATTTAATCACGTCGTCTCGGGTTTTCAAATGTTTCAAAATGTCCTTTGCAAAAATCTTGTATCGGACGGGTGCTTTTGCCTCTATAGATTTTTCAACACTTTCATCCTCGTTTTCGATATTTGAAGGTGTATTCTCGGCACTTTTGAAATCGGGAGGGATACTTTCTAATTCAGGGCCAGGTATCGTACTAAGGTCTGGAGTAGTAGTTGAAAAATTAACGTAGTTTTGCAGTATTTGCAAATATAAAGCAGCCTTATCACTATCGTTTAAATCCGTTCGTTGTAAAATGTGGTGCATTTTTTCATCCATTTCCGACAAATGACTCTGCACAAATGCTTTAGCCCGTTCCTCAGGAACGAGCAAAAGTTTTTTAGCGTGCTCCATGTATGAGGGATGAGATCGCCGAAATAGCAGCTGGGAGTAAAATACTCAAGATACCTTGTCCTCTCTGCGAAGTAAACAATTTTCTCTTTTTGTAAAGAGGAACTATCTTAGTTGATAATTTACGAATACTGCTTTTGTAGGGCACAAGTTTACGTTTTTGATGTTTGGATAAGGGTATGCTGCCGTGCAATAAATTAAGTGCACACTCACACAAGGATTTAATGGTACTGGTTGGGCACTTTTTCAGAATATTTCTTTTATTTTTACTTTTCAGAATCAAGCGCAGCTGCTGCAACTGTTGTTCCGTGCATTGGGGCATACTGATCTTAAATAGCGCAAAGTTGTTGTAGTCAGTCTTTTATAGCAATGTTAGCATTAGAAGCAATACGTTAGCTAACGAGGCATGTAGACGTAAATCTTATCGCCGGGAAATAATCCCGTCCGTAGACGCATAGCCTCGTCTGTTGAGGATTTTAAATCAATTAACAAGTAACTAAAGGGCTTAAAGGTAGCATCCTGGTATGCTTCTTGAAAAAATTTTGCTTTAGAGGGATAAAGTTGACGGCCCAAATGTGACACTTGAGACATATCTCTGAGATTTTTAAATATGGCCAGATAATGACTGTTGAGAGAAATTTCTCTCATCTGCCTTCCTTTATGGAAAAGATTTTGAACAATGAAAATTACACTCAAATCTTTATGATGACTACCTTTAGTAAATAAATTTGCTAATTTTGAATCATTTCCCAATTCAATCATTAAATCATCGATCACAATTAAAGCATTTGTCTGTTGACTTAAATTGGATGGTAAACCCTCATGAAATTCTACGTTAGGCATTTCACTATATAAACTTTGGTAGACACCGTAACACCAAATTACATTTGGAGGAAAGGGATCGATTTTTCTATGGTCTATGATCTTTTTCACGAAATGTGTTTTACCACAACCCGTAGGCCCACACACCATCATGTGAAAGGATGTTTCAGCTTTAAGATGTCCATGTCTAATGAATTCATCTTCTAGTGTTCTTTTCTTATATAGTTTAGGTATATGAGGACAGATCATTACTATAGGGGGTATGCGCATGAAAAATAATAAGCGAGTAAACGAGTAAACGACTTTTTTTTGTAATTTGTAGAATGGATGTATATAAATTTTAAACGGTGAGTCCAAACACCCAATACTTAAAACTGTTAAATAGTTCAATAGAATACAGCATAACATATTCTCAAGATAATTGTCAAGGAAAATTGTGATCAAAGTAACAGAGCAAAAATAGTTATTTATGTACAACACACACACACAAGAAAAAAAAATTGATAGAGATCGTCATGAAAAAACGTAAATGATCAATGTAACATTTAAATAACATAGTAAAATAGTCATTTATATAAAATAGACATCTCTGTCTCTCTCTATATATATATATAGTTAGGAAAAACATGAAAAAATATCAAATAACATTTTTTATGCTGAACCGTAAGGTGTAGTACAATAATTATCCAGCACAATTCGTTTATCAAAATTAAATGCATATTTCTTTTTTTCCATTATGCTACTTATTTTTAATTTTTTAATGTTTCTTTTAATTTTAAAATTTTCTGTTAAGATTGGTTCTTGTATCGAATTATGCAATATATTTTTCATCGCTTCAAAATTTAATAGTTGAGAAGTTTTATGGTTAAGAGTAAAACCTCTCACTTTACAATCAATGCTACCTTTGGATGTTTTGTATGCGTAATTTTTGGGACCTAACGATACGAATTCTGTAATATAGTCACCATTTAATTCATCGGTGAAGTCACCCAGAAAATCACCTAAAGGAGGATCATTTTTTCCGTTTGATATATATATTACAGAATCTGTATCGTAATATAAAACGCTATCACCCAATTTGGCCAATTCATCGTACAGTTTCAATCGGGCGTATGCAGTAGTGAAAGCAGCAATAAAAATATTTGTTTTTGTGTTTGTGGGTACAAACTCCTTTTTCTGCTTGTACTGCAGAATTGCTACGTGTTGGGTGGGGAAAGCGATATCATGTATCTGAAAAGAAGTAAGGAAAAGTGCTCGTCAATGAAAATTCGATATTGGAGTATAAAAACTCAAAGTAGAAAATCTTAAATGCGTCATACTCACTTCCACTGTTTTATCTGTTAGATACCGATTGAAATCAGGCACTGACGAAAGGATGACGGTTTGTGTTTTGTCATCGTTTTGTCCAAATTTTCCCCAAAAAGAGTTCAGCATGAGTTTAGCGACAGCCCGGCGTCCTAAATTTTTTTTTAATGTGTTCGAGATCTAATTTAACATTTTCTTTTATTAGGTAATTCGATATATAACGTTCTCTATCTGGTTCTGTATTGCAGTTCCGAGGCCATCCCGAGGCTTCTTGTTTCATTTTAAGAAACATATCAATATAATTACTAAATAATCCAGTGGATTGCTCTGAAAAATGATACACTTCGTGAATCTTCACAAGAGCATACCCTTCTTTCAGAGCTCTCTGGACTTCAATAGTCGTCCACGTTCCTGTAATTGAACGATCTTCATCTGAATGGATGCATATACTTTTGCATCTTGTGTCTATGCATGATTTGCAAAGACCAAAAATTAATTTTTTATGGGACCTATAGGGCAATACTGGATGGATTAATTTTTTGGGAGGGAGGACGGTACAAGACACTAAACCAAAATAGACTTTTATGTCACTAAAGTTGTCAGTGATTATGACAGGGTGACCTACGGGATATAAACAATATTTATTTACATAAGGGTATAAGGAAGTGAAATCTATGTATTTAATTTTCTCTTTTTCTGATATCATATGGTATAATTTAGAGACGCCGGTTCTGCCACCATAAAATGCATCTCTGGGGTTCAGTCGAGGGACAAACTGCAAGCATAATAGATACTAGTGTTACTTTTAATTTAAGAGACCACTAATTATTCCATGTGCTCGTAAAATAGTAACAATAGGCCTAAATTACAAAATTATCTTACCTTGAGTTGTTGAGTGAATTGTTTTAATTCAGAGTCTGTCCTTTTGAGAGCTGCAAATTCATGCTCCCATGTTGTGACCACTTTGTAGCCTGCCTCTTGCAGATCCTTTTCCCGATTTTCTGCCTCCTTGAACATCCTCCACATCGGTTGATTGGTTAGAGGATGTATGGTCGAGGTGCCAAAGCATGATGGACATCCGTGATAAAAACATCCCTTAAACTGATACACAGTTCGGGATTCAGGATCGTATCCATCTACATATCTACCTCGTACCTTTACTTCACCATAGCCTCTTCCATAGTGTTGTATAGTCTTCTCTGTAAACAAAAAAAATTAGTTTTATTGAAAAACATTCTTTATACATCAACAATTCTCAAAATCTGCGTTCTGAAACATACACTTCAGCTAAATATAACATAAATTACCTTCATGGTGTTCCAAGTGCATTAACCATTCCAAAGATGCTCTGCTTGTATTCATGCGTGGGACGTATCCACCCATTGGAACAACCGCTATGGTATTCTCTTTTACATGCAGAGACTGATAAACACCCATACATGCAGAGGCTATGGTGATGTATTGAAACGGATCCAAGCCAGAAATGTCGACAAATTCTTCTCTAAAGAGGAGGCAGCATTTTTTTAAAATGTCCACGTCTGAGCTAAAAAATAAAGTATAGTCAATCAAAACATTATAAGTTACATTATGTCATTTATATTATCCATTGCTTCCATTGTATGCTATTTCAAATACTTGAACCCCCTAAAAAAGTTATTCATTGAATCTTACCGGCAATATTCCTTCAGTTCACTCCTGAAATCAAATGGTTCTGCTTGCCTGCTGCTGTACCAATTGTTAAAGTTTTCTTTGCTCTCAGACGACATAAAATCAGGCATGTAATATTCTTTGTCTGGTAATTTTCCAACATAAGTTTGGTTTTCCCTATACGAAAAAAAAAGGCATAAATTTAAATTTTACTCTTTAGTAATTAATTCCTATAACACCAATAAAAATGTGCCTTACCGAGTGTTAAACAGATGAGGAAAATATCCCTTCTTCAACTCATCGATTCCAAATGTCTTTGGTAGCTTTGATAGGGCCATGGGTAGGAAACTGAATGAATCAATCATCCGTATCTTCAGTGATGGAACCATTAGGGACAGTATTTTTGATCCATTCATAATTACCTGTGGCTTCACACTTTGTTCAAGAAGATAACCAAGCAAAAATACACCATCATAGCCCTGCATATTGTGAGCTATAATAGTGTAATTTTTATGTTGCTCCGAAAATAAAAACTTTCCACATTCATTAAGTGTATTGTAGCCCTCAAATATTTTTTCACTGCCATTTGAATACTGGCATACAGCAAAATTTACGACGTGTTCCGAGGTAGACTGGTCAACTTCAAAGTCGAAAAATATATATTTCTGGTTGACCTGAGGGATCTGTTTCTTCATCATGAAACAGTGGTGGTTCGTTAAGGAACAAGTACGGGCACAGTTTCTGCAATACACCTCTCCACATACGTGTGGGGTATTTTTTTTTTAAACTTTATAGCAATCTTTGCATAATATGATCTGATCACAAAAGGATGATTTTTGTTTCCCTGCAACTGTCTGATGTTTCGTAAAACATGTTTCCGATCGACACGTTTTATGGCAATCAGGGCATATTATGGGTGCGATGAATATACAAGCATTGGAAAAGCAGGTGGGGCATATATATTTGCAACGATGGGATATTTTGGTTTTATAGCCAACATCGCAAAAGGAACAATAATAGCTCACACCTAGAAATCCAGTCATGCTGGTTATTAAATGGTAATGGCTATCTTGAAGCCACAGGTAAATTTTCTTTTCCCTGTCCCGACCTTTGTAAACTACCTGAGGAAACATCAAAGCACAAAAAAATTATTTCTGCCTAGATTTTTTTTTTGGAAACTGAAATCCTCAAAAGTCAAAACAATTAAAATAAGTGCAACACATACCTTGTTGAAGCTTTGAGCATCCACAACATGAATTTGTATGTTCAAATGATCCTCAAAGATGGCGATTTCTTTAAAACCACAGGGCCCTTCAGACACTCCAGAGCGAATGTGCAATTCCCTAGCAAGTTTTTCCTGTAGGGGCTTTCTGTGATCTCTTATGTAAGCTTTCTTCGGATCGTTGTTCACACAGGCTACACCCACAACTATTGCTCTAGCACAACATAGAGAGTCATTATTAGTGATGCTGATAACTGAATGTTTTTTCAATGTGGTCAAAGCCAAATTGATCACTTTGATGCGGGGAGATCCACTGCCTTGCGGCTGACGTACGGATACAACATTTACTAATAGAGAGGAATCCAACTGTATCTCTTTTCCTGACTGAACTACTTTCTCGATATTGGAGACTATCTTCTCCGATGTCATCTCCGAAATGGGCATCAGTCGGGTAGATATAGGCTTGTCTAAACCATCGGAACAAATGCATATACGCATTAAGTCGTTCGGGTTTAAATTTCCAGTGGTTGTGTCAATAATTCTATCAAAAAGGTGTAGTAAACCGTTATTAATATTACTTAGCACGTTTCTAGCGCTACTGGACACAACAATGTCGTAAATGAGCTCTTCAGCTTTATATTTCACAATCTGTCTTCTTCTTCGCTCGTTGAGAGTAAAGTTGAAGTCAGTCTGTGAATAAAAAAGACTACTAAACAAAATGTACGATTTGAAACTTACTTACAATAAACATAAATGATCTAATCCTTACTCTATTAGTCGAAGCCCCTTGTGTTGGTTCCTCAACACCATTCCTTTCCATTCTGTCAAAATAGGCAGAGGTATTCGGTTGTGCATCATCAGTACGCTTGCGTTTCTGGCATGAAAAAAAAAGTTACGAATGAATGATCAGTTAAAAAACACATAAGATTGTATCAAATAACCTTTCAACAGTAAAAATAAGAAATCGCTATGTTTAAACAATTTAAAACACTACATTATTGTATAATAAATAAATAAAATTGCATCTAAATGTAAAAAAGAAATCAGCATCTGAACAAACAGTTTAAAACACATCTTTTATAGAAAAATTAGTGAACTCGTAACTTAAAATAGTTAACCAGATGTCCTCTTATTTGAGAAGTAATGTAGGTATTAGAAAAAAACATTTATTCGTGCAAAGAAACAGTATATTTAAGCATTTTAAAACACTACGCTATTGTATAATAAATAAAATTTTGTGTGTATTTAAACTTAAAATTTCAGTAGTAAAATAATTAATCAACATCAGTATAAATAGTTTAACACAGGTCTTATAGAAAAATAGTGAAATCGTAACTTAAAATAACTAACCTGATGTCCTTCTCCTATTTGAGAAGTAAAACAGGCATTAGAAGAAAACATTTCTTCGTGCACAAGAGACACATCTTCCATGGCTTGGTTGACATCATCCGAATATGGCCAAGGGTTTGCAGAAAATGTAGTATCATCTAAATGCTATACATATATACATATATAATTAACAACTCGAAGTAAGATATTATTCCATACACACACACATGTTTGCTATAAAATAGATATTCTCAAAGCATTAATAACTAGGATCCTTTAGTATAGTTTTACTAATACATGATTTAATCAGTAAGGAATCAGCTCTTTCATCGATTGATTCCATGACGCAGACAGAAAGATAAAAGATACTCTAATTTAAGTACAATATTCCAAATAAACATTCACTTCTAATTACTTATTCGATAAACAGATACATGAATTAAAAATAGGCTTTAATATTACTTAAACTAAACGACCGATACAATAAAGGTTTCAATAGGAAAATGAACATATGTAGAAATCAACACTTGCCTTATTCAAATCCATAACGCTTGTAGACAGACCAAGACAGCAATGCAACAGAAGATAGAGCTTGGAGAAATCAGTGAAGCTACGTAAAATCTGACCTTTAAAAAAAATTGTGAGGACGAATCGCAACCAACGATAAGAGTCGAGACAAAACCCTGACCAACAGAAATCAACGATCGTACTAAACGATACGCTTAGCCAATAGGGTGATGCATAAAATGACGTCAGTTTATACCCCCTCTCCCTATCACAACCGAATTTTAAATTCTCGAAGGTTAAACGCTTCCAGAAGCTTCTAGAACATTTCTGTTCCCTAAAGTGATGTAACACTTGAAAATATATTGCCTCTTAGATAATAGCTGAATTTCTCCGTTTCTACCATTAGTTGGACCTATTCATGGTTAGCCCCTGTACAATAGAGCAGACAGTTCGTCTACTTGTTTGGAGACTTCAACTACAAGAGCCATCACTATGATCCGAAAAGTAACGATCCAATTTAGGTCATTTGCCCATTCAAGACAGCCTCACAAGAAGTGTTGTCCCTTTAAGCTTTGAATCCTCAACTTCAGAACAATCCAATCATCCTATTCACATAGCCCAGAGAGCAGTGTTCCCTCTAACTCCATTGTGCGTAAACAGAACGCTTTTCACTGGTACGAATGACCAGTGGGCACTCTCAAAATACTTTTCAAAGGGCTTTTGTAAGCGTTAAGTAATGTTGCATCGTATAGCTGTCACTGTCAGAGTCAATTGCATAAGATTGCGTCTGAATTGTGAAGTCATTCTTAAGTGCCGACAATGACCATTAGTTTGCACATTCTTTTCCTGGTTCTTTTGTAAACTGAGGAGTGAGGGAACGTAACTTCGCGCGGTCTCCCCGATTACTCGGGGAGGGGGATAGGGGCTTTGTTAACCTGGAAGGAGAGGGCATTCCTTTCCTTTCTCACCCCTCAGGACACTGGGGTTTCGCCTTTCAGTTCTGCTTCCTTGCTAACATTCCCACGGAGGACGAATTCCTTCAAATGACTATTTGGTGTTCGGCCATTGCGTAGCATAATGAAACGTTTGGGATAGATGATTTAACATTCAAGTTGTGACTATCATTAAGGAATTTATGAAATCAGACTTTTTTTTCTTATCGAAGAAGTCTTTTTTTTATCTTTGTAAGTAACATCTGATTTAGGATTTTTTGTCTTACAAACCGTAACTATATATCACTTGATTACAAAACAAATCAATTTACATTTCATTGTTTCTACAACTTTATACCATCTTTTTTTTTTAAATATTTTTTCGTTCGGTACTATTTTTAAAGGTTCTTGGACGGGTATTCGTAGCTCAATGGTTAACGTGCGTTAAATCAGTGGGCTATGGATACTTTTTGTCATGAGATCGAACCCTGGACTTTTTTCGGTTTTTTTTTTGAAGACCCAATGTTTACCTAAAAATATCATTTAGATGCTTTTTTCTACTCTTATTTCCACCACTAGATGGCTGTACCTGTTTCATATACAATACATGTAGGGTATTTGTATAATTACGTCATTGTGGACGTGATCTGACATGCTTCCGCCAAATTCTCCGAAGCAAAAGGGAGGAGATTGCATTGTTCAAAACGCTGACGTATCCTTGGACAAGATCTAACATGCATTCTTTTCACTCAAAATCGTTGCCACTCTTTTCAAACTAAACTTTGACGTCCTCTTGGACAAGCATGCATTCTTATCACTCACATCGTTGCCACTTCTTTAACACTAAACTTTGAAACCATCACGAAAAAAGAATAAAAATAAGCAGTACACCAAACACCTGAACTCCTGCACGGGGAAAAAAAAGGAAAACAACTAAACTCCACTTCCGATACGTCACTTCCGGTCACAGGATATGACGTCATTCAGTTTTGCATGTTGCCATTCCCTGAAAAGTAAAAGCAGAACCGGCGTCTCTAAATTATACCATATGATATCAGAAAAAGAGAAAATTAAATACATAGATTTCACTTCCTTATACCCTTATGTAAATAAATATTGTTTATATCCCGTAGGTCACCCTGTCATAATCACTGACAACTTTAGTGACATAAAAGTCTATTTTGGTTTAGTGTCTTGTACCGTCCTCCCTCCCAAAAAATTAATCCATCCAGTATTGCCCTATAGGTCCCATAAAAAATTAATTTTTGGTCTTTGCAAATCATGCATAGACACAAGATGCAAAAGTATATGCATCCATTCAGATGAAGATCGTTCAATTACAGGAACGTGGACGACTATTGAAGTCCAGAGAGCTCTGAAAGAAGGGTATGCTCTTGTGAAGATTCACGAAGTGTATCATTTTTCAGAGCAATCCACTGGATTATTTAGTAATTATATTGATATGTTTCTTAAAATGAAACAAGAAGCCTCGGGATGGCCTCGGAACTGCAATACAGAACCAGATAGAGAACGTTATATATCGAATTACCTAATAAAAGAAAATGTTAAATTAGATCTCGAACACATTAAAAAAAAATTTAGGACGCCGGGCTGTCGCTAAACTCATGCTGAACTCTTTTTGGGGAAAATTTGGACAAAACGATGACAAAACACAAACCGTCATCCTTTCGTCAGTGCCTGATTTCAATCGGTATCTAACAGATAAAACAGTGGAAGTGAGTATGACGCATTTAAGATTTTCTACTTTGAGTTTTTATACTCCAATATCGAATTTTCATTGACGAGCACTTTTCCTTACTTCTTTTCAGATACATGATATCGCTTTCCCCACCCAACACGTAGCAATTCTGCAGTACAAGCAGAAAAAGGAGTTTGTACCCACAAACACAAAAACAAATATTTTTATTGCTGCTTTCACTACTGCATACGCCCGATTGAAACTGTACGATGAATTGGCCAAATTGGGTGATAGCGTTTTATATTACGATACAGATTCTGTAATATATATATCAAACGGAAAAAATGATCCTCCTTTAGGTGATTTTCTGGGTGACTTCACCGATGAATTAAATGGTGACTATATTACAGAATTCGTATCGTTAGGTCCCAAAAATTACGCATACAAAACATCCAAAGGTAGCATTGATTGTAAAGTGAGAGGTTTTACTCTTAACCATAAAACTTCTCAACTATTAAATTTTGAAGCGATGAAAAATATATTGCATAATTCGATACAAGAACCAATCTTAACAGAAAATTTTAAAATTAAAAGAAACATTAAAAAATTAAAAATAAGTAGCATAATGGAAAAAAAGAAATATGCATTTAATTTTGATAAACGAATTGTGCTGGATAATTATTGTACTACACCTTACGGTTCAGCATAAAAAATGTTATTTGATATTTTTTCATGTTTTTCCTAACTATATATATATATAGAGAGAGACAGAGATGTCTATTTTATATAAATGACTATTTTACTATGTTATTTAAATGTTACATTGATCATTTACGTTTTTTCATGACGATCTCTATCAATTTTTTTTTCTTGTGTGTGTGTGTTGTACATAAATAACTATTTTTGCTCTGTTACTTTGATCACAATTTTCCTTGACAATTATCTTGAGAATATGTTATGCTGTATTCTATTGAACTATTTAACAGTTTTAAGTATTGGGTGTTTGGACTCACCGTTTAAAATTTATATACATCCATTCTACAAATTACAAAAAAAAGTCGTTTACTCGTTTACTCGCTTATTATTTTTCATGCGCATACCCCCTATAGTAATGATCTGTCCTCATATACCTAAACTATATAAGAAAAGAACACTAGAAGATGAATTCATTAGACATGGACATCTTAAAGCTGAAACATCCTTTCACATGATGGTGTGTGGGCCTACGGGTTGTGGTAAAACACATTTCGTGAAAAAGATCATAGACCATAGAAAAATCGATCCCTTTCCTCCAAATGTAATTTGGTGTTACGGTGTCTACCAAAGTTTATATAGTGAAATGCCTAACGTAGAATTTCATGAGGGTTTACCATCCAATTTAAGTCAACAGACAAATGCTTTAATTGTGATCGATGATTTAATGATTGAATTGGGAAATGATTCAAAATTAGCAAATTTATTTACTAAAGGTAGTCATCATAAAGATTTGAGTGTAATTTTCATTGTTCAAAATCTTTTCCATAAAGGAAGGCAGATGAGAGAAATTTCTCTCAACAGTCATTATCTGGCCATATTTAAAAATCTCAGAGATATGTCTCAAGTGTCACATTTGGGCCGTCAACTTTATCCCTCTAAAGCAAAATTTTTTCAAGAAGCATACCAGGATGCTACCTTTAAGCCCTTTAGTTACTTGTTAATTGATTTAAAATCCTCAACAGACGAGGCTATGCGTCTACGGACGGGATTATTTCCCGGCGATAAGATTTACGTCTACATGCCTCGTTAGCTAACGTATTGCTTCTAATGCTAACATTGCTATAAAAGACTGACTACAACAACTTTGCGCTATTTAAGATCAGTATGCCCCAATGCACGGAACAACAGTTGCAGCAGCTGCGCTTGATTCTGAAAAGTAAAAATAAAAGAAATATTCTGAAAAAGTGCCCAACCAGTACCATTAAATCCTTGTGTGAGTGTGCACTTAATTTATTGCACGGCAGCATACCCTTATCCAAACATCAAAAACGTAAACTTGTGCCCTACAAAAGCAGTATTCGTAAATTATCAACTAAGATAGTTCCTCTTTACAAAAAGAGAAAATTGTTTACTTCGCAGAGAGGACAAGGTATCTTGAGTATTTTACTCCCAGCTGCTATTTCGGCGATCTCATCCCTCATACATGGAGCACGCTAAAAAACTTTTGCTCGTTCCTGAGGAACGGGCTAAAGCATTTGTGCAGAGTCATTTGTCGGAAATGGATGAAAAAATGCACCACATTTTACAACGAACGGATTTAAACGATAGTGATAAGGCTGCTTTATATTTGCAAATACTGCAAAACTACGTTAATTTTTCAACTACTACTCCAGACCTTAGTACGATACCTGGCCCTGAATTAGAAAGTATCCCTCCCGATTTCAAAAGTGCCGAGAATACACCTTCAAATATCGAAAACGAGGATGAAAGTGTTGAAAAATCTATAGAGGCAAAAGCACCCGTCCGATACAAGATTTTTGCAAAGGACATTTTGAAACATTTGAAAACCCGAGACGACGTGATTAAATGGTTATCTACAGGAGAAATTTTGTACAAAGATAAAATTATTCCGAGGTCAAATATCGTGACCCTTATCAATAATTTTTTAAGGAACCGTAAGAAACACTCTCAGGGACAGCATGAATTCTATTCCATTTTAAAAGAAACGCATTTACCCTCTGTTTACGATGTGTATCGAAAATTGTCTGTTGCAAATGTGAGTTCAAATAGAAACATGTATGTTCAAAAACCAACAATGTATGCTAGAAAAAAGTGGATTAAAATTTGATTATTTAAATGATATTTTGTTGCTTCATTCATTTCCTTTGTGTGTATTTTGAACAATAATATTTCAATAATTTTTCTTTGTAGATGCCAGTTAAATAAACATACTAAAGTATCCTATAAAAATATGTATTCTTAATCAGTTAAAAAAAAAGGTTGTATATAGTTACTTACGAATCTTAAAGTTGTATTTACTTGACTTACTAAATATATACATTCTAATACAACTCTAAGTGGCCATGATTAATATGGTTCTGCATTAACAGTAACTTATAATAATAATAATAGGAATTCTATAATTTAGAAAGGAAAATGTTTTAAAGTATGAAACATTTTTTTAATTAAATGAATGTTGATTCGAGTCAGGTAGCTAAAAGATAAAACACTATAATTTCATATGAATATTTTTTATTTTCTGAAACTCATTCTTACACCATATCGTTTTTTCACAAACTGATACATTTGAAAATCTCGACTTTTACATTCAGCTAAATTTCTGACTATAGAGCATAGTGAATTACCTTGTGCTTTCTTAACGACATAGTAAATACAGTAAGGTCCACATACATTGGATGTCAGACTTTATAGACAAGTAGAATTCCAACGAATTTCAGGAAAATGTGAGGTAAACCAAAGGAAACGATCTCCATAAAAATCAGGAGAATGCCCATACGAATAAAAAAACTCCAAAGTTTCTTGACTTTCCACGTAGAATGCAACCCAATGTGATCCTGGATCTGTTGAAATGTCGACATTAGCCACAATAGCAGATTTTTCCCTCAAGTAGGGTATTTGGTCCGAAGGGAAAACTCCTCGGAAATAAGGTGCAGCAATGGATTCTTTTAGTAGTATCGTTCGAATCTGGTTTCCATTCATTTTTTAATCAGTTCCCGAAGTCGTACAAAACGTTTCGTGTTTTATTTATTTCAATCACGTTGTCGAACTCCGCAAAAACAATAACACACACTGTCTGTTCTAGGGCTTTACTGAATTTTAATTCTAATCGAAGATTGCTGTGCTTTATAAGATTCATATGATCTCCATTACACAGATCAGGAGATAAATCAAATGCGTACAGGACATTGCCTTGTGCATACTCTTCTCTTGAAATGTGAATACCTTGGTCGTTCCCCAATTTTTCGTTTCCTGAAAACAAGCTATGATAGGCTCTGATGAAATTGTTTTTAGTAAAATTCAACTCCATAGGATTGTGAGGTGCAGGTTGTCCATCCACATAAAGGCCAACAAAATTCAAATCGTAATGTTTAAACTCATAGGGTGACTTTGAAAGAGATCCGTGAAATGCGTCGTTGTCCACACATCCTATAATCACTCTTTTTGGCATTTGTCCCACGAAAACGTTATCTTGAACTATTGACATGCTACCCTGAGGCACTGAATACACCTTACACAAGACTCTGTTAATAGGATATTTAGCCGTGTGCCTTTCCAAGGCTTTGGCATGTCCTAATACGACTCCAGGACTTGTGCGTACTTTTCGTACAAATAAACTAATGTGATCTAGCACAACCTTGTGACCTTCGACACCCATCAAACAAAATTCGGGTTTGCTCCGTATCAATTTTATTTTTAAATCTACTAGATTCAGTAAAAGTCTTTCTTGATGAAATAAATCACTATGTATTCCACCTATCATATCAACTGTAGCACTCAGCTCAAAGAATTTTGACCGTTTTCTCAATCCATCATCCGAATCTTTATAAAACATTTCAGACGTTAACTGCGAAGTTTTGCTGTCAAAGCCATGATTCAATAGAGTTTCAATGTAAGCTCTGTAAGGATAAGTGTTACTTGAATTGGAAACCAGACGGTCGTTTAACGTAATATCTACTTGAGAAAAAAGTGAATGAAGGAACAGGTTCACAGGTCCTATTTCGGAGTCTTTAATTACGGGCAGTCCATCATTTCGCAAAATTTTTGCTTTAATGTACAGCTGAGTTTGGCTTAAATCGATGTACTCTTCTCCACTTCCGGAAATATGAAATTCTACAGGTCCTCCATCAAAAACGTTAGAGAGAGGATGAAATTCAACCCATTGTCCATTTTCAATGACTGTTTGAGTAGGGGGTAATTGAAACAGTTCAAGTTCAGTTTTCACACATTCGGGTGATCCTTTTAGAAGGAATGCCATTATGCCTCAAAAATATCGTGTCTTTTCACCTTCCGAACTTTTTTTGAAATGATTCGTTTCGGGCTCGTGCGTTTCCTTTTATGCTTTCCTCGTCCTATCATGGATTGCACTTTATCGAGAGCTCTACGAGTTAAGCTTCTTCCCGCTTCTCTTGACCTCTTCTTGGCAGATGTTTGGAAGTCTTGTCCTGATAACACATCGTTGACAACCTGTGTTCCAGTGACTAAAGCTTCTTTCCCCACAGTTTTACCCGTTTTGATTAAAAAAGGCAATGCAGCACGAAATAAACGCCTAAAAACACCTCCTAACCCATAACCTTTTTGAAAAGAGGCTCCTTGGTAGTATGAAAGTCCGGACCCTGCTTGTCGAGCATAATGCTCTTCAAAACGCCTCGTACAACAAACGTAAGGTTCCTTCATGATGTATTCTTTTTAATATCCACTCCTCAAATGACGTTTTTGATTCAATATCTGCCTATTTATAGGATCTGTCTCATTCTGAAATGTAGCACTACAATAACTTTACCTCTTTCAAAAGGTACAAGAGTACCCGAATTTAGTCTAAGTATTATTTCAATAGAGTGAAAATAGTGTCTTATAACAGGTATGTAATGTGGTCTATCGTAGTGAGCGCTCACAACATCTCCATCTTTTCCAGAAATTCTAACAACTCTAAACAGAGGAGCTTCGACATGTCCTACCACTACAGGCTGCACGATATCACTATACACGTAAAATATTGGAAATGATGCATGCGGATCAGCAACAAATGAACTTTCAACAGTTCCTTGGACAACTTGTGGTTTGAAACCCAAGAGGTCGCATAGACCATCGACGAAAAGGATTTTTGCGTTCTTTTCAGTGTTAACTTTCACACGTTTGTTGTTAGGATTAAACTTAAAACTAACATTATTTTCGAGAGAAGGTATTGACATGGCTTTAAGAATATCTGGAATGGTTCATAAGAACCAGGAGGTATCTTCCTAGTGGTATTCTTTCCATCACCCAAGTCAAAGCCAAAAGTATTATTGCTTTCATTTATATTGTACCAAGTATGTGGGTAAATAATTTCTGAGAGTCCCACTCACCATTCAGCACTACAGGAGTAGGTAATTGCGTTACGAAGTGAGAAATTTTGTTCTCTGGAAAGTAATGCAATGAGCTATCAGAGGGTAGCGTCAGGTAGAAAGACATCTTGAATACTGAAAATCTTAAACTAGAAGCTATGTATTTATATCATTTTAACATCCGACACCCAAGCATTAAATTTATCTGGATATCCTTGAAATTTAACGAAATATTCTGTTTCTCCTCTTCTTTTCCTTTTTTGCAATACTTTTTCAACAGGGTAAAACCCTGAATCTGCTACTTTTTGAATTTCTTCTCCATAAAATGACCCCTCAATAAGTTCTCCAGATAAATCTTTTAATTTATAAACGATTGGATTCCTAAAAATGATTCTATGTATAGTGAATAATTCTCTTGTCCAATTATTTTCGTATCCTTTTTCAAACTGTTTTTTCAATTTGCTAATGCGTACCGTATCACCCACTTTAAAATTTGACTGAAGAGATTTAGAATCATTTATGTCACCGTACAGATTTTGCCAAACATGTTCTTGATTGCCAAAATTCACAGAAGCTGGTTCCATCTTGATACTACGATGCCATGTGTGGTTATAGCTATGAACTAATTTTTGAATGACATCAATATACTTACGTGTATTGAATTCGGTAAAATATCTCCAAAGTTTGGATTTCAATGTCCTATGAAAGCGTTCGATAACGCTTGCTTTCGTTTCGTTGTGTGTAGTGAAAAAATGCACGTTCACTTTTTTTAGGTAATTTTGTACAATCTTATTCTTAAATTCCATTCCCTTATCCGTTTGAAGTGATTCAGGTTTCCTCTCTTCAAATATCTGTTGGAATGCATTTAATATACTTCGTGCTGTTTTATCTTTCAAAGGAATGACCCAGACATACTTGGAAAAAATATCAATACATGTTAACATATGTTTATATCCTTCGTTAAACTCAGCAAGGGTCTGTAGATCTACCAAATCAGCTTGAAATTGCTCATCTATACCACCAACAATGACCCTATTGCGTTGAAATTTATGTCTCAAAGGTTTGTGAATGGTATAAGAATCCTTCTTTTCAATCCACTTTTTGATGTCCTTTACTTTGACACCGCCTCCTGCAGCTCTATGTAATGTATTCAATCCACTGAAACTTCCAGGATGTTCTGGAACACTATACACCTGATTCAATGTCTCTTCCATCCTATCTATAGTTTTGATTAGCAAATAAAAAAAAAATTCTTTCATACAAACACATACACTATGTAAAGACTTAATGGCACTGTTTACTTGTTATTTCTATATATATATATACCTGGAAAAGAAATAGTTTTAAAATACAAATAATAAAATATTGTGATTGGTTCTAGCTAAAAGTAATAACACATAATTAGAGACATCAATATTTATTGATACACGTTGAGCATAATATACATTTACACAGGCAATTCAAATAATACACATAGTTTTTTTCTTTATACAACAGAACTAAATCCTATTTCAATGGTTCTCTGACATACATTTCCCTAACTTTGTTAAAAACATCTGTCACATTCAAACACTCAAAAAAGTCACCCTGTAATATTAAATAGTGAAAATGTAACAGTCTGAGGCTTTCTTTTACAAACTTTGTTGCAAAATCCTTCCAATCGATTGCATACAATGCAGGTGTGAAAAGTTCACAAAAGCGTTCGTCAGGACTCATATTCATACAAGCGTGTATAGATTGGTTTATCAGATCGTCTTTACAGCCCAAGCAATCTATAATTAGGGCAATGTTTTTCACAACGCTATCCTTTAAGCACTTGCACAGAGATATTGAAACGTCTAACACCCCCTCAGGATTATCGGGGTCTCCGTCGTAAGGCTTCCAGCACTCATCAGGATAGTTCTTTTCAAGTTCTATTTTCACATAGTAGCACAGTGAGTATGTCAAAAGGGATCGGTTCATTATGTCTGAAAGGTCGTCATAGCGTCCACACATTCTAAGATATTGGTCCGTGTTCAGGCTTACACAATTAGGCAGGAACTGTAGAGAGCGGTCTCTTTTTTGAAATACGCGCTGCAAAACCAAGTCCACACACACTTTAGAGAGACAGACGTCTTTCTCTATGACTTTAACATCCGAGGGTTCAGCAAATGAGTAAAACTTGCACACCTTTCTTGTAAGAAGATACCAAATTTTGTTGGCTGTAAGGCACCCTGTTCATCCTCAGCAAATCTACGGATGTGAAGAGCCTATGAAATTGTTCACTAGCAGGAAAAGATGTTCACCGATATGAAACATGTAATCGGGAAGAGATTTCATCGTTATTTTAGGATCTTCCTCGGGAACAATGGGTTGAACCATTTGATTGTTTGAAGCAACTCTCTTGCACACTTCAGGCTGATTCTTAAAACGTTTCATTCTCAGGTAAGAAATTTGTAAAGTCAGTAGATCAGTCAAAAGAGCGAGTGAGGTACGTTGTTCTCCAAAACGAATGCAGAGTCAAAAGTCATCGTCCAAAGCTGTAAAATCCGCAAATAAAAATCGATACCCTTAGACATCCAATGAAAAAATCCCAAGCAGGACTTTTACAACTCCACATCAATCTCCGTAGCAAAAAGGGAGGAGCTTGCATTGTTCAAAACGCTGACGTATCCTTGGACAAGATCTAACATGCATTCTTTTCACTCAAAATCGTTGCCACTCTTTTCAAACTAAACTTTGACGTCCTCTTGGACAAGCATGCATTCTTATCACTCACATCGTTGCCACTTCTTTAACACTAAACTTTGAAACCATCACGAAAAAAGAATAAAAATAAGCAGTACACCAAACACCTGAACTCCTGCACGGGGAAAAAAAAAAGGAAAACAACTAAACTCCACTTCCGATACGTCACTTCCGGTCACAGGGTATGACGTCATTCAGTTTTGCATGTTGCCATTCCCTGAAAAGTAAAAACAACTCAACTCCCAGCAGGAGGAAAATAACTCAACCCAACTCCTACACGGTAAAAAGGAAAACAACTAAACTCCACTTCCGGTCATGATGACACGCCCACTCCCGATCACGTGGTATGACGTCACTTCCGATGACGTCATCGCGACACGCCCACTTCCGGTCACATGGTGTGACGTCACTTCCGGCGCTATACCGCCCCATATACTACTCCCAACTGGTGGTACGCGAGAGCATTTGGGGTGGTACGCAGAAGGGTTCAATAATACAAACCAAACGTAATAGGTTAAAACTTAATGAATGTTTCATACAACTAATTAGTGACAGTTCAATGAAAGACTCTTTCAAGGAGAAAAGTCTTGTTTCTTTCTGGATGTCTACAAGAAATGAGTATCCTGCTCTTTTTAGCCAAGCACTAAAGTTTTTAAATCCATTTGTAACAACGTATTTATGTGACCGTGGGTTTTCAGAGCTAGTGTAAGTGAAAAACAAGTACAAGTGCTTGGAAAACGACTCAAGATTAAAGATAAGCACTATTGAACCTGACATAGAAGCTCTAATAAGAAATAAGCAACAGCAAGTTCCTCAATAAGCCTCCTGATAAAGACATTTTAGTGTTGCGAAATTGTATTTGTTAATAACAATTACATATAAACGGCTTTTTCTACTTTAATGGATTTATTTTCTGTATTTTGTTTTATTTATACTTAAATACATTTTGTAAAGTTATTCATATGTGCATAAAATTTATTTGACCCCCTCAAAAAGTTATAACATAACCAGTGGTACGCCACGACCTTACAAAATTATCAGGTGGTACTCAAGTATAAAAAGGTTGGAAATCACTGCTCTAGAGAAACCCGAATCCGTCATGGATCACCAATCCCACCCTCCATCGAGGGAATCACCGATAAACCAGTTGTCACCCCTACCGAAATCACCGATACTCAGTCACAGTTTTCACTGCTACCGAATCACTGATCCCGGTCGCAGTCGCAGTATCGATATCAGTTTAGGTATCAGCCAAAGTATCAATTAAGTGATATCAGCTCAATCTCTGCTACCGAATCACAGATACTCTGAATCACCGTTCTAAAAATCACTGCTACCAAATCACTGTTATTTTGATATTCCAGTAACCAGCACTGTTATTTTGATATTCACCGATAAACCAGCTGTCACCCCTTCCAAATCACTGATACTCAGTTTTCACTGCTACCGAATCACTGATCCCGGTCGCAGTCGCAGTAGCGATATCAGCCAAGGGATCAGCTTACGTATCAGCTAAGCTATATCAGCTCAATTGCTGCTACCGAATTACAGACACTCTCAATCACCGTTCCAAAAATCACTGCTACCAAATCACTGTTATTTTGATATTCCAGTAACCGGTAAGAACTGTGATTTCAAAGTATCGGTGATTGAGTAGCAGTTCTGTGATTCGCGTAACATCCCTACCTGGAAGTCACCATCAAATTACATTCTATAAAACCCATCATTCATCATTGGTCAGTGTCTCCAATGCGGAGGACTGATGTCAAACTGACCCGCCTTCACATTGGACATCTTTTATTAGGAGAGAGCGCCCCCAATTTCAACTCATGCTCTACTCCATTTTCTATTTATCATATTTTAATTGTCTGTCCTGTCTTTAATCATCAACGTCTCAAATTTCTTTAAAGTGCAATTTTGAATCTGCGAGATTTGTTTGGGGAAAATCCCCATTCAAACCTTTTCGCATTTTTGCGTTCAATTGTTTTTTTTTTAAACCTTATCTAATTTTTTTCCATGTTTTAAATTTCACACTCAGAATTTTATACATATTGTAACGGCAGCTTGGGAAAATAGACAATCTTGCCGGCTCAAGTGTCGAAAGGAAAAGACCACACACCGAAGCGACCACCCGAAACATCTTTTAACGACAGTACCACGCTCCAGGTGGTGGAAATCGTTGTGGTTTCGAAACAAAGGGCAGGCGCCTTTCTGTCGCTCTGACATTTCGAGACAAAGAGGACGGAGATAAATTACGATGACCATTACCGACAGGGTATTATGGTCCCCTTTCAAGTCCGCCGAAGTCTGTCGTAAAAGTCGAGGGGAGAGGCCAACATGAGAGAGCCATTCGGGAACGTCCGAAGATGGTGAGAATTTTCAACAGCCAACCAGCACCGACTAAAAGGCGGACCCGAAACGAAAAGGAGTCGACAAGCACCCAATATGTGTATATAGAGTTTTTTGGGGATCAGACACAGAGAGAGGAGCAGACAGAAGAGAGAGACCGTTTTGGAGAGACGTGAACACCCGTTCACTGTCGGTGCATTTATCCCGCCTCGGGATTCTATACCCGCCAGAGTATTTTATTGAGAAGGGCTCGCCGTAGCCGTGAAGGAGACCCCTCCGAGAAACCTGTGTCTGTTCCTGCCGTGAAACCTGCTACTCACCCGAAACCCCTCCGTGAAACCTGCTACTCACCCGAGTAGTGGAGACTTCACCGAGATCTAAAGTTCGCCAGAACTGATAAGGCTGATTTATCCCACCTTGGGATTCTATACTCATCTGAGTACTTTTGTTGAGAAAAGGCTCACCCGTAGCCGTGAATTAGACTCCCCCGAGAGAATTGTGAGAGGCTCGCCAGCAGCCTTAAGAAGCGCCTCGATAGAACTTTGGACTTTCCAACGACCTAATTTCAAATGAACTCTTCATTCATATTACCGACTAATTGTAAATAAATTACATTAGTCTAGAAACGGATACTTTTGAATGGTAACTAGTCTCAGCTACCCGTGGACCAAGACGTTACAATATGTAAATTACATCCTTCATTAGTTCCGCTATAGACGGTGATTCAAAATTACTGTACCCACCCATCCCAAAGACCTAACTCTCCCGGTTCTATTATTGATTTTGCTCTTTTTGAAAGCATTCTCTTCCTTTACAACAGTAGTTCTTAACCTTTTTAGTGATCGGTACCCCCTTGAATCTAAAAATAAGTTCTCGCACCCCCTTGGAAATTGTGTATCTATTTCTTTATTTAGGAAATTACATCTAATGAAATTACATCAAGATAATATATTTATTAAAAAATAAACATACATTTACATATACATACAAAACAATATCTCAATTTTTAATGGCTACGTTGTTGTTTATTCATAATACTTTTGAAGCGAGGCTCCTTTTTTGAAAGAGTCACGCGTAAGTCATCACTTGCATTTAATCGATTTGTCTTGTTTTATGTGTAAAAGTAATTAAAATCCCATTTCACACAGGTAGGTGGTGGCAAATGGTAAAAGTGTCAGCAATGTTCCTTTTGCCAGCTGTGTATAAGGTTCCAACTGTGTACACCAGAATTGTTCTAAATCCAGTCTTTCAAATTCCATTTGAATACGTGCATTGGCTCATATATTTCAATAAGCTCGTCTGTTATTAAATCGCTGTCGTCCATCGAAACTTCTCTCACACCCCTGGAAATTCTTTCTCGCACCCCAGGGGTGCACACACACCAGGCTAAGAACCACTGCTTTACAATATTGAGACCATCATGGATCTCACCTTCCTGTTATTTTATAAATCGATTTCAGAAACATTAATAAAAACTCTAATTTTTATTACACATACTGGAATAAATTCCATGAAATTCCCCTCCCTCTCTTAATGTTACTAACAAAACTGATTTCGACAATACAATTCTTTCACTTACTAACCATATTAATGAAGCTTTTATATTGAAATTTGGCACAGATTTATCTAGAGCCTCGTCTGGTGGCACCGCTCTTGGCGCACTTTTTATGTCGCCAAGGAAAGAAATCTTAAAAAAATATTTTTATCTTTATGAATATAATATCTTTATAAATCTTTCCGCTTGCCGAGGTTGCCATAGAAATGGGAATAACCCTAATAAAGATGGGTTACCTTCACCTGCCATAACTCGCTACTAAAAGTGCGCTGTCCCCAGACAAGGCGCTAGATACATCTGTACCCAAAAATTTAAACCCCTCCTCCTTTTCTAACTAAAGATATTAAAACGCAAATTAATTTTTTCCCGCCGCCTTTGGCAGCAAAACAGACCCCTACTACAAAAACAAATTCCACTCCCTTTGCAATAAAGTGAAAAACAGGATTCGTGCTTATTCTATGTAAAGAACACACCGAATTCCTTTCCAATACTGATGGCTCCATCTGGAGGAAAACTAAAGCCCTACAAAACAACAACTTTAACCTACCCCTTTAAATACGTCCAATGGTCCAGCACTTTCAAAGTCTCAAAAAGTCGAAGCTATTGCTGACAGCCTTGAGGCTCAATTACAACTAAATAACATCGACAACCCCCATCTTTCTCAACATATTCATAATTTTAACAATACTCCTTTTCAAAATTTGATCGAACCAGCCAAAGCATCCGAAATTTCTGAATTTATCAAAAATTTAAAACCCCAAAAAGCTCCTGGTAAAGATATTATTTCTAATAAAATGCTTTAAAATATACCACTTGAAATTTTATTTTTTATTATAATTGTTACCAATATCTCCTAAACCCAAAGAGCTTCCTTTTTTGGGGAAAAATGCCGTTGTTCCAATCCATAAACCTAATTCTCTAATAATTCTGAAACATTAAACTACCTCCCCATTTCTCTACTTAGTGCATTTAGTAAAATATATGAATTCATTCTCCTCAAAAGACTTAAGTACATCGACAAACAAAAGAAATTCAAATCAAGAGAGAATAACTCAAAACTCCCTGTTTTTAAAGCAGAATTAATAGCCGTATATGAAGCACTAAAAGAAGTCCCTAAAAGTCAGCCCCTTAAAATATTTTCATTGATTCGTAGGCAGCAATTCTAGCAATTAAAAAATGCTTCATCAGTTTTGATCTTCTTTCGAAAAAAAAAATGGCCAAAAAAATTAAGTTTCAACAAAAATTCTAAAATAAATTTTCGATGGATCCCATTACATGTTGGCATTCCGGGCAATGGGAAAGCTGACTTATTGGCAAAAGCTGGAGGAAATAAACAACCTGGCGCAAGAGATAGTACCGTCCTACTCTTAGAGGACGACCACCTGTCCGTACTTAAAAAGCATTGCGCAGATCATCTCCAGTGCCCTTTATCACTCAGTAAAACACCAGGAGAGCTGCTTGCCTTCAATTGGTCCTTTTATGCTTGCCGGGTTCCGATCTGGCCGTTTGAAGATATTCTTCGATGACCAGAAATCCTTTCCCACATGTACAAGTGCAGCTTATTACTAACCTTGCACATCCTGAATTGTATTGGAGCCATACATGAAGATATTTTTAAGGACCCATCTGACTGTTGCCCAAAAACTTTATTTGCAGACTCAATGACTTTGTGTAATTTGTTTTTTACAATGGAAGAAAGAAAAGAACATAATTATTCCCGAACAATTCGGTTTTCGTCTTAAACACAGTGCAGTCATTCAGCTACTAAGGGTCACTGAGTTCGTTCACCACGGACTCACAAACTCCCCACGCACCGGTATTCTTTTTCTCGACATCGCCAAAGCCTTCGACCGCGTCTTCACAAACTCATTCTCCTTAAAGTCCACTGTGACGAATTAATCCGAACTTTTGTTGGACATTAAAAAATAACATTTATTTTAACACAGACAAAACAATGGGTTTACAATGGACGCGCGAAACAAAAATGCTTATTTTCATATTAAAATTTACGAATTGCTACGAAGACGTCTCAACTAGACGGAGTCCGTGAGCTAACTGTTTCTCATTCTCCTCACATGCGCAAGCGCAGTATTGAAGGACTTTTTAACAGGAAACTTCCGGGTCTGCAGCCGGCCATTCTAGACTCTTAGGCGCTAAGATGTCACACCACCCTCAACTTGTTTCCATTTTTCAAAACTTCCTTTCACACCGCACCTTTCAAGTTAAAGTCAACCCTGTCCTCTCTACCCAACGTACCATAAAAGCCGGTGTCCCACTCCTCTTCCCAACACTTTTTAACATCTACATCAGTGGTTCTTAACCTGGAGATTGTGCACCTCTGGGGGTGCGAGAAAACATTTCCAGGGGCGCGAGAAAAGTTTCAATGGACGACAACGATTTAACAAAAGACGATCTTATTGAAATAAGAGCCAATGCACGTATTCAAATGGAATTTGAAAAACTGAACTTTGAACAATTCTGGTGTACACAGTTAGAACCTTATCCACAGCTGACAAAAGCAGTATTGCAGACACTTTTACCATTTGCCACCTGTGTGAAATGGGATTTTCATCCCTTTTGCACATAAAGTCAAAAATCGCTTCAATGCAAGTGATGATTTACACGCGGCTCTTTCAAAAAAGGAGCCTCGCTTCAAAAGGATTATTATGAATAAACAACAACGTAGCCATTAAAAACTGAGATATTGTTTTGTATGTATATGTAAGTTTTTATTTTTCAATAAACAAATAAATTATCTTGCAATGTAAGTAATTTCCTAAATAAAGAAATAGAAACAAATTTTTCAAGGGGGGGCGAGAACTTAATTTTAGATTCAAGGGGTGCCGATTACTAAGGTCAAGAACCACTGCTCTACATCAATAATATTCCCACTGGACCCAGAACCACCCTTGCTATTTACGCAGATGATACCGCTATTATTTATCAGAACAAAAACCAACGTTTCTTCATGTGAGGAAAAGTTGCAAAAGGGCCTATATCCACTCCCAGTAATTTTCCAGTATTTGCGAAAAACTGTTGAAAATAAATTATAAGTGGTAATAGGCTACAAAACTCATTTGAATTATTCTTACCAACTCATAATATCAAAATGAACAAAGAAAGTAAACGTAAAATGTATAAAAGAGATGTAACGTAGCTTCAAAATTTGGATAGGGAACCTTTTGCTGTAACCAAATGGATAAAGGCTGTTTTGACACAATAACGTTCTCAGATACAACCTTTATTTTCATTATTTGAAATCATTACTTGCCTACAAAAAATAGAACTAAAACACTTTCTCAAAAATCAACAACGTACATTTTAGAAAACAAGTTCTGAAAACATTACATTCGTTCAGCAAGTCGCCCATCTGCATGTCCTTCACAAAACTCATCTTCTGCTCCGAGGTCTTCCGTGTCGTCGGATGACATCTCGGCCGTATTTACCAAGACCACATTTTTATTGAAAGAGCATTGTATCCCACGTTTCGCCAAAGTGCTTCTCCAAAAGGTTTTAACATTATCAATCTTGGCTGCTTTCAACTTGACTCCCAATGGTATTTCATCTGGCAATGCGATCGACCTTATTTTAACAATCAATAGGCATTCTACCAGTAGTCAGAAATTTCTAGCCAGACTGAACTCTCTTGCGTGATATTTGGAGGACAATGACGAAGGTTTACTGACACACACGTAGACAGAATTTGTCGGTACAGGAAACTCGAATGTAGAAGTTCGTACTAACTTTTTCGTAGAGTTACTACGATCTCCAGGCGTTCGTCCTTTTCCCGGTTCCGATGGGTAATACTATCGTTCATATTCACTAAACCAAAGAAACTTACCACACACTTTGCAAGACTAAAATGAACATCGAAAGACACCCGTTGCTAAACGTAAACAATTATTACACACAATGACACAATAAAACCAGACCGAGAATGAGTCAACACTGACGAAGTTACCCTTCTGCGCGGAATTTCGAGAGATCTGATTGGTTCGTTGGATATAGGCCTGTTTGCCGCGTTCGTGCTTGTAAATAAGGTACCTTCTGCCGCGACACCCGATGTTTGATTGTATTTTTCCCCGGGATAAAACCCTCTTTGACGCATCAACAATTTACCAGTACATGCGTCGAGCTGCACAGCTGTTAAAACAGCGTTGAACTCATTTTCAACCCAAAATCGATATAGTCCCTTTTGCAGTGACACGTCTCATGTAACAGCTTCAAAATTACGTTAACCAATTCCAGCTTACCAACTGGAAGATTAAAATCAACACCTCTAAATGAGCCCTCCTTATCCTTACTAACAAATCCCTTTCTCAACTTCAACCTATTAAATTTCAAAATGAGCCGATCCCTTTCTTGAATACCTACAAATATCTTGGCCTCACACTTGAGATCCTAAACTTACCTTTGCACCTCACATCAAAATTATCCGTAAGAAAGCTCTTGCTCTCAAAGCTAATGTTGCCTCTCCTTAGTCGTCCATAGCCATCTCCCTAAATAACACAAAATTATTATTTACAAAACCATCATTAGACCCACTCTTCTCTACCCATCCCCCGTCTGGGAATCCACCTGCAAAACTAACATTAAATTCCTCCAAGCTTTTCAAAACACCACTCTTTTCCAAATCGGTAAGTTATGAAATAACCACTACTGAAATAAAAATGTGATTCAATCCTTTAAATATAGCGCTATCCTTTTAAAACCTCTTAGCGCTAAACAAAAATAATGTAGTTATTTGCCTGAAATAAAAATGAGATTCAAATTGCAGAAATGATACAATTCAAAAGTAAGTTATGAAATAACCACTACTGAAATAAAAATGAGATTGAAATTGCAGAAATGATACAATTCAAAAATAAGTTATGAAATAACCACTACTGAAATAAAAATGTGATTCAATCTTTAAATATAGCGCTATACTTTTAAAAACTCGTAACGCTAAACCTTACCGATTCCGACAACCTAAATGAATCATGTCAGCGAAATCAAAACCAAATTATGTAAACAGTAATAAACAAAGTTATGTAAACAGTAATAAACAAAGTTGCAGAAATGGTAGAAATTGAAAGTAAATTATGAAATAACCACTATTATACTATTTGCGAAAAATACCCAAACAAAAATAATACAAAAAATTAACGAAGTTAATCAAGAGCGCTTTGAATATGTTGGATGGTCGGCAGCTGCATAGATATTTACACGGTTGCCTTATCCGACATCCTTTTTACAAAGTAAACAGAGCCTTTGCTTATTGCCAAGAGCAAAAGCTGTGTGATCTATCTCACACTATTGCCATTCTTAGGAAACCAAATAATACAAAAATATGCCAATAAATTAATTAAAAATTTTCTAGATTAAATTTTAAAATTCGGGCTTCGAGGTACATTCAGTGACGTTTAGGACTACCTGTGTCAAATTTCATGTGCAACGTTCGAGTGGTTCACTAAACATTAATCTGACTTCCAATATTTTCCCTGTCTGCCACAAAGCCCTGATCTTAATCCTATAGAGAATGTTTGGACATGCCCATCCGACAGCAATCTCCTCTCCCATCCACTTTACAGGATCTTAAGGTCTGGTAATCCAATGCATGGTATTCCCTGGACTTAAATGCGCTTCAGAACCTTGAAGAATCTATTCCTAAACTCATACATTCTGGTATCCATGCAAAAGGAGGTCCAATAAAATATTGATTCCAGGTACCTGGACCAAACCACCTGGCAGTTGAAGTCATCGTGTTTCTGCACAACTTCCTGAAACAACAATCCATTTTCTCTTTTGAAGTCGATTCTAACAGAAACATTTTGTTTCAGTACGAGCTTAGAACTTAACCTCTTGAGCACTTTGTCTGCAGTCTTTTGTGTTCTGTACCGGAATTTTCGATCTTCTGTGCTATGAAGAAAGGCTTCCCTTGACATCCATTCTGCTTGTGGATGCTGTCTTCTCAAAACTGAAATCAAGTGCAACATGTTATAAATAAAAGAATTTTGCGGCTTAGAAAGTTGGATTGAGTATGGAATTGGGAAAACTTTTAACACTTGGAGGAAATGAATTTATTCTAGATCCTGAACGGGGCCGCGGTTGGAAGAGCAACCGGAGGGTTGAGTTCGAATCCAACCAAAGACCGTCGTGTACAAAGGGAGCTGGTGCACGTTCAATTTGTCGTGGTCTCAAATGTCCTCTCGTTGGCGTGGTGTGGAAGTTAGGAGAGTTCAGATGTGACCTCGTCATCTGGCCGTGGTTCTAAATTAAGTGGTTTTGCTCTCGGATCCTTCCCTTGGGGTTGGATCCCGTACCGTCGCCAATAGCCCGTTGTGTTGCTCCAGTGCGATGTTAATTAAAATACCTACCAACCAGAACGTGGACGCTATTATTAGACACTATTATGTAGACCAGCGATTCTCAACCTGTGGGGCGCGAGCACACTAGAGGGGAGGCGCGAGAATATCCAAGAGAAAATATTATTTAAAACAATTGATTAACTGACTGAAAGGAAAGCACACATACACATAGAAAACAAAATACATTTCGACATATTTATCACAAATAAAGTAAAACAACTTACTAAATCAAAACTTACTTAATCAAAACATACTAAATTAAAAACAAATTTAATAATTATTAGTGACTTCCTTGGGCCTGTCTTGCAGAGCAAAGTTTTTCGAAGGAAGGCTTAATATTAGAAATAGCCACTCTCAGTTCTGTTTCTATATTTCGCCGAGATCTATATTTTGTCTTCAAAGAAGCCACAGCAGAAAATCCAGTTTCACAAAGGTAGGATGTTGAAAATGGTAATAGAATGCGAAATGCCCTTGTTTTTAGTGCAGAAAAATCATCCTCTACTCCTGCCCAAAATTCAAATAGTGATTTATTACTAAATTGTCTTTTGGTTTCGCCACTTGTCGTGAAGTCTATGAATTTTTCTTCCTCATCAATCGAGAGTCCTTCGGGAGTCTTATGAAATGGATCCCTAACCCACTCGTAACTTGCTATCGGTTTGTCGTCAGCAAGAAAATACTTTTTAAAATTCTTTGCCAGCATGGCTAAATGATTTTCAATGGTTACAAAAACAACTTTTACATGTTCTTCAGCCTTGTAAGTTTTAGTACAATCATCCACATTTGCAAACATTGTTAGGTTTTTTGCTTTAAATTTCTGCTCCACAATTCCAATTTTCTACAAAAAGCATTAACTTTATCACTCGTATCCAACATATGTGTATTTGCTCCTTGGAGTTGAAGATTCAAGTTATTTAATTTCTCGAATATGTCGACCAAGTAGCTCAATTTCATCACAAATAAACCATTGCGAAAATTCTCGGCTTCCGGTCTGTTTTCTTCTAGGAAAATGGCGATTTCTTCTCTTAATTCATAAACACGTTGCAAAAATTTCCCACGTGATAACCATCTTGCCTCGCAATAAAATAGTAACGCTGAATGTACTGAACCCATGTCTTTACAAAGTGCGGAAAAGATTCTCGATTTCAGGGGTCTCATTTTTATATAATTTACTACGGTTACAACCGTAGTTAACACAATATTCAGACCAGGACTCATTTCTTTCGAAGCCAAAGCTTCTCTGTGGATCATGCAATGTGTCCAAACTCACTGAGGCGATTTTTGTTTTACAAGTGCTTGTATACTTTGGAATCTTCCGGACATTGAACGAGCACCATCGGTGCATATTCCGACGCAATTTTTCCCTTCTATGTTTGCCTCGTTCATAAAATCATTTAAAATAGCAAATAATTCGAGCGCTGTTCTTTTGAGTTCTATTGGTTTGCAGAAAAGTAGTTCTACTACTGACATATTATCACAAAATCGAACATAGGCAATTAAATGAGCATCTTTATTACTATCTGAAGCTTCATCAAGCTGTATTGAAAAAAATTTGTCACGCAACTTCGAGAAAAGCTGACACTGTACATCTTCAGCTATATCACCAATTCGACGAGCCACAGTATCATTTGAAAGAGGTATGGACTGCAATTGTTTTGAAAAATTATCTCCAAACATAGTTTCTACAATCTCAATTGCTGCTGGCAAAATAAGCTCTTCACCAATGGTGTGAGGTTTTTTACATCTGGCTATTTTATATGAAACTTTATAAGATGCAATTAAAGCTTTTTTATTCACAAAGTTTCTTTAAAAATGATTTTTGCTTTTTATATGATTTTAATTTTAATTCGAAGAATTCTCTGGGTTTGTTGACGTACTCACTATGAAGCGTTTCCAAATGTCGTTTAAGTTTATTAGGTTTCATGCTGTCTGCGGCCAATATTTTTGAGCAAATGATACACAGGGGCCTTTCTTCTTCATTTACTTCAGTACTGGTAAACCCAAAATTTAAGTATTCTTGACAATATTTTCTTGATTTTATTTTCGGAACCACGCTCGTCTGTGTACTTGTTGATGCTTGACTATCGTCTAATACTCGCTTACTTCCGCTTAAAAATTTATCCATGAGTCTGCATAAATCTGCTGCCGTGAATATTTAATATGGTGAATTGCAATTAACACGAAAACATATATAACATACACATTCGCGATAGAAGGATCGACTCGAATGAGACTGGCTGGAATTGAAACTTGTGTTATCGAACATTTTCCTTCTTCCTATGAGAAAACATTTGCTCTGCGCATGCTCGAGACGGCATCGGTCGTGTGGATTCCCTTTCACAAACATTACTTATTTTTTCTCTTTTGTTTAGTCATGCTTCTGTTTTATTTCTTTTATTATTCGAAAAAAGGTATTCCCAGTTTCTAAATTTAGCTCACCCCGTCTAGGTTAACTTTCATTAACGAATTTTTGTACTTTCATATTCTTTTAACGTTATCTCCCTGTTTGGCTTTCATTTCAAATATAATATTTAAATTTTCCCCGCTTTCATTCGCTTCATCTGTTCACCGCCCGCTTGGCAAAATGCCAGATGTGGTTTCTCGCCAACGTTGGCTCGCTTTTACTCTTGTTTTGGCAGTTAGTTAAAAATAATTTAAAAACAGAATCCAAAATACTCAATATACATTATTGTTGCATATATTTTATTGTAAGCGGGGGGCGCGATGAAAATTATGATTGAAAACTGGACCGCGAATACTGAAAGGTTGAGAAACGCTGATGTAGACATTCTTAATAGTTAACATTCTCTTGTTAGGTAGGTATTTAATAAACGTTGCACTGCAGCGACACAACGGGCTATTGGCGACGGTATGGGATCCAACCCCAAGGGAAGGATCCGAGAGCAAAACCACTTAATTTAGAACCACGGTGAGATGACGAGGTCATACCAGAGCTAACACCCCACTCTCCCACACCATGCCAACGTGAGAACATTTGAGACCACGACAGAGTGCACCACAACACTTTTATAGCCATCAATAACTACAACGGATAATCTGGAATTGACTCGAAGGCGAAGTGATGTGAACAAAACGTAACAATTGTTTGGACGAGATCCATCAAGATCGGACCAATTTTGCTAAGGTCATCAAGATAGTGCCGATTCTTTGATGATCAAGAACTGGTCAGTTTTCTAATGATCGTGAGTTCTAATGACGCGGTAGCAAGAGCAACTGCTTACCAATCGGAGGGTTGCGAGTTCGAAACTAGGTCCAGCTAAAGACCGTCGTGTACACGGGGGCTGGTGCACGTTTCATTACGTCGTAACTTCGAATGTACACACGTTGGCGTGGTGTGGTGTGCCAGCTCTGGTGTGACCTCGTCATCTGACCGTTGCTCTCGAGTCTTTCCCCTGGGGATTGATCCCGGACCGTCGCCAATAGCCCGTTAAGTTGCTCCATTACCTAATGACGAGATATCTCGTAAAACAAGATCTGGTCTCTAACGACGAGATACCTCGTCGAGACAACTACGATGGAGGTATTTTTAATTAACTTCTCACTGGAGCAATCCAACGGGCTATTGGCGACGATCCGGGACCAAACACGAAGGAAAAGCACCGATCATGTAATTTTCAACTATGTTCAGATGACGGAACAACCACTAGGTGGATTGAAATCAGCTTCGGTTTGAACAACGATTTAATGCACTCATTTCATATTTATTCAACAATCGTAAGACATGAACTCAAAGCTAGAGTTGACAGTCTAAAGGATTTTTTCACTCTAAAAGGATGATGTTTAAAATTCGTCTGCTCATCCACGAAATGTGAAAAACGAGTCAGAAACGCTCTCACTTTTGATGACATTCTCAGAATGCGACGCCTCAATTGGAAACAATGCAAGAACGAAAGATTTTCAGCTTGGGTATTTGTAAGAAATGGTAATAGCATGAATAAATATTGATTAAGTCAGAAATTGCTATTGCAATTAAAAACTGCTTGGGTTAGTTCAGACTAGATATCCGGAACAGCTCAGCTTTGGTATCATTTAACAAACTATTCATGTGCGAACTCTTGCAAATTATTCTGCCAGTAATAGACTGGGCTCTAACGTACTAATGGAACTTCGGATAAGCGACTGGAGGGTTGCGAGTTCGAAACTCGATTCAACCAAAGATCATCGTGTACGTGGGGGTTTGGATTGGGTATAAGCTTTATGGCGCAAGAGCCGAATTGACTCTACTACGCCAAACACAACGGGGGATGGTGCACGTTAAATCTGTCATGGCATCAAATGCCCTCACGTTGGTGTGTTGTTAGGTAGGTAGTCGAATTTACGTCGCACTGGAGCAACACAACCGTCCGAGACAAAACCTCGTCATTTTGAATAACGTTCATGACTGAGCTACTACAACGCTCTCCAAACCTGCACACTACGCCAACGGGAGGACATTTGAGACCACGACGGAACTCGCAACCTTCCGGTTTTGAATCCGCTACTCTTCCAACCAGGCTACAGTGACGTGGTAATTTTTAGTGGGGTGCCAGCTCAGTTACCTGACGTGATTCCAAATGACGAGATGTTGTCCTAGTATCTTTCCCTTCGGGATTCATTCCGGACCGTCGCTACTAACCCGCTGTGTTGCTCCCATGCGACATTAATTCAACTGCCTAGTGTCTAGTAGTAGCATGTCGACGTAGCATCCAACAAGACAATCTACACCAAAATAGCGTGTAAACGAAAGCTTTTTTAACCGAAAAGTTTCAATAAGTCCTGGTGAATAAAACATTGAAAGCATGTTACCTCTTTCGATGAAACCACAAGTGAGAAATTCAATTGGTTGCTTTCCTTGAGACTTTTAGCTGCACAATCAGGCTTTGGTCTCCAATCTTCCTAATCCAATTGATTCTTCAAATCGTATAAAAGGGTCATAAAAACAGTTAGGACGGATTTTTCTCTAACGCAGTGGCTCTGTGCTCAGCCCCAAGATTCGATTCATGCAACTGCCGTGGGAGTGTATTTCTCTTTCATGCCCTCCCAAACGGTAAGGTAAATGTAGAGGGCACTAGTGTTTTGGTGGGTGCGGCGTACGTCGTAATGGGACGCAACGAGTCAATCTGCATGTCACTGAAATTGTAAAGCCCAAACCGGCGATAAATTAATGAATTCGAAACAGTATAGGTAGGTATTTTAATGAACGTCGCACTAGAGCAACACAACGGGCTATTGGTGACGGTCCGGGATCAATCCCAAAGGGAAAGATCCGAGGACAGCACCACGTAATTTTGAACCACCGGTTTTTAAGGAATACTTTTCCATAGAAATCTTTTTTAAGAGTTGAGGAAGTGACAAATTTTCTGTGCCTTAGGCACACAAGAGAAAAGGTTTTCGGTTGGGGGTCGACCTCCAATTTTAAAATGTATTTAGATTTTTCGATTAGTGATTTCGCCGCTTCTTCAGATCATACTCCGTGAGTTTCCAGATGACTGATTGAACGTGCATCAGCACCCCCATATACACGGTCTTTGGTTGAATTCGCAACCCACCGGTCGCTACTTTTGCAACCGGGCAACGTACGTGATGGAGTATATTAGAGATAAATTCAGTTGTAATAATAGGTAGTTTATTAGCATCGCACTGGAGCAACACATCGGGCTATTGGCGATGGTCCGGGATCCATCCCGAAGGGAAAGATCCGAGAACACCTCGTTATTTTGAACCGTCAGATGACGAGTTCATAGTGGTTTAAATTGGAAGTTAGTTTTACTCCCAAGCCAAAAATCCAACTTTCTTCAACGTTACGGACGTATCAATTACGAAGTACCAGGCAGATGCCAGTTTACTTCCACATCATAATTAATAGAAAGTAATGAAATTAAAGTTGCTGTAAGATAAGAAAGTTAAAGGAAATGGCAAATGCACTTTGTGTAAAGGAAAATGATTAGGACAGAAGATAGAATTTAGTAATTGATTCAAAAAGGAGTCCAATTCCCGTTCCAAAGAGACAATGAGATCCGATGGAAATAATGCACGATTAGGGTAAAAAAATAAAATATATACAAAATTAAATTCTGATCAGAATGTTCAGGAACAATAATGTGAACAACGCAAACAATAATATACAAATTAAAAAAAATTGGGGCGACAGTAGTCGAGGTCTACTGTTTTCTACAAGCATGAATAACCACCCAAATGGATTGTTTTTTAAACAGGAAAACGTATTTTTGTCTTTTTTCGCTGAAATCGTAACGGATCTTCTCAACTCGTCTTTTCAAGGTTGGCGACTGAGCCATTTCCTGTTTGGGATATTTGCACTGACCGAAATCTCAATGAAGGAAACGATCTTCTCAAAGGCCGGAACTAATAGTAGTTTTGAAAGCGAAACTCAAGTTCCCATAAAATGGATTTCATTTTCATCTAATTAAATTCAACAGCGATGTGTTTTGATTTTCTTCTTTGCTTCTAATTTTTAGGTCTATTTCAATCCTGCCACATTTGAAACAATTTTATTGCAGATAAACCTTGCTGTTTATTTCTTGTTTCACTTTACGACCGCGGTAGCCCGGTTGGAACAGTAACCGATTAGTAACTGGAGGGTTGTGAGTTCGAATCCAACCAAAGATCGTCGTGTACAAGGGGGCTGGTGCACGTTCAATCTGTCTTGTATACGTCCTCACGTTGGCGTGGTGTGAAAGTTTGGAGAGTGGGGTGTCAGCTCAAGCTTAGGTGTTGTTCTCGTCATCTGACCTGTGATTCAAAATGGCGAGACGTTGTCCTTGGATCTTTCCCTTGGGGATTGATCCCGGACCATCGCCAATAGCCCGTCGTGTTGCTCTAGTGCGACGTTAATTAACTACCTACCTTGTCTCGTTTTTAAAAGTAATCTATTATTATTAAAAATAATCCCTCCAAAAAATATTAATTTGTAAATTTCGATGAATTTAGAGAGTGAAATGATCTGATTCTGGGAAAATGAATTCGGCATTTGTTTGTTTTTCTATACTTCTGACACCACTATTTCAGCTTTAATCCTTTTAGCTAAATTTTTAATCGCATTTTTCTTAGAATGACAATTTTCAGCACTACATTTTGTGACTCTTAAAAGTGTACTCGTGAAAGTTGGAATGAGGAATCATCATGAGAGAGCTCCTAAATAAAACCAACATTTTGCGCAAAGCTTCATTCAAAAATTTGAATATATGGGCGAAATTTTGCTAAGAATCAATTTTGTGAAATATTAATAGATTATTTCATATTTTTGTGTTACTTGAGTAATTTTTTGGGTTTCAATTTATGTGCTGTTCCCCATTTTAGTAGTTATTTTGGTAGAAAGTTGCGCGAAAATTGTCCTTGTAAATATTTGTCTTGTTTGAGTTTTTATATACATTTGGGGGGGGGGAATTTCAATTAACGTCACACTGGAGCAACACAATGGGCTATTGGTGACGGTCCGGGATCAATCCCAAAGGGAAAGATCCGAGGACAACACCACGTAATTTTGAACCACGGTCAGATGACGAGGCAACACCTGAGCTGGCACCCCACTCTCCAAACTTCCACACCACGCCAACGTGAGGACATTTGAGGCCACGACAGATTTAACGTGCACCAGCCCCCTTTGTACACGACGGTGTTTTGGCTGGATTCGAACTCGCAACCCTTCGGTTGCAAGTCCGTTACTCTTCCAACCGGGCCACCGCGGCCCTATATACATTTGAATAAAATATTACTTAATTTTAATACGAACCAAATTTTCTATAGGTATAGTAGAGAGGTGGTTATAGTTATGATGTAGTATAGAGTATGGTATAATAGTTATGGTGTAGGGTAGAGTGTACATAACACTGTTTAATCCTCCTTGTGGGTGCATCGACGAGGAATCTGGTCTTTAGCAAAAATGACCAGATCTTCATGGACGACATATTACGTCATTAGAAAAAAGCCGACCAAGTCTTGATATCGTCATCATCATAACATGCTGGTGCACGCTAAATCTGTCGTGGCCTCAAATGTCCTCACGTTGGCGTGGTGTGGAAGTTTGGAGAGTGGGGTGCCAACTCGGGTGTTGCCTCGCCAACTGATCGTGATTCAAAATTACGTAGTATTGTCCTCGGATCTTTCCTTGGGGATTGATCCCGGACCGTCACCAATAGCCCGTTGTATTCCTGTAGTGCGACTTTAATTAATTATCTAACTAAATACGTTACTTAACTTATATTGTTTGCTGTTTCGTTTCTCTTATAAACGGGTTTTTCGTATTCCGCTACATCACGCTTCTGTTCTTGTCCCCTAGAACCATGATATATCGAGAAATATAAATTTGTGTTTAAATAATATAGATAGTTAACTATATGGGGGTATTTCAATTAACGTCACACTGGAGCAACACAACGGGCTATTGGTGACGGTTAACTATATGGGATACTTATATAATCACTAGGTAAAAGCCCTGGAAAATGCTTTAGTAACGGAAGAATATTGAAACGTTATAACAAATCGGATTTTGTGACAACTTTTTTAAAATCCTCGGATCGAACTCGCAATCCTTTGGTCGCTAATGCGCGACCCTACCTTCGGAATTGATCCCAATAACCCGTCGTGTTGCTTCAGTGCGGTATTAATTAACTACCTACCTACTCTATCAACTGTGCTAACACGGCCCTGCAAGATCTTGAGATCAAGCACAGAAATCGGATTACACGTGAACTCAATCAAATCGTGATGTATGTTTCCAATCATTAACAGTGTCATGTATTCGAAATATTTATATCTCTTATTGGTAGATAGTTAATTAACACCAACACAACGGGCTATTGACGACGGTCCGGGATCAAAACCGAAGGAACCGCGGTTCAAACACCTCCTGTTTTGAACCGCGGTCAGATGACGAGGTCAACACCTGAGCTGGCACCCCATTCTCCACACCACGATAACGTGAGGACATTTTAGGTCACGACGGATTTAACGTGCACCAGCCCCCTTTGTA
Organism: Meta bourneti; assembly: GCA_933210815.1. NCBI lineage: Eukaryota > Metazoa > Arthropoda > Arachnida > Araneae > Tetragnathidae > Meta > Meta bourneti. Next base: position 92,796,575 of record OW119930.1, on the reverse strand, counting down.
CACCACAGTTTGGGGTTGGATTCGAGCTCGCAACCCTCCGGCTGCTAATCCGTTGCTCTTCCAACTAGGCTACCGAGTTATTCAGCCAATGGAAGAAGCGATCGGCTTCAAATTGGCAGAGAATTTGCAACATTGTAATCGCATGCAAATGGAAATGATTGATGAGTAAAACCCATCGCTTTCGATGAGATATATCGTGCAGTCTGCGCATGCGCCGACTCAGACGCTGTAAATCAGATGTAATAAAGCTTTCGCATAATCCTAGTTGTCGCTTCTTCCGGGTTTAGTGCAGAGCGCTTGTTTTAACTCGGAAGTATGTTGAGCCTCGTGTTAGTGTTTTCTGCTTTGGCCTTCCCATGCCAGACACAGAATAATTGTAAGTTCGTTTTGTTATTTTCTGTATTTTTCCAAATGTGATTCCAACCCTATCGGAATGATAACTGTTTTTCATCTTTTTCTGTGAAATAATTACGGAATATCTCGCCTAATAATCTTTCTACTTATCGCAAGTGAATATTTTTTGAAATTTTGTTTCTTTGCCGTCGGGGCACATCTTTAGATGCATCGACCCCAAGGTACCTGATCGATCTGTTCCTGTTTTACCCTGGCCTACCCTCCTACTTGCTTTTGTGTTTGGCGCAGCTTGGCCAAATATGGCTCTTGCGCTACCAAACCCCAAAATAACCAATCTGTTTCTTTGCAAGTTGACAACAAATCTTCTTTTTTTATTAGTTTTATAACTCTAGAAGTTTAACGAATGTTATTCGTGTTTATCCTTTTGAATGGCTTTTATTCTAGAAATCGAAAGTACTAGTCTCTCTACACTATTCCTATATCATGTCAAATATTTGATTAGTGTTAAATCCGAAGCTATTTGTGGTGGTTAAAATGGAAATATAATAATGCATAAAATGCATTATTTCCAAGGTACCTAAGATTAAAAACCCAGTTGCCGATGTAATACATGAAAAATCTTTGCGTTGTTTTTATTAGTTTAAGTGAATTATTTAAATATTGTGTTCTATCCTTTTGAATTTCTTTCATTTTGGAGGGGAAGTCGTGGTTCAGTGGGTTTGTCCTCTGCGCTGGCAACCTTCGAGTTGCGGGTGGTGCAGGTTCGATTCCTGTCAGGTTCATTCCTCCCTGGGTGTATTTCTCTCTTTTGTGTCAGTAAAACTTTCATTGTATGTATGTCTATTAATTGATATTGTACGTCTTGTCTGGTGTAGCATGGCAAATAGGGTCCTTGCGCCATAAAACCCCCAAACAACTTTCGTTTTGAAATCGAAAGTCTACTGGTCTATCTACACCGTTCCCATATCATGTTAAGTTTTTGATTTGTGTTAAATCTACATATTTGCGGAGATTAAAATGCATAGTAATTCCTCGCTAGTCAAAAAAGTCGTTACTTCAAGAATGATCAAAGATGTCTTACCATGGGGAATAAAATGGAGCGAAACATCCATCATCCTGGTTATGGTGGATGTACTCAACCGAATGGTTTTTAATCTATTGGTCATTTTTTGAAGTTTAAAATGTTTATTACCAGTTTGATTGAGATGTCCAAATGTTTATCAACCCCCTCTACAAGCTCATTCTGTCGAATCTTATTTGTAACTGGATTACAATATGGGCTGATCGTTTTCGTTTTGCGAGCGGCAAATGAAATCTTTCTATTTCTTTAGAATTGGAAGTTCTAGGGTCACTTGATTCAAGAATTATAAATTGAATTGATATCATTTCCTGAAAATAAATCCACCTTATTTAGTTTTGGAATGTTCTAGAATCGGTGTAGTGTTTAACTTGTAATTATACGTAATTTTAACTAAATGATACAGTCCGCGGTTGCCCAGTTGGAAGAGTAACGGATTAGCAACCGGAAGGTTGTGAGTTCGAAACTAGGTCCAACTAAACACCGTGGGGACTGGTGCACGTTAAATCTGTCGTGGCCTCAAATGTCACGTTGGCGGGGTGCGGAAGTTTAGAGAGTGGGGTGCCATTTCAGGCGTTGCCTCGTCATCTGACCGTGATTCAAAATTACGTAGTATTGTCCTCGGATCTTTCATTGGGATTTGTCCCGGACCGTCACCAATAGCCCGTTGTATTTCTCTAGTGCGACTTTTAACTATGTAACTAAAAATAATACGGAATTTAATTTATATTGTTTGCTGTTTCGTTTCTCTTATAAACGGGTTTTTCGTATTCTACATCACGCTTCTGTTGTCCCCTATAACCATGATATATCGAGAAATATAAATTTTTATTTAAATAATATAGATGGTTAATTATATGGGATACTTATGTAATCACTAGGTAAAAGCCCAGGAAAATGCTTTCAGTAACGCAAGAACATTGAAGTGTTATAACAAATCGAATTTTGTTGTGAGAACTTCTCTAAAAGCAGAATTATAGTTGACAAGGAAGCAACACCAAAATATTGGTATGCGTATTTTCTGAATGTTGATGTCATAATTAAAATAACAAATGTGACATTTAAAACATTTCGGCAAGAATATTTAAATTCCTGAAAAATCGCATTTTGAATTTGCTTCTTTCCCGTCTTTATGTATTTCTTTCATTTCTAATTTTCTCAAATTTCTAAATCCCGAAAATCGGAAGATTTCGTTTCACACTGACTTGTGCTTGTGAATGGGATTTCGTGGTTTCTTGGGATCGAAATTCCCAATTTCAAGATCCGTGACGTGAAGGAAATCGCTTATTCTAACGAATTAATCGAATGATCTCGAACGGGACTAATTTAACCTGTTAACATAAAATTGGGAATTAATTTTGGTTCGCGTGCAAAAATTTGATCCTGAAATTAGAACTATTTCAAAAGGTTTTACGCCGTTAAAAGTCGTCGGAACCAGGATTTTCTTTTGTCTTTTAGTATATTAGTATAGTAAACTAATTTTATGACAACAGTTATAGTAAATTTGAAATGCCGCTAAGTTTTATTTCATTTAGCTATATGTAAAAGTTAACTTTTCATAATTGACAGTAACTTGTTTTTAACAGGTATTATTTAAATCGACTGTTAAGAAATTATTAAAAACAATCAGTTTACGCAACTTTATGTATAAAATTACTTTTTAAAATTGCAATTTCTATTCAGTTGCTTCATTATATCAATAACAATTATAGGTAACTAAAAAAAATTTTGGATAACAGTTGCTATAAATGTTATTTTACTATAACTACTTAAAAACTGCTATCGAAGTAACAGCCCATCATTAGTATTCCCTTTTTTATTGAACAAAAGCAAACTCCCCGTGCACCACAGAAGTGCAACACGGGGCTTACAGAAGTAAGTTGATTTAACTAAAATTACAAGATTTGATGAATTTGACAAATGAGTAGAAAAGCAGATTAGATTTAACAAAAACACTGAGTTTCACTGACCATGTTTTACCTAATTTTCTCAAATCATTTAATAGGCACATTCTTGAATTTTTAAATAAAGGACAACTAAAAAGCAAATGCTCTACATCTTGTGGCTGCTTTTTAGAACACTCGCACATATCATAGTCCGAAGATGAAACCTATATATTTAGCAAAATTTCCATGGCCAGATAAAAATTACGTAATTTGGAAGTTTGAAGAAAAATAATTCAGAGTTCATAGTAGGGAAATAATTTTTTGGTGTGGCCAGCAGCTTTCTCAGACGAGACATACTCTTCGTTCCACTTAGCAAAGGCTCATATTATGACAAGCTTGTTGCTATCTTGATTCTGGTTATGTATAATACGTGCCAGGGTCACTTCGCTGCCTGTTGGGTCATTTTTGAGATTTTAGATCGTCTTCAGCACAATTGCTTTCGTTTTGTCCCTGGTTTTAATAGAATTTTTGTGAAGCATTACCAAGTCGCATAACACTGTTTCATTTTTACTAGAAAACACGGTACAAATGACTCGTCTGCTTGGCTTCTGGAACCAATACAAATCCATATAGCTTTATACTATTTTACTACTTTGCCTGTTTCACTTGTTTTTATTGGGTACATTTCAACCTGCGTTTAGCGCAGCTTGTCGGCTAACGGACCTTGTGCCATAAAACCCAAACCACGCAGCTTTAAGGCATCTAATATTTTCTGATTTTTTTTTATTGATGCTTGAAATACAACCGTAAAAAGTGAGGGCTTTTAAGTTTTCCTACAGTCTTGGACAGAAGGAAACGAAAAAAGATTTTATATCTTCCGAGTTAATCGAAACAATGCCCAAATCTGTAGCATCTAAAGCAAGGTTTTCCTCAACCGATCCTATGCGATTGATTGCAGAGGTATTGCACCTTATGTTGTGTACATAAATGGTTTTGTACTTACTGTTTATATCAGTTGTTCCCTCAGCGGCCGCTACAGGAAAATAAAAATTAAATGAAATAATTCAGAAACAAAATCAGAACTAGAAATTACATTCAGGACGGAAATTTGATTTATTGAACTTTGGAAGAACTTTTATGTACGGCCAAGTTTAGACACTCATGTGTATGGGTGGTAGTTGATAATCAATTGAGATATTTTAAAAACTTGAAATTTATCATAATTTCATTGCATTGACATTGCGCAGTTTAAATATCTGCTATCTGTCCCCTGTAAACCTGAGCTTGGCGCAGCTTGTCTTTGGACCAGCTGCGCCAAATTAAAAAAGGCTGTTTCCTGCCCTCACGGAAACGGTTGCAAACTGAAATCGGTCGTTTTATAAAAAGACTGCTCTATTTCTACAGAGGATTCTTCAAAAGTTTTATCACATCTCATTTCTCGATACATAATTGTCTCCAGGCTTTTGGGAGATACGATGATTGCAAGAGGGCTACTCTTTCAAAAAATATTTATGTGCAGGCAATTTTTTTGAAAAGATAATATTTTGTGAACCCATAGCACGTTTATTGATATATTTTCAGGTCATGTTTTAATATTTTTAGGTCACCAAAATTCGAACTTGCGTTATCGTAAATATACATTGGTGTGGACATGGTATCCTATTTATTCTTAATTATCCTAATTAATTTTACATACTTATTTTGATGCAAGCACTCTTTAAAATTTGAATGTAGTTGAAAATGGCTTCCTGATTGAGGTTTTGGATTTGGATAATTACACAAATTTTTCCGCAGTCGGTATCTAAAATCTGTTTGATTCTCTGCATTATAATTTCATCGCTGTATTATATTTCAGCAGTTTTCTGGGGCTGTTTCGATCTTTATTTCTTTTCTCATCCTTTATATTATGCTTTTTTTTACTTACTGTGGTTTTTCCCTTTTCTCGCTGTCGTCTAATTGGAGTCTGACAATTTGCATAAATGATGTAATATGAAATTAATTGAAAACATGAATATAAGGCTTCGTATATTTTTGATAGAAATCAATTCTGAAGGCTTTATGAGCATGCAAAATTCAAGCTTTCCTCCCACTGTTATGAATTGAATATTCGCAGACATTTCTATTATAAAATACTTGGTGCTACTAACCCTAGTATCGATGATTTACTATTAAGTGATCCTCGTCCAAATATATTTTTATTGATATCAGACATAGGTTTTTATAATTGTATCTAAAAATGTATTTTGAAGTCTTATATTATCTTCGTTAAATTTTGATTATTAGTTAAATTTATGGATAAATCGCTATAAAATTTATTTAAAATTTTACCGATAGTTTGGTGCACACAAACCTGGCCCTTGTGCCGTTGAAATTCAATCAAAATTAAAACTTAAACCACATAAAACAGGCATATTTCATTAGGATTCTTCAAAATTTATAAATTAGATACTATCTGCTTGTTGGGAAGATTATTTTGATCACACTTAATATTTTGTTACTATTAAAGAACCTGAACAAAACTTAATGTTCCTCTAAAAATTTTACTCTTATTTGCACTTGAACGTAATTTCGAATCCGCTGTCCGAACCAATGAGCGACTAGAACGGGAATGATTGAACCTGTCAATCATTCCTGTTCTCGTCGCTCATTGGTTCGGTGGATTCGGTTGCTACATTCAGAACCAGCTGACATGTTATTCAATCCTATCTGGACACATATTAAGTGAATGTCCTGATTTTAATACTATTAGACTCAGCCACTTTGGTGCTGCTAACCCTGGTGTTGATGATTTATTAAGTGATCCTCCTCATCCAAATCTGTTTTTATTTATATCACAGGTTTTTTTCATACTTATAAATTGATTTGATTATTAGTGTTAAATTTATGCGTATGAATAACGATAAAATGTTAAAGCTACCGTTAGTTTGGCACAGCTTGGACAAACCTGACCCTTGAGCCCTAAAAATTCAATCAATCGGTGGATTCGGATTGACAGGTTGATATTATATTCTTCATCTCTTGTCCTTGCAGCTCGCAATGAGACGTTTGTTCAGACGAATGTGACGGAAGTGGTGGCTTCTGCTGCCCGCTGGCTACTTGATCAACGAGGAGGGGCGGACAATACGTGGGGCGATTTTACGCCCCGCGCAGTGGTCGCTCTTGCACTGGCAGAGAACGAGTTCCCGCTCCCCCAGGAGGAGTGGAACCTCATGACGAAGCAGATCAACATCCTGCTCTCGCTGGAACTCGTCAAGTAAGGCTTTATTTTTTTATTTTGTCTTCAGTTTCTTTTCAATAGTCGTCAGGATATCAAGCCCTCTCTTTACCAAGGTATTGCCCTCCAAATTGCATAGGTAAGCTCACGCAAGTCCGCATCCTATGGACTGCCGAGTTCCATTCAATTGTGTTTATTCCCCTAATCCAAGTTTTTATCTTTACGATCATTCGAGATAAGAGTGAAAATTTCAACGGATTTCAAATCTACGTAAAATTTTGCATCAGATCGATTCCAAAACATGATTTTCTTGCTAAGTTAATTTTTCTAGTAATAACAGACATTCCTTTTATATACGCAAGTATTGCCTCCAAGGGAATGTGGCCCCCTTCTATTTTACTGAACGTTTTCCCCCGTCAGTTTCTAAGTGAAATGCCGAAGTTCCTTATGCATTGTGCGCAGTATACTAAATTAATCCGATGCGGAATAGAGTGAGCTTACCTTTTACAGTAATACCCGAAGTTACGCGATTTTCGTCGGACCCACATATCGGGTAAGTCGGGGTACAGCTCTGCATATAAATACATATAAATTTTGTTCAATTTGGACCATACTAATTGAAAAAATAAATGAGTTGCGTTTAAAGGTTATTTTTTCGATGTCGATGGCTTCATAAAATCTAACAAATTCGTGTGACGACACAATGCCTTTTTTCACGCAGAATTTCTTCGTAGCAAGCTAATATTTTTTATTACTTGCTTTGTACTTATAAGACGTTCTTCGGTAGAGTCTGTTTTCTAATTTTATCCCTTTTCAATTGAGCTGAGACCTCCTGTGAAGCTTGCAATTGTCATGTGTTTTTCTGGTGGAACTGGGTCTGAAGTGTCTGATACTTCAGTGACGTTTTGCTCACGCATCTGAGCTCATCAATTGTCAGCTCGCGACTATGTGAATCCAACAGCTCGTAGACATCATCACCATTGACTTCCAAATCTAATTGTCTGGCAAGATTAACAACTTCTATCACATGAGCGACATGATCAGTTTCTTGCATTGTTTCCGTCTCGTTTTTGAAAAGTTGGATAAAGTTTCTTCCAGACGCCATTCAAGATTTCCAATGATTCTTGCGGCATCTAAAACATTAAATTGTTTCCAAAAGTCTAACGGACATCTCGCTGCTTTGCCCCATAGCTTCATTCAAGTGTGCAAACGAACGCCTCGTGTAGTAAGCCTTGAATGTTTTGACTCCCTGGTCCATCGGTTGAAGCAAGCGGTTGTGTTTGGAGGCAAAAAACACTTCTTTCACATTGCAGGAGAATCGGATTTATACTTTGTTTGGACGACATAGTTTGGGTTCCCGTTCCGGCTTTAGTCTGAAAGAGTTGCTAAGGCCAGTGTATGTGAATATTAACTGCTGAGGTTAATAAACGTTCTCTCACTTGGTAAGAAACTATTTGATGGGTCGAGGTCCATCAGCCCTGCACGAATATTTTGCAGTTTAGGATTTTAAGTTTTGTTGAGGAAAGGCGGGGAAAGACTCCCATAGCATACCTTAACATCACAGAATGTCTAACTCTCCTGGAGATGAGATCTCGACGACGTATCGTTATTTGCAAAACCACGTCTTGATGAACGAAATCTTTTCATTACACATAAAAAAAAGTCGGAAATGTCATCAAGATTGGCGATTGAATACCGAAAACTAGTTGTCTCAATTAACAAAATTGGTCAGATCTTGATGGACGAGATATCTCGTTCGAAACCACTTGGAGGGTTAGCAAGATTATATAGAAAGGTAGCAGTCTTGCAGCAATCATACCTGGAATATGTATATACATTAGTGAAATATACCTGGAACATTTATGTATAATATTGTATATTAGTAATGTGATGTCGGTAGAACAAAAGTATAGAATTTTATTTACTAATATAATGGATCTCGAACCAAAATTGTATTTTTTGAAAACCGTTCTTTTATTTAGTACCTTTCTAAAGTTTGATCCTTGCCTATAATGAATCGGTATCCTCAACTGAAGAATAGCCCGTTGTGTTGCTCCGATGCGATCTTGATTAACTACTTAACCTCAACTGGAAGTGGGGGAAAGGTTTCCGTGGTGCCCCAATTACAGCTACTGTGTCTATGGCGACGAAAAATGTCCTCAATAGAAATTCTAAACATCGTGACAAATGCAATTTCCATAGTGGAAATTGGATGGTGATAGGAATGGGCCATCTGAGGCACGTTTTAGGCTTAGTACGGGCTTAACGGACCCGAGGCGCTATGCTCTGGAGTGCGCAGGTTTGATTCCTCCCTGGATGTATTTCTCTTCTGTGTCGGTAAAGATTTCCTTGTGTATGTTAAGCTTGACATTGTGTCTGCCGCAACATTGCGCCATAAAGCCCCAAACCAACCCACCCTTCTCAAAATTTGGGATCTATGTTGCTATAGCGACAGCACCATCCAGACAGCGGCGGGAGCAGTTCTCAACGGTCGGTACTTTATCTCCTTTTTCGTCTTTACAGGAAAGGCGGAGCCAAGGCGCTGGGGCTGAGCCGCCTCGCCGTCTTCACCAACGCCCTTTACGCCACGTGCCAGGACCCCAGGCGCTTCCACGGGCTGGACCTAGTACTTGAGCTGCGAGCGCAGACCACCGCCGCCCTGGGCGCCCCGTCCCGCAACTTCAGCCTGCCGGCCGTGTTCATGCCGCTGTGTCTGGCGGGTGAGACGAATTACAACGACATGGTGCATCTGGTGAACATGTACAACGCACACGAGAGCAAGGCCGACCTGCGGGCTCTGGAGGTCATGGCTATGGCCTGCGTGGCGCGGCAGGGGGGCTTCGGGTCCTCCTTCACCTCCTACATGGACTCCTTCACAAGGTGGTTCCCCACCGTCAGCGGATTCGTCGACGTTTACACAAAGGCCCTCGGATTTCAGGTAACCATCCCTCGCCTTTCTGCGTTCACGCAATGGTATTTCAGTTTGTTTTGAAGTGTGTTACGGTTCACGTAATAAATCCAGTTAGTGTTAATAGCCGCATCTTTTATGTTAATTGGGGAAGTGGTAGCCTGGTTGGAAGAGTAACGGATTAGGGTTGCGAGTTCGAATCCAACCAGACCTCACTGGGGCTGGTGCACGTTAAATCTATCGCGTCCTCAAATGTCCTCACGTTGGCGTGGTGGAAGTTTGGAGCAATGACGTGGTGTTATCCTCCGATCTTTCCCTTCAGGGATGGTCCTGGACCGTCACCAATAGCCCGTTGTGTTGCTCCAGTGCGACGTTAACTACTTCCCTTCCTGCATTATTAGAGTGGTCATTTGGGGTAAAATTATTAAGAGTTGACGAAGTAATGAGCAAGGGACGATGGCTATACAGAATGCTATGTGCACAGGCGAAAAGTTTCCATGACGACCTTCGTTACCAGGGTGTGAAAAAACCATAAAACGGATATATTTGATTTAATGTTAACATAATCAAATCTCAACATAAATCAAAACCAATCAGAAACTACACCTATTTGCGTGCTTTCTGTTCAAATCGAAACTTTAGGAGCAAAAAATTAATTGAAATTGTAAAAATCCGATTTAAATAAAAAATGATTTAATATTTATGCTGGGTTAAGAAATACAGCAGGGTCAATTTTTGCAACACGTCATAGGAATTAGCAAAGTTAATCGCATGACAGCTTATAGAAATGCCAACTATAAGCAATCTAGTTCTCGAGCGACTTGGATTATTTTAATCTTACCCATAACCAGCGACGTGTAAGTTTTTTGGCATAGGTATTCTATAAACACCATATAAATTACATAAAATTGTCTAAATTTCAGAATCTTTTTATATTATACAGGGTGAGTCTAAATTGTTTTTACAAAATAAGAGGGGTGATAGCACCCATCCAGACGAGCAATAATTACCATGGAACATAGGGTTGCATTCCACTGAGAGGCAGAAAAGAGTCAAATTAGAATTTCAACATGAACTTACAACAGTGTTGGGAAAGCGAATGAACGATACCAAAAGTATCTGATTGATCAGAAAAATTCACAGCAAGTGCTCAAAGTGGCGTGTCGTTGCACAGTTCACACACTGGCGCGCCCTCTCGAAGATTCCTGTTGTGTTAATTTTGTATGCGGCAACACCGATTCTCGCTACGAGATCTTCAGCCGAGTCCACAGGCGTCTGGTACACTAAAGATTTCATATGCCCCAGAAGAAAAATCTTGCTTAGGAGATATGCTACGTAGGCAGGTCCAAAACGACGTCAGAGGCGATGACTTGTTCATGCTCGACGCGTTTCGACTTTACTCTTTTCTGCCTCTCAGAGTGGAATACGCCCCTACGTTCCATGGTAATTATGGCTCGTCTGGATGGGTACTATCATCCCTCTTATTTTGTAAAAGCAATTTAGACTCACCCTGTATATTATAAAGAAATTCTATACATTTTGCTATTTTCATATAAAATAATTGACGACTTGAATTTGAGGGGGAAAAAACGCGTCGAAGTTTTCAGAGTGGGATGTCAGCTCAGGTGTGACCTCGTCATCTGACTTGGTTGAAAGAACGAGGGGTTGTCCTTGGATCTTTCCTTTCGGGATGGATTCCGGACCGTCGCCAATAGCGCGTCGTGTTTCTCCAGTGCGACGTTAATTAAAATATTTTGGTTGCTTTCATTGTATTTTAATCTTGGTTGACATTTCATATTTGCTTTTATTATTGGTCTAACTTCTATAAATCAACTTTTTTATTGCATTCTATCTTGTGTTTGGCGCAGCATTTCTTTTCTTGGGTCTTGCGCCATAAAACCCCAACCTTCCATTGCTTTCAGGCCATGAACGTCAACGAAGAGGTCGTCGCCCCTTCGCCCCTGGTGCTGAATCAAGAGAGTAGTGGCTCCTTCGGCACTTTACTGGCCACCTACTACGCCATTCCGGCCCTCCTCGGCAAAACTGTACTTTCTCTCAAAGACAGGCAGTGTGGAAACGTGACCCTGGCAGGTGGGTGAAACGTGTCGAGTTCTTGTTTCTCAGATTGCGAACCCCAGCGAAACATTTTTCCCCTAGAAGAGCGCCCTTCACTGAGCACGTGGAGCCGCAGTAGCCCAGTTGGTAGAGTAACGGATGAGCAACCGCTGAGTTCGAATCAAACCAAAGACCGTGTACACGGGGGCTGGTGTACTTTTAGTCGGGGCCTCAAATGTCCTCACGTTGGCGTGGTGTGAAGTTTGGAGAGTGGGGTGCCAGTTCGGGTGTCGATCCCGTCATCGGACCGTGGTTCAAATGACGAGGCGTTGTCCTCGGATCTTTCCCTTCGGGATGGATCCCGGACCGTCGCCAATAGCCTTTCAGTGTTGCTACAGTGCGACTTAATTAACTACCTTCACAATTTGGGTCACTGGACGCTTCAGCAGGAACATATTAGGTCATCAAGTATGAAATGTCCGATTACCTCAAGTACCAAGTTTGACACCCGATATCTGATATTTCACTTTGACAGTTTTTTGGGATTTTTTTATTGTGAAGGTACGTCATCAGCCTTTCAGACGCACGTTTTGTTTTGTGATCATCTGTCGAATTGCTTGTTGCAGATTAAATCTTGTAAACCATGGATAAGTAAAAAATTCGCGTTACTTTCGAATATGTGTTCCGTCGTGGAACTAATGCAGCGCAGGCAACTCGAAGTGTTTGGCAAGGATGTGGCTAATGAACGCACAGTACGTCGATGGTTTGAAAAGTTCCGATCTGGCGACTTTGATCTTCAAAATGAACCACGTGGGCGACCTGAGGGATAGATGAGTTAAACGAGCGGCAGAAGAGAAATCGTTTCGAACCGTTAAAAGGCAAAAATGTATCGATAATTTAGGAGCATACTTTGATTATTTATACTGCTTGCTTGAGATATAATAAACCAAACTTTCAGTTCAAAATCGGACATTTCATACTTAATGACCTAATACTATGATTTACTGGCGCCAATCATTGCGCTTTCACGCCAGATGTGAATTTTTCTAGCCAGTCTTGTTTATCAAGAATAGGAAAGATTTTGGAGTATTGGTGCGCCAAATTAGACTAAAATAAGCACTAAACGCACCAGCAAAGATTAACCCCGTCGGGCGAGGTGGCTTGTCTGGTGTCTCACATTTTTAATGGTTCTTTATAAGCATTCATCTTCACATTTGCTTCATGGCGCATGTTCTTTTTTGGACCTTGCGCCATAAAACCCAACAATCAATCACATTTACTTCATAACTCGCATTTTTCATTTGCTGAAACATTCACATCCTCGCATTTACTAGAAAAAGTTACCATAGAATACGTATAAATAACCTATAGGACTCTTCAATGTCGAACCAGACTGCGAAGATCTTACTTCCATTGTCCAAATTATAAGCATGATATATATTGAGGTTACCTGCAAATATAGTTTATCGCCGTTTTGGCAGTGTTTGGCGTTCAATCTGAGTGTTGACTAATCAACTATCGGCAATTCAGAGTTTATTCTTTGGAATTTTTATTGGCGAGTGCTGAAATCGTATTCGATAAACAATCCAAATGATGTCACGTTCCGAATACGTGCAAGAAACGCCGTTCCTACGGTGGCGCAGCATGGCCAAATATGACCCTTGCATCCAACCATGGCCAAATATGGCCCCCACATCCAAACCAACCAACCTACCTCCGTAACCTAAATGTTGCTTGACCGAAAATGCCTCGCGTATTTAGCGTGATAGATCTTTGAAGAGTTTGTCAAATCCTCTTACATTGGAAATGGTAGTTTTCGATCATAATGATACATTGAAATAGTGTTGTGAATGTGACGCATTCTCACTCGACTTGTCGTCCCAGGTCGCTTCGCGGACTCTGCATTTTCGTCGTCGAATTCGACGCCGAAAGTCTACTTCTCCATCTGGATCGGTGAGGGCGACGACAGAGACAGCCACACCATCACTGTCGCCAACATCGCCAACAAGACCTTCTTCGACGTCATGACCGTTGCGCAATCCCGCAACCCCATCTTCAAGTGAGTGCCTTTTTATGACACTTAAATTAATCACTCCTCGTGCCACTCTGCTTACACTACTGAAGTAGTAGCCATTTGTCGCGCTCTACAGCAAATATTCCTTAGCACCCATCGTAATTACTGTATATACACTGATAGCAGGAGCATACTGTAACAGCTGGAGCATTATGATCATAATTGTCATCCATTTGTGTCAGACATTTTTAAAATCTTTGAAACATTAAAAAGCGAAGGATTCGATGTTCTCTTTTGTTGGGTCACAGCCATGTGGGTATCGAGGGCAAAGAAGCAGCCGACAATGCTGCAAAAAACGCCTCTACTCCCTTCTCCCTGGCTGTACCCTTTTCAGACGTCAAGAGGTCCATGAAGAATTTTATTCATACTTTATGGCAAGGAGTCCTGGAACCTGCAAGTCGACAACAATCTTCATCTCCTTAAACCTCATTAATCAATGGCTAGTTGCTCCAATGCGGAGGATTGATGTCAAATTGACTCGCCTCCGCATTGGATATACCAGATTTACTCATTGTCATTTATTACTTGGAGAAAGTGCTCCTTCATGCCATATTTGCTTTACTCCTTTTACCGTTCATCACATTTTAATAGTTTACCCTGATTTTAATCATCATCATCGTCGTAGATATGTTAATAGCTCTATTTTAACTATGCAGGATTTGATAGGGGAAAACCCACACCCGAATCTTTCCCTTTTTTAATTCAATTGGTTTTTAAAAGCTATTTAATATACATGAATTTTACTTTTTATTCTATGACAAATTTCTTGCACTCGTTTCTCTTAAACACTACTTTTTAATAATTTTTATGCATAATACAATGATTTTATGATCTTATCTTGCGCTTGGCGCAGCTTGTCCTTTTTTGGACTTTGCGCCATAAAACCCAACAATCAATCAAACCACAACCCGTCGTGCAGTGGAGGCTGGCGCACATTCAATCTGCCTTGGCCTCTAATGTCCTCGCGTTAGTGGTGTGGAAGTTTGGCGAGTGGGTTGCAGCTCAGGCGTGACCTCATCTGACCGTTGCTCAAAATGACGTGGAGTTGTCCTTGAATCTTTCCCTTGAGGATTGATCCCGGACCGTCGCCAATAGCCTTTGTGTTGCCCAGTGCGACTTTAAAATACCTACCATACTAAATACAGTAATTCGGCAGATATCAGACCAGAGGACTGCCGGATTAAAGAAAAAGCCGGATAAGTTGAGGTTCATTTAATAGCAAAACCTATACTTACTGCACAATATTACGAAACAAGATATTGCATTTTCCTGTAGTTTACATGACAATAACTAGGCCTGCGTTAGGTTTACGTTATCAGGTCTAAAAAGTGTCAATTTTTTTTTTGCTTGAAATGACACTTGTTTCCCGCTCCGCTCTCGCCCTTCTTAAAACGCCGGACTACCGAAGGGGACGAATTGGTGAAGTGCCAGATTATAGGACCACTGTACCTTCCCTTGTTGCCTTATGCCACTCTTGTAACGACTGCAGGCTTATAATTTCTGATGACATTGGATGTATTCTGTCCGTAGGTTCAACTACGACCAGACGGACAATGGGAAGCGGGTGTACAGCTTGGCTGGGCTGCCCAACGACGTAGAGCGCGAGATCTACTGGGCGCTCTTCCTGAGCAAGGGCTCGCCAAACGGGCCAGACCCGCGCAGGTTGCACGCCAAGCATCTTATAACTGCAGGTGAGTCTATCTACCCATGTTGTAGCTTTCTAAACATAGATGGTGCTCACTCGGGCAACGAGACCAGACAGATAGCAAGTTAGCTACTTGATGTGGTGAGGACAGTTCCTGTGTCATACTCTACTTAGAAAACTACTAGTGCTACTGTGATAATATTTAACTGATTGCTGATTTAAAGTGCTGCCCGCGTCTTGCAGCACTTTTGGAATGAGGGTTATAGTCCCCATCGGCCTTATTCATCCCACAAGTGAACCTCACCGTACAAATGGAAATCTTTTTCCTAACATCTTTCCTGCACCGCCCCATCGTTTTATGCTCAAAAGTAGCCCCATACTGTCCCTATGGCTTGGCGATTCAAGTCGTTACTTATTTCAATGTCTATTAAGTAATAAACGTAGAATACTTTGGACACTTTAGGATGAGTTTGCATACAGAATCTACTTTAGCAAAAGGGATAAAAGCGACATAATTAACAATTAAAGACGTTTATTTACAAATAAAGGGTAATATTTAGATTAAAAATAGTTAAACAATTTCACTTCATCGGGTATTTGTTAGATATGGCCGTACGCCATCCTCTTGCGTCATCGTTCTGCAACCGTCTCTGGAATCTCGGAAAATCGTCCTAAGCCAGTCTGTCTAGACTTGGCGGCGCTTCTTCATTTCCTGTATTACACGGAGTGGCAGATGGAACGCTGGTCTTTTAAAACAACCCACATAAATACATTTGACTAAACAATCGCTGTCAAACAAAATCCAACGTTAGCAGATATCTTCAACTTGATACAATATTAAAGCAGTCGTAGTAATCATAAATGGCTAACAAAATCAAGCAGGTACTATCATATAATCTCCCTTTACGTGTATTCAACCAAAGACCGTGTACAAATTGGGCTGGTGCACGTTACATCTGTCGTGGCCTCCAATGTCCACGTTGGCGTGGTGTGGAAGTTTGAAGAGGAGTGCCAGCTCAGGTGTGACCGCTTCATCTGAACGTGTTTCAAAATGACGTGGAGTTGTCCTCGATCTTCCACTTCGGGCTTGGCCAAACCTGGCTTGTGCCATAAAAACCAATCGATCTTCCCTTCGGAGGTTGATCCCGGACCGTCTCCTATAGCCCAATGTGTTGCTCCAGTGCGACGTTAATTTAAATACCTACCAAAGAATGTATTTTACACTTGAACAGTTTGACATCATGGGTGTGCTGTTAAACTCGCGAAAAATATAAATAAATCTTGAATTTTATTAAATTTTTTATCAGACTAGAAAACCGAAGGCAAGCCTAATTTCATGAGCAAAATCGAGGAGTATCTTGACTAACAAGCGCGTTTTTCGCATTTCAGCAAGTTAGGAACACTAATTTTAAAGCGTTTTCCCATTGGGAACAGCCCCGGATTTCATAGAGAAAGGTGCAGAATTACAAGACCTTAAGTACTTTTTGTTAGCCTTGTTATAAAGTAGTAACACAGGTGCTCAAAATTGTGGCTACCATCAGTAATGCCGGTCGGCTGTGCTGCCAATCAGTTCATCTACCTTCTAATGAAATAGCATACTGAGCATGCGCGCAGCTTCGTCCCATTTCTTCCAGTCGCTCGGTTTGAAAATGTGTCACTTGGTTGAGGGAAGGAGTACGAGTCCTAATGATACTTGTTTTTATTGGGTTTATTTAACCTTGTGCCCTAAAACCCAAACCTAATGAGGGACTAGGTTGGTTGATTGATTGAAGAGCGATTATGTTCAGCATGATGCACGTCTGCGCTCCGATAGCCAATCGGCCCAAGGCCCACGTGACTTACCCTTCGTAGATCTTACGACAGCGACTTGGCCCACATGCTCTTGTGGCAACACTTAAACGTCTCTGGAATTTGTGTTGTGGCAACACTTAAACGTCTCTGGAATTTGTGTTGTGGCAACACTTAAACGTCTCTGGAATTTGTGTTGTGGCAACACTTAAACATCTCTGGAATTTGTGTTGTGGCAACACTTAAACATCTCTGGAATTTGTGTTGTGGCAACACTTAAACATCTCTGGAATTTGTGTTGTGGCAACACTTAAACATCTCTGGAATTTGTGTTGTGGCAACACTTAAACATCTCTGGAATTTGTGTTGTGGCAACACTTAAACATCTCTGGAATTCGTGTTGTGGCAACACTTAAACATCTCTGGAATTCGTGTTGTGGCAACACTTAAACATCTCTGGAATTCGTGTTGTGGCAACACTTAAACATCTCTGGAATTCGTGTTGTGGCAACACTTAAACATCTCTGGAATTCGTGTTGTGGCAACACTTAAACATCTCTGGAATTCGTGTTGTGGCAACACTTAAACATCTCTGGAATTCGTGTTGTGGCAACACTTAAACATCTCTGGAATTCGTGTTGTGGCAACACTTAAACATCTCTGGAATTCGTGTTGTGGCAACACTTAAACATCTCTGGAATTCGTGTTGTGGCAACACTTAAACATCTCTGGAATTTGTGTTGTGGCAACACTTAAACATCTCTGGAATTTGTGTTGTGGCAACACTTAAACATCTCTGGAATTTGTGTTGTGGCAACACTTAAACATCTCTGGAATTTGTGTTGTGGCAACACTTAAACATCTCTGGAATTTGTGTTGTGGCAACACTTAAACATCTCTGGAATTTGTGTTGTGGCAACACTTAAACATCTCTGGAATTTGTGTTGTGGCAACACTTAAACATCTCTGGAATTTGTGTTGTGGCAACACTTAAACATCTCTGGAATTTGTGTTGTGGCAACACTTAAACATCTCTGGAATTTGTGTTGTGGCAACACTTAAACATCTCTGGAATTTGTGTTGTGGCAACACTTAAACATCTCTGGAATTCGTGTTGTGGCAACACTTAAACATCTCTGGAATTCGTGTTGTGGCAACACTTAAACATCTCTGGAATTCGTGTTGTGGCAACACTTAAACATCTCTGGAATTCGTGTTGTGGCAACACTTAAAAACATCTCTGGAATTCGTGTTGTGGCAACACTTAAAAACATCTCTGGAATTCGTGTTGTGGCAACACTTAAAAACATCTCTGGAATTCGTGTTGTGGCAACACTTAAAAACATCTCTGGAATTCGTGTTGTGGCAACACTTAAAAACATCTCTGGAATTCGTGTTGTGGCAACACTTAAAAACATCTCTGGAATTCGTGTTGTGGCAACACTTAAAAACATCTCTGGAATTTGTGTTGTGGCAACACTTAAAAACATCTCTGGAATTTGTGTTGTGGCAACACTTAAAAACATCTCTGGAATTTGTGTTGTGGCAACACTTAAAAACATCTCTGGAATTTGTGTTGTGGCAACACTTAAAAACATCTCTGGAATTTGTGTTGTGGCAACACTTAAAAACATCTCTGGAATTTGTGTTGTGGCAACACTTAAAAACATCTCTGGAATTTGTGTTGTGGCAACACTTAAAAACATCTCTGGAATTTGTGTTGTGGCAACACTTAAAAACATCTCTGGAATTTGTGTTGTGGCAACACTTAAAAACATCTCTGGAATTTGTGTTGTGGCAACACTTAAAAACATCTCTGGAATTTGTGTTGTGGCAACACTTAAAAACATCTCTGGAATTTGTGTTGTGGCAACACTTAAAAACATCTCTGGAATTTGTGTTGTGGCAACACTTAAAAACATCTCTGGAATTTGTGTTGTGGCAACACTTAAAAACATCTCTGGAATTTGTGTTGTGGCAACACTTAAAAACATCTCTGGAATTTGTGTTGTGGCAACACTTAAAAACATCTCTGGAATTTGTGTTGTGGCAACACTTAAAAACATCTCTGGAATTTGTGTTGTGGCAACACTTAAAAACATCTCTGGAATTTGTGTTGTGGCAACACTTAAAAACATCTCTGGAATTTGTGTTGTGGCAACACTTAAAAACATCTCTGGAATTTGTGTTGTGGCAACACTTAAAAACATCTCTGGAATTTGTGTTGTGGCAACACTTAAAAACATCTCTGGAATTTGTGTTGTGGCAACACTTAAAAACATCTCTGGAATTTGTGTTGTGGCAACACTTAAAAACATCTCTGGAATTTGTGTTGTGGCAACACTTAAAAACATCTCTGGAATTTGTGTTGTGGCAACACTTAAAAACATCTCTGGAATTTGTGTTGTGGCAACACTTAAAAACATCTCTGGAATTTGTGTTGTGGCAACACTTAAAAACATCTCTGGAATTTGTGTTGTGGCAACACTTAAACATCTCTGGAATTTGTGTTGTGGCAACACTTAAACATCTCTGGAATTTGTGTTGTGGCAACACTTAAACATCTCTGGAATTTGTGTTGTGGCAACACTTAAACATCTCTGGAATTTGTGTTGTGGCAACACTTAAACATCTCTGGAATTTGTGTTGTGGCAACACTTAAACATCTCTGGAATTTGTGTTGTGGCAACACTTAAAAACATCTCTGGAATTTGTGTTGTGGCAACACTTAAAAACATCTCTGGAATTTGTGTTGTGGCAACACTTAAAAACATCTCTGGAATTTGTGTTGTGGCAACACTTAAAAACATCTCTGGAATTTGTGTTGTGGCAACACTTAAAAACATCTCTGGAATTTGTGTTGTGGCAACACTTAAACATCTCTGGAATTTGTGTTGTGGCAACACTTAAACATCTCTGGAATTTGTGTTGTGGCAACACTTAAACATCTCTGGAATTTGTGTTGTGGCAACACTTAAACATCTCTGGAATTTGTGTTGTGGCAACACTTAAACATCTCTGGAATTTGTGTTGTGGCAACACTTAAACATCTCTGGAATTTGTGTTGTGGCAACACTTAAACATCTCTGGAATTTGTGTTGTGGCAACACTTAAACATCTCTGGAATTTGTGTTGTGGCAACACTTAAACATCTCTGGAATTTGTGTTGTGGCAACACTTAAACATCTCTGGAATTTGTGTTGTGGCAACACTTAAACATCTCTGGAATTTGTGTTGTGGCAACACTTAAACATCTCTGGAATTTGTGTTGTGGCAACACTTAAACATCTCTGGAATTCGTGTTGTGGCAACACTTAAACATCTCTGGAATTTGTGTTGTGGCAACACTTAAAAACATCTCTGGAATTTGTGTTGTGGCAACACTTAAAAACATCTCTGGAATTTGTGTTGTGGCAACACTTAAAAACATCTCTGGAATTTGTGTTGTGGCAACACTTAAAAACATCTCTGGAATTTGTGTTGTGGCAACACTTAAAAACATCTCTGGAATTTGTGTTGTGGCAACACTTAAAAACATCTCTGGAATTTGTGTTGTGGCAACACTTAAAAACATCTCTGGAATTTGTGTTGTGGCAACACTTAAAAACATCTCTGGAATTTGTGTTGTGGCAACACTTAAAAACATCTCTGGAATTTGTGTTGTGGCAACACTTAAAAACATCTCTGGAATTTGTGTTGTGGCAATACTTAAAATGTTCTTTTGGTTATAAGTGTTCGCGTTAAGAATTCTAAATAGCAGTGTACCGCGCAACTTTTCTCCGTACGCATGTCATACTATTTGCTCTGTATTCATTTATCAGTTTTAATTGTTACTAGTGGTCGCCCAGTGGTCGAAATTCGACCATAATTCATTTAATTTTTAAGTTTGAACGTTAATAAGGTTCTTTTGTCAAAGAGTATACCTCTATATTCATTGCATATAATTTTTTAAATTTTGTTCTATTACGTAAGCTGCGAGCATGTTCAAATACGTCATAGGAAAAGTGCGGTATAGCTTGGTTAAGCCATATCTAAAAAAACAATAATTCGTTGTTTGACATTTTCTTGGTTTTTTTATTGCTATACTGGCCACAGGTTTCGCCAAGGCTACACAGTTAATTTGCCTATCTTTTTCAAATTATATAAAATTTAAATAAAAAATAAATCCGAAAAATGAAATAAGGAATACGTGCTTCGTATTTTTTATATATATTTTTTATTGAAACAAAAAACCCGGGTGGTTAAAAAAATAAATGTTGTCCATTGAACTTGAAATAGTTCGACAATGAATTTAATGATTCAAAACTTCTGTGTAGACAATGTTTTTGTAAAAACTCATCGTTTGCTAAATGCCCTTGACCGTTATATTCTGAAATATAAAATCTCAAACCATCGAATGATCGAACTCTACTTGCTGCGACTTACAATTGACCATGTGTAAAAACTGGCTGCCTCAATAAAATTCCAAATTTTTCGAATGTTTGTCCTTGAGACTTATTTATTGTCATAGCAAATGCAGGTATAATTAGAAATTGAGTTCTTTGAAAGTTAAATGGTAAAATAGTTCCTGAATGTTAAATTTTTTTATACGTGGAATCAAAATTCTCTTATTGCGTGCGGTTCCAGTTAAAACTTCGCAATCAATAGTATTACGATGCATAAATTTGATGCGCATTCTTGTTCCATTGACTAATGCTTCCTTTGTATTTAAGTTTCTGATCAGCAAAACGATGCAATTAACTTTCAATACTAACTTATGTGGTGGCAAACCACTAATAGTCAAAGAATTCAAAAACTCTACTGGATAGTTATTGATGTCATTGTCATCATCACAAATTATTTTATCGTAGCTATGATATGTTCTCTGTTCACCAGGTATTTGATTAAGTATATCAGTATTAATCAAAGTACAATCATCATTTTTAGGTGCTAAAATAACTGAGTTCAATATGTTATCTGAGAGTATGTTTTCGGAAATATTTCCATACACCCGATTAATATTTTCATCTCCTAATTGCTGAGGTGTTTCAATAATATTTTCACCAAACTGAGGGAATTGTGGGGCTTCATCATTACCAATTTTTTCAAGAATTCGACAAATTCGATTTCACTTGGTAAGGCTCTCGTATTTTGAGTGAACGTAACTTTATGAAAATAAACAAATAAATCAATTACAAATCATCCACTCCGCTAAATAATTTTTTACAGTATATGAACGTAAACAATGAATGTTTTGTTTAATATATTTGTAACGCATATTATACATTAATTTTATCTTTCTGCACTGCTTCTCCATATGAACTTGAATTATGCCAAATCTCATACTCCTCCGTGCGCGCAATGTGCTTAAAAAGGGTACAAAGTTTTTCTTCACATATTAATATATAGATGTCTGAATAAATTATGTTTCTTTGTTCCTGAGATGCTTATGGCACAGTTGATAACACTCAGAAATAACATCGAATAACTGAATGCTGCTAGCCAGCATTTTGAGTAGGGCTTTTTCCGGAAGCTAGAACCGGAACCGCCAAAACCTAGGTGACTTCCCAAACTGTCTATTTCATTGTAAGTTCGAATTGGAAAGGAAAGCGGGAAAACTGCGTTAAAAAAGGTTTAAAATGATTCTTTTGCAGGTGTCGAACGTGTGTACCCTACAGCAGAAGATCACTTCGTATTCTGGTTCCGGAGGAAACTCTAGCACTGAAACTTCTTCAGCGGCATGCACTTGATATATTTTTCTTCATATTCAGCGGCATGCACTTGATATAATGAACTCTTGATATATTTTTTGATAATAAACTGTTTATTTAAATTGACTTTTGCTTGATAATTTAACTCGATTTAGAGTAGTTGATGTGGTTCTCGAAAAATACTTGGAATTTTGTTTTTAGAGGGCGCAGAAAGTCCTTGAAAAGTACCGAAATCGCAATTAAAATTTTGACTAACTTTTATTTTAATAAAATGCCAGCAACGCATCTGGTATTGGGGTGTGCTTTTTCTTTCAAAGTTGAGTAATAAATGTGTTTTTGTAGTGTACACTTACAAAAATTGAAAGTGCATTTAACTCTTCTGAGTGGGTTCACACATAATCCGTTCTAAAATTTGCAGTCTTCCCTTTGACTTCTAACCAGTTCTGATCTTGACCAAAATAATCTTTTCCCAGGATTCTTTCAATCGATGGATGTGTCGTCATTTAGTCATGCGTATTGTGGGAAAATCGGTGCTCGACTAGGTGAAATTGTATGTTATGCAAGTCTAATTGAATATGTACCATTTGTTAGTGATTGCAAAACCGGTTTCGGGGAAACCGGGAAACAGACCCAAATTTCGAAACCAAAAAACCGGTTTTTTGAAAGAAAACCGGATTTTCGGTTTTACGCATTGGACACCCATAAGAGAAACTCGCCACAACAAGGTATACCATACTACGCACACTGATGCAAACAACTAAACGTTTAGTGTTTACTACCCTATCAGAATAAAAATTCAACATTAATACATGTCTTGTATTAATGCCACATGAGTCGCATCACTTTCGTGTGACACGTGACCTACTTCTTGCTGATCAATCATAACATGTAGACGGATTCTCAGCATCAGTGACAATGAGTCAGACAGTGGATCGTTCATACCAAAAATGTAAAATATAGAGAAATTTATGTCATTTAGGAAGCGGCTGCCGTAAACAATCATACATCCCTTCCTACATGTCTGGTATATGCACTGGACCACAGGGACCAACGTAGACTTTCTACGCCTCGGTCGGCTGTGCGCGTAATGCCACAATGTCTATTAATTACTGCTGTTCATTAGGTAATTCTGATTTGAAGAATTAGTTTTGTTTGCTCAACCTTTTATAGTTTATAATGAACATATTTATATTCTGAAAGAGGTACTTCACAAGATTTCGCAATCTACACCTGCTAGAAATAAAAATAATTTTATTTCAACCCATAATAGAGCTTGGCCAGTCATATTTTCGATGAGTTTAAACGTAGCAGCGGTGATTATTCCATTTGGTGTCATTGTCTTCGTGAAAGAAATGGTCTAAAGTGAAATGTGTTGGCGGCTCAACAGGTGTATTACATACGCACCAAAAAAATGCATAGTATTTCCATTCTGAAGAGAAAAGTACCCATTTCGGAAGAAAGTTCAGCAATATCATCTTTGACAAAATAACAAAATTTTAATGTAGTTGGCGGTACTTTGCCAGCAGTTTTATTAAGAATGACCGCGTTGGGTGGACTTCCTTTTTCGTATTTTGCACTTCAACTGATCTTCGTAAATCTCATTGCAAGGGGATTTCAAAATATTCCAAAATCCTCAAATGCCATTTAGAAATTAGGGGTCGCCTATTCACACAAAGTGCGGGCAGCTGTTGTCGGTGAATTTAATGGGCTAAGGTTAAAAGGATATAGAGCTAGTCTAACTCTTGACGAATGGACATCAGTGTACATTGTCAAAAACAATTTTGGAGTCTAGGTCTGGTTCGTGTACATGGAAGTTTACCAACTGAGAAGTGTCGAAGTAATTAGAAGAAAATTGGAAGTTTTTGGTCTGCCTTGATAAAGATATAGTATGTATCCGTACAGATGGAGCGTCGGTCATGAAAAAGTAGGCAAATTGATTAAAGCTGAGCAACAGCTGTCTAGCGCATGCCATTCAGCTTGGTGTAATCAAAGTGCTATACAAAAAAGTACCTGTCGAAGTTGAAAAAATGAAGCTGAATCGGAATGTGATTCAGAATCTGAAGGAGATAATTTTGCATTGAAAATTGACAATGAATGACGATTCGGAATTGGAAGATGAAAATTAATTTGAAAGTGGGTTCAGTATTGCTGCTTACTCGGATGATGTGGATGGAGGCTTCAGATGAAACATCTTACCACTCTTATTACAAAATTAGAGTGGTGGTACGATTGTTCCGCAAATCCTAACAAAAACAATGACGTAAAAATATGTGAAATTGGAATTTGGTAGAGTACGCATTGATTTTAGATTCAAAAGCACGATGGAATAGTTTACTCACCATGTTGGAAAGGTGCAACAAATTAAAATTGTGTTCAGAAAGGCCTAATTGATTTGTCATCGAAAATTTCATTCTCTGAACAGGACTTTAATTTATGAGTGGATACTATTTCTGCCTTATTGCCAGTAAAATTTACAGTGGAAGCATTATGTAGAGCAGATCTATTGACTGCTGACGCTGCTTTAAATTTCATGTTGACGTCTTTTAAATGATCTTCATACTACACTCTGTAATGAACTGAAAGAATCCCTAGAATTAAGAATTCAAGAAAGACGCATTAACGCGTCATCAGTACTTCAATTTCTACATAATGGGTATCGAACCGGTGATAAAAGATCGGAATGTGTTTAAAAAGTTGGGGAAAACGGCTATCTGTCGGTTTATAAATAACCTGATAAAACGTTTATCGCCGTCTTCTTGAACACCAGCACAATCCGATGCAAGGAATATCAACTTCGATGACAAAGACGATGATGTTGTGGAAAAATCTTCTGTTTTATACATGGGACAATTGCTGCAGAGGGCAATTGACAAGGAGCTTGCTGGTTCGGCATCTCTGGATAATTGTACAAGAAGTGATTTTGAAACGGAAATTGAAAAAGATGTTGCAGTATTGCAAGGAGGGGAGCTGAAAGCATAATTATGGAGGTGTGCTACAAACTTGCTCACTATTCCACCGACAAGCGTGGAGTCGGAACGAGCATTCTCATCGTCAGGTCAATTCGTAACCAAAATAAGATCGAGGTTGAATGATGTCTCCATAAATTCACTGTTTTCTGCGAGCACACTTTAATGCCGAAAAAAAATGCTAACTGTACTGGCAGGTGATTTTATAGCTCTCAATATTAGGTAATCGTTTTATGTATAATATAAGTTATATACTTAAGAAATTTTATTTAATGTTACACACACACAAATATAGCGTTTTTCGTAGTTTTTACAAAACCGGTTTTGGAATCGGTTTTCGAGTTTTGGAAAAAATGGAAAACATAAAACCGGTTTTGCACTTTTCTAAAACCGTTCAATCACTACCATTTGCCAACTTAAAGTTTAAAATAATCTTAAGATCAGTTTTTAATTTTAATGCTTATAGGTAGATGGCAGCACTACAAAAGACTCAATTTCACTGCTTTTCATACTGAAATTTTTACTCGTTCCTTGGTTCCCTATCTCCGAAGAGCTCTGCACTCGAAAATATTGCTTGGAAGATCTTTGAAGTCCTTTTACGTGAATGGGGGGTGTTTTGAATATTTAAAATTTGTCTATTCAAGGAGAGGAAAGATCACCGCTCTCCTAGATATAAGAATATTAAATGGGAATATATATGCCTTAGCAACGTCAATATATATATATTAGGTTGATGCAAAAGTTCGTCTCCTTTTTGGCGATAGATGGCATTGCATCGCAAAAACGAAGTGTTATTTTCACACATACGTATAAAATTTCGATATATCAAGGGAATTTCAGCGAGTACTTCGGAAAAAATTGTGTTGGGTTGTGTTTTTTAAATTTTGTTAAGCATTAAAAATGGCAGAAAATAAGAAGCATTTTCGACATGCTTTTAAGGCAAGAATGCTTCGCAGACGCAAGATATGTTGTATAGGGTGAGGGTGCGTTAACCCCGATTCCCACGTGTCGTAAGTGGTTCAGAAAGTTTCGTCAGTTCTATAGCCAGAACTTCTATGAACTCGAGATTCTGCAGCTGCCGGAGAGATGGAGAAAGGTCATAGAACAGAACGAACGGCACATACTATAGTGATTCAATGTAATTTTTAGTAAATGAACTTTTCAATTTTTGGCAAAAAACGGGACGAAGTTTTGCATCAACCCAATACATTGTACGTATACAGGGTGAGTCTAAATTGTTTTTACAGAATAAGAGGGGTGATAGCACCCATCCAGACGAGCCATAATTACCATGGAACATGGGGTCGCATTCCACTCTGAGAGGCAGAAGAGTCAAATTAGAATTTCAACATGAACTTACAACAGTGTTGGGAAAGCGAATGAACAAAAGTTGAACAATCTGATTGATTGATCAGAGAAAAACTCACAGCAAGTGCTCAAAGTGGCGTATCGTTGCACAGTTCACACCGGCGAAGGAATGACTGGCTCTCGAAGATTCCTGGTGTTGCGTTAATTTTGTTTGCGGCAACACCGATTCTCGCTACGAGATCTTCAGCCGAGTCCACAGGCGTCTGGTACACTAAAGATTTCATGTGCCCCCAGAAGAAAAAGTCCAGTGGGTTGAGGTCCGGTGGGGCCTAGCCACAGGTCCGCCACGTCCGATCCATCTTGCTTAGGAGATATGCTACGTAGGCAGGTACAAAAGAGGCGATGACTTGTTCATGCTCGACGCGTTTCGACTTTACTCTTTTCTGCCTCTCAGAGTGGAATGCGACCCTATGTTCCATGGTAATTATGGCTCGTCTGGATGGGTACTATCACCCCTCTTATTTTGTAAAAACAATTTAGACTCACCTTGTATATAACTACCTATGAGGCCATTGTGTAACTCCAGTGCGACGTTAATTAAGATGCTTACCTATAAGGCTACTAACGATAAGAGCTTAAAATATCCCTTTAGTATAATTCAGTAGTATCCATACCCCGAATTAGAGAACTCGTTTACTAGATCGCACTACTCGCCCACTACTGTTCCAGAATCCCTCTGGGGCCGTCGTGGCTTAATGGGTATGCCCACTACACTAGCAACCTTCGAGTTGTAGGCGGCGCAGGTTCTATTCCTTTGTCAGTAAAACTTTCATTGCCTGTGTCTTACTTGATATTGTACGTCTTGTGTCTGCGTAGCATGGCCAAATATGGCCCATGCGCCATAAAACCCCAACAAACCAAACATTACTTGATATTGTATGTCTTGTGACAACTGAATGAATGACAACTTGTCCCGGTTTCAACCCTCCAAGTGATTTCGACGGAATATCTAATTCAACATCTGACCAATGTTGCTAATGATGGAATCTCGTCATGACAATGCCGATTTTATGACCAGGTCAAGATCTGGTCAGATTTCTTCAATGACCATCGAGATCTGCTAATAGTTTTACTAATGACGAGATATCTCGTCCAGACCATCACCAGAAGTAAACTATGTCCCGATTTAGACAATGGGCAACGAGACTTTTTTTATGGGAACTTTAAGATGACATTTTGTCGAGACGTCCCGGAAATTGAAGTTGCTATTATTCATCGGAGGCTTTTCTGTAAAGGTAAGGTCCGCGGTAGCTCGGTTGGAAGAGTAACTGATTATAGCAAGAGATTAACTGATTAACCAAAGACCGTCGTGTACACGTTAAATGTTAAATCTGTCGTGGCCTCGAATGTTCTCAAGTTGGCGTGGTGTGGAAATTTGGAGAGGGTTGCCAGCTCGTGTGTTGACCTCGTCATCTGACTTTGGTTCAAAATTTCGCGGTGTTGTCCTGGTTTTGATCCCTGACCGTCGACAATAGCCCGTTGTGTTGCTCCATGTCAATTAAAATACTTACCTGTTAAGGTAAGTGTTCAATAGGCTGCATGTTATCCGAACAATCAATAGGCAGATAGTTTAACTGTTGGAGAGTAGGAACCAGGTTTTGTCTAAGGTTTACCAGCGAGATGACGCATCCGCCATCTTGTGGCCAGTGTACGACATGCGCTCGCTGTCAAATGTTTGCTTGTGGTTTTATGACTGACATTCTTAGAGGGAATTCAAGCTTTTTAACAGTACCAAAGTTATCTAAATTTGGGTGGATGTTGAGTGATGAAACTGCTCATCATTCCTGGAATAAGCGCAGTATATTTCGCTCTCGAATTCAATTTCTAGTTTTGAAAAAAGACCAACTTTCTCACTAACCTTCCGTCGGACGCAATATGTTGATCGCTGAGTTCGGGCGCAATGTGCTTGATAGGCACACATTCAAAAAACATAATAAACACCTAATTAAGTTCATTTATACAGCTGCCAAGTGATGAACATCTTTATTAGGGGTGTCAAAAGAAGAAAAATTACAAAAGTTTCTGCAAAAACCCCTGTATTTGACAGAACTAGTCGAACAAAGTTTAATGAAATTTATGACCTATCAAATACCGTAAATAAAGTAAAGTGAAAGAAGTAAAGTTAGAAAATCGTAAAGTGGGAAAAGTAAAGTTGGAAAATCGTAAAGTGAAAAAGTAGTTGGAAAATCGTAAAGTGGGAAAAGTAAAGTTGGAAAATCGTAAAGTGGAAAAGTAGTTGGAAAATCGTAAAGTGGGAAAAGTAAAGTTGGAAAATCGTAAAGTGAAAAAGTAAAGTTGGAAAATCGTAAAGTGGGAAAAGTAAAGTTAAAGTAAAGTTGGAAAATCGTAAAGTGGGAAAAGTAAAGTTGGAAAATCGTAAAGTGAAAAAGTAGTTGGAAAATTGTAAAGTGGAAAAAGTAAAGTTGGAAAATCGTAAAGTGGGAAAAGTAAGTTGGAAAATCGTAAAGTGAAAAAGCAAAGTTGGAAAATAGTTTAAAAATGTTCACAGTATTAATATCTAAACAGGCATCTTCGGAGAGAGGGTCCGTACCTTCTCCAGTAAATGTGACGAGTTCGGGCGCATTGAGCTTCTCTGAACAAAACTTGAACAATTTCCCGTAGTGAAGGTCAAGGACAAAGTAAGTGGGAAGGTTGCACAGGGCAAGTAAAAAGAGGCAGCTACTGGTAGCGCCAGGTGTCAACGCCGCCTGGCGGCGGGTCGAGGTGACAAAATGGCCGCGCTGTGCCTGTCAGATCAAATGCGTCCGACGGAAGGTTAAATGAACCTCACCATCTGATCGTGTTTCAAAATGACGAGATGTCCTCGCATCTTTCCTTACGGATGGATCCCGGACGGCCGCCAATAGCCCGTTGTGTTACCCAGTGCGACGTTAATTAACTAGCTACCCACTACTGTTCCAGAATCCCTCGGGCCGTCGTGGCTCAGTGGGTATGAGCACTGCACTAGCAACCTTCGAGTTGTAGGCGGCGCAGTTGTATTTCTCTTTGTCAGTAAAACTTTTATTGTGTGTCTATTAATTGATATTGTATGTCTTGTGTCTGGCGTAGCATGGCCAAATATGCCCTTGTGCCATAAGACCCCAACAAATCAACCATTACTTGGTATTGTATGTCTTGTGTCTGGCGTAGCATGGCCAAATATGGCCCTTGCGCCATAAAACTCCAACAAACCAAACATCACTTGATATTTTGTCTTGTGTCTGGCGTAGCATGACCAAATATGGCCCTTGCGCCATAAAACCCCAACAAACCAAACCCCAATCCCTCTTTCACATTTCTTGCTTGGCGTCATCTTGAGTTCGGCGGAGCTTGGCCAAATATCGCCACACAAAACCTCCAAACAACCAGCTCAAAACATCGGGAGTTCGCGGTGAATCATGTGTCCTGACTCATTATCGCCATTCCATCTGGAGTTGTCATCCCGTTACTTCCCATCGTAAGCAAAAGTTGCCGAAAGGATTTCGAGGCCACGGAATCGTTAACGGCCGATCTCAAGTGCCTTGTCATGAGTGATAACTTATCACATCACACCAAACGTGATTTCCTGTTCTGTGCCGTATTTATATCAACACGAATGATCACCAACTTGACAAAGAAGCGTGAAAGGTTTTCCGAGTTCAGCTTAGGAAAGAATGAACTGCAAAATGTAAGCGTGTAACTGGAGTCCGAATTGTGTCAGTATCATTTTATGTTAAAGCTGGGCGGTAAGAAAATGTTCATGTTTACAGCGTTTGCAACAACGATCTTAATGTGAATGGGGACCACGGTAGCCCTTTTGGAAGAGTAACGCACTAGCAACTGAAGACCGTGTATAAAAGCGGCTGTGCACGTAAAATCTGTCGTGGCCTCCAATGTCCACGTTGGCGTGGTGTGGAAGTTTGGAGAGTGGGGTGCCAGCTCAGGTGTTGTCTCGTCATCTAACCGTGGTTCCAAATTACGTGGTATTGTCCTCGGATCTTTTTGGGATTGATCCCGGACCGTCACCAATAGCTCGTCGTGTTGATCCAGTGTGATGTTAATTTGAGACCCGCGCACCCCCAACTCGCCTATCGGCTTAGAGTTTGGTGCGGGGGGCGGGGATTTGAGACTCTCCTCCTCCCAACTCACCGATAGGTTTAGAGTTTTTCATGGGAGGAGGGAGATAGACTCCCACTGCACACGAAAGAGGACAGGGGAAACCAACCCCCCCCAGAGAGATTTATTAGCCAAAAAATCAATAAACAATACAAGGGCAAACAAGGCCAACAACACCAATAACACAGAATCAAACTATAAATTAAAAAACATTAAATCACACAAAAAACCAAAACCCGGAGTCGAGCAAAGGTGAAGATAATGGTGCTCGACTCCGGTAAAAGCACCGGGAAAGGCTCATAAAAGGCGCCTTAGAGTTTTAGAATGTTGGGTTTATAAGAGACACCCATGCATTAAAAGGGGAAAGGTAAGTATAAAAATATTTAAAAGGCGCATTAAAAAATATGTATGGCTTATAAAAGGCGCCAATGCATGGGGCTTATAAAAGGCGCCCTATATCTCGGTGCACTAACATACAATATAAAATATATAATTTTTAAGAAATGTAATAAGAACACACAATTTAAAAATAATTGGAGTGCCCACACAGTGGTGCAGTCCAAAAATGACAGTGGGTATGAAATGTTTATTGACAAATGAAATAAATATGATGAAAATGATATATGAATATAAATAATACATGAAGAGTCAGGTAAGTAAAAATTTAAAAATTTTAAAATTAGGCCGGGCCTAGCCCTATGCCTACTACATTAAAATTTAGCCGCGGGGCGTGACGACCCGATCCGCCACCTCCCCAGCAGCCACAACACACCTAGAAATCCTGTAAAGGGAGATTCTGTTTTGCTCGACCCCGCGCAACCAATCATATTTATATTGCGGGGCCGGGGCTGTTAAGTGAAAGGAGGCCGTGTGTGGACAACTGAAGAGGTAGTGGTCGGCATCGCCAACCTCCCCACAGCTACATAGATTTGTATGCTTAATCTTGAACCTGTGGAGGTAAGAGATAAACGGACCATGGCCCGTCAAAAACCAAATAAGGCGGCGATCGGTAATAAGAGTGTTAAATGAGACCTTGGGGCTGAAGTCCCTGTAACGCAGGCCCGATGTTAAGTTATCAAAATGGGCCTGCCACCTCTCCAATGTAAATTTTTTAATTTTTCTTTTAATATAGGAGAGGGGCATTGGGACCTCCAGCCCCTCACCATCGATCACCGCCTGTTTGGCATAAAAGTCAGCCGTCTCATTGCCTGTATCCCCCACGTGAGCCCGAACCCAGCTCAGGCCAACTGTGGAACAAGAGAAGATTTCATTTTTAATTTGAAGTAAATAGGAAGACTTATTATTAGCCGACGATAAAGCCTGAATAGAGCTAAGGCTATCGCTGAAAATATTAACTCGTTTATTGTTTCTGATCGCCCATTTAAAAGCCAAATAAATGGCGGTCAATTCCGCCTGGAAGACCGTATTATAATTTTGTAGTTTAAATTTTTGGGCTTCGATCAGTTTATCACCCTCAAATATACACACCGCGGCCCCGATACCGCCATCGATACCCGAGCCGTCGGTGTATACATCGAAGTCAGAATTTGGAATAAGTGGAGGAAATTTTGGAAGAATGGTCTTCGAATTAACGGTTATTGTTGGGCTATTGTAATCAATTGGTACCAGCGACAGCTGCAACTCGGGATCGGGTTGCCGTCCTCTGATGACATGATATTTTTTAAATAATGACAGCAGGGTCAGGTGGAGCGGGGGGATCTCACAAATGGGGGGCGGGGATTGAGTTTTCGACTTCCATCAGCACGAAATAGAGGAACCGGGCCACCCGTCCAGACGGACGGGAGCGTACTCACCTCCAACGTGGGCGCGCGCGGACGAACGTTTATTGAGATACTTTAAAAGGAAATACAGGTCAGGGGCCACTCAGGTGCCATACATAAAATTTTTGTAAGTGAAAAAAAGCACACACAAAAAGCTGCCAACAGGGCAGAAGGACGAAAGAAAGTTCCACAAACATGAGTTGATATCCAGCAGAGGTGGTCCAGGATCCTCAGGTGAGTACCCAGGTCGAAGTCGATGCACTTGAACCGGAGGCGTAAGTGGGGGTAAGTCATCCTTTTCTTTATCCGGTCTTTAGCTCTTTAATCACTTTCTTCTCCTCCTCTTCTCTTTTCCCTTTTCTTTTTTCTCTTTTTTCTCTCGTTTTTTTGTCGTTGTGGTGTGCGCATGAATGGTACTTAGTAAAAATTTTTAAATAAAGTTTTGTTGTTCACAGTAGGGCATCAAGAGTTCTTTTTTTTAAAAAAAAAAGACTTTAAAAATTTAACCTGTTGTGGTGTGCTGGCTCCGATGTCGTTGGGAGATAAGATATATAAAAGTGGCCATGCGAAAGAGAACATAAGCCTGTAACTCACCACATTAGTTTGCGCCCTATATATGAGGGGAGGAGTCCGGAAAAAGATTTTTAAAAAATAGAACACTAAGAGTTAAAAGTGTCTCAGGGTAAATTTAATTTTGAATTTAAAGTGTAAGAGGGTGAATTTAACAAAGAGAGAGAGCGGAGTGATCAGCAGGGGCAGATCTAATCCGAGAGCATAATCTAAAAAAGTTAAGTCTATTAAAAAAGTTGGGGAAATGTCTAAGTTAAAAGTTATTCTCTTTTTTTTTTTTTTTTTAACTATATCGCTACAGGGAGACCAGAAGTTCGTGGATGTCAGAGTCCATTGGTAAAATCTACTGTAGGGGTAAAAAAGTAGAAACACAAATGAATAATTTTTTATTAAAAGTACACTGCTGGCCCCCGTAAATGCAACACCCTGAAGGAAGCATGCAAATAATATGAAATTTACAACATGCATTAGCGGAGGTGCGATATGCAAATGATTAGAATTTCAGCGCAGACGCACATCACGCGCGCCTGTGGCGCCACTTCAAAGCGCTATTTAAGGCTTGGAGATTTCGACGATTTCAAGTACGGCAATTGTGTTTTTCTTGTGGTTTTTTCAAAAAAACGATCAATTATGCCTCGTAGAAGACAGCGATCATCTTTTGATCAAGTATCCGAGTTCGACAGAGGAAGGATAGTGGCCTACCGAGATTGTGGATTATCTTTCAGGGAAATCGGTAGTCGTGTTGGACGAAACCAAACAACTGTAATGCGGATATGTGATCGTTGGATGCAGGAGGGTACGACGGACCGACGTGTTCGATCGCATCCACCTCAGTGCACCACTTCACGTGATGACAGGCATATTGTGCGTATGGCAGTGACGGATCGCTCAGCCACATCACGAACCATAGCACAGCACATTCAGTCTGTACCGCATCATCCAGTGTCTGCGCGTACCATTCGACGCCGTTTGCAGCAGAGTGGTCTGTCCGCAAGACGTCCATTGCTTCGTCTACCCTTGACGCAGAACCACAGACGTTTCCGCCGGCAATGGTACGATGAAAGAAGGATGTGGACGGCAGAATGGAATGAAATTGTCTTTACTGACGAGTCACGCTTCTGTCTGCGATGTCTACGATGGTCGGATTCGAGTCTGGAGACACCGTGGAGAGAGGATGCTGAACAGCTGCGTTATGCACCGCCACACTGGTCCTGCACCGAGTATTATGGTATGGGGCGGTATTGGATATCACTCTCGCACTCCTCTAGTACGCATTGCCGGTACTTTAAACAGCCAGCGCTACATCTCCGAGGTGTTGGAGCCAGTTGTCCTTCCTTACCTTCAGGGCTTGCCCACAGCCATATTTCAACAGGATAATGCGCGACCACACGTGGCACGCATTGTTCAAGGGTTCTTCGTCAATCGCCAGATTGAATTGCTTCCCTGGCCAGCTCGCTCTCCGGATCTTTCGCCGATAGAAAACATGTGGTTTATGGTTGCTCAACGATTGACCCAGAATACATCCCCAGCTGCCACACCAGATCAACTTTGGCAACGTGTGGAAGCTGCTTGGTCTGCTGTACCCCAAGAACACATCCAAAGTCTCTTTGAATCAATGCCGAGGCGTGTGGCAGCGGTGATCTCCAACAATGGCGGCTACTCTGGCTACTGATTTTGGCAGGAACCACACTTCACAGAAGTCTATAAATTTAATCATTTGATACTTGGTCAACATGTTATCTACAAAATAAATTTTGTTGTGATATCTCTTGTCTTTCTTGGTGTTGCAATTTGGGTGGCCAGCAGTGTACTTAGAAGGTGAAGTCTCGGGTCCAATCAGCGCTCCAGCAATGGGTCCACCAGGAAGCGTGGGCTCTAATCAAGTTTAACCAAAAGATAAAAATTTAAAATGAATGTAGCCAGTACTATCCAGGATCCACGACACATGGGCTCACCAACAAGAGGACCCTCGGGAACATAATAGAATATGAAAAATGATGAAATATGTACATGAAGTAAAACTGAAAAATTTAAAAAGTGTAATTTAAAATATCATTAAAAACATTTAAAAAACGAAATGACAAGGGGTTCCAATAAAAATTTAAAAATAGTAATTTAAGTAAAATAGAAATAAGTTAAAAATCCAAATTGATACACAAGGAAGGCAGAGGCAGAGCGACGAGTAGAACTAGGCATTAGCCACCTCTCCAGCAAAGCCCACGCACCTCCTGACCCTATATAAAGAGAGGGGATTGTCGAGGACATTTAAGATCCATTGAGGTTTGTTAATCGTTGAGGGTCTGGACAGGTGCCAGGGGGAAGTCGGTGGGCAGCTGAAGAGGTAGTGATCCGCGTCGCCCACCGCACCGCAAGTACATAAATTAAAGGTCTTAATTTTAAAGCGGTGCAGGTAGGTGACAAAGGGGCCATGGCCTGTCAGGAACCAGACAGTGTGTTTGTCACCGATGAGACGCTTAGTGGAGACCAAGGGAAGATATTCCCTCGGTCTTAGTCCCTTATCGGAGTTACTATAATATTCTTGCCAGTTGTCGATTAATTCGTTTTGAAATGCTTTTTTAATATGGGATTTGGGGTCTGGAATATCCAGCGGCTCACCGGCGACGGTCCCCAACTTGGCGAAGCTACCTCATTGCCAAGGAGATCATTGTGGGCCCTGACCCAACTCAGGCCGAAGTTAGATTGGCTGCTTATAAAAGATTTGATAGAGTTTATGTAATTAGATTTAATTTTGGGAGATTTTAAGGCCTGAATTGAACTGAGGCTGTCAGTATATATATTAATTTTTTTATTAAGGTTAGTTGTCCAGAGGATGGCTTTGTAAATAGCGGTTAATTCGGATTGGAAGACGGTGTTGTAGGGGTTAAGTTTATAACATAATATGGTAGTTAAGTTATTGTTGTCGAAGATGCACACCGAGGCCCCGATATTGCCATCAATACCGGAGCCATCAGTGTACACCTCGAAGTCGGGGTGCAGAGAGCGGAAATCAAGTATTAATTGCTCAGGGGGTATTGGTACTATTTTAATGTTAGTGTCTAAGTTTGAGGTTGACAGCCCCAGTAGGAGAGGGTCAGGGGACCGCCTTTTCCAAGTATTGCAAATTTTATAGTTTGAGCAGGGTCACGTGGAGGGGGGAATACCTGTGATAGCATTTAGGGCGTCAGTAGGGGTGGTTCGATAGGCTCTAGAGATTTTTAGTAAAAAGGGACGTTGGATAGACTTGAGCCTATCGATTTGTGCTTTATTTAAGTTTCCACCCCAAACCCCAGCTCCATATGTAATTATCTTTTCAATGACAGTTAAATACCAAATTTTTAGGAGCCGGGGCCTGACGCCCCAACCCCCACCGGTCACCCTGGAGAGAGTGCCACCAATAGTGTGATGTTAATTCCGGACCCACTTCCTCCCAGCTCACCGTTAGGTGTAGAGCCCTTTCTGGGAGGAAGGGGAAACTTCCAGCCAACACGAAGAGGAACACGGGAAAACCCGCCCCCCACGGACAGCATTTATTCAAGAATTAAAATTTTACATGTAAAAAGGCCAACAGGGCCAAACAATAAAACGACGACCGGCACACTGCCGGTTTACAGGGACGAGTCACAATACAATATACATAAAAATAAACATACAAAAGACACGGACTATAATATACACAAAAATATGAGAGTGCAATAAATATACAATGAATATGAGTGAAATATAAAATTCAAAACAGATACAATACATGATGAATATGTAATAAATATTTAATGGAAATGCATGAAATATAAAAGATTTAAAATAATTTTTAAGAAGTCTAAGAGGTCAATAAAATACAATAAAAAGAACAAAGCCAGGCATAAAAAGGGGGAGCCATTCGGGGCCAGGTCTCAATCATACATGGGGCGGGGAGTCAGCAGTCACCTCCCCGGCCGCCAGCACACTCTGTCCAACTTTATAAATAGTGTGATGTTAATTAAAAATATCTAAATACCTGAACTAAACTTCATCGGTTAGACAGGTTGGATTTTGGGGTTTTATGGCGCAAGGGCCATATTTTGCGCCAGACAAGACATACAATATCCAGTAATAGACAGACACAATGAAAGTTTTACTTATACAGAAGAGAAATACACCTGACAGGAATCGAACTAGCAACTTGAAGGTTGCTAGCGCAGTGGGCATACCCACTGAGTCGTTTAGACAGATCGATGGGTGTTCGTAGTGTTTCGGAATCCAGTTTACGCCACAGATACCGGTCTAATTAGCTCTTCTGAAGCAAAACAGGATCGTAGAGCGACAAAGACATTTGCTTCACAGGTTCAACTGTACTTTAGTGAGTCCCAAAGTTCGAAAACTGTTCAGGATGAAAACGGAAAAATCGGAACTTTAAAAGGGCGTTACCACGAAAGGTATGTATTTTAATTAACGTCGCTCTGGAGCAGCACAACGGGCTATTGTTACCACGAGGGGTATTTATGGCGGTGAATAAAAATAGTTCAAACTTTTATTGCTGGGGGAAACTGTGGCACGTGTAAAATTTCAGAGCTCTGTTAATGGACAGGTAGGTAGTTCATTAACGACGTACTGGAACAACGGGCTGTTGGGATCAAAGGGACCGAAGAAAACACGTAATTTTGAACCACGGTCAGATGATGAGAGTCCCTTTGTGTTGCACCAGTGTGACGTAATTTCAACTACCTACCAACCATTTACTTGAAGTCTGTTTCATGTTTGGTGCAGCTTGGCCAAAAATGGCCCTTAGGCGACAATGTCCAACCCAACCAATCTGTTTAAAAATGGTGTTCCATGCCCTCTGGGACATTTCGTTTCTTGCCCTCTTCCTGTGAAAGCGTCAACTACTTTTTTCGATCACTATATCCTTGGCGATCTGGAATTATGGATCTTACTTGGATATGATCCCGGAATATCTTGGTAGTAAGATAGGTAAGCAGTTAATTAAAGGCGTTGTGTGAAACTTTGGAGAGGTAGGTAGGTGTTTTAATTAACGTCACACTGGAGCAACACAACGGGCTATTGGCATGGTCCGGGAACCATCACGAAGAGAGATCCACGGACAACGCTTCGTCATTTTGAACAACGCTCAGATGACGAGAACCTGAGCTGGCCACCCCACTCCAAACTTCCACCACGCCAACGTGAGGACATTCGAGGCTACGGCAAATTGAACGTGCACCAGCCTCCGTGTACACGACGATCTTCGGCTGAATCGAGTTTCGAACTTGCAATCCTCCGGTTGCTAATGCGTTGATCTTCCAACTGGCCTACCACGGCCCGAGACTAAGGAAGAGAAAAAGGTTGATCCAAGCCCATGGATTATACGGATGGGGAAATCCCATGGGGCACGAAGGATAATGATTTCCTCCCTGGGTGTATTTCTCTCTTCTGCGAAACTTTCATTGTGTGTGTCTATTAATTGATATTGTATGTCGTGTGTCTGGCGCGGCATGACCAAATATGGCCCTTGCGCCATAAAACACCTAAACTAACCAACCACGAATAACGATTGAGTGAATCACGTGAGACAATTGGGTCCTCCCCGGTCAATGCAGCTGTAAGTGCAATGGAGAATTAAGACAAAATAATCTTAAAAATACTTCCTTAGTAACTTATCGATAAGGAAAAGCACGGGCCCAATTTGCAGTTGCGGTTCTGATAAGGGGGATGTCGTGTACGGGGTGGCTGGTGCACATTGAATCTGTCATGGCATCCAATTTCATCACGTAGGTGTGGAGGTGCCAGCTCAGGTGTGAGTTCGTCATCTCACGTGGTTCAAATTCAAATTTACGCGGTGTTGTTTTTCGTTGTGTCAAATTTACGTGGCGTTCATCGTTCGTGGTTCAAATTTACGTGGTGTTGTACTCGGATCTTTCTCTTGCGGATTTATCCCAGACCGTCGCCCATAGCCCGTTGTGTTGCTCCAGTGCGGCGTTAATTAATTGCCTACCTGCGATGGTACGGAGAATTTTCTAATCTTAAGCCTCGTTCTCAGTAGAGTAATGTTCGACGTTGTTATGGTGTGGAAGTTTGGATAGTGGGGTGCCATTTAGATGTTGATCTCGTAATCTGACCGTGGTTCCAAATTACGTGATGTCGTCAGAGACGTAACTAGAGGGGGGTGGCAGACGGGGCATCTGCCCCGGGCGCCGGATTCGGGGGCGCTAAATTGGCCGAGTATTTTTTTACTATAGATATTTACGTATGATAAAAAATGAAGAGGAAAAACTTATTAGTAGACTACAAAACCCAAAAACTATAAAAGGAGCTAAATGCAGAATGTGTGAAGATTTCTTCACACATTCTGCATTTCTTAGGAAAGCTTAACCTAGATCCTCTTTTTAAAGAAGTACGGAGGGGGGAGAAGCGAATATTTGATGAGAAGGGCGAAGTTGAAAGTTATGAATTCTCAAGAAAAGAAGTCCAGATCATTGATTATACAAATAATAGATCGGATTCTGAATGAACTGAGGCAAAGTTTTCAAGTCATTCAAAACATGAATAGTTTATTTGGCTTTCTCAATGGAGCTCGGTTTGAAACAATGAATGGAGAAGAATTGAAGAACCAGGCACTTGAGTTAGCTACCACATATAAAGAATACTTAGACAGGGATTAGCTGGCGATAGAAGTGGAGAGTTTTAAGTATCAAGCCTTGGATTTAAGCCCTAATATGAAAACGGTTACACAATCAGGTCTGACGTTAATATACAAGAACGGACTTGAAGACGCGTCCACCAACATAACGACAGGATTGAGAATTTTCCTCACGATACTAGTCTCAGTCGCCTCAAATGAAAGGAGTTTCAGCAAACTAAAGATCATAAAAATTTACCTCAGGAAATTAACAGGACAACAACGACTCACCAACCTGAGCATCATATCAATAGAGCACAAGTTAGCTTCAAAGCTATCTTTTGAGGACATTGTAAAAATGTTTGCAGCCGAAAAAGCCCGTAAAGTTAAGTTTTAGTTCAAACTTCCTATGTTTAAATTATTTTTTTTTCACATTTTCTCAATAGATTAAGAGATTGTGAAAAATGTCTAAGTATTGGGTCATCCGGAAAGTTCTGCGGTTTTTCAAATCGAAGCGCGCTTTCTTGTTACAATTTTGCTACCGCTGATAAGGAGTGACCTTGATTGAAGCAGATATGTAAATTCGGTCTTTTCTTCTTTCACTGGATAATTCTAGCTTGTGTTGTGGCACAATTTTTGTTTCACTGCAGTGCTAAGATTGAAGAACCAAAAAGTTCATTTTCGTCATATTATGCTCTTTTATTTAAAGAAAGGGGAAAATGCTAGTCAGACTGCTCATAAAAATTGTGCTGTATATGGACAAAGTGCTGTTTCTGATGACAGTTCGAAGATGGTTTGATCAATTGAAGCGCGGATATTTCAGCCTCGAAGATGATCCAGCTCTGGACGACCATCCTGTAAACGAGGAACTATCAAAAGATACCATCGCTGTGAAAATTCGCCTTACACAGTTCAGGAACTATCATACAGACTAAATATTCCAAAAAGTACAGTTCATGATCATCTGAAGAAGATTGGGTATGTAAGCCGCTACGATGTATGGGTACCCCATACTTTAACACAACAGAATATGCTTGCTCGAATTTCGGCATGATTCTTTGCTGAAACGAAATGAAGAAGCTCTTTTTTTGAAATGGCTCATTACTGGAGATGAGAAGTAGATACTATACAATAAATGTTACAAGAAAACGATCATGGGGTAAGCCAAATGAACCTCCCCAAGTAACATCGAGAGGAGGGCTGCACCCCATAAAAGTAATGCTTTGTGTATGGTGGGACTAAAAAGGAATTGTTCATTATGAATTGTTGCCACAAAATCAGGCAATAAATTCGGAAAAATACTGTTCTCAAATGGCAGTATTGTTGTCGCTTATTTCCAACCGACGAACTTCTATGTAGGCGTCTCGATGGATGGCAACACGAAAATTCAATCTAATAATCTTTATATACAACTTTATGTACAATTAATATATATACATGGCACCCTGTGCCTCTTTCACATATGAATCGACCCACTGGTCCTCCGTAAAATAACATTTGCAACGGACGGTCCCAGACCGTCTCTCACATCACTTACTCAAACCGTCTCTCTCCCTTACACTGCAACAAAAACGTCTATACATACCATACTCACAGTGGCGCCCTCTCGCGACAATCAAATTATAATTCAACAAGCTCACATTCGGCCTTTCCTGACAACCATTCGCCCTCGAATGTGCTACTAATGTTATAAAATAATATAAGTATATTAATAAACATGATTGAAAATTATAGAAATCATGCACATGATTATCAAACTACATAAATCAATTAATTGAATATAAAAATATCAACAAATAACAAATAAATCAGTTAAATTCAATATAAACAAATTGAAGTTAAGGTTGAATCAGTTATAATCAACCAGTTAGTTGTTTTTTTTAATTATTATTTTCCGTAGAAAATTGCCTTAGTACAGGCACGCTTATGTCTCAGTTCAGAGTCACTAAGTTTGTTGTCTGAAAAATCACTGAGTTCATCTGATGAGTCCTCTGTATCAGAATCAGTTTGGTTCGGCCATGCCTTTAACTGGCTTACGTGTGCAGTAGTGGTGTAAGAATGTCCCTTGCTCTTCTCCCCAAGTTGAGTGATTCTGTAGGTGTCGCTTGGTAGCACATCAGTTATAATTAAAGGACCTCGATATTTTGGTTGGGTTTTTGTTGGTTCTCCTGTCGGTATTGGAGCTTTTTTCATAACAACAACTTGTCCTGACCTATAAGTAGTTGTTCCGCATTTCTTCTTGTCATGAGCATCCTTCATCTTTTTCTGCATATCTTCTATTCGCTCTCGAGTCGAGATTTGAATCTCCGCAGGATCAGTCCATCCTTCTGCACTCTCATCAGCTTGTTTTCGTAAAATTCCATCATTAAATCTTGGTGAGTAGCCGTGTAACATTTGGAAAGGGGTCTTGTTAGTTGTTTTGTTTAAGGCATTGTTTAGATTTCTTTCCACTTCTTTCATTCTCAAGTCCCAGTCTTTGTGTCTATGGTCTTCCATGGACGTTGCTATGGTTGGGATAATGGTGCGATTAGCTCTCTCAACCATCCCATTACCTTGTGGGTGCTTTGTGGAGTTTAGAGTATGAGCTATGCCATTTTCTCGACAAAACTTCTCTAAACCTTGTGAGGTGTAACTGGAACCCCGATCACTAATGATTCGATCTGGTAAACCAAAGTCGTTGATGAAGTTTTTCAATGCCTTCTGAATGTAGCTGTATTTCGTAC
Organism: Meta bourneti; assembly: GCA_933210815.1. Classification (NCBI taxonomy): domain Eukaryota; kingdom Metazoa; phylum Arthropoda; class Arachnida; order Araneae; family Tetragnathidae; genus Meta; species Meta bourneti. The sequence continues at coordinate 92,753,788 of OW119930.1, read as the reverse complement.
TTTTCACAGGTATCAATCGTAAGAACCTCGTGAAATTATCGATGATGACCAGTAAGTGTTGGTTACCTCTGGAACTTCTTACAAATGGACCCAAGTGATCGACGTGAGTTATGGAAAATGGTCTCTTTCCAGGCTTAATAGGATGTAACAGTCCTTGTTGTTTACCTCCGGGAACCTTGTTCACTAAACATTCTAAGCACATCGATATGTGTTTCTTCACGTAGCGCTTCATTCTTGGGAACCAATACAATTCCTTAATTTTATTCACAGTTCTGTCAACTGAAAAATGTCCGATTAGATCGTGAAACTTGACTACAGTACTTTTGCGCATGGATCTAGGTATAACGTAAAGCAGTCTTTCTTTTCCATTGTCTTTTATGGTTCGATACAGTCTTTCTCTCTTGAAAACGTAATTTGCAATAATTTGGTTGTCGGCTTTTGTTCTTTCAAATTTTTCTTTCTTGAAAATGGAAATGATCTTATCTAATTCGGGATCTCCTCGTTGAATCATAAGGATTTGTTCGTCAACGGACATCGTTAGATAAACTTCTAGATTCCTTTCGATCAATTCAGTCATCGTGTCATCAGCTTCTAAGGTAGGAGCTCTACTCATTGCATCTACATGAGACATCTTCATACCTGGTCTATGTTTTACTTCAAAATCGTATTCTTGAATAAGATTGCTCCACCTGGCAATTTGAGGATTTGTCGACTTCTTTGCGTTCATATAGACTAAGGCTTGACAATCGGTGACGATAGTAAATTTTATTCCGAGCAGAAATTGTCGAAGTCTGTCCAAAGTCCACACTATCGCCATCAATTCTAGTTTGCTAGAATGATAGTTCTTTTCAGCCGGTGTTGTCTTTTTGCTGACAGCGTACACTAGATTCCAGCGACCATCTGTTCCTCTTTGTAGGAGTATACCTGAGAGTCCATCAGATGAAGCATCGGTGTGTACCTCAGTCAATGCTTCGGGCTGGTAATGAGCAACTATCGGTTTGTTGGTCAGATTACCCTTGAGTTCTCGAAAAGCATTTTCCTGTTTTTCCGTCCATTCAAAGTCCTTGTCCTTTTGAATTAAACAAGTTAGATGTACTGCCTTCTCAGCATACTTCGGAACAAATCTTCTGAAGAAACCAGTCAAACCCAAGAAACGGCGAACTTCATGAACATTCTTAGGTTGTGGGAACTTCGCTATTGCTTCCACTTTCCTTACTCCTGGCTTTATTCCTTCTTCATTGATCACAAAACCCAAAAAGTCAACTTCCTTCTTCCCAAATTCGCATTTAGGTAATTTGAGTGTTAAGTTAGCCTTCCTTAGACATTCAAGTACTTCTCTCAGTCTTTCCATCATCTCGTACCAATTTTTGGCTGGTATCAATATATCGTCCAAATAACACAAAGCTTTTGTGTTCAGTAGTGGCCCTAAGACATGGTGCATTAACCTCTGAAACTCCGCCGGTGCATTAGCTAATCCAAAAATCATTCTTTCAAATTGACCCGTTTCATCCGGTGTTATAAACGCGGTTTTTAATTTTGATTCCTCACTCAATGGTATTTGTAAATATCCGTGAGCGCAATCTAGCGTTGTGAACATTGTGGAAGTTGCTAAACATTCAAGTAAGTCATCTATTCTAGGTAACGGGAATTTATCTTTAACTGTTTGATTATTTAATTTCCTGTAATCAACAACTAACCTGTGCTCCCCTGTTTTCTTTTTGACTAATAGTACCGGACTAGCATACGGCGAACGTGTTTCAGAAACAATACCGTTTTCCTTCCATTCCCTCACTACATCCTTGATAATCCCTCTCTCAGTTGCATTCGTTTTATAAGGTCGTACACTAATGGGTTTACTCCCCTCTACTTCCTTAATACTCATTTTAGTTAGCGTTGTACACCCTAATTCACCCAATTCCAGTGCAAAACAGTCCCTAAACTCATTGACTAACTTCAAAATTTCACTTCTATTCTCAATTGATGTTCCTTCGTCAAATTTAATTTCACTCATTTCGATTAAACGCTTATTTTCTTTTATCACGTTTACGTAACAACTCTCCTCATTAACCAAACAAATGGGGTCTAATTCAATAACTCTTCCTACACATTGATTTTTCCTCAATAAAACATTCTCATTTCCCACATTAATCATTGGAACTACGGTTTCACCATCTTTTATTTCTAACAAAGAATCGTAACACCCTTCTTCTCCCTCTATAATTACCAAGCCTTCATTTACCAAGGTGGTCTGAGCCCTTACAAAATTCACCGAATTTCTTTCAAGTAACACTTTACTAGACGTTTTCAATTCTCTTACGTCCGAATTCTTTTCACATTCCATGTTAGCAAACGGGTTATCCTCTGCATAATAAACATGAAATTTATTCCCAATGCGAGCAAACGATATGTTCTCCCGATCCAAAAATGATCTCCCAATTAACAAGTCGTGCGGTAAAGCGTCGTCTCTAACAATAAGCATTTCAACCCTTTTTACTTCAACGCCATCCAAGGAAATATCTACTGTTGACTTTCCTAGCGCGCGCGCGGCACACAATTTGACATTCCCAAATCCGTACATTATGTTCGAAGCTGGTTCTATTTTTAGATCTAACTTTTTCGCTACAGAATTCCTACAAATAACGGAATCGCTCCCAGTATCAATCAGAGCTGCAAACTCCAACGACCCCTTGTTTATCCGTGCAATTTTAACATAAGATGATGTCTCACTGTCTATTCCGCCCTCACTAGTCGTCACTAAACTGTGATCTCTTTTCGACACGTGGCTTCCCTCATTCCGTTCAATTCTTTCTCCTTGTCTGTTAACACCCTGCCCTCTAATTTGATCGAATTTATTTTTTTGTTTAGGACATGCTCTAGCGAAATGCGTATTTTCATTACAAATGAAGCATCTACTATCTTTCTGCATTGGACGCCGCCATTCTGTCTGACTATTGTATTTATTATTATTCCTGGTCGTAAATCGTCCGTTACTGAAATTAGGATTTGTTTTTCTTTCATATCGAGCTGACTCATTCAACGGTGATCTCGGTCTAGACGTAAATTCGTATTTTTTTTCATACATATTTTGATTTCCGTTTTTGAATTTGGACAAGTTACTTTCGTTTCGTACATTTTCATATTGATCTAGTTTATCCGCTAATTCTGACGATTTAACTATTTTTACCCATTCGTCCACGAAATGTTCTTTCATTACAACGGGAACTTTTCTTTTTAATTGATCTGTTATGATTAACTCTCTGAGACCATCAAAATCACTTACATTAGTTCCGCGTAACCATTCGTCAAAGTAGTTTTGTAATTCATACGTGAAATCTCTCCATGTATTTTTGGGTAGTTTGGCATGGTCAAAGAACTTCTGTCGGAATTTATCCGGACTTAATTTAAACTTTTTTAATAGTAAATCTTTAATGTGTCCATAGTCATTTGAAAGTTCTTCCGGAACTCTCGCGATAATTTGGTTAATTTCATACGGTAATAAATTAACTAAATGACTAACCCAATTCTCAGGACTTAGATTTAAACGTTTCGCTTGTCGTTCAAACAATATGAGGTAAAAACTGATGTCTCCATCTCTCATTTCATATCGTTGCATTATTTTAGTAATCATGCAATTACTAGAAATTTCATTTTGGTTTCCATTTTCGCTTTCGTTAGATACGTTACCTTGTTCTATTCTTAATTTTTCTAGTTCGAACTGTCTTTCTAATTCACGTTCGTTTAGCTGTCTTTCTAATTCACGTTCGTTTTTCTGTCTTTCTAATTCACGTTCGTTTAGCTTTTGATTTTCTTCTCTGGTACTTACTATCGTTTTTAACAAATCACGCGTGAATTCCTCATCATAATCCTTACTTTTCGTAATTAACTCTCTAATTTCAATAACGACTGCGTGATCAGGTAATTTTATATTTAATTCTTCCGCTAAAGAAATTAGATCTACCTTTTTCGATTTTGCAAGAAATGCCATTTTTACACACTATTTCAAAGTTCCTTAACCAATTTAACACATAAAATAAAATAAAATAAACTCCTCAACACAATTTCACACAGAGATTAAAAAATAAATTGCACCAAGACGGAGTTTCTAGACGGAGTTTCAGAAATTTCATGCCACATACCTTCTTAAATTGTTAGGAGTTAGTCCTGAGTTCCGTTTGTACATACAGCGATGTTCGGCTTCCAGATGATTCGTTTAGATTTCACACTGATTAAGTCTTTGTTGTATACATGTAATTGTTCCATCCACGGTCAAATATCCACGGTCAAATATCCACGGTCAAATATCCACGGTCAAATATCCCACTTCTGATTCTTGTTGTCGCTTATTTCCAACCGACGAACTTCTATGTAGGCGTCTCGATGGATGGCAACACGAAAATTCAATCTAATAATCTTTATATACAACTTTATGTACAATTAATATATATACATGGCACCCTGTGCCTCTTTCACATATGAATCGACCCACTGGTCCTCCGTAAAATAACATTTGCAACGGACGGTCCCAGACCGTCTCTCACATCACTTACTCAAACCGTCTCTCTCCCTTACACTGCAACAAAAACGTCTATACATACCATACTCACAGTGGCGCCCTCTCGCGACAATCAAATTATAATTCAACAAGCTCACAGTATTAAAAGCAAAATCGAAGCAAAGCGGCCAGAACTGACCAATCGTCGAGGTGTCTTCCAGCATGACAATGAATGTCAAACAAAAACTTATTGAGTATGACTGCGATGTTTTGTGTCACCCCCCATATACACCAGACCTTGCCCCCTCAGATTTTCACCTCTTCAGGTAATTTCAAAATTCTTTGAACGGCCTGGAGTTCAATTCTTTGGAGACTGTCAAACAGCACTTCGATAACTTCTTTACAAATAAGCCTAATGACTTTTTTTAAAAAGGAATTTTCCAGCTGCCGAAAAGATGGCAAAAGTCATAGAACAAAATGGTGCTTATGTGATTCAATAACATTTTCTTAAGTTTTTGTACTGCTTCGTTGGTATTTATCATAAAAAACCGCAGAACTTTCCGGATGACCCAATATAATATTCAAGATAATGACTTGAATAAAATCTGTTATTATTAATTCTTGTTCCACAGTTTTCCAAAATCCTTGATTGGTTTTCGGTCGACGTTTCGATAATTCTCTTTTTAAAAGTCCAAAAGCACAAAAGTCAATGGGTGATACATCTGGGGATTTAGCAGGAATATCAGTAAAGGGTATTTATTGACTTTATACCAGTTTCTTGTTCCATTTTTTCCACGAATTTAATAATGGATTTAGATGTGTGGCTGCTTGCTTTATCCTGATGCAGTTCTGATTGTTGGCACTTTGGGTAAAGATATAGTATTTCTTTTTTGAATATTTGGGATAAAATAGTGTCTTGATAATATGTGGGAGTTGATTTTTACATTTTTAACTTCTTTTTACTTTTAATTTTCCATTATATGCAAAACCGGCAACAATCATAAATCTCGTAGAGAAAGTTCTCACGTTAAAGTTACAAAGTTGAACCACGTTTTAAGATTTTTCTCCTCTTTTATGATAATAAATTGTTTTTTTATTGCAATCTTTTAAATACACCCATGCCTCGTCTATTGTCACAACATTTTTCCATCTTTCTCCAGCTAAATGCTTCTCACACAGAATTCTGCAGCGAGTTCTGCTTTCTGCAATATGTCTTGGAGATAGACGATGAACATTGTATTTTTTGGCCTTATTAAGATTCAAATCACTGTTAATTATTTTATTTACAGTTGAAACTGAACTTTTAATGACTTTGTAATAGTCCTTTGCTTGGCGGATTCTCTTTTAAAATTAAGGATCTTACCTTACAAATATTCTCAGAAATTCTTTTCTTTTTTGGATACGCATTTGGGAAGTATTTTTCCACTTTTACGCGTTTATAATTTCTCAGTAATAATATTACTTATCGTACCTTTAGATATAGAAAAACCATGACTTTTACAGCGTTTTTGAATAATTGAATAAGCATAATTCTCTTCGGAAAGAGAGGAAACATAGCTTTCCATCCATTGCTTATTTAAAAACGCCATTTTGAAAGTAAACAAAACTCTGAGTTAGCAGACGATAAGTTATACTTTATTTAACTGCTGCGAAAATAAAATTATTTCGTAGCATACAATTTTTTACAGCTCATCAAAATCATTCAAAAAATGTCCGAACAGCCTCTGCATTTATCATAATTAAATATCCTATTTTAAAGCAAGTCTTGATTTTGATTCAACCCACACATATCCCGATATCATTTGATAAAAACCTTTTCCTTTCATTTGCAGCGATTATAAGTGTGAAAGAATATACCAAACATGCTACTCTTAGATTATTTGTCAATGAAATATCTAAGAATTAATTAGGTATTTTATCTTGTACTAAAAATGAAATTTCTGCAAATTAATCTATTTACCTTTGAAATAAAGCATCTAAGTTAAATAAAAAAGATTTGGACTAGTGAAATTAGTGTGTTGTGGCGATATCAGGTGTTGTCGGGGAGGGTTTTGGTTTGGTTGTTCGGTGAGGGGGGGGGGTGCCAAGGCGAGTTCTTGCCCCTGTGGAAACTAGCCTAGTTACATCTCTGGGTGTCGTCCTCGGATCTTTCCCTTGGGGATGGATCCAGTACCGTCGCCGATAGCCCGTTGTGTTATTCCAGTGCTATGTTAATTAACTACCATCGCCATTCTAGTCCGATACTAAGGCGACGTGAACCACCAGTGCAAACAAGGAGGGGAAGAGAAAGAAAGCGGGGTTCTGTGAATAAAATGCTTTTTTGAGAACATCGATACTTTTTGTGCTGTTTGATGTGCGTCGATTCGAAACGGATCGATTCAGAACATCGATTCTCTGACCAAAATTGCCCATCCTCGCTCCCGGGCAGTCTGGTCCGATCACGTCCTTTCCCAAGGCCGAGCACTCGTTTGAATGAGCACGCCCTATCAGCTCGGATTCGCGTAAACAAGCCGCATCGGTGTTGACGTGTTTAGGTGAGATGTGAAACTAAGTCTCTCCTTATCGAGTGTTTACAATCGGACGATGAAAGGGAGACAGCATCGCTTGCCGGGTTGCCTGGACTTGGCGACGAATCGCTCATTTCGTGGCGCTAAATGCGAGTCGATTCTGCCACCTGATGTCTTCTCTGTTCCACCTCCCTCTCTGCAATATGGGTTACGATAATTAAACGTCGCACTGGAACAACACAACGGGTTATCGGCGACGGTCCTCTATCAACCCAAAAGGGAAAGACCGAGGACAACACCTCGCCACTTCAACCACGATCAGATGACGAAGTCCGAACCTGAGCTGGCACTCCACTCCGTACTTCCACGCCAGCGTGAGATGTAACGTGCACTAGCCCCCGTGTATACGACTGGGCAGAGTTTCGATCTTGCAATCCTCCGGTTGCTAATAGTTGCTCTTCCAACTGAGCTTCCGGGGGCTGGTGCATGTTGCATCTGTCGTGGCATCAAATGTCCTCACGTTGGCGTGGTGTGGAAGTTTGTAGAGTGGGGTGCCAACTCAAGCGTGACCTCGTCATCTTACAGTGGTTCAAAATGATGAGATTTTATCCGGATCTTTTCCAGATAGCCCCTTGTATTGCTCCAATGGGACGTTAATTTGACTACCTATCCGCCTTTTACCTTTCGGGATTGCCGTGGCTCAGTACTCAACCTGCCAGAGGCGAAGGTCTGATTCCTTCTCAGGGTATATTCCTCTCTTCTGCATTCGTAAAGCTTTCTTTGTGTGTTACTTGACGTTGTTTGGCGCATGGCGCCTCGAGACATAAAACCTAAAATGAACCAACCATTTCTTTCTATATAAATGGCTCTTCGTGAATACCAGTTAACAGTACATTTTAAATATCAGATCACTTGGGCGTGTCCTATTTATCGTGAAAGGGATGCAGGGAATCGGGCAACCACCCCTCCAATTGGCCGCTACCGTCTTCCCAATTGGCTCAATACTTTGATCCTGCATATCGTTGAAATTGTCATCACTCGATATCGGGTCGTAAACACGAAAAGAGAACTTCGCTTCCGATGTTTCAGATCGAGGTCACAGAAGCTTATTAGTTGCTGAAACGAAAATGCGAAACAGTTCATCCTGAAACGACTGCTTTCTGGTTTTCTGTCGGGGCGATCCGAATGTGACACCCGTCGTTATATCGCGCGTTCGGATATATCACACTTTCTCACTTCAAAAAACTCAACTACCCTAACCTCTGCTGTTCGCAAACCGAAGACTTTCGGTTTGTGAACAGCACAGGTTGAGTTTACTCTGTTTTTATTTCCAGACCCTCACCTCTTCAGCTCCCCAAACGGTGTAGAGCTGTTTAGCGAAGACGTGGGAAGAACTTCAGCACCAAAGGGTCCCAACCCGCCACACAAGGAAAGCCCAGCCGCCTACCTCTCTGTGGGCACGTGCGGCTTATATTTGAATTTGAATAGATACATTGGAAAGTACATTTGAATACATTAGAGAAGGAATCAGAACAACAGTAGATAAGAATAAGGATACAATCCGTAGACAGAATTTTGATATGTACAAAAAATAGGACAAACATGAACAATTACAGTACAATTAAACATATTAGATCAATAAAGAAGAGGTAAAAAGAGTAAAAGAAAAGAAAAGTTTTTAGTAAATAAAGGAGAATATAATGTAGGTAATTTGGAATTTGCATAGGTGACAAGAATAAGTATTTAGTTCTAAGGAAGGGTGGCAGAGAGAAAAAAAAGACAGAAGATTTTAATTTTAAAGCCGATCAGCTCTCCAGCAGCCTCCACACAACTCCTGATCTTAAGAAGTGCCTGCGGATTGACTAAGATGTTATTCAGTCAAATTTTTTAACCTCTGCTGTTGAATTAACGTCGCACTGGAGCAACACGACAGGCTGTTGGCGACAGTCCGGGAACAATCAAGAAGGAAAAGATCCGAGGACATCTCGCCATTTTGAACTACACCCGGAAGAAAAGCCACTGCCGCCAAAAGTTCAGGTGTTGAACGTCATCTAACCGTGATCAACATTACGAAGTGTCCTCGTTAGATAGGTATTTGAATTAACGTCGTATTGGAGCAACACAACAGGTTGTTGGCGATGGTCCAGGATCAACCCAAAAGGGAAAGATCCGAGGACATTTGAACCACGGTCAGATGACGAGGTCACACCTGAGCTGGCACCCACTCCGAATTTGCACACCTCGCCAACGTGAGGACATTTGAGGCCATGACAGATGCAACATGCACCAGCCCCTTTGTACACGACGGTCTTTGGTTGGATTCGAACTCGCAACCCTACGGTTTATAGTCCGTTAATCTTCCAACTTGGCTACCGCGGCCCTCAACATCCTAACAGAGCTGGTTAACTTTAACCACGCGTATCCACCCATTTCTTAAATAGTGCTTCAACGAATAATCTCTAAATACAGTGAAACTTCGATTAACCGTCAGGTTCGGGACCGTGACGGTTAATCGAATAGACGAATAACAGAAGAACCTTAAACAAGAACCCACCCCCATCCATTGCATATGAACGAATGACAAAAATTGCACGTTTACGGACTGGAAATACACTACATGTATTTTATTTTACAGAAACAAACAATATACAATTTACATTAAGTAGAGTACAGTACATATGTATTGTACATATTGTTACATGAACTTACGCTCTAGACCATTGGTTCCCAACTGGTGGTACGCGAAAGCATTTGGGGTGGTACGCATAAGGGTTCAATAATAATGCAAACCAAAAGTACTGGGTTAAAACTTACAGCTTCCCGCGCTGCTCTTTCTAGTCAAGCACTAAAATTTCTAACTCCATTTGTAACAACGTATTTATGTGACCGTGGGTTTTCAGAGCTAGTGAATGTGAAAAACAAGTACAAGTGCTTGGAAAACGACTCAAGATTAAAGATAAGCACTATTGAACCTGACATAGAAGCTCTAATAAGAAATAAGCAACTTTCTCATTAAGCCTCCTGATAAAGACATTTTAGTGTTGCGAAATTGTATTTGTTAATAACAATTACATATAAACGGCTTTTTCTACTTTAATGGATTTATTTTCTGTATTTTGTTTTATTTATACTTAAATACATTTTGTAAAGTTATTCATATGTGCATAGAATTTATTTGACCCCCTCAAAAAGTTATAAACAGTCACGACCCTACAAAATTCTATGGTGGTACTCAAGTATAAAAAGGTTGGAAATCGCTGCCCTAGACGTACATACATATTCAAATTTTAAAATAGTCTCATTTTTCGTTTCTTCGAGGCTCGTGCTTTCTGAGCGGTAATGTTCCGTTCTTTACGTTGAAGTATGTATGAGTACAGTATGTATGCATATGCGTACGTACTAATAACTTTTAATATTTAGTTTATTAACTTTTAATAACGGACTGACGGTTAACAGAAACTGACGGTTAAAAGAGTGACGGTTAATCGAAGTTTCACTCTACAACTGATATTTTCAAATCGATGCAAACTTAATAAATTGAAATTTTCATCCCTCTTGCTGACCCCTACGCGACGGGGTCAACTCCTCCTTGACAGTGGTCAATCTGGCGAAATTATGGAGGGGCCCCAATACTCTCCCCTACTAAGTAAAAAATGTAAAATAGTTATGCAAATGTTTACAAAAATACTCAGTAGCATTAAAAGAAACATTTAAAACCTCCTGTGAAGAAATTATCTTTTTACTTCTATATTACTGACGGTCGAACCAAAGACCGTCGTATACATGGGATCTGCCGTTCAATTTGCCGTGACCTCAAATGTCCTCACGTTGGCGTGGTGTAGAAGTTTGGAGAGTGGGATGCCAGCTCAGGTGTTGCCCCGGTCATCTGACCGTGGTTAAAAATGACATGTTGTCCTCGGATCCTTCCCTTCGGGTTTGATCCCGGATCGTCGCCAATACCCTGTTGTTGCTCCCCCCCAGTGCGAAGTTAATTAAAATACCTTACCTACATACCTACCCCTATAGAAAACGGGTCGTGGTAGCCCAGTTGGAAGAGCATCAGATTAGCAAAAGGGGGGGTTGCTAGTTCGATACTCGGTCCAGCCAAAGACCGTCGTGTGCACGGCGGCGGAAGGCTGGTGCACGTTCAATCTGTCGTGACCTCCAATGTCTTCACGGTGGCGTCGTGAAAGTTTGGAGAGTGGCGTGCCAGCTCAGGTGTTCTCGTCATCTGACCGCGGTTCAAAATTCCGAGGTGTTGTCCTCGGATTGGTCTCGGAAATTTGTCAATAGCCCGTTATGTTGCTCCAGTGCGACGTTAATTAAAATACCGACCTACTTCTTTTCTGTCAGTAAAACTTTCATCGTGTCTATTGATATTGAATGTCTTGCGCAGCATGGGCCAAATGTGGCTCTAAAAACCCTAAAATCTTCTGCAATAGACAGGGGAACACTTTGTGGCGGGAGTAGTTCTCATAGTGAGCTGACACAATTTCATTTTCTTTTGCGATCTTGCTTGTTTTTTTAAACCAAAAACCACACACTGGGCTTCCCTGTCTACGCAACTGAAGTGGCGTTATCGGAAACCGATCTTGGCGCGTTTGGCGACTGGAGAGCGAGATCAGTCCTTCGCTCTCCCGCATCCCGATCGAGCTCTCAATCCTTCGTTCGCTCCTCAAGGTTTCTCTCGATGGCGACGCAGCTTCTGCTGATCCTGGCCGCGCTGCTCTCATGGGCGGGCGGCAGCTATTTGACCGGAGACGTCGGTGAGTCTTTCTCATTTGCTCTGCCTTGCAGGAACTTGCCATCCTGTCGTGTCAGATATATTAGGTCATTAAGTATGAAATGTCCGATTTCGAACTGAAAGTTTGGTTTATTATATCTCAAGAGGGAAGCAGTATTAATCAAAGTATGCGCCGAAACTATTGATACAGTTTTGCTATCTTAACGGTAGCTTGTTAATGTCGACAGCGAAGAAGCCTGGAGAGCGAGTGGTGATAAAATCGCGAAAGGCGTTTTTTACAGCTTGTTGGGAATTAAATATTTTTCCTTGCAAGAAGTGGTCCAATGCCTGGAAGAAATGGTAGTCGGTTGGTGCAAGGTCTGGGGGAATACGGTGGGTGACAGAGTTTCCAAGTTCAGCTCCTGTAGTTTGAGCAACGTTATTCGTGCGACACGTGGTCGAGCATTGTCCTGCAAGAGGATTGGCCTGTCTCTATTCACCAATCTCGGCTGCTTAATCCCAAGTTCCCTCATCATTTCGTCTAATTGGTTACAGTAGACATCCGCCGTAATCGATTGACCAGGTCTCATGAAGCTGTAGTGGAAAACACCAGTGCTGGACCACCAAACAGTTATCATTAGCATTGTTTGGTGAATATTCGGTTTCGGAGTGTGTTTTGGCACTTCATCTTTATCTAACCATTGTGCCGAATGCTTGCTATTGTCGAAAGAATCCATTTTTCATCACACGTAACAATACGGTGTAAAAATGGTTCGGCTTTATGTCGCGACAGCAAAGAAAGGCAAGCTTCCAAGCAATTTCTCTTCTGACGCTCGTTTAATTCATTCGGAACCCATCTATCCAGTTTTTTAACCTTACTGATTTGTTTCAAATGATTTAATAGTGTTGGAATAGAGTAACATCAAATGTTGCTAATTCACGCGTAGTTTGAGATGTATCTGCTTCCACTGCAGCTTTCAGCTCATCATTCTCCACCTTGCTCTCAGGTCGCCCACGTGGTTCATTTTGAAGATAAAAATCGCCAGATCGGAACTTCTCAAACCATCGACGTATTGTGCGTTCATTAGCCGCATCGTGCCAAACACTTCGTTGACACTTCGAGTTGTCTGCGCTGCATTAGTTCCACGACGGAACTCATATTCGAAAGTAACGCGAATTTTTGACTTATCCATGGTTTACAAAATTTAATCTGCTAAAGGTAATTCGACATATGATCACAAAACAAAACGTGCGTCTCAAAGGTTGACGTACCTTCACAATAAAAAGAATCCCAAAGAACTGTCAAAGTGAAATATCAGATATCGGGTATCAAACTTTGTACTTGAGGTCATTTCATACTTAATGACCTAATACATACCACCTTACTTACATTAAAAAGCAGGGGTTTGCTATTCTTTTCTGTTGGGTCCCGAGTCACGTGGGCATCAAAGGTAACGAGCTTGCTGACAGTGCTGCGGAAGCAGCCTGTTTCACTGCAACAGGCCGTTCCTTTAACAGACATCAAGATGTCCACAAAAGAATTTTCAACTCATTGTTGCAAGAGTCTTGGAATCTGCAAATCAACAATAAATTGCATTCCATTCAACCATTCATTCATGGCCATCTGCCCCATTGCGAGGGTCAGATGTCAAACTGACCGACCTCCACATTGGGCACACTCAACATACTCATCTTTTGTTGGGTGAGAATCCCCCTTTTTGTTCTTCATGCTCCTTAGATTTTACTGTTCATCATATTTTAATTAAATGTCCTGCTTTTATTCATCTCATCGTAAATTTTTTTAAAAAGTACTTTTAAACATACAAGATTTGATTGTGGCATTTTTACGTTCAATTGGTTTTTTACATCTCATCTAATTATTTTTACAAATTCAAAATGACTCATCAATCTATTTGATCAAATTATCTTTTAAATTTCCAACCATTATATTTTATGCATATGTAAATTAAATCATCACTTGTGCTGTAATCAACGGTCTTGTTTTTATCATCGGACTATTTATACATTTTTATTCTCATCTACACATTTTATGTTTTGGCTCTATCTTTTAGCCTTTTCTTGGGATTGATTAAAAAAATTGTACTTCTATTGGGTTATATCCTGTCTTGTGTTTGGCGCTGCTTGTCCGCTTCTGGACCTTGCGCCATAAAACCCTGACATCCAATCCAATCCTGCCTTGCAGGAAAGGAAAACTACAGGGTACAAAGTTTTTTACACCCCCTTCCACTTCGGAGGAAAGCTTATTTTCAAACTTTTTCTTATTCAATTAAACCCCGTGTACACCACAGCCAAAGACCATCGTTTACACGGGAACTGGCACACGTTAAATCTATCGTGTGTCCTCCAATGTCCTCATGTTGGCGTGGTGCGGAAGTTTGGAGAGTGGGGTACCAGCTCAGGTGTGACATCGTCATCTGACCGTGATTCGAAATGATGGGGTGTTGTCCTCGGATCTTTCCCTTCGGTATGGATCCCCGACCGTCGCCGATAGCCCGTTGTGTTGCTCCCGTACGAGGTTAATTAACTACTTCTCGTTCAATTAAAAAAAGGTACACCTTCGCAAAGCATATGAGCTAAGTTTTCTTTATTCATGGTCCCCACGGCCTTAGGCCCAAAGGGGCACGTGTTTTAGAGTGTACGGGCTTCAAGGTACCGAGGTACTCTCGGGATCTTTTCCCCTATGGGGTTTACTGTCTTTTGCAAACACGGAGGTCGCAGTCCTGGGATACCCAGGGGGCCTCTGTAGCCCTGTTGGAAGACTTAAGGATTAGCAATCGGAGGGTAGCTAGTTCGAAACTAGGTCCAACTAAAGACCATCGTGTACACGGGGGATAGAGCACGTCAAATCTGTCGTGGCTTCAAACGTCCTCACATTGGCGTGGTGTGGAAGTTTGGACAGTGGGGTGCCAGCTCAGGTGTTGACCTCGTCTTCTGACCGTGATTCAAATTGACTAGGCGTTGTCCTTGGAGCTTTCATTGGGGATTGATCCCGGACCGTCGCCAATAGTCCGTTGTGTTGCTCCAGTGTGATGTTAATTAATTACCATTTCCATTACCCGTGGTACACAAGCGTTCCTTTCCTGCTTTCATCTCATCCTATTCCTCTTTCTTTGCCTTTCACGTCTTTTTTACTTGAAGTTTGGCTTGTGTTTGGTGTAGCTTGGCCCTTGCGCCATAATATCCCCAAACAACTAACCATCTGTATCAGTAAAAGGTTCCTTGTATGTGTTCTTGACTTGATTTAGCTTAGCTTAGCCAAATATGTTTTTTGCGTCATAAAAACGCAATCAACCAACCTTAAAAAGACCTGTTTTTCATTTTAGTATTTGAGGGCCTTTAAAAAGCCTAAGTATCTGCCGAAAGTCCTAAAATATTTTTTATAGATAATTTTTGCAAGAATATACAGTGGCTCCCAAAAGTGTTCGTACATTTACGAATTTCAATGAAATACTACTCTATCCATTAATAAAAATTAATATTTCTGAATGGGAATTTTTTAATATTATAGCTTGTTCTTAACAAAACTACATACTATATTTTAAAAACAGTAAAACCTTTTTTTTTGGAAAATCAATAATCAAAAAGTAACGAAAAAGTTACCTCACAAAAGTCTTCGTACACTTTAAAAAAATCTCTACATATTAGTAAATATTGTAATATTTCGGTAAGTTAGTACTTAGTAGGATATCCTATAGCATCCACAACAGCTTTTAAACGTCTGGGAATAGAGTTCACTAGTTTTTTTTTGTAATTTCTGCATCAATGTTTCTCCATTCTTCAATCATTACTGTTTTTAGTTCGCTTTTCGTTGTTATGTCGTGTCTTCGTACTCTAACCTCCAGTTCTCTCCAAATGTGTACTATTGGGCTTAAATCCGCAGACTGAGGTGATGTTTTGACAACTTGTGGACAATTATAGACACCAGAGGCGAACGTTGAGAGCCGTGTGCTTAGGATCGTTATCTTGATAAAAACAAAGTTGTTTCCAATACCCAAATTTTGGGCTGATAATTCTAAATTGTCTTTTAAAATATTTAAATAAAGAGCATGATTCATTATGCCATCAATAAATACCAAATTACCTAGTCCTGATGCTGAAATACACCCCCACACAATGACACCTCCACCGCCATGCTTTACTGTTCCAAATATGTTCTTGGGATTAAGTTCCTCATTTTTTCTTCTCCATACAATTATACGCCCATCGCAACGAAACATGTTAAATTTGCTTTCATCTGTAAATAAGACATGATTCCAATACGTTTCGGATTTATTTATCATTGATTTTGCGAAGGAAAGCCTAAGCTTTCTATTTTTTTTTGCACTTCCAAAACATTTTCTTCGGGCAGAACGCCCATTTAATTCTGCTGATCTGAGCACTCGTCGAACAGTTTCAGATGAAATTGAAGTAGAACATTTTTCGGGAAATTCTGTAGAAATTTTTACAGCACTTAAACACGGATTTTTCACAAATATTCTACTATCATTAAAATGCAAAAAATAAAAAAAGCGATAGACGATAATTTTATTTATGAATTTATACGAAAATATTTCGGTGGTACGATCACTTTTGTGACGTGTTCTTTCTCTTCCTCCTATTTTTATAAAAAGAAAATGAGTCAATATTTAAAAAAAATGTTAGGTTCTATTCAGAATCACATGGAGATATGAAAAAATACTGGACTTTATATTCGAATTCAATTCCAGGCTACAGCGCTTTTTCTACAAATTTTTAAAGTGTACGAACACTTTTGGGAGCCACTGCATATTGCTTTTTTAATATTTCATTGGTTCGGAAACATAGATCAATGATACTTATCGAAGGTCGAGTATAATAAAAAATGAAGGTCATACTATTTGTAGGTTTGCTACAAATGAATGTTTTTAAAAAGGACCCAAACTTAGCGCCCTGTGAATTTCTTCATTTATACACTCAGTAGGAAGAAAATGGGGATACAACGCCAGAGGGGGAGCCAGGGAGCTGGGGAGCCAGGGATCGGGAGTTGACTGCTGATAAGGTGTTGGGAGGATTGTTGATAAGGGGCTTTGAGGTGGTGACGTTGTTGTAATTTGGTGGGGGGGAATGAGAAACCACATATTTTGGAATTAAAAAGGAATTTTGTGGATTTGAACTGAGGACCATGGGATTTGTAGTGCAGTGCGTTATACGTTACGTTGTAAGAGCTATGGGTGGTGAATTAATGTAGTGTTTGCTTTTTTCTTAATACTAGGAATGCGTTATGGGACTTGGTTTTATTTGATGAATAATTAATTTTTATTTTCCAATTAGTTGTAAGTGTGTTGGACTCGTAGAACCATCTAGTGATTTTAAAAGGTTAACGAATTTATTTTTGTCATTAATTCTGGGAAGGTGCTATGTTTAGAAAATGGTAGGGGTTTTTAATTAAATTTTAAAAGACATGTCAGCCAGGTGGAAGAAGTAACAAAAAAGATTTATTTTCTAGCTGCAGCATGATACTTTAGACAGGAGAATTTTTTTTAAAGAAAAACAATACTATGAGGGATTCGAACTCTACAAAAGGTAATTGCGGCCGGCCGTTTTTTTACACAAGCTCTTTAACCGTTCGATCACCTACTTTTTAGAATACATATAGAATACTAGCTCGTGAAGTTACATCTTAAGGGAGTGAAAGTATGTTTTCTTTATTGAGCCCCTGTGAAGAATGAATATGAACATAACGTTGAATTGACAAGTTTATATCCAAAGTCTGCGAATTATATGTAATGAAAGAATCTAGAACTCTCTGGAACGTGTGAGAATATGACTAAGGATTTATGTGCAGATTAATTAAGATAACAGAAGGAGTTAAACACGTAGTCACCGATAGGATACAATCTTAAGTAAATGAGAAAGCTTTTAAACGCATTGCTATTTAGGAGAATGGTGTTGTTTTTCTGATTGTGAGAAAAGCAAATGAAACTACATCATGCCAATGAATCACATATGACATGCCCGAACTGGAACTTTCTATAGGGGTTTTAGCTATGAAATAGTGACGAAGGGATTATCTTAATACTCTAACGTTGGAACTCGGAACATAAGTAATTGAGGCCAACCAATATATGCGAAGATTTTAAGCGTATGAACACTACATGTAAGATAGAATTTATAATACGGAAACCTTTTTTATATTTTAATGAATTTATATACAACATGAGCTTGAAGAAAATGTGAATGTTTAAGGGTGAATGTTTTGTAGGGAAAATTATTATTACAATTTGAGGGGGAGGACTTTGAGATATGAATAGGACACACAGGCATAACGGTGTATGAAACATTACATTTTTAGGTAAATAAGAAGTAACTAACCAAAGATTTATAGTATACATATTATAAGCGATGGCAAGGAACCGTATAAGATTGATATTATTAGAAGCCTCTGGAACTTGTGAGAATATGACTAAGGATTGTTTTTGCACGTGTAAGTTAATTAAGATAACAGAAGGAACGGAGTTAAACACTGAGTCACAGATAACGATAGAAACTATTTGATAATAAGAGGCTTTTAAAGCATAGTTGGAGCATCTTGGGTCTTTGAATTACTTTGCATCTTGTTTTGGGGTTTTTCTGCCCTTTTTTACTGTTTTTAAATAAATCATGGATTCTAAGGACATTAGACCTGCAAAGAAAATGCGTGCAGACAAAGAACTGTGTTTGCAGAAATATTGTAAAGATTCTTTATGTTATGAGTGTGGTAAACTGTTTACAGATCGTGAAGGCTGGGCATATTTTCATCGATTGGAAAACGAATTAACGTACTTAAAGAAAGAGGAAACTACTATTGAAATTTATGGTAAAAAATGTACTGTGCCTCGGCAACTTGTAGCATACGGAGACGTAGGAATAAGCTATGCCTTTAGCGGATCTTGTATTGCAGCCAAGCCTTGGTCTCCTTTACTATTGGAAATAAAGGCAGAAGTGGAACGAATAATTGGCACAAGATTTAATTTTGTGTTGGTGAACCGTTATAAAGATGGTAAGGACTGTATAGGTGCCCATAAAGACAATGAGAAGGACTTGGATCTTAATGCACCCATAGCGTCTGTTTCATTTGGACAGAAAAGGCAATTTGTGTTTTCTAGAAAGAACTACAATTCTCTAAAAATTGTTCTGGAAAATGGAAGCTTGCTTGTGATGAAGTATCCAACAAACCAATTTTGGTTTCACAGCTTGCCCCGTGGGAATGCATTATGGCCTAGAATAAACTTAACGTTTCGTAAAATTCTTGTATAAAGCAGCGATAAACCACTTATGTGCCCCCGAACTAGAACTCAGTGTCGTACACTAGACGATATTTGGACAACGTTGCAATTTATCTTTGCCTTTCTGAATAGTATTTTTATAAATGCTTATATCTTGTTGTTTTTTAAATAAATTTTTTAGCGTGTCTTACCACATATACTGTATTTAGGACTTTTTTATTACATAATTTTATAAATTGTTTTTAAAATGCAAGATCTGAAATGAAATTTTTCTTTGCTATAAAGATTTATGTTTTTAAGTTAGATGTTTTTACTCAAAAATTAATTATACATTAGATGTTATAGCACATATTTTTAATACAGAAATTTTGTTTTTAAGTAATAACTGAATTATATAATAATAACTGAAATTTTAAATATTAGTGTGAATTTTACTCATGTGTAAAACTATCAACGGTGTGCGTAAATATTTAGATTATGCATTAAATATCAAGAAAAGGCAGAAGTTAATTTGCTTAGCAGTACAGATGTGCACACATTATTTTTAAAAACAGAAAACTCACATGCTATCCACTTTAACGTAGTAATGAATTAGATGTAAATTAAGAGAACAATATGAAATATCTTGTAAAATACTTTATAGCTTCGTACAGTATTGGAATTTTGCTCTGCACAATATGCATAAGGTTTTCAAATAAAAGGAAGTTCATATTTAGTAAAATGTGTGGTTTGCAAAAGCATAAAAGAAAAAGGACATTTAATTTAGAACTTCAAGGACAAATGGTTTTAATAAACTATTTTTCACGACTTCAAATGTGCAAGGAAACATGGTATGGGTCTTGCAAAGTTTCAAATTAATGAATAAAATATTTTTACTCTTACATGTTTTTTTAGTATTGTTTTTTTACTATGCATAAAACACACTTTAAGAATCAAACTTTTAAAAAATGTCTTAATTGTAAAATTAAAAATAAAAAGCAAATTGCATTTAAATGTTTGTAATAATATTTAAAGTATATATATATTTTTTTCAATTGTTAAACGTTTTTTAAAAATCTTCAATGTAATAATAATATGTGTAATAGTATCTAATATATAATTAAGAGTAAAAGCATCTACTTTTTAAAAATATAAATCCTTATATTTCATCCAAAAACAGTTTTGTAAATCTGTATAATAAAAATTAAATCACTAAAATTTAGGAAGATTTATTTAAAAAAATATGCAAGGAAAAATTAATTAAAAAATAACAGTTGGTTTAGATTTTATAGCATAAATGATTTCAATACAATTACAACTTATTCAAAATGAGTACGTTCATAGTACGGGACTTGTAAAGTTTTCAAAAGTTTACTCTTACTTAAAAAAGTGTGTACAATACTTAAAAACAAAATTTCTGTATTAAAAATATGTGCTATAACATCTAATGTATAATTAATTTTTGAGTAAAAACATCTAACTTAAAAACATAAATCTTTATAGCAAAGAAAAATTTCATTTCAGATCTTGCATTTTAAAAACAATTTATAAAATTATGTAATAAAAAAGTCCTAAATACAGTATATGTGGTAAGACACGCTAAAAAATTTATTTAAAAAACAACAAGATATAAGCATTTATAAAAATACTATTCAGAAAGGCAAAGATAAATTGCAACGTTGTCCAAATATCGTCTAGTGTACGACACTGAGTTCTAGTTCGGGGGCACATAAGTGGTTTATCGCTGCTTTATACAAGAATTTTACGAAACGTTAAGTTTATTCTAGGCCATAATGCATTCCCACGGGGCAAGCTGTGAAACCAAAATTGGTTTGTTGGATACTTCATCACAAGCAAGCTTCCATTTTCCAGAACAATTTTTAGAGAATTGTAGTTCTTTCTAGAAAACACAAATTGCCTTTTCTGTCCAAATGAAACAGACGCTATGGGTGCATTAAGATCCAAGTCCTTCTCATTGTCTTTATGGGCACCTATACAGTCCTTACCATCTTTATAACGGTTCACCAACACAAAATTAAATCTTGTGCCAATTATTCGTTCCACTTCTGCCTTTATTTCCAATAGTAAAGGAGACCAAGGCTTGGCTGCAATACAAGATCCGCTAAAGGCATAGCTTATTCCTACGTCTCCGTATGCTACAAGTTGCCGAGGCACAGTACATTTTTTACCATAAATTTCAATAGTAGTTTCCTCTTTCTTTAAGTACGTTAATTCGTTTTCCAATCGACGAAAATATGCCCAGCCTTCACGATCTGTAAACAGTTTACCACACTCATACCATAAAGAATCTTTACAATATTTCTGCAAACACAGTTCTTTGTCTGCACGCATTTTCTTTGCAGGTCTAATGTCCTTAGAATCCATGATTTATTTAAAAACAGTAAAAAAGGGCAGAAAAACCCCCAAACAAGATGCAAAGTAATTCAAAGACCCAAGATGCTCCAACTATGCTTTAAAAAGCCTCTTATTATCAAATAGTTTCTATCGTTATCTGTGACTCAGTGTTTAACTCCGTTCCTTCTGTTATCTTAATTAACTTACACGTGCAAAAACAATCCTTAGTCATATTCTCACAAGTTCCAGAGGCTTCTAATAATATCAATCTTATACGGTTCCTTGCCATCGCTTATAATATGTATACTATAAATCTTTGGTTAGTTACTTCTTATTTACCTAAAAATGTAATGTTTCATACACCGTTATGCCTGTGTGTCCTATTCATATCTCAAAGTCCTCCCCCTCAAATTGTAATAATAATTTTCCCTACAAAACATTCACCCTTAAACATTCACATTTTCTTCAAGCTCATGTTGTATATAAATTCATTAAAATATAAAAAAGGTTTCCGTATTATAAATTCTATCTTACATGTAGTGTTCATACGCTTAAAATCTTCGCATATATTGGTTGGCCTCAATTACTTATGTTCCGAGTTCCAACGTTAGAGTATTAAGATAATCCCTTCGTCACTATTTCATAGCTAAAACCCCTATAGAAAGTTCCAGTTCGGGCATGTCATATGTGATTCATTGGCATGATGTAGTTTCATTTGCTTTTCTCACAATCAGAAAAACAACACCATTCTCCTAAATAGCAATGCGTTTAAAAGCTTTCTCATTTACTTAAGATTGTATCCTATCGGTGACTACGTGTTTAACTCCTTCTGTTATCTTAATTAATCTGCACATAAATCCTTAGTCATATTCTCACACGTTCCAGAGAGTTCTAGATTCTTTCATTACATATAATTCGCAGACTTTGGATATAAACTTGTCAATTCAACGTTATGTTCATATTCATTCTTCACAGGGGCTCAATAAAGAAAACATACTTTCACTCCCTTAAGATGTAAATTCACGAGCTAGTATTCTATATGTATTCTAAAAAGTAGGTGATCGAACGGTTAAAGAGCTTGTGTAAAAAAACGGCCGGCCGCAATTACCTTTTGTAGAGTTCGAATCCCTCATAGTATTGTTTTTCTTTAAAAAAAAATTCTCCTGTCTAAAGTATCATGCTGCAGCTAGAAAATAAATCTTTTTTGCTACTTCTTCCACCTGGCTGACATGTCTTTTAAAATTTAATTAAAAACCCCTACCATTTTCTAAACATAGCACCTTCCCAGAATTAATGACAAAAATAAATTCGTTAACCTTTTAAAATCACTAGATGGTTCTACGAGTCCAACACACTTACAACTAATTGGAAAATAAAAATTAATTATTCATCAAATAAAACCAAGTCCCATAACGCATTCCTAGTATTAAGAAAAAAGCAAACACTACATTAATTCACCACCCATAGCTCTTACAACCTAACGTATAACGCACTGCACTACAAATCCCATGGTCCTCAGTTCAAATCCACAAAATTCCTTTTTAATTCCAAAATATGTGGTTTCTCATTCCCCCCACCAAATTACAACAACGTCACCACCTCAAAGCCCCTTATCAACAATCCTCCCAACACCTTATCAGCAGTCAACTCCCGATCCCTGGCTCCCCAGCTCCCTGGCTCCCCCTCTGGCGTTGTATCCCCATTTTCTCCCTACTACACTCTCTAGTCAATCTATAGCGATCTATGAAACGTAGGTGTTTATGTATTTTTTAATTAACGTCACGGAGCAGCATAGCCTTAAATGAACAAGTTGCCTTGAAAAACCTATCTATACCTTCGGAGGCAATTTTTTGAAATTATCACTGAGCTTAGTTTTTTTAGATTTTGCTATTGAGTTTTACTAGAAAAAGCATTTTATGGCAGAAAATATCGTTTTGAATTAATTCTTTTATAAAAATTGAATAAAAAGTGTAAAACAGCTAAAAATACCATTTACGCAAAGCGTCCTATTTTAAAAAATAATTAACATTTTTCCAGTTTGTAGAGTGAATTATCTTCTAAAAATATTGATTCAGCATTGATGTTACAAAAACATTGAGTTATATTTAAACTAATTGCAAACTTTAACGTCGGTCATCCCTGAAGAAACGAGAAGAAAGAGCAAAATGCAAAATATATTCAGGTTTACATCCTGCTCAATTTTTTCAAATGCATATTTCTTAATAATAATAGTTCAAATCCTGCTTTATAATCTTCAGAACATGTATAAAAAAATTCCAAAGAATTTAATGGATGCATTCTGAGATTGTGTTTAGCGGAGAGTAACGCTTAGTGAAAATTGCATTTCGAGAAAAAGCTAAACAATAGAAACCCCTGTATCAAATGTACTTCAATATCAATATCAATACTTTTTAAAATTACATATCTTCAGTTCTAATGGTCGTAGGAGTAAAATCCGAAGTGATTTGAAGAGCTAGAGTTGTATAACATTATGTAAAATTTGAAAAATGTAAAATTTGGGTGAAAATGGCGTTTAAAAGGTATACAGATACAGAGAGTGGACAAAATAATATGAACACCTGTGAAATGAGACAAAATCTTTATTAATAGGCTGTTGCCCCTCCTTTTGCATCAATTACAGCTTGCATCCGTCGTGGAATGGACGAATACAAGTCATGCACAACAGTTACAGGGATGCGTAGCCACTCCTCCTGCAAAAAGGTCACGAATTCAGAAAGTGTCGTTGGAGGTGGAAACACTGAGCAGTTTGCCCTCCAAAATATCCCACAAAGGTTCAATTATATTAAGATCAGGGGACTGAGGGGGCCACACGAGGTGTTGCAGTTCATCATCGTGTTCATCAAGCCAGTCTCCGACAATTCCAGCAGTGTGAATGGACGCATTATCATCTTGAAACACAGGTCGAGAATCAGGGAACAAAGTTTGCACCATTGGATGAAGACCAGAATACTGACATAAACCGGTGCTCTAACCCGCCCTTGCAGGACAACAAGTGGGCCGAGACCACGGTGAGACACCGCGCCCCACAGCATCACTGACCCCCTCCATGCTTAACAGTAGGAAGGAGACAGTCAACATCAAAGACTTGTGCTGGCGTTCTCCAAACGTAAACACGTCCGTTAGTCTGGAATAATGTGAACGACGATTCGTCTGACCAGATGACATTCTCCATTGTTGTTGTGTCCAATTCTTATGGTCGTGACACCATTTTCGTCGTTTCAAGGCATTACATGGTGTCACCAATGGTTTTGGAATAGCCACTCTACCGTGTATGTTTGCTGTATGCAGTTCACGGCGTATAGTTTTTGTCGATACACCTTCCTGTAGATGTATGTTCATTTCAGATGATATCTGGGATGCTGTTGTCTTGTGCTCTCTGGCTACAATCCGCTTCAAAACCCTTCTGTCTCTATCAATCAGCTTCGACTTTCGTCCACTGTTATGCTTGGCAGATGATGTCTTTCCCTGTTTGCTGTCATTACCGTCGACACGGTACTTCTCCCGACACCAACAAGGGTGGCCGTTTTCGTTACTGAGGCTCCGGCAAGACGGGCTCCAACAAACATGCCTCTTTCGAAATCTGTGAGGTCAGCCATAACGAAGTTTTAACGCCCCAATCTATTTCGCATCCGAACGCTATCACTGCTACTAATAGACTGATGGGTGCACATTTTCGCCCTCTAGGTGGCATTCTTCCACACTAGAGGGCGGGAGTATACGACAGGTTTCCGTCGAGTTGTTTTTTTACAGGTGTTCATATTATTTTGTCCAACCAGTGTACCTTAAAGAGGACCTTATTTTTCTGATTTGAAGAGTGGGAACTGTTATGGCAGCGCTGTTACGTACATTATTACCTTCATTTAATTCCTTTGCAATGTATAATATAAGCACCACTATATGCACTATTTCAAATAAAATAACATTTAATATTAAAAATAACATTTCGTGTATTTTTCACAGTGTGGATCCTATTTCTAATGAAGTGCATGGCACAAAGCCACAATCCGTCTTGTTACTTGGCGTGGGGTGGAAGTTTGGAGAGTGGGGTGCTAGCTCAGGTGTGACCTCGTCAATTGACTCATTCAAAATTACATGCTGTTGACCTCGGATCTTTCCCTTCGGGTTTGATCCTGGACTGTCGCCAATAGTCCGTTGTGTTGCTCCAGTGCGAAGTTAACTAAAGTACCTACCAGTCTTGTTACTTCAATTTGGTTTGAACATCCACTTCTATTCACTTATTCAATGGCGATTAGGTATTTTTTGAGCCAATTTACACTGTCGCTTTCTTTTCTATGTTTTTCTTGTAGATTTCCGATTGCCAACAGACTGGCGCAGCATGGCCAAATATGGCCCTTGCGCCATAAAACCCCAAAACCAACCAACCATCATTGCCAACAGAAGAATTTAATGAGGCGCGAGCTCTACCGTGTAGTTTTAGCAATGTTATGCAACTTTGAAGCAAATCGGTGAAATTGGCATCGCATAACGGTTGAGTGGGTATGTCCACTGCGCTAGCAACCTTGGAGTGGTAGTCAACACGCCTTCGCATCTCCATTCACGAGTCACGCATAGATTTTTATGGGTACAGCTCCATCCTGTCAGCGTTGCCATGAACCTCTCCATAAATCACATTTTAACTTGATGTTACAGGTCTGACATTTTTATCGACTCTTTTAATATTTCATCACCAATTTTATCAAACTTATTGGGTCACCCTCCCGTATGCATCACTTTCTTACATCGCTGCGGTATTTTGCCATTGTTACTTATCACACATTTCTCCATTTTTATTTTTAGCCTTCATACTCTTATCATGCACTTTTTATGTCATAAAACACGACATATGTATGCAATAAAATGTATAATTAAAAGTATATATACAACTTTTCGTTGAAGACGGTTTTAACCTTTTATTTATTTTTAATGGTTTGCATCATGTTGTGTTCAGCTTAGTCCGTTTTTGGACCTTTCTCCATAAAACCCAAACCAACCAGACATCGAGTTATAGAGAGCACAGGTTCGATTTCTGTCAGGTGCGTGCCTCCCTGGGTGTATTTCTGTCTTCTGTGTCAGTAAAACTTTCATTGTGAGTGTATGTCTATTACTTGGTATTGTATGTCTTGTATCTGGCGCAGCATGGCCAAATAGGCGCCATAAAACCCCAGCAAACCAACACCCATAGCGGTTGATTTTGCATTGTTTACATCCATTTGTTGCCATTCGCCAATATACTAATAAGTCGATTTCTGTGCTACGTATGTTAATGAAAATGTATAATGCTTTCGTGGACTCATAATGGTAATGGCAATTAATTAACGTCGCACTAGAGCAACACGACGGGCTATTGACGACGGTCCGGGATCAATCCCCAAGGGAAAGAACGAGGACAACACGTCATTTTGAACCACGCTCAGATGAAGTGGCAACACCTGAGCTGGCACCCCACTCTCCAAACTTCCACACCACGCCAACGTGAGGACATCGCAACTCTCCAATTGCTAATTCGTTACTCTTCCAATCAGGCTACCTCGGTAGCCTGATTGGAGCTCAGAACTCATACGGCTACGGAATTTTCTTAGCCACTTCTAGTCGATGAACTATCGCTAGAAATGTGTCTAAGGTGCAATAATACGTACACCCAAAACGTCTATAAAAAAAAACATGTGTACGTATTATTTGAAGAATAATTTAATGGGAATTGAATGGTTTTTGAATGGATTTTTTTTGCCCTCTTTTCATTCTTAACCTTTTCCCTGCACGGCTCTGCCCAAATTTGCATACTTTTTTTATTTAGGTACAGTAGGCGCTCTTCAATCCGGCACGTCCGGGACCACGGCCGTGCCGGATTAGCGATTTTGCCGGATTATCGAACGTATATATAGTTTTAACGGGAATACCAAAGAAAAATTAATGCAGTACAATGATATTTAAAACGAGTTGTAATAAGCTGTTCTATGGCAAGAAAAATACACATGAGCGTTACTGTTTAAAAAAGTCTCTGATATCACGTTGCATCCGTGATTCGGATCTCTTCAAAAAATCATCACGGATTATACACACATTTATGAGGTTATAGCTTTTGTTGGATTCGGCAAATTTTATAAATATATTTAATGAAGCCTGTTTCCACGAGATCTGCCATGACTCCATCCAATTCCACCTCCTGAACGGGCTTCTTGTGGGTCCACAACGCTTTGTACAATCTGTTCGTCACTCAGTTCTTCGGCACACTTTTGTCGATTTCAATCCACTTCCTGACAGGGTGCATCTGTGAAAGGGTTGTTTGGCACAGCTTCTACCAAATCTAGCACCCTATTTTAACCATTACTGGTAACGCTTGGATCTTGATCCGCATCTTCATCATTAGGCCAAAGTTTGCGCCAGCACCGCTGTAGGGTCACTTCTTTCACCTGATTCCACGCTAAGGCAATTGAGAAAATTGCATCTTTGACATGAAACTGTTTTGGAAGTCTTACATCACATCGCAGTGGCGCGACCTGGCGGTCGAGATCAACAAACGAAAAAATCCGAATGCGAGCGGCTCGATCGGTGCCGGATTGCAGAATGTGCCGAACCGAAGAATGCCGGATTAAAGAACGCCGACTGTACTTGTTCTACTCCCCCTTGGGTACTTGTTTTCTCTTAACCCTCTTAGTGTCACGAGATCTCCGAGTAGCGTAGTATTATTTACCCACAACACACTTGGTGACTCATTAACCACATTTATTGAGTGAAAGAACCCATGGATGCTTTCAAACTTTAAGAAAGATTTCTATTGCTCCTTTCTTCAGTAGAATCCTTTGGTAGGTATTTTAATTAACGTCACACTGAAGCAACACAACTAGAATCCTTTGGAAATGTTACGTCCATCCTTTCCTTGGAATAGTCCTTTGGAAATATTCTGTTTTGTATCCCTTTGGAAAGCTGCTTTCTTGGATTCTGGAAAGCAAGAATGGATGTTATTTTTTTAGCTTTTGATGACCATCGAGATGTCCAGTGAAGCATTTTTGTTAATACAAAATAAAAATTAAAGTTCTTTCCAAACTTCTTTGGGGGGCCCGTAGTTGTAAAGTGCCCACTGCCAACTGTTCTAATTAATAACTCTAAGCTAATCTACATATAAAGCAGAGTTGGCATCTGTCTGTTCTCTACAAAGCTACACTGTTTGACCAATGCACACCAAATTTGGAACATTTATTCTTTGGGGTATCCCTGCGGGTAACGTAGGCTACATATTGACCCCCGTTCTATTTGTCTTGGGTGTGCAGAGGGGTGTAACGTCCCGTCATCCTGGACAGAGAACTTGCCAAGGGGCGCTCTCTCCCGGTCTGGCTGTGCAGATGACGTCAGAGCTAACATCTACAGGAGTCGCCTCTCAACATGACCTTGGAGGGTTTTTTAGAATCTTAGATTATGATGCAATTGCAGAGGGTGCCGGTTGCGCTGAAAATCGCTCAGTATCATATCGTTTACGTATCCCGTCTGTAAAAAGCGGGATGGAATTTTCAAGCATAAAATGTAATTGCTTGAAACGTCGAACATGATATCGTATCAATATGATTTGTCAGCCTTTCATAATGATGGTGGAATTCCGAAATTCGAATTCCTGTTGCAAGGTGCTACAAATAAAATAATATTGATAAGAAAAGAACTGACTGCAACAATACGATGTGTCATTTAAAAAAATGAACTTAAAGCGCATTCACAGTCACTCCAAAACCCAAAATCGACTTTTGAAAAAATAAATTCAGTATCAGTTTTCGTAGGTTTGTCTTACCTATAGTATGTGAAATGGATCTAAAGTAAATTGTTAGAAAAGCTATAAAATCTGTCTTAGAATTATTTTGGCTCGCTTATTTTTTCTCCATATTTGCATTTTCCATGACAGAAAAGGGATTTTTTGGATCATTTTCAATCGACGTTTAACCAATTAAACCCGAGCAACACCGGGTAAATTCAGCTAGTACAAAATAAAATTATAAGTTCTTTACAACAACGGGCCCCAAAGAAGTTTGGAAAGTGCCCACTGTCAACTGTTTTAACTAATAACTAAACTAATTTCTTATAAAACCAATATGTAAATAAAATCAAGAAACTTACGCGAAAATATCTTATTTAGTTGCTTATCTCTTGGGAGCCCTCTGGGATTCGTATACCACAGATTGAACAGCACTGCTCTAAAATATTGTTTCATAAAAAAAATTCTACACAACCTGACATTGAAAATGCAACACCCAGAAGGAGTGCGCAGAACTGGATGAAATTTACAGGGTAGACGCAGCTCACCGAGATATGTAAATGATGCAAACTGCGCAGCTGTCCCGCGCACGGCGGGTGAAAAACCAGGGAAGGAACCTGCAAAAGTGGTCAGTTTCGCGCCGCTCTGTTTGCCAGGTAAGTCAAGTTGCAATTTGTTTTTGTGTCTCAGAGGAAACGTCTAGTAGCGGAGAATGCCAGGACGCTGCCAATCAAGACAGTTCCAGCAAACAGAGGGGTATGGTGATTGGCCTCAGAAGGGCAGGTTGGTCCATACGTCAAATCTCAGCAGATACCCACCTACACGCGTCCACGGTGCACCGGTTGTGGCACAGATGGTTGGACCAAGGGAATGTGGCACGTTTGAGGGATTCCGGTGCAGCCAGAGTGACGTCAGCACGCGTGGACCGACGCATCTGCCGGCAAGCATCGGCGGCCCCGCAAGCCACGTCTGTCGCCCTTTTGCAGCATGTGCAGGACACCCTTCATGCTCCCATATCATCCAGGACCATTAGCCGCCGATTGATCGCTGGCGTCCTGCACTCATGGCGCCCGTTGAGACGACTACCATTGACCCAACAGCACAGACGTCTCCGTTTGCAATGGTGTCGGGATAGAGCCACGTGGACGACGGAATGGCACACGGTGGTGTTCTCAGACGAGTCACGCTTCTGTTTTAGCAATGACAGTCGCCGTGTACGAGTCTGGCGCCGACGTGGTGACAGGGCCAATCCGGCCGCATCTGTGGAACGCCATACCACGAGACAACGCGGTATAATGGTTTGGGGCGCCATCGCCTACGATAGCAGGTCACCTCTGGTCCGTATTCAGGGCAGTACGACGGCCCAACGATACGTGGATGATGTGCTGCAGCCGCTGACACTACCTTTCCTTCAGGGGGTGCCCAATGCCATTTTCCAGCAGGATAACGCCCGGCCGCACACGGCACGCATCAGTCAACATGCCCTGCAAGGTACCCAGGTGCTTCCCTAGCCAGCTGTCTCCCCTGATCTCTCACCTATCGAACATTTCTGGGACGTCGCTTGCATGCGTTGCCACCGGCACGTTCAGAAGACGAACTTTGGCAAATGGTTGACAGGGAATGGGCAGCCATCCCTTAGGACACCATCCGCACGCTCATTGCGTCTGTACCTAGACGTGTTGCTGCCTGTATCGCCGCTCGCGGTGATCCTACAACCTACTGATCAGACGTTCTTGCTGCTCAGTGGCAAGGTGTATAATGTTGCAATAAAGATCACTTATTGCTCGTTGCTGTCTCTCTCTGTTTGCCAAATTTCATCATTTTCTGCCAACTCCTTCTGGGTGTTGCATTTTCAATGTCAGGTAGTGTATTTAGCGAAAAATCTCAAGTTTGTTGTATGGAAACTCGATTATTTCATAACGATTAAGATCCGGACATGATGACATTTGAATCTGTCTTCAAAAACACGGGTCACATTTTTACGAAAACCGGACCAGTGCAGTTTTGTCGGTACTTGAAGTAGTTTTGTGTGTTGTGGAAAAAACAACTACTTTCCGTAAAGGAAACGGGTGAAATAGTCTACCGATTTTCATAGTTTACTGTAGAAAAATTGACTTGTATTTACGTCAAAACTGCCTCTGATGTTTTGATCACGAAATTTGATGGGCCGCGGGAAGTTGGACGAACAACGGATTACCAAGTGGAGGGTTGCGAGTTCGAAACTCGGTCCAACCAAAGACCATCGTGCACACGGCTGGTGCACGGTAAATCTGTCGCGGCCTCAAATGTCTTCACGATGGCGTGGTGTCGAAGTTTGGAGGGTGGGGTTCCTCCTCAGGTGTTGACCTTGTCATCTGACCGTGATTCAAAATGACGAGGTGTTGTCCTCGGATCTCTCCCTTCTGGTTTGATCCCGGACCGTCGCCAATAGCCCGTTGTGTTGCTCCAGTGCAACGTTAATTAACTACCTACCATGAAATGTAATAAAAATATTTACGTGATTTATAAAATATCTGGCGATATTTACTTTTATATTAATAATGGTAAAAACCTTGAATGCACCCACCATAGAATTCTTTTGTTAGAAGCCCCATTTTAGATTGAGGTAGGTATTTTAATTAACGTCACACTGGAGCAACACAACGGGCTACTGGCGACGGTCCGGGATCAATCCCCATGGGAAAGATCCGAGGACACCACCACGTCATTTTGCACCACGGTCAGACACATGAGGTCAACACCCGAACTGGCACCCCACTCTCCAAACTTCCACACCACGCAAACGTGAGGGCATTTGAGGCCGCGACAGATTTACCGTGCACCAGCCCGTGAAAAGAGAAAAAGCGGAGGGTCGTTCTGGAACGTAAACCCTCCAAGTGTTTCGACGAGATATCTCGTTCAAGATCTGGTCAATTCTGCTAAGGACGAGTAATATCGTCGGGGCAAAGCTACCCCATTACTCCAAAGGGGTTTAATTTCGGATTTGATCCCGAATTAATATTAGACCGTCGCCAATAGCCCGATGTGTTGCTCCAGTGCGGTGTTAATTAAAATACCTATCTATACCAGCACGTTGAACTTGCACCAGGCCCCATATACACGACGATCTATGGTTGGACCGAGTTTCGAACTCGCAACCGTCCGGCTACGAACCGGGCCGCGAGGAGGTTTAAGGGACTTGTCTGTGGTAAATTTTTTTGTAATGGTTCGCGTATAAGAGGCATAAATAGATCCTTGTGGTGTGTTTCCGTTTGGTTTGCAGTAAAAAATCTCCTAAATGAGTGTCATCTGCGAAATCAAATACGATATGAGAGTAATATAGAAGAAAAAACCTCTTCCACCTTCCCACTGTAAATCAATATGATCTCGAAGTGTTATTTTTACTCACGTCGAAGCTATGTAAGATTTTTTACGTCCACTTCCGTCGTCGCTCATTAAGGACGCTCAAGAATTCCGTGGCTCGTCTTCGAATTCGCCCGAATCACTTTTTTTACTACAAAGGATCCTTTTCCCGCTCGTAACTCATACCAACCCCCAGTTGTGGCAACAGCTCCATCAACAGTATCGCTTGCTCCACCCAGAGTTGCCAGATTGGCCGCTAGAGCGCCTTTTGGGTTCCTTTTCTTTCAACTCATTGGGCGCCGAAATTTTGCATTTGACACATTTTTGGGCTAAAACTATCTATCGTTCGGTAGGTAGTTAATTAAGGTCTATGTATACACTAGAAATCACGAAAATTATCTATTTTTTAATAGTGTCCAACCCCTTAGCTTTCAAACGATACCAAGATCTTGTAAATATTCGAAATAGTTTTCAAGTTACAAGGGTTTGGGATAGGTACTGTCACCTTAGACAAACACGTTTCCAAAACTTCAAACACGGTCTCACGAACTATGTGTTTGCAATAGAATGCTTCTTTCGAACAGTGATAACTCAATAATGAATCGATCTACGTATTACAATTACTTTTGTGTCATTATAATCTATGTAATACAGTGGATGTTTTGACCCTCAGTCGAAGTTACTGGTTAAGAAATGAATCTTTAGTTGATTTTTAAATGTTGAAATTCCTGAAAAAATCTTTATTTTTTAGACTTCCTTCGTGAAAAAAATTGTAAAAAATAACGTATTCCCTCTAATAACTTGATGGAGGGCCAAAACATGAAGAATAATATTAGGAATGATTTCCAACAGGAATTGTCCTTCTGAACACATTAGAATTTGAGATATCAAAAAACATGCTAATTAGCTAATTCTATCTAAATTAGATAATTAATGAGTAGCTTAATTAGAATTTTTCACACTAAAATGAGTTTAAGCACAAACCAATGACCTATAGTGAAAAAACTGAATTTTTAAAGTCATAATTAAAAAAAAATATTCTAGTATATACATACACCTTAACATCGTACTGGAGCAAAACAACAGTCTATTGGGGACGGTCCGGGATCCACCCCGAAGGGAAAGATCCGCGGACGATAACACGTCATTTTGAACCACGATCAGATGACGAGGTCAACACCTGACCTGGCACACTGCTATCCAAAATTCCACACCTACGTGAGGACAATCGAGGCCACGACAGCTTGAACGTAAACCAGCCTCTGTGTACGCGACGGTGTTTGGTTGGTCCGAGTTTCGAACTCGTAACCCTCCTGTTGCCAATCTGTTGCTCTTCCAACTGGGCTACCGTGGCCGTATATACCTCTCAGTAAATTCTCGAAAATAAATTGCATAAAAAATGTCTATATCCTCCGTTGTATCCTGTCGCTTCTTCTCCCGCTTGGTCTAGACAGGCTAGACCAAGACTTCAAGCATCTTCAAATGTCCAAAACGGGAGTATCCTATATATCTATATGTTGTCCATTTGGAAGAGTAACGGATTAGCAAACGGAGTGTTGCGAGTTTGAAACTCGGTCCAACCAAAGACCATCCTGTATACGGGGGCTGGTTCATGTTCAATCGGTCGTGGCCTCAAATGTCCTCGTTGGCATGGTGCGGAAGTTTGGAGCGGGGGTACGAGCTCAGGTGTTATTCTCGTCATCTGAGCGTGGTTCAGAATGTTGTCCTTGACCTTTCCCTTCGAGTTTGATCGCAGACCGTCGCTAATAACTCGTTGTGTTGCTCCAGTGCGACGTTAATCAGCTACCTAACCTAACCTGGTGGTTGCATCTACGAAGGATTTCGTCATTAGCGAAACTAATCAAATCTTGATGAACGAGATATCTCGTCATTTAAAGAAAACCGACCAGATCTTGATCTGGTCATCATCAATGAATCGCCAATATCTTGATGACGAATCGTTTTTAGTAAATCGGATGTTTATGGACTAAAAAGCACTTGGAGGGTTTAGCTTTAACCGTTTTAAGTGTTTTATGAATTCAAATTGAATCGGTAACAAATTTAGTTTCTTGTAATAATAAACCAATTAAATGTTTCATCTCAAAACACTTTTGAATTGTTAGGCAGGGACGTAACTAGGGGAGGTCAGACGGGGCATGTGCCCCGGTCGCCGGATTGGGGGGGGGGGCTAACGTGGGCGAGTATTTTTTTGACTATAGATATTTAGGTATGATAAAACATGAAGAGGAAAAATTTAGTAGACTACATAAACTATAAAAGGAGCTAAATGCAGAATGTATGAAGTGTTGCATGAGTTTGATGTGAGTAAAGAAGGGGAGGATGGATAGGGCAGTAAACTGTGCGTGAATGTATTTTTAGAGTGACTAATGCTATTCTTAGCGTACACGTATCCCGATATCATTTGATAAACCTTTTCATTTCATTTGCAGCGATTATGATAAGTGTGAAAGAATATACCAAACATACTACTCTCAGATTATTTGTCAATGAAATATCTTAGAATTAATTGGTATTTTATCTTGTACTAAAAATGAAATTACGGTAAATTAATTTATTTACCTTTGAAATCAAGCATTTACCATCTAAGTTGAATAAAAAAGATTAGGAATAGTGGAATTAATGTGTGGTGGCGTATCAGGTGTTGTCGGGGAGGGTTTTGGTTTGGTTGTTCGGTGAGGGGGGTGCCAAGGCGAATTCTTGCTCCGGGTGGAAACTAGCCTAGTTACGTCCCTGATTGTTGGCTTGCATTTAGGCATCCTTTAAAAGCGAAATGGCGGGCACTTTCTTTTTTAACGTCTGGCAACCCTGGCTCCACCCTTATTTTTTTAAAAGCAAACGTTTAGTTTTTTCGTGCTTGCGGGTACTCAAGTTCATTGACAACCCCAGAAACGACGCTCAGAAGTTCGAAATGAATACAGACAACATTCGAAAGGAATTAGTTCCTTTGACCACAGGTTCTGAAGGGTCGAGTGAAGAGAATTTATGGCTGATTTTTTTCTGTTCCTTCGGTTTTTTTCTGTCTTGTTTTCGTCCTCTGATCGTCTGACGTTCTTGGACAAAGGTTCCATTCAGATGTTTGGAAGACTTGGGGGAGTGTGGGAAGTGGTCCTCCCTTCTGCACTGTTTTCCAGAACTTAGGAGTATCTTATGTATGTGTCGAGTTTGGTGGGAACATTTTGGGCATAGCCTGGCCAACTCAAATTGTTCCACGGACGACTGAGCTCAATTTTCGTTCAGGTTTCCGTTCGTTTGGTTCAAAATTACGTGGTGTTATCCTCGGATCTTTCCCTTATGGTTTGATACCGGACGGTCGCCAATGGCCCGTTGTCCGATGACAACACGTAATTTTAAACCACGGTCAAATTACGAGAACAACATTACTGGGATCCCACTCTCCAAACTTCCACACCACGCCAACGCAAGGACATTCGAGGCCACGACAGATTGAACGTGCACCAGCACACGACGGTCTGACTGAACCGAGTTTCGAACTCGCAACCCTCTGGTTCCTAATCCGTTTTTCTTCGAACTTGGCGCTACTGCGGCCTCATCAAAATATCAGATGGAAAATATTTATAACCTTAATTTACCTTAACACAACGGGCTATTGGCTATGGTCCATTCCTCAGTGTCCTCCATTCCGAATGGAAAGACCGGAGGACAACACCACTTCTTTTTGAACCACTGTTACAACGCTTAAATGTGTGTGTTGGTTCTGTCCTCATCCATATATGTCACTGAAAGACCGATATCTGGCAAATGTCGATATTCTCCGTGAATGTCAGCATTCACATAGTCGCTTGGTGTATGTACGAGATATTTGCTAGATATCATTATTTCTCACTTACACCGGCAAATGTCGACATTCAGCATGCACTGATGGTGAATGGCGAATAAAAAAATTTTTTTACGTTGAGACAGAAATGCAACTTTCTAAATCATACTTTATTATTAAAACATATTATGATATGTCAAAATAGGAGAAAGGTTAAGTAACAGCACATGTAAATAAACTGTTGAACCTAAAACGAACAGTACATTCTAAATGAGAAAATAATACTAATCATAAACTTACACATAAATTATGTGATTAACGTCATACAATCTTATTTATTGCAACAACTTAAACTGAAGGCGGCCTCTCTGACTGTGGCCTCTCCGCCTTCTCGTTTCGTCCCCCACCAGAGCTTATCTGTGCTTGTCGACATACACCGGCGGTGGTCCGAATGTATAAGAATATGACCAAATATTCGGACACTCACCGACGTATTTGGTATGTGTCGACATTCACCGGAGGATATTGACTTTCTCTAATTTCGGTCTTTCACGGAACATACATTACTAGATAGAGTGACGCTTCGTCATGGGAACTTGATTAATAGGTTTTATTTACATATCTTTAATAAATACAAGGTGGTTATAAAGTCTTGAACCATGATACATAGCACATGTTCCTACTAAAGAGCGTGCTCCACAATGTCCACTACCATTCTGAACGCACTTCTGGAGACGTTTTATTTCTTTGAATTGTCTTTAACATACGTAGTTCCAGAGCAGCAATTGCAGTGGTCATTCTTTCCCGGAGATGTTCCAGATCCCGAATTTTTACACCTCAGCTTTCACAATCCCCATATGGCAAATCCAACCAAAAGATGGGGGGGGGGGTATTTCAATTAACGTCACACTGGAGCAACACAATGGGCTATTGGTGACGGTCCGGGATCAATCCCAAAGGGAAAGATCCGAGGACAACACCACGTAATTTTGAACCATGGTCAGATGACGAGGCAACACCTGAGCTGGCACCCCACTCTCCAAACTTCCACACCACGCCAACGTGAGGACATTTAAGGCCACGACAGATTTAACGTGCACCAGCCCCCTTTGTACACGACGGTGTTTGGCTGGATTCGAACTCGCAATCCTTCGGTTGCTAGTCCGTTACTCTTCCAACCGGGCCACCGCGGCCCCACCAAAAGATGGATTCACTGTAATTTGGCGAAGGAACCATTCACACATTTTCTCCTATGTGTTCCAGACTTCATATCCACCCTGTATATTTACAGCTCAATATCCTATACTATCCCAGCGAAAAGGACCCTCGCACGTTTGTCCTCGTCTGCCTCCGCTGGTAGCCCGGTTGGCAGAGTAACGGATTAGCAACCGGAGGGGAGCGAGTTCCAATCCAACCAAAGACCGTCGTATACAAAGGGGGCACGTTCAATCTGTCGTGGCCTCAAATGTCCTCCCATTGAAGTTTGGAGAGTGAAGTGCCGGCTCAGATGTTACCTCGTCCTCTGATCATGATTCGAAATTACGGGGTGTTGTTCTCGGTTCTTTCCCCTGGGGATTGATCCCGGACCCTCGCCAATAGCCCGTTCTGTTGGTCCAGTGCGACGTTAATTAAAATACCTACCAGTCTCCGCTAGTCGAGTTCCCCTTACTTTTTTGACCGTTCAAGGACACCCCCTCCAATGTCCCTCGGGGATCCAGTGTTCCTTCCAGCCAACATTCCTCAGTGTTGGCCGGAGAATCTCACCACCACCTTACAAGGTTGAGAACGGCTGCTTTAAATCACGGTGGGTGGGCTACACTTGTTAACACAACGCTAATGAGTTTGTTTATCATGGGCTTCACACAAAAACAAACGCGACGCGTTCATTTAGCGCAAGAACAGAACCTACAAGGGCAGCGTTGGGTCTCTCCATACACGGTTGACGGACGGACTTGGGGCGTTGTTGGTATCCATATCCGAGAGACAATGACCTGGATTTCATTTCTTCGAGCCCAGACGCACTTGTTGACGCTACAACGAGAATTTTAAATAAAAGGCATTCCGAGAGATAGAAGACCGTATACAAAGAGGGCTGTTAAATCCGTCGTGGCCTCAAATGTCCTCTCGTTGGCGTGCTCAGGTGTTAACCTTTTCATTCCAATGAAGCGAACTCGATCTTCGGTTTGCAGTGTTGCATAGTTCGGGACTTATTCAGAATCTAAACGCATCGGATATTACTTTCGGCTTGTTTGTTTTCTTGTTTCGGAGCTTCGAGTCGTGTAAATACGCAACAAGTCGTAATCTGCTACGGATTTTTCTGTTGAAATACGCAATTCCCAGAGCAATATGTGCAATAGGACATGGGTATCAGACTTCGACGGTTTCCAGTTTGGCTTAGGTCAATTTTTCTCTTCCGCAGGATTGCGAGTTTGAAACTCGTTCGAACCAAAGACTTGTGTACACGGGGCTACTGCACGTTCAATCTGTCGTTTCCTCAAATGTCCTTACGTTGGCGTGGTGTGGGAGTTTGGAGAGTGGGATGCCAGCTCAGGTGTTGCCTCGTCATCTGACCATGGTTCAAAATTACGTGGTGTTTTCCTCGATCTTTCCCTTTGGGATGGATCCCGGACCGTCACCAATAGCTCGTTGTCTTGCTCCAGTGTGACGTTAATTAAAATACCTACCTACCTTTACGTTTAATAAAGAATTAAAATTTAGTTTTTATCTTTTTCATATGGCAACACAAAATTGGGATAGACTGATTCTAAAGTAGCTCATTCTGTAGAAAGAATGGCCCACTTCTGTAAGTGACTTCTTTAGTGTTAAGCAGATATTAGCTTTTCTTTTGGATAAAAATGAATTTTACTTAAAAAGAAAATTCAAAATCACAGCCCATGTATATTGTGTAAGCTTGAATTCATTTAGTTTTTAACTTTAAACGTACAAGTGTATAAACAGTATGTACAAACGTACATACTGTTTTAGAAAGATATTTCCTAAAACTTGAAAAGGCAAATTTTAGTTAAAGTATCTTTCTTTACCTTTTTTTGGTAAAAAACTGGCCATTGTAAGTTTTGATAAGTTTTTAGCTAGTTGTAAGTTTTTGATTAGAACGCCTGATTTAGTAATTTTTATTTTTAAAACTTTTAATATAGCGCACAAAAATACTCCAATTTTTTTATTCTTTTGTAATGCATTGACAGAATGACATTGGCACTTTTTCTCTATGATATTCATTACCTAGATGTGATAACTCAAAATCATCCAAATTTGGACTTGGCCCCTTTTCTACCAAGGTATAAATTTAAAAGTACTTTTCACGAATTTTGCTGTTTGGCGTTCGACTAAACAAAGTATGGATGCGTTTATTTTTAGCCCAATTCTACCGTTCCAACGGCTCCAAATCGAGGACATTATTAGTTCGTTTCTGTCCTATAGTCTCGAAATGTGGGTAATAAAGGATTTTTCTTTTCAAATATATTCTACCGTATTAAGTTTAATTCCAAAAGTTGAACTATTGATTTTATTTTTAACTTGTATAGTTTGACTAAATTTCAAATAAAAAATACCTAATCCAATCCTCCTGGTGGTTGGTTGTCTTGATGAGGTGCTTGTCATCTGACCGTGGTTCAAAATGGAGTGGTGTTGTCCTCGATCTTTCCCTTCGGGTTTGATCCCGGACCGTCGCCAAGAGCCCATTGTGTTGCTCTAGTGCGACGTTAATTAAAATACCTACCTCACTATTGCGTTGTTTGTCCGCGATGCGTTGAGAGGTTTAGAGGCAGCCATGGCTCAGTGGGTTTGCCAACTGCGCTATCAACTTTGCGAGTTCTATGATTGCTGGTGCTTGCCCTGGATGTCTTACTTTAGTAAAATTTTGGTGCCTATTACTTGATGCCTTCAGCTTGAGTTTGGCGCAGCAAATATGGCTCTTGCACCATAGAAACCCAGTTAGAAGAGCAACCTACGGATCAGCAACCAGAGTTCGAAATTAGGTCCAACCAAAGACCGTCGTTTACACGGGGGCTGATGCACGTTAGATCTGTCATGGCCTCCAATGTCACATTGGCGGGGTGCGGAAGTTTAGAGAGTGTCGTGCCATTTCAGGCGTTGCCTCGTCATCTGACCGTGGTTAGAATGACGTGGTGTTGTCCTCCGATCTTTCCCTTTGGGACTGACCCCGGACCGTCACCAACAGCCCGTCGTGTTGTTCCAGTGCGACGTTAATAACTACCGCCCGAGTGTTTCCAAAGACGATGTCGAGATCTCGTGCAGCACTTTTCTTCCGAAACGAACCTAGAGGAAGAGTACCTTATTTCATTTACTCTTGACGGAGTGCAAATTCGAGTTGACAAGCGAACTCACGTTAATTGCGTTCATTGCTCATGATTTACATTCCGGTCGACCAATCCTAAGGAATAGACGGTGATAAAAATGAACGCCATCCCCGCGTGTCTGGTTGACGAAGATGGACAGTCCTGTGTATTTATTGTACATCGCATTTTGAATCGCCTGACAACGCACTCTGCGCGCAACAGAGCTCCCCATTCATGACTTGGGTTGACGAACAGAAATCCCATCCCCAGCACGTGTCCCAGCGAGAACGTTGGAATGTTTACTTTTCGAGACATCCCTGTTTGGAAATCTGGGATCGGCCTTTTCATTCCAATGAAGCGAACACGATCTTCGGTTTGTAGTGTTGCATAGTTCTGGACTTATTCGGAATCTAAACACATCGGATATATTACACTCTCGGCTTGTTTGTTTTCTTGTCTCGGAGCTTGGAGTTGTGTAAATACGCAAGAAGTCGTAATCTGCTACGGGTTTTTTTGCTGAAATACGCAATTCCCAGAGCAATATGTGCAATAGGACATGGGTATCAGACTTCGAATATGCAGATTACGACCCTAACTAGAGATTTTGATAGGTTTCCAGTTTGGCTTAGGTCTATTTTTCTCTTCCGCAGGATTGCGAGTTTGAAACTCGTTCGAACCAAAGACTAATGTACACGGGGGCTACTGCTCGTTCAATCTCGTTTCCTCAAATGTCCTTACGTTGGCGTTGTATGGAAGTTTGGAGAGTGGGGTACCAGCGCAGATGTTCTCGTCATCTGACCTATCAAAATGACGATGCGTCGACCTTGGATCTCTCCCTTGATCCCTGACCGTCGCCGATAGCCCGTTGTGTCGCGCAAGTGCGATGTTTATTAACTACCTACCTACATCATTGTGTGCAACAGGATATTTGTACCAGTGACTTCGAATATGCAGATTACGATCCTAACTTGAGGGAATTTGGGTGGGTTTCCACTTTGGTTTAGTGAGACGCGGTGGTCCATTTGGAAGAGTAACGGATTTGCAACCATAGGGTTCGAATCCAACCAAGACGTATACAAAGGAGATGGTGCACGTTCAATCTGTTGTAGCTTCAAATGTCCTCACGTTGGCGTTGTATGGAAGTTTGGAGAGTGAGGTACCAGCTCATGTGTTGACCTCGTCATCTGTCCGTTATTCAAAATGAGGCGTTGTTCTTGGATTTTACACTTCGGGATGGATAACCCTCGAGCCACCGTAAGTACTGCATTTACACTGACGGCATGAGTATGTTGGCTGGAGCAATATACCATCACCTGCCATCCTGTCGTGTCAGATATTGCGTACATTGCAGAGCAAGGGTTTGATATCTTGTTTTGTTCGTCTCCTAGTCAGAGGGGCATAAAGGGTAAATAGGTAGCTGACAGTTCTGCGAAGGAAGAACCGTTCCACTGCAGCAGCCCGTTCCTTTTAGTGACATCAAGATATCCACAAAGAAATTCATCGACTCCTTCTGGCTAGATTCGTGGAACATGCAGGTCAACAATTAATTACATTCCATAAAACTCATCAGTTGCCAGTAGGCGGATGTCAAATTGACCCGCTGTCGCATTGGACGCACGATTAACTCTTTTATTCTCTCCTAATAAACATCGCCATCTTTTATTAGGAGAGCTCAACCATCTGCAATTCATGCTCTACTCCATTTTCTGTTCATTATATTTTAATTGTCTGTTTTCCATCATCATAGTATCAAATTTTTAAAAGCACAATTTTAGATCTACGAGATTTGATTGGGGAAAATCCCCATTCAAATCTCTTCTCATTTTTAAATGACATTGGCTTTTTAAACCTCATTTGATATTTTACTATTCACAACTCATTAATCATACCTTTTTATATTATACACTATATGGACAAAAGTATTTGGACACTGCAGAAAATCAGGTTGTTTTTCCTGGTTAAGACTCGGCCCATTGCTTCATGTACCTGATACCATGAACGCTGACGTGTACCTCGACGTTCTGGATCATTCGGCCTTGCCTACACTATGGCTATAGTACGGCGATGAGGGTTGTTTCTTCCAACAGGATCGAGCTCCATGTCATACTGCAAAACGTGTGCTGGACTGGTTTCCTGAGAATGAGGTGAATTTGCTTGACTGGCCTGCTCAGAGCCCCTATCTCGATCCGATCGAGCACTTGTGGGATGAACTGGAGCGACGGGTACGACACCGCCACGCACGCCCATCTTCACAACAATCTCTTCTCACAGAATTGCAAGAGGCATGGCGAGCTATTCCTGCCCAGACTTCTCGAGAACTTGTGGAAAGTATGCCTCGACGTGTTGCAGCTGTAATACAAGCAAAAGGAGGGTCTATCCGTTACTAAGTAGAATAATACAGCACTTTTTCTGAAAACATGCAGTGTCCAAATATTTTTGTCCATATAGTGTATAACCCTTGCTCTATAAAAACCCCAAAATAACCCTCCAACCTCATGTGTGAACACTATGTCACTGATAAGTGCACTCGCGAATATGAACTGTTAGCGATAGCGGAACGATGCCAATTTCTCGCTCGAACTCATTCCCAGGCGATTGTCTGAGCACCTGGTCAATCACTCCTAATCGTCCAAGGACACTTTCAACTCAAGGTCTTATGAATTAGGAATCTGAGTCAACGCTTCGTCCCTTCGGCAGGAGAGTTGGATTTGCAGACATCGGAAGATATCCATCATTGTTAAGTCATGCGTTCGACAGATCCCATCGCTTCAGATGACTTGTTTTTCAACTGCTCTTTCGTTTGACCCGTCTTTATGTGGGGAAGACGAAAACAATCATGTGTTCCCTTTAGTATTTATTTAAAATACTCGCCAATAACTGAAGGGCACGACGCGAAAAAATTTCCCACCAAATTTTCCCCCACCGTCCCAGTAAAAGTGTTTTACTGTCCATTCTGGGCAGTTTTTTTATTGACAAAGATGCTACGATAATTTAATTTACCGCTGGTAATGGTAATGGTGATTAATTTACGTCGCATTGGAGCAACATTACGGGCTATTGGCGACGGTCCGGGATCAATCCCGAAGGGAAAGAACCGAGGACAGTACCATGTAATTTTGAACCAAGGTCTGTCGAGTTAAAGCCTGAGCTGGCACTCCACTCTCCAAATTTCCACACCACGCCAACATGAGGACATTTGAGTCCGCGGCAGATTGAACGGGCACCAGCCCCCGACGGTTTTTGGCTGTTCCGAGTTTCGAATCGTAAACTACCGATTGCTAAACCGTTACCCCCAACCGGGCTACCACTGCCCTGATTTGTCCTCTTACCCTTAAGAATGGACCCTTGATTATCGCCAATAGCTTGTGTTGCTCCAGTGCAACCTTAATTAACTGCCTACTACATTGTGATATGCAGTCAACTTTAGGAGATACACTTTATTGAAAGGCTCCACTTATTAGGCTCCAGATTTGAATGCTTAAAGGTACTGTGTCCTCTCAATAGCCAACCATTTATTCATTCATGGCCATCTGCCGCAATGCGAGGGTCAGATGTCAAATTGACCCGCCTCCGCACTGGGCACACTCGACATACTCATTGTCATCTTTTGTTGGGTGAGAACCCCCTTTTTGTTCTTCATGCCGCTTAAATTTTACTGTTCATCATATTTTAATTACATGTCCTGCTTTTAATCATCGTAAATTTTTTTAAAGTACCCTCTTAAACCTACAAGATTTGATTGGGGAAGATCCCCATCGGAGAGGCCTTGCTTTTTTATGTTCAATTGGTTTTTTTACATCTCATCTAATTTTTTTGCAAATTCAAAATGACTAATCAATCTATTTGATCAAATTATTTTCAATCTTTTAAATTTCCAACCATTAAATTTTATGCATACACTATATGAACAAAAGTATTTGGACACTGCATATTTTTCAGAAAAAGTGCTTTATTATTCTATTTAGTATATATAACGCGGGTATGCCCTCCTTTTGCTTGTATTACAACACGTCGAGGCATACTTTCCACAAGTTCTCTATAAGTGTGGGCAGGAATAGATCGCCCTGCCTCTTGCAAGGCTGCGAGAAGAGATTGTTGTGAAGATGGGCGTGCGTGGCGGTGTCGTACC
This sequence comes from Meta bourneti, assembly GCA_933210815.1. Taxonomy (NCBI): domain Eukaryota; kingdom Metazoa; phylum Arthropoda; class Arachnida; order Araneae; family Tetragnathidae; genus Meta; species Meta bourneti. The sequence goes on along the minus strand of OW119930.1, from coordinate 92,709,146 downwards.
CGTCGCTCCAGTTCGTCCCACAAGTGCTCGATCGGATCGAGATCGGGGCTCTGAGCAGGCCAGTCGAGCAAATTCACCTCATTTTCGGGAAACCAGTCCAGCACACGTATTGCAGTATGACATTGAGCTCGATCCTGTTGAAAGAAACAACCCTCATCGCCGTAGCATTGCCTTAGTGTAGGCCGAATGATAGACAAGGCCGAATGATCCAGAACGTCGAGGTACACGCCAGCGTTCATGGCACCAGGTACATAAAGCAATGGGCCGAGTCCTAACCATGAAAAACAACCTGATTTTCTGCAGTGTCCAAATACTTTGGTCCATATAGTGTATATAAATTAAATCATCAGTTGTACTGTAATCAATGGTCTTGTTTATATATTTTATTCTCATCTACATACTTTATGTTTTAACTCTATCTTTTAGTTTTTTCTTGGGATTGATTAAAAATAATTTGTACTTTTATCGAGTTATATTCTATCTTGTGTTTGGCGCAGCTTGTCCGCTTTTGTACCTTGCGCCATAAAACCCTAGTATCCAATCCAATCCCACTTAATAGCCCGATGTGTTGCTCCAATGAGACGTTAATAACCTATCGAAATAATATTCCTATAGCGCTGGTATTTTTAATCGTGTTACTGTCTTAAGGGTAGTCACACCTGGAGGATCGGTGTGTTTTTCCTCTCATTTCACCAGACGGACCATGGTTCAAAATTACAAGGTGTGTTCTCGGATCTTTTAATTAGGGGTCGACTACTGACCATCTCCAATAGCCCGTAGTGTAGCTTCAGTGGGACGTTAATCAACTACCTAACCTAACCTCAGTTCACCATGCCTTCTCATTAACGCAGAGATGGACATCAGGAGGCTCATTAGGGAAGACGGCAATGTCTCCGTGAAGAAACGTCGTTGTTTCAGCGCTCTCGGAGCCGAAGAAAGAGTCCCTTGTGGTGACCTGTCAGAGCGGTGACAGCTCGGACCTCAAGTGGACGACAGTTTGACATCTTGAAGGAGCCTCGGCCCCAAAACACTGCCCAACAGAAATAACTGGCAGCCGCGGTGGCGTAGCCAGACGAGCCCCTGTTCCACACACCCAATATGTTCCTACAAGTAAACACCTGTATGAGAAAGATTTGTATTCTTCAAATAAACTATTTTATGAATTGTATTCATCGTACAGCGGTCCTCAGGTACCCAAGTGATATTTTTCTGACTCCATCCCATTATCGGAGCATGGCCAAATATGGCCCTTGTGCCATAAAACCCCAACAAAACAAACAAAACCACTACTGGGGCCACTCAGTGGGTATGACCAATGCGCTAGAAACCTGCGCATTGTAGTCGATTCCTATGAGGTGTATTCCTCCCTGGGTGTATTTTTCTCTTCTGTGTCAGGTATGAACTTTTAACGTGTGTGGTTGTGTTGCTCCAGTGCGACGTTAAGTAAAAATACCATACCCTCATTTATATGTATGTCTTGTGTCTGGCGTAGTATGGCCAAATATCCATCCCCGACATTAACCCACCTTTTAGATTGCCAGCTCCAAAATTCTTTTGGGCCGCGGTAGCCCAATTGGAAGAGCAACAGATGAGCAACCGGAGGGTTTCGAGTTCGTAACTTGGTCCAGCCAAAGACCTAGTGCCCGTTCAATCTGTCGTGGTGTCCTCACGTTGGTGTGGTATGGAACTTTTGAGAGCGGAGTGCCAACTGTGGTGTTGACCTCTTCATCTGAACGTGGTTCAAAATGACGATGCGTTGTCCTAGGATCTTTGCCTTCGGGATGGATCCAATAACCCTTTCTGTTGCCCCAATGTGATGTTAATTAACTACCTACCGATTAAAGTGTCTTCAGAGCCTTTTGCTATGGAGGTTACCTAACCCAACCGTTCTCTATGTTGCAGCAGTGAAGTGCGTGTACAAGGAGTTTCTATGCGAGAGTGGACAGTGTGTGGACCGGTTAGAGTGGTGCGACGGACATCGCGACTGCTTCGACGGCTCGGACGAGGAATTCTGCCGCACCTTCAACCCCAAAGAACCGGCAGGTGAGTGGAGTGATTGGCCGTCTACTCACACTGGCGTAATTGCGCCTTCCGTATTCAATGAAGAATACTTTTATCATCATTATATACACTACTGTTTTCGAAAATTGCAACACTATGAAAGAATCATCAGCAATAAATGAAATTTATTCCACGTATTACTTATAGTGGTTCAAATAAACGATCCAATTACAGAGCAATAAAACACAAATAATGCCGAAAATCAATATCTTGAGCAGCCTCCACGCGCAGCGATGAGAGCCTGTACACGTCGTGGCATCGAATCATACAGAGTCTGAATGTCATTCTGAGGAATGGCATTCCAGATGGTCTCTATCTGATGCCAAAGTTCAGCCGTACTCTCTGCCTGACCAGCGGTACGAGCGAGTCGCCGTCCGATGTAATCTCAGACATGCTCAATGGGCGACATATCGGGGGAACGTGCAGACCATGGAAGAAGCAGAACCTGTCGTGCACTGAAGAAGGCTTGTACATTCCGAGTAACATGTGGACGGGCATTGTCTTGCTGAAATATACCCCCGGGAATGCATTGCAGGAGGGGTAGGACCTCGGGCTCCACAACTTCCCTGACGTAGCGCCCGCTGTTCAGGGTCCCCACAATTTGGAGTAGGCGGGATCGCCCATGATATCCAATAGCACCCCAGACCATAACGCCAGGCGTTCGTCCAGTATGACGCTGAATAAGACTCCGGGAGAAGGCCATCACCTCTGTAGCGTCTGACGAGTACGCGTCCATCGTTAAAGTCCAGATTGTAGCGGGACTCATCTGAAAAGACGACTTGTTGCCAATCGGCACACCATTGGCTGTGTTGGTGAGCCCATTGTAGCCGGAGGAGTTGGTGGTTCAGCGGCAAGGGAATCCTGCGCAGAGGAATCCTTGCATAGCCCATGGCGCAGCAGACGTCGACGAACCATTGGGGCAGATAATGACACACCTGTAGACGTGCTCCAATGTTCTGCCAAAGCACGAGAGGACGCTGTATGGTCCGTCACCGCCATGCGGATGAGGTGTATATCGTCCCGTGGTGACGTCCATATTGCGTGGTCCGGTTCTCCATGGTCCATCTCTTCCACACACGCATCACTGTTGTGGCATTACGCCCCGTGCGAGTGGCGATTTCACGATACGAAAGTCCACCCTCACAGAGGCCGATCATGCGGCCCCGTTCGAACTCCGTTAGTTGCTCTTATGGCACTCTGCGTTTTTGGCGAGGCATATTGACTTCTAATCAATGATTTACAGCAGTCAAACGACGATACACACATTTTAACGCACCTTTAGAGTGCTTTTTATACACGGCTCACTGGAAGTTTAGAGGGTGTTTCTCGGCCCACGCATGCGTGATCGCTTTGTAATTCTAACCATTTGCATATCCTAACCTGTTTTGCATATCCTGCAAGTTTCGTTTAATTTGCATGATTCCTTCATGGTGTTGCAATTTTCACAAACAGTAGTGTACATTGTTAAGATGGATTTTCAATGAAAACAAACCAGAACGTCTTCCTTCAACTTCTCACACACGTTTCACCCAACGTCATCTTTTACTAGGAGAGAGCGATCCTAATTGAAACTCAAACTTTACTCCTTTTCCTGTTTAGCCCGTTGTGTTGCTCCAGTGTGATGTTGATTAAAATACAGTGGTACCTTGAGATACGAGTGCCCCAACATACGAGATTTGTGAGATACGAGCCGTCACTAGGTCGATTTTTTGCCTTGAGATACAAGCCTGCTTCGGTGACGTCACAACCACCACTCCGCTCAGATTCCCAAGTCTTGCGCGTCGTTCAGTTCACCTTTACCACACCCGATAACAGTTAACGCGTGTCACAAAAATCAATCAATTTCTTAATTTGGTTTGACATTTATTGTCAACTGCCACAGGGAGGGAAGGGTCCCTTTCATTTTCCCCATTTTTCTTTTCTCCGACCAGATGCGTCAATTCTAAAAACGGAAAATCGGGGTGGTGTAGTTATTTAACTAATTATTTTTCGTATAACCATGAGTCCAAAGGTGAGTGCAAAGAACAGTGGTAAGAAAAGGAAAAAAGTAATATCATGGAATTAAAGAGAGAGATAATAGACAAACACGAGCAAGGCGTAAGAGTATTAGACTTGGCAACGCAGTACGATCGCACTACTACGATATATACTATTCTGAAGCAGGACTCGATAAAGGCTATAACTCCAGCTACAATATTTGTTCATTATAAATACATTATAATAAAAACATTGGAGTGGTTTTTTGGGGACTGGTACGAATTAATCTCATTTCAATTAATTTCAATGGGGAAAATTGATTTGAGATACGAGCATTTTGACTTACGAGCTCGGTCATGGAACGAATTAAACTCGTATCTCAAGGTACCACTGCAGATGCAATACATACATACCTTTTTCTGCTTATTATATTATATCGATGCAAAAGTTGGTCCCGTTTTGGCGTTAGATGACATTGAATCGCAAGACCGAAATGTCATCTACTTCACACGTGTCAAGTTTTGATGTTGTGCGGAAGAAGGAATTTCAGCGAGTATTTGGGAAAAAAAATTGTTATGGGTTGAGTAGTTCAAATTTTGTGAAGCATTTAAAAATATGGCAGAAATTAAGGAGCATTTTCGACACATGCTTTTTTATTTTCGAAAAGGCAAGAATGTTTCGCAGACGTAAAACATGTGTTGTGTAGGGTGATGGTGCCGTTGACGATTCCACGTGCAGTAAGTGGTTCAGAAAGTTTCGTCACCTGGATCATTTTTTTAGCCAGAAACCTCGGAACTTGTATGAGCGCGTGATGATGCAGCTATAGGAGAGATGGAGAAAGGTCAACGAACAGAACGGCACATACTATACCGATTAAATGTAAGTTTTAGTAAATAAAACTTTTCTTCAATTTTTATCAAAAAAAAAATGGGACGAGCTTTTGCATCAACCTAATAATTGTCCTCTTTTTAATCATCAACGTCTCAATTTTTTTAAAAGTACAATTTTAAATGAACGGCACATACTATACCAATTAAATGTAAGTTTTAGTAAATAAAACTTTTCTTCAATTTTTATCAAAAAAAATGGGACGAGCTTTTGCATCAACCTAATAATTGTCCTCTTTTTAATCATCAACGTCTCAATTTTTTTTAAAAGTACAATTTTAAATGAACGGCACATACTATACCAATTAAATGTATGTTTTAGTAAATAAAACTTTTCTTCAATTTTTATCAAAAAAAAATGGGACGAGCTTTTGCATCAACCTAATAATTGTCCTCTTTTTAATCATCAACGTCTCAATTTTTTTAAAAGTACAATTTTAAATGAACGGCACATACTATACCAATTAAATGTAAGTTTTAGTAAATAAAACTTTTCTTCAATTTTTATAAAAAAAAATGGGACGAGCTTTTGCATCAACCTAATAATTGTCCTCTTTTTAATCATCAACGTCTCAATTTTTTTAAAAGTACAATTTTAAATGAACGGCACATACTATACCAATTAAATGTAAGTTTTAGTAAATAAAACTTTTCTTCAATTTTTATCAAAAAAAATGGGACGAGCTTTTGCATCAACCTAATAATTGTCCTCTTTTTAATCATCAACGTCTCAATTTTTTTAAAAGTACAATTTTAAATGAACGGCACATACTATACCAATTAAATGTAAGTTTTAGTAAATAAAACTTTTCTTCAATTTTTATCAAAAAAAATGGGACGAGCTTTTGCATCAACCTAATAATTGTCCTCTTTTTAATCATCAACGTCTCAATTTTTTTAAAAGTACAATTTTAAATTTGCGAGATTTGATTGGGGAAAATCACCATTCAACTCTTCGCATTTTTACATTCAGTTGATTTTTTAAATCTCCTTCAATTTTTTCCCTAATTCAAAATGACTGAAATCTATTTTTCAAATTCTTTTATAATTAGATCCTTTAAATTTTACGCTTTCAAATTTTATGCATGTTACATTAAATTTTACTGTTCTATTAATTATGCTTCAGATGATGATGGTCTTGTTTTATCATGACTATTGTTTGAATATTTTAATTCTCGTCTCCGCATTTTTCGTGTTTCAAATCGACCTTTTATCTTTGTCTTGGAGTATTAATTTTTTTAATATTTTATACTTTTATTGGGTTACATTCCGTCTTGTGTTTGGCGCAGCTTGTCCGCTTTTGGACCTTGCGTCATAAAACCCAAACATCCAAATCTTCCATTTTGGATTGATAACATGATTTAAAACAAAAATTCAATTTACAATACCAAAAAATGTTTGGAGGTGGCTGATCGGCTATGATATATTTATCAATTCCAAATGATACTCTTTGGGAAAGGAAGTCTTTTTTAAATACACTCATTTCCAAAATTATGTTTGCATGCATAAAATCACGGATTTCTCAGAAACTGTGAACTATAACTTTATGAATTTGTGTGAAATGATACAAAACATCATAACAAATAAACACGAAGGAAAAAATTTAAGAGCATTGCTTGTGATATAAAACTGTAGCATGAAACAATAAAAATGGCAATATGACAAGGAGAATTCAGAAAAAAAGAATAACCCCGAAAAAAATTAAGGTTTATGAATTTAATATGGAATGTGATCTTCCCTGACGTATACACACATATCACAATGTGTTTTAGTGCCGGCAATAATGTTGTTAACCACAGTTTGGGGAATTAAGTTCCACTACTCCAGCAATGCGGTCTTCAGGGCATTTATATCTCTAGGAGGAGGATGTCTCCGTGCAACTGCTTTTATAAGGTAGTCCCATAAGTTCTCTATCGGGTTCAGTTCAGGAGATTTTGCTAGCCACGGTATTCGCTCAATGGCTTCACTTTAAAGGAATTCGTCAACCAGGTTTGCTCGATGTGGATGAGCATTATCGTCCATAAATAAAAAGTCAGATCCATATGCACCTCTGAAAAGTCTTACATAAGGTTCTAAGACCTCATCCCGATATCTCTGGCCGGTCACAGATCCGCTGTTGAAAACGTGTAGGGGCGTACATTCATCGATAATTATTCCTTCCCATACCATCACACCTGCACTACCAAAACGGCCATAATGTTTGAAAGAAGATTTCGCGTTCCTGACTCCCTCCAGATGCAAACACGTTTAGAATCAGATGTTTAACTAAACCTCGACTCATCAATAAAGAGAACATGGGTCCATTGGTGTTCACACCAGTTTTGATGTTCTTTGCGCCAATTAAAGCGATCCCTCTTTTATTGTGAAGACAGTGAAACACATACCCTTGGCTTTCTGGCATAAAGGCCTTTTTCATTAAGCCTTCTGCATAGAGTTTGCCGTGATACAGCAGTTCCAGTGTCGGCTGCAACCTCTGAACTTAACTGCCGAGCATTTGATTTCCTGTTACGACGGGCAGTTATTGCCAGATATCGATCTTAAGAAGCAGTTGTTATTCGTTTACGACCTCGTCCAGGCCTCCTTACAACAGTCCTGAAATTGTTTCCATAGCGTAGAGGCTGTCTGTCTTGAAATACTCACACATCTCGCTGCTTCCATGATTGTCTGCCCTGCTTCTAAACGTCCGATAATTCGCCACTTCGCAGATTCTTCTAAATGATACTTCGGAGCCATAACAAACCGTTTTGAGTCCTTACTCACTGAAATCAAACGCTGTATTGCAGAAATTCACTCAGATATTCACTTTGCGCAAAGCGCTTGATTCACCGTCGGATGGCGTAACGCCTTGATTTGCATATCAGAAACAGTTTGATCACTTTTGATCGGGTAATGCTAATTAGGCTTGTCTTTCACACATTCCCTGCAAAAATTGATTACATCGATTGTATATTTCATGGAATATCATTATTTTGGGGTATGTAATGATAAATTTGGAGTGTAGTTCCAATGAGACTGAACGTAAGTGCTCAAAGTTCTTACCATTCACAGTTATGCACGCTGGAGGGCGCTGTTTGCCAGTACTGTAGTTGGAATGCAGCCCTAGTCATTTAAAGTTCCGATTGCGTACGGAGAGCATGCAACAATTTACGAACGCTGAAATGGCGGACATGCACCTTGTGTATGTCAGCCATTACGTGTTACGTATTTAACGTGTACACGTACTTAATGTACACGTCCGGATTCGTACTTAACGTGTACACGTTCGAATGTAACGTGTACACGTCCGGACTTAACGTTTGCACGTACTGCCCTAGTGTAAAGTATCGCTAAATAAAGAGTTTTTCCACCCATTATTGGCTTGTCATTTCTGCATCTTCGTTTATCCTCCAGCTGATCAGGTTGGGGTTTCACATTCCTGTGATTCTGTTTTGTTTTTGTGTTTTCTACCTCCCCTAAAAGTTTGTACGTTGAGTTTTGAATCACCCTGTATTGTTTGTTTGCCGATCGGTAGACCAATCAGCTTTACGATACAGAATTTGCATATCGATCTAAATTCGATTGAGTGATAAATATGATAAAATAATTTAATTGGATTGACCGGAAAGGTTTATTACGCTACTATATTTTATACCTTGTGTCTGGAGCCATAAAACCCCCAAATCAGGCAACCAACTAGCTAACTTATATTGTTCTCTAACAAGTTGCTAGGAACTCACCTTCTTTTCGTTTTATAGGAGGGAACATCAACAATTGCGAAGAGTCACGCTACTTCCAGTGCCTGAACGGAATGTGCATCCCGAAATCCGGACGCTGCAACGACATGCCGGATTGTCAGGACGGCGAGGACGAGGAAAGCTGCGGTAGGTATGATCCGCCCGGACACTTTTCCTGCATTTCTTTGTTTCCGTTTTTCCCCTTCCTACTGCAATGGCTTTGTAACCGCTCTGTCTGATTGGCAATCGGAGGTTTTGCGAGTTGGAAACTCGAACCAATCAAAGACCATTGTGAACGTGGAGGCTGTGTCACATTGAATCTGTCGTGGCCTCAAATATCCATCAAGTTTGGAGAGTGGGGTGCCAACTCAGGTGTCGACCTCGTCATCTGACCGCGATTCAAAATGACGAAGCGCGTCCTCGATCTTTCCCTTAGGGATTGATCCCGAGTCAATAGCCCATTGTGTTGTTCCATTGCGACGTTAATTAACTACCTACCTCACTGATAAGTGTAGCAATCGATATTGTTAATTATTACAAAATTAAATACAAAAATATTCAACTCTAGAAACGAGGGCATTTCGTATCCGAATCATGCTACATCCCTTTCGTATTACAACTTTTTCAGACTACGTCTACGATACCGACGATTCGAACGATCCCGAACCAACCTCTTCGCCGACGATTTCAACATCAACATCCACAACGACCACGATGCCCCCGAGCACGACTACCGTCGGCACCACCAGCACCACCAGCACCACCGCGTTCCCGAAGCCCTTCTCCCGCGGCGACGTGCCCTGGATCCCGTCGCGCTTCGACGTGCTGCAGAAGTCTGTGCGTCACGTGGTGGAGGAGCGCGACGCCCTGTGGGGCTGGGGCCGGGCGACGCCCCGCATCGCCACCGCCCTCTACCTCGCCAACGCCACCTACTTCGGGCCCGACAACTACGACGGCATGCTGACCAGGAAGCAGCTGGAGGTGCAGCTCGCTCTGGACCTCATGAGGTGAGTGGACTACTCGGTACTTATAGGATTGTTCCTCATCCACAAAAACAGGAGGGATAGATATTGCAAACATGCAAGTAATGTCGGTAATTTGATTACTATTAATTAGTGAATTATCCAATAATACCATTCGATTACCATTTATTTTTGGAGTATGCAATAATATGAGTAATTTGGTTATCCAATGATGTGGGTAATTTGGTTACCATTTGTTCCTAGGTTATCCAATAATATGGGTAATTTATTTACCATTTATTATTTGGTTATCCAATGATGTGAGTAATTTGGCTACCATTTGTTCTTTGATTATCCAAAAATGTGGGTAATTTGGTTATCATTGGGTAAAAACTCCCAAACCTTTTGGGACCCCAATATTTTTATGGTCTTCATCATGCTTTTAATGTTGGTCTGGTGATAATTATATCTTTGATGGGCAGGAATAACAGTAAAGTCGATTGTGATGTGTACAATTTTTTTGGTACGAACAGTACAAGTAACTTAATTTTGTCACAGGGCCACATCCAAAATTTCTCTTAATTTCGCCTTCACAGTTGTCAGACATAAGGTGCAGAACTGATTATAAATTGTATTCATTCACAATATGGAATATTAAATGGTTTTTTTTATCTAAAAAATGTCATTTTTTGACTTCTACTGTTATTCCCGCTCATCAAAGATATCTTGAAATCTATTTTTATCCTGCGTTTGGTTCAGCTTATCCATTTTTGGATCTTGCGCCATGAAACCCCAAACAATCAACCAACTCATATACACTATATAGACAAAAGTATTTGGACACTGCATGTTTTTCAGAAAAAGTGCTTTATTATTCTATTTAGTAACGGGTAGGCCCTCCTTTTGCTTGTATTACAGCTGCAACACGTCGAGGCGTACCTTCCACAAGTTCTCTATAAATCTGGGCAGGAATAGCCCACCATGCCTCTTGTAAGGCTGTGAGAAGAGATTGTTGTGAAGATGGGCGTGCGTGGCGGTGTCGTACCCGTCGCTCCAGTTCGTCCGACAAGTGCTCGATAGGATGGAGATCAGGGCTCTGAGCAGGCCAGTCAAGCAAAATCACCTCATTTTCAGGAAACCAGTCCAGCACACGTTTTGCAGTATGACATGGAGCTCGATCCTGTTGGAAGAAACAACCATCATCGCCGTAGTGTCGCCATAGTGTAGGCAAGGCCGAATGATGCAGAACGTCGAGGTACACGTCAGCGTTCATGGTACCAGGTACATGAAGCAATGGGCCGAGACCTAACCAGGAAAAACAATCCCACACTAAGATGGAACCTCCTCCGAACTTCACTGTTGGAACAACAGTCTGAATGAAACCGTTCTCCAGGTTGTAGCCACACAAAAACACCAAACGACGCCTCTCATTAACAGGTGTGATCAATGGCTTGTATGCAGTAGCTCGACCATGATAACCGATCGTGTGCAGCTCTCTGCGGATAGTTTTGACACTAACAGAGCTCCCAGATGCATTTTCAAACTCTACAGCGATCGCAGCGGCAGAAGTGTGCGACTTCTTGACATGGCGTACCAAGCATCTTCTGTCACGTTCTGTCAGTTTATGCGGTCGTCCTGGGCGGTTTCTTGCTGTCGTTGCTCCGTCTTGCTTCCATCGCTTGATAACATACGCTACACTCGATTATGAAACATCCAGTTTAGATGCTCGTACAGAAAGATTACACAAATGACCTCCTATGACGTTGGAACTCGGTAAGTTCAGGTCCACGCGCCATAGCTCCACTAGAGTGAATGAATAGTTAATACAAAATGAGATGCTTTTTATTTTACCCATGCCCTTCCAAGCATACCGTTCGGTAAACTCAGTATTGCATATTTGCTGATTTTCTGCAGTGTCCAAATACTTTTGTCCATATAGTGTAGGTGTTCAGTCATCAAATGCCCACTAACAGGTGGTTCTGTGTTACCAGGAACTCCGAGAAGCCGATGCGCATGCACGAGCTCGTGCACTACATCCACGCGCTGATCGTGTCGTGCGTGGACCCCCGCGACTTCCACGGCGTGAACGTGGTCCGGCTGCTGAAGAAGGCCATGGCCAGGCGACAGGCCAGGGGCCTGTTCGTCAACCCCATAGCCTACCTCGCCCTCTGCAACGCGGGGGACATCTCGGACACCCACATCCGCAGGCTCAAGAACATGGCCTACAGGAGGCACGACGAGCCCAGGTGGCTTGGTGAGTCCCGTCTTTCTTCTCATTGGTTGGGCCAGGGTAGCTCAGTTGGCAGAGCAACGGATTAGCAACCGGTGGGTCGAATCTCGGTCCAGCCAAAGACCCTGTGCGTGGGGATGGTGTACGTGGCCTCAAACGCCTCCACTTTGGGGTGGTGTGGAAGTTTGGAGAGAGGTGCCAGCTCACACACACAGTCATCTGACCGTGGTTCAAGACGATGAGGCGTTGTCGTGGCTCTGGGCATGTCCACTGCGCTAGCAACCTTCGAGTTGTAGGCGGCGCAGGTTCGATTCCTGTCGGGTGCATTCTTCTCTGGGTGTATTTCTTCTGTATTGGTAAAATTTTCATTGTGCGTGTATGTCTATAACTTGATATTATGTCTTGCGTCTGGAAAAGAATGGTCAAATATGTCCCTTGCGCCATAAAACAAAAAAACAACAACCAAGAAAAGACCATCGTATGCACGGGGTTGGTGCACGTTAAACCTGTCGTGACCTCCAATGTCCCCACGTTGGCATGGTGTGGAAGTTTGGAGAGTGGAGTGCCCGCTCATCTCGTCATCTGACCGCGGCTCAAAATTTCGTGGTGTTGTCCTCGGATCGTCGTTCCCTTCGTGATGGATCTCGAACCGTCGCCAATGGCTCGGTGTGTTGCTCCAGTGCGACGTTAATTAACTACCTACCGACTCCTCTGATTGGTTCATTTCGGATGTCGGGGCTGACGCGACATAGATTGAAGTATAAAAGATGGAATCCTCAACCTAATTGGTAGCAACAAATTACAACTAAAGTACGTTGCAACAAAGATTGGATTAAAAATAGAAAACATGCAAAAAAACCTAAAAAAACTTAAATATCGAATCGGGGCATTATCTACGAAGGGCTAAGAAAAAGTTTACCGTCAATCAAATTCGGGCCCTGCTAGGTGCTGCCGTGATTTGGTGGGTTTGCCCACTGCGCTAACAGCCTGCGAGTTATAGACATGCATCGCAAGTTCTATTTCTTCCTGAGTGTATTTCTCTCTCCTGTATCGGTAAAACTTTCATTATTTGTGTATTCCCATTTACTTGACGTTGTTTGACTTGCGTCTGGAAAAGCATGGTCAAATATGTCGCTTGCAGGCTTGGGGTATTGCAGTATTTGTGACAGCTTGGCGAAAATGGCTCTTGCTTCGTAAAAATAACTAATCACGTATGTCAAGACATGAAATATCAAGTAATACACACACAATGAAAGTTTATTTACTGACAGAAGAATTCCTAGATTCCATTCGATTACTAGCACCTGCTAGGAATCGAATCTGCGCCGACTACAACTCGAAGGTTGCTAGTGTAGTGGACATACCCACTGAGCCACGACGGCCCCCACGTATGTCGAAATGTACTACATCTAAAAACTCACTCTAAGACATTTTTCACGTTCGCGTGGTGTGGAAGTTTGGAGGGTGGTGTACCAGCTCATGTGTCACCTCTTCATCTGACCGTGATTCAAAATTACGTGTCTTCGAATCTTTCGCTTCGGGGGATGATCCCAGACCGTCGCCAATAGCCCGGTGTGTTGCTCCAGTTTGACGTTAATTTAATACCTACCAAGACGTTTTATCTCTCAGCGACGATAAACCCGTGAATCATTGATTGCCAGTTTCAGATCGTGACCTATGGGTTAAGAACCGCCCATTTCAAGTCCAGCTTCCTCATCCAATCGGGAGAGAGAAGCTACCTTCGCGATCGTGGCCCATAAAGTGGCGTTTCGCAATTTACGGCTTCCTCAATTTGCATGACGTCGCCCCGTTGCGCAACGGATTCGTGCTCGATCCACAACTCATCTCGGGTCTGCTTTCCCCCATTTGATCCCATTCAGAACAGTTTCGTCCGGTCCGTGCAATATCCGGCGAGTTTCTTCTCATCGCCATATGTCATCGAGACGTATGAGGTCATCTTAAAGGTGATGTCTCTTTCTCATTCATGGGACGATCTGGAGCCTTTGCATTAAGCATTGACCAATGAGGAGGGCCTTTCCTGTTCCGGGCTTCAGGGGTAGGTAGTTAATTAACGTCGCACTGGAGAAACACAGCGGGCTTATTGACGACAGTCTGGGATCCATCCCGAAGGGTTGTTTTGGGGATTTCATGGTGCAGGGGCCATATTTGGACATTCTTCGTCATACACAAGACATACATCAAATAACGGACGCACAATGAAAGTTTTACTGACACAGAAGAGAGAAATACGCCCAGGGAGGAATGCAGCTGACAGAAATGGAACCCATACTGTTGGGTTTTATCGATTGAAGACAGAGTTTTATACATTAAAAATAAATTTTATTACGTGACCAAGTCTTATGGTTTAAAAACATACAAGAAGTCTGATCAGATCGTGATCCCCATTCTCATCACTTATATACATTCAAAGATTTACATATTCTTCTATATTGATGTGCCCCACACGGCACTATAATTGGAGGTTTGAGACCGATTCCAACATGCGGCCCCATCGGTTGTAAAACCTCAGCAGATGTATTACAATTCAACATATATATATAAATCTAACAAAATATTTTTCTAATAATATTTTTAAATTTATTTAACAATAAAGGCTTTGTTAAAAAGTCAGCCAAATTATTTTCCGATGAAATATAATTTACGTTAAATAGTTCATCTTTTATTAATTTACGAATAAATTTGTACTTGATATCAATATGTTTAGTTTTCTGATTTTCCTGACTATTTTTTTTTAAATAGATAGCAGATTGATTATCACAATATACTTGGGGTCTTATGTAATCACACAAACTTAATTCATTTATAATTCTACTAAACCAAATAACTTCTTTAGTGCAATCGGTTAGTGCAATAAATTCAGATTCCATTGAGCTAAGAGCTATGCACTTTTGTTTAGAAGATTTCCATGATATTGGGATGTTACCAAAATAAATTAAATAGCCACTGCTTGAATGTCTGTTTGTGAGACCACATCCCCAATTTGCATCAGAAAAAGCAATCAAATTTGAACTTTTTACATTGGAAAGATTAATTTTAAAATCCTTTGTAAGAAAAACATAGTTCATAATATCAACAACGTAAGACCAGTGTTTGTAAGTATAACCATTACAAAACTGAGACATTATATTAACAGCAAATGCAATATCTGGTCTAGATCTATCTGACAAAAACGATAAACATCCTATTAAGGAACGATAGGGAAATTTCCTCATTAAATCATTTTCAATTATTTCTTCCTCTTTAACCTTATCAGGTAAATTACAACCAATTTTAAAAGGTAAATTCACAAAACTTTTAGGAAGATCTTTGAATTTTGACATTAATTTTTCAATGTAGGTAATTTGATGTATATAAATCGAATTTTCAATTTCTTGAAAGTTTACGCCTAACAAATATTTAGTTTTACCTAGGACTGTAAGATCCAATTTTTTGTCCAATAATTCGATTACTTGATTTATCAAATGTTCCCTTTTTGAAAACAAAACCATATCATCTACATAAACAATTAAAATTACATCTTTAAATTTGTAGACACAATTACACCAATTTAACTGAGAAAATCCTAATTTAGTTAAAATACCGTCTAATTCCAAATTCCATTCTCTACCACTTTGATGCAGACCATATATAGCCTTTTCCAATAGACATACTTTGTTTTCGGATCCTTTCAGCACAAATCCTTTTGGCTGTTTCATGTATATAGTATCCTTAAGGTGTCCATATAAATATGCACTTTTCACGTCAACTTGACAGTGATACCAACCCAACATAGAAATCAATAGTACAAACAATAATTTAACAATAGAAAAATTCACAACTGGTGAAAAAATATCTTTAAAATCAATGCCGGGTTTTTGCTTAAAACCTTGAGCAACAAGACGAGCTTTATACCTTTTAGGTATATTGTTTTCGTCCATTTTTATGCTGTACACCCACTTACTTCCAATTATGGTTGTATTTGGGGGTGTGTCCACTAATTTCCATACTTGCCTATCCTTCATTATCTGAATTTCTTCATTCATGGCAGTATTCCATTTAATTTTATCCTTACTTGCTTGCGTTTCTTCATAACTTTTGGGGATTTCGACATTGTAACACTGATCATACATGTCGTACATCTGTTGGTCCAAAAAATTAGATTCATCACTAGAAGTAGATGGCACATTAGAAATATCCACATTAGGATGTTCAGTTTCTGGCTTAAAATTGAAATTTACAGGATCAAACCTAATCTTATTTTTAGTACAGTACTTTTTAATATCATTTAAAGATCTCATTCTCAAATTTTCAGGAGAATAATAGTATACATCTATCCTATTGCTTTTATTTCTAGGTTTTTCGATTCTTCGCCAATTTGAAATGTTAAGACTTTTTAAGTCCTCAGTTTTAACTAAATCTTTAGAATCTAAAACTTGAGTTTCACTTTCCGATTTTACTTTTATATTTTCATTTGATTGATAAATAGGAATATTAGAATTAAGATCGAAAGAAACGTACTCAAAGTTTTTACCAAATAGTACATCAACAGCTTTCTTACTTTCGTCGATATGAACATGGACTGTTTCAACTATTCTCTTCTCGTTTGGGATATATATTCTGTAACCTTTAGTTTTCAAACCATATCCTGTCAAAATACCAAGTTTTGCTCTGGGTTGTAATTTATTTCTCTGTATTTTAGGAATATGAACATATGCCAAAGAGCCAAAAATTCTAAAATGTTTTACTGATGGTTTGAAACCAGTCCATATTTCGTTAGGAGATATACCCTCAGTTAATTTGTGTTCGCATCTATTTTTAGTGTGAATAAATGCTAAAAGTGCTTCTGACCAAAATTGTGGTTGTAAACCACTGTCTTGAAGCATAGCTCTGACACAATCCATGGCTGTTCTATTGAACCTTTCTGCAACGCCATTTTGTTCAGGGGTATAAGTTGAAGTTCTTTCGATTTTTATTCCTAGATCATTTAAAAACTTTTTAAATTCTTTGTGACAAAATTCTAAACCATTGTCAGTTCGGACACATTTTAACTTAACATTTAGCTGTCCTTCAGCTTTAACCAAGTATTTTTTAAAGTAATCAAAAACTTCATTCTTATTTCGAATAATATAAACAGTTACTTTACGTGAAAAATCATCAATAATAGATAAAAAGTATTTGTTTCCACCTAGAGAGTTAACTGGAGCAGGACCCCACAAATCCATATGGATCCTTTCCAAAACATTTTTAGTTTTCCTTTCGTACATATAGTTTCTTTTTAAGGATATTCTAGTGGATTTAGCAATAGCACAAATCTTACAATTTTTATCTATATTTTTACAATTAAGTTTTTCAATTCCTTTTACACAATTAATTTTACTCATATTTTCAATTAAGGGCATGTTAACATGACAAAACCTACGGTGGGCTTTTTCTAGATCTAAACCAGTTACATATGTATAATTTTTAATCTCGGGATAACCTTTCAAGATATACAATTTTCCAATTCTGGGAACAGTAAACAAATATTTATTATAACTATTATAAATAATCATTTTGTTATTTCCCCATTTAATTTGGTTTCCCACAAGGTCAATACGAGCACCACTAATTAAATTTCTTCTCATATTAGGCGAGTATAACACATCTTTTAAAGTTATATCATAATTTCTGTTTCTATCTAAAACTGTAAATTGAATATCACCCATACCTAATACTTCCGAGGTGCTGTCCTTGTCTCCGACTAGGATCTTCTGTGGTGGTAGTTTTCTGAATGTCGTAAACATATCACGTTCTTTACAGAAGTGAGCAGTTGCAGCAGAATCAATGAGAAATTCCCTCGGTCTTTCATTTGGAAAATTTGAAACTGCATAGGCACGTTGAAGATCAGTTTTTGGATTGTCCTCCATATAAAATAATTCACCACCAGGTTTCTGCCGATTGCATTTCTTGAAGCACTTCGATTCGTAATGTCCCGACTTTTTGCAGTAGTTGCAGAATGGTCGCGGCCCCATACGACAAACTGTCGACTTTCTTGGGCTTGAAGGAATTAATTCAGGGTCCAGTACGCATCTGCTGCGATCAGGAGTAGACGCCCGTGTCTCCTTGTATCTAGATGACTTGTTTCTTGTAGCATAAGCATCGGCCACGATACTTAATTTTGTGCCTTCGTCTTTCCGCTTCAGCTCGATTCGGCTGGATTCTGTTATTAAATGTTTAGACAAATTGTCTAGCGTGAACTCGTTGTCATCCATCCTGTATAGCAATTGTACCAGATTATCGTATTCGTGAGGCAAATGTCTTATTAGTTGAAAGCAAACTAAAAGGTCTGGGATTTCGAATCCACATTCTTTTATCTGTAACAGCTTCTCATGCACTCGTTTGCAGAAGAGTCCAATGGATTCGTCCTCCGGCTGGTAGCGGATTGAAAAGAACTTGTCCACAAGGCCTGCCAATCGTGCTCTAGATGCTGGTTCAAAGTTGGTCTTTAATATATCCCAGGCTTCCTTACCGTCCTCAGTAGATGAAATTAAGACTTGATATTTTCTGTCTATGCCCTGGTAGATAGTTGTGTATGTCCTCTGCTTCCTATAACGATAGTCTCTTTTTTCTTGTTCTGGAGCATCTTCCAATAATAGAGGTTCCGTTTTAGTGATAAATTCCCAGCAGTTCCGGTCAATTAGCAATACCTTCATGTCCGTCTTCCACGTGGCATAGTTGAAATCCGATAACTTCGGGAAGGAAAACATGGACATTTCTTGAATACCCATCATACTGGATACCGGTAGTGGCAGAATTCAGGTTCAGCTTAAGGTCTGAGGCCCATAACCAATTGTTGGGTTTTATCGATTGAAGACAGAGTTTTATACATTAAAAATAAATTTTATTACGTGACCAAGTCTTATGGTTTAAAAACATACAAGAAGTCTGATCAGATCATGATCCCCATTCTCATCACTTATATACATTCAAAGATTTACATATTCTTCTATATTGATGTGCCCCACACGGCACTATAATTGGAGGTTTGAGACCGATTCCAACACATACAACTCGAAGGTTGCTAGCGCAGTGGGCATATCCACTGAGCCACAACGGCCCGAAGGGAAAGATCCAAGGGTAACGCCTCGTCGTGTGTACCAGTCAGATGACGAGGTCAACCCCTGAGCTGGCACCAGGGACGTAACTAGGCTAGCTGCCACCCGGGGCAAGAACTCGCCTTGTCGCCCCCTCTCTTCATTTTTTATCATACGTAAATATCTAGAAAAAAAAATATTTGCCCCCCAATCCGGCGCACATGCCCAATTTCCCCCCTAGTTACGTTCCCGACTGGCACCCCACTCTACAAATTTCCACACCTCGCCAACGGGAGGAGGCCACGGCAGATTAAACATGCACCAGCCCCTTTGTACACGACGGTCTTTGATTGGATTCGAACTCGCAACCCTCCAGTTGCTAGTGCGTCACTCTTCCAACAGTGTTACCGCGGTCTCATTTCTAAAGCCGGGTCCACACCGGTAGCGCAGAACTGCGCCGTGCAAAATGTTCTGTTCGTCGCTGCACGAAAATGAGCAAAACCTCGGAGGACGAACCTCGGAGCGAGGTGTTTGTGGTGGGACGACTCGTGCTCAGCTTGTTCCATTGCGCTGGAGGTTGTGTGTACGAAATTAAACTGAAGATTTATTGTTTAAAACAAATTGTTTAAGTGTCCCGTTCTTTACAAAGTCGGCGCATCATCGCGAGTGCTGCGTATAGTGTCATAGACGATTTATTAAAGAGAAAGGGGAAAAACCGAAATCCGATGGCGCCTTGAATGGATGGAGTGTCCGTGTAGCAACACGGTCCAATACACACGCAAGCAATATCGAAACCCCGATTGTGTTATCTAGGGACCAGAATCTAAAAACTGTACGAATCAGAAAAAGGTAAAACCGATGTAGAAAAAACATCTTTCCAGATTGGGGACGAGAAAGTGTCTAGTGGTTCGGCTAAGAATGGGTTTTATCATTAAACGAACGAAATAACGATATCAGCAGAGTGAATACGAACCGGATCGTACGGCGAGTGAACTCAAATGCCGTCCAAATACAAACCGCAGCGCGCAAACACTTTTGATGTACCGACACGGAGCGGACGCGTTGGCTCGTATTCGAAGTTGTACAACATTGCACGGTTCGCCGTCAGAACAACCCGCGCTGCTCGCCTTTGTTTCGTTCGGCGCAGTTCTACGCGGCCGGTGTGGACTCGGCTTTAGGGGGATTAATTAGGTTCCTTGCATTGTTAATAAAGTACCAATACAGCGCACCAACATTTCCCTTTGATGTACCGACACGGAGCGGATCGCGTTGGCGCGTGTTCGAAGTTGTACAACATTGTGTGGTACGCCGTCAGAAGTGCTCGCCTTTGTTTGGTTCGCCGTCAGAAGTGCCCGCCTTTGTTTGGTTCGGCGCGGCCGGTGGCTAAACGAGAACGGGGTTTTCCAGACACGGTGTCGAAAGGAAGATGACCAGTCGGTCCAAACTCCGTTCCCTCTCGAGCCGCTCCTTCCCATGGGAAAGACGTCGGCAGGCTTCAAAAGGTCGGAAGTGGACGTCCTTATCTTCCGCACCCACTGACCCCAGCCGGTCAAGAGTCCCGCCGAAGACAGACGGACGGACCCAACGAGCACTCGCTATCAGAAATTGGGGCGGCGGTTCCCTCTAATTGGACGCGAAATGGCGCTTATCGCAACTTGGTGGGGAGGTGTTTGCCAACGAGGGGATCTGCCCTCCTTATTTTTTTTCGCGCGTTGGAGAAGCCGTGGATGTTTATTTCCGTGCGTCGTCGGCCGTGTCCGCTTTTCGCGGCAACTTCCGCCGCTATCGGCTGGCGGACTTTGTTCTGTGGCTGCCGCACCCTGTCATCCTGATTGGGATGTTCCTTTGCGATTCGCAGGGACCGCGGCAGCCCAGTTGGAAGAGTACCGGATTAGCAATCGGAGGGTTGCGTGAAAGAAACTAGGTCCAGCCAAAGATTGTCCTGTACCCTGGGGCTGGTGTTTGTCATGGCATCAAATGTCCACTCGTTGACATGATGTGGAAGTTTGAGTGGGGTGCCAGCTCAGGTGTTGACCTCGTCATGTGACCAGGGCTGTCGTGGCTCAGGGCATGTCCACTGTGCTAGCAACCTTCGAGTTGTAGGCGATTCCTGTCCGGTGCATTTCTCCCCGGGTCTATTTCTTTCTTTCGTGTCAATAAAATCTTTCATTGTGTGTATCTATTAATTTATATTGTATGTCTTGGGTCTTGCCGAATAGCGCCATAAAACCCCAAAAACCAATCAACAAAAGACCGTCGTGTGCACGGCGTTGGTGCGCGTTAATTCTGTTTCGGCCTCACGTCGGCGTGGTGTGGAAGTTTGGAGAGTGGGGTGCCAGCCCAGGTATTGACTTAGTCATCTGGCTCGAAATGACGGCGTTGTCGTTGGATCTTTCTGTTCAGGATAGATCCCGGATCTTCGCTAATAGCCCGCAGTGTTGCTCCAGTGCGACAATTAATTCCCTATCTTTACGAGTCGCAATAACTTTCAGTGACGTCTTTATATTATGACGAGGGTTGCACCAGTTTTGTCCATAAGGTAGCACCATTATTGTACTCTATAGGATCCCAAACTTTTTTAGCTCAACGGCCAACTTTAAGAGACAATTTGTTTCCGTGCCTTCCCTACTGGGGTCCTCAGCAACAGGTGTGTAGTGTAGGGGCACCACAAACCCCGGGTACCCGATTGATCTGTCCTCTCTTCTGTTTTACCCTCGCTTACCCTTCTGTTTTTTGCTTCTTTTTTCCGCCCTCGTTGTTGCCTTGTGTGGGTCCCCTCTGGAAAACTATCTCAACTAATAGTGTGTAGCTGTGTTTTTAATGTTTGAATTTCACCAAAGTATTTATGTAGCTGGATTTTAGAATTTCATAAAGCTAAGTTTGGAAATAAACGTAAATGGAGGTGAAATTTTAAATCTCTTAATTAAAATAAAATAACAAAAAGTAAATTGCACATATTGACACATTAGGCACACGAGGAACGCAAAACCGACCCCTTAATTCGATGTTGGGCAAGTAATTGCAGATACAGTAATACCCCGATAGGTGGGTCCGACGAAAATCGCGTAAGTCGGGGTACAACTTTGCATATAAATACATATAAATTTTGTTCAATTGGGACCAAGGACTAACGAAAACACTAGTTTAGAAGAAAAATATTTAATAAAATTGCAGTTCTTTATACATATTCATACAAAATATTGAAAAAATAAATGAGTTACGTAAAAAGTTATTTCGATGTCGATGGCTTCATAAAATCTAACAAATTCGTCTGACGACAAAAGTCTAACAGATATCTCACTGTTTTGCCTCATAGCTTCATTCAGATGTGCAAACGAACGCCTCGTGTAGTAAGCCTTGAATGTTTTGATGACTCCCTGGTCCATCGGTTGAAGCAAGCTGGTTGTGTTTGGAGGCAAAAACACAATTTTCACATTGCATGAGAATCAGATTTACTTCGTTCGGACGACATAGTTTTTGAAGGGTTTAGAAAACGTATAACGAAACAATCTTAACTTTCGTCGATCGTAGAATCGTAATCGTGCACGTAGAGTCCAATGCGTATCACAGCAAGAGAAACACTGAAGATAGCGGGCGGCAGTAATACCAAACGAAAAAATCAAGAACCGCTTAACTCCTAGTTCGCGTAAGTCGGAGTAGCGTAAGTCGGGGTATTAATGTATACAGGTTGATATGAGGCATTTTCTGTAAGCGAAATGTAATTTGGGGTAGTGCTTCTGAGACGGAACGTATTTCCTGTACGTGACGTGACTTGCTTTTCGAATGTGATTTCAGCACTAAAACAATATGAATACACCAAATTGCTCACTATGATTCGTAATTAATATAAATCGAATCGGTAAAATTAGAATAATAACTAATGAGAGGGATAAGCCTGATGTGCTACCAATTTGTCTAGAGCCGCTTTCGTCTGCATCCTTTAATTTCCAGCGCCGAGGTAGCCCGGTTGGAAGAGTAGCGCATTTCGAAACTAAGTCAAACCAAAGACCTTCGTGTCTTTTTGGGAGTCTCTTATCCAGTGGTTTACAGCTCGTCTTCTCATTTTACCCTCCTAGTGGTTCTTAGCAACCGGAGGGTTGTGAGTTCGAAACTAGGTCCAACAAACGACCGTTGTGTACGTGGGGTTGGTGTACGTTCAATCTGTCGTCGCCTCGAATGTCATCACGTTGCGTGGCGTGGAAATTTAGAGAGTGGGGTGCCAGCTCAGGTATTGAGCTCGTCATCTGACCGTGGTTTCAAATTATGTGGTTTCCGGATCCCTTGGGGATGGATCCTGAACCGTTGTCAGTAGCCCGTTGTGTTGGTCCAGTCCGACGTTAATTGAATACTTACCTATCTTTCAGACGTGCAGACGTACGCTCTTCTGGCCATCTCCTGCCGCACGATGCGCAACGACACCGAAGAGTGGTTGCTCCTCAAGAAGGATGTTGCCAGGAACATCAGCGAGTGGCAACAGTCGGACGGTGGCTTTGGCAGCGTCCACAGCACCGGACTCGCACTCCAGGTGAGTCTGCACTCCGTCTCGAGTTAAGAAAACACTACTGTGTCACGAAACGAACATTTTTACTCCGTATCCATGGCTACCATCTCTATTGCATTCAAAGATATTCAAAATTCTATTAGCATTTGCTATGAAAGGCTTATTCTGTTAAGCTAAATGTAGGCTGCGGTAGTGTTTCCTGCCCGGCATTCCGCATCGACCTTCTAATGAGGAGTCTCCTCTCTAGATGACCTTGGAGGTGTTTTTAAAAATCTTAGAGTATGGTGCAATCGCAGATGGAGGAAGTTGCGCTGAAAATCGCTCAGTGTCGTATCGCTTATGTATCCCGTCTGTAAATTCTTAAACTGTAGCTTTATTATTGGAATGTATATTTCTATGATAGTATAAAATTATTTTTATAGAAAGTGGTCATTTTTTATCTTCGATATCGTACAGGGGGCTAAAGACAATTCGAAATCCTCATAGGAATAACACTGCGTATTTATACGATCAATGTTAGACCAATTCACACTCAATTTGAATTCTGCGGGACACATAGGCTATATATTAACCCCGTTCGATTTGTCCTGGGTCTGCAGGAGGGCTAAAAACAATTCGAAATCTCCATAGGAATAATATTGAGTAATATTACGATGAATTAAGACAATTCAACCCGAGCAACGCCGGGTAATTGAGCTAGTTGGAAATAAAATATATAAACACTTTTTTGGAGGCCTTTTTGAAACAGACACATCTTCAATAGTGAATTGTATTTGGATTTTCGTTGAATGCGTTTCGATATTTCTTCCCAGGCGCTGATTGCCGCCGAGGAGCCCGGCACAGAGACAACGAAGGGACGGGCGATGACCCACCTGCTGATGAAGCAGGACTGGCAAGGGAGCTACGGTACCGAACTCGACAACTACTACGTCCTGCCCGCCCTTAACATGAAGAGCCTCGCCTCCATACACACCAGGACTTGCAGGCAACGACCACACGACACACAGAGCACAGGTACAGTAACCCTTCGTTGCATCGCACCTCGATATATCGCTTATTTTCACTTGTACCCGGAAGAATTTCAAGTTTGCGATCAGGGGACATCTGGAGAATTGAAAGTTGGTCACTTGTTTCAGCCGTTTATCTTAACCTTTCCCCATGGACATCGTCATGGCAGGAGATTTAGGTTTTCTTCGATCGGATGCATTGTGTTTGTTGCAGTTTGGCCAAATAGGGTCGTGGTAGCTCGGTTGGCAGAGTAACGGACTAGCATCCGGAGGGTTGCGAGTTCGAAATCAATCAAATGCCGTCGTGCACAAAGAGGGCTGGTGTACGTTAACCCTCTGCATACGTCGGGGCAGAATATCGTTTCCTTCTTTGGTTACGGCAGCCGGCCCAACGGCTTTACAGGCAACTTACTGAAACCGGCCGAAACGGCCTTTACAATGTTTTCCCTAGGAGAAGAGGGAATATGTGTGTCGTCCCATTATCCCCTAATGTGCGTGTCGTGTCGTGTCGGTCGTGGGTATGCCTAGAAGGGACAGATCTTAACAGGGAAAGTGTATCTCTTTTCATTTACTCAACCTCTCACTGACTAGATGCTCGAGGATAAACAATTTGCGAGGCTCCCCGTCGATATCCCTCACATCTTTGTCAACGGGGAGATAAGGCTATTCACGCGCGGTCTCTTTGTAGCACATAAAAGAGGGGATGGAAATCGTAATGGGCTGCGGCGATTCTTCAGGTGTTTGAGGTCTGAAAGAATCCGAGCCTTTCGTATCGAGGGGACTTGAAACTTTCGGCAGATCCTCGTATCCAGAGAGTTAAATCTATCGAGGCCTCAAATGTCCTCACGTTCGCGTGGGGTGCCAGCTCAGGTGTTGACCTCGTCATCTGACCGTTGTTCAAAATGATGTGGTGTTGTCTCTGGATCTTTCCTTTCGGGTTTGATCCCGGACCGTCGCCAATAGCCCGTTGCGTTGCTTCAGTCAGACGTTAATTGAATACCTACCCATGGGTTTACTGTCTCTTGTAAACATGGGGGGTCGCGACTCCATGGGGGATGACCAAGCGATCTCTCTACTTTCTCCTCTCCATTCTTTCTTTTCATAATTACTTGACATTTCTTGTGTTTGTCGATGCTTGGCCAAATATGGCCCTTGCGCCATAAAACTCCAGACCAACCAACCTACAACTTAGATGTAGGAGCTGTTGGTTGTCTAGACGAGGTATCTCGTCATTAGCAAAACTGACCAGATCTTGATGGATCTTGATGGAGAACTGACCAGATTTCAATCCTAAAAAATTTCGTCTTGATGACGAGGTATCGTATTGAACAAATTTGGATCTTGATGGACGAGATATCTCGTCGAAACCACTTGGAGGGTCAAAGTCAAGAGATATATTTGTTACGATTAACGTGTGTGTATTTATGTCGAATGGTACACGACCTCTTATCGCTACCAACGGTCACCAAAAACAAAAGTAAGACATCCATCAGTCATCCGGGCTCGTGGTAGCCTTGTTGGAAGGAGTCGTCATCTGACCCTGGTTCAAAATGACGTGATACTGTTTGTCCTCGGATCTTTCCAGTCGAGGGATGGACCCCGGATCGTCGCCAATAGTCCGCTGCGTTGCTCCAGCGCGACGTTAATTAAAAATACCTACATACCCTCCAAAATTATTTTCCGATAAATTCCAAAAATTATTTTCAATGTGTCTTGAGCGGTTTTTACTATGGAGTTACCGAACCTAACCCGACACTTCTGTGTGTTTGAAGTTAATTAACTACCTACCATCCCTTCTCAAATGTTCGAACCCTGTTTCTGCAGTGAGCAGTCTCGGGATAGCCATTGGCCTCCTTGGACGTGGTCTACTCTTAGAGTGAAACTGTATCGAAGCAATTTGTGTTTTGTCTTTTTTCATGCCACTCATGGGGTGTTGCGTTTTTCAGAAGGTGAGGACCCGGATTATCCCAAGAAGAAGCAGATGCTTGTGCACTACTCTCTGTGGATCGGGGGCGACAAGAACGAGATCCAAACCCTGACCTTGGGGATGCCCCGGCACTGCAACTTCCTGGAGGTGATGGAGGCAGCGGAGAAGATGAACCCCAGCTTCAAGTGAGTCCATCCTTTAGTACGAGCTTTTTCGTGACCATGAGTTCAATGCAAAATTGGTAGCCCCGTTGGAAGAGTAACGGACTAGAAATCGGAGACTGCAAGTTCGAATCCAACCAAAGACCGTCGTGTACAAAGCAGGCTGGTGCGCGCTAAATCTGTCGTGGCCTCCAATATCCTCACGTGTTGTGGGGTGCCTAAAGGATATGTGCCTAATACACCTAATGACGTATGCCCATGAGGTCCAGAATTTGCCATGCTTAGTGCAAAGTCTCCAGATGAAGAGGCAACACCTGAATTGGCACCCCACTCTCCAAACTTCCAAGGGCCGCGGGAGCCCAGTTCGTAGAACAACCGGAGGGTTGCAAGTTCGAAGCTCGGTCCAGCCATAAACCGCCGTGTACACGGGGGCTGGTGCACGTTACATCTGTCGTCTCCTCATATGTCCCCTCGTGGAAGTTTGGAGAGTGGGGTACCGGCACAGGTGTGACCTCGTCATCTGACCGTGGTTCAAAATTACGTGTGGTTGTCCTCGATCTTTCCCTTCAGGATGGATCGCCAGAAGCCCGTTGTGATGCTCCAGGGGGACATTGATTCGGCTACCTACCTGTTCCGAAATAAGCACAATGGGTATAATATCTTTAACAGGTTGAATAATTTTGGCCTAACTCTATTTTATTTCTGTTATTATCCTGCACAGATGACTTCCTTTGGGAGCCGCGGTAGTTCGGTTGGAAGATTAACGTATCAACAACCGGAGGGTTGCGAGTTCGACGCTCGATCCAACCTAAGACCGCCGTGTACATGCGGGCTGGTGTACGTTAAATGTGTCGTGGCATCAAACGTTCTCACGCTGGTGTGGTGTGGAAGTTTGGAGAGTGGAGTGCCAGCTCAGATGGTCTCATCGTCTGAACATGATTCAAAATAACGAAGTGTCCTTTCATCGAGGTGGGACCCGGACCGTGACAAGAGCCCGTTGTGTTTCTCCAGTGCGATGTAAACTACCATCTATTAGAGTAAATGTAACTCCAATAGACTATGCGCACATGGAAACGTGTATACTGTGTAATCTCACCAAATTGCCCTTTGTGTTACTCCAGTGCGACGTTATTAACAAACTACCTACACTATATGGACAAAAGTATTTGGACACTGCAGAAAACCAGGTTGTTTTTCCTGGTTATAGGACTTGGTACCATGAACGCTGACGTGTACCTCGACGTTCTGGATCATTCGGCCTTGCCTACACTATGGCGATACTACGGCGATGAGGGTTGCTTCTTTTTACAGGATCGAGCTCCATGTCTGGTTTCCTGAAAAGGAGGTGAATTTGCTTGACTGGCCTGCTCAGAGCCCCGATCTCGATCCGATCGAGCACTTGTGGGACGAACTGGAGCGACGGGTACGACATTGCCACGCACCCCCATCTTCACAACAATCTTCTCACTGCCTTGTAAGAGGCATGGCGAGCTATTCCTGCCCAGACTTATAGAGAACTTGTGGAAAGTATGCCTCGACGTGTTGCAGCTGTAATAGAAGCGAAAGGAGGGCCTACCCGTTACTAAATAGAATAATAAAGCACTTTTTCTGAAAAACATGCAGTATCCAATTA
This sequence comes from Meta bourneti, assembly GCA_933210815.1. NCBI lineage: Eukaryota > Metazoa > Arthropoda > Arachnida > Araneae > Tetragnathidae > Meta > Meta bourneti. Next base: position 92,681,014 of record OW119930.1, on the reverse strand, counting down.
CGTTTGTCCATATAGTGTAAATGTTTCGGGCAGTCGTCGGGTCTCAGGGTTTGTCCAATGCGTAGGAGCTGTAACAATCGCGGGTTCGATCCCCCTGGGTGTATTTCTTCTGTGTCAGCAACTTTCCTTGTGTGTCCATTACATGGAATCGTCTTTTTGACGCAGCATGGCCAAATACGGCTTGCGCCATGAAACCCAAATATTTCCTCAGCCAGGGGATGTCGACTCGTGAGTGACAGACAGAAACGGGGTGACGGAAATTAACGGACTCCTTTTTCCCAACGTGTCTTTGGACGGCGACAGGCCTGTCGCTTAATTGAGTCAGACCGATTGACCCCGTTGCTTGCAAGGCCGAGGAGATCGGAGTCGAGGTTGATTGATCGTCTCCAAGTGACTCGGAGCTGAAAACAGGCGATTGAATCTCGACGCTGAAGGGTTCGCATTTTACGCAGAACTGAGCCGTTTTGAATTCTTCAAAGGCCGAGGTGGCTTTGTTGGAAGAGCAACGGATTAGCGACCGGAGGGTTGCGAGTTCGAAACCCGGCCCAGACAAACACCGTCGTGTACGTGGAGTCTTATGCACGTTCAATCTGTCGTGGCCACGAACGTCCTCGAGTTCAAAATGACGCGGCGTTGTGCTCGGATCTTTCCCTTCGAGATGGATACCGGATCATCACCAATAGCCCGTTGTGTTGCTCCAGTGAGACGTTAATTAATAACCTACCTACCTGAATTCTCCAAGTCGTTCAATTCCGGATTGTCCAACTTGCAAGTGCGCATTAGAACCAAATGGATCCCCATTTGGGGATATTTACCAATGCGTCTAAATGATGTGACTGATCGGATTGTCCAACTTGCAAATGGGCATTAGAACCAAATGGATCCCCATTTTGGGATATTTACCAATACGTCTAAATGATGTGACTGATCGGATTGTCCAACTTGCAAGTGGGCATTAGAACCAAATGGATCCCCATTTGGAGATATTTACCAATACGTCCAAATGATGTGACTGATCGGATTGTCCAACTTGCAAATGGGCATTAGAACCAAATGGATCCCCATTTAGGGATATTTACCATACGTCTAAATGACGTGGCTGATCGGATTGTCCAACTTGCAAGTGGGCATTAGAACCAAATGGATGTTATGTAATGTCCTGTGTTATGACATCACCTCGAAGATTTCATTCATTCAGAACATTTAGTTGATCATCATTTAGATGTAGCTGAATGCGGACAACAGGAATTAATGAATGTACTGTAACGTTTCGTAGCTAATAAAACTAAGAATTAATATTTTTTACTCTAACGTTTGTCTCACGAGCACGACCCCGGTTTCAAAGTCTGTCCCGCATTCGCTTGCCGTAGAAACATTAAATCGTCATTTGCCATAGAAATATTAAACCATCATTTGCCATAGAAACAGACCTACTGAAAATAGTATATAATAGTATGGAAAATAGGAGTCGTTCTAGGGACCTGGAAAGAAATGTATTAAAATTGCTCATATTGGCGCACTTGATGACGAATTGGTAGGTAGGTAGTTGAATTAACATCGCTCTGGAGCAACACAACGGGCTATTGGGTCCAGGATCCACCCCGAAGGGAAAGATCCGAGGACAACCCCTCGCCATTTTGAATCACGGTCATTGGACGAGGTCCACTCCTGTGTGTGTGAGCTGGCACTCCACTATCTTAACTTCCACACTACGCCTACGTGAAGACATGCGATACCACGGCCGATTGAATATACACCAGCCCCCGCGTACATGACGGTTGGACTCGGTTTCGAACTCTCAATCCTCCGGTTGCTAAGACAACCACTAGAGCAGTTAAATGATGTAAACGAGCTGAAAACCACTGGTCGAAAGATTCCCAAAAAGTGTTTTTAGATGGTCTAAGAAAATTAGTTACTATCTGGGACAAGAGGAACGCGGAAATCATTGAAAAGTTATAATATATATAATCGAGTTGCAGGGAGGCACAGGTTCGATTCCTGTAATGTGCATTTCTCCCTAAGTGCAACTCAAATCCAGCCAAAGACCGTAGTGTGCTAAGGGGGCTGGTGCACGTTAACTCTGTCGTGGTCTCAAATGTCTTCACGTTGGCGTGGTGTGGAAGTTTGGAGAGTGAGGTGCCAGCTCAGGTGTTGCCTCGTCATCTGATCGTGATTCAAAATTACGTGGTGTTGTCCTCGGATCGTTCTCTCTGGGAACGGACCGTCACCAATAGCCCGCTGTGTTGCTCCAGTGTGACGTTAATTAAAATACCTACCTACCCTAGGTGCGACGTTAATTAAAATATAGACCTACCTCTTCTGTGTCAGTAAAATTTTATTGTGTATGTCTACTACTTGATATTGTATGTCTTGTGCCTGGACCTTAAGGTGTATGACTACACTAGAAATCACGAAAATTGACCAAAATATCGATGTATTTTTTGATAACTCAAATAGTGTCCAACCCCATAGCTTTCAAACGATACCAAGATCTTGTCAATATTCGAAATAGTTTTCAAGTTACAAGGGTTTGGGTTAGATACTGTCACCATAGACAAACACGTTTCCAAAACTTCAAACTCGATTTCTGAAGAATTATGTTTTTGCAATAGGATGCTTCTTTCGAACTTGATAAACAATGAATTGATCTATTACAATTATTTTTGTGTCATTATAATCTATGGAATACAGTGGATGTTTTGACCCTCAGTCGAAGTGATTGGTTAAGAAATGAATTTTTAGTCGATTTTTAAATGTTGAAATTCCTGAAAAAATCTTGATTTTTTTAGACTTCCTTCGTGAAAAAGAACGTATTCCCTCTAGCAACTTGATGGAGGGTCAAAACATGACGAATAATATCAGGAATAATTTACAACAGGAATTGTCTTTCTGAACACATTAGAATTTGAGATATCACTGTTCGAAAAACATGCTAATTAGCTAATTATATCTAAATTAGATAATTAATGAGTGGCTTAATCAGAATTTTTCCCACTTAAATGAGTTTAAGCACAAAACAATGACTTGTGAAAAAACTGAATTTTTAAAGTCAAAATTAAAAAAAAAATGTTCTAGTGTATACAACCCCAACAAACCAGGGGCCGTCGTCGCACAGTGGGTATGCCCACTGTGCTAGCAACCTTCGAGTTGTAGACGGTGCAGGTTCGATTCCTGTCAGGTGCATTCCTCCCTGGGTGTATTTCTCTTCTGTGTCAGTAAAACTTTCATTTTGTGTCTATTACTTGATATTGCATGTCTTGTATCTGGCAAAGCATGGCCAAATAAGGCCCTTGCGCCATAAAACCAACCAACCAACCCCAACAAACCAACCTACGATATAGAGACGAAAATGAATAAAATTGTTGGAATCGGTCGCAACTTCAGAGGACTTGAAATTTGTTCCGTATGGCGTATATGAAAGTAGAAAGTTATGCTAATCTTGAGTACATACAGGTCGATTCAAAACTCAACGTACAAACTTTTAGGGGAGGTAGAAAACACAAAAACAAAACAGAATCGAATGTGAAACCCCAACCTGATCAGCTGGAGGATAAACGAAGATGCAGAAATGACAAGCCAATAATGGGTGGAAAAACTCTTTATTGAGCGATACTTTACACTAGGACAGTACGTGTACAGTTTCACAACAAGTGCTCAAAGTTCTTACCATCCACAGTTATGCACGCTTCACAACGGCGACGCATTGATGGTCGGACTCTTTAAAAAATACCCGGTATTTCGTGGACGTTTGCAGGTGTGACGGAGATTCTTGCGACGAGGTCGGTGTCAGAGTCAATGGTGGTCTCGTGCACCCTGGCTTTCAGGGTCCCCCACAAGAAGAAATCCAGGCTAGATAAATCGGGCGATCGTGGTGGCCATGGGACGGGTCCAGCACGCCCAATCCATCGAGGCGCAAATGTTCTGTTCAAGTAATCACGTACGGCACGGGAAAAGTGAGCTGGAGCCTCATCGTTCTGTCCTAGTGTAAAGTATCACTAAATAAAGAGTTTTTCAACCCATTATTGGCTTGTCATTTCTGCATCTTCGTTTATCCTCCAGCTGATCAGGTTAGGGTTTCACATTCTTATATGATTCGGTTTTGTTTTTGAGTTTTCTACCTCCCCTAAAAGTTTGTACGTTGAGTTTTGAATCACCCTGTATAAAAGATAGCAGAAGAAATAGTGTGATAGACGAGAATTTTGAATGCTTGTTTGTAAATACGAGTTGGTTTGAATAAAATTAATTTTTAATATCGCGTAAATTTTAGTGTCCTTTGGCCCCGATCGATTAAAGCCAACAAAAAATACAACAGAATTCCCAGAACTTTGGAGACATCTCTCATCTTCTGGACACGGTTTCAAACGCACAAGTGTCCCTTAAAAATACTTGGCGATCCGAAAAAAGTTGGAAATTTGATGTCTAAACCAGAGATAGAGTTTCTGACCACAAGGAATGAGAGAAAGATTACGCAAAGAAAGTCCCACCTTCCTCTATCCAATCGAACTCTTCACGCATCCTTGGCAAAGCAAACAGCCGTCGCAGCAGATGGAGCCGTAGTGGAGCACTCCATGGGACACAAGGGACTCGTTGTGCGGCCTCAAGAGGCATTGTTCCCGCGGCCAGAGTATCTCACTCTTGGGAAGGACTCCTGGCCCAAGGTCGGCCCTTTTAATGACAGACCTTTTTTCTACCGTGGGCATTAGAGATAGGCAAAACTGCTATTTTACGAACTGTTGCTGCAAAACTGCTATTTTGAAAAACCGCTGTTTAACAATAACAGTTGCTATTGTTAAATAACAAATGCGGGGCAGATCAAATTGTGACGTCATGAAATGCAAGTTATCTATGCTGTATAACTTCATGCTCTTGTCAGGTCGGTAGGTATTTTAATTAACGTCACACTGGAGCAACACGACGGGCTCCAGTGTGACGGCTCATAATCTTGGGGTCCAACGGGCTCATAATCTTGAACCACGATCAGAGGACGAAGCACCAGCCCACTGCACACGTTGCATTCGAACTCGCAACCCTCCGGTTGCTAATCCGTTACTCTCCCAACCGAGGCCCGAAAAATATAAGGAATTATTAAAAGTGTGTAATTGATTTTTTCCTTTGTTCTACCGTTGAAAAAATCGTAGTAAATGAAAATTTAATTTTTTATTGGTTTTGGGGTGACTGAAGCCATTCAAGAGCGCCGTTGACTGTCGAAAACAGTTGCTAGCTGTTATTTTGTAATATATTATTTTGTAATAGGATCGGCGACCACTTGAAGCGGCCATCTTGTTTCGCAGTTTTGCTGCTTAATGGCTTCCGGAGATCCATGGCCTGATTTCCTTCGACTATGGGGCCGCGGTAGCCCGGTTGGTATAGTTACGGATTAGCAACTGGAAAGTTGTGAAGTTCGAAACTAGGTCCAGCCCAAGACCGTCGTGTACGCGGGGGCGGGTGCACGTTAAATCTGTCGTCGCCTCAAATGTCCTTGTGTTGACGTGACGTGGAAGTTTGGAGAGTGGGGTGCCAGCTCAGGTGTGGCCTCGTCATCTGACCGTGGTTCAAGATCCTTGGATCTTTATCTTTGAGTTTTGATCCCGGACAGTCGATGCAATCTAGGCGGACAAAATTATTGCATCAAAAATACACTGGTTTTTGGTGGTTATAAGAGGCTGTGAGTGATAAAATACGGGTTTGGTACATATTTAACGATTTTTAGTTACTATTTGAATGTAGAGATATGCTAAATTTAAAGAAATTTGTCAACTTTGCTCCATTTATAAGATATACTTCGATCAATTATCAACCGTATTATTTGCAATTTTATATTAATACACAATTGAATAATGGCCAGATACACTCATACCAGCTCAATTTAAAAATAAAGTAGATGTATATAATGGAATTAGTAAAAGGGAAAAATCTTTATTTGAAAAATATTACAAACGTATATACTTGGAATTCCAACTACCTAAATAGTCTTCCGATGTATTAAAGGGAAAGTTCTTGAAACAAATTCAACTTTTTTGGAAACTTGGCTGCATTTAGTTTTAGACTGCTCGCAAACTTGTAATTATTAGATCTGATATAATGAGTAATATATTCCATAAATCCATTCGTATCAGTTCTTGACATTTTTGTAGTAAGCAGTTCCCATATCGCCTGTTGTGTTTATTTCTTGTCTCTTGCGCTTCTAAGTGCGGACGAATTGGAAGAATACAGGACGCAAAATAATATTCTTTCCATGGACCAGTATTTTATGTTTAGTTTACGGGCACTGGGTATCAAGGATACTTTCTGAGGTACATATCTTGTACTTGCTTCGTGCTAAGAAAACTTATCAGTTTATCTGGAAACCGGAATTTAAACATTTTGACCTGGTCCTGGAAGCGCTTGATAATTACATTAATCTCAGTTATTTCAACAGACTTCTCAGCATTCATAAAAAAATCTGCGAGCGATATTTCTATCGTTAGTATTCCCTGCTTGATGTTTCGTAACATCTATCACACAAAAAACAAACTCAACTTTAAAGTTATCTTACACATTACCTTCTCTGGTAGTTAAATCTATCTAATTGGCGAAAAGAAATTGATGGAACGATGACGGAACAGGATTCTGCCAAATAATTTTTTTACCCTTATTAGTACACGCATAGTTTCCAAAAGTATCAAAAATACTAAACATACTTTACTCATTGATATTTTTCTGAAAAAAATTGCTGGTATCTTATCTGTTCAGCGCCAAAATCACAGCCCCATTATAATTGTATTTATGATACTATCTTTTGACAAAATCCGTCTCAAGGATGTTCATGAATTAATTGTACGCAACCAGGATAATTAATGAATTAATTTTACGTCTAAAGAGCAGTTGATAAGTGACTAGTTGTGCTGAAATTTCCGTGATAATGATCCCAGAAGAGTAACAACCGTTTAGCTTATTTAATTTTATTTTACGGAGTATACAGATTCGAGTCCTTTACGTTGTTGACATAAAATTTTATATTGGTCTATCGAAAGATTAGCGTCTATTAGCGCAAGTACATGATTTGCAGATAATTTTACTGCCTTTTTAATAAGACACGGATCTTTTTCATAAATGTACCTGTTTAGGGAAAGCAACAGAGAGCTCTTTGACGATTTTAAATAGAATATCGTATACCTGACTCGTAATTTACTTCAGAGGCCATTGACAATTCTTTTTGACGTCTCTACAAGGTTACGAGTTTCGATTTTTATACTTGGAACTACAGGTTTAAAAACCTTTTTAGGGCCTTCTAGGCCCATTTTTCAAACCACTTTGTGAATTATTCGATAGAACTTGAATCACAGAATGAAAATAGTTAAGATTTCCTTGACGTCAAGAATTATTTCTCAGGAATAGTTCTCTGTGCCTGTTCACTTTACTCCTCTTTAGCTCAATTCTTTTGCAGGTAATTCGAGAATTTTTGCTTTAACACTATTTAAAGCATTCAAAATAGTATATGGTAACAAATGTTCCTCCATTTCTTGAGAAATGTATGTTATAATAGCACAGAATTTCGTTTGCTTCGAATTTATCACCCAAATGACAAAAATGGACTGACGAAAAATTTCCAGTCATTCTGAACTTTAAGGAATATCTATCAGTTGCGCAAACTTGCGCAAGAATTTTTTTGTTCTGCGTACATCAAATAAGGTAGGCTATAATATGCATGTAATGTTTTAGTAATATACGGTTATAGTATGTGTTGAAAGTCTAGGTGAAATTTGAAATCAGCAGTTGCGTTAGACGCACAAATTCAAAAGGTTCTTGCAAATTAATGAAATAGTATTTAAGAAAATGAAAACACGTAAACATACCTCGATGAACAGAAGATAGTGAGTATTCACCAAATAGCGCTAAAGAAAATATAGGACCTATAACTTTTCCGTTTTCATTAAAGTACTAATAAGCATTTGCTAGAATGGTTTACAGCCAAACCAGAAAATAAGACTTTGAACCCCTGTACTTCCTGTTTGGTGAAATTGTTTAGAAAAATACCCACGCTAAGGGAATATTGTTTTTAAGATATGATGTATTTTTGACCAGCTGCGACACTAAGAAAATTGAATTTTGAAAAATACCCACCCTAAGGGACATACTGTTTTTAAGATATGATGTATTTTTGACCATCTGCGGCACTAAGAAAAATGAATTTTGAAAAATACCCACGCTAAGGGACATACTGTTTTTAAGATATGATGTATTTGTGACCAGCTGCGACACTAAGAAAATTGAATTTTGAAAAATACCCACCCTAAGGGACATACTGTTTTTAAGATATGATGTATTTGTGACCATCTGCGACACTAAGAAAATTGAATTTTGAAAAATACCCACGCTAAGGGACATACTGCTTTTAAGATATGATGTATTTTTGACCACCTGCGACACTAAGAAAATTGAATTTTGTCCACTTAGATTGCGAAAATGACACACTGTACGTCGCTAACAGCCCGTTGTGTTGCTCCAGTGGATGTTGATTAGAATACCTACCCTATCCGTCACGCCTTGTAGGTATGCCCACTGCGCTAGCAACCTTCCAGTTGTAGGCGCATTCTCCTGGTATATGTCTCTCTTCTGTGTCTATAAAACTTTCATTGTGTGTATGTCTATTATTTGATGCTGTATGTCTTGTGTCTGGCGCAGCATGGCCAACTGTGGCCCTTGCGCCATAAAACGCTAAAACCAACCAACCAATCCTCACGCTTTGTACTTTTCTTTCCCCCAGACACGAAGTTCTAACGACGGGGAGGTCGATGTCCGTGCATTCGATCGCCGGGCGAGCCTCGGACATAGAGAGGAGCACGTACTGGACGCTGTACAGGAAAGTGCCCGTACCCTTCAGGCCGAAACTCGTCAACGTCACCGCCATGGTCGCCAAGCTGAAGCTGCTCGGCGCCAAGAGGTGGACAAAAGGTGAGTCTGTCTATCACGAGTAGGAAAGACCTAGAGATATTCCACATCAGCAGTTTCACTTTCCCACAGCGACCTAAGGGCCGCGGTAGCCCGGTTGGAAGAGTAACGGATTAGCAACCGGAGGGTTGCGAGTTCGAATCCAACCAAAGACTGTCGTGTACAAAAGGGGCTGGTGTATGTTCAATCCGTCTTGCCTTTGAGTTATCACTGAATAAAGCATCGTATTGCAAAAGCACAGTTCTTCAGAAAGCAAGTTTAAAGTTTCGGAAACATGTTTGTACTAGTGACAGTACCTTACTAAAAACCCTTGTAACTAGAAAAGTATTCCGAGTATTTACAAGATCCTGGTATCAGAAATTAGGAAATATTTTGAAGCAATAGAAACCAAATTGATAGTCTGGTCAATTTTTAGTGTATATACTTTAAAACTCGCTTTGTCTTGTTTCAGATCTCCGAAAACTGCACCCGAGAGACGGAGAGCACTTGGCCTTCTGGTACAAGCCGTTCTTGTAGACAAACGGAAAACCTCAACTCAAGTGTGCCTATAAACTGTTCTTTTACCAATCTCATGGGTTTCTAATAATCTTGCAGCACAGCCTGGAAATAGCCTCGACGTCAGTTCAACAAAAAGTGTTTCATGGCCGAGATCTGTTGCACTACCGTACGCAGTAACGTCTCGATATATCGGGAATTGATGCTATATCCCTTTTCACTCATCTGACCGTGGCACAAAATTATGTGTTGTCCTTGATCTTTCCCTTCGGAATTGACCCCGGATCGTCGCCAATAGCCCGTTCCAGTGTCACGTTAATTAAAAATACATAACATACATACATCCCTTTTTTACTCGTTCTCCGATTATTTTTCGGGGCTGCGGTAGTCCGGTCGGTAGAGTAACATATTAGCAATCGGAGGGTAGATAGTTCGAATCCAACCAAAGACCGTCGTGTACAAGGGGGACTGGTGCACCTTAAATCTGTCGTGGCCTCGAATGTCCTCTCGTTGTCGCGGTGTGGAAGTTTGGATAGTGCCATTTAGGTGTTGACCTCGTCATCTGACCGTGGTTCCAAATTACGTGGTGTCATCCTCGGATCTATCCCTTCGAGTTTGATCCCAGCAATAGCCCGTTGTGTTGCTCCCAGTGCGACGTTAATTAAAATACCTTATAATAATTTTACCCTTTAATAGAAATTTAACTACCTGTTAATCCGCTGCTCTGCCAACTTGGCCCGTCGGTAGTGTACCGAATTCAGCCAATTCTTCTCTACAGGGGGAATAGTGTGTGTAGGGGTACTTTACCACTACTACAAAAACTAACATAATAATAGTAGTGTAAAAAGCAGTGCAGGAATCTCCGTGCAGTACAGGAATCTCCGTGCAGTACTTTTCGTTCAAATGTAATGTCACCTTCTTTCCGTTCATCTAAATATCATGACGAACCGTTCTTACAGTGAATGGTGAATTCTGACTCGAGTCAGTCATTTCAAGGGTCAATTTTAACACTCCGAAGCAATCTACATTGTGTAGAATAGCTTTCTACATTGTGTAGAGTAGCTTCAGCGAGTGGCAATTAGTGCGTGTGTGTGAACGTGGGCCACTAAAAATTTACAATGCGGATAAAAATTGGGAACTTAATGAAGGGTTAAAATTGGACGTCGGTTAAATGTTTTGAAATTTTTAGTTTATGATTTGATTTCTTCATGATATGGATTGTTGCAGTGTTATTCAATGATACTTTTAATTTATATGTATTGAGAGATTCGGAAGTATTTTTTTATTTATATTCTTTTGCCGAATTCGCTTTGTTATGTATATAATAAGCACGGAGAATTGTTTTTATATTTTGATGTAAGAAATGGGTCTTATATGTATATATGTGTGGATTTTGTGTGTAATAATAAATATACGTGAAAGATTCTGTGTTTGGAATTTTTTGTAGGTAGGTATTTAATTAACGTCGCAGTGGAACAACACAACGGGCTATTTGCGACTGTCCGCGATCCATCCCGAAGGGAAAGATCCGAAGATAACACCCCATATTTTTGAGCCACAATCAGATCACGAGGTCACACCTGAACTGGCACCCCACTTTCCAAACTTTCGCACCACGCCAACGTGAGGACATTCAAGGCCACAACAGATTTAACGTGCACCAGCCCCGTGTACAATACGGTCTAGGGCTGGACCGAGTTTCGAGCTCTCAACCCCCATGGGCTTCGGTAGCCTGGTTGAAAAAGTAACGGATTAGCAGCCGAGGGTTGTGAGTTCGAATTCAATCCGAGATCGTCTTGTACAAGGGGGATGGTGCACGTTAAATCCGTCGTGGCCTCCAATGTCCTGACGTTAGCTTGGCGTGGACGTTTGGTGTGAACTCGTCATCTCACCGTGATTCACCATATTGTCTTTGATCTTTCCCTTCGGGATTGATCATGGACCATCGTCATCTGACCGTGGTTCAAAATTACGTGGTGCTGTCCTCGGATCTTTCCCTCTGGGATTGATCCCGGACCGTCACCAATAGCCCGTTGTGTTGCTCCAGTGTGACGTTAATTAAAAAATACCAAATACCAAATGATCATGGACCGTCGCCAATAGCCCGTTGTGTTGCTCCAGTGCGACGTTAATTAACATTACCATTACCGCTGCTCTTCGAACTACGCCATCGTGGCTCCGCCATTGATGAGAACTACTGAAAGTAGTATTTGAAAGTTTCTTTGAATGCACGCTACAAGTTGAATCGCAAAGGCTGAGCCTTTAAGGTACATATATTATTAAAATTTCCATTTTAAAATCTAGTTTTTCACAGGTGAACCTTTTGAAAAGCATTACCAAGCAAAAAATGTTCCGATTTGTTTACTTAGTACATCGAGCTTTAAATATTTTGCAAACTACACTATACGGACAGAAGTATTTGGACACTGCACGTTTTTCAGAAAAAGTGCTTTATTATTCTACTTATTAACAGGTAGGCCCTCCTTTTGTTTATATTACTTAACTTATACTCCTGTAACTTTGTTCTTTAAATATCCCCACAGAAAAAAGTCAGGGATGCTCAGATCAGGGGAACGACGTGGCCAAAGATTTCTTGAGATGAGTCGATCAACAAAAAAAAATCTTGAAGCATGTCCATGGTTTCATAACTTGTATGGCAAGTTGCACATTCTTGTTGGAACCAAAAATCTCGTTCATTCATTTCTAATAATGCAACAAATTGTTGGATAAGTTCTCTGTATACAGTGCCATCAACAGTTGACTCGAAAAACAGGCCCAACAATCCTTTTGCGTGATACGGCACACCAAACGCCAACTTTTTGAGAATGTAAAGGTTTTTGCATTAATGAATGGGGATTTATTGTCGCCCAAATGCGGGAGCTTTGCGCGTTCACATAACCGCTTAAATGAAACCATGCCTCATCGGAGAAAATGTTTTGTGCAAAATGTTGATGTTGCAAATAAATCTCCGGAACGATCGGCAACAATAAAGCCGCTTCTCGTTATCCGGTGGCTTTAGCTCCTGTAACATTTTTACACGATAAGCACGAAAATGCAAAGCTCTTAAAGCCTTATGTGTCGATCCACGTGATGTGCCCATTTGTTGCGACAAACGCCTCACGGATTGATGAGGAGATTGCAATATCCTTCGTTGAGTTTCTTGCAGTCTGGTGTAACGACTTTCGGTCTTCCACTCCTGTGTTTGTCTTCCACCGAACCTGTCTCACGAAATCGCCGAACAAGTTGATAAAGCGTATCTTTACTCGGTATTGCATCATCTGGATATTTATATCGCCAAAATTCTTTACAACTTTCATATGATTTACATTCAAAATAAGCCTCAAGCATCGCAATTCTCTGAATGCGTGATAAACTCATTTTGAAATGAAGAACAAAATGACATGGAACTTTATTATCGCACAACTTGAGCGAGAAGAAAACCAAACGATAAAAATTAAAGAATCCATAAAATTATAAGCAGACGATACAATTCAATAATTAAAAAAAACCACGGGCAAATGATTTTTTTTAAAGTTGGAGTACGGGAACTTTTAGGACACTAGCAAACTGACAAAATGCCACTTGATGTTTTGCAATCGATGGGAAAACTTGCCCCATCAGCCACCCCACCGTCTCTCCTGCATAGCAGTGCCGCGGAGTCTCCTCCCTCAAAAGGCTGCTCTGTGTTGCACAAGTGTTTCAAGCGGTCACGAGTCGCCGCGCGAGCACAGGGCGCCGTCTGTCGAGGACACTTGTTGCTTTCTTCCCCGGGCTCGTTAAGGCGTCAGGTGAACGACGAAGAGGGCCGATTCAGAATCTTGAATTGAATACCTTCCGAGACGCATTATTCCGCTCTTTCGTCATCTGTCCGTGGTTCGAAATTTCGAGGTTCCTCGGTCCTTTCCCTTCGAGATGGACCCCGGACCGTCGCCAATAGTCCGTTGCGGTGCTCCAATGCGATATTTCAAATACCTACCAACACTACCTTTTTGACTCGCGGATTCCTTAAAAATCAATTTCTATGGTGGAGCCACTTAGGCCTACCCTATGCGTTACAAGTTAATGGTTTAGGAGTACTACAGGGGGATATATAGTAAAGAGAGATATTTAAACAATTGTGCAATGCCAATGCAATGAAATTATATTTGAGAAACTTTCAATTTATCACAATATCTCAATTTGTTCTCAACTATCACCAATACAGATAGTGTCAAAACTTCACCATACATAAAGTTCTTACAAAGTTCAATAAATCAAACTACTTGTTACAACAGATTTTGTTATGGGTGAGAACAATAAGGTCCATACAATAAACTCAGTTCCTGCAATTTAATCATTACATCCAATTCAATTCATTTGGAGAGTGGGGTGCCAGCTCAGGTGTTGCCTCGTCATCTGACCGTGGTTCCAAATTACGTGGTGTTGTCCTCGGATCTTTCCCTTTGGGATTGATCCCGGACCGTCACCAATAGCCCATTGTGTTGCTCCAGTGTGACGTTAATTGAAATACCCCCCCCCCCAATTCAATTCAAATACATATTCGTCCATTACTTGGTATAAGAAATTTTTATTATTCATTATAGAAGACAATTCCTATTGAATTTTGCTAAAGTGCACTGTAGCGCAACAGTAGGCCTAAATTGAGAAATAACGTAAATAACGGTAGCATTTTTTGCAGTTTTCTTATTTTAGGTATAATTGATGACGATTGCAGGCGAATGTCTGGTTCTGCATTTAAGCGTTTAGTTTATTTTTTCTTATTCACTATTTCATTTAATTTTTATTTTATTTTTCTGGAGCGGCTGCTGAGCCCCTGGGAAGGCTGGCGGAGCCGTTAGGGCTACGCGGATCGCAGGTTGGAAACCACTGACCTAACCTAAGCACGTTATCTGCTTCTAATGTGTTAATAACGTTAGTGCTTCTAAATGACCTTGATCTTTCCCTTAGGGATGGATTCCGGACCGTCGCTAATACCCAATTGTGTTGCACCAGTGTGACGTTAATTAATTACCTACCTACCTAACCAGTGCTACGTTCATTCAATTACCACCTTTTGTATAGGGCACAAATTAATTGATATTCAGGTGTAATTTGAAGATTTTGCACCAAAAAATTTAGGATTTATATTTGGATCTTAAACATAACAGTAACCCAATTTAAAATTAAGATTGAGCGCTATCAGTGGGGTGATATGGTCAAATAAGTTGATAAATTTAGAATTAGTTTGTTTTTAATGACTTGTGGCGACATCTTTATCATAATAGGTGAGATAGTGCATTAAAAGTTTTCGTGAGACCGATTGGAATTTGAAAAATTCTTATCGACATAAACTCAGTTGGTAGATTTAGATTCTTAAAACTTATTTGGGTGGAGATGTCGAATCCGGGACACTAGCGATGTATCGCCAAACATCGTAACCTTGGAGTTTTGATCCAGCTTTATGGCCACCCTATGCAAAAGGTTTTTCACGAAGGAAAGTACGCGTTTTTTTAACGAAATTGAGATGGCGTCCAAAGCCATACTGGCTTTGGACGCCATCTTGATTTGGCGACAAACATGCCCCGGATTCGACATCTTTACCCTCATTTGTATACATTATTTGGCATTATTCAACAGCATTTCAAAGAAGTTTTGAAACTTGTTATAGGAATATTTGTTTTGTTTTGTATGGTCAATTTTTGTCATTTCTGATAACTTCACATCAAAAGTATAAGGGATTTGCTTCTTGTAAAGCATTATAATAAAGCATTAAATTCATCTGTTTTGTGAATAGTAGCAAGCCAATAGAAGTCTTATTGGGAAATATTGATTTATTTTGGTTTATAGTTCTACGATCATTTTTTACACCAGAGCTGTTTATGCCTGGATATGACTTAAAAGTATTGAGAATTTTGAGTTAGCTATGCTGGAAAAGGTTTTAAAACGTTGCTAATATTTCGTAAGCATCGCGATTTGATATTCTAATGCAATGATTCATAACCTGGGGGAAAAACCATTTCCAGGGGTGCGAGAGGAGTTTCTGAATTTTCGATGGAAACTACCGCCTGTGAGAAAGTTGCGAACGCTACGTCGACTTTTTTCAAGTCACTGGGGCCGCGGTAGCCCAGTTGGAAGAGTACCAACTAAAGATCGTCGTTTACAAAGGGGACTGATGCACGGTAGATCTGTCGTGGCCTCAAATGTCCTCATGTTGGCGTGGGGTGCCAGCTCAGGTGTGACCTCGTCATCTGACCGTGGTTCCAAATGACGTGGCGTTGTCCTCGGATCTTTCCCTTGGGATGGATCCCGGACTGTCGCAAATAGCCCGTTGCTCTACTACAACGTTATTTAAAATATCTACCTACGTCAGCCACTGAGGTATGTCAGCTGGAGTAAACAATGGCGCATCTAAGACGGCACCAAAATGCACTAGGCTAGAAAAACCTATTTACTGAGAAATATTTTACTCTGCAGTAATCGTTGCTTCTAACTTTCTTTTTCAAACTTATCTTCTCTTTTGAATAAGTAATCACATTTCTAGGTTGTATAAATCATCGGTTTCACATCGAAACAAAAGCCAGAAATCGCGTAAATGCAAGTGATGACATACGCGTGGCAAAAAAGCAGCCCCGCTTCCAAAGTATTAGAGCCAAGGTAACACGGTTTGAAGAGTTACGGATTATCAATAGGAGGGTTGCGAGTTCGAATCCAACCAAAGACCGCCGTGTACAAAAGGAGCTGCTGCACGTTTAATCTGACGGGGCCTCAAATTTTCTCACGTTGGCGTGATGTGGAAGTTTAGAAAGTGGGGTGCCAGCACAGGTGTTATCGCATCATCTGACCGTGGTCCATAATTACGGGGCGTTGTTCTCGGGCCTTTCCCTTTGGGATTGATCCCGGACTGCCGCCAATAGCCCATTCTGTTGCTCCAGTGCGACGTTAATCAATATACCTCTACCTACCTATGATGGGTATTATGAATAAACAACGTAGCCTTTAAAAATTGGGACATTGTTTTGTATGTATACATAAATGTATGTGTTTATTTTTCAATGAATAAATTATCTTGCAATAGATGTAATTTCATATATAAAGAAATAGAAACACATTTTTCAAGGGGGTCGAGAACTTATTTTTAGATTCAAGGGGTGCCGATAGCTAAAAAGGTTAAGAACTATTGCTCTAATGCAGGGGTGTCAAACTGGCGGCCCGCGGGTCGCATGTGGCCCCCGAGGTAATTTTTTTGTGGCCCACGATGCTATGAAATAAAATGAAAACAGGACAATATGTTACGAAGAAAATAGCACTTAGGGGAGATCGAGGCAATACCGTACACACAATTTCGTCATGTTAAAAATGTGTGAGCAACTCTTTTCGTCCATGAAATTAAATAAAACGGCCTACAGATCAAGATTAACATCTATCTGCCATAATGAAGATTGTCTGTTCTCAGTCTTTGAACCCAGATATTGGAAAACTAGTAGGAGGAAAGCGCTGGCAAGTTTCCGGTAAAAAAAAATTAATTTCAGTTTTATAAATACATTAAATAAAATAAATGTTTAAATAAAAGCAATTATATAGCAATATTATAAATTATTACCCTAAATTCACTTAATTACATAATGTGTGTTTTAATTATTCTATCCATATTCCTGAATCCTCCCTTCAAAATATAAGTTTAAGAAAATTTTTAAATGTGATGTGGCCCGCGTGAATCTTACCAGTTGCATTAAATGGCCCGTGTTTTAATTGAGTTTGATACCCCTGCTCTAATGGAACATTCGATCAGTATCTTCAGCAAGGGAATTCGATGAATTCACTTCTAAATAGTACCTGTTCTTATTTTACTGTTGCTTGCTTACCGTACAGGTCTATTATTTCGGCCCAATCAAAACTTCTCGATCATAATTTGGGCTCGGTAGCCTTCTTCCATCAACCCCCACCCTTGTAATTATTTTGAAGTTTCTCTTGGAAGAAATGTTTGAAACCTTTGAACCCGGGAGAAACATTACAGTAGAATTAAAGGTTTAGTTCGTGGCTCCATCTATGAGCAGTTTGGTGAAATAAGACAATGATACAGCTGAAGTCTGCGCCGCCCGGTGTGGCAACGACTCTTTGCGCGTTTTTTAGTGCATTTTTAAGCGACTAATGGTGCTTGATGGTAATCCATTTTTGTCTCGAATTTTTCTCTGGTTTTATGGTTAGGGTCCTCGGTTTTTTTATGGTAACCTCGTCAGCGCCAGATCCTTTTTTTTATAGATTGTTCTATTCATTTCCGACACGGTCAAGTGCTCTAGCATAGATTCTGCTTTTCAGTTCATTTTATGTTATTAGTTATCTCGCTATACCATTATCTTATTATTTCGTATGATGCCTTCCGTTTTGAATGTAGTTGATAGGTTTCAAGAGAATTTTTCTCGAAACTTAAAAGTTTAGTTTTTCTGGTAGTAGACAAACTTACGGGAGTTCCTAAACGTTTATTTTGTTACGAGTTGTGTCGGATAAAGAGCTTTTTTGAGTTTTTTTTAAAGGAATCGAGATGAATTAAATCAGAAATTTCTTGCGATAAATGCAAGGCGGCAATGACGTTTTCTGTGAGGAATTTGGTTAGCAATGGTTACAATTGGATCGTCGGGACAATAAGCCATGTCGTAGCTACAAATCGATCAGACACGCGTCTTGGTTTCGCAACAGCAATTTGAAGCTGGAGGAGATTTTTCTTTTAACTTGTGAGATTTTAAAGGGCACAAAGAGTGAGGATATTTAATCCAGTTTTGCAATGTTTCACTAGTCAAGATGTGATTTCCGTTAAAAAATATTTTTTGTATATTTGTGTACATTGAAGCCGGATTTGCAGTGTTTTACTAGTCAAAATGTTGTTTATCAAAATTTATATATTTAATTCATGTATGCAGTATATATTCAATTTTGGAAGATTTCCTTGGCGACATAAAAAGTGCGCCAAAAAAGTCGAGTTGCCACACCGCGCTGCGCAGACTACAGCTGTACCAAGATAATATCTACTTAGATTTGTGATTAAGATTATATGACTAGCAGCGTCATCTATAACGTGATGGTAGGTAGGTATTTTCGATTAACGTCACACTGAAGCAACACAACGGGCTATGGGTGACGGTTCGGGATCAATCCCAAAGCAAAAAGATCCGAGGTCAACTCCACTTCATTTTGAACCACGGTCAGATGACGAGGCAACACCTGAGCTGGAACCTCACTCTCCAAACTTCCACACCGCGCCAACGTTGAGGTTACAACAGATTTATCGCGCACCAGCCCCCTTTGAACACGACGGTCTTTGGGTGGTTACTCTTCCAACCGGGCTACCGAGGCCCCTCTTTCATTTGGCATCACTCACTTGGCAACGGTGCCTTCGGTGTTACATGGCACTTTGAAGTTTGAATTAGACGACGGTGAGTAGGGTGCTCGTAGTTGCTGCTGACGTGTTTACCTTTGGTAACAGTCGAATACTATTTGAAAGGTTAGTTTACTTTTGAATTTTCACTACAAAAGAATGAACTTTGATTAAAAAATGTCTCTGAATGTAGTTTTTCATTTCATCACTAGACTTACAGTGAATGACAAATGTATTCCAATACCGATAGTAATACTTGAAAACTTAATTTTTCAAGAAATTAGATTTTTAAAAAAAGTATTTAAAATTTATTTGGGAATGCGTTATTCCTTCAGAACTTGCATCCAGATATGTTTACATTAATACTTCACTTTCTGGGTTGAAAGGTAGGGTCGCGGTAGCCCGGATGAAAGGGTAAAACTAGCCACCGGAGGGTTGTGAGTTCGAATCCAACCATAGACCGTCGTGTATAAAGGGGGCTGGTGCACGATCAAATCTGTCGTGGCCTCAAATGTTCACGTCGGCGTGGTGTGGAAGTTTTGAGTGGGATGCCCCAGCTCAGCCATTGCCTCATCATCAAACCGTGGTTCGAGATTACGTGGTGTTCTCGGATCTTTCCCTTCGGATTTGACACCAATAGGCCGTTGTGTTGTTCCAGTGTGGCGTTAATCATAATACCTACCCCTCAAGGGTACATCATCAGGTGTGTACGGTCTTCACCAGGTAGCCTAGTGGGGTCTTCCTGGCGATGTAGTGCAAAATAACGAATTGTCCACGGATCTTCCCCTTTGCTATGGATCCTGGATCGTTGCCAGTATCCCGTTGTGTTGCTCCATAGGGACCTTAATTCAACTACCAGAGAACACTGAATTTGACAGCTCGAGTGTTACAGAAGATGACGTATTGTCCGCGTTTGAAGCTGGGTTATTACAAGTTACTCTACTGAGTACGAGGCTTAAGATTAGAAAATTCTCCGTACCATCGTAGGTAGGCAATTAATTAACGCCGCACTGGAGCAACACAACGGGCTATTGGGACGGTCTGGGATAAATCTCGAAGGGAATCCCTTCGAAATTGAAGGTGCTGATTTACCACACGCCCTCCTGCTTAAAAATGATATCCTCGGAGAGGTGAATAACATTAAAATCGACTTCAAAATTCCCGCCGCCCGTTGCAATCACTGGGTGGCTACCTTAAACCCAATCAATATACCAAAGGGTCATGACCACCAAGTTTCTCTTCATAGGTTGTCAGTCCGTCTGGACGATTTTCATAGCATTAGACAATGTAACGGGTGTGGCCAGTTTGGCCACACCGTATCCAAGTGTTCTAACAAAAATATTTGTTTATCATGGGGAAAGATCATATCACAAAATCTTGTACCAATGAAAAAAAAGAATTATAGACCCTCCCTGGGTCGACTCACCAGTAGTTTAGAGTCGTTTTAGTGACCCAGGGGGAGAGGGATTCACGAAAGGGGCCAAGGGGAAACCCAACCCCACGAGATAGCATTTATCGAATCCAAAAGAAAGGATACACTGGCCCAAACAGGGCCAACGAAAACAACAAACATCCAAAACACAGCACAAAAATAACATAAATAAAAGAATAAATCATTGAACTCGGAACTACAGTGACCGAGCACACAATCTGCACCGCAACATAATATATTTAATGCGGTGTGCCAACTTGTGTGCGTGTAAATAGGTGTAAAGCTCGAGTCCCTGATAAATACAAATGTTCGAATCCGAAAAGTACAGTAAATTGAATGCTCGAATCCCAGAAAATATATGCATATCAAAGAATCACCAAATTCAACTTAACGGTCTCAATACTAGGCGTCCAAGAAAAGAAAAAGGGGCTTATATTAGGCGCCCAAAATAGAACAAAAAAACCCATAACAGTTAAAGAAAGGAACATCAAAGGCGAACGAACAAACACACGAAAAATAAAATCACATGATGCAATTTACAATGAATATGAGAATGATGAACATGTATAAATAATTTATGAGGTAATGAACATGAAACGTGAGATTGTCAAGGAGTAAAAATGAAGATTTAAAAATTTAAAATTAGGCAGGGTACTAACCCCTAGCCTACTCTAAAATGAAGACGGAATATCAAATGTGGGGCGTGGCGACACGGTCCGCCACCTCCCCTGCAGCCACAACACACCTGAGAGATTCTATAACATATCTTATTGTTAACCACCTCGTGGAACCATCTTTGTTTAAATTCCTCTTTCGGTTTCCTTATGTGGAATTGCTCGGTGTGTGGACAGCCGAAGAGATGATGGTCGGCGTCGCCAACCTCCCCACATATACAAATATCTGTATGTTTGAGCCTGAACCTGCGGAGGTACGCCAAGAACGGACCATGACGGTGACATACCATGAGGCGCCGGTCGACGGCGAGGTGATCATACGACACGTTTGGATGGAAATCCCAGAACTTGATCCCTTTTCGAGAATTATTGAAGTGGGCCTGCCCTCAATCCTCAAGTGTATAGCGCTTGAGGATTCTTTTAATGTATGAAACAGGCGCCGGAACATTCAACACCACACCATCGGCCGCTTGGCATAAAGGTCAGCTGTTTCATTTCCCATATCCCCCACGTGAGCCCGAAGGAAGACTTATTTTTTGTTGATAAGAGGGCCTGAATTGAGCTAAGGCTATCGCTGAAAACATTTACTTTTATTATTCTTGATCGCCCATTTAATTGCCAAATAGATGGCGGTTAATTCCGCCTGGAAGACAGTTAGAATTTTGAAGTTTAAATTTTTGGGCTTCGATCAAGTATTGACCATTGAATATACACACCGCGGCCCCGATACCGCCATTGATACCCGAGCCGTCGGTGTATATATCATAGTCAGTATTTTGAATAGTAGGAGGGAATTTTTGAATAATTGTCTTCGAGTTAACTATTAATGTTTGGCTATTATAATCGATCTCTACCATCGACAGCTGCAACTCGGGATCGAGTTGCCGCCTTCTGATAACATATTTTTTGTAAGGAGACAGCAGGGTCAAGTGAAGTGGGGGGGATCCCAGATTACATTTAGGGAGTCAGTGGGGGACGCACCAGTGATTTTTAGCAGAAAAGGTCTTTGGATTGTTGCCAATTTTTGTGCTTGTTATTTTGTTAATTGACCTCCCCAAACCCCGGCTCCATAGGTAATTATTTTTTCTATTACTGTCAAATACCACACTTAAGGAGCCGAGCACTAACTCCCCAGCCCCCTCCTTTAACTCGGGATCCCCCAAGAGTCAAGCATCTATCTTGAATTGTAGCTATGTGCTCACTCCACGTGAGCCCTTCGTCTATTATCATCCCCAGGTACCGCAAGGTCTTAGTGATTCTGATCGTTTCAAACTGAACTCGAAAGATCGGATTCCTGAGGAGTTTCTTATCTTTTGAAAAGATGACTGACTGTCACTTACCGACAGACAAGGTGAGTTTCAGATAACCTAAATGATTCGAAATCGTATCTAAAGATGCATTAGTATTCAATTCCAGGATCCTTCGCGTCCGACCTGTTGTAATTAACGCAAAGTCGTCCGCGAAGGCCTGGATATAAATTATGTCTGAGTTAAGTTCTAATATCTTGTTAAAATATAAATTCCCCAGGGACGGTACAAGGACCGAACCCTGTGGATAACCCTTTATAATTACTTTCTTTATATGTAAATTATCGCTGTTATAAATTATATATCTATCTGTAAAATAATAAATAATAAATTTAATATAATTGTTTGGTATATTGTAACTATTAAGAATGTCTACCAGCGGTAACCAGTCCATGTTGTCAAAGGCGGACTTAATGTCCAGGATCGTGAGGGCAGTATGATCAACACCTTATTACCTTTAATCTTATCTATTGTAAGAACTGCCTCTTCACAAGACCGCTGCTTCATGAAGTCATACTGCCTGTCATTTAAAATATTTTTATAGGAGGACCAAATATTCAGTTTAAGTGTGAACAGTCTCTCCAAAATCTTTCCCATCGTGAATAACAAACATATCGGCCTATAGGCGCCACAGGAGGAGGGGTCCTTGCCCGGTTTTAAAATAAAACGAACAATTCCCCTGAGGCACCTTGGGAAGTACGAACACTTAAACCAATTATTAAAACCAGGCAGCTCCATATAATTATCTCTTACAAACTTCCAAATCACGTAATCGATTTGATCGGGACCCTGGGCTTTACCATTTTTAAGGGAACCCAGGACACGCTCCAAATCCCCTCTGACAAGTATCAAGTCGGAATCAATTTCATCATTAATTACTATTGAGTTTAGATTTGGGGTGGGAGCTATTATTGCCAAAATAATGATCCATTAATTTAGTTTATATACGTTAGATTGGGATTACTCGGAATAAAAAGGAATGAAAAGAATTGCTCTAATTGCACGGCCTCGAACGTTAAACACAAAATACAATACAAACCATGGATGCATGGACAAAAAATGTCCTAACCTCAAACTTTATTAATAGCAAATAGACTACGGAACGTGATAGCGATACATCATATTCACTGTCATAAATATTATTTATTGTATATTGTGTCATTATTAAGCACTAAACTGTTTAATTCTGTATATATTGATGTCATGTCATAGTATTATATACTAAATGTTTTATATCATTTCATTATAAAATAATTATTCTTACCACATTCAACACTATTTATTTGTTATGTTATTCTTGTGTATGTTTTGTTCTGCATTTCTGTATATATCGAAATTCTGTCCCATACCTATTTAATATTTTTGATGTTGTAGCCCACATGGTACTATTATTATGTGCTAAAATGTATAAAATAAACGACGCATAGAGAGGGAGAGGTGGTGCTCTCCATGTGTGGCAGGCTTGGTTTCTTGTTGGGCCTCTCAGTGTTGGGAAAGTCTTGGACCCCACCTCTTAAATAGGCTATACCGTTTGGTGAGTCGGAGAGGCGAAGGTCTGGAACACGTATGTTTGAACCACGGTCAGATGACGAGGCAACCACCCTGAGCTGACTACTCTCCAAACTTCCACACCACGTCAAAGTGAGGATATTGTAGGCCACGACAAATCGATCGTGCACCAGTGTTTGACTGGACCGAGTTTCGAACTCGCAACCTTCCGGTTGGTAATTTGATGCTCTTCTAACTGGGATACCGCAGCCCTCTGTACCATGGAAAGCTGGAAAATTAATAAAAATTTTGGACAGTTTTATAGTTCAAGGACTGTTTAAACTTGGAATTGTGCCGTTTGTATTAGTTTTGAGATATTTAGTTAGAACATTTCTGGTCATTTAAAATTTGTTTTATATTTTAAAAATTAATCATCACTAATTAAAATTGGAAGCAAAAATATTAGCAATCGATTTAAAATTACAAAAATTTAGTTTGTCTGAAGCTATAAACCACGTATTCCAGTCAGTAGCCCTGGCGTTAGTGCATATATGTAGTATAGTTTTGGGGCTGAAAAATTTAAATATACTGTATCATTTCGTGTAACTGTTTATGAGCAAATGTAATTTGTTTTACTAGTTGAGGAAGAGAACGCAATGAAGGAAAAAATGTCTTTATTGGTAGATGTTATAAACCCCTTAAAACTTTTCTAGCTAAATAAAAACATTTTTTCATCAGATCTTAAATATTCAAATAACATTTTTTTCAAGTTCATTTCAGTCATTCGTGAAGCTTAAAGCATTTATCTCAAAGTATGATTTTTCTATGAGTTCCTCGCTTTGCTTGGAACTTCCTTAAATAAATGTCGGCCTAAAGATGGTTGTTTCGTGGTCCATTTGAAGCATCGTCATTTGGAAGACGGCTCAAAACAAGATTATTTTATCTGGATTTTTTTTGCAGCATAATTTGGGAAGTCTGCATCCAAAACTAAGCCCTTTTTCGTGGCCTGATAAACTAGATTGTTGTTTTCACGTATAACATTTCCCGTTGGTGTTTGCAATAGCCCGTCGTGTTGCTCCAGTGTGACGTTAATTAAAAATATCTACCTACCCTTTGGTGTTTGTTTTCTGACGGTTTTTGGTTTGGTGTAACTTTTCTAGCTAAATAAAAACCTTTTTTTCATGTGATCTTAAATATTCAAATAAAATTTTTTCAAGTTCATTTGTGGCTCAGTGGGTATGTCCACTGCTAGCAACTTTCGAAGTGTAGGTGGGCAGGTTCGATTCAGTTGCATTCTTTGTTGCCATCCTGTATGTATTGGTCTGCAGGAAACATTTTAAACACCAGCAGTATGAGCAAAAATTAGAAGATATATCACAAGATTAGATAATTTAAAAAAGAATCATTCTAGTGGTGTAGCGCTTCTGACTTGTCCGGATTTTCAATCTTCGGCTGTTTAAATTTCATACTTTCGAAAATGTATGCATTTTTATTTTGTACATAAGTGAATTAAATTCTTCAGTCTCACTAGTTATGCCTCAGATGATCTTGTTTTTCTTGTCTGACTATTTAAATATTTTTATTCTCATCTACACATTTTACATGTTTTAAATTTACCTTTTATCTTTGTCTTGGACTTCATTTTTAAATGTGCGCTTTTATTGGGCTATATTTTGTCTTGTGTTTGGCGCAGCTTGTCCTCTTTTGGACCTTTCGCCATTAAACCCAAATCAGCCAAACTCCCTGGGTACATTTCTCTTCTGTGTCAGTAAAACTTTCATTGTATGCTATGTCTATTACTTGATATTGTATATCTTGCATCTTTCCATTGTATGCAAAACCGGTAACAATCATAAATCTCTCAGAGAAAGTTCTCACGTTCACTTTGCTATAGTCCCTTGACTTGGCGGATTCTCTTTTAAAATTAAAGATCTTACCTTACAAATAGTCTCAGAAATATTTTCTTTTTTGGAAGTATTTTTCCACTTTCCCTTTTTCCTTTCTCATTAATATTACTTATCGTACCTTTAGATATCGAAAAACCATGACTTTTACAGCGTTTTTGAATAAGCATAATTCTCTTCGGAAAGAGCGGAAACATAGCCTTCCATCCATTGCTTATTTAAAGACGCCATTTTGAAAGTGAAAACTCTGAGTTAGCAGACGATAAGTTATACTTTAACTATTTAACTGCCTTGAAAATAAAATTCTTTCGTAGCATACAATTTTTTTACAGCTCATTCAAAAATGTCCGAACGGCCTCTGTAGGATCCCCTTAACGTTTAAAATTGTGCTTTGCTGTGTTCCCTTGATAATGCACGTTTCCTATTTACAGGTCGGGCAGCGGTAGCTTGGAAGAGTAACTGATTAGCAACCGGAGGATTGCGAGTTCGAATCCAACCAAAGACCGTCATGTACAAAGGGGGCTGGTCCACGTTCAATATCGTGGCCTCAAATGCCCTCACGTTGGCGTGGTGTGGAAGCTTGGAGAGTGGGGTGCCAGATAACGTGTTGCCACGTCATCTGGCGGTGGTTCAAAATGACGAGACATTCTCGGATTCGGTATTGATCCCGGACCGTCTCCAATGGCCAGTTGTGTTGCTCCAGTGTGACGTTAAATACCTGCCTAGTCACAAAATAGGTAGGTGCCTTAATTAACTTTGCACTGAAGCAGCAACAATGGGCTTTTGGCGACTGTCTGGTATCAAATCCAAAGGGAGAGATTCAAGAACACGTAATTTTGAACCCTGGCCAGATGACGAGCCACGAAATAGGACTCATTTAATGTTTAAAATGCTGTGAACCCTTCATATTGCGATGCCTGTAATGCGTGTTTCCTATTCACAGGTCTGAACAGTACTCTGGATTGGACTGAATGGCGAAATTCGTCTGCTCCCAGTTCGAGATTCGTTCAACGGTGCCTCAAACAAGTGGGTGACTAAGATGGATGGTGACAAGAGTGGAAGTGCTACCGAGAATAAAATGGCGAAATAGGATGGTTGGTTTTCAAGACAGCAAAGCGTTGAAATGAAGTTTTCAAGTACAGCACTCGCATATAATGTTCAAAGTTGTCTTAATTCATGATTAAAACTTGTGTAACCACTCGATTTGAATAAATTATTGGCTCTGAATTTGTTTTCTTTTTTCATGGTGCAATTGTGATTCTAGTGTCTAGGTCCACGCCCGTGCGCATTAACATGCGCGGGGACTTGGAATATATTGTACAGCACTTTCTGGTTGGGCCAAGTTACTAGATCGCGATCAGTAGAAAAGTTCAATATTCTCGGAAGTCTAGGTTTGATCACGAAAAAACACTTAGATTTTGGTGATACAATATTGGCGACATCACTGATCGCGATCAACTATCTTAGACCAAAAGCAGCTTGGCCCTAACCAGAATTCTTTTGTCGAACAGATTCGTGCTGTTAACAGTACCGGTGGAGATAACGCGCCAAATCAAAAAGCCCATTCCGGTGAGGTTGCCTACACGTGCGCGGTATAATATAGTCCACGCGCATGTCAATCCGCACGGGCGTGGACGGAGTAAAATGATCAAACTGAAGGTAACACCAGAATGGTTGGAATCGCATTTTATTCATATTCTTAATATAATTTATACGATACAGAACTGCGACGAACAATTTTGGACACGTGAAGCAACAACACCCTTTATAGAATCAGGACAGGAATTTTCGCTCGTAATACCATCAGAAACAGATGAATGTCCGGCAATGGAACAGTCCAATCTCTGGATGGGTAAGGTGGAATCCCAACAAATGAGGTCAATAGCCGATCCACTCACTTTCGTAGTTGAGGTATCCTGATCTTTTGATGGTCAAGTCACTACTGCAATCAGGATGAACATGTTCCGGCCGTCTATCAGTGGGAACAGAATTAAACCAAGCATTGAATAACTTATTTTTTTAAGAATTCATTAAAACTTTTGATAAAAAATAGTTTCGAAATTGCTGTTGCCTAAAAAGCCGATGTTTCACTTTTGATGCACGATGCATTTGAAATAATCCTTAACTTTTAATTTATTTGGTGGCTCTAATTTCTATAAATATAATAAGTATTCACATTTGAAGTAAATAACTTCGAAAGTTTAAAAATGGATGATTCGTTATTCGTATCTTGCAGTTTTCAATTCTTTTCCATGTTTCGTTTAAGTGGGAATGAATCAAACCTGAATGATCAAAAATTGTCACGAATATTTCAGTGTTTTTCAGTAAACACCTCAAGTGGCAATTCAAAAGCAAGTTTAGAAGAGTAGCAAAAATGTGCTTAAGATTTTTCAACATTAAGAATTCGTTCAAAAAAATCGGTTAATTACCTGTAACCCATAGCAGTTTTTGTTTGGTCCCTGGCTACTTTTACCAAAAAATTACAACGTCTCCTAAAAACAATTGCTTTAGAATAACGTGCGTTTAAAATAAATTTTTAAACGCATTTGAATTAGATTGCATTACAATTTATTTCATTTCACTGTGCTAATAAGTTACATATCACGTTCATTAAGTTACGTATCTTGTAGCAGATATATCACTCCTCTCAGAGGGCAAAAAACGACGCACTGGAGCAAAACGGGCTATTGGCGATGGTCCAATCCACAAGGGAAAGATCCGAGGATACCACGTCATTTTGAATCACGGTCAGATGAGGTCACACCTGAGCTGGCATTCTACTTCCATACCACAACGTGAAGACATACGAGGTCACTACGGATTAAAGGATACATAGAATGACAACTAGTCCATTATTTGTAAAATGTCAAATTACGTAGTTTTTAAATAAAAGTTTTTTTGTCTTTTTTCATAGCATTCTGTCAGTGTTTAGTTAGTTTAAAATGTCTATCCTAGCATTTTTTAAAAATGTTCTATACTTCATCTAAAGAGGCATTAGCTGTTTAATGTAGTTTAATGTTTAATTAAATAAGCTGTTTAATGTAGCTAGTGACTCAAAAGTATCGGGGCACAGAATATTCAAACACGTATTTTACACCAACTAATCGTTTCTCATTTTATTCAGTATATTACAACTGTACTAAATTAAGCTTAAAATTAAATCAAAGTCTTTTTAAATGCAATATTTTTACACTTTTCGTATTCAGTGGCCAAAAACTATTGGGACAATCTGATTGATTGAATTTTTATGGCACAAAGGCCAGGTTTGTCCAAGCGGAACAATCTGGAAAAAATTCCAAGTAGACAAATCTCCAAGAACTATCGATTAAACTATACTTTAAAAGATACTTTAAATACAAAACTTTGTAATTTCGAGTATTCACGACGTAATTTGGAACTGGTCCCAAAAAATGGACAATTTCTTTCGATCTTAGAAACACTTTTTTCTTGGAATGGTGGGAAATCTGAGAAATATCAGTAAAATGTTGAATGCAAGTCTACACTAGCCGAAATATGACTTTCAAGTATCACAAAACAAATCCAATTGTAAGCAAACCACGAACTGGGCTTGAAAAGTTCATCAGTGAATGTGATATTCTTTATAACCAGACAAGTTAAATTGAATTTTGAAGCTCAACGAATACTTAAAAAGGTCTAATGCTAATTTGTGAGAAATTTCGACCTTCACCTTTCAGAGAAAAGAGAACACGCTAACATTAATCACATTCGAGATTGATTGGTTGGGGGTTTTACGGCGCAAGGGCCATATTTGGCCATGCTGATCAATGAAAGTTTTGCTGACACAAGAAAAATACACCCAGGGAGGAATGCACCTGACAGGAATCGAATCTGCTCCGCCTATAACTCGAAGGTTGCTAGCGTAGTGGAAATACCCACTGAGCCACGATGGCTCCTTAAGTACATTCGAGAACTTTAACTCGATTATATTTATAGATGAATACTTAATCCATATTTTTAAGTGATAGAAGTCCACTAAGCTCACGAACACTTTAATCCCACTGTAAGTGGTTGACTGTAAAAGGGTGAAATTAATATATTTAATGTTCTGAAAGAAAAGTTAACTAAAGAGGTAAAGGAAAGTGCTAAAAATTGTCAAATTTTAAACTTTATCAGGATAAAGCCTTACACCAGTCGAAAGTTAACGTAACTGCACAAAATCCAGACTTCAATCCCATTGAAAATAATCGGGATTATTTGCAATATAGAATTGACATTTAAAATTTGCAATGAAAATTATCTTTCAGAATAACTCCTTGCAGAAGGGCGAAAACAGAACTACAGATTTGGGAAAATCATTCAAAATAAAAATCAAATTGATCGATAAGTCACCAAATTGTAAATTACATCCTCAAAAATATTAATTTTATCATTAACCGTTTTAAAAACTTCTTTAATCTTGAGTGTTCCAATACTTTTTCGACCTCTATTTTCATTACGAACAAAGATACAAAAAACTAGATTACTAGAAGTAGATCATAAATATTGTTCTACGATATTTTATGTAACAAAAAATTAAGTTTAATTGGTATTTATGATGGAAGAAACCCTATTTGACCAAGCAGCGCCAAACACGACAGTCGAGTGATAGTGTAAAGGATGGTAGATATTTTAATTAACGTCACACTGGAGCAACGCAACAGGCTATTGGTGACGGTCCGGGATCAATCTCAAAGGGAGATTCGAGGACAACACCACGTAATTTTGAACCACGGTCAGATGACGAGGCAACACCTGAGCTGGCACCCACTCTCCAAACTTCCACACCACGCCAACGTGAGGGCATTTGAGGGCACGTCAGATTTTACGTGCATCAGCCCCCTTTGTACACGACGGTGTTTTGGCTGGATTCGAACTCGCAACCCTCCGGTTGCTAAACCATTACTCTTCCAACTGGGCCACCGCAGCCCGCGCCGCTACAACTCGAAGGTTGCTAGCGTGGTGAGCACTGATCCCCGACGGCACCAAATGACAGGTGGGCATATCTTTTACGCCGTTTACCTTTGATCACTTTGATAAGGGTTGATTTGGCGGTTCGTCAGAATTCGAAGTACGATAAATAGTTGTACACGTCAACAATACACACTGAGCCACGCTGCCCCGGGTTTGATCCCTGACCGTCGCCAATAGCCCGTTGTGTTGCTCCACTGCGACTTTAAAATACTTATGTTAGATATTTCTATTTGAATCTATTGGATCTCACACCTTTCTAAGATTGCACTTGTATTTGAAGTATTATGACGTCGGTCTTTGCAATCGGAATACTCCAGTTTTCAACTACGTCTTTTGAAAGTGTTTTTATGTATACTTAAATGGGGGTTAAGTTAACATGCATCCTATTGGATATTATTATTTTGTTTAGGGACCTGGCAATTCACAAATCCCTGTAATATGTAAATCACTAGAATATTATTTGTAGTTCTAATCCTCACTTATAGTTTGCACTAGTTAGATGTTGCTTCTCTTATTTAATAAACAGTCACTATTATTTTAAATCCTGTGTGCATTTTATTTTGTGTAATCTGCCAACGACTTCGTCTCTCATTTATAGAGTTGGAGTCTATTAACTTACCTACCGCGAAAAATTGCGATTGGGTGCTCTCTAATCTCTTTCCACAATTCTGGGGGGTTTCAATTAACGTCACACTGGAGCAACACAATGGGCTATTGGTGACGGTCCGGGATCAATCCCAAAGGGAAAGATCCGAGGACAATACCACGTAATTTTGAACCATGGTCAGATGACGAGGCAACACCTGGCACCCCACTCTCCAAACTTCCACACCACGCCAACGTGAACCACAATTCTGGATTTTAGACACGATGCAGCTAACAAAGCCAAAGCTTACGGACGTGTTCATAAGTACGAATTAAGTCTCGGATTAACATTGATCCACCGTATTCACGAAGCCCGATCCGAGATTTAAATTGCAGTCTGTTCAATTTGGATCTCCCGAAATCGGAGTACAACACTCGATTGAGGGTTCACTGATGCGCGTCCGTCAACAAAACAAAATGGACGACACTCCATTCTACGCTAAGGCTCCGTTCACATGAGGCGTTTTCCAGCGCGCGTTTTACGTCAAAAAACGCGGGTAGCCAAAGTAGAGTTCTACTGGAGTGTTCACATGCAGAAATCGCGAGAATCCAAGCGCTAGATAGCTTCGGCGCTTCAACAATCTGCGGCAATTCTTACGCTTAGTATGAAAGGAATATCTGCAAAAAGAATTATTGCGGCTATTGACAAAAATATAATTTTTTTCAAAGAAAATCATGTTTTGGTATCGTTCTGACGTATAATTTCACGCTGATTTGAAATCCGTTGAAATTTTTACTCTATCTTTAATCATTCGAAAGATAGAAACTTGGTTTAGGAGAATAAAAAACACAATTCAATGCATAACAGAAACTGACCTCGAAAAGAGCACAAGTGCTGTTGACATGGTCGCTCGAAAATTCTTATCAAACGCACGTTGGAAAAAGTCCACGTGAACGCGGCCTAAACGACAGAATTCTGACAGGATTCTCAAATACTACGTTTGGTAGCTGAGATTGGTACCGAATTTATAAAATTTATTCATGTGATAAAACTGATGTTATCGGCTGTCGGAATCTCTAGGAATAAATAGATCGGAATAGTCGATTCGTAAACATGCAGCTGCATCGACCAGATGCAAATTCGTCGCAAAACAAAAAGGCTTTCTTTATTATGTATAAAAGAAAAATGACCAATGCAAGTCATACATCACTCTGCCTCAACACCAATTCTGAAGAGAAAAAGTAATCAGAATTCAATTCTGCCGACGAAGTATTAGGCCAGAATGGGAATGTTTTTAGATCCAGGCTCTTCATATGAAATGTAAACAACGTCACGTGGTCGAGATAGGAGCTTATCGCTTTAATCAGTGGATCATTTAGTTCGTGTTTTGTTGATACTGTTCTTGGATATTCCCTGATTTAACTGACCCCGTGGATTTGCTGAACCAGGGATTAACACGAGACTTCACTTTTTCGGACCTTTTCATCCAAATTTGTCGCGACTACTTCAGATCACCAATTTGTGTTTAAAGTATACTTTAATCGATAGTTATTAGGTTGGTATTCAAATTAACTGGAGCATTACAACGAGCTATTGGTGACGGTCCGGGATCAAACCCGAAGGGAAAGATCGAGGACAACACGTAATTTTGGACCACGGTCAGATGACGATAGTTCTTAGAAATTTGCATACTTATAGCATTTTTTCCAGACTGCCACAATACTTTCACCTTAAATATGAAAAGTGTAAAAATATTATATTTATTGTTTTGATTTAATTTCAAGCTTCATAGCACATTTAGTAGTTCTAAGATACTGACTAAAATGAGAAACGTTTAGTTTTGGTAAAATAGCTTATTTTTAATTAAATTTTTGATTTGCGCTTCAATACTATTTGAGTCTATGAAGAGTTGTTCTAGGATATTGATGATCAAAATTAAGTCGGAATCTCACAATAATTTACTCTCACCTTACAAGTTATTTGGGAGCCAATATCGTTTCGCAAGAAGTCTTCCGGATGCAATGTCTAAATAAGTATCAATATGCAGTGAGGACTTTTCTTTATTATTCAAACACATTGCAAGGGGTTGGTTTTGGAGGTTTGTGGCGCAAGGGCCATATTCGGCCATGCTGTGCCAGACACAATACAATATCAAGTAATTGACACAAGGTATACAATATCAAATAATTGACACACACAGTGAAAGTTTAAAGACACCGAAGAGAGAAATACACCCAGGGAACATTGCACTGGGAAATTAAGTACTTTTAAAATAATAATGATGGTTTTACAAAATGGGCGCAGAGTTAATTCACATTAGGGGAACTCGTTTGTAAATATCTTAAGTGGAATTATATCCAATTCACCTTAAAAATTTCGCACCATCAAGCAAGAAAAATAAAACAGAAAAATATCTTTAACTGTACGTTTATAATAGAACGTAAAAAAACTAAAAACTGAATTGCACAATGGATTCTCAGGGAAATATAATTACCGATGAACTCGACCCTTCTCTTGTACTCTCCAATCAAAATGTTGGTAGGTAGTTGAATTAACGCCCACTGGGGCAACTAAACGTGATATTTGCGACGGCACGGGATCCATCCCTTTGGGTTGGTTGGTTGTGAGGTTTTATAGCTCAAGGCCACATTTGGCCATGCTACGCCAGGCAGAAGACATACAATATCAAAATTCCCGTTGGGAAAGATGCGAGGACAATACGTTTTGAATCACGTTCAGATGACCAAATCAGCACTTGAGCTGGCACCCCGCTCTCCAAACTTCCACACCACGCCAATGTGAGGACATCTGAGGCCACGACAGATTTAACGTACACCAGACCACGCATGCACGACGATGGTTGGATTCGTTACTCTTCCAACAGGGCTAGCGGCCCCCAGAGAAAGGAAGAAACCGATACAAAATAAGTCCACAAGGAAATTGACGAATAAATGAAGAGTGTACAAATAAAAACAAGGAACAAACGCCAAGATTAAAGATTTCCCTTTTCTCTCTTCATTACTCCCCGCTCACTCAGATTTGTTGCTCTACGGTCAGTTTTTGCTTCTCAAGGGACCTACTACTCAAAAGGTTCCGAAGCGCTACGAACAGCCACGCAAAGACCGGATTCGAACCGAGAATCTGTTGACTTCTAAAAATCCTAACCATCGGGATGTTACAGCCGGTGGATTGGATTAGACCCACTCTACCGACCGGGATACCGCGGCCCATTGAAATGATGAAAAACTTCAACCCATAAAGCGCAATAACGGGCTGCCAAATAGAAGGCAAAATCAAATGTGACAAACTCTTTAAACTTTAGGTTTTAAATCAATAATCGGCCTCGAACATTTTATCCGGTTTAGTGAGCTGTGTATTAACCCCTCGGGTACAGATTTATTTGAAAAAATTCTTGCGTCTGGAAAGGATTTAATTTGCTGATGCGCGGAATAGTATATAAAGGCACTAGTATATCCTAGTTTTAACTAGACGAAATAGACTCGTCATCCGTAACTAAGGCAAGACAAGTGCATGACGAGTCTCAGTCCTCAAATATACCCAAGGGGTTAACTCAGTTATGCAAAACAATTCGTAATTTCATAGAATTTTATGAGACTAATATTGCGCCATGAGACATTTAAAAGAAAGACGCATTTCAAAATTAACCATACGTCGATCCAGTAGACACCTCAGTATTTGTAAAAAATCACACTCAAGATTCAATTGAATTAAAAAGTGTTTGTGAGCAAAAGTTCTGCACCTATCGGTTAGGTTTTCCGAAGTATATTTACGACAAAAGGAATTTACCTTGAGTGAAACCGATGCTAAACAGACACGACAGCAACGAGGACAGAATCCAAGCGTTCCATGTCAGTACTATCCCCCAACTAATCGAAACTTCCATGTGGAAGGTACGCCAAATGGTGCCAACTGCAAGAAGCATCCAAATTTTGATGCCAAATCTCGGGAGCAAGAAACAATTTCAAAACTGCCTTCAGACTAGAGGTAGGTGGGGCCGCGGTGGCCCGGTTGGAAGAGTAACGGACTAGCAACCGAAGGGTTGCGAGTTCGAATCCAGCCAAACACCGTCGTGTACAAAGGGGGCTGGTGCACGTTAAATCTGTCGTGGCCTCAAATGTCCTCACGTTGGCGTGGTGTGGAAGTTTGGAGAGTGGGGTGCCAGCTCAGGTGTTGCCTCGTCATCTGACCGTGGTTCAAAATTACGTGGTGTTGTCCTCGGATCT
Organism: Meta bourneti; assembly: GCA_933210815.1. Lineage (NCBI taxonomy): Eukaryota > Metazoa > Arthropoda > Arachnida > Araneae > Tetragnathidae > Meta > Meta bourneti. Next base: position 92,645,633 of record OW119930.1, on the reverse strand, counting down.
TTCCCTTTGGGATTGATCCCGGACCGTCACCAATAGCCCGTTGTGTTGCTCCAGTGTGACGTTAATTGAAATAAATAAATAAAATAAATAAATAAATAGAGGTAGGTAGGTATTATAATCAACCTCGCACTGGAGCAACACAAAGGGCTATTGGTGACGGCCCGGGATCAATCCTAAAGGGAAAGATCCACGTAAAGGAGGACAACACCACGTAATTTTCAACCACGGTCAGATGACGAGGCAACACGAGGCCCATTCTCCAAACTTCCACACCATGCCAACGTGAGGGCATTTGAGGCCACGACAGATTTAACGTGCACCAGCCCCCTTTGTACACGACGGTGTTTGACTGGATTCAAACACCGCGGCCCCGGCCCGTTAGATATTAAACAGTTAAAGTGTGAGACATTTTTTGTCAGGCTAAATATAGGTGGCGGTAGTGTTTTGTAGGTATTCTAAACGTGACGAAATGGTTTGTTTTTCGAGTAGGGTTTCGCTAGCATGGTTGCAATAGCAGCGGATTAGCAACTGGAAGGTTGCGATTTCGAATGCAACCAAAGATCGTCGTGGACAAAGAGGACTGGTGCATGTTAAATCTATCGTGGCCTCTAATGTCCTCATGTTGGTGTGGTGTGGAAGTGTGGGGTGCCAGCTTATGTGCAACCTCGTCATCTGACCGTGGTTCAAAATTGCGTGGTGTTGCCCTCGGTTCTTTCCCTTTGGGTTTGATCCCGGACCGTCGTCAATAGCCCGTTGTGATGCTCCAGTGCGAAATTAATAAAATACCAATACCAACCTGAATGTGGTTCGAAATTGCGTGGAGTTGTCTTCGGATCTTTCTCATGGGGATTGATCCCGGACCGAAACCAATAGCGCGTTGTTTTTCCCACGACGTTAATCAATTACCTACCTACAGTATGAGGGTTTTTGAGTACAAACATATTCAAATACAGAAGAAAAAATACCGATTAAAAATGAATTTGAATCATCGTCGTCTTGGAGTAAATTTTCAATACGAACAACCAATTCCATTCGAGTGTTGCCCCTATTCAATTTTGCAGAAAACCCTTCAATTCAAATAAGTGCGTTCCTTAGAGGTATGACCTGCTCACGTGCAAACTTCAGCAAGCAAGAGCCTTCTCATTTGATTTCCTCATAGAATGAAGCACGTATTCAGAATATAATTTGGGGTCGGCCCCAGTCTTCTTTCTCCCTAAACGCCCCAATCTTAAATGAGCATTACGTTGAACGATTTTTTCAGACTACTTTACGCATTCAGATGTGTCTTGCAATGTACGAAACTTTGATAGCTTCAGCAAGTTTTTGATGGCTTTTTAATTCCGAATCTCTTTTCGGGAAGCATTCGAGCCGTCTAATGCTCGCTTTTAAATATACTAATGTAAATGTGAGGAACAGAATATCCGATTCAAAAGTATCTTTTGCTACAATCGCAAAAAGAACCTACTGGTATTGAATAAGAATGAAATTAGTACAGCTGTAGTCTGCGCCGCGCGGTGTGGCAACGAGTCTTGCCGCACTTTTAAGCGATTAATGCCGGCTGATGGTAATCCATTTTTATCTCGAATTTTTCTCTGGTTTTATGGCAACCTTGCCAGAGTCCAGATCCTCCTTTTTTCTAGATTTTTCTATTTATTTCCGACACTGTCAAGTGCTCTCGTATGGATTTCTCGAAACTTAAATTTTAGTTTTTCTGGTGGTAGACAAACTTACGGGAGTGAGGGAGTTCCTAACCGTTTATTTTGTTACGAGTTGTGTCGCGATAAAGAACTTTTTGGAGTTTTCTTAAAGGAATCGAGATGAATTAAATCAGAAATTTCTTGCGATAAATGCAAGGCGGCAATTACGTTTTCTGTGAGGAATTTGGTTAGCGATGGTTACAATTGGATCGTCGGGACAATAAGCCATGTCGTAGCTACAAATCGATCAGACACGCGTCTTGGTTTCGCAACAGCAATTTGAAGCTGGAGGAGATTTTTCTTTTAACTTGTGAGATTTTAAAGGGCACAAAGAGTGAGGATATTTAATCCAGTTTTGCAATGTTTCACTAGTCAAGATGTGATTTCCGTTAAAAAATATTTCTTGTATATTTATGTATAGTTAATCCAGATCTGCAGTGTTTTACTAGTCAAAATGTTGTTTTATCAAGATTTATATATTTAACATATGTATGCAGTAAATATTCAATTTTGGAAGATTTCCTTGGCGACATAAAAAGTGGGCCAAAAAAGCGCGTTGCTACACCGCGCGGCGCAGACTATAGCTGTAATAGAACATACGATCAGTATCTTCAACAAGGGGAACTATTGGATGAATTCACTTCTAAATAGTATCTGTTCTTATTTTACCGTTGCTTGCTTACCGTACAGGTCTAATATTTCGGCCCAATCAAAACTTCTCGATCATAATTTGGGCTCGGTAGCCTTGTTCCATCAATCCCCACCCTTGTAATTAATTTGAAGTTTCTCTTGGAAAAAATGTTTGAAACCTTTGAACCCCGGGAGAAACATTACAGTAGAATTAAAGATTTAGTTCGTGGCTCCATCTATGAGTAGTTTGGTGAAATAAGACAATGGTACCACTGCAATCTGCGCGTGCACTGAAGCAACACGACTTAATGCTTCTATAGAACACCTCGAGAAAAGTTGCAACTCAAGTTTTACAAAGCTTCAAAGATGGAAAATATATTCGCATATTTTGCCTCTCAGTATGAAGTTTGTAGAACTCGTTCAAATCTTTATATTAAATATCTGCAGCACCTAGAGATTATTATTTCATTGTTTGGGTCCAGGTTTTCTTTTACCCAAGTAAATCCCTGTGGCCCATTTGGACAAAAAATTACTTAATATATAGCCTATGTGTCCCGCAGAATTCTACAGGATGAATGTACTGAATTTAGTGCGAATGGGTCTGACATTGATCGCATAAAAACGCAAAGTTATTGCTATTAGGATTTGGGATTGTCTTTAGCCCCTGTTCCATAGACGATAAAAAAGGACCACTTTCTATAAAAATAATATTACATCATTATAAAATTTACATTCCAATAAAGCTACACTGTAAGAATTTACAGATGAGATACATAAACGATGATAAATAAATGAACTAAAAAACAACTCCAAGTTCATCTTGAGAGGCGACTCCTGCAGATGTTAACTCTGACGTCATCCGCACAGGCGTACCGGGAGGGAGCGCCCCCTAGCAAGAGCTCTGTCCAGGAGATCCAATACCCTTCTGCACACCCAAGACAAATAGAACGAGGCTTAATATGTAGCCTACGTTACCCACAGGGTTCTAAAGTAAAAGTGTACCAAATTTGGTGTACATTGGTCGAACGATGTAGATTTGTAGGGAACATGGAAGATATGGCTTCGATCTTTCAAGTGTGCATTACGAATATCGTCTATCGCTTGACGCAAAACTATCCTCTTATCTTTTTTATAATTTTTGTATTATTTTTTTTCTGATAATAGGCAGACCGCAGTAGCCCGGTTGGAGGAGTAACGGATTAGCATATGGAAGATTGCGAGTTCGAAACCCGGTCCAGACAAAGACCGTGGATATCCATAACATGTTTTATCGTGCAACTTTATATCATTAAAAATGCATATTTATACAATAAAATGTATAATTAAAAGTATTTATACACCTATTGTTGTTCAGAATATTTTAACCTACTATTTACTTTATTTTTTTACTGGTCTGCATCATTTTGTGTTTGGCGCATCTTGTCCGGTTTTGGACCTTGCGCCATAAAACCCAAATCAACCGTGGTGTACACGGGGGCTGGTGCACGTTCCATCTGTCGTGGCCTCAAATGTCCTTCGTTGGCGTGGTGTGGAAGTCTGGAGAGTGGGGTGCCAGCTCAAGAGTTGACCTTGTCATCATACCGTGGTTCAAAACGATGAGACGTTGTCCTCGATCTTTCCCTTTGGGATTGATCACGGACCGTCGGCAATAAGACCGTTGTGTTGCTCTAGTGCGACGTAAATTCAACTATCTACCAACACTCCTCGTAGGTATTCAATTAACGTCGCACTGGAGCAACACAGCGGGCTATTGGCGTCGTGCCGGGATCAAGCCCATAGGGAAATGTACGAGGACAACACCACGTAATTTTTGAACCATGGTCAGATAACGACCCACGCTCCTCGTTTTTTTAAATTTGACTTGGCGCTTAAAATTGGCGCCGAAATGTTTGCGCGATGTCATTTGGCACCAGTGCCTCCATTGGTATATATAATGCATTGAAATTTCACTGAGTTGATTGTGGCTATCAACTCAGTGACATGAGACGCTGACGTGGCTATCTCAGTTTTACTCAAGGTAAGTTATTTGCATCGTAAATATTGTATTTCCTTAAGTTCTTCCAAACATTAAAATGAATGCAAAATGAATTTTCAAAATTGCATTGAATTTAAGTTTAATAATTTAAAAATGCTAAGGACATGAATAGGATTAAAACGCAACCTTTTTCCAAATTACTCTCTTCTACCACACTATCTTTATTGTAACAGTATTCTTGTTACACTATGCTGTTAAATAATATACACTTATGCTCGATGAATTAACGGAAAAAGAGTAACTAGAAAGCTTAATACATCATTCATTTATTCATGTTTTAATGACTCGTACTTTTAGACTCATCCATTTATGTGTCAATTGTTGATTGAAAAAAGGTAGCTAGGAAAGTGAGGTTCAAATTGTTGTTCTGTTGATTTCGTTTTGTATTTGTATTGTTTGGCGACTTTCTAAAAGTTAGTGGAGTCCTCGTACGCTTTAATGTGATGGTTTACATGGGAAAGGGGCCAGAGGTACGTCTTGCTATAATTCTATGCCCACTGTTCTAGCAATCTTCGAGTTGTAGGCTGCGCAGGTTCGATTCCTGTCTGGTTCATTCCTCCCAGGGTGTATTTCATTGTGTGTAAAATGTTCATTGTGTGTCGATTACTTGATGTCGTATGTCTTGTATCTCGCGCAGCATGAGCCGAATAAGGCCTTTGCTCCTTAAACCCAATACCAGCCGATCATTGCTCTACTAATTTCAAAATATTGATGACTTTTCGGAAAAAGCCTTAAATAATCGACCTTTTTTGAAAATTTACCAAAGGACAACGGAGATTTCGTCCTTTTTAAATAATAACGGTGGAAAAATCATTCCCTTTTCAATCGAGAAAATTTTCCAAAGGTCGACACGTTTTGGCAACCATGAAAGAAAAACAGAAATGTGATTTTTTTTTTTTTTTCCTCTATAGTTGTGAATACAGTACTTGGAAAACATTCCATTTTAATTTTAAAATTGAAAATATCTTGTCGAGATATAAAACCCAATGTCTGTTTCATACTTAGCACATTGTTTCAGCCGACTCGTTTAGTATACGCCGGAGGGTTGCAAGTTCGAATCCAGCCAAAGACAATCGTGTAAAAGGGGCTGATGCAGTTAAATGTGTCGGGCCTCAAATGTCCTCACGTTGGCTTGGCATGGGAATTTAGAGAGTGGGTTTACAGCTCAGATGTGACCTCGTTATTTGACCATGGTTCAAAATGACATTGCGTTGTCCTCGGTCTTTCCCTTTGGGATTGAACCCGAATCGCCGTCAATAGCCCGTTGTGTTTCTCCAGTGCGATGTTAATTACAATACCTACCAATTCTTTTCCGTTTCATGTAAATTTAAGGAATTAAATGTTCCTTTTGATTCTAGTCACGGCCCGATGCAGACCCATCAAGTTTAGTTGTTTCTTGCTATTTTCCATTTTTAAAAACCGTTATCCTTTTCCTTCGTTATGTTAACCTGCCTTCTGTATTGAGTGTTGTCGATGAGTTTCGGGATACACGAAATTTGAGTATAATTTTTCGCGTGGTAGGCAACTTTAAAAGGTGAAGGATTGGCTAATCGTCTATTTTGTTTACATTTATGTCAGATAAGTAGTTCTTAAGTTTCCTTAAGGAATCGCGATTAATAAAATCGAATTTTTTTCTGCGATAAATGCAACGTTCTGACGTAGTTTGCTGCAGAAAAATCACTTCCAGACTCACAAACTACCTTTCTGAAAACAATTTTTTGTTTTTACAGTGCTCTCACCTTATTTCAGAAGGCTTCCATTGCTCACGCTCCCATAAACGGTGAAGAGAACATTTGTCGTCTTGTGTCGCGCGAACCCACCGACAAGGGTGCAAGTGTGCACGAAGCAGCTCTGCGATGACCGGGGAGGGAACAGAAGGAAGACGCGCTATCACGCTCTTGTGGCGCATCGAGAACCTTAGCCAATGGGAGCCCGAATTTCTTGAGAGTGGAATCATCAGTCCTACATTTACAGTTCGCACTCTGGATGGAAATTGTTGTAATCTGACACTTCCTCCGAAGGATTTAACTAAAGCCGATGCACATCTCCGCTTAATTCTTCAGTTGGATGAAGAACTCGGTTATCCAATAGACTGCGAATGCTCAATCTTGGATTCACACAGATCGCCTCTGGTCACTGGAACCGTACGGCATCAAGTTCACAGATCAATTGTTCTACCTGTTTGCCCAACGCAGGAAGAGGTGTTCGTGACCAGGAAGTCCTCGTTCCTGCCACACGACACCCTGACTGTGCGATGCCGCATCTGGAGGTCGAGCGGGGAGTTCGAACGAGCCAAACACATTTCTCTCCTCTCTCGAATAGAAGTCCGAGAGTCCTCCTTCGTGTGGCCAATCGAAAGGTTCACCTCTCTTCAGTTAGGTCAGGAAGTGACCGCTCCAGTAGATTTAATCTTATTTCATTATCAGCTAGAGCTCAGGTTGGAATTTTCATTAACGGGTGCTTCGCTTCTGGACTCCAGTGTTGATTTTGTAATAACTGCGAACAGTAGTTCGCAAAAATTGCCAATAACGTTCAAAGTGTCCGTCTTAGACTACGCACAGAAAGTGATGAAATGCGTGGAACACAAACATACATTCGATGCGGACGACTTGATACTAACTTGGAATGTTCCGAAATTCGTGTCAAGGCAAGAGTTACTGGAGAAAGAGTCCGATTGTTTGAGCAGTGATGTTCTCACTCTTCTTTGCGAGTTCAAGGTTCGAGAAATCACTCAATGGATCGAAAAAATTTGTTATGGACATTCAAACCTGAATAGAGAAATCGCACGTAACGCCTCCACGTTTTCAGAAGTAAGCGGTGAAACCTCGCATCAAAGTGGCGACTTCCCAGGGGTATCCCAACAGAGAAGTGACTTTTTGGACATTCTGAGAGGAGACCTCCTGTTCCTGTATCAGGAACAGACTTTCAGTGATTTCGAACTCCGCTCGGAAGACGTCTCCTTCCCCGTCCACAAGAACGTCCTGAGTGCAAGGTCCCCTGTCTTCAGGGCCATGTTCTCCAATGACATGAAGGAGTCCGACTCTAACTTCCTGGACGTCCCGGACCTGGACGCCCACACCCTCAACCGGATGCTGACCTTCCTGTACACGGGCACCGTCAAACACCTGCAGTGGGAGGGGGCGGCCAAGCTGTACTACGCGGCAGACAAGTACCAAGTATCCTCCCTGAAGCAGCTGTGTACGTCCTCCTTGCGGTCCAAAATGGAAATATCCAACGTGTGCGATACCTTGGTTCTGGCGGACAGACACCAGGACCAAGATCTGACATCGTTCGTCCACGACTTCATTCTGAGGCACTTCAATGAGATCATGCACTCCGTCGAATGGGAGAATTTCCTGGAGGAGGATCCCAACTTTGCAGGGAAAACGACGCATCAGTTATGCAAGAAAAAGCATCCGTTCTCGAAAAACTAACCCTGTTAAAACGGAATGACTCTTCACTTTGACTTTCCGTGAATAATGTCTCATCTTAGTATATGGCATAGAGTACAGTATTGAAATGCATTATTTCTTTGTTGCATAGATAATGTGTGTAACACTAATATCGATCACACTGCTCAAACATAGATAATGTGTGTAACACTAATATCGATCACTGCTCAAACATAGATAATGTGTGTAACACTAATATCTTAATATTTATGTAGATATATTTAGCATAATAAATGTGTTATTGCAATGCATTCTGATTGAGATCTTTTCAAAAAAGTTTATGCATTCCTATTCAGTTTAATATCCGTTGAAGCATTTAATTTATAGTTATGTTTTTGATACTTTTGTTCCAGGATTTACAGATTTTGATTTATTCGAACAGAATTCTGTTCACTGTTAAGCAATTGGTGATGACGGTAAAAGAGTAATTCTATTTCATCTTTCACAAAACCCATCAAAATGTTCTATTGCTATTTAAACACAATTTTCTTATGAAAACAATCTAATTCTATGGTTTATATATATATATATACAGGATAATTAAAAGTTCTTACACAAATTTTATGTGTGTGGGTAGGTCAGGAATACAAGAAAAATAAACAACGCAAACACCGTGAGAATGTGATTGAGGGTGTTATATTATAGTTGAGTTAAGCAGCTTGGGGGGGGGGGTAGTTAGGTATTTTAATCAATGGCACACTGGAGCAACACAATGGGCAATTGGGATCGAACCCGAGTGGAAAGATCCGATGACAACGCCACGTAAATTTGAACTTTTAAAAGTAAAGTGAGTAAATTTGAAAATAAATAAGAACTGGCACCCCACTCTCCAAACTTCCACACCCAGCACGCCAATATGAGGACATTTGAGGCCCCGACAGATTTAACGTGCACCAGCCCCCATGTACACTACGATCTTTGGTTTGAATTAAATTCGTAACCCTCTGGGATACAACTGCCTCAGGAGAAGGATCCATCGTTACAGTAATTCTGAGATGGCAGATCTGCGCTTTCCGTATGGAGCAGCGAATGGAAACTGGCGAGTCGCCGTGCGATTGTACCATGAACGGTTCCCAAACAGACCTATTGATCGTTTGCAGATTGTGTGAAAGGGGATGTTTCGTAGTAAACAGCCATTGCGGTAGGGGACGAACGACATGCAACCATGCCATGGTACAAGAGGTCGTAACATGTTATACTTTACTTGTATTCCTTTGTTTTTTATTCTTCCTGTACTTCTAGCAACTCCGGGAGCGTTTCCGGATATTCCTATGTAAAATTGGTTCCCTTTGGTCTTCCTGACCTACCTTTAAAGTTCGTTTAAGGCCTTCTGAATCACCCTGCAGATAGCCCTAGTGGATCAGAATATACTTAATAAGTAGGGAAGTAGGTATTTTAATTCACGTGATACTGGAGCAACACAACGGGCTATGGGTGACGGTCCGGGGTCCATCCAGGAGAGAAAGTTTCGAGGACACCAGGTAATTTTGAACCATATTCAGATGACGAGGTAACCCCTGAGCTGGTAGCCCACTCCAAACTTTCACACCATTCCAACGTGAGGACATTGGGAGCCAGGACAGATTCAACATGCACCAGCCGAAAAAGTACAACTGCACCAAATGCAAGATAAAACAGTTAAATCTATGTAAATATAAACACTTTAAAAATCAATTAGACCAACCCTAGAATTTCTTACTAAAACGTATAAAACGAAATTAAACTGAAAAAGCAGTTTTAAAATAACAGGTCAACATTTAAAATCAGTAAACAAAGTAAGGTAGTTAATTTTTCGGTAAACTCTTTCAAAATATTGAAATAGTTTACAGAAAAACATAGATGGCGGCACGAGTGAGACATTTGTCTCGAGTCGCACACGAACTTGCCGATTTTTCTCTGGTGAAATAAACCCAGTTAAAAATATCAGATTGCATGAAAAATTATACTTTTTTGTGAGCAAGTAAACTTTTTTATAAAGTTGTTCTTACTTTTGCGATGTAACGACACTTCACAGTGGTCATTTTATCGATCGCAACCCGGGATATTAATCTGTAAAGGGCTCAACCCTCCAGGTGGTTTTCTCGACGAGGCATCTCGTCATTCGCAAAACTGACCGAATCTTGTTGGACGAGATATCTCGTCATTAGCAGGAAACACGGAAAGATTAATAGATACTTGAGGGGAAATAACATCGCTAGCGCTGCTCCACCCTTGAACCTATCATAAACTATAGTCATTACTTTCACAAATCCAAGAGATCCAGCTGTTAAAACGTTTTGACACGGAAATTTTCGAATGTTAATTTGTTTTCCCCTGAATGCAATCTCCTTTCATCCTAATACTTATACTACAGGAACTCGTTTGGTACTTTCGCATTAACCGCATGCCAGCGATTAATCGCCAAATCTGTTGGAAGGGGAAGACTGAAGAACTGAAACAATCTGGTTATATTCACTACCAAGTGAACCACAAATACAATTTCATTAATTCTGAAACTGGCATGCACACAGAATATAGAACGACGCATCTGGGGAAGTTCAAAATGGGGAAATAAAAAACATCTTGCCACCATCTCAATACCTACCTCGAGGAGTTTATGTGGAGGAAAACAAACCCCACTGGTAATATGCGAATGAGTACTCCGTCTCATTCAAAACAAGGCAAGTACGAATTCTAAAATCCTATTCGTGCAAATGCAGACAAGTAGGCGCTTACCTTTAGTCGCCAAGGTAGAAAAAGAGGAGAAAAAGGTCGCCTGTGGCAACGCTGCAATTTATATTTATGAGGAATGAATAGAAAAACTACATTTCTACCTTAAAATGGGCATTTTTAAGGAAGCTAATTTAATTTTTAGTATCAAGTGGAAGTCATTCCGTAATAATTTTCGAAAATTCTAAGTCATTTAGAAATTGATTCAAATTAAAAAATGAACCCGATTTTTGTTCACTCATTAAAACTTTTTGATAATAAAATGATAATATGTTGGATGCCATCCTAAGGGCAATTGCTAAACATTTTCCACCCGAAACAAAACTTGGTTGATACTCGCCAATGGCATGCTGTTAAAGTACCACTCGGTTTTTGGTAGGTAAGTAGTTAATTAACGTCACACTGGAGCATCACAACGGGCTATTTGCGACAGTCCGGAATCCATCCCGAAGGGAAAGATCAAGGACAATGCCTCTTAATTATAAATCGCGGTCAGATGATGAAGAGAACACCTGAACTGGCACCCACTGTCCAAACTTCCACACCAAGCCAACGTGAGGACCTTTGTGGCCACGACAGATTTAACGTACATGACGGACTTTGGCTGGACCGAGTTTCGAACTCGAAAACCTCGGTTTTTAGAAAAGCTCAATGAAATGCACCGTTTCCTGATGCCATCTATTGGACATTTTTAGATATAATCGTGTATAACCATTTTTCAAACTTCGTGTAGGGAGAAAAGTACTCATCTGCGAGAATATCAAAATTACCGAACTTTTCAGTACCAGTAAACTACCGACGGAGGTACTCAATACTGTTTTCTTCCGTTTTGTATCGTAGTGTTAGGGTTTTGGCCTTGGCCAGATGCAGCGAGTCAGTGAAAAATACCTGAGCGAAATGGGTGACAACAATTGAAAACGAATACTATGAATACCTAAAAGTTATACACTAAATCAAAGGTATTTTATTGAGAGTATTCACAATTTCATAACAATTTATAAAAATGAAGATTGGATAAAGGTTTTAATTTGATTAAAGTCTATATATTTTTATCTCGAACTTGTCACGGTAAAATTCAGGGACGGGATGAATCGTGAAGTGACAGATCCTAGGACAGACCATGTAATTTTGAATCAGGGTGAGGTGGCGAGGTTACTCCTGAGCTGGCAACCCAGCTCCAAACTTCCACACCACGCCAGGATATTTGAGGCCACGACAGATTTGACGTGCACCAGGCCCCTTCGTACACGACGTTCTTCGGTTGGATTCCAACTCGCAACCCTCCGTTGCTAATCCGTTACTCCAACCGTTGTTGATAGTCCAGCCCTGATAGTTGATGGGTCGACTCTAATAAGATTGAATAGCAAACGTCGCCAAAAGGATGAGAAAGTAAATTTTAAGGTAACCTCGATAGATTTGTAGGTCGCAAGTAAAATCTGACATCGCCTGGTTTGTTGGTTTACATTGAAAATCTCCCTCTTAGTAATATAAAGCAAATTAACGGATCTCTACCCAAAAGCAGTTCATGAATACTACCAGATGGTGCTTCACATGGCATTTGACTCGGCTTGCGGGTTATTCCAATTATCAACCACTGTTGGCTTTACTAGTAAGACTCTAAGTCAAAAAACAGTGAATGAATGCAACAAATGCCAGGCAATTGACTTAGCCATCTGCTTTCCCAATACTTTACTCTATTACTAAAATTATTAAGTGCGGTATTCTGTCTAAGTGTTGAGCCCCGTCAGACTTATAATAAAATACAATCAGTAGAGTCAATACTATTACAAAATAAGTGTGGACGCAGACAGTCAGGAAACGAAACTGAGCAACTGATGCTTTCTTTGGAGAGTCTGGGATGGTTCACTGAAAGAAAGAAGGCACAACACTGGCAAGTCTTCCTTTTAGGCGGTTTTTGAACACCTCTTTTATCCAAAGTTTAGAAGTGTGAAAAGACAGGGTTTAAGGGCTTTTGGGCGATCGTGGTTCCTTTCTGGCGATAGTCCTCTCTTTCAAGAATACCGAAGGGTTCTCTAACTTTTATTCTACTCTCTAACTTAACTCATCAAGTGTATTTATTTATCAAGAGGAAATCTAACCTTCATGCAAAGAAAAAATAGCTTAATTTTTAAAAAATGCGTCAGTCTAAAGGTCACCACATGCTGTTCTATAAACGCTAAAACACTGAACATTTTGGGGCTTAGTGTTTCATTTGCAAACCGAAGATATGAGGAAATTTCAGTCTAAACAAACCAATCGGAAAGCGAAGATTTTGCTTCCGCTACCCAGATGCTCTCGCATAACACATATCGGGTTACCTTAAAATGTATTTTGAAATCGTAGTACTGAAATCGTATTAAAAAAAAAGCCAAGTGACGTCACGTTTAAAATACGTAAAGGAAACACGCGAAGATTCATTACCGCCACCTGCATTCCACTTGACAAAAAATGCCTATCTTACTTCAGGTCAATTGAATTTGATTATGAGAGAGTAAATAGGTAGGTGAATTTACGTCTGTCTTGAGCGACACAACGGGCTATTGGCGCGGATCCGGGATCAAGATGAGATTCAATTCAAACAAGCAAAACAGACGATCTGTGAAGATCTCTCTTCTGCTGTCCAAATGTTCTTGTATGATATAGTATAGTATATCGGTGTTACCTAAAAGCGTATTTTGTCGCTATTTTGACAACGTTTGACGTTTAATCTAAATGGTGCTGACCAAACAACTATCATATTAATTCGAAATTCATTCTTTGGAATTTCTCTTGGCGAAGCGCTAGCATCATATTTGAAAAGCAAGCCAAATGACGTTCAGGAAATACTTAACATTGCAGAAACGCTACCACCACCTATATTCAGCTTGACAGAAAACGCTTAACATAACGCACGATTTCATTATTAGCAAATCAGAGTGGCCATCACGCTAGACTTTACCTATCTGTAGGTTATTCTGCATAACCAAGCTAGGTTAACACACTAGAGACTTTTCACCTATCTGTAGGTTATTCTTTGTAATCAAATTAGGTTGACAGCAAATACTATTAACTTCATTCTACGCAAGTGCAATGTAATACGAACCTAACTCGTGCCTCATTGGACTCGAACTAAAGCAGAAAAAAGCGTTTCTAATGCGAGGAACCCGATGCAATTTATTTTTAATTACGAGTGAGTGATACTAGAACAAGTGACTCTGATCTATTAATTATTAATCAAGTCCGGAGGGCGATTCTGAGTCTTCTTTCATGGAAGAAAAAGTAATTGAAGCAGAAAGTGAAGAAATAAGAATACTTATACCGAGCAGAAGAAAATATTTTTTCTCCAGCTAAGTGATTTACTTTGACGGGAATTATTTTTACATGCGAGGACAAATTTCCCGGAGCCATGAAGAAAACATTTTTTTGAGGAGTCTAAGTAACTTTATTTCATTAATTGGACTTTTCTCTCTTTCCTGTAGAGCGTATTAGGGGTGTGATATTCAGTGTGCAGGATGCTGTTGGAAGCTGAATTCAGGTTTTAGGCTTTAAATTGTCCCGTGGTATCCTTCCTTTAGTTTGATTTATCAGTTTTAAAAGCTTTTTGGGCTCACGTTTTGGGAATTCACGGAGTCACTCAGTAAGTATGATTTTGAAACATCACACTGACTCCCTTCACAGAGATATATACATACAGATATACAGACACAGAGAGAGACAGATGTACACACACTGAAATACACAGATACAAAGAGACGGGTAGACTGGCAAAGACACAGAGGCACATAAACACACAGACACAGAGAGCCAGATAGGTATAGATACACAGATACAGAGACATACACACAGAGAAAGACAGACATGCAGAGACATAAACACGCTCAGAGACTCGTAGACACACACAGACACAGAGAGCCAGATAGAGATAGATACACAGATACAGAGACATACACACAGAGAAAGACAGACATGCAGAGACATATAAACACACACATAAAGAGACATGTACACAGTGAAAAAGCGAGATACACATGCACAGAAAGACACAGATGGACAGACACACAGCAAGAGAAAAAGACAGACTTACGCAAAGAAATAGAGACTCGCATAACACATATTCAGAAATACCTACACATACAAGGAGAGAGCGACAAAGACGAGGACACAAGAACATACATAGACGCACAGACAGACTCTCACATTGAGACGCAGACAGACAAATACAGACACACAACAATCTGACCAGGACGCTGAACGCACTCTAGTTCTACTTATCTACGTTATTGTACATGTTAGTGAGCATGCTCAAACTGTACGAATTCAATATAGAAAAGGGGTTATGGAACTAAGATGAGATGTTTGTAAGCTGTGGATGGGTTGAATCAAACAAAAGCGACATTGAAGAACGTTGCACTAAAAGGGCATTAGTATGTGTGATTAGCATTTGACTTTAAGTCTGTCTTGTGTTTGGCGAAGCTTGACTTCATAATTACAAACGATTTTTATTAATGTTTTTACTTCTAAAATTTTAGAATTAAATTTAAATAGCCCATTGGTTGCTTCAGTGCGACGTTAATTAAAAATACCCATACCATGCCAGAATTAAATTTAAAAACAAATTATTGATATTATTTTGACCATGTGGCAACAAAAAGCAATTTTGTAGAGCCCGTTGTATTCTCATCGCAACGGCCATTACAGCTAGTTTCGTAATACACTGTTAGCAATTTGAGAGATAGTAGGTAGGTATTTCAATTAACGTCACACTGGAGCAACACAACGGGCTATTGAGAAATAGCCGTTGCTCTTGTCCAGATCATGTTTAACCATCGCGTCCACAAAAACCGTACGCGTAAAATAAATATGTTGTAATGAATAGATTGCTCTCAGGCCCGTAGGTCAGATATGACCCTCCGGATAGGTTAAGGGGCCGTCGTGGTTCAGTGGGTATGCCCACTGCGCTAGCAACCTTCGAGTTGTAGGCAGCGCAGGTTCCATTTCTGGCAGGTGCATTCCTCCCTGAGTGTATTTCTCTCTTCTGTGCCAGTAAAAGTTTCATTGTGTGTGTCTATTGATATTGTATGTCTTGTGTCTGGCGCAGCATGGCCAAATATGGCCCTTGCGCCATAAAACATCCAAAATCAACCAACTGGACAGGTTAACTGGACCACAGACCTTATACTGCCGTTCGGAAAGATTTGCATCACCCACCGTCCCAATACGATTCTCAAAAAAGGTTTTCCCGCTCCGCCGCCAGATACGGCCCTCCGAATAAGTTTACTCTGCGCGCAGACTCGATACGGGAACCAGATACTCTAGAGCAGGGGTGTCAAACTGGCGGCCCCCGAGGTAATTTTTTGTGGCCCACGATTCTCTGAAATAAAATGAAAACAGGACAATATGTTATGAAGAAAATAGCATTTAAGGGAGATCGAGGCAATACCGTAGACACAATTTCGTCATGTTGAAAATGTGTGAGCAACTATTTTCGTCCATGAAATTAAATAAAACGGCCTACAGATCAAGATTAACTGATAAACATCTATCTGCCATAATGAAGATTGTCTGTTCTCAGTCTTTAAATCCAGATATTGGAAAACTAGTAGGAGGAAAGCGCTGGCAAGTTTCCGGTAAAAAAATTAATTTTAGTTTTATAAATACATTAAATTAAATAAATGTTTAAATAAAAGCAAATTATATAGCAATATTATAAATTATTACCCTAAATTCACTAAATAATATAATGTGTTTTAATTATCCTATCCATATTCCTGAATCCTCAATTCAAAATATATTTTTAAGACAATTTGTAAATGTGATGTGGCCCGCGTGAATCTTATCAGTTGCATTAAATGGCCCGTGTTTTAATTGAGTTTGACACCCTGCTCTAGAGGATCTATATTCATTCATCGAAAATAAAGATTAAAATGAAGTAGCAAATCGGAGTCCAGTGTTATTTCGCAAATACTTATGTGCGCAAGCAGATTCTTCTTTAAACTACTATCGCAATAATTGTCCATACGTGCGTTTTCTTTAAAAGAAATTAATCAGGAATACAGTCGTCCACTCTGAATAGGAATATGGCCATAGGGAAGCTGCGATTCTCCCTTCGTTCCTTCCGATTGAATCTACACCACACTAGAGAAAATTCGATCATAGATGTCCATGCCGTGAAAGACGGATCCCGAAGATCTTTTCAGAGCCAATCTACTTCAGGATTCGGTTTTGATGGAAGGCAGTAATGACAGATGTGTTTCCGAGTAATGAGGAAATATTGGAGAAACAGGTCGCATCTAATGTTATCTTCTTGCAATCTCTACACGATTGATGACAGCACTTGCGCTCAAAGCTAAGAAATGATAAAACGCATCATCGATGACCGTCTACCAAGATCAACAACAAAAGCGCGAGGGAATGTAAAAGTAGAGAAGTAGAGTGGGCAATGGTAATTTTTTGTGCCCAGGAGCATGTGACCAAAACAAGCGGCTGTATTCACACGTCTAGAGTTAATCTGGCGACAGCGCAAAGCGCGAGGGAATGTAAAAGTAGAGAAGTAGAGTGGGCAATGGTAATCTTTTATGTGCCCAGGAGCATGTGACCAAAACAAGCGGCTGTATTCACACGTCTAGAGTTAATCTGGCGACAGCACAAAGCGCGAGGGAATATAAAAGTAGAGAAGTAGAGTGGGCAATGGTAATCTTTTATGTGCCCAGGAGCATGTGACCAAAACAAGCGGCTGTATTCACACGTCTAGAGTTAATCTGGCGACAGCACAAAGCGCGAGGGAATGTAAAAGTAGAGAAGTAGAGTGGGCAATGGTAATTTTTTGTGCCCAGGAGCATGTGACCAAAACAAGCGGCTGTATTCACACGTCTAGAGTTAATCTGGCGACAGCGCAAAGCGCGAGGGAATGCAAAAGTTGAGAAGTAGAGTGGGCAATGGTAATCTTTTATGTGCCCAGGAGCATGTGACCAAAACAAGCGGCTGTATTCACACGTCTAGAGTTAATCTGGCGACAGCACAAAGCGCGAGGGAATATAAAAGTAGAGAAGTAGAGTGGGCAATGGTAATCTTTTATGTGCCCAGGAGCATGTGACCAAAACAAGCGGCTGTATTCACACGTCTAGAGTTAATCTGGCGACAGCACAAAGCGCGAGGGAATATAAAAGTAGAGAAGTAGAGTGGGCAATGGTAATCTTTTATGTGCCCAGGAGCATGTGACCAAAACAAGCGGCTGTATTCACACGTTTAGAGTTAATCTAGCGACAGCGCAAAGCGCGAGGGAATGTAGAAGTAGAGTGGGTAATGGTAATTTTTTATGTGCCCAGGAGCATGTGACCAAAACAAGCGGCTGTATTCACACGTTTAGAGTTAATCTAGCGACAGCGCAAAGCGCGAGGGAATGTAGAAGTAGAGTGGGCAATGGTAATCTTTTATGTGCCCAGGAGCATGTGACCAAAACAAGCGGCTGTATTCACACGTTTAGAGTTAATCTAGCGACAGCGCAAAGCGCGAGGGAATGTAGAAGTAGAGTGGGCAATGGTAATTTTTTATGTGCCCAGGAGCATGTGACCAAAACAAGCGGCTGTATTCACACGTCTAGAATTAATCTGGCGACAGCGCAAAGCGCGAGGGAATGTAAAATTAGAGAAGTAGAGTAGGCAGTGATAATCTTTTATGTGCCCAGGACAAGCGGTTGTATTCACACGTCTAGAGTTAATCTGTGGATCAGAAAAATCCTTGGGTCAGAGTAGATTGGCAGTTAATTAACTTTCCACTGGAGAAACAACGGGCTATTGATGACGCGGTTCGGGATCAATCCCGTAGGGAAAGATCTGAGCACAAGACCTCGTAGTTTTGAACCATGGTCAGATGACGAGAAGTACACCTGAGCTAGATAAACCAGGGATTATCCAAGAACCGTATTCACAAAACACGAATTAAGGTAGGTAGGTATTGAATTACCGTCACACTGGAGCAACACAATGGGCTATTGGTAACGGTCCGGGATCAATCGCGAAGGGAAAATCTTAAGTCAGAATTATGTAGTTTAGCACAAAATGAAATATGTCGTCCATTTTGTTTTGCTGACGGACTGTGTTGCTTCCTTCGCAAAAAGCTAGTACTGTGCACGCGTTAACCCTAATCGAGTGTTAAACCATCGATTTCAGAGGATCACGATTTAGCACCGACATTTACATAAACCTCGGTTCAGGCATTATGAATACGGTTTCTTCGATAATCGGGCGATTATCGTTGTGGCATGGCTCAACTCGGACAAAACTAAGGTAGGTAGTTGTATTAGTGCCACACGGGAGCACCACAACGGGTTATTGGCGACGGCCCGGGATAGATCCCGAAGGGAAAGTTTCAAGGACAACACAGTTATTTTGAACCGCTGTCAGATGACGAAGTCATTCCTGAACTGGCACCCGGAATGAAGTGCCCTAAATGGAGACTTGTTGGTCGATTGAACTCATAGACACATTTACAGAATCGACATTTGAGTTTTATTAAAACCATGAGCATGACTTTGTTACTTGATCAAACAGTTCTCCGCACGCAAAGTAGTTATAGAAACATATCCATACCGATTCGGATGACTCGTGCACGTTAGGAACAAAGGTCACATGAATAATGGAGAAACTCCGATACGACACAAGAGATTCGAGTTTTTCATCGCATCTTTCGTATCCTAGCAACCAAGCAAACAACCATTTTGTTTGTGCCCATTTCTATGTAGACTACGATGTTTGACTGAGAGTTAAAATTTCGATATGAATCAATAGTTTCATGAAATGAAAATTGGTGAACAGACTTGTTTCTGTTGGAAGGAGTGTACGGTTTGGCCTGTCGCTCTAAGGTTATTTTTTGCTCCACGAGGACTAATTTGACCAGGATCTACCAGAAAGGGCATAAGGAAAATCCCCTATTTTAACTGCTATTTTGGAGACTAGTAGAGTTTTTGTCGTCTGAATTGTTCATATGTAGTGTAACATTCAGGATAAGGATTGATAAAAATGTCCTACACACTTGCTGTCTTTCGTTTCTGTCCCCCTAGTACATTTGGAAGGTGCTTGCGGGCATCCATCTCCTTACGTGGAAACTAATTTTGTGTTTCCTTCTGTCTCGTAAAGTTTGTACGGGAAGTTTAGGAAACCCCATATAAGGGCGGGTTCTTTCCTGGATGTATTTCGCTCTCTCACTTTTTGTGTCAGTAAAATCTTTCTGTGTGTATGTAGATTACTTGATTGTCTTGTCCTTAGTGCAGCAAATATGGACCTTGTGCCATTCAACCCAATCACTGTCGTGGCCTCAAATGTCCTCACGTTGGCGTGGTGTGGAAGTTTGGAGAGTGGGGTGCCAGCTCAGGTGTTGCCTCGTCATCTGACCGTGGTTCAAAATTACGTGGTGTTGTCCTCGGATCTTTCCCTTTGGGATTGATCCCGGACCGTCACCAATAGCCCATTGTGTTGCTCCAGTGTGACGTTAATTGAAATACCCAATACCCAATACCCAACCCAATCAACCCTGATTAAGCTATTACATTTAAAATTTCAAACCATTTCTACCACTTTAAAGGAACAGTAAAATAATTTATGAAATAAATGTTAAGCGGTTTCAAATTATTGAAAAATCGTGTGAAGTTTTTAAAATTTCGCTGAAATGGTTAAGACTATACGGGATATTCGGAGAGGGTGTCTATCAACCTTCTTTTAAACCTACCGATGGTCGTCTCAACGAGGTATATCATCATTAGCAAAACTGACCAGGTCTTGATCTAGTCATCCTAAAAAATTGCCACTATCTTGATGACGAGATATCTCGTCGTTAGCAAAATTGTTTAGATCCTGATGGACGAGATATATCGTCGAAACCAGTTGGAGGGTTAATATCGATCAAGTTCGGAATGATGAAGATATGGAATTCAAGTAACTTCTTAGGGTCTTTGAATTCCTTCTTTACATATACTTTAGCAGATGAGCTAGTGAAAGTCAAACAAATAATAAAACTGCAAAACATGAATAGGAAAGATTAAAAACCTATGTAAAAATCGTCAATGACTATTTCGGTGCTGTGTATGTGTGTGTGTGTAAATTGTCCCCATCGTGTTATTCTAGAATAGTGTTTATGTATATATAATTGCTATTTCTCTCTATCTAAAAAAGACACGCACATGCAGTTATCAAATAGGTAAAACAAAACATTTCATCTAAGCAGATTACTTATTGACTTAAAATCGCTAAAAATATATCCTCCGAGAAAGAATACAGTTCAAAACAATCTGTATAGCAAAATTGTTCCATTTGTTTTTTAAAGGTTTAACAAAATAATATAGTTTCTGGTAATATACCTACCTTAAGACGTTGAAATCAATATCAGAAAATAAAAATGGCGAACCAATTTCGCCATGCGGAGTGCAGAAAAATGAAGCTTCGTTAAAGCACTGCTCTACGCAGCTTCAAAGTAATGAAACCGAAATGATTTCACGATTCATAAGAATGTACACCTGGAGCCTTCATAATTCTTAAAATAAATGCCTTCCTAAAAATTCTTAAAATAAAATAAATCCCTAACATTTATGCTGTATCCTTTCAATATCTATGATATGGAAATCTCGTAATAAAGATTGCAAATTACAAATCAACATCCAGTCTCGATCTAACACAAACATTAAGCATGCACAACTAACCTTTTTCAAATTCGTTCGATAACATGAAAAGCGTTTTACGTTATAGAACACAGTAGTGACTGATGCTAGTGCTCTGCCTCTACATACGACCTGGAAAAATTAAAAAAGTGCATTGTGACAGCACTACGCTTTTCGGACATTTCGCTCCTTGAAATATTTCGGGTGTGCCGCCAACCACACTACAACTTCTACAAACCGTACTCTGGTGTCTCGCTTGGAGGATTATTATAAGGTGATATATGTACAGGTATTCTTATAAGGTGATAGATTATGCATGTATCAGGTTGTATCCTTTTTCTTCTACTCTTAGGGACTGTGGCTCATTGGGTTTGCACACTGTGCTAGCAACCTGCTGTAGACTGGGCAGGTTCGATTCCTCCCAGGATCTATTATTGAAGTTGTTTGTCTCACCTTGGCCAAATATGTGCATTGCGTCATAAAACCAACCAAATAAACAAACCCAACTAAACCATCAACCAACTAACTAAACAACCCAATACATCCAGCCAACTCATATACTTAGAAAAACCCTCTACCGATCGCCGGTGAGATGACCTGGGACAATACCGAGAGCGAATCCTTGGTGAGAGAGAAGAAGGCTTGAATCTGTAGATACCTATTGTGTACTGTCAGTAAAGATTTCCTTGTGTATGTCCATTTACTGACGTTGTTGGGTGCAGCTTGGCCACATTCTACCCTTGCATCATAAAACACAACTAACTCGACTAACCAAACAACTCAACCCAACTCACCAACTTTCTATACTTAGAAAAACCCTCTACCGATCGTCGGTGAGATGACCTGAGACAATATCACGAGCGAATCCTTGGTGAGAGAGAAGAAGGCTTGAATCTGTAGATACCTATTGTGTACTGTCAGTAAAGATTTCCTTGTGTATGTCCATTTACTGACGTTGTTGGGTGCAGCTTGGCCAAATACTACCCTTGGACCATAAAACACAACTAACCCGACTAACCAAACAACTCAACCCAACTAACCAACTTTCTATGCTTAGAAAAACCCTCTACCGATCGTCGGTGGGACAATCGGAGACAATACGGAGAGCCAATCTTAGGCGAGAATAAGGCTTGGATATCTAGATATCGATCCTTTACCGCACGGGGCATGTAGAAAGACTCATTACCTCTGGGTCTCAGCTCGGGTAAATGCGGTCTTCCTTGATTGAAATAGGAGGAACTTGGATCATTAATCGCCCCCCGCCCGACCATTAGCAACTTATCAACAGATGGTTCATTCTCCTCAACAGGTTGACAACTGCTGCAACTGATCTCTTTGGAATAGAGTTGAGTTGGGACAAGGCATGTGGTGAGTTTTTGTACGGTAAAGTGTAGTTTATTTTCTAAGTTTAGAGAGTTCGTATGTTATATTCTTTCTAGTTATAATAATAAAGCTGCAAAGGAATAGAAATAAAATACAGTTGTGCAAGTTAAGTAACTGAGAATTTAGAACTTTAGATGCATCGTGGGCAATCATATTGGGTCCCTTGAAGCGTGAGACCCAACTGTACAAATATTGGGGACGCAAGGGGTTCTGTCTCTTTTGTTTGGCCTCTTCCAAACAAGAGACAGAATACAAATACAGTGTGAGTCTAAACTAATACGACAAACTTCAGGGGGTGATAGAACACAACGAAACAAACACCTTTCACCATAGAACGTATGGTCGCTAGAGGGCGATTCCATTTCGGCACAAACACACGGTCCGACGCAAGTTGGAAAGAAGAGGCATGAAATACGGAAACAATGCTTTAATGTAAAATAAACATTAATAACTTCTTGACAAAACGAAATAATACAATTAGATTTGCATAAATTAAAGATAAGTACAAGGAACAACGGGTAAGAAAGAAATGACATGTACAAAACATGAGAAATTTTTCACATGGAAATGAAACCACATGTACAAACATCAGTCGGTAAGTACAACGCAAATGCACAATTACAGAAGCTGTTCAAAATATCGACCACCACACCTGATGCAGGCCTCGCATCGCCGACGTAACACTTCTATACAAGCGTTTGACTGCGCTCTCTAGCGGCCAACAGCTGCACTTGCGACCCTATATTCTATGGGGAAAAGTGTTTGTTTCGTTGTGTTCTATCACCCCCTGAAGTTTGTCGTTTTAGTTTAGACTCACCCTGCATACAGATAACATGAAAACCAAACATACAGCAGAACTCTCCAGGCTCAATAGGTAATATGGTTTCATGGTTTCTATATTAGGAGACGGAATAAAAGACGGGACGTAAGGACAAGACTAGGTGCTCGTAGTGGTACGGGCAGGACAGGACGACAAAGAGCCCGAAGGACTAGTGGCAGGACAGGAATAGAGGCCCGGAGGACTAGGGACAGGGTATGATTAGGAATCTGAAGGACTAGTAGTTAGACAAAGCTGACTGTCCGAATGACTAGGGGCAGGACAGGTTTCAGGACTGGGAAGGACTTGTTACAGGAGAAGACTAGGATCCCAATGACTAGGGCGAAGAACTACAGGACTAAGATTACGTTGTACCATTCCTGCATGCACAAAATCTTCTATAAACGATCACGTTCATGCAAGGTGGAGCACGCCTACATGTAGCATCTACTGTGAAGCAGTTTTTGATCAATACGTTTGGTCAAGAACGAAGCCGATTTAGTGAAAATGCATAGCCCCCGCGGTCTCCGGACTTGACACTTGCAGATTCATATCTATGGGGCTACCTCAAGTCTCGATTTTACACTAGGAGCCCGTCTTTCTTGGCTGTATTGAAAGATGCCATACGCGACGCGGTCACTGTCATAGACCCCGATGTGCTTCACGCATCTGTGATTGGTATTACGACACGCTTGCATAATTTCATTGATTGCTGGTGGATATATTTAACTGCCATATAAGGTATTTCAGTTAACGTCACACTGGAGCAACACAACGGGCTATTGCCGAAGGTCCGGAATCAAACCCGAAGGGAAAGATACGAGGACAACACCACGTAATTTTGAACCACGGTCAGATGACGAGGTCACACCTGAGCTGGCACCCCACTCTCCAAACTTTCAAACCACGCCAACGTGAGGAAATTTGAGACCACGACAGATTGTACGGTGCACCAGCCCCTTTGAACCCGACTGTCTTTGGATGGATCCAGTTTCGAACTCGCAACACTCCGGTTACTAATCCGTTACTCTCCGCTACAGCGGCCCAGCTATTGTACGATATTGGCAGAAATTTTAATTAATGTCTCACTGGGAGTAACACAGCATGTAAGGTGTTGGAAAATTGAAATTAATAAATGCTTCACATCTTAACTATTTATTTCCATGTTCCAGTTAAGTGATAGCAATAACACCATCTATCGATGAAGATTTGAACTAATTTTATTTTTTATGCCGAAAACAAAATCCGATTTCGCGAGCCTTTTTGCACAAACCGCTAATTCCTTGATTTTATGTTTTGAAAAGTACAAATTTATGGGATACCCAGTATGTATTTATCTTCTGAATTTCAAATTTGTAGAATTCCGTCATATCTTTACAAATTGTGCAGAATTTACCCGATTGTCTCCTATGGTTTGCTGGAGTTAGTTGACCGTTTATGAAAAAGCAAAATAACTTTGAACTTGCAACTTGAGAATGTGAGATTAACAAAATCAAGCTTGGTTCAATCTATGCTAATGTACGAGAGTGAAGCATTAATTTGAACATTGTGTTTATAACGAACTCATGAAAACGTCTCAATTTTGACAAGGTGCAATAATGCTATGCTTGAAAAATGGATTAATACCGATTAAGCTGTCAAGTACACTTATTTAGTTAGTAAAACGCTTATCTTATTAAGAAAATAACTAATTCATTTTTCAATTAGTTTTAATTGCTCCTTTGTCCTTAATTTCATTTCGACGTACTTTATTCTGTTACGTGATTAAACGTTCAATGGGGGTTACTGAGCCTTCAATGCTCTCATTTTTATCTTTTTGAATTCAAGTTTCTGTGTCCTCATAAAAGGAATTAATTCATTAAGGAAATGGCATCACTAAAATTCAACTTTAAGAATTAACAGAGTTTATGGGGCATGTTATAACGAAAAAAGCGACACATGCAAAAAGAATTTTAAAATTTACAATTGGATATTAAAGTAGTAGTTATATTTCTACATTCATTCACCTTTCAGTAGTTATGGTTAAGTAATAAAAATTAAACATTTCTTGAAATTATACAGGGTGAGTCTAAATTGTTTTTACAAAATAAGAAGGGTGATAGTACCCATCCAGACGAGCAATAATTACCATGGAACAGAGGGTCGCATTCCACTCTGAGAGGCAGAAAAGAGTAAAGTCGAAACGCGTCGAGCATGAACAAGTGATCGCCTCTGACGTCGTTTTGTACCTGCCTACATAGCATATCTCCTAAGCAAGATGGATCGGACGTGGCGGACCTGTGGCTTGGCCTCACCGGACCTCAACCCACTGGACTTTTTCTTCTTTGGCACATGAATTCTTTAGGGTACCAGACGCCTGTGGACTCGGCTGAAGATCTCGTAGCGAGAATCTGTGTTGCCGCAGACAAAATTAACACAACACCAGGAATCTTCGAGAGCCAATCATTTCTTCGCTGGTGTGAACTGTGCAACGACACGCGCCACTTTGAGCACTTGCTGTGAGTTTATCGATCAATCATATTGTGCAACTTTTGGTATCGTTCATTCGCTTTCCCAACACTGTTGTATGTTCATGTTGAAATTCTAATTTGACTCTTTTCTGCCTCTCAGAGTGGAATGCGACCCTATGTTCCATGGTAATTATGGCTCGTCTGGATGGGTACTATCCCCCCTTATTTTGTAAAAACAATTTAGACTCTCCCTGTATACTCTCGTTCCGTCATTCTTTACAAGGTAGGTTGCTAATTAACGTCGCACTAGAGCAACACAACGAGTTATTGGCGATCAATCTAGAAGGAAAAGAACACCTCGTATTTTTGAACTGCGGTATGATGACGAGGTCAACATATGAGAGGGCCCCCCACTCTCCCAACTTCCACACCACGCTAACGTGAGGACATTTGAGGCCACGGCAGATTTAACGTGCAACAGCCCCTTTCTACACGACGGTCTTTGGTTGGATTCGAACTCGCAACACTCCAGTTCATAATCCGTTACACTTCCAACCGGGCTACCGTGTTTACTAAAGACACCATAAAACAAATGAGGAGAGGATGCTAGCTACGTACGCAATCTCACAAATGACTGTTCTATAGTCTTAATACACACATTATTACTCACTAATACGTTATTAAGTATACTCTCATTGTCAAAATCCACAAGTGAGTGCATTTTGATTGCATTAAATCTTGGTGCATGCGTCCTTTGCATCAGCAACAATAACACGATATGCTTTGTAAACAGGAAATGAACTATGCACAAATAAGAAGAAAAGAGGTGCAATGGATTGTGAGTCACATGGTTCAGTCAAAATTTATTTCCATAAAACAGCTGGGGTCATCGTTGCTCGGTGATCACCGAGAAGTGTTCTCGGTGGAGGTTCAATTCGTTCCTTAGTGTATTTCTCTCTGCCGTATTAGTAAATCTTTCCTCGTGTCTATTTTAATTTACTTCACATTATTTGGATCAGTTTAGCCAGATTTGACCGTTGCGCCGTAAAGCCCAACTAACTAAACAAAAATCTGTTATTTTCAGTAAAGAATATGTGCTGAGTGGTCTTTGTTCTTCAGTCAAACACAGGACATTTATGTGAATCAAGGAGGTGGAATCTGTGTATACATTTTCATAAAAACTATGGTGGAGGTATACTTATTAAATTACAGATTTATGGATTCATTAATCCATCGAGTGATTTCGACGAGATAACTCGTCCATCAAGATGTGATCAAGTTTGCTAATGACGAGATATCTCGTCATCAAGATATTTCCGATGTTTTGATGATGTCGAGATCAAGATCTGGTCAGTTTTTTCTTCTTTTGACGAGATATCTCGTCCATCAACATCTGGTCAGTTTTTTCTTCTTTTGATGAGATATCTCGTCCATCAAGTTCTAGTCAGTTTTTCTTCTTTTGATGAGATATCTCGTCCATCAAGACCTGGTCAGTTTTTTTACTTTTGATGAGATATCTCGTCCATCAAGTTCTAGTCAGTTTTTCTTCTTTTGATGAGATATCTCGTCCATCAAGACCTGGTCAGTTTTTTTACTTTTGATGAGATATCTCGTCCATCAAGTTCTAGTCAGTTTTTCTTCTTTTGATGAGATATCTCGTCCATCAAGACCTGGTCAGTTTTTCTTTTGATGAGATATCTCGTCCATCAAGACCAGGTCAGTTTTTCTTCTTTTGATGAGATATCTCGTCCATCAAGACCTGGTCAGTTTTTCTTCTTTTGATGAGATATCTCGTCCGTCAAGTTCTAGTCAGTTTTTCTTCTTTTGATGAGATATCTCGTCCATCAAGACCTGGTCAGTTTTTTTACTTTTGATGAGATATCTCGTCCATCAAGTTCTAGTCAGTTTTTCTTCTTTTGATGAGATATCTCGTCCATCAAGACCTGGTCAGTTTTTCTTTTGATGAGATATCTCGTCCATCAAGACCAGGTCAGTTTTTCTTCTTTTGATGAGATATCTCGTCCATCAAGACCTGGTCAGTTTTTCTTTTGATGAGATATCTCGTCCATCAAGACCAGGTCAGTTTTCTTCTTTTGATGAGATATCTCGTCCATCAAGACCTGGTCAGTTTTTTTTCT
Source organism: Meta bourneti (assembly GCA_933210815.1). NCBI lineage: Eukaryota > Metazoa > Arthropoda > Arachnida > Araneae > Tetragnathidae > Meta > Meta bourneti. The sequence goes on along the minus strand of OW119930.1, from coordinate 92,617,695 downwards.
TTTGATGAGATATCTCGTCCATCAAGACCTGATCAGTTTTCTTATTTGATGAGATATCTCGTCCATCAAGACCAGGTCAGTTTTTCTTCTTTTGATGAGATATCTCGTCCATCAAGACCTGGTCAGTTTTTCTTTTGATGAGATATCTCGTCCATCAAGACCAGGTCAGTTTTTCTTCTTTTGATGAGATATCTCGTCCATCAAGACCTGGTCAGTTTTTCTTCTTTTGATGAGATATCTCGTCCATCAAGACCTGGTCAGTTTTTCTTCTTTTGATGAGATATCTCGTCCATCAAGATCTGGTCACTTTTTCTTCTTTTGGTGAGATATCTCGTCCATCAAGTTCTGGTCATTTTTTCTTTTGACGAGATATCTCGTCCATCAAGACTTGGTCAGTTTTTCTTCTTTTGATGAGATATCTCGTCCATCAAGATCTGGTCAGTTTTTCTTCTTTTGATGAGATATCTCGTCCATCAAGTTCTGGTCAGGTTTTTCTTCTTTTGACGAGAAAATCTTTCATTAAAAATATGTAGGTTTTATAAAAGATTATTCAAAATAGAAAACAAAAATAAAAATCATTTATTCCAAATTTTCTTTCAACTTTGACGACACCTGTATTCTCTAATTTAACAAGCGTACCTTCCACCCACTTCGAATGTAAAAAACAGCAATGGAAGGACATGATGGAATCATTCGAATGAGAAGTAAGGCAAGAACGGACGCCATTACTTCCTTTTTAATTCTTTGGAACGATGGAAGAGTCGTGTGAAACAATGTATCTTCCGCGAAGGGTGATCAATATTCTCGTCTCGTGCTGTCGACTTTAAAGGAGGGAATTCGATTACTCGGAGAATGGGTGCACGGAGATTTTTTTTATTCGATTACGACTCTTTCGAGGTAAAAGCCTCTCTGTCTTGCGTCTTCTTTTGCCTCTGTAGTCGCGAATAAACAATCGAGGCTTCACTCGAAGTTCCTTTGTTCATCAAGTACCAATCAGAGCTGGGATCTGCTACTGTAAACAAGTAGTTTGTGAAGCAGTGGTAGGTGCTGCGTGACTTTCACGGGGATGAGCTGTGATTGGGAAATCGGAAATGATTGTCGTTTGCGATTCGCTCTCGATTGTAGCTGAGATTCGGCATTCGAGTCACATGGTTTAGGGCGAGTCGTGAGTTAAATTGAGGCATGGGCTGAAATTCAAACAATCGGTTTACACAGTTGATGGCTGTAGCGCTGATTGAGGCTTAAGGGGTATTAATGAAATCCTTTGGTTGGATTTAGGAACTGGAGCGGTGGTAGACCAGTGGGGTAGATATTTTAACTAACGTCACACTGCAGCAACACAACGGGCTATTGGCGACGGTTCGCGAACCATCCCGAAGGGAACGATCCGAAGACAACACCACGTAGTTTTGAAACCTGGTCAGATGACGAGGTCACATCTGAGCTGGCACCCCACTCTCCAAACTTCCACACCTTGTCAACGTGAGGACATGAAGAGGATAAATAGGTAGTTCAATTTGAATGGGCCTTTTCCTCTACCAATCATAGGTCGCATTGCTGAACAATGATCCTTCTAATAAGAGTTGGGCAAAACTGATTTTATAAGTTAACGGCTACTACTAACCTGGGATAACAGTTATTAACTGCTGGTATGAACAGTCTCGTTAACAATTAATTGATAACTAACAGAAAGCGAATAAATTTAACAATTAGTATTAACTTTTAAAAATAGACATCAACGGAAAAATTAAACAGTTAATATTGATTTTTTTAACATTCTAATAAATTAATATTTTCAATAGATGTTGCTAAATGGAATAGCGCTGTCCTTTTATGTTCCTCCCAGTGCAACTCTAATTAACTACCTCCCTACTTGTAAAGTTTTGTCAGAATGAATGCCCAGAAATTATTACACATATTTGGAAGCTCATTTGTGTTTTCTATTTAGAAACCAAATAAGTGAAAATTACATGTTACTTCAAAAAACGAGGTTTTTGGGGACATCCTTAAAATGTCTACAACATGATTACCTTCCCTCTACTTGTGTTTATCGGAGTTGTTGCATACCACCGTTGTCCCCATTTAATATTGGGTTAATCCGAGTCGGCTCCTAATTACTCTGGCTTCGGGTTTGATCCCGGACCGTCGCCAATAATCCGTTGTGTTGCTCCCAGTGCGAACTTAATTTACCTACCTACCTACTTATCCTGGAGGGCAGAGGTATTCCAGTTGGAAGAGCAACGGATTAGGAACCGGAGTGTTCGAAACTCGGTCCTGGAGTCCGAAACGGAGGGTGGTTCACATTAAATATGTCGTGGGTTCAAATGTCCTCACGTTGGCGTGGTGTGGAAGTTTGCAGAATGGGATGCCCGCTCAGGTCTTGCCTCGATCTGATTCAAAATGACGTGGTGCTGTCCTCGGATCTTTCCCTTTGGTATTGATCCAGGACAGTCACCAATAGTCCGTTGAGTTGTGCTCCACAGTGTGATGTTAATTAAATAAATACCTACCCATCTACCCAAACGGTTGATAATACGCGTTGTGTTGCTCCAGTGCGACGTTAATTAACTACATTCCTAACTCTCCAGGAGATGAAGACTTTAGTCTCTTTTCGGGTTAGATTATTAGTACGATTACATTAAATAACTGTAGATTAGCTTCTCGGCTGCATACACGGAGACGAACACTAGTTACAAAATTTAATGTATTTATTAATAAACTAAGGACAATACAAAATTTCAAAGTTCCCTCTTTAAAACTCAGTCTCCAATTCTTCCCAATTCCAAATTATTATTTTTTTCACATTCGATATCATAGTTACAGTTCGCACGTTCATAGCTAAAAATACAATCACTAATATAGTTTGTTCCTGCTTAAATATAATACCAGGACACAACTTTAACAGGTATGCTAGTGGCTTGCTTGATTGGTTTTGAGGTTTTATAGCACAAGGGTCTCATATGGCCAAGCTGCGCCAAACACAAGGCAGGTAATTACAACTGAAAATGTCGAGAAAAAGGGATAGATTAGTGAATAGAATAATGGGATGAAGACAGAAAAAGATCACATGGGAAAGATTAAGACAAGATAATGACAACGTTAAGATCTGGTCAGTTTTCTACTAATGACGACGTATTTAGTTCATCAAGATTTGGTCAGTTTAACTGATGAGACGCGTCGTCAAGACAACCACCAGGAGCCTTAAGTATTCCATCTAAAATGGATTATTGCTGTCGGTTCCTTCTTCCTCACACCTCCTTTCGTCACAATCCGACTGATAGCGCTCATGACGTTATGCGCCCATCTCTTCCGCATGTTCAGCATACCATTGAAACTACAGAGGCTGTACGGACATTTTTTGAACGATTTTAATGGACTGAAGCTCAATTTTTTACATGAAATTTTTCTGTTTTAAATGTTCCATTTGATAGCCCTTATTGTTACTCCTATCTTCCTGCCCTATCTTTCTACACCTTAATTTCCATGATAATGACTTTTGTAGTATCGACAGTGGTATTTTGTCCCATTCTTGCTCCACAGTTTTCCAATCCTTGAATGGTTTTCGGTAGACGTTTCGATAATGCCCTTTTTAAAAGTCCGAAAGCACAAAAGTCCATGGGTGAAACATCTGGAGATTTAGCAGGAATATCAGTAAAGGACTTGATACCAGTTTCTTGTTCCATTTTTCCAAGAATTTAACACTCGATTTAGATGTGTGGCTGCTTGCTTTACCCTGATGCGGTTCTACTGATTGTTGGCACTGTGGGTAAAGATATGGTATTTCCTTTTTGAATATTGGGGATAAAATAGGGTCTTGATAATATGTGGGAGTTGATTTTTACATTTTCCCACCTCTTTTTACTTTTGATTTTCCATTATATGCAAAACCGGCAACAATCATAAATATCTTAGAGAACGTTCTCACGTTTACTTTGCTATAGTCCTTTGACTTGGCGGATTCTCTTTTAAAATTAAAGATCTTACCTTACAAATATTCTCAGAATTTTTTTCTTTTTTGTATACTTTTTTGGAAGTATTTTTCCACTTTTACGTTTTTTCCTTTCTCATTAATAATATTACTTATCGTACCTTTAGATATCGAAGAACCATGATTTTTACAGCGTTTTTGAATAATTGAATAAGCATAATTCTCTTCGGAAAGAGCGGAAACATAGCCTTCCATCCATTGCTTATTTAAAAGCGCCATTTTGAAAGTAAACGAAACTGAGTTAGCAGACGATAATTTATACTTTAACTATTTAACTGCTGTGAAAATAAAATCGTTCGTAGCATACAATTTTTTTACAGCTCATCAAACTCGTTCAAAAAATGTCCGAACGGCCTCTGTATTATGATGCCTTTTTAGCTTGTGTCGTCGTGCAGGAGCCCTCTTGAACAAGCTTTAAGACATTGTTGAATGTGGAATTAGTGTGGTACAATATGCAGATGAGGATAGTGCTTCATTTACCAATTATAGCACAATTCTTCAGAACGATCGACAGTTTATCCCAACCCTTGATATTTTCTTGACGATTTAATACATTTTAGTAGGTAATTAGTTAAATTCGCACTGGAGCAACGCAGCGGGCTATTGGCGACGGTCCGAAATCAATCCGGAAGGGAAAGATTCTGCAGACCTCGTCATTTCTAGACCCACCTCCTCCCAACTCACCTGCTGGTTTAGAGTTTTGTTGTGGGTAGCGACACGTCATTTTGAACCACGATCAGATCGCAAGGTCAACACCTGAGCTGGCACCCCACTCTCCAAATTTCCACACCACGCCAACGTGAGGACTTTTGAGGCCACGACGTCCACCAGCCCCCCGAGTACACAACGGTCTTTGATTGGACCAAGTTTCAAACTCAACCCTCCGTTTGCTAATTCGTTACTCTTCCAATTCGTTACTACCGCGGTCCCTGCATTTGATTGATTTTATAACTTTAACGTTTGAAAACTGAGTTTTTGACTATTTTCTTTGTGGCTGTGTTTTGATCGTGTTTTTTTTATTTGCCAGTATTGTTCTATGTAATTTTTGATTTGTGCTTATAAGGTAGTTTATGTTGTTTAATTTTTTGTATAATTGTACTGTTTTTTCTCTGCTGCATGTGCTGTAATTTTAGTCTTTTTCCGTTGTCCTGTAACTGGACTAATCTGTTTAACAGAGTAAATTAATAAATACGCAAATGAAAATTAGCTTCATATTAGAAAAATCTTTTTTAATCTGTTTCATCTTAGAGCCATTCCTGCTTAAGCGTTTGACGTGGCAGTTCCGTATAAGGGTGGGAAAGTGCTACTTCTCTACAACCCCCCCCCCCATTCTAAACATTTTATATCCCATTTTTAAATCTCTTCACTCTGCAAGGTGGTCGTTCGCATATGAGCGCAACGTCAGTAGCAGTCTCAAACCGACGTGTTTGCGTTTGAGGGGCAGATGCATCAGGAAAGACATTTTAGAGCGATTTGTGAAGCCAGTCACGCAAAAAGCTCGTGAAGTTGGGATTCCAACGATCGTTGATCTTCCATCATGCCCAAGTTGAACATCAGTTTTCTGATAACCATAACTAGAATTAGGATTGATGAAAATATATGTTTTGTTTCCCTCTTTTAAATATTGCTCGTAGAAAGCAGGAATATTTCCTATTAAGTTGTCTGAGAGAAAATGGAATTCAGCTTCTGTGGTTTTCCAGAGGAACTATCAGAATCACTAGATCTAGACACCTCTTTTCATACTGACATATAGGCCATACTAACTGATGTGTGAGATCGAGCCACACCATATTTGGCTAACACTCCAAGTGGCTTCAATGAGATATCTCGTCCATAAAGATCTGACCAAGTTTGCTAATGATGTCATATCTCGTCATCAAGACTGCCGATTGAATTCCAAATGATGAAGATATTGCGTTTTTGTGATGATGACGAGATCCAGATCAAGTAAGTTTTGCTAATGACGAGATACCTCGTCCGTGACTACCAACAGGAGGGTTTGCTATGTTATCTGTATGTGTTATATTTTCCATACATATTTGAGAAGTCGATCCTAACTATGAAAAATTTCAGGGGCCGAAAGTTGTAGGGCCCCTAGGACTTGGCGTCCCTGTTACTGTTAGTGACGGTTTTTGATACTCAAGTTAGATGAATAAAGGGGATGAATTGGTATTCCTCCATAAAAAAATTAGGCACGATGCTAGTACCTCTATCAAAAACTTCGACAGGACGGGTGGTTTTTTATGGTGCAAGGGTCATATTTGGCCAAGCTGCGCCAAATACAAGACAGGAAATATCAAGTGAATGAACATACACATTAATGTTCACCGAAAATTTCTCTTCAGAAATCGTTTTTGCAACAAGGTCTTTGTCTTTTTGTCTTTTTTTTACCTATATGTATAAATTTATAAGGCGTATAAATTTATATTTTTATTTATGTTATTATTTAAATAAAAAAGCGTGTAATATATTGTATAATTTGCGTTTTTTTCTCTAAGCAAATATGTTTTGACACGCGCTATATTGCTTTTCTCGGTATATCGAGTTTTTCTTGTCTTCCAAGAAGCGCGATATATCGAGCGGTTATGGCATAAAATTTTAGAGTTTGATTGTAATCTTTCTGCTATTAAAACGTTAGAAATACAGAGGCTGTTCGGAGATATTTTGAACGATTTTGATAAGCTGTAAAAAATTGTATGCTACGAAATAATTTTATTTTTACAGCAGTTAAATAGTTAAAGTATAACTTATCGTCGGCTATCTCAGAGTTTTGTTTATGGCGTTTGTTTTTATATTATTATATTTGTTTTTCAAAATGGCGCTTTTAAATAAGCAATGGATGGAAGGCTATGTTTTCTCTCTTTCCGAAGAGAATTATGCTTATTCAATTATACAAAAACGCTGTAAAAGTCATGGTTCTTCGATATCTAAAGGTACGATAAGTAATATTAATGAGAAGGGGAAAAAACGTAAAGGAGGAAAAATACTTTCCAATGCGTATCCAAAAAAGTAAAGAATTTTTGAGAATATTTGTAAGGCAAGATCTTTAATTTTGAAAGAGAATCCGCAAAGTCAAAGGACAAAAGTCAATAAAATGTTCAGTTTCAACTGTAAATAAAATAATTAACAGTGATTTGAATCTTAAAAAGGCCAAAAAATACGAAGTTCATCGTCTATCTCCACGACATATTGCAGAATGCAGAACTCGTTGCAGAATTCTGTGTGAGAAGCATTTAGCAGGGGGAGAAAGACGGAAAAATGTTATGACGATAGACGAGGCGTGGGTGTATTTAAATTATCGCAATAAAGAAGAACAATTTATTATCATAAAAGAGGAGAAAAAAATCTTAAAACGTGGTTCAAAGAATCTAAAGAAACTTTCTCTAAGGGATTTATGATTGTTGCCGGTTTTGCATATGATGGAAAATTAAAAGTAAAGAGAGTGGTAAAAATGTAAAAATTAACTCCCCACATACTATCAAGACCATATTTTATCCCAAATATTCAAAATAGAAATACCATATTTTTTACCCATAGGGCCAACAATCAGTAGAGCTGCATCAGGCAAGCAGCCACATTAGCCACACATCTAAATCCATTAAAATCGTTCAAAAAATGTCCGAACAACCTCTGTAATATAGGTATTTAATTTAAATTTTCTCAAATCAAGCAATGTAAAAGAACACAGAATGTTAAGTAGAACAATACGTGAGAAATAACATCACCAGAACTTGTTTTTTGTAACCATTCTATCTTACTCAAACTCATTTAGAAGTTACAGACCCTTTGTCTATTTATTAAGTCTATGCTTTACTGATGAATTTCGGTAAGAGAATATTTGCCCAACAAGACTGTCAGCAGTTCCAATTTAAGATAATTTAGGATACAACAGAACCGTTTGTTGATTCATTAAGTCAATGCTTTACTGATGAATTTAGCCTATAAAACATTTGTCCAGCTAGTGTCCACAATTACAACTTACTCAAGCTCATTTAGAAATAACAGAACCGTTTGCTGATTTATTAAAAGTTAACGCTTCACTGATGAATTTGTTTTAGAGAACCCTATCCTACAAAATTGCCCACATACTTCCAACATACTCAAGCTTATTTAGAAATAAGAGAGCCTTTTGTCTATCTTCTAATCGAATGCTTTACTGATGAATTTCGCTTAGAGAACATATGTTATCGCATCATTAAAAGCAATCCAGGTATTAAAAAATGGAAACATTTTTTCTTGTGTGCCTTTTTTTACGATCGTTTTTATCTAATTTTTTCTGCAACAAGAGAATGAAGGGTATCTAATCGCTTGAGCATATGCATTTATTACTCCCTAGCCTTTTTTCATCAATGAAGAAACAAAAAAAGCATCTGACGTATGATAGTTGAAGCAGCTGGTTTTTCTCTCCCAAGAAAAAAAGTAACCCTAGAAAACGTCAAGAATAAGTTTCTTGCTAATGAAACTAAAAACAAGACTTTTTTGTGTCAGTGCGGGTTTTATCTGCCTCCTGACAGGCTGTCAGTTTCTTTGATATCTTTGTATTCAAATAATTAAAAGTTCTAATCCTCGATGGCTTTGTTTAATATGCTTACAAGACAACTGGAATTAAAACAGATTTTTTGCACAACGCTGGGCTTGTATATTGTATGAAAGACTTAGGGGAAAATTGCTTTTTTTCTCACATGTTTGAGAAAGGATTTAAATCCAAGTTGAGTGAAAGTAGCCCGACTTTTCGAGTGACGTCACTGTTTACAATTTCAGTGGAAACTCGAAATCCACAGCAAACTGCGATACACTGCCTACCACAAGAAATAGGTGTTTTTTGAAAATTACGATGCAAATTTATGCCCAAAAGAAAATCACTCACATAACATTTGATATGGATATACAAAACGAAAAATACCAAATATAAAAATGGGTGTATATGAGATTGTAAGTGGTAGTGCAATATATGCTTTTAGAATAGTGTTCATTAATCTCATAAAATAAATTATATATCTGTCACAGGAAATATGTAAAATGCAGGCATTGTATATGCCTAGGAAATCTAAAATGTGGGACGGTTTTAGGCAAAGCATGAAATGTCTGCTATTGTAATATATACTATGTACTTCCCCTAGTATTTAGTACTTAGTACTTAGTATAGAACAAGTAGTATTTGCCTAAAATATGGAAAGAGCGTCGCGAAAAGGTTTTTATTGAAAAGGCGTATATGAAAATGAAAGAATATATACGAAGCACAAATAGTTATAAATATAGAGTTCCTAAAATTATATACAATGTATAGGAAGTACTTTGCCCGTTTTCCTTTTGGCATTCCATAGAGTGCCTGGCAGAAATATTAAGCGTTTCATACTTTGACGACCTATTTAGGACATTTCCTGAAACTGCAATCCCTAATTATATGCAAATTTACACAATGAAGTTATCACATGTAGTGATATATGCACGCACACATATAAACAAAAGATATATTTTATCACCTCTCAAACTTTGTTATTTAAAAATATAGAAATCAAAAGGCTGAAGAACATTGGTAGAAAATATACAAATTTGCAAACTTCCCCAAGTAACTTCAATGCAGTGAAAGTTATAATGGGAAAAATTGCATAAGTCCTGTCAGTATTTTAGAAATGAGTCATAACATTAGAAAGTATTTTTTTGTACTCTGCATTAAAAATTAAAATTTCAAAAAATAAAATAAAAATTACTAAATGAGTTACCAAAAACTTTCAAAATGGACGTTCTCTCTTTTTTTTCCAAGGAACAGAAATAACAAGCACAAATTTTGAAATGGTGCCATCTGACAGTATACAAAGTATACTTCAGTTCAAAGCAAATACACGAGTGAAGATCAACATATTCAGAAAGTTCAAAATCAATGCATAGCATAAAACCAAATGATTTTTCAAACTCAAAATTCCGATTTCAGTAACTTTATCTGGCTAGTATTTATTGTACTTTCGCATTCCATATATTTTCCTCTTTTGAAACATTAACGCTATGTAGTGAAGTCAATGCATGTTTATGAAAAATTAATGATACTAAAAGGGGAATTCCCTAAAGTTTAGAATGAAAATCAGAAATAAAAGAATAATTATAAGTTTATGGTACGCTCCTATTTCGGCTTCACTGGGAGGTACATGGTCAGGAGCTCTTGCTTCCGAGAAGATAACACAATTTTTTACTTTTTTACAGAATTTTAACTGGTTTTTTTATTTGATTTGAACCGATAAATGAGTGGCTCTTATACATGGTGAGTCTAAATTGTTTTTACAAAATAAGAGGGGTGATAGTACCCATACAGACGAGCAATAATTACCATGGAACATAGGGTCACATTCCACTCTGAGAGGCAGAAAAGAGTAAAGTCGAAACGCGTCGAGCATGAACAAGTCATCGCCTCTGACGTCGTTTTGTACCTGCCTACCTAGCACATCTCCTAAGCAAGATGGCATGTTCGGTAGCGCAGTCTCGTCCAGTCCAGTGGCTTGGCCTCCTCGCTCACCGGACCTCAAACCACTGGACTTTTTTCTTCTGGAGGCACATGAAATCTTTAGTGTACCAGACGCCTGTGGACTCGACTGAAGATCTCGTAGCGAGAATCGGTGTTGCCGCAGACAAAATTAACACAACGCCACGAATCTTCGAGAGTCAGTCATTCCTTCGCCGGTGTGAACTGTGTAACGACACGCGTGGCCGCCACTTTGAGCACCTGCTGTGAGTTTTTCTCCGATCAAAGTCAGATTGTGTAACTTTTGGTATCGTTCATTCGCTTTCCCAACACTGTTGTAAGTTCATGTTTGAATTCTAATTTGACTCTTTTCTACCTCTCAGAGTGGAATGCGACCCTATGTTCCATGGTAATTATTGTTCGTCTGGATGGGTACTATCCCCCTCTTATTTTGTAAAAACAATTTAGACACGCTATATATACATTGGCGTCCAAAACGTGGAGGACACCGAATTTTTAAAGGTTATAACCTCAAAGTTTTCCCTCATAGTAGTTTTCGACGAGATATTTCGACCATCGTGATCTGAAGAATTTTGCAAATGACGGGCTTTCTCGTCATCAAAATATTGCCGATTTTTTTATGATGACGAGATCAAGATCTAGTCAATTTTCTTCTAATGATGAGATACCTCGTCCATCAAGGGCTGGTTTGTTCTGCTAATGAGGAAATAACTCGTCGAGGTAACCACCAGGAGGGTTAAATGAAACAGCCTGTGACAATTCAGTAGAAAACTGGTGTATATTTCAGATTTTGGAATCGTGATACCAAAGGATATGACAAAGGAATAGGTTCTGCACTACAGGAACTAACTTCCAACCTCATTTTCAGTATGCAAACGTAGTGCGAAGCCTGCATCAGTGTTCGAGGTGGTCATACAGACCACCTCTTTTTTTAAGTCTTCACCACAGTTACCCATCTGTCTCTTGCCACCCAGTGCAGCATCTCTTACTTCAGATCAAAGACATTTTTTACTGTTCACTTCTCTTCTTGATATCGTTTTGTTTTTATTCACCAGTTCGGTGACTCTCTCCACATCCAGGTCACTTCAATGAAGAGTAGCAGCTCAAAAACTTACAAGCCAACAATTTTAGGAACTCACCAGATCAAGTTCTGGTCAGTTCCTACAGTTTTTTGCGCCAGTATAGCATAGAGTAATATGGTGACGGGTGTACTAAAACCTGTCACCAGAAGAACTTAGGATTACTCATTTCTTATTACTATTGACAGATAAGTAATGTCTAAAATGTATGGGGTAAACATTACAGGGATCTTTAACCTTCCAAGTTGTATCGACGAGATACCTCGTCCATCAAGATCTGACCAATTTTGCTAATGACGAGATATCTCGTCCTTAAGATATTATTGATTTGTAAATGATGACGAGATCAGGTTTTGGTCAGTATTTTTCTAATGACGAGATATTTCGTCCATCAAGGACTGTCGGGGATCCATCCCGAAGGGAAATATCCAAGAACAACGCCATTTGAACCACAGTTAGATGACGAGAACAATACCTGAGCTGGCACCCCACTCATCAAACTTCCACACCACGCCAACGTGAGAACATTTGAGGCCACAAGAGATCTAACGTACCCCAGCCCACCATGTGCATGAAGAACTTTGTATTGTCCATCAAGTATCTGGTCAGTTTGCTTATGACGTGATATAGATCCCCTAGATCCTCTAGACGGCATCCTCTAGTGGGTTATCTGAATTTGAAATCGAAGAATTCGTCGTTAGAAATCAAATTGGTGATGCAGAAGTGATTTTTCTAAGTTCTGGTGTATCAAAATGCACTGCCATTTCTTTTCAATCTAAAAAAAAATGTTGTTTCATCAGGAAAAAATAATTGTCTGATATCAAGATGCAGCAGTAAAGAGAAATAGAAAACTGCTAAGCCCATTTTTAGGCAATGAGCAAGAAGGGAAATAAGATCTTATCCCGATTCTCAGAAAATTCACCTTCAATTCATGGAAATAGAAAATTCCGGGAAGTAGCCGTCTGTTTTCTAATTTATATTTTAATGCATTTTCGTTCATTTATTCAGTTTTGGAATGAAAGGCAGTACGAAATGCTAATATGCATCAGTTTTAGAACGTTGCAAAACGTACTTCTGCATATCTGTTTTTATTTCGACGTAGTAAAAATGACTTTTCTAATTTAAACTTTTCTAACAACTTGTTTAGCATATGCAACATCAGCTTTAAGTTTACGTGTGAGAATTGTTTAAACTTTAAGTCATATTACTATCAACAAAAAGAATAAATTCTTTTAAAATAACCTAGCTACCGTACAAATTCCCACAGCTTACTTGATTTTAAAAATATATAATTTGAGATTTTTATTTTAAACATTTATCATCAATTTGACTATGCTGGACTCTAATTTCCTGACACCTATTCGTGTGGAGAAATTAGAGCCAGACTTCACGGATAAGTCATTTGCAACACATATATTGCCTCCTTTTTTAGTTAAAAGAAAACAAAGTGCATTAAAAAAAGCAAAGTGGCGTCATTTTCGGGACAAGATTTGAAATAAGTACAACCATAAAAACACTAATGCCCTCTTTGTATATCTTTAGAGGATTTGTTCAATTGGTTTGGGTATCATGTCGCAATGTTCAAAGAAGGATAAGCTGTGCGCCAAACTTAAGATACTGCAAACCAGTAAAAATAAGTAAAAGGTTAAAATAGTCTAATCAACAATAAAAATGTTTTTAAAAATTATATATTTATTGTACAGATGATTTAGTTTAGATATAAAGAATGTAATACAAAAAAGATGCCGAATCAAAGATGTAATGCAAGTTGGTCACCATTGGTAAAGCAAATTATGATCTTTAGAGGAAAAACCCTTTCATTTTTCTATGAATCTGATGAAAAAGCTATTTTTGCTTTCTCTTCTGCTGCATCCTCTTTACGGCATTGCTATTTTTAATAAAGCACGTTGATGTATTATTGTGATGAATGAACCCACGCAGCACAGAAGCATAACATTTATTGAAAATAAAAAATATGCTAAATTAATCAGATAAAACATTTCCCATTCCATACATAAAACTAAATCACTAATCCCTCGAAGGAAATATTTTATTTTGCGCAATAAATCTAAATTGAAACAGCAGTCTTCATTTGCTGACAAAAAATAACTAGATCGTCTGAAAAAATGAGCTTGCCTGTATGAGATAGTGCAAGATAACCAGGAGTTGAGTCATCTCATTCGAAACAACAAAAAGCATTGGTGCGCAAAACTCCAGTAATGGATTTTTATTTGTTTTTCATTTATTCGATGGTAATCTTCAACAGCAGCAAAAGCGATTTAAAAATATATTTCATTAACAGGGCTAACCATAAAGTTCCAGGACTGGATTTATTTTGTTATGAGTTTGTTTATGAGAGATTTTAAGTTTAAGCAAACAATCCAAACGGAATGTGGAATTTTACTTTCACTATCCAAATGCTTTAATCTAATACATATCAGAGTTACTTTAAGATGTCTGACTACGTTCGGAGTCTTTGTTTTAATGTTCGCATTATATTATTTTTGCTTTCTAAGGTGAAACTTATAAAAACGCATTATGAAACAACAAATCACTAAAAATTATTAGATTTTATTAAAAAATTGGTAAAATATGGCAAATTAAGGTAAAAAAAATAAATGTCGTTAACGAGAAACATTACAACTGAAAAACTTAATGAGTACATTTGTCTAAAATTTTGCATAAGGCTGCAAAATATACAAGGAAACTAAAATTCATTTAGTTTAAGGTTAGTTTTTTGATTTAAGTTTAATTAACTAGCTTAAGGTCTCCTTATAATTAAGTCTCATAAATTATAAGGAGACCTTAAGCTAGAACCTGAACTAAAAGATATGCAATATTCCTCTCCACTCATGATATATTGAGAATAACGTAGAAGAAAACATGAATTTTTGAAAATTTTCTTTAAGGCACAACATTGAAATCTCTCTAAAACGTTTTCCTTTCAAGATAACTCATATACTAGTTCAGACCTTCCAAAACAAATATAAAAATCAGTGCACCAAATTTCATTATTGTACATTTTTTGTTATCGCGTTTTTTGTGTGTAAAAAGTTTGCTCTAAATCACAATTAAAAAATGTATTTAAAGGTTTGAAAACGAATTAAAAAATAACTGTCAGGATCTATTTAAATTGCTATATATCCGCTACCATTCACCGAAAAGACAAAATAAAACCAGTTTTGAAAAGAGAAAGTCTAAATATTAAGAATATTGAATACATGATATATATGAAATTTTAGTCAAGAGTCCACTTTTAAACGTAGTCCAGATACCTTAAAATGTAGAGTACCACAATTTTAGCGACTTTTGGCTTTCAATATAATTAGCTTTCTACTGTCATATATGTATTCGGAATTTATTCTTTTGGGATTTCCACTGGTGAAATGCTGAAATCGTATCCGAAAAACAAAGCAAGTGACGTCATGTTCGGAATACGTACAGGAAACACGTACAGCTGCAGAAACACTTCCGCCTCTTACACTAGAACGACAAAAAAGTCTCACTGATACCTTAACTTTGAGTGGAATTCGAAAATGGTTCCGATCTGATAGTATTCAAATCCACTTATAATCAGAAAATAGCTAGAGAAGATATAATTTCGCAAACATTGCTTATTCAATTATGCATTTTTAAGGAAAGAGGGGGAAAAAGGAATTCTAAATCACTCACAAATCTGGAAGTGTTTAAATACAAACTTCCCTAAAATTAAAAATAATCCAAATTTATCACATAAACATGGGAAAACAATGCTAATTCAATTAATTATATGTTTTTTTTATCAGCAAAGGCATAGAACAAAAAGTTAAATGGCCCACAGACCCAATGTGGTGTGGAAATCTAAAACTGCGGAAAATGAGCATAAACAATTTTCTTTCCAGCTGCAGGAGTCCTCATGGAAATTAAAAAACCTTTCGAATCAGCATAATTATGGACTTCCACCGACCATCCTCTCGTCCTTCCATTCTCAGCAACATTTTTTTCCTCATCAAAATGGCTCGCATTATCGGGCTTCCCGAAAACCAGTAGCGAAAACGTTGCCATCTTTGCCGATATAAAAGCGGTGGAAAACCGCTCGACCGGAAGAATGGAACTTTTGTTACGGCTGGCATCAAAGCCCGCCCGCGGCCTCAAAAATCGCAGTGGAACAGAATTAGAAAAGGCGGATCCTTTTTACACAGAGCGTCAGACTTGTCAGCGGTGTTATCGAATCGCTTAAAACGCTCCGAGGATTCGTGATCGCATGTTGAGGGCTTCTGAAAAGACATGTCTCTTTTGTATTTCTTTCTTTTCGGAATATCGAGAGACATGTGTGTCGTGCTTACGAATTAGTTTCTATTTCAAACAATTGGAGTTTTGGTGTTGCTTTGTCGGAAAGAGGAAGATAGAGACAGTGTAGTTTGATTTGAGCCCCTCCTTTTAATTGCAACCGCCTGTTTATTTGATTGGTATTTCCTAAACGTCTGAGTCACCAATGCAAAAAGTAAGTATGTAATTAAATTTGAATGGGTTGGGTTCCAAGTTGTAATATTCGAATTCTTTATTAATGCGTGATCCTTGTCCCTGAGTTCCCAAAGAAGTTTGGGGTCGCAGTTGCGCAGTGTCCTCGCTAAACCTTCGAGCCCAGGTTCCAATTCTTTCCTGAGTCTTTTTCTGTGTCATGTCTATTGACTTGACGTTGTTTGGCGCAGCTTGGAAAATATGACCCTTGCATCATAAAACCAAACCCACTCAGCCAATACAAACAGGTTTAGAGCGCCACAAAGGAGAGGCAAAGAAAAGACTAATTTATATCACCAACAGTACCTGGCACAACTTGATTTAAGTTGAAGAAAAGAGAAGTTAATGCAAATTAAGGAAAAAAAGTAGATGCAACTTACCCACTTCAAAACAATGCATAGATTACCGACTGTCATTTGCAATTCCGCATAGCAACGGGTACTGACAGGAAAAGAGGATATTACTTTGTTCACGGTGTCCGCAAATTCTGGACAAAAATGAGTGGAGTTTTCAATATTTTATAAAGAATTTGGATATCTGCTAACGTTATTTAGCCTTTGGAATTTCAAGAGGATGGTTTAGGTAATGGTAATTAATTAACGTCGCACTGGAGCAACACAAATGGGCTATTGGCAAATTTCCACACCACTCCAACGTGAGGACATTTGAGGCCACGACAGATTTAACGGGTATCATCCATCGTGTCTTTTATTGGACCGAGTTACGAACTCACAATCTTCCGATTGCTAATCCTTTACTCTTCCAACCGGGCTACCGCGACCCAGGGTTTAGTTAAATGCCATATTATAGTTAATTTACAATCAAATAGGTAATGATCCACGTTGGGTAATCCTCCACAGGGAGAGAGTAGGGTGCTTTTGATTTTAAAACAAGGAATATATTTCAGGAAAGGTCATGACCTCTTTGGAAAAGATAACATATCTACACTGGCACAAGGATAGTTTATTATTTTTAAAGGTTGCAACCTAAAAATTAAACGAAACAGACTGACGATTTACGAGACTGGCATTCAAAGTTTGGAATCGTGATGTCAGTCTCTAACATAAGTTCCGCTACTACAGGAACTTGTTCGCAGCCTCATGATCTGTATACAAACGGGGAGAAAAGCCTATATCAGTGCTCGATTTGGCTCTAAAACATACGAAGTACAGACCCTTCTCTTTTTTAAGTTTCCACAGCTACCCTTCGGTCTCATGGCACTCAGTGTAGTGTCACCACTTCAGTTCAAACCTTTTCACTGCTCGTGTTTAAACTTATAGGTTTGGTAACTCCGACGTACACAATCATTTTCCTACATCAAAGTTATTTCACTGTAAAGTAGCAGCTGCTAACGTTACTGTTACTTATAATTTTCACGCCAGACTATTAGAAATTCATGGGGTGAGGCGGGATGAAAGGTTTGCCTTGAAAGAAGCCACTAGAGGCCTCCTTTGAATAAAGTTACCAATAAGCGACCGTGCTATTTTTTAACAATGTTAGTAAGAAAAGAATTCAGCGTAGGAACATCTGTATCCTCACCCCACAAAGCAACTAACTTGGCGAAGTGATCTCGATCTTGTTAGTGATGCCTGTTTGGAGGAATATCACCTTTGCTGGGAAATCACTAGTTCATTGACTGTCACTATGCGGTCATATGACCAGAAACATCAATTTTCTAACGAAATAGACTGAAAAGTCACTGTCGTAAAATCTCAGAAAAACGTCAAGTGAGCTTACGAATCGACTTGGGCCGATCGATTATCGAATCACAAACTAGTGTATTCTATCACGCTGGATAATCACTTTAACCAATCAATAGTTTGTCCCACATTGGGATTGATCCTTTTTTCTCCTAACAACCACGTGACAAATCTCCAAACCGAGCGACCGAGAAATAGCATGAAGTTGCTCCGCAAATTTCATTAGAAGGTTGATGGTCTAATAGGGAATAGAAAGACTTAATGGTGATGACTTCAAGTGTGATCCAATACAAAATAAGGACTTACATCGCTGTGCCTAGAAGAAATTGGGAGGGTGGCATTGGTAAGAGCATTTATTATGAAGCTGTTTTTTGGGTGTGGAGCCGGATATTGGGAAGTCTTGGAATTTCTCGGGGAAACGGGAATAGGTCTTGTGATCACGTGCTCATCGATGAACCAAAAGGTCAAAGCTGTACCTCCTGAGCCCCGTAGCAGCAACCCTGGAATATTGCAGCCGGAATCAAAGCAACCCCAGCACCCAAATGCCAGACACCAAAAGTCGGCTAGGTACAAACTTCCCATCAATTCATCTTTGATCAGATCATATAGACACATGTTCACCTCCATGACATTCCTACTGAACAATTACCCGTTGTGTTGCTTCAGTGTGACGCTAATTAAAATACCTACCTGCTTACTGCACAATCAATGATATATAATATGGACTATTGTCTGATTTATCATCAGTGTAAAATAAAAAATTAAATTAAATAAAAAAAAGATCACGAAATTCAAAAAAAAAGAAGAAAAAAAGAAGAGAAGATCACGAAAAGAGGTCACAAAAATAACGCTCACGTAAAAAGATCACGAAATTTCGATGTTATCTTACGTTGAAGGCTCTTAAAAATCAAACTTTGAGAAACTGCATTAGATATATAAGGCACTACATTAACAATATTCTAATGAACTTACTCAAAAAATTTCAAAAATTTTAAAGGTAGCTTTTATATTAAATCTGAACCAAACATCAGAAAGTTCCTTGCCAAATTGTTAAAAAACAATCTAATTCTTAAATATATTTTTATTTATTATTACGAACAGTAGATTTAAGTATCACTAGAGAAAACAAAACAAGTTTATCTCAAATATTTTAAGCGTAGCGAAATTTTAAGGGCTACGCGACATTCTTGAAAAGTAAAATTGAATACTTTTGACCGTCTTTTAAAGGGTCTTATTTCCATGAAAAAATTACTCTGCAAAAACTCAATGTGGCATAGTTTAATATACACCATTGGCCACCATATACTAAATAAAAAAAAAATCGAAGGTGGTAAAACTTTATTATATTTTTTATTGCCGGAATTTGAATGGATCCACCCTTTAATGATATCACTTGACTAATTATGCAAAATGTGTAAGGTGAGTTTCGATTATCGTAAAAGCCTGTGCACTTTATTATTAGGAGTCCACCTGAAAAAATTTACTTAACAAGGCCCTAAATTGAATTCTGAAATTCCCTGAGAACCGGATCCTGGTCTTGCAAAATACGTATTAAAATGTCAGAGTAATATCGCTACATAAAAACATTATATTTTAAGGCGAAATGACACCAAGAAAGAAATAAACTCGTACGTATCAAGTTAATAGTTCTAAAATTATTAGAAAAGGAGCTTCAGTTTTATTACGAATAAAATTAAATATACTCGTTCTCTAAATAAACAAGTAAGGAAGAGGGCTGGGATTGGTGATTACTTCCTGCAATTTATGTTTAAAATTTCCTTTAAACCCTAACATGTACGAAGATAATGGCGACATTTTTGAGTAGGGTAATCTAAATTCTTAGTATCTATGAAAGTGGACAAAATTGCAAAATGCTCACCTGCCATTAAGGTAATTGGAATTCTCTCCGAAATTGGAGGGATTAATAAAATCTAACTGGAAAGACCCATTCCAAGAATTCCATCAACGAGGTATATTTGCCTACTTAAAAGTACTTACAAGTAATTTAAAGTTCTGATTGAAACTCAAAACTCAATTAAAGTGATGAAATTCGATGAAAGCAGGGCTATAATATTATCGAGCAAAAGGAAAAAATATTTTCTTAGAATGAAATCGATTGGAACTACAGTGTTATGGAATTTGAATTTATCATGCCTACTTTTCAACTTTACACTGTGTCTTATTATTTGAAGGTCTTACCCCTCCTGGCGCTGTAGTGGTTAGCCATTGATGTAAAAATATGTTCCAAATCGTTCCCTGTTCTGGGCGTCATTAGAAAAATTTTCCAGATCTTGATGAACGAGATAATCGTGATTAAAAAAATGGTCAGAGCTTGATAAACGAGATATCTCGTCGTTAACAAAATTGACCACATCTTGATGGACGAAATATTTCGTCGAAACCACTTGGAAGGCTAATACTTAATTCATTTTTTCACTCACCAAAATTTCATTCACCACTAAAAAGAGAAGCGTAAAATTTTGTTTTAGGTGTCAATGAAAATTTGCATCTATAATTTGAGTGAACGTTTCTGCACTTTTTTCTATTGAGATTCTAATACAGGAATTTTATTGTAATGAAGAAGGTCTTATGGGGGTTTAACTCAAAATTTTGTTGTCCTATGTGGCCTTTTTGAAATAACGGAATTCTATTTCCAGAAATTTAGTAAATGCACAAGAATCAGCTTCATTTGTAAGTAGGCGATTTGCCACAAACGGTTTAAACAATATAAAACCAATCACTACAAAATTTCGACAATTTTTCAGCAAGGTTTAAATATGTTTACCCCTCCTGTTGATTGTCTCGACGAGGTATTTCGTCATTAGTAAAGTTTACTAGATCTTGATGGACGAGATATCTCGTCGTTGGAAGAAAACTGACCAGATCTTGACTCTGTTATAAAAAATGCGTCTTCTTCAAGACCTTGATGACGAGATATCTCGTCATTAGGTCAGATCACGATGAACGAGTTATACCATCGGGGGTTCATTTGATTAGGAACTGCATAATATTGCCAGAACTGCATGGATTCATGGAACTAATAAAATACTTCAGCAGTCTGATTAGAGAAAGTCATGTGAAATCTAGAAAATAGAAAAATGCTCAGAAAAAGAAAATATGAGTGATCCTGAAAATAAGTTTCAAGGTAAAAAGTAACTAATCATCTTTGGATAAGGGAATGATGCAATTGAAGTGAACATTCAGAAGCATGCATTATGACTGAAGGGTGGACTTTTTATCTGGCACTATATCTGAAATAAGAATTAACACCAGAAAGTACCATTTGAAAAATGTAAACAAAATGCAGTTTTTTATTTTTGAATAGTTTTATTCCATTTGGGCGTATAAAATGCGCATATCGATGTGTAAATTCATTATAAATGGATTAATAAAAGGCATGAAATCTGAGTTACGACGCTAACATCAATAGATGAAACAAATTAAGAAAATTTAGCGCACATGCTATGTGCTGGTCCGCTGGCAATAGGTAATTTCCATTAGATTCTCAAATGTATTTGTCCTTTTGCCCGTATAATTAGAAATCGAAACTAAAATGCATTAACAATTTTAGTGTGCTTTTAAGCATACCGTCAAAAATTGAAGTCCACATTTCCAAACTGTAACACTTCCATCGTGCAAGAATGGCATTTGAAGTGATTGCCGTCACATAAATTGATCCCCGAATTTTCTAATTTGCAGTAAATCCGTTTTCGAAACTACCTCAATAAATCTAGTTAATGACTAGACAGAGAACTCAGCGCGGGGGCATTTTTCTCATTAAGAACCTAACCTCACAATTACCCACCCCATTACGCAATATAATTACCAATTCCACATAGGAAGAAAACCTATATTTGGATTTCAACTACCACAAAACCTGCATACAGCGTAATTAGCTCCTACATTATTCTCTCGAAAGACGCGGTCTACAATCTTCAATCTCCTCAGTTGATTTGCAGACAGGCGATTGGTTGTTTTGGGGTTTTATGGCGCAATGTCCATACTTGTGCAAGATTCGCCAAACACAAGACACAACTTCAAGTAAACAATGTCGCGAAAGAGAGAGATTGGAGAATTGAAAAAAGAATGGTAGGTGGAGGTAATTGAGTGAATATCCCACTGGAGCAACACAATGGGGTTACTCGGTTCTTGATTTTTTCGTTTGGCATTACTGCCTTCAGTGTTTCTCTTGCTGTGATACGCATTGGACGCGTTTCGCAAGAACTCTACGTACACGATTACGATTCTACGATCGACGAAAGTTAAGATTGTTTTGCTATACGTTTTCTAAACCCTTAAAAAACTATGTCGTCCAAACGAAGTAAATCTGATTCTCCTGCAATGTGAAAGATGTGTTTTTGCCTCCAAACACAACCAGCTTGCTTCAACCGATGGACCAGGAAGTCATCAAAACATTCAAGGCTTACAACACGAGGCGTTCGTTTGCACATCTGAATGAAGCTATGAGGCAAAACAGTGAGATATCTATTAAAGACTTTTGGAAAGAATTCAATGTTTTAGATGCCGTAAGAATCATTGGAAAATCTTGGGATGAAATTTCCAAAAAACATTGAATGGTGTCTGGAAGAAACTTTGTCCATTTTTTTTCAAAAACGAGACGGAAAAAACGCAAGAAACTGATCATGTCGCTCATGTGATAAAAGAAGTTGTTAATCTTGCCAGGCAATTAGATTTGGAAGTCAATGGTGATGATGTATACTAGCTGTTGGATTCACATAGTCAGGAGCTGACAATTGATGAGCTCGTAGAGATGCGTGAGCAAAACGTCACTGAAATATCCGACACTTCAGACCCAGTTCCACCAGAAAAGCACATGACAATTGCAAGTTTGACAGAAGGTCTCAGCTCAATTGAAAAGGGCTTAAAAATTTTAGAAAACAGACTCCAACGAAGAATAGCTACGAAGCAAGGAATAAAAATATTATTAGCTTGCTACGAAGAAATTCCGAGCGAAAAAAAGAAGGCATTGTGTCGTGAGACGAATTTGTTAGATTTTATGAAGCCATCGACATCGAAATAACATTTTTACGTAACTTATTTATTTTTTTAATATTTTGTATTAATATGTATAAAGAACTGCAATTTTATTAAATATTTTTCTTCTAATCTAGTGTTTTTGTTAGTTCTTGGTTCCAATTGAACAAAATTTATATGCATTTATATGCAAAGTTGTACACCAACTTACGCGAATTCGACTTAAGCGATTTTCGTCGGACCCACCTAATGCGTAACTTCGGGGTATTACTGTACATAATTTCCAAGTAAAGTGGGATTAGGAGGTCCGAACCCGAATCATCAGAGTTCATATTGAACCAATTACTAGTCTGGCTTTCACTCTTGGCGTGGTGTGGAAGTTTTCTAAAGTGGGGAAGCGAACATTCATCATTTATTTGGTTCATGGGACGAGAAGACGTCCATCCTTTGATTCATCATCTGATTGGCCCAAGCAACATAGTATTAGAGTTTGGGGATTTCACCATTTTTATCGCCACTCTATAGAAAAGCGCATTCACATATCTATCTTCTCATAGGATGTTAAATCGCGAAACGAGGCTATGGAATGCCAAATAGGTTAACCAAGTCAATGTCTCACACAGTTACTTGACTACTAGTCAACATGTTGATCGCACTTTAGGAAGCTCCCCTCAATTGCAATGCTCAGTCTACTTATATTTCAATGTCTACGGGAACTCGCTGAACGTCTATGTCTATGTCTCGCTGAACGTCTGTCTATGTCTCGCTGAACGTCACAAGATTTCCGAGCAGTGTACTTTTGTTTCTACCTTACAATACTCAAAATAGCTGAATAACCGCGTCTATTGATTGAAAGATTCCTGGGAATGATTTTATCGGTCAGAAAGTCTAAAAGCTGGGTAGAAGTCATGCAAGGGAAACCGCCGGTTGCATCGTGGAATAATGCGGGCATGATCTTCAGATGGCTAAAATTGCATTGGTAAGGCAAGCCACATGATGAAATGACTGAAGAATGCTGTGGAGCTTATTGACTCACCGCATGTCCCATACTTTACACCAAGCTTTGTATATGGTGCCCAGAGATCTTATCAGAGATCATTGTGTGGAACAGTTATGTTATGAGCAAGCAAATTATGATCTAGAATTATATATGTACGAAGTTAGACCATGATATACAGTGTGACCATAAAATAACTTCCAGTCTTTGGAGGCAACTGCAACTAAATCGAATAAACAGAATGGAACCATATTTGGTATTGAGACCTTTGAAGACATGGGGATCAGAACATTGAAATTGGTCTATGTGGTCAAAGGGAACTGGATTTTGGTGAATAAAAGATTGTTTCTTGCGAGTTGAATCTCTATATTAATCTGTGTCTATTGTCTATTTTTTAAATCGCATAGAGCCAAATATCCAGCTGGAATTTGGCGTGGTTATTGCTTAAGCAATTCGAAACTTTACACAATTCATTTTATCTGCATTTAATGCAGGACCGCTGTATCGCGGTTGGAAGAATAACGGACTAGCAACCGGATGGTTCCGAGTTCGAATCTAGCCAAAGACCGTCGTGTACAAAGGGGTGCACGTTAAATCCGTCGAGGCCTCAAATGTCCTCATGTTGGCGTGGTATAGAAGTTTGGAGAGTGGGGTGCCAGCTCAGGTGTTGACTCGTCATCTGACCGTGGTTCAAAATTACGTGGTGTTGTCTTCGGATCTTTTCCTTTCGAATTTATCACAGACCGTCACCAATAGACTGTCATGTTGCTCCAGTGGGACGTTAATTAAAATATCTATCTGCATTTGATGCAAATGTACGGCTGTTTTCGACTTCAACAGTGTCAAATTTCCCCAACCGATGACTTTCGGTACTAAATTTTTTTCGCGGAATAGTCCCCCTGTCTTCAAAAGTCTCAATACCAAATTTGCTTTCTCTCCCCTTATTAGATTTAGCTATAGATGTCCCCATAGAGTGGAAGTTATTTCATGGCCACATCGTATTTTCATGTAAAAAGGAGAGATGAGCGGCATGAAGTCAGGAAACCACTGCGCTAACAAGTTGCTTTTCAATAGATACTTTTCCCCATCACCCCAAAAATCCCTATCTCTTATCCCCATCGTTCAGCGAATGGTACAGAGGCTGTTCGGACATTTTTTGAACGATTTTGATGAGCTGTAAAAAAATTGTGTGCTACGGAAGAATTTTATTTTCACAGCCAGTTAAATAGTTAAAGTATAACTTATCGTCAGTTAACTCAGTTTTGTTTACTTTCAAAATGGCGCTTTTAAATAAGCAATGAATGGAAGGCTATGTTTCCGCTCTTTACGAAGATAATTATGCTTATTCAATTATTCAAAAACGCTGTAAAAGTCATGGTTTTTCGATATCTAAAGGTACGATAAGTAAAATTATTAATGAGAAAGGAAAAAACGTAAAAGTGGAAAAATACTTCCAAAAAAGTATCCAAAAAAGAAAAAAAATTATGAGAATATTTGTAAGGTAAGATCTTTAATTTTAAAAGAGAATCCGCCAAGTCCAAGGACTATAAGCAAAGTGAAAGTGAGAACTTTCTTTAAGAGATTTATGATTGTTGCCGGTTTTGCATATAATGGAAAATTAAAAGTAAAAAGAGGGGAAAAATGTAAAAATCAACTCCCACATATTATCAAGGCCCTATTTTATCCCTAATATTCAAAAAAGAAATACCATATCTTTACCCACAGTGCCAACAATCAGTAGAACTGCATCAGGGTATAGCAAGCAGCCACACATCTAAATCGGCTCTTAAATTCTTGGAAAATGGAACAAGAAACTGGTATCAAGTCAATACCCTTTACTGATATTCCTGCTAAATCTTCAGATGTTTCACCCATGGACTTTTGTGCTTTTGAACTTTTAAAAAGGACATTATCGAAACGTCGACCGAAAACCAACCATTCAAGGACTTTAAAACTGTGGAGCAAAAATGGGACAAAATACCACTGTCGATACTACAAAAGTCATTATTATCATGGAAATTAAGGTGTAGAAAGATAGTTAACAATAAGGGCTATCAAATGAAACATTTAAAACACAAAAATTCATGTAAAAAATTTAGCTTTAGTCCATTAAAATCGTTCAAAAAATGTCCGAACAGCCTCTGTATTACACAATGCCGAAGTTTCTTCGCATTCTAATTCCTGAGTTCTTCCTGCTGCTTGTCGATAATTTCCTTTAATGAATGTCGTTAATGAGTGCGTCCGAGGGATTATGTCCTGCGTGGGATTTGTTTTGGACAGAAATAGTTAATTCCTCTGTCTGATTGGAGAGGAATCAATGATGACGTCATTTGCGTGGATGGTAGATTCAATGCTGGGATCAATGGGTTGAAGTTGATTGGATTCGATATGCTTGGGATTTCAAGGAAAAGTCCATACGGCATTGGAAATAATCCATAATTATGTTGGCCTATAATAGATCCATAATATGCGGTTGTTGTCCATCGTACTCCGATCCTCGATCTTGACAGCTTTTTACAATTAATTTGATTGGTCTCTTCTTGCGTAATGTTCTGTATAAATTTTGTTTCTATGGTTCTAAGAGAACTGAGCAATGAGCTGAAAGTAGTAGTCTTCCAGATAGAATAAGTCGTTCAAATTTCATGACGCCAGAGTTCGGAACTCGATCGAACCAGAAACCATCGTATACTAACCATCATATAACCATCACTGGTGCACGTTGAATGTGTCGTGACCTCAAATGTCTTCACGTTGGCATGAAGTGGAAGTTAGGAGAGTGAGGTATCAGTCCAGGTGTTGACCTCGGCCTCTAGGTTCAAAATTACGAGGTTTTGTCCCAGGATCTTTCCCATCCCTTTAATTATGTACGAGTAGTTTCCCAAATATCTTTACGCTTGCGTGGTGCGGAAGTTTGGAGAGTGGGATGTCAGCTTAGGTGTTGACCTCGTCATTCGACCGTGGTTCAAAATTACGAGGCGTCCTCGCATCTATCGCTTCCTAGTAAAATCCTAGTTTAGTCAACTACTTACCTACCTTTCTTTTATGTGCCACGAAAACAGGGTTATTTGTATTTATTGTTTGGCAAGGTGTACATCAGACCTCTCACTATTGCGCTTGCCATTCTTGTGGATGGATTCAACTGTTTAAAGTTAATTGGCAAAGACTAACATCGTAGAACTTTCTTTGCTCTTAATGAGATTAAGAAGTCCTCATTCTCTGAAATTGCTAAAGAAGAGAATGGAAATAATCTCTCAATTTATTGTAAGTTTTTTGATCGACTATTATTCAATCCATTAAGCTCAAGTCACCGCAATAAACCCGCTGCTGTATACTTATTAAAATAAAAGGGACGATTAATTAATGGATTAAAAATAATTAACTCCACTTTTTTAATCAATGTCATTCCCCCGCGTAAAAAAGAGGGAAAAAATAATCGCAGTGGGCCCAGCTAAAATATTCCTCATTAAAAACGCTTCATTAATAATAAAACTGTCAAGCTAAAAGCAACACGGAAATTCCAATCTCCGTTTAGAAAGTTGCATGAAAAGATTAAAAAGGGGTTCCAGTGAAAAGAATTAATATTTACCCTCGGCCGAGGGCAGGCAATGCGCCAGGCTGCATTAATGTAGGAAACTAATTTCGGTTCCCGATTCATTTTAATAAGTACGGGAAATTTTTGAATTACATTTCGAATAGGGAATGTTATTTGATTTTCTCTGGATGCATATATGTAGTTACTCTCATGATTAGAATTTAAATTGCTATTTTGCTCACTACATGTATGCACAGGGTCTTACAAAACTTCCTGCGGAATCTGAAGCCCTCTGAGGGGCCCAGAAACGTAATTCTACCTTGCAGTCTTTCCTGCATCACTTCGAAGCAGTTTCGATTTCCTTGACCAATATAATCTTTCCAAAAGATTCTATTCAAGGGAAGTAAAGAGAAAGGAAAAGTTTCAAAGATTCTTTTACATAGAAATGACCAATATAATCTATACAAAGGATTCTATTACAAGGAAAAGGGCAATAGAAACTTTTCGAAGGATTATTTTATAGTGAAATGAGCAATAGAATCTTTCCAAAGAATTCTATTAGAAGGAAATGAGCAGTAAATTTTCCCAAAAGGTTATATTATAAGGAAATTAACAATATGATCTTCCCAAGGGATTCTATTTTAGGAAATAACCTGTAGAATCTCTCCATGGGATTCTAAAGAAAGGACCAATATCATCTTTTCAGCGAATTCTATTCTACAGAAAGGATCAATAGAATATTTCCCAATCATTCTATCATACATAATGGGCTAATAGAACCTATAGAAGGGATTCTATTCTAAAAAAAGATTACAAAAATTTCCAAAGGATTCTATTCCAAGGAAAAGATCAAAAGAATATTTTCAAAGGATTATATTCTATGGAAAAGATCAAAAGAATTTTTCCAAAGGATTCTATTCTCAGGAAAAGATAAGAAGAATTTTTCCAAAGGATTCTATTCTAAGGAAAAGATAAAAATAATTTTTTCCAAAGGATTCTATTCTAAGGAAAAGATAAAAAGAATTTTTCCAAGGGATTCTATTCTAAGGAAAAGATCAAAAGAATTTTTCCAAAGGATTCTATTCTAAGGAAAAGATCAAAAGAATTTCTCCAAAGGATTCTATTCTAAGGAAAGGAGCAATAAAAACTTCCCAAAATATTCAACTTTAAGGAAAGAATTAAGAGAATATATAGGTTGAAGGAATCCATGTATTCTTTAGTTGGATTGAGTTTCGAACTGGCAACCCTCCGTATGCTAATCCGCAACTCTACCAATCGGGCTACCGAGGGCCCCCAAACTAGTTGCAGAGAAGAGTCATGCAGAGAAGACTGCAGCTTGCAATACGGATATATGAGCGTGAAAACCTTAAGGTTAAAAACCAGTCATCAAACCCTTCTAGAAACTCGCCTTATGATTTAAAAAATACTTAAGGTGCAAGAAGTGCAAGTCAGGAGGAACTTGAGCTCCTCGTAAAATAACAAAAGTCGCACGAATGAGTAGAAAGAAGGGTAGCGAATTTTTCGCCCTGACTTTAAAATACAGATTGTTCTTGCTGCCAATTCACGCATAAAATGGGAAATTTCCCTTCCAAAACAGCGGAGCGTTTCTCAGCACACTTCAGAAGTGACGCAGAGAATAAAGCATGAAAGAAGTTCCATCCCAGTTCACTCAGCGAAAAATGTGAGCGTTGCATTTAGCCTCAAGTCCCGAAATGTCTGGCTTCCGGCGCTCGACTGAAGAGGAACTGGTGCTGAAATACCAATTTCAATATTTCCATATGCTATTCCCGTTCCGCCTATTTGGTGCTTTGAGAGCTGCGATTGAAACGCCTTCTCACGACTAGGGAACTAGCGATTCATAGGCAAGCCTAAATCTAGATATGACATAAAAACCTCAAATGGGACCCAAAATAAAAACAATTAATTAGTTGAATTTACGCTAGCAATACTATGGGAGACTATCCTGGACCCATCCATAAGGGAAAAGTTAGAGGAAAACTCTTAATTTTGAACCACGGTCAAATGACGAGAACGAATTTTCAAGTTTAACGTAAAATTTGATGGAAATTCGCTGCTCGACTCACTCATTGCGATTGCGACATGTCTCATACGCTCAACTGAAGGGCGTCTAGTCCTAGTGACTACTCCAATAGGTTCGTGACTTTCAAGTTTGAGCATCGATGTCCCCTCTCCTTGGCTGCCAAGCTGCATTAACCCCCCTGATGGTTGTATTCACGAGATATGTCGTCATTTGAAAAAAGAAAAAAACTGCACTGATCTTGATATCGTTATCACAGAAATATCGGCAGTATATTCATGACGAGATAACTCGTCATGAATATATTGCCGATACCATTAACAAAATAGGTCAGATCTTGATGGACGAGATATTTCTTCGAAACCATTCGGAGGGTTAATGCTGCACAAACCATTTTCGTTATACAGAGGCTGTTCGGACATTTTTTGAACGATTTTGATGAGCTGTAAAAAATTGTATGATACGAAAGAATTTTATTTTCACAGCCAGTTAAATAGTTAAAGTATAACTTATCGTCGGCTAACTCAGAGTTTAGTTTACTTTCAAAATGGCGCTTTTAAATAAGCAATGGATGGAAGGCTATGTTTCCGCTCTTTCCGAAGATAATTATGCTTATTCAATTATTTAAAAACGCTATAAAAGTCATGGTTTTTCGATATCTAAAGGTACGATAAGTAATATTATTAATGAGAAAGGGAAAAACGTAAAAGGGGAAAAATACTTCCAAAAAAGTATACAAAAAAGAAAAAATTCTGAGAATATTTGTAAGGTAAGATCTTTAATTTTAAAAGAGAATCTTCCAAGTCAAAGGACTATAGCAAAGTAAACGTGAGAACTTTCTCTAAGAGATTTAGGCTTGTTGCCGGTTTTGCATATATAATGGAAATGCATATATAATGGAAAATTAAAAGTAAAAAGAGGGGAAAAATTTAAAAATCAGCTCCCACATATTATCAAGACCCTATTTCATCCCCAATATTCAAAAAAGAAATACCATATCTTTACCCACAGTGCCAACAATCCGTAGAACTGCATCAGGGTAAAGCAAGCAGCCACACATCTAAATCGGCTCTTAAATTCTTGGAAAAATGGAACAAGAAACTGGTATCAAGTCCTTTACTGATTTTACTGATATTCCTGCCAAATCTCCAGATGTTTCACCCATGGACTTTTGTGCTTTTGGACTTTTAAAAAGGGCATTATCGAAACTTCGACCGAAAACCATTCAAGGACTGGAAAACAGTGGAACAAGAATGGGACAAAATACCACTGTCGATACTACAAAAGTCATTATTATCATGGAAATGAAGGTGTAGAAAGATAGTTAACAATAAGGGCTATCAAATGGAACATTTAAAACACAAAAATGTCATGTAAAAAATTGAGCTTCCATCCATTAAAATCGTTCAAAAAATGTCCGAACAGCCTCTGTATTATAGGAATTGTCAGCAGCATCTGTGCCACTATCTTCATGTTCTGGTTCATTTTTGCGCCCAATCCGATTTCTTATCCAAATCTAAATCGGAACAGGCATCATCTGATCCATTTTCGGATAGTTCTCGTAACATATTTACAATTTTTTCAGAACCTTTTCTGCGAGTCATCGTTTTTCTGTCTGCTGGGGGAAAGAATCACATGTGAATAACGTAAACGGAATAATAGTTGCTAACGAGGCACAAATTTAGACAAAAGATTGAGACTGACTCATTTTCGCCTTTGAAGGGTAGGTATGGTAGGTATTTATATTAACGTCACACTGGAGCAGCACAACGGGCTATTGGTGACAATCCCAAAGGGAAAGACCGAGGACAACACCACGTAATTTTGAACCACTGTCAGTTGACGAGGCAACACCTGAGCTGGCACCCCACTCTCAAAGCTTCCACACCACGCAAATTCGAGGACATTTCAGGTCACGTCGGTTTTAACGTGCACCAGCTCCCTTTGTACACGACGGTCTTTGGCTGGAATCGAACTCGCAACCCTCCGGTTGCTAATCACCTTTGAAAGGTGAAATAATGAAGTAAAAGTATTATTAAATGAATAGGGGTTGTAGGCTTCTTAGGGAAATGTGATTGGTGGCAAAAAACACCAGACACAAAATCATTTCTGCTCAACAAGTAAAATTAATAGCCAACAGAAATTGTCAAAATCAAACAAAAAATGCGAAAGGCTGCAATCGACAAGCGCGTGTCGAAATCACATCAACGGCCGTTTTAATGTTAAATTTGGTTTGGTGAACTAATTTGGAGGATATTGGTTTGGCTATATATGGTGGAAGAGTCATATTTCGCCAAGCTGGGCCAAACAAAAGACAGAGAACGACAGGTTTTTGGCATACGCAAACAAGGAAAGTTCTACTGACACAGAAGAGAATTGCATCCAGGTAGGAATCGAATCTAAACAGTTTGATGGGCCGGTAGTTGAATTAACGTCGCGCTGGAGTAACAAAACGGACTAATGGCGATGGTTCGGGATCCATCCCGAAGGGAAAGACCCTTGGGCACCTCGTCATTTTGAACCAATACTGACGAGGTCATCACCTGAGCTGGCAGCCCACTCTGTAAAATTCCATTCAACTCCAATCTACAGACATTGGAAGCCCCGACCAATTTAACGTGCACCAGCCCCCCTGAACACGACGGTCTTTTGTTGGATCGAGTTTCGAACTCCTCCTCTTGCCGATTACGCTACTCTTCCGACCGGGCTTCCGCGGCTCTCTAAACAGTTCGGAGGCATAACGAATTCGATGAAAGTACCAGTAAACAACTACCTCAACAGTTTGCTCGAACCGCTTCGCGCAGATAGAGATCAACCGTCCATCGTGCCTTCTCTTTTCCGGGGTTTCTTTCTTCCGAAAAAAGTCCGTCGTCTCTTAATCCCATTTGAAAAGCAGGAGCATCGGAAAACCGCGAGCGAGGAAGGAGAACAAAAACAATTCAACTCGTCCTCCCATTCGCTGGCAAAGTGTAAGTGTACGCGCATGCGCAGTGGCGGCCGCCGAGTGGCAAGCTCCGAGGAATGGCATCGGTCAGCCAGAAGCCAGTTAGTGATTCTAAAAGAGAGGCGACGCATCCACAACAGCAGGACCCGCGGACCATGCGGTTTCTGAGTTTCGATTTCGGTTCCTTCCCGCTGTGAAATCCCTCCAGGACAACTGTCCTCTTAGTTTTCCAGGACAGAAGACCCGTCATTTTATAACTGGTGGAAAAACTATGAAAGTGGTGGTGAAGTGTTTTAAAAACAGATGTTTGTTTTCGGTGATTGAACAGTAAACGAGCATTGAATTTGTTCGAGGACACGTTACTGCGATACACGTTTATAACTAACTGACCTTTAACTTTTACGGTTAGGATTACCTGGATTTTAAGAGCTGGAAAAATTAATTTTCAAAGTGGTTGGTGAAGTGTTCTGAAAACAGATGTTTGTTTTCGTGATTGAACAGTGAACGAACCTCCTGTTCGAGGACACAGACTCTGGACTATACGTTTATAGTAAACACCTCTAATTTTTCCAGTTGAGGACTTGGATTTTATTGGTGGAGAAAATACTTTGAAAGTGGTGGTGGTAAAATATTCCAAAACAAATGCTTGTTTTCGTGATTAAACAGTGAACGAACTGTGCTGTTTGAGGACCCAAGTTACTGGGATACACGCTTATATTGAACTTTGTCCTCTAATTTTTACAGTTAACATTACTTGGAATTTAAAAGAGCTTGAAAAACTTTTTCAAGGTGGTGGTGGTGAAATTTTCCTCAAACTGATGTTTGCTTTTGCGATTGAACAGTAATCGAACGCGTCCTGTTTGTTCGAGGACACACATTATTGGAATACATTTTTGTTTCGAACTGTCCTAATTTTTAAGGGAGGGAATACCTTTGTTTACAAAATCTCTGAAAACTAACTTACAAAGTGGTGGTGACTCTCCGCAAAACTTCAAAGTGGTGCTTAAGATTGCAATCACTGATATTGGTTTTCGTGGGTTAAGACATCGATCGCTTATATTGTTTGTTACCGAACACGCATTAATGGATTACACGTTAATAACTATCTTCTCGACGTAATACCTTGAATTTCTTTTAAGTACTGCAAAAAACTAACTTTGAAAAAGGTGGTGGAGATATAATTTTCCTTGACTTGGATTTTTCAAGTACTGAATTAAAAGAAGTTAGAGGTCTTTAAATTTTTCCTAAAGTAGCTGTTTTCGTGATTTGAGAGCGTTCTCCTATTTGTTTCGAACACGTTTGAGGGCAGACTTTAGTATAATAAGCGTTCGCAGCAGACGATAGGAAGATCGATAATTACTTTCATAAACAGATGGTGTGAGCGGGAGTGTTTATATAACACGTGCTCCCCAAAATGTTTTGAATGAGTTACGCAACAGTCTTCCGTGGCTCAGAATCGTCTGATGACAAAACGTTGCCAAATGCAGTTTCGGTAAAACAATTATTGTTTAAAGGAAACTATTTCGTTGGTTGTCTTTTCAAGCGTGCATCGGATTATTTCACACACACCCGATTTTTATTTCAGAAACAATTCTGACAAAGCGTTGGATAAGAATTTGCAGGTCAAAACACTATCAAGTTATTATCGCCAAATTTATGCATTTCGATTTACATGAGTATTAATAATCGTTAAAAAGTGTGTGGTTGATAATTTTCAGGTTGCATTTATTAAGAAAACTTAAGCAAACTTCCTACAAGTGTGTTTGTGTTTTCAGTGGAATAAACTTTTTAGAACAATTAATAATTATAATCGATTTCTCGAATTTTTATGAAATAATCGGGGCATTTATTAAGAAAACTTAAGCAAACTTCCGAAAAGATCGATTCTTTGATTTAACATCAGGTTTGTCAATTTATTCCATGTTTTGTCGGGAAAGAGTATTTTCACTACTCTGGATATCAATATTGGAAACTAGTTTGCATTTTTGAGTATCAAATCCTTTCTTTGAAGACTTGGAGAATTATTAATCTATTTGATTACGTGAGTATTCTTTTCTAGTATTGTTATTCACGATTGCTTACTGTTCAGGCAATAATTTATTAATATATAGCTGTAGAATTTCAGACATTTCTATCTTAATTTATAGTTTCCCTATTTACTTATATCGTATTTGAGCTTATTCCATACTGTAGACCAGTGATAAAGAGTTTGTCCATTTGAAATATTTAAAAACCTTGTAAAGTCTACATGCTTTGCTAATCTACGCTTGTTATCTATTTAAATATTCTGCAACAGAAATTGTTCTGGTAAAAATCATCATACTATAAGTCGTTTTTCCATAAGTGTTCAACGACATAGAAACGACAAAGTATAGAGTTCTTTGAAACAGCTGTTGCATACGTTCATTTCCTTGGAATATTTGGAAAAGAGAGTATAACAAACAGCTTTGTGTGTACTTTTCAGAACTGATAAAGAACTCACTTCACTTGCAGATGAACTACACATTTCAATTTACGATTGAAGCAATTTAAATATATTTATTAAGAGTTCATCTGAAAAATTATCAATATCAATGAATCGTACTATTGTTCAGTGTTTGTACAAATTCTTTTGTAACTGTTTCAGAAATCTTAAGAAGATTTGACTAGGTAATTGATTTATATAATCTTTTCAACAGTATAAGAACATATTAGTACAAATTATATCTATTTGTAATCAATTACCTAATATATATTCTATTCAATATTTTGAGGAAAAGCTCAATAATTTAAGTGATTATTATTCACATTACTAAATACGTGTCAAAGACTATATTGTTCAATTATTCAAGTATATATTGTTTAGTGTTTTAGGGTGTTATTCAAGTATACATTGTTAAAATTCTAGATACATTTAAAGGTACTTTTAGTACTTTCAGCGAGATATAAAGACAGCTAGTATTTCGTAAATTTAAAGATTTAAATATTGATAGTGAAGAAAAATACCTGAACTTGTACTGAGTATATAATTGATTTAAGATTATGTATTTCAAATTATATATATACTGGATATAAATATTAATGCTTAAATTTACATTATGATTTATAGCTTATCTTTATTAGTATAAGAATATATTAGACCATAATAGTACATCTAGAAGGTTCGTCATCGAATCTTAAAAATACATTAATATATAGATATCAAGGATTTCATTATGTAAATAAGTTTACTTATTCTTCGTGAGTTTTCATATTACTTATTTCTGCTACGAAGATTTCATAGTATAACATCCTCTATAGAGTTTTAAAGAAACTGCTTTTAAAGTTAATTTGCAGTTGAACAACGTTATAATCTATATTGAAATACCACAAACTATTTTCAAGGCATTATAATATAAGACAATAAATAATATTGAACAATATTGAAGGCTATTTAGTGTATGTTAAGTATACTCGTGAATCTATTGCTATGAAATATGGATCATTTTAGATGTCTTGTATTCATACAAGTAAATAATTTATACATGGTATATCTGAACAAGAATTCAAAAATGTCGTATACTTGTAAGAATGGACGAAATATTTAAGACTTGTATCTTACCTCTCAGCTAGAGAGCAGTCCATATAATTCTTCATATTAGTGTAATGATTTAAAAAAGAACGGTAGAAACTCGTTTATTTCGATGCTAGCTCTTTGATTTAGTGTTTTGATTGAGTGACATAGTATATAACTGTTACGATTCACTG
The DNA here is from genome assembly GCA_933210815.1 of Meta bourneti. Classification (NCBI taxonomy): domain Eukaryota; kingdom Metazoa; phylum Arthropoda; class Arachnida; order Araneae; family Tetragnathidae; genus Meta; species Meta bourneti. The sequence continues at coordinate 92,581,721 of OW119930.1, read as the reverse complement.
TTATATTTTCGTGAATACTTGATCTAAAAACAGAAATATAAAGTTAACCATTTTTCATGTGAAATGTGCACTAAGAACGAGAACTTTTATTGAGCAATTAATCTTTGCTTATAGTATCTGACAGTATATTTGGATAGATAAACATCAATGCAATTTGGCACTGAAGGTGAGAAGTTAAATTATTAATTAGTTGCCATTGTTTACAATGGAATTGCTCCTCTCCATTAGTTTCGCAAGACGAGTTTGATAATTCAACGTTTCCATACAAAGTACAACAATTGATGTGTCTAAACAATACCACTCTTTTTGTGAGTAAAATAAGAAGCAAAGAAATAACAGCAGTTTAAAAATGTACCACCTTTGAAAAAGATAATTTTCTATGAGCCACACCGAAGAAAGTTATTTAAATGAAATATTTATCAACCGCCAGATGATATACATATCTCAAACCGTACAGAATAAGTAACTATTTTTAATGATATTTGCTGCTCTGTGTTCATAAGACGCGTTGAAATATACTTAAATATTTAAGATATATTTATAATTAGAGATATATCCTGCAAGGTTCTGCTGGCAGAATTTGCATAGAGGAAACTACAGGTCAAGGATATACAAGTCCAGCTTTGCGTGATACAGGTTATACATACTGATCAAAAACTTGTTCAGGAGCTTATGAAATGTCTATATAACTGTTGCGAAATTTTACCTATGAAGGAAGAATAGAAGCAACTGCCTTCCGCCCTAGATTTAAATACGCTTTTAGATAAAAAAGCACCAGCTTTCCAATCCAACAAAGTATCAACCGTTCTACACTGCTTCAGTAGCTTGAAGATTACCGTACAAAAACTAGAACAGTCCATTGCACCATTGTTGGCTTAACATAAGTTAGCGTTGCCCATTGTAAGTCACACATATATCAGAGATAGTTTTTAGCCAACAAGCAGAGCACTTACAGCAATACAGTGAAGAGCATTAACAAACCTCGTGGACCTTAACTTAAACGCTATACAAATGCCACAGCAGATGTTCTACTTGTAATTTGAACTAGTAGCTATACATAGCATAGAAGGGTTTATACCAATTTTATAAAAGCTTACTGGCTTTCTGCATAGTTTGATTAGATCCATTTTGATGAAATATGCGTGCTTGAGCTTAGCTATAAAAAGTGAAGTTCAATTAACTTTTGTGGATCTGTATAAACTTGTTGAAATCCTTTGTCTGAAGATATATTGCATCTTGCCAAATACAAGATAGAAGTGGTCAAACCAAACTTTTGAGAATCTGAAGAACTTATTGATCAAACCACTAGTCTGACTTATATTGTTTTGGAAAATAAACTTGTGTAAGTAACTTTATTGCGTCAAACCTAAAGAGATCAAATTTCCTACATCTTATTGACCAAATCTATTCCAAGGTACATTGAGCTTCTGGAAACACTCTTTGGAAAGCAAAATAAGTCATCCTAAACTTTTGTGCATAACTTGATCCATTCTAAAATAAGAGGACCATTCATACCTTTGAGGATCTGTATAACTTGACTAGATCCTTAGTCCGAGGAATACCCTATTTCGTTTTGGGAAGGATATACACAAGCAAAAGTACCTTTGCAAAAGTAAATTACCAATTAACAGCCGAGTCGAATCAAACGAGATCAACTTTTCAAGGACCTTTTCGACCTTGATCCATAAAAGCCAACCATTCTAAGTTAAATCAGTATCAGACATGGATGAACCACAACCTGGTCCGAGCAATGTCCAGATCCCAGTGATCAAGCAAGACACTGCGACGTCCGAGGAGGACAGCGGGTCCATCCCGTTCGTGGACAGCCCCGAGTCACCCCCCATGGACATACGGAAGGCCAGCATCGCTGCCCAGCAACAGCTGCACGATGGAATTATTTTATTGATCACCAGCGACAGCGAGAGTCAGAGGTCACCCAACGGGTCTATAGCCCAACACCCGCTGTCCGAGTACTACCTATTGCCCCTGCCGCCCGACGCCCTGGGCGCCAACAGGCGGTACTCGCTGCAAGACAGGGGTGGTGGCAAGCACGGCGGGGGGCACGAGCGGAAGGCCTCGTGCCCCGATGCCGAGTTGAGGCTCAGCCCCGATCGCCGGGGCAGCTCCTGCGCCAGCAGCCGCCGCTCTAGCAGCTGCAGCCGTGCCAACAAGTCGGAGCTGGACCGCCTCACGCCCACCTCCTTCTCCTCCAGGAGGTCGAGCAACGCCAGCGCGTGCCACTCGCGGCGGTCCAGCAACTGCAGCGTCGGGGGCCACCACCACCAGCGGCGTCGGTCCAGCAGCTGCAGCCGCCGCTCCAGCAACAGCAGTCGGCGGTCCAGCAACGCCAGCCGCCGCTCCTCGCACTTCGATTCAGACGAGGAGGCGTGCCTGCACCACCACCACTGCCACCGAGGGTCACGGTCCAGCCTGCACCGCGGGTCCATGGACCGCAGGGGCTCCCACCTGCCCCCCCGTGACAAGGAGGACCTGGATGAGAGGGAGGAGCTGGAGATGGGCGGCATCCCACCCAGGCACCGCAGGATCATCATCATGATCATCGGCTCCGTCTCCATCTTCATACTCGTCATGTCCGTGGTCCTCATTGCCGTCTCGCTGACCCTGTCGCCAACCATCGACGACTTAGGTGAGTACAAGACATATTTTTTGTAAATGGGAGTGGTCATGCCCAAAGGGATGTCTTCCGTTAAAACACGGATATTTGTATTTTTTGTGTTGTGTTCCTAAATCCATTGTAGGTACCAGATTCAATAGCAGATCCAAGTTCCAGATTGAATAATAGGACCCAGTGCCTGATTGAATTTTAGGTTCCAATGACAGATTTAGAGGTTGGGTCAGAGTCAGATTGAATGAGAGGCCTTAATGTCTGATTGACTGGTTGTCCTCCACGTCATTGAAAAGTTGGCTAAAATGTTTAATTGAATGGTTTTACCCCAGTGTCAGATGCATCAGTACCGATTTAGTGGTAGTTCCCAGCAACATATTCAATGATTGGTCTCACTTGTAGATTAAATGGTTAGTCCTAGTGTCTGATTGACTAGTTCTTTTAAATGTAAGATTGAAGTGTCTGATTGATTGGTTATGCCAGTGACAGACTGAATAATCTGCTCCAAGTGCCGGATTGAAAGTTTTTACCCCAATGCCAGAATGGTGGGTGATCACAGCGTCCAATTGCATTTAAGGTTTAGTACCAGATTTAGTAGTTGGGGTCAGTACCAGATTGAATGATTGGCCATAGCTTCTGATTGACTGGTTGTCCACAATGTCATATGGAACGGTTGGCCAAAATGTCCAGTTGAATGGTTTTACCCCAGTACCATATGCTTCAGTACCAATTTAGTGGTACTTCCCATCACCATATTCAATAATTGGTATCACTGTTAGATTGAATGGTTACTTTTAGTGTTAGGTTGACTGGTTCTTTTAAATGCAAGATTAAAAGGTGGTTGGCTTACGCGTCTGATTGAATGATTATGCCAATGGCAGACTGAAAAGCCTGCTCACAGTTCCAGATTGAATGACTTTACCACCGTGCCAGAATGAACGATTGGTCCCATTGGCAGATTAAAAAGTATCAGATCTGTATTCAGATTAACTAATAGGCATCAGTACGAATTTAGTGATAACTGTCATTATCAAATTAAGGGACTACTATACTGAATGGTTATCCTAGTATCTCAATGTCAGATTGGTCTGTATGATTGAATGTTGTCCCAGTGTATGATTGAATGATCGATCCTAGTACCCAAATGAATGGTTGGCCCAAGTGTTAGAATGTCAGTGTCTGGTTGATTGTTAAATATCAGAAACAGATTTTATGATTGGCCCCGGGCCATATACAATGGTAGGACCAAGCATCAGATTAGTTTTTCAGAATTCCAAATAAGATGGTAGTCCCTAGTACCAAGAATAAATGGTAAGAAAAAGAATAGATAGTAATCTTAATCTCAGATAGCTACACAAGTAGGAATGGTTAAATATTTCTGTAGAGAAACTGTATTTCTTCAAATGATACATTGCTGTGGAAGTGTTACACTTGGTGGATCTAGAATATATATCAGGTTACTAAAGATGTCGTTGGCAAAGACCTTTTCTTAAGTAGCGAATTCATAAACGCCTTTTTGTGAAATATAGGCTAAAACCCTGCATCATAACACCTTAGTATCCTAGACAATAGAAAATTATAAAATCTAGTAATTCCTGGGTATGTCATAAAGGTATAACCATATTAAATGAATGGTTCGAATGTTGGATTGGAATGGGTGGCCCTAGTGTCTGATTGTTTGATTGTTTTAAGTGTAAGATTGAAAGTTTGGCCAAAGTGCTCGATTGAATGATACAGGCATGTGTTCCATTCGTACCTGGGAACATTTGATGTCAGTACTGTAGTCCTAAGCTGCAGGATGATAGGATTGATAAGGAAGAATGGTGGTTCTTTTCCTATAGAGTCTCTTTTCCCATGTATCTCATCTTTAAAATTATTTTTATTCTATTTGTGTTTGGCTCGATTGTGGACCTAGTGCTAAGTAAGCAAACAACTTTTTCGCATAACCAACTGCACATATATTTCTTTTTTGATATTGTTTTCATGTTAATTGCAATTTTTATACGGGTGTGCCCTCAAACACTGTCTAACTTTGAATTACTTTATTTGCCATTATCATGGATGAAATTTCGGGATTTTTTTTTATCTAAGTAGGTCTCTTATAATTGTTTCTAAACATTCCTTTACGCTTTTCAGATTGAAATTTAGTCTCAAGCTTCATCGTTACTAAATTTGAGAGTGAATGTTGTTTATGTTCTGTTCACCATGTGAACATTTTCAGGTTATGAATCACTTAAAGCAAGGTCTCAGCGCTGATAAATTTTAAACTTGAAATAGTTCTTTTGAATGTTGTGTTCGGTACAAGATATATATTTCTTTGAAAAACTTATAAACTCGTTATTACAAGATACTTACTGTACAAAATTTCACAATGATAAGAATTTCAGATTCGTAATTGCTTTTTATGAATTCGCATACGTATCCAAATTACAATCGCTTAAGATAATATTTCTATCGTAGGTGTTTTAATATAGAAATGGTATTGTGTGAGTTCCATCCGGAAATTATTTTCAGACTACTCATCGCCTATTGTACAAGTATTAAAAGTTTACAAATTGTAAATTCTTAAGTATAAATTTCTGTATGTGTGCATTTGAATATTGCAAGTGACCTCTTACAGGAGTTTCACCATGTATAATCTTTGCAGTATACTATGTGATTCACAATCCTTCGAGTATCATCTATTATACAGTTAATCATTGCAAGTAGCTTAACTCTCCTGGTGGTCAGCTCGATGAGGTATCTCGTCATTACAAAACTGACCAGATCTTGATCTCGTCATAAATAAATTGGCAATATCTGACTTAGAAAAACCCTCAATCAGATATTGATGGCGAGGTATCTCGTCATTAGCAAAATTGCTCAGATCTTGGTTGACGAGATATCTCTTCGAAACCATTTGGGGGGTTAAGTATGATGTTGATCAAGAATGCATTATTTTTACCACACAGGCCGGAAAAGATTTAGGTTACGGAACTTTTTGAAAAGATATATCACACTTCCAGTATAAGAAAATATATCGCATTTTTAGTGTCTGGTAAAAATGTATCGACTTCTGGTACACGTACACATCAAAAAGCTGAGTTTTTTCAGCAGAGGTTTTCTGAGAGTTTTGTAGCAATGAGTATTATGAGTGCAAGAGTATCGATACTTCTACAAGTGGAGCGCTGATAAACACTCCAAAAAATCAAAATTGAATTTATTCAGTTACGGAATTCTTGCACCAGGAGGGGGTGGGGTGAGATAAGCTGGATTTCTTGAAATTTAATTTTTAAAATGAAAAAATGACTCTATAAGTCGACTACATATATATCGACTCCATATGCCCTCGTGTCCAAAAGTTAAGCATAATTCGTAAAATACAAAAAAATCGGAGTAAATATTAATACAATGGGGATCAGTGTATCATATCATCTCCACAGTGTTCAAAATCACTTGTGGAGAATCGTGAGACGAAGGTAAAACATTGTGCATATGCAAAACCTTTCAGTCAACGTCCACATGCGCAAAGCACCGGCGTACGTCAGAATGTCTATAAAACAGCCTCGAGCGGCATGGCCAGTTTAGACAGAAATTTCGCAATTGCTGTGGTACGGAGCGTTGTTAACAATCAATAAGGACGAAAGATGTCACAAAGATGCCAACTGGACATGTTTGTGAAGGGACGAATTATTGGATTGCTGGAATCCGGTCGATCCCAAACTGAAGTGTCTCGAATTCTGAATGTGCCTCAATGTGTGATCTCCAGAATGTGGCAGAGATTTCAAACCACTGGAGATGTTACCCGACGACCAGTACCAGGTCGGCCAAGAGTAACAACTGCTCGGCAAGACCGATATTTGTCGATAACTGCGCGACGTCAGACGAACCGTTCTGCCTGACAACTGGGTTCAGTCCTGACAGCCGCCACAGGAGTCATAGTTTCGAGACAAACTGTTTACAGGAGACTCAGACATGATAGTATCTATGGTCAGTTTTCGTCCTCCTGACGTCTGCACAGAAACGCACGCGTTTACAGTAGATGTGGAAATATCGGCTGTGGAGTCGACAACACTAGGGCAATGTCATGTTCAGTGACGAGTCCAGATTTAGTCTGCAAATTGATTCTCGTCGTACCACGATCTGGAGAGAACGTGGAACGCGTTTTCACCCGGGAAACATCACGGAAAGATATAGTTTTCCTTCAGGGGAGTCATGGTCTGGGCAGGCATCATGCTGGACGGTCGCTCAGATCTCCACATCTTTGACACAGGGTCTATTACCGGTCAAAGATACAGAGACGAAGTCTTTGAGCCTACCGTTCACCTGTTTCGAGGTGCTGTCGGTCCTGGTTTCATATTCATAGATGATGATAATGCGCCTCCTCACTGTGCAGCCCTGGTCGATGTCTTCTTTCAAAGTGAAGATATGCATCGCATCAGTGACCTGCCAACTCTCCTGATCTGAATCGTATAGAGCATGTGTGGGATATGCTCGGGAGATATATTGCAACCCTCCGCCTCTCACCAAGCTCCGTTCTGGAATTGAAAACTGCTCTCCGTGAAGCTTGGAAATCTTTGAGCACACAACTCATCCATACCCTCAACGAAAGTATGGGAAATCGTTGTTCAGCATGCGTGGCTACCAGAGGCTCCCACACATCTTATTAAACTTCAGCATCTCATTGTTTTAATCATTCTGTTTCACTAAAGTTGAGACTCGTATTGCGAACCATTTTCTTTCAACCCTTTTCTTTGGATAATAAAAATCATTATTATCCTTTCTTTGCATTGTTTTCTTTTTCTATAACCCTATTACACCTGCATACCGTGTTTCCTTCCATTCCCTGAAATAAGCAGCAATTATGCTTAACTTTTGGACATGAGTGTATATTGGCTCCATATATATATCGGCTTAAATGAAATTTTCAAGTCACGAGTTCTATAGCATTTCTAGATCAGGATATGGTGATTTTTAGACTGTTGTGTCCACTAAGTCATTTTTTTTTTGCATGAAGCTAAGATTTCTTGAGAAACGGAAGGAGTGAGTAGATGTTTCTTCGTTTTCTCAGAACAATGTTTTTTGATTTAGTGTGTTTTACTTGTAAGACGACGATATAGTTATCAAGCATAATTTTCACAACGTGCATTCGTATTTTGTGTTATCATACATAATTGAACAAAATCGGAAACAATAAGTTAACACAAAAATACCTAATTTCGGCTCCGTTCTGAAAGCATTAACCATCTTTAAAAAGGCTTCCCAAAGCGGGCGCAACAACCCCCTGTGGGCTCTGAAGGAATTTCGAGAGGCAATACTGGCACCAGGGGGAAAATGAGCAGCAAGACTGGGCAATAAGACACTAATAACTTGACCTTACAGACAGACTTTGCAGTGATGCATTGTTGCAAGAATTATACATCGTAAAACGCAATTTACACCTGATAGGTCTTAACCCTCTATGTGGTTTGAACGAGATAACCCCTCCATCAAGATCCAACTAATTTTGCTGATGACGAGATAACTCGTTGAGATAACCACCAGGAGTGTTAAAAAGACGCCAGGTCGTATTAAGCGAGTGTAAGCATGCTGGTATTTGAGTAGACTTCCGACTTAAGCATGGTTTTTCAAATTCAGCGTGGATCGACCTTGCACAGAAAAAGAGCATATGGGTGGAATCAAAGTAAGATCCCAGAAAGGTAGGTCACGGGGGCTTACGAATCGACTTTCGCGGATTGGCTATCAATAGTTAGTAATAGAAGCTCAGACTAGTGCTTCTAATCATGCTTGATAATCATTTTAACCAATCAATAGTTTGTCCCGCATTAGGATTGACGATTTACCCCACAACAAATCTTCAAACCGAACGACCGGATGAGCACATGTTCCGTCTATTTCATTAGAAGGTCGGTGACAGCGGTACGAGTTCTGTGCATGGTATGTCCAGTTTACTGTACAATACTATAAATAGTGAGATCATAAATCACTGAGACTGTTTCCGAATTGTCTGATGAGGATCTTTAAGTTTGGTGCGCTGCAAGTGAAATACCTAATGATTTAAGTACTTATTCAGGATATCTACTGATTATATAGAGTTTATTAGACTAATAAGACTGCGGTTCTCAAGTGAATATTTCTTAATATACAGGATATTGTTGCTTTTTTTAAAACTTCCGTGCAAAAGTTGTGAATATATTTGGTTTGACGCGAATTACATGCGAGCAATTTCTTAAAGTTATAAAACGCAAGTTTTTCATGGCAAATTGAAATGTTTGATTTCTTGTGAATATCCTGGTGAATCCATAGATGTAGAATATAAGTAGACTGAGCATTTCTATTAAGAATGTGGCCAACATGGCGACTAGTAGTCATGTGAGTGCTCGGAGGAAAATTGACTTGGTCGATTTGGCACTTTATCGCCTAATTTGGCGATATAACACCTTATGACAGGGCAGGTGTTTGAATGCGTAGCTGTATAGAGTGGTGACAAAAGTGGTGAAATCGTCCAAGTCTACCACTATGTCGTGCTGACCAATCAGATGATGAATGAATGGGCGTCTTCTCCAGTTCCCTGGACCAATCAGATGATGAATGTTCCTTTACACCAAGGAGACGAATGAAGTCTGAGGGTCATGTTACTACTAGTTTGGTCACTTGATCCTGGGGACGTAAAAAGGTTAAGACATTGCTCACTCTATTATATTTCCGCCATGGGTGAATCCGTATTGGAGCGTGCGAATTTAAGCACGCGATTCATGTTTCATTTTAATTTTCTTCGTAAACTCTTCAAGTCATTTCGACGAGATATCTCGACCATAAACATCAGACCAATTTTGTTTTAATGGCGAGATATCTCGTCCATGAAGATTTGCTAATGGTGTCGCTAATGACGAGATACATCTTCGAGACAACCACTAGGAGGGTTAATATTTATTGGCCATGCACCTTCTTCCGCGTTTGTTTTTCGGTATTTTAATTCTTAACCGTAATATGGTTGGTTGGTTTTGGAGTTTTATGGCGCAAGGGCCATATTTGGACATGCTGCGCCAGACACAATACAATATCAAGTAATTGACACACAAAACATACAATATCAAGTAACTGACACACACACACAGTGAAAGCTTTTACTGACACAGAAGACAGAAATACACCCAGAGAGGAATGCACCTGGCATGAATCGAACGTGCGCCTCCTTAGACTCGAAGGTTGCTAGCGCAGTGGCCATACCTACTGAGCCATGACAGCTCTAACCATAGTATGGAATTACTTTTGTAAGAGCGGATAAAAATAGCCTTAGTGGAATTCATCGGTAGGCGTCATGTAAGTATGCAGTTTAACAAATATCTTGTTTGCTTAGTAGTTTTGAATTCCAGTGTATTCCCTTTCCATAGACGACTGTTTTGGAGCACCCTCTGAAAATCTCTAAAAATATCGTCTTCGATTGATTGTCATCTGTTGTGTCTGTGGAAGGACCTGTGGCAACCGCCTTCCTCAGCAAAGTGCTAACCAAAACCTCTCTCGTCAGGCAAGTAAATGCACCAGTACAATGTAGTCTAAATTGTAGGACACTCGGATCTGTGGATCTTGTCGGTACCAGCTTAACAATACCACGAATAACATCAGATTATTTTAAGTTAACAATCATGGCAGATACATTTTCATGAGATAACAACACGCAGTTAAATCAGCAGGAGCATAATGGCGTGTTAGCTACGCTCGATGTTTTGGATTCGAATAAGTTCGGGCAGATGTGCGGTGAAAAAGTTTCAGTTCGTACTTTTCCTGACGAGAGAGGTTTTGGTTCGCGCTTTGCTGAGGAAGGAGATCGCCACAGGTCCTTCCACAGACACAACAGCGGACAATCGAAGACGATTTTTTTAGAGGTTTTCAGAGGGTGTTCCGAAACAGTCGTCTATGAAAAGGGAGAATGCTTGAGCGGCTGTGATGTAGACGGTTCCACGTTCTATTAACTCGTCTTCAGAGTGACCGTTCTTAAGACACGCATAGACTTTTTTGATGGGTGAAACTAAGTACGTGTTCGTGCCATCATTACCAACAACCTCCGATGTGTCATACTGTAATTTCTTGTTCTAATCTTAAGCGTTTCATCGCGGCTATTTTAACAGTTTTCCAACTAGTACATTGCAATCGTTGGGTTCTACTCCATGTTTACCACATTTTACTTTTATTCAGGTCTTTAACCATATTTGTAGTCTATCAGATTTTAAATAATGCTTCAGATAAGTTTTATTTTTTACTAATATGGGGATGGACACATCATAAGGTTTCTTCAGCATGGTAATTTGATTTTATGTTCAGGGTACGTACTTAGCTCATACATTTCGTCTTCCATCCTTTGCCTTTTTCACCCTCAGTGTCTCGAGATTTTCGAGTAGTTTAGAATTGCTTTTATTTTACAACACACACAATGACTAAATAATTACATCTGTAGGTTGAAAGGAATCCCTGGATTCTTTTTACCTTTTGAAATATTCTATTGGTCCTTTCCTTAAAATAGAATAATTTGGAACGGTTTCTATTGGCCCATTCTATAGAATAGAAAGCTTTGGAACAATTCCTTTGCTACTTTCCATACAATAGAAACCTCTGGAATGATTCTATTACTCCTTTCCTTACAATACCACTGAACACATTTATTGGTTACTTACTTAGAATCCTTTGGGCATATTCTAACGGTGCTTTCCTTACAATAGAATAATTTGGAACCATTCTATTGGTTCGTTCCTTAGAATAGAATCCCTTGAAACGATCTATTGATCCTTTTCTTAGAACAGAATACTTTGTAAATATTTTATCGGTCCTTTCTGTACAAAAAATCTTTTGGAAAGGTTATCTTGCTCCTTTCCTTGGAATAGAATCCTTTGAAAATATTCTATTTCTAAATTCCTTAGAAAGATTCTATTGGTCAAGAAGGTCAAAATTGGTTAGAAGTCACGCGTGAACGACTTCAGGTAGCAATATGAAATTGTTCGTGTGAAACCCTCAGAGGGTTAATTTATCCATTTTATTATACTATTTGCTCTTTTATTTAAATTTTTTCTATCTTTGATGTTGGTTTAGAGAGGTTGTCAAGTGTTTATCGCAACTTGCGAACATTTGACTTTTGGGCATAAAAATAAAGGAAGAAACACGACTGAATATATTCATTGACAAAAAGTATGAAAAATCGGGTAAAAGATTAAAACAACGAAACTGGTAGTCAAAGTCTAGAAGCTTCTATAATAGACTGATGATGAACTGATGAAAAACAAGATAACCGAAACAAAGGACTGGTGGAAAACACAATGATACACTAAATAAATTACTAATTAAAAACAAGATGATACACGAAACAAAGGATTGATGAAAAGCGCAATAGTAAAATTCATCTATAGCTCGTTCGGTGGATCAAACTGTCGATTATCATCAGGACTAATTTCAACAAGAAGAAAAGTTCAAGTTTAAGCATGTCGTTTTTGAACAGTGTTCACACCACTCGTTTGTCTAATTAAACTCTTCTCCACCACGTGTAATAGGAATTCTGAAGTGTTGGATGACAATGCTTCTCCGCCTCTATACACTGCCTACAAATTGGCAAGACAAGTTGAGGCAATACTGTTCAAAGATAACACATTTAAACTCGAGTTTTCCTATGGTTCATTATGGTCCTGATGATGCTAAGCGTTTTGTTCCAGAGCTATAAGGAGTTATTTTCAGTGTAAACAAACCAAATGGAATGTGAAGATTTCTACCCAAATACTCATACTGAGGGTTATCTTAAAATCTACTTTATCGCCATTTTGGGAACGTTTGGAGTTAACTTATATAGACCAGTCAATCAATATATTCATTCGGAATTCATTTCTGGGAATTTTATTGGATAAGTGCTGAAATCGTATTCGAAAAATAAATCATTTGGCGTCACGTTCAGAATTTGTGCAGGTAGGTAGTTAATTAACGTCGCACTGGATCAGATTATTGTGGGTTTTGAATCACGGTCAGATGACTTTGACAACACCTGATCTGGCACCCCACCTTCCACACCGCGCAATATGAGGAATGTGTGCAGGAAACACGCATCGACATAGAAACACAACCACTGCCTATATTTAGCTTGACACGAAATGCCTTTTGTAGATCATTTATAAGAAACAATCTCATAGATGATAGTTTATTATCTTGTTTTTATTTTTATTAGGCACTTTTGAAGCTTCTAGGTTTAAATACTATAAAGCCCAGTCGTGTAAGCATTACCTCAATCAAAAGGCATGGTAAATGATTTCGCATCGTAGATACTTTCTTTTACCAATAAACCTGTGCCTGGATTTGTTTTCATGCGCTGCTTCCCAATTTTCATTCGCTATGCAACATCCCGCCAATAATCCTCCATCATATTAACGCCTCGACGCTCTTGGTGTCTTTTCTCTAAACCTGTAATCTCCGGGTGGAAGTGCTTTCCCTGCTTCGAACTTTATGTTTCTGGTGGATTTTCTAAGTAAAAATGCGTGTTCAGGAGACGCATTTCAATACATTCTAAAGCTTCGAATTTTTCAAGCATGTTTTCTCAACTGTGAGTGCAGAATCAAGATCTTTATTATTCCCTAGACTTTGATACCCGCCTTTTTGAAAGAACCCGGTCTCTTTTTTGGCTATAATGATCGCAGACATTCTGGAATTTTCATCTAATATCTGTCTTATCGTACTATCATAATTCTGGACTCCACAAAAAGGAATTCTTTCGATTTCATTGATCTGAATGGCGGCGCTAGAATCAGATATTATAACTGCGGTCTAGTCATTAAATTAAGAGATTTGCTAGTTTGCTGCTGTAAAATAATGTAAGTGAGACTTGTACTTCCTCCAAAAATTACATTTTTAAAGTAATGCCACTATTACATCCTATGGTATTTCAATTTCTTGCCCATTACTTAGTTATACTGTCCTAAACTTTTCAACAGTTCTATTTTAAAATTGCAAGATTTGGAAGCAGAAAATCACAAAACAAATCTTTTTATATTTTTACATAGTTTTAAAATTTTAAATTACACAGGAACAGGATAAATGTTCGGTCACAAAACTTAAAGTTCAACTTTGTTGAAAGTATGAGGATCATCGGTAGTACTGTTAGTTTGTAGATGCTGATATTTCAGGATTTCAATCACTTGGTTGAAAGGTGTAACAGACAGGAACAATCGTAAGAAGAAACAAACCGGAAACTGTACCATACATCGGCGATCCTCCAGAGGCATTCAATGAAGCGATGTTATCAGCAGAACTGTAGTAAGCGAAACAATCGATGTAGTCGAATACAGCTATAGTCCGCAATCAGAGGGCGTTTATATGGATATGTATAAGATAATTCACGTAGCCATTTGAAGATGTCGATTGTTTCAAGGATTAACGAGGCAGGTAAAAAAAGTAACTTCAATAAAAATTCATCAAAAATTTAAAAAACATAATACGCTGGCTAGTCGACCAGCATAGCGTCTTTTCTCAAAATAAAAAGGTTTACCATTTATTCTATCTCACTCTTCTTTGATAGCTGCATTCCAAAGATATTTTAATCCGCAGCATGGGGACTAAAAGAAAACAATAATTTAATTTGATCCATTGCCAGAACCACGCAACTAATTTTCATGCGTGAAACGATGCCATCACATATTCATTGTTTTCGTACTATGACAACGCGGTTTTCAATCTACCTTTTTACTTGATTACTTGTTTAAAATTTTCTTGTAACACAAAATTAAGTACATATACTTAAGGCTTCTTATGCCGTAAGTTTTTATGGATTTTAGAATTAAAATTCTTCGTTTGGCGCAACTTATCCTTTTATATATCTTGTGCCATAAAACCAAAAGCAAACCGAGTGCAGCCAAGTTCTTTATTATTTTCACTCTCTTTTTAGCTTTAATGATCGCAGACGCAGGGGAATTTTCATCTGATATCCGTTCCATAATACCCGACTTAACAAAATTGCTTTCTTTTAGTTTCATAGGGATTATTTGGTAAACTAAAAGGTATTAAGATTTGTTGTTTATCGATAGATTGGGAAACTTTTTGTCGAGGCAACGATTTTCCTCATTTTCCATGGAATTCCTTACCAATTTTTTTCATGAAGTCCAGTTCCACATGATTAACCCTCGTGGTGGTTGTCTCGAAGAGGCATTAACAAAGCTGACCAGATCTTGATGGCCGAGATATCTCGTAAAAAAGGAAGAAACCTGACCAGAACTTGATCTTGTCAGTTGTCTATCCGATGATTTTTTCACGTCATCGAAAAATCGACACTATCTTGATGACGAGATATCTCGTCATTAGCAAAAATGTTCAGATCTTGATGACGATATCTTGTCAAAACCACTTGGAGCGTTAAAGCATTTTGAGGGAGTTAAACTGTCCACAAATCCAGATTGAGTTGTAGGAAAATTAATTTTGCTAAGCAACATTTGTGTTGTGGGTTCAAGATTATGCACCCAGAATTATTTAACAGTTAAAACTTTGATAAGCGTTTCACACCCTAGTTTTATGGAGTGGCTAATATTAATAAATTATAGCATGAATTTCATAGTGAATACCAACCATCTCTAAGAGTAATGAGATTTCTAAGTAGCGTAATTTTGCTGGTATCATACAACACGTTAAATGATTAAGTAGCCACATCTGTTGCTGAAGTAATCCTTGGAAACATTCCATTGAACAAGATGGCCAAAACTGTGGCTCTGGGAAAACTTAATTAAAAAGGGATGTGTGCGTATATGGGTCTCTTAGAGAATACTGTTGCCATGGGATAGATTTGCTCATAAATACGTTTTCGTATTCCAAGCAATAGTTAGCGGCTAAGTGTAATCATGGGTAGCACTGAGTAAAATCGTGTGTCACTGCACTGGGTAACATCATGGCTTAAAATGTTAGGTAGGATTATATGTGTACAGTACTAGTAACATTATGTATTATCGATTGAGGCGATATTATATTTGCTGTCCTGGTAACGTCTTGTGTTACCGTTTTGGGTGACATTATGTGCACTGGATAACATCATGGTTTACAGTTTGGGGCGACACCGTGTGTTACTGTAGAGATAAAATTGTGGTTTACCGTCTTGGGTGACATGTGTTACTGCACTAGGTAACATCATGACTTACGGTTTTGAGATTTTTTGGGTTTTGTGACTCAAGGGCCATATTTGACCATATTATCAAACACGAGACAAACAAAGTGAAGTAATGGGCATACACCCACAAAGTTCTATTGACACAAAGAGAGAAAGAGAACCAGGGTAAGTTAGAGAAATCGGAACTGCGCCACTACAACTCTCAGGTTGCTAGTGCAGTGGGGTATCGTTCAAGTGACACCATGTGCTACAGCGCCGGCGTAATTGGAACTCAATTTTAATGCTTTAATTATGATTTAAATAGATTTGGAATTTTTGACACTTTTGATTAGAGCAATTCAATTTTTTATGTCAAGCCTGAAACTGGTTCCACAATCTATCTTTATCAAGAAATGCAAAGAAATCGACTTTCTTTTTAATGTCTTCAAGGCACTTTTATGGTTCATTTAGGAATGAAGCAAACTGTTTACACACTTCTGAATTGCTCAAATGGAGTTTCCAAACGCTAAATGGGTGTTTCAGTTTCATAAAGAACTTCTAGATCCGTTTAAAGTAGTCATGCTCCGATCATGGATCTGTTTCGGAGACGATGGAAAGGAATGAAAAATTTGATATAAGTATTGATTTAAGAGCAAGAAAGCTTCTCTAGAAACTTTAACCATTGCAATCGCATTAGAAAACCAGTACAAAGTTTGTGTAGCTCTAAAAATAGGATTTGGCCTGTAGCATAGAATAATAACACATCAATAACGTAGAATAGGTTTTTCTGTTTTCCTCAACGATTTACCATTTCCGTTTTTTAAAAATAATATGGAATACCTGAATATATTTTACTTGATACTTCTGAACCGGTATGAAAATTGTTTAGAATTTTATTTTCTTTACAGTTTGGAGGAAATGTATTCTTGGTTCATAAGTTCGTTCAATAAAGAATAGACAGAAATATTTTTAAGAGCATACTTTGAGATGTATGATGTGTAAATAGTTTCTAATTTCCTATATGATTCTTTTCCAATGCTTATTTACTTGTGTTTGTTTTCAGGTCAGTTAGCATTTTAAAAATAGACCCGCACATAGCATCTTTGTCAAACTTTCTTTATTCATTAAATCAATTGAAGGAAAAGAGTCATTATTCACATTTTATATCATATTTTAATCCATTTATAATGAATTTAGCATCTATATTCACATAAATGGATTTCAAACCTCTAAATGAAATAAAGGTATAACAACAGCATTGTATTAATTTTTACTTGCTTAGATTTATATTTCCAATAAAAAGTATGGCGAAAAGCACACCTCAGTCATGTTGTTATTATTAAATTCTGAAAGTTTACTTCAATTTCATCCGGTTCCCTTGTTGAGAGGCAATTCGGTACTTTTGACTCTAAGCCTTTCTTCGAGAGGCACTTGGAAGTAGTGTAGAGGCTTTTAAGTGGGAGTATATAAAAGGTATTGATATTTTAAGCAATAAATGGAGTATTAAGATTAAAAACCCTATTCTCCTTCAAAACACACACACAGGGATTTTTAGTGAATTATAAATCATGTATATATACAATACAAAAGGAGAAGAAACATTAATATCCTCTATTTTTAAAGCAAATATGCTTCAACTCATGCATAAGTTTGAAACGTTCTTCTATTATTTTGTTCTTGACAAGCTCAAAAATGAAATAATTTAAAAAGTTATTGACTAGTTCCGGTCCTTATGTCCTTAAGCCAACAGACTAAACACAATATCATAAAGTTATTAATAATTATATAAGAAAATAACCACTTCGATTTCATGCATAACGTCTCAGTCGGGGTAGATAGGTAGTTAACTAACATCACTCTGGAGCAACACAACGGGCTATTGGCGATGGTCCGGGATGAATTCCGAAGGGAAACATCCAAGGACGACGCCTCGTCATGTTGAACCATGGTCAGATGACGAGAACAACACCTGAGCTGGCACCCCGCTCTCCAAACTTCCACACTACGCCAACGTGAGGATATTTGTGGCCACGACAGATTTAACGTGCCCCAGCCCCCATGTACAGGACGGTCTTTGGATGGATCGAGTTTCGAACTCACAGCTCCTTGCTATTCCGTTGCTCTGCCAACTGGGCTACCGCGGTCTTCATGCGAGGAGATAGTGGCACAGTGTACTATGTCTTCTTTTTGTCTCGCGTTTATCGTATTTCGGTTAAATGTGATCCTTGTGCCATGAAACGCAACTTATCCAACCTCTATCTTCGTATTCAGTAAAAATATAGTGCTTTTTTTAGCCTTCTGAGTTTTCTTTTTAGATGATTGGTTCATTGGGTTTTACGTCTCAAGGGCTATATTTGGTTGAGCTGCGCTTAGAATTTTAGAAGACCCATCGTTGTAACAGCGGTGATATATGTAAAGAGAAAAAATTCAAATCCATCAGTGCTATTGTATGAGGCACTTACTTCCCACTCAAATAGAATGAAAACAACTCACTTGTGCTAATTTAATGCTTCTAAGAGAACTAGAAGAAAAAGGGGATTAAAAAACTGCTTTCCCTTTACTTTTTCCAACTTTAAGTGCATTTAAAGTAAAAGTGTTTCGACTCAGAAGTGCCATGTTTATTATTCAGTTTCTTTTTCCATTTCAAGTGACTGGGGTGGTCTTTCTTTTAAGTCGGAAAAAGCGCACAGAGATTTACTTTTGAATGGAAGTGTAAGTAATAGGCGAAAGATGTTACTGTAATTTGAATTCAGCTTGCGTAGTTTAAAAGGTGTTGGAACAAGAAATGATTAAGGTGTGAAATTTATGTTTACGGTTTAAACTACGATCTTAAATTCAAATAATTATTTTACTTACCTTTCATCCAGGTTAAATCTTAAAATTTTAATTCGAAATTAAAATTTACAAGCGGCTGAAATGTGATAAATAAAGGGGGAGTAACTGAAAAATACGTGTTTAAATGTATGTGAGCACTTTGAAGTACTCCGTGAATTTAATTTTTACTATGCACTTGCAGCTGGCTACTAGCGTGCTTGTAAATGTCGTCGTGTCTTGATATTATATTTATTAAGCACACGCAAACTACGATATTAGTGAATGTATTGTTAATTATGTACGAGCAAACTGTTACCATGGTATCGGATGTGATGAAAAATTAATTTGGAATTTGGAAAAATTGGAGGAATGTTAAAGAGATTGGATACCGCATTCTATATAGTTCTTTACCGTCCCTAGTTTATTAATAAATGTCGAAATTTTCGAAAAAGTGTTAGTCTCCATATGTGCAGCCAAAAAAAACCTAATTTTCTACCATTTCATACAATCTTGCTGATACTCGGATCACCCGAATTTACCTGGAGATAAAAAATCTTTCTGATCACCCGAAGTGATCAGAAAGAGTCATTATCTCCAGGTAAATTAGGAATCTACTCGGATCACCAAGGAATATCCGGACAATGTATGTTTGTATAAATGTGCTTTGAAAACAATTAAGAATACGGACATGTCTTTTTTTGGGACAATTTCATTACCAATTTAAACTAATGCAAAAAATGGAAGTGAAGTATTAGAAATTACTGATATCTTTCGTTTGTTCTTTTATAAGTACACTTGATAATATACGTATCGCGCCTTTTCAAATAAAGCAACTTAGTTCTAGAAAGTTTGAATGGTGGTTCTCTTTCAAATTTTTGAAGAGAGCCACCATTTCCTTTCCTCTTATTAACTCACTCTTAACTGACCCTGCGAATTATATTTTCATGGTAGGTGGGCAGTTGAATTTATGTCGTACTGGTGTAGCACAGCAGACTATTGGCGACGGTCTGGGATCGATCCCAAAGGGAAAGATTCGAGGACAATTCGTCATTTTGAACCACGATCAGATGAAGAGGTCACCCTCCTGAACTGGCAGACCACTCTACAAACTTCCGCATCACTCCAACTAGAGGACATTTGAGGCCATGACAGATTTAGCATGCACCAGCCCTCAAGCAGGCTACGGTTTTTGTCTGGATCGAGTTTCGAACTCGCAACCCATTACTACGCTAATCCGGGGCGCTACCAACTGGGCTACTGCTGCTCCTATACCTTTAAGGAAATCTTAAATCTATAATTTTAATCTCATTCTCACGCATTTATTTTGCACTGGAATTTCTGACGCTTTAGATTGTTCGGTTACGTAAACATGATTTTGCGAGCATCATTTTGCTTTCCTCGTCTCTGCAGGAATTGCATACCTTTGTTTGTTTCACGACGCTCCCCTCTCTGAGGCAATTTCATTATTACAATTATCCTCATGCTCGAGAGAACTATAATGAACATAATTAAACAATTTTAAACCCCTTTGATGGTTGGAACTTTTTATCTAACAAGATAATTGTAATCTAAGATTTTATCTAAGATAATCTGATTTTTGGCTGCATTGCGTATCACTTTCTAATGAGCAAACCGAACTTCCTTCAAGCAAAGACTAGTGAACAACGATTATATAGCTTAATAACCTATTTTATGTATTTATCCTCCAAGTGGTTTCGACGAGATATCTCGTCTATCCATACCTGGAAAATTTTGCCAATGACGAGATATTTCGTCCTCAAGATATTGCCGATTTTTTTATGATGAGATCAAGATTTGGTTAGCTTTTTCCAATGATCGAGATGGTGTTTTCTTCTATTGACGAGATATCTCGTCTAATAAGATCTGGTGAGCTTTGCTAATGACGACATACTTCGTCCGGACAACCACTAGAGGGTTAAGACAACATATAAAGAAATCCGAGTTTCAAATATCTCTCCTTTTGACGTTCCTAGATTCCCTAGTCGATTGCATAAGCAATAACGAAGTACTTAGTCAGTGACAGCCTCTCCATTATACTCCATTAACTGCAAACGCATCTGGTATGACTTTGAGTTAATTCGCACAATCAGTCTACTCAACATCGCCTGAAGACAAATCCATTAGATGAAAGGACAGTCATCTATGGAGTACATAGTCACTTTAACATCGATAATTCGCCGTACTGAGTAAGTATTGAAACTCAACCTGCAGCCATTGTCTGAGCGAGTGGTTTCCAACTGCGGTACCTTTGCATTGCTTCAGGGTATTTTTGAATAGAATGAGATTTCAAATCTATCAAAACAAGCCTCGGAGCTGTAAGAAGCGATAGATTAAGAAACGACAGTAAGTTGAACTAAAACAAGGGTTATTTATGGGTTTTGGACGAACATGAGATATGAATTTCCTCATAATGTAAAAGAAAACATTGCGGATTTTGTTTGTTTTTGAGTTTCTATTTATTTCAGTTATTGTCCATCGTATATTAAGTACATCCCCAAAAATCAGATATAACAGGGGTGTCAAACTGGCGGCCCGCGGGCCGCATGCTGCCCTTGAGGTAATTTTTTGTGGCCCACGATGCTCTGAAATAAAATGAAAACAGGACAATATGTTACGAAGAAAATAGCACCTAGGGGAGTTGCTCATTTTCACAATATTGTGGTAAAATTGAAGAAATCAAAAACGAATTCGATAAACGTTTTAATGATTTCAAAGAATTACAAAAAAATTCTCTTTTTATTAGGGCTTTTTACTTTGAAGTTGAAAATGCTCCCACTTCGATACAACTGGAATTAAGTGATTTACAGAATGATTCGGTTTTAAAAGATAAATATCGAGAAGTAGGAATTCACAAAATATATTCTTATTTAGGTGAAAAATACCCGGGGATTAAAAGTTTGCTGAACAAATTTTATGCTATTTTGGGAGTACGTACTTGTGTGAGCAACTATTTTCGTCCATGAAATTAAATAAAACGACCTACAGATCAAGATTAACTGATAAACATCTATCTGCCATAATAAAGATTGTCTGTTCTCAGTCTTTGAATCCAGATATTGGAAAACTCTAGTAGGAGGAAAGCGCTGGCAAGTTTCCGGTAAAAAAATTAATTTTAGTTTTATAAATACATTAAATTAAATAGACGTTTAAATAAAAGCAATTATATCGCAATATTACCCTAAATTCACTTAATTACATAATATGTTTTAATTATCCTATCCATATTTCTGAATCCTCACTTCAAAATATAATTTTAAGAAAATTTGTAAATGTGATGTGGCCCGCGTGAATCTTACCAGTTGCATTAAATGGCCCGTGTTTTAATTGAGTTTTACACCCCTGAGATATAAAGTAGCAAAATAGGTAGAACAATAGGGAAACATGAATGTATATACATATAAAGATGCATAATTTGCATTGTAGCTATTTGCAAAATAGCGCTAGGTCCGATTTGTTATTTCTTTTAAATATCTATTTTTTATATGGGGTTGGTTTGGTTTTACGGCGCAAGGTCCAAAAACGGACAATCTGCGCCAAACACAAATCGTAGTTCAAGCCAATGAAAATAGATAAAAAGTTAAAAGAAAGTAACGACTATAACAGGTAGATTTAAAAAAAAACGCGTCTATAGAACAAATTATATGGATGTGATTTAACTAAAGCAATGAGTGTATGTCGAAAAATGAGATATAAATGTAAAAGAACAAATAGGTCATTCATGGAACAACCCATGGAGGCCAAAAATGTGATAATTCGAGAATAAACGGGGAAAATTGATATTAAGATGGGGCTCATCTTAGTTGACTATAAATCCTTTACCTGATAAAAATTAAATATCAGGTATAATTAAAGGATGACTATAAATGTGATAGAAATTCCGAGAGTGCTGCAAAAATGTAAAAAGTGATGGATGCGGAAGGTGACACGACAAGTCGCTTTAAAAATCGTCGATAAAAATGTCTAAGACCTGTACAAGAAGTTAAAATATGATGGATGGGGAGGGGTTCTTAGCAATGCTGGCACGATGGAGTGGTTTCGCCGACCCATCAAAAGCTATGCTTGATTCTAGAATGGCCCATGCGAAGACGTGTTAAGATGAAAGCGAACAGTCGAGATGTTAAAGACGGTTGGAGAGAGTGTCGCGTGAATGTTGTAGAGCTTGCTGTTGCTTTGCTCGCTCCAGTCTTAGTGCCATTCGTTCCACGCGATGTCCCGTACAAAGTAACTTTTTTTTGCGACGCACGCCCACCCCGGCTCACCGCGAGGTTTAGAGCCCAGTTTAGGGGGTCGGGAAAAAGTGATTCCCAGAAGAAGAGGCAATGGGCCACCCCCTCCCGCTGGCCGGGCAGACACACGCCCACCCCTCAGGGCGCACGTACGGCATTTATTGAATACTATATACATATTACAATATAAATACATCTCGCTTTACATTTAGCAATTAATTCGAACATCAATAAGCAACATGGTGAACACAACAAACAAAACGCAATTTAGAATTTTTACAATTTAGAAGGCAATGCCACACCGTACAGATAACCCAAATAGGATAGTAGATGTAAAAAGATAGATACGGAGGTACATAAGAAAGTCTATAAGTCAATTTGTTCCGTAACAGCAGGCCCCACCCAAAACAAAGTATGTGAATAAAAACAAAACAGAACATAAAAAAACAGGACAATAAACCATTAATAAATACAATAAAACATTAAAAACTCACATAAAATACAAGGTATCATAAATAAAAAAATGAAACATTAAGACAACATAAAGGAGAGAGAGGGGAAACAAGGCAATTATTTGAATAAAATAATTATTTTAAAACATAACAAATAACCGATAAAAGCCAGGATAATGTTTAATATACAAATATTTAAAGAGAATATAAAATATAATTATATTTTGTGGAGGATAGACACTTAAACTATCTACCATAGTCCGTGCTGGCTTCGAGTATATTAATTTGCCGCTTAAAATTAGAACATTTCTTAGATCGGCAGTCGTGTCCCACATCATAGTTGGTTTTAAATTTAAGGTTCAAATATGTACAATTTATACACCTTTTAGGATTATCACACTTGTCTTCCAAATGTTCTCCCCCCAATTCATGCAAATACTTTTGTCAGTGCACTGGCTCTTCTATGGAATACGGTGGTCTAAGTTAGTATTACGGTGGTCTAAGTATTTCTCGCTGCAACATCGGTCAGTTGTTCATTGCCGATAATTCCGACGTGTTCTGGCGCCCAACAATAAATACCGAAACCCGACGAATGAACTTGCTATGGATTTTTAAAATATCATGGGCTAAGAGATCTAGGAGAATCCGCATTCAAAGACTCCAAACCAAGACGCTTTTAGAGTCAAGGTAAAATATAAAGTTGCCAGTGCTGAGTCTGGAAAAACCTTTTGGTGTTTTGTATAAAGGTAAAATTAAACGGTAAAAACAGAAATAAGAGACGGCAATGAAAAGTTAAAAGTGACAGATTCACAAACAAAAGTACAGCCAGCATAAGTGAGCGTTTTGGAACCGTCAGTGTACACTGCTGTATGATTTTTTTATGAATGAGTATCCTCTCTTCTCAAAGAATATCTGGTATCTGTAGCTGGTCTGCACACAAGATAAAAACCGTCTGGAGGGCCATATAAACCAAGCCAGAGAGCTGCATTTGAACTACGAACCGGTTAAAAATATTAGAAGGGCCTTATTTGGTCTGAGGGCTTGATACAAATATTTGTAGGGCCGTATCTGCTGGGTAAATAGTTTTGACGCGCTGTATCTTTCCTGCGTATCGGAATAATTTTTAGGACGAATTTTTGCAAAGCCGTATTTAATCTGAGGTTGGGTAAACTTTGTCAAAGGACTGTAACTGGACTCATATTTGAAGGACCGTATCTAGTCTGCGGTAGGGTAAACTTGCTGCCGTATCTGCTGAGTAAATAGTTTTGACGCGCTGTATCTTTCCTGCGTATCGGAATAATTTTTAGGACGAATTTTTGCAAAGCTGTATATAATCTGAGGTTGGGTAAACTTTGTCAAAGGACCGTAACTGGTCTCGTATTTGGAGGACCGTATCTAGTCTGCGGTAGGGTAAACTTGCTGCCGTATCTGCTGAGTAAATAGTTTTGACGCGCTGTATCTTTCCTGCGTATCGGAATAATTTTTAGGACGAATTTTTGCAAAGCTGTATATAATCTGAGGTTGGGTAAACTTTGTCAAAGGACCGTAACTGGTCTCGTATTTGGAGGACCGTATCTAGTCTGCGGTAGGGTAAACTTGCTGCCGTATCTGCTGAGTAAATAGTTTTGACGCGCTGTATCTTTCCTGCGTATCGGAATAATTTTTAGGACGAATTTTTGCAAAGCTGTATATAATCTGAGGTTGGGTAAACTTTGTCAAAGGACCGTAACTGGTCTCGTATTTGGAGGACCGTATCTAGTCTGCGGTAGGGTAAACTTGCTGCCGTATCTGCTGAGTAAATAGTTTTGACGCGCTGTATCTTTCCTGCGTATCGGAATAATTTTTAGGACGAATTTTTGCAAAGCTGTATATAATCTGAGGTTGGGTAAACTTTGTCAAAGGACCGTAACTGGTCTCGTATTTGGAGGACCGTATCTAGTCTGCGGTAGGGTAAACTTGCTGCCGTATCTGCTGAGTAAATAGTTTTGACGCGCTGTATCTTTCCTGCGTATCGGAATAATTTTTAGGACGAATTTTTGCAAAGCTGTATATAATCTGAGGTTGGGTAAACTTTGTCAAAGGACCGTAACTGGTCTCGTATTTGGAGGACCGTATCTAGTCTGCGGTAGGGTAAACTTGTTTAGAAAGACGTATATCGTCTGCGGGCTTGATCAAAATATTTAGTGGGCCGTATCTGGTTTCTGGGATGGAGATCAATCTGAGCAACAGGACCAAATTTTTCATTAAATGTTTGTTTTGTCATAATTCTCTGTCGTGCACATAACTATGATATTATCGCACTGATTTTATTTATATTCAATATTATTCTACTTATTTTTCACTTAGTTCTCCCTTAATTTTTGAACGCACATTACTTTTTAACCATTTATTATTTAAATTAATTATTAATTATTTATTAATTTAAAATTTCATGTACACTTATATAGTCATTTAAGGCAGAATTATACGTGTATAAAGTGAATTTTCATGTATGTAGAGAATATTGGATTTTGTGTCTTAAAATCCTTTCCAATATTTAACCAATTTTGAAAAAATATCTATCAGAGCATAGAAAGGGGAATATTTCATTAAATTTCAATTTTGTTTTGACTAATTTATGATTTGGATATTACACTGATACTTGCATTCAACTTTGCATCTGTCCAATGTGAGGGGAGAACGAAATGAAAAATAATTATTTTTCATATCGTTTTACCTTGATATTAAACATCTTTTAAAAATATTCAATATTTTTTATTGCATTACAATAAAATTCTTTAAACTTTAAACGGGATAATATAATTTTTTAGAATTAGTTGAAAAAGAGAGAATTGTGTGCGTAGAATACAGACGAATGTGGTGCTTTTGTAACTTATTTGGGTACATGAAGGGTAACTTGGTATGTTATTCGAATGAAACTTCAGCATGACGCTTGTATTAAACATTAACACCATACATCGGCAAAATGGCTACAAATCAAATTTAATCTTAACTGGAAGTATTTTTTCTTCTCCGATAGTTATGCTTACACTGAAAAGACTCTCAAAGAATATTGAGAGGAGGACAGTTGAATCAGCGTCACACTTGAGAAACACACAGGGCTATTGGCGACGGCCCGGGACCAATCCCGAAAGGAGACCCGAGAACAACACCTCTTCATTTTCACAACTGTCATATGACGAGGTCACACCTGAGCTGGCACCTCACCTCCAAATTTCCACACCAGGTCACCGTGAGGATATTTGAGGCCACGAAAGATTTAAATGACTCTCATGTGAACGACGGCCATTGGTTGGTAAGAGTTTCGAACTCGCAATCCTCTGTTTGCTGATCTTCCAACCGGGATACCTTTTAATATCTTGTGTTTGGCGCAGCTTATCCTCTTTTGGATCTTGCGCCGTAAAACCCAAATCAACCAACCAATCAACCGGGATACCTTTTAATATCTTGTGTTTGGCGCAGCTTATCCTCTTTTGGATCTTGCGCCGTAAAACCCAAATCAACCAACCAATCAACCGGGATACCTTTTAATATCTTGTGTTTGGCGCAGCTTATCCTCTTTTGGATCTTGCGCCATAAAACCCAAATCAACCAACCAATCAACCGGGATACCTTTTAATATCTTGTGTTTGGCGCAGCTTATCCTCTTTTGGATCTTGCGCCGTAAAACCCAAATCAACCAACCAATCAACCGGGATACCTTTTAATATCTTGTGTTTGGCGCAGCTTATCCTCTTTTGGATCTTGCGCCGTAAAACCCAAATCAACCAACCAATCAACGGGGATACCGCGGCCCCTTATGGGATATAGAAATATATGCGTTTGAATGTCATCCCAATATATCGCCAAATACTAAAAAAATATTAATTTCACTAGAAAATGATTATACATTTACAAAACGAAATCAAGAATTCGGTGTACAGTAAACAATATTGGCAAATTGATGGCGTTCAACAATTTGAAAGAAATTGGAAAACAGTGACCTGAGCAATTAAACTCAATAGACGAATTTACGAGTTCGGAAATCTGTAAAACTTCTTTCTCCTTTGACATGATGTTATGGCAGTGAAAAAGCATTTATTTCGCCTTGAGAGAAAGAAGTGCAGAGTACCTTTTATTGCAACAGTGCGTTTACTCGGATTTGGAGAAATGATCTAATGGCATCCAGGAGTCGTTCTTTGAGTTTTGAGGCTCAGGAAATGAAGGTTTCTATTTTTATTTCCTGCTTATAGTTCGGGATCGTTCCTTTTTGGGAGAGGTTTATTTCGTTTTGCGTAGGTGGGATCGAATGCTGCATCCTGTTTCTTTTCTTGCTTTGCAAATTGAGTTATTTGGATCATTTTAGTTTTTAAGAAGTCAGAGGTCTGTTGCTGAGGTTTTGTTAAAATATGATGTAAGCTTTTAAGACAAGTTTCCTGCGTGGTACGGACTTGAATTATTTATGATTGCATACTGGGCGTCGAGTTTGTTTTGCTCAATTATAAGCGCGAATAAATTTGTTTGGGATCAAAACAAAGTTAAAAACAATTTTTTTTAAATCTGATTACACTCTTTGGATCGTACGAATTTTAAATAGGAATATATATAAATATTTAATTTTTATAATTAAGTATCCTCTAGGAATTTCTCACGTTGGCGTGGTATGGAAGTGCCAGCCGAGGTGTTGACTTCGTCATCTGACTGCTTATTCAAAATGACTGTTGCCCTCGAATATTCCCTTCGAGATTGATCCCGAACCGTCACCAATATCCCGTTGTGTTGTTACAGTACGACTTAAATGCAATTGCCTAACCTAACCAAACATAACCTCTAGGAATATCTCGTATCTGTAACTAGGCTTCGGGCTGGGTAAACCTTTTCAGAGAGTCGTATCTGGCCGGCCGGTAGGGTGGAATAACCTTTCATACTGGGGGGAAGACAAAATAAATCTTTTCATAGGACCGTATCTGGCTTGCAGGCCGGTTAAACCTATCAAGAGGGCAGTATCTCGTCTGCGGGCAGGATAAACCCACGCGGAGGGGTGCTGGTATATGGTCTATGCGCAGGTTAAGCCTATCAGGGGAGCTGTATCTGGTCTTTGGACCTGTTAAACAATCTCGTTCTGGGTCTGGTCAGCTGACTGAAGTAAACCTATTTACTATGACTCATCTTACGCGTTATATCTCTTTATATTTACGCGTTTTTTAGTGGACCCTACGATATATATGATGCAATTTGTTTAAAACGTTCTTGAGTTTTATGGCACAAGGGTCATATTTTTCCAAGCTGCGCCCAGTGTTACTCACACAGAAGAAATAAACCCAGGGTAAGTTCCAGGAATCGCACCTGCACCACCTACAACTCTTAGGTTTTAAGCAAAGCCCACTGAATCACTGTGCCCCCTCCAAAAAACTTTTTTTAAGAGAAGCTTTCAATTATGTTTTCGTTTGTCACTCTAATGTCGCTTTTTTGTGCTATTCTATCCAGTTTTGAGGTGGATTTGCGATTGCAGACTATGCCTAATTTTGCTTGTTTCTTATTTATTTACTCAAATTATAATTCCGTGTAAATTCATTTTCGAATCAAAACAAAATTTATTTTGTTTTCAGTGTAAAACTAATCCAATTATTTATATCACACTAGGTTCTAAAAACATCTGGTCTGATATTGAAGCTTTGTTAAAAGTATGGTACATACTATTATAAGAGAGGTTCATGTGAAATATTTGTGATTGTATAGTGTTGAAATCATACGTATATTTACTTTGCTCGCATTGTATACGCATAACGTATTTTAATTAAAACAAGCTTTCTTTTTAGTTTCATTAAATAAAATATTGCATTATTAGGTCGACTTTTATTTATTAATGTCACGTAAAGATCAGTCTTATTGAAGTAGTATTAAAGTAGCATACAAAACTTTTTTTTTTGGATTCGTATTACTCGTTATTGCATATTGTGTTTTTTTATTTTGCTTTTGATAGTATTCTACTGTGATTCTCCAAATTGGATGATTTTATTCATATATTTAAATACAGGATAGTCTTTTAATGAAGTTCATTGAAACAACTGACACACACACACAACACGCACGCACGCACACACACACATACACACATATTGCTGATAAATCGAATTATTTGCGCTTCCGTATAGGGTCTTTGATTATTTCGTCATGTTTATTAGTATTAATTTTTAACAGGTTTGAGAGTTCTGAAACCGACTAATCTGTCTAAATCAAGCATTTAATTCTTAAATAAAAGGAGTACAAACCGAACAATTTTGATAGATACACTCATAAAATCGTAGTTAAACTGGTAGGCAAATAATAAACTATTCAAAATATGACTAATAAAGATGAAAAATGGTAGCAATAACAGCTATTACAGTGAAACAAAACGTCTATCCACCACAAGACAAAAGTAAACAAGAGAGAAACTTGAGTTTTCTTTTTTTTTCATCTTTAAAACTATTTTTCTTTCATCTTTTTTGAAGTATTTGACTTCAAACATATCGGTTTGTTTCCTGAAAATAGGAAGGTAAAATAATTAATACAATAATTTTAGAAAAGAAAAAGTAGATTTATATGTTTCTCTTTCACATTACTCAAAATATTTTGTGGATGTTTTAAAACATTTCATAGATAAATTCTTAATTTGTAATGATTAATCCAACAAAATCACTGCTTTACTGACTTAAAAATACAGCGAGAAAAAATATTAATTTATTGAAATAGAAATTGCTGTTCTCTAATAAAAATATAAATTCTATATCTGGTAAAGGGTACTTTACGTTCCCTTATTTTCTAATAAATATTTTCTTATTTTAATAATAATTCGTGCACACTTTATTTTTAACGTAGCAGGTATACTAGATGGTATTTTTATGTGAGATTTATCTTCTAAATTCAAACTTGGCTCTGAACTAAAAGAAAACTTCAGAGCAAGTTATATGTATGGAAATATTTTAAAAACAAATAGGCCGTCCCTCCGTATTACCCTATGACACTTAAAAATTAAAATTTCCTATTGAAATGATTTGATATTAAAAATATGTTATAAATTGGATTAAACATTATGTGATAGATTGGCCACATGTTCTTGTTGAAATAAGTGGTACTTTTCGGGACCATATGTAAAATTAATTTCGTATTGAATGAAAGTAATACGCAATTTTCTCATTTATGAGACACTCCCTAACGCTTGATGACAAATGCTAAATTTTTAAACATGCAACTCGGGGAATAGTGCATTTGGCGGCATGTAAATCTTTTGATAAATTAGACGAATATTTTTCTTATTCAAAGTTTATAGATAGAGTGCGGTTTACTAAATTAAATTTCGTATTTTTACGTATGCTTGTTATGATGCATACAAAATCCTGGGGATTTGATTGCTCTTTAATTGAAATGTCAGTTATAAACGATTAAAAAGGTAATTTATTTTATTCTGCTTGCTAGTAAAGGATCTTCTATATCTCTATGTTTAAGTTTAGTGCTACAACGTTCTATAGTACTATGTTCAAGTTTAGTACTATAACGTTCTATATTACTATGTTCAAGTTTAGTACTATAAAGTTCTATAGCACTATGTTCAAGTTTAGTACTATAATTATCTATAGCACTATGTTCAAGTTTAGTACTATAATATTCTATCCTCACATGGCTGTAAAAGTGCATACCATGAAATCTTTACTTTTTTATATGGGATAGTATTGTGAGCGGTGTAAGATAATACATACTTGCATTCCTCCTTATTTGATCTGAACAACTTGCCTGTTGAAATTCGAAGCGCTCTAGTGGTTTAAACTATCTACAGGATCCTTCAATTCGTTTCCAGCAGATTGCAGCCCCTACTTGAACTCTTTGAGGGGTCGACATGCATAATTCCACCTTCCAACCTGTAGTCTTCCCTGCATGACGTAACCGATTTTGACCTTCTTGAGCAATAGAATCTTTACACAGGATTTTATTCTAAGAAAAGGAGCAATGGAATCTTTCCAAGGGAATCTATTCTAAAGACGGAACCTATAGAATCGTTCAGAAAGATTCCATTCTAAGGAAAAGAGGAATAAATATTCCCAAATGATTCTATTCTAAGAAAGGGGACAATACAATCGTTCCAAAGAATTCTGATCTCGTACCATAAAACCCAAGAACCCACAAAGCAGCTAAAGGATTCTATTCTGAAGTATAGACAAATAGAATCGTTCCAAAGGATTCAATTTATAAAGGAAAAGACCTATAAAAACTTCCCAAAGATTGAAAGAAACCACAAATTCTTTTAACCAATAGAAGTGGTTATTTAGCCATTACGGTTGGGGTAACAAGAATACTACACTACACGAAAACATTCAGAGGGTTATTCACAGACGCGTTTGATATTCAGCGGACGCTCTAACCCTATTTCACCCTGATTTCAAAGAAATGTTTAGTTTTGTACATTTTCCATTCACATATGAATCTTGGTTCATTTTGTTATCATTTGAAGAGTGATTCTTTAAACAAAATTTCTCTATTATTCAAATCAGTGAATCAGTTTCGTGTTCTATATTACTATTAAATGTTTTTATATGTACTGTTTATGTGTTTTATTGTATGTATGTGGATTTCTTCAGCCCTAAGAAATCTCTGTAACCCCTCCATAAAGCGAACAGTATAGCTGAATGTTGCATAGGTGATTCAGTGTTCGCCTACTGTACCAATCCAATGCAATATCTTTCTTTTAAATTCTAATGCAAAAGTGAATGGACAAACTTCCTTTGGCTTCCTTAGGTTCCTGGTTAAGGACAACAGGAACAAAAAATACAAATAACAGAAATATTAAATAAATAAATACACAGGAACAAAATATAAATACAAATAACAGAAATATTAAATAAATAAATACACAGGAACAAAAATACAAATAACACAAATATTAAATAAATAAATGCACAGGAACAAAAATATAAATACAAATAACACAAGTATTAGATAAATAAATCCAAGTAAAACATAAATAAGGCTATTAAGTCGAATACAAATTGCCTAGCCTCCTAGAAACGGTAGAAAGGAGTACTACTAAATAAATCAGGACATACAACAAAGATGAAAAATCAGCTCCTCCACAGAGGGGACAGGTAGGTAGTTGAATTAACGTCGCACTGGAGCAACACGACGGTCTATTGGCGACAATCCATGATCAATCCCGAAGGGAAAGATACGAGAACAACCCCTCGTCATTTCGAAACACGGTCATATGACAAGATCAACATCTGAACTTCCACACCACTTCAACGTGAGGACATTTTTGAAACTATGACAGAATTTACGTGCATTAACCTCCACGTACATGACGGTCTTTGGTTAGATCGAGTTTCGAACTCGCATTCCTCCGGTTGCTAATTCGCTACTCTACCAACCGGGTTACAACAGCTTCACAGAGGGAACAGATTGAACTAGTAAAGATACTAATGTGAAGTAAATAGGTCCCAAGGCAATCATGCCCGTTAGCCAGACGAATATCGACAGCACCTTTGGACAATTCTGCAGATCGGTGAGTTTCTCCCTCCATGGTTTGTCTTTCATTCAACTTGTGAGGGAGAATTCGAAGTGAATTTTGATTACCAAGCAAAGAGGAACCGCAGATTTGAATGTCGTCTCGGTAATGTTGGACTGTATAGCATCCACGCCTCTTTCAGCAAAGGCATACGTGGCTACATTATCGTGGAAACAGTCCAATGCATATGGACCACAAATAATTTTAAACTACATGAAATATAAAATTCTACATTAAACAAAATGAGATGACAAGGGCGTCACACAAAATAAGTTCAATTGAAAGGTGTCAGTACAAGGATAAGGTCAGAGAATTTTATTTATAAATAAATAAGGTTTAACACATCTGGTGGCTGTCTGGACGATGACTAGATCTTGACAAACGAGGTCTCTCCTCATTTGAAAAACTGATAAGCTCCTGATAGAGATATCTCGACATTAGAAAAACTGACCAGATCTTGATCTCGTCTTGATAAGAAAAACTGGCAATGTCTTGAAATAACGAATTGGTCAAAGCGTGATGGACGGGATATATTACCGAAATCACCTGGAGGGTTAAATAGCAAGAAAACGTCACCTAGTTAGAGCATGTCTCGCTCAGATTTTATGCTCAAACATGTAGTTTAACGTTTCATTTACTTCTCCGAAATGAAATTTCGATCTACCGTAAAATGGGATGACTTAGCCCACTTTTCTCTGAAGAGGTGAGTCACTTTAACAGAAGTTATAAATGGCGCGTACAGATGTTGCGATTGTTCCGAACATAAAATTGCGATTCATTTTTGAACGATGTCCATGTCTTTCTTTTGATGCCGTTGGCGTTTTATTTCAGCTGCTACAGAATTAATAAGGTTTATGATTTTCGAAGCATGGTAAATTTGTCCACAGTCGCCATATAGCCTCGCCTTGAGATTCAGAAGAAAGTTCCGCAAAGGTAACGCAAATTATGTTTCTCGAAATTAGCATCATTATTGCCCGGCAAACACATACGTTTTCTTTTTAAATTAACTATGTCTTTTCATGTCTTCCGTTTACGAATTAATTTGCTATTCTAAACCTTTATTTTTTATGGATTAAATTCTTGACAGCACCCTAAATTTATTAACCCTTACGAGATTTCGGAGTATTGTAGGTTGGATTACTTTTGGTTCGATATTTGGTGAATTAGCATCTGATTAAAAAGAGAACTTTCTAAGGACACAACACGTTTATTTCTACCGTATTCGAGGACAAATTAAGTACAGTTAATATTTACAACAAACCAACACGTAGAATACCATAAGGGAGCAGGGTACAGCACATACGCCCTGCATCGAGCACAAACAGGAAGTTCCTCCTTCTCTCCACAAACCCCACTGCAGTCTTTCGGTTGCAGTTAGGGGGGTGGATATCACAGTAGCGTTACCCCTCAACGCACATGATGAATAAATACTCAAATCAATTGATTGAAAGAATCCCAGGAAAGATTGTATTGCTCAAGAAGTCAAAACTGGTTCCAAGTCGTGCAGAGAAGACAACAGATATAAACGCGTGAATCCCTCAGAGTATTAAAATAGGAATTTCAAACCACGCATTGCATTACTTTTTACTTGAATTCGGTGAAAAAAGTTTACTTTTTCAATAGGTAGATTGAATTCGGGAGCGGATTCATGTGAGGTTCAATCCATGTGAGGTATTTTCAGTGTAAGCCAACAAACCACCGACGAGAAGTTTACTCCCGCATACACATTACGAAAAACGTACCGAAAACACGTTCTAATACAAGCACACTAGCTCAGTCTATAGTTAGCTTTATATTTAGCTCTGTATTATGCGGAAAAAGCCTCTCAGAAAAGCGAGACGAGAGATTTTATCGTCGACTTCCTGTGTGTTGGTTGGTTAGTTGGATTTTCTGGCGCAAGGTCCAAGATTAGGACAAGCTTCACCAACGTAATAACACATAAAACCCATAGAAATTGAATAGGTAAAAGAGGGTTGACATTTTTATGAATTCAATGTCATTAAAATAAATAATTGAAATAATAATGACAATTCAAATGTTTTAATCAATAGTAAACTATCCGTAAATATGGCATTAAAACATATTGATCGAAAATTGACTTCTGAGCTACTCACACGCATATATTCGCTGTGCAATCTATAGTCACCCCCTCCCTTGCATTACTATAGAACCCAAATCAACCAACCAACCAACCTCTACATGACTTCAAACCAGTTTTGATATTATAAACCAACACAATCTTGCCTAGAATTCTTTCAACCAATGGATGTGGTTATTTAGTCATTAGGGTTGAAGTATACGGAAAAATGTAAGATTCTTAAGTTTTAGTGTTGAGAGGTAAAAATGATACACTAGTCAGAAAACTCGTAAAGCACAGAGTGTTAATCTATTCATTTCCAAACAGCACATCAAATAAGCCCTTTCCAAATGTGTAGACGAAATATATGTGCAGACAATTTTGTGTAACAAGTAGGGAAATCAACGTGACATAAAAGGAGCTGATACAAAATAAATATTTTCTAATGTCAGAATCTAAAAGAAAAATATTCATACTAGAAACGCAATTTGATTCAACTACACAAGAACCAATTTTAAGCCGATAAGTATAAAAAAATTGCAAAACCGGATCAATACACAAATATTCCGAAATTAAATTTCAAGTACTCCCCATGCAGAAAGATACGCAGTATCTCCCAACGGGTCCAGTGACTTTCATTTCAAACAAACTTTAATTACCCTCATACCCACACAAAAACTACTTCCCCGCAAAATTAAAAAAAGGACGAAGAAGAAAAATTCATTTTTTCTTACAAAAACTGTGTAATTACTTTCCAAATACAAATAAAAAAATTTTCGAGACAAATTGTGCGCAACAGACAACAAGAAGACGCCTCCTTTAATCCTTCTGGTGGTTTCCTCGTCAAGGTATTTCGTCATTAATAAAACTGATCAGATCAGGATGGACGAGGTATCTCGTTCATCAAGTTCTCGTCGTCTCTCGTCAAAAGAAGAAATCTGACCAGATCTTGATATCGTCATCGTCAAAAATTCTGCAAAATCTCGTTGAAAGCATTTGGAGGGTTAAAGGAATTGAGGAAGTACTGAAACAAAATAAAAAAACCTCCGCCATTGATTGGAACGCTAGATACATTGATGCTCTTGCTATTCAATTTTTGAAGACGTCAATGAGAGACTACGAGAGTATTGCTACTAGCAGGGGTGTCAAACTGGCGGCCCGCGGGTCGCATGTGGCCCCGAGGTAATTTTTTGTGGCCCACGATGCTCTGAAATAAAATGAAAACAGGACAATATGTTATGAAGAAAATAGTACTTAGGGAAGATCGAGGCAATACCGTAACACAATTTCGTCATGTTAAAAATG
Organism: Meta bourneti; assembly: GCA_933210815.1. Taxonomy (NCBI): domain Eukaryota; kingdom Metazoa; phylum Arthropoda; class Arachnida; order Araneae; family Tetragnathidae; genus Meta; species Meta bourneti. The sequence goes on along the minus strand of OW119930.1, from coordinate 92,545,608 downwards.
TGAGCAACTATTTTCGTCCATGAAATTAAATAAAACGGCCTACAGATCAAGATTAACTGATAAACATCTATCTGCCATGATGAAGATTGTCTGTTCTCAGTCTTTGAATCCAGATATTGGAAAACTAGTAGGAGGAAAGCGCTGGCATTTCCGGTAAAAAAAAATAATTTTAAAAAATAATTTTATAAATACATTAAATTAAATAAACGTTTAAATAAAAACAATTATATAGCAATATTATAAATTATTATCCTAAATTCACTTAATGACATAATGTGTTTTAATTATCCTATCCATATTTCTGAATCCTCACTTCAAAATATAATTTTAAGAAAATTTGTAAATGTGATGTGGCCCGCGTGAATCTTACCAGTTGCATTAAATGGCCCGTGTTTTAATTGAGTTTGACACCCCTGGCCTATAGGATTCCTACAATCATTGTAAAAAGTGGTTATTTAGTCATTAAATGTGTTTGGAATTCCTCTTGGTCTGGCACATTTTAGACCAAGACCATGAAACCACTCGTCTTTAAAGAGCCCCAAACCATCAAAGGATTCTCAAAAGTTCATGGGAATCCAAACCGACACTCGAAAGCATGTGAGCCGGGGAAGCCGTTGAGTTCGTGCTTTTAGGACAAACGTTTCATTTCCATCTTAAAATTTGAGTGTGAGTGTTAGTATGACATATCCTGGGCGAGTTCCCCAAAGCAAAACATGAGTAGGGACGAGGTATCTCGTCGCAAAACCGACCACATCGAGATAGACGAGATATCTCGTAATTTGATTTTAAAAAATTAACAGATCTCGATCTCGTCATCATAGCAAAAGCAGAAATATATTGGCGATATACCTCGCAATTAGCGAAATGGGTCAGATCTTAATGGACGATATACCTCGTCGAAAGCACTTGAAGAGTATGTACAAAAGCGTAATTGAGTCCAATCCTAACAACTATGGATGATCTGAACTTCGAGCTTGATGAAGCCAGGCTTTTACAAAGGTGAGAGAATTAGGGAGAGAACTATTGGACATCCGCAAAGACCAACAACGCATATCATCTGAACTAAATGCTAGCCTCAACAGGATTGGATTGGAATTTGGGTTTTATGGCGCAAGGTCCAAAAACGGTCTTGTATCCAAGCCTCAACAAGAAGCGTGTGGAATGGGAGACGAGTCCGTACTGAAGGTATTGTAACGTACTGAATAAAAAAAATCAGCTTGTAAAAATAAATCTGGTTTATTGATAGTTTTAGAGAGACATTTGATTTTTTGTTGTAAAACGATGATCTTTGAAACTTTAAAAAAAAATCGTTATCAAGATTAATTTTAGTTAAGTGGATATCTATCGCTTAGTACTCTTCCATCATCGGCTTTCATCTCACTTGCTCCATTAATTCCAAATGCTATTACCACTTAGAGGAGAGGCTGGTTGATTCTTATAGGAATTTGGTTCATGAATTAAACACTGTTAACATGGAAAGTCCTCTATAAGTCTATGTTCTGGTCACCCGTCGGTCAAGGCCGCTGGCCCACTTGAAGCTTTGGATGATGTCACAGCACCCATTGCAAATTGACCCCCATTGATTGCAAATTGACCCCCACTGATTGCAAATCGACCCCACCCATAAACACCCATTAACGATCGTGCAAACGTCATCAAGCAATCGTAATAATAAACCATTTGAGGCTGAAAGGATGGTGCAGCAGCAATTTCTGGTTGACTTTTTGCGGTGAAAACTGAGAACGTTGAACAAGAAACTGACGGTTCACTCAGATTTACGTTAAAAAATCATTATTTTTGTTTCAGGTCTTTCGATTTTTATTTTTTTGTCATCGAATTTCAGTTGTATCTTAAGGTATGCCGGGCTTCCATGGACGCTATGTCACTGTTTTGTAAATCAATAATTTGGTTGGTTTTTGTATGACTCAAGGGCCATATTTGGCCAGACTGCTATAAACATCAAGCAAATAGACATATGCAAGGAACGTTCCACTGATACAGAAGATAGAAATACACTCAGGGGAAAATCGAAACTGCACAGCTCACAACAGGTTTGTTGCTAGCGCAATAGGAAAACCACATAGACATGTAAATCCCACAAATAATGTCAAAGCAATAGGAAAAGAAAAAGAGTATAGAAAAGAAGAATTAGAAAAATAGTTAATTTGAAATGAATAATTTCAAACTCGAAACTAGAAAAGGAGTTATGACAAAATAAATAATTGCAAACGAAATAGAGTTTAAACCAAAATAGATATTTTCTTATCTCTGAATCATAGTTATAAAATAATTTATTCAAGAATCAGTTCTAACCTTACTGGTGATTGTCTGGATGAGATATTTTGTAAGTGGTAAAACTGACCAAGATCTTGATGAACGAGACGCCTCATCATATGAAGAAATCTGACTAGATCTTGATCTCGTGATCATCAAGAGATTGTCAATGTCTTGAGGACGAGATATATTGTAAGTGGCAAAACTGACCAAGATCCTAGATCTTGATCTCGTGATCATCGAGAGATCATCAATGTCTTGAGGACGAGATATATTGTAAGTGGCAAAACTGACCAAGATCCTAGATCTTGATCTCTTGATCATCGAGAGATCATCAATGTCTTGAGGACGAGATATATTGTAAGTGGCAAAACTGACCAAGATCTTGGTGAAAGAAATATCTCGTCGAAACCACTTGGAGAGTTAAGTCGATAAATAAAAAAATATCATTATACAAATCAGATCGATACCCAAATATTCGGAAATTAAATTCCAAGTATTTAAAAAAAAAAAAGAAACGCTATCTTAGGGGTTCAATGACTTTCATTTCAAGACTAATTATCCATACCCACACAAAAACGTCCTCCCAACAAAATTGAAAAAAGGGAACATTCATTTTTATTTCCAAAAACTAAGTAATTACTCTTCAAACACAAATTTAAAAAAATCGACACACTCTGCGCAACAGACTACAAGCAGATGCCTCGGTTAAAGAAACTGAGGTATCGAACAAAAAGCATTCCATCTTCACTTTGGACGTTGTGGTATTTTGAGGCACTCGTCTCTTCACTTCTCTCCCCCACCGGTGCTTAGATTTAATATTTGATGAAGTTCAGACTCGGAGTCTGGAGCCTCCGGTCACACTTGCTCTAATTCGCTGCGGAGCTATTGATTGGCGGAGAGCTCTCATTTGTGTTCCGAGAAGAGTTCGTTCCGAGCCACGGCTGGAACGAATTTTCTCCTGAGTCATTCCTTTTTCCTCATTCTCTTGTCTTTCGCGAGTTTTTCTAATGGATCGGCAGGAATTTCGTCTCGGGTGGCAGTTCTGGTTGCAAGAGTGATGCCAACTTCTCGGGGTGGGGAATGGATTTTGCCTTCGGAATAAGATCCCTGTTGTAAGGTGAAAGATTTTTTTTAGTGCAAAGGCACTTTGACAAATATATCTATCATCCCACATGGTGTCTATTGGACGTATCTTGTCAACAGAAAATCTTGATGGACGAGATATTTCGTCATTAGAAAAAGATGACAAGATCTTGATCTCGCAATCATAAAAAATCGGCAATACCTCGATGAAGAGATTGCTCGTCATTTATAAAATTTGTCAGACTTTGGTGGAAGAGATATATCTTCCATCAAGGTGTAACCAGTTTTGGGAATTATTCCACAAGTTGTTACCAATTTTCTTTTATGATGAAGATACCAAAATCTGATATTTTTTTAAATGACAAGATATCTCGTCCGTCAAGATCTGGTCAGTTTTGCTAATGACAAGATACCTCGTCATTAGCAAAACTGACCAGAACTGGAGATTGTCTCTCACCAAAACTGACCAAAACTGGTGGTTGTCTTTGCGAAGTATCTCCCCATAAAACCCTAACATCCAATCGGATGTTAGGGTTTTATGGGAGATACTTCGCAGAGACAACCTCCAGGAGGGTTAATTTGTTTTTGGTTATTCTAACTGAAGTACCACAAGGAGTCAGATTTCCAAGAGAGCTCTCTCCAATCAATAGTAATCCTAGAGCAAGTGTGAACGGAGGTGCAAGTTGTAGAACTTGCAAGACTTCTTTTGATTGATGTGTTACTTTCATTTAGGGTTTGAATCTTATCAACATTCTCAATACTGGTAAAGTACAGGTTCTTGGTTGTATTTTCCTTAGCTGAAGGCACTGATTGGGCGAAATAACAGGAACTAGTTCCGTATTTCAAAGTCAATTAAAAACATTTCAAGTGCAAATTATGCAACTATGGGACGCTGCAAATTGTCGAAGCCTTTGTCTTTTTCTGTGGAAAGAGGGCAGATCTATCATATGTGGTTAATTTATTAAAATTGTTGACCAAGTTTGATCACCACCCTTTATATACAAGGTGTTTCGAAAATATGTGGTCAAATTGTAAAAAGTGGTAGAGGGACAAAATATAAACATTTTAATAAATTTAAAAATGTTTATTTTTAATTTTATAAACATTTAAAATTGTCAGAATAAACAATCTTACGTTTCCGTTTGCAGTCCCATAGATCAGATGCATATCTGTGAGCTGAAATTCGTACAGGGATGTATGCCGTTGAAAATACGAGAGGGGAATGACGCCTTACGCCACAGAAATATTGTTATCGACTGACCAAAACAGCGCCCATATTCTTTGACAAAAGATGTTTATTTTGGCGTAGCTGTTTACCACCCTTTAACACCCCTTTCAAGGACAACTCCTAATTTTTAACCACGGTCAGATGACGAGGTCACACCTGAGCTGGTACCTCACTCTCCAAACTTCCACGCCAACGTGAAGACATTTGAGGCTACGATAGATTTAACGTGTACCAGCTCCCACGTACTTTGGTTAGATCGAGATCATCCAATTTCTAATCCACTGCTCTTCAACCGGGTTCAGTTGAATAATTTACTGCAAATTGTGTGTTCAAAAGTCCACTGATACCCTAAACGTTTCTATCGTGGCTCTTTTAACAGTTTTTCAGCAAGTACGAGGGGAATCCGATATTAAAGGTACAAACCAAAATTACACTAATATTTATAATTAAAGAAAGTATTTAATACATTCCACAAAAACTGCATAATTTTGTTTATTTCTCGACATAATTTCGTAAACGTTGAGACATTTATTCCAGCGTGACACTAGTTTGAACATCCCTTCATGGTACTGCTGCTTGTCAAGTTGTTTGAAGTAGTCCACAATGGTGTCTTGCAATTCCTCCTGATCCGCAAAGCGTTTCCCCGCCAAAAATTTCTTTAAAGGTCCGAATAAATGAAAATACGAGGGGGCTAAATCTGGACTATACGGAGGATGATGCAAGACTTCCCAAATCAACCACAGTTTGGTTTGATTTGACGTGCGGGGTCTTGCGCCATCGTGCAAAAGTTTAACTCATTCGCGTCCCGGTCTTTTCCTTCTAATGGTTCAATGCAATTTCTGGAGAGTTTCGCACTATCTGTCACTGTTAATGATTGTGCGCGGTTCAGGATCACGGTGGCCATGGTTTTGCTGGCAGATGGTTGGGAATTTTTCGTAACTGGGGAAGCTGGTTGTTTCCAGATCATGGACTGTTGTTTCGTCTCTGGGGTGAACTTACAAACCCAGGTTTCGTCTCCGGTAATGATGCTTTCAATGACAGAATTCCCTTCCTGGTGGTATCGGATGAGATGTTGAAGTGAAGCACTCATTCGATTGGTTTTTTGTTCATCGGAGAGCATTTTCGGCACCCAGAGGGCAGAAACTTTGCGGAAGTTTATGTCGCATATGATTTCATGAACACAGTTCTTAGGAATGCCAGTCATTTCAGCAATTTCACGAACTTTAATGCGAAGATCTTCCCTAATCGAACGTTCGACAATTGTGCAGTTGTCATCCGTGTGTGAGGTCCTTGGTCTGCCTCTTTTCTTCTCCGGATCATCATTCAGCTTCGTTCGTCCATCTTTAAATTTTTGGCACCAAACGCTCACTTCTTTTCGGCTTAAAACGTTCGGTCCATAAACGCTCTGTAATCTGCGATGAATTTGCTCTGATTAAATCCTTTGGCTTGTAAAAATCTGATAACTCCACGTACCTCACACTTCGAACATTGCGATTAAGCACGCCATATTTGTGTGCTTCCCGGAAGCTAAATTGAGTCTGGAACAAAACAACGCTCCAGACTCAACTACTACAAGCATGAACGTGTCCAGTCATGCATATGGCACCAATATTGCGCATGCGCAGTTTGTATAACAGCCACCTGTACCTTTAATATTGGACACTCCTCGTACTATACAGTTTTTTGTGTGGTCAGACTGTATGTTTATCACATTTCCCTTTTACTCCGAATTTGTATCGCATTTATCATGTTTTAAAAGTCCATCTCAGCTTAGTAAGCACCTACCAGTTCTGAAACAGCCCTCATACATCAAAACAATGATACATTTTAAACGTTAATGAGTTAAAAGAGTTTTTGCTTAAATGACATCGAAAGAACAAAAGTATTTTCATCAATACCGAGAAAGTGCGGAATTTGGATAATTCACAAAGAAAGTCAGTTATTCCTAAAATCCCTTTTCACCCATCCCTCCAAATTCTCTTTGAACTTTGATTGCGTGATGAAATCTGATGAGCTGTTTCATCCCTTTGAAAAGGTGGTTTGCGATTACTCCCTACAATAGAAGGATAAGTGAATTCCCTTTCGCTTTGGCCCACACTCTTTGCTCATGCTGGAAAACACTTCGGGTAACTATTTCCGTATGTAAATTACTTCATTTTCATTGCGATGAATAGATAACAAATCTGTAGATTGTTATTGAAATCAGACTCTTTTTCAGTGTAGCGAATGAGACGTTGGAGTGAAACTTTATTACAGGGTAATGCAATCTATCAAAGAGAGAATTCAAAGAGATTTTAGCATCAAAAATTTGGAAAAGAGGTGGATAACATTTTCGCTCATGACACGAAATTCTGCTTTGCTTATTCAGAATTGTTAGTCAAGAAGTCCTATCTCCGAGTTAGGTCTTTTAGAGATTACATGCTGTATATGTAATACCTAACAGTAGGCAACAGTTTTGACTACTCAAACAACTGTTGGATGAGTGAGCTCTAACTGCTTAATAGCGTTACTAGGCACCAGTTACTTTATAATCAGTACATAACTTACGTGAATCCTAAATGCCAAATTGAAAATAACTAACTTTGAAATAAAGAAAATGTATCACCATTGTGCACAGGTTTCCAGATATTTCCCGATAATTTCAGTCACCCTTTATGTTAGCGGCCGAATGATTAAGAATGCAGCTCATTAAGAACTGGAGGACCTCAGTGCAACTTGTTTCATCAGTTTGTGATGATATAAAAACTAAAGGCTAAATTATCATAATATCTATCAATAATTCAAACAAACAAATCGAATTTATGTGATAATTATTCCAAATACGGCAATTCCAGTATCCAGGCTGTCACTGTGCTCTTGCGCGTGATATATGCAGTGGATGAATCCAAATCAACAAATTAAAACATTCCATATATGCTCATGAGACTTTATACATGTCGGTAGGATAATCTACATACTCAAGTTTAAGTTGACTTCACGTAGGAGAGGGATTTTTAATGTAAATTAAACCACCGAAAGATGAGGATTTTACTTCCTGTTTTCCTATATGGGATACATAAGGAAGCACGTTCTACCAATAAATTGCAAGCGCCATCTATATTTAACTTTACAGAAAATGCCTCTCATGCTTGACAAGAGACTAGCATGAGGGGCTATGGGTTGAACACTCTTCCAAATTCACTGTGGAATCCACTAATTGTAAAATGGTAATAAAATTACTTTTTACAATCAATTTTTATTATAATATATCACTGCCTATACAGGTGTTAGTTTCCTAACCTCATGTTTAAATAATTGTTACTTATGATGGATTATAGTGCGGGTAGAGCTAATAGAAGGGCCAGATAGAGCCGAAGCTCAGGTGCTGAAAATTGCGAGTTGTCTACGGATATCTCCCTTCGGGATATATCCCGGACCGTCTCCAATAACCCGTTGTGTTGCTTCAGTGCAATGCTAATTCAAGTACCCAACCCCTTCTGTCCATTACGGGTCCAATAGCGTGGCTATCTAGTTACGAAATTCGGAGCGAATATTAGCACTGTGACGGGTGGTTCAAACGTGGGGACATCTACAGGGATGCGAGGCAACACGATATAGAGCCAAATGTGGGACATTTTCGTGACGTTTCCAGCTCTCTAAGGCTAGGCTCAACCGACAGCAACCGCTTACATTTTGTTTGATGAGCTGTTCTTTCTCTATAACGGTATATGCATTATCTCTGTGATTTATCATTTGTGAGCAGTAGCTGGAAAAGTGGGTTGCTTTGTTTCATGAAGCTCAATTCTCAAGTTTCTCCCCATGCCTTGTGAGGAGAAAGACTTGATTCTAAGTAAAAAGATAACAGCTCTTTTTAAAAAATGTGTTGAAGTAAATGGTCACTATATTAAAAAAAATAAGGTTCTAATGTTAAGAGAAATTAATATCCTTCATTTAAATACAACTTGCATCATTTTATTTTGTCGGCAACTTATTTTTTAACACCGGATAATTTTCTTATTAATTAATCAACCGTCGAGGTAAACTGTAGTTATCAAACATGAACAACATCGGAAATTATCAATTCATGTATATTGACTTAACCTTGTGCATGAAAAGCAATATTAACCATTCAAGTGGTTTCGACGAGATATCTCGTCCATCAGGATCTGACCAATTTTGCAAATGACCGAGAAATCCCGTCATCGAGATATTGCCAATTTTTTTTCTATGACGAGATCACGATCAGGTCAGTTTCCTTCTAATGACTTCAAGATCTTGATAGACGAGATATATCGTCCATAAAGATCTTGTAAGTTTTACTAATGACGAGATACTACGTTGAGATAACCACCAGGGAGTGTTAACTTGAGGTTTTCTTCATTCTAATTTAAAGTATCGCCGTTTGACGTTACTTGTCATATTCAAAAAGTGACATGCCAAAATAACACGTGTATAATGCTAAGTTCGTCTCAAATTTTATAAGTTGCGAAAACATTAATGCTCTTTTTATTACAGAAATCTCTTCACATTCAATTTTGTGACCGATAAACTACGATAACTCAGTGGTCATTTAATTACCGTTTCCGAAATGTTTACCATTGAAAAGTTATCAAAGAAAACACAAATGTCCTGACACATTTGGTGACAAATTTATAACAGGAATGGTGACTTTGGACCTTTTGATTGGAGACCTTATGTATCAATCGATTCTCGTAGAATGATTCGAATCAAACCTCTGGTCTGGAATTGCCTCCAAGAAAATATCATCGCATATATTTCTGATAGAAAAGAAACAATAATAGCCTCCATCGAGGTCTGTGGACTCTGGATCTTTTATGTCTCTTTTGAAAACGAGCCTAATGAATAGGTCCGTGGGATGGAATGTCCAGACCTATCAGTGGGGTGTCCGGCATAATGGCCGATGAAAGGTTTCTTATCGTCCGGCCAGAGGGGTGGTAGAAGGGTGCACGATTTATAGAGTCGTCGGTTTATGAGATTGGACGATAGACTTAATGGTATTTGATGATCTTGGAGACATCTCTAAGAGGCACTTTGGAGACTGTCCTAGAAACTCAACCTATACGTGTTGCTTGGATAAAAGAATGTGAACGATGGTTGGTTTTAGGATTTAATGGTACAAGTCCAATAATGAACAAGTTACATAAAAGGTAAACTCAATACAAAATATAAAAATCAGTGGCACCAATAATAAAATAAATATTAAGAATTGTAGGTAAGCATCAAGCGAACGGAAAACTTGGGTGGGTCAGAATTTTCATTTTTCGATATTTTCGATTTTTAAGTAAAAAAAAGTAAGTTTCATTGTCACAAATATCGTATAAATAATTGTAAATAATTGTAAAATGAAAAAACTGTTGTGTTCCACTCTCTTCTGTCATCTTTCAGGAGAGTTTACAATTCCCTCCTCTACCAAAACCTTTTGTTTTTCTTGGAAAAGAACTGTTCCAGGTGCTTTTGTAGTCTTCAAAGGAATTGAAGGTTTCCATCTCAAAAATTTTGTAAGTATCGGAAGAAATGGAAGGTGCAATGTCTGGTGAATACGATGGATGCCAAAAATTTTCAGCCAAACTAACAATTTGGACTGCTCACCAAAAAACATGCTGTCTAGCCTTATCGTGATGGGAAGATTACGATTTGTTGACTGATTTCAGACACTTTTCTTCGCATGTTTTCTATTGGTCTTATTGGGAGTTGCTTTTATCAAAATGATTCGTTTGATTTTGCTGAAGAAACCCCCGTAATTACTCCTTTTCATTACTACTCTATACACATCTTAACCTTTGAATGAAGACTAGATTTTATGGCGATTATGGTCCATTTTGATTGCCCATCTCTTTCATTCCACATTATTGAAAATTATTCACTTTTCATCGCCAGTCACAGTTTCTTTACAGATAGCGGGTTTAAATTGTATTTAAAGAAACGAACGGACTTCGGGGACTTCCTTATGCAATTTAAAGTACACACACACGCCCCTGTTTATCTGCAGTTCTGCGCGAAACTACAAATAAAGTCGCAAGTGCGCGTGCTGTTACTCTTCATTTAAATTTAAATTCTCAGTTCAACGAATATCCTTCTTGAAAGTCTAAGTGCCTTCACGTTAAATATTCGTAAACATTTTATTTTTATTCTTTATTGTTGTTGATTGTTATGTTTGAATAAATAATTTTTCCTTCTTAACCTGATGTGCTTTCTGAACAGTGGAGAACTCGTATAAACAATATCGAGTAATTGATGATTGTTGCTAGCCAGTATTCGAGTCGGTACTTCCGAAAGCTATAAGACAAAGAGCTTTTTTGACCAACCCAATACTAGCACTTAAATGAAAGCTGCAAATAGCAACACAGGTTAGCGTGGTGTGTAAAAGTTTGAAGAGTGGAGTGCCAGTTCAGGTATTGACCACTACATCTGACCATGGTTCAAATTGAAGAGGTATTGTCATTGGATATTTCTCTTCGGGATGGATCCGGACACACATGGTGTCCTCGAATCTTTTCCTTGGGTACTGATCCCGTATGGTCATCAAAAGCCCGTTGTGTTGCTCCAGTGCGACGTTAATTAATTACCATTACCATTATCAACCTCTATCTTCAGCCTGTACATATGACTGTCCATCATGTTTTATTACGATCATTAAATGAACTCTTTCTGAACTGTTTTTTATGTCCCCCTGATGGATAATGCGATATGGAATCTAGAAACCTACTGCTATGCAAAAATTTAAAATTTTGAAAGGGGGTTTTCCCCAATCGAATCCCACATGGTTAAAATAGAAGTAGTAAGGTAATTTCGATGCTTAAAACTGGACGATCAAGTAAAATTTCGAAGGTTAAAGGAATCGAACTCATTACACACAGGGGTGTTCTCTCCCGACAAAAGATGGCTCCGGGTGGAGCTTGGGTTCGATGCGAAATCAAGTTAACTACGTCTGCTTGCCTCGGCGGTAAAGAGGCAAGCACATGTATTGGGAAATTATAGCCTGGGACACGTGAAGGTAGTTCAGGAACTCCATCAGGCTGCATACGTTCCATATAAAGCCTCGAGCAAGTAGAACGAACGTGAAACTGTCTATCACAATACTGCACGCAAATTGACTTTTTATGATTGAGGAAATTCGTTCCAGAGCTTAATTGAAAATTGGTGGCATGCTTACTGAATCGGATTCTGTATTTAAATCATCGTCGCATTTGATTTTTTGAAAAGTACAATTCTAAAGTTACAAAATTTGATTGGGATAGGTAGGTATTTAATTAACTTCACACTGGAGCAACACGACTGGCTATTGGCGACGGTCCGGGACCAATCCCGAAAGGAAAGACCCGAGGACAACACCTCATTTTTCACAACGGCCATAAGACGTGGTCACACCTGAGCTGGTACCCCACTCTCCAAATTTCCACACCACGCCAACATTTGGACTTTGAGACCACGACAGATTTAACGCGCAACAGCCCCCGTGTACACGACGGTCTTTGACTGGACAGAGTTTTGAACTCTCAACCCTCCGTTGTTAATCCGTTGCTCTACCAACTGGGGTTCCGCTGCCCTTGATTCGAGGAAATTTCCATTAAAATCGTTTTGAATTTTTATACACCATTGTCTTTCTAAATTTGTAAACGTGATTACTCTGTCTATTTTTGAAAATTTTCAAAATCCAGACTTCACAAAATCCAAATTAAAAATACTTTAAAATAAATTTCAACATCTAAATCAACTCGATTTTTCATTTTTAGCCTTTAGTTTAAAGCTGCTTTCAATTGTTTAATTTGTAAAATCTAGCATGTGGCGAAGCTTGTCCGTATTCGGGTGGGGGGTAGGGTAGTTGAAGTTTATGGGAATCTGATTTAAATGATCCAATCAGACCACAGACAGCCCTACAGTAATGAATCAGCCTACCGCACCATCCACTTAGATGTCCACATGTCGGACAGACATACGACATCAAATCCAAACACATAATCACAGGTACCTCCCACACCCTAAGCGATAACGTCAAAACAACATTCCACCGCTCGATTTACCACATCCCGGGGGACCTAAAACAGGCCAGATTAACCCAAGCGTTCCATGTCCACCCTTTTTTTGTTTCTTCCTATTCCATCCAACCGGAAATTGCCGAACTCCCCCACCCGTGTAAGAGTGCGTTCGGCTAATGGCAAATTTCGTTAATAGCCCGGCTGTAAATTAGCCGCGAAGCACTTGCAACGGCCGAGACAGATATGGGATAATTCGGCGTCGTATTTTACAGTGATTTATACAGGTGGGGGAGATTAGATCAAGTGAGATGGCGCAGGTATGTGCGCTGCTTCTGGGGGATTTATTTGAGTGCTGGAAGATTGGGTTATTCATGGGAGGTGTTTGAAAAGTAGATTTCTGTCTTTAAATGGGGCGCATTGGCACGTTTAATTTTAAAGAGCGTGACTTAATGCCGCCATTGTCCCTTCAATGAATTAAAACGAAGGATGTTTTAAGGAAGGATATAAAAACGTGTATATTGATAAGTTAGGTTGTACTTACTTCGTACTGGACAACATAACAGACTATCGACGAGGTCCGGGATCAATCCCGAAGGGTAGGTAGTTAATTAACGTCACACTAGAGCAAAACAACAAGCTATTGGTGACGGTCCAAGATCAACCCCGAAGCTCTACACTTTTTGGTGAGCTGGGAGGAAGTGGGTCCAGAGTTCAGAAGATCAACGCCGAAGGGAAAGATGGACAACACCTAGTAATTTTGAACCAACCTCAGATGACGGGGTTGACCTCGTTGCCTGACCTCAACACCTGAGCTGGCACCCCAATCTCCAAACTTTACACCACACCAACGTGAGAGCATTTGGAACCACGAGAGATTTATCGTGCACCAGCCCTCACGTACACTGCGGTCTTTAGTTGGAGTTTCGAACTCTCAACCCTCCTGTTGCTAATCTGATACTCTTCTAACCGTGCTATAGCGTCCCCTCAATCTCTAAGGGAAAGATCCGAAGGTAACAACTCGCAATTTTGAACCAAGGTCGGACTACGAGTTTAACTGAGCTTGCATCCCACTCTCCAAGGTTCAACACCACGTTAATGTGAAGTGTATACATGAGGTTTCATTAAGAAATTGTTTTAACTTATGAATGGTTATTATAAGTAAATTAAAACGGATCAAAAGCAGCCTTTAGAATAATGTTTTTTCTCTTAGCAAATAGTTACAATTAAACTTTGTAAGTGAAAAGTACAGTAGAACTTTGATTATATGGGGTAATGTGAACCGAAGCCCCCTCAGATAACCAGAAACTCGGATAATACTAACCTAGTAGCACAAATCAGCCTATACAGAATACAAAAGATATTTACTATGCTACATGTTATTACTACTCAAAGATTCATAAAACAAGGAATATTAGAATAAAATTCAGCCCGGATAACACTGTCACTCGGTTAGTTGAGGCTTGGAAAATCAAGATTCTTCTACTATATTAAATGTGACTTGTGTACGGTGAGATCAATGTTTGCTGGACTGACTAGCTCGCAACCTACGCAGATTACTAATTGACAAAACAAATATTCACTTATAGAGCTTACCACACATGGGTTTGAGCATGACGCCCTTTTACATCTAGACTTTACCATCTTTTTACCTTACCATCTTTCAACGAATGGGATTTCCCCAAGGTCATCTGCTTTTTCAACGGACCGGCATCATAGTTCTTAACAGAAATGATTATTTTTCTATAACTTGTTTCATAATGATAAATGCATTGGGGTGAAGAAGGTTTAATTTCAAGTTATACCAACAACCAGATGTTAAATTTATAAAAAAATACAGTGAATGAGATGGGTTGGGCACATCATTCGAATGCCCGATGAAATGAGTAGAAAAAATATTTCCGATCAGACCAATTAGAGTTAGTTTTAGAGTTGATGGACTAATTAGTAGACAAGGATTTCGATATTTGCACAATTAAGAACTGGAGAACTATTGCCAATAACAAGTCAAGATGGAACAGAATCGAGAAGGCCAAGTCCCACTTTGGACTGTAGAGCCAATGAAGAAGATATTTTGTAATAAAAAGCCTCTCATTTAACCATCCACGTGGTTTCGACGAGATATCTCGTCCATCCAGATGGGACAGAATTTGCTAATGATGAGATCTCTCGTCATCAAGATTATGCCAATTTTCTGATGATGATGAGATCTACACTGAAGAGCCAAAACATTATGACCACCTACTCAATAACGCGTTGCGCCTCCTTTGGCCTGCAAAACAGCTTCAACTCGCCTGGGCATAGATGCCACAAGTTCTTGGTACATGACTGGAGACAGGTTGTATCAAATGTCTAAGCAGCGGTCACGCAAAGTCGAGATATTCGGACATGGTTGTGTTTGAGCTCTGAGCTGCCACTCCATGACATCCCAAATGTGCTCTATCGGATTAATATCCAGCGAGTTAGGTAGCCAGGACATTAAGTGGAATTCATCAGTATGCTCCTCGAACCACTCCAACACAAACCGAGCCTTGTGACATGGGGCGTTGTGTTCCGAAACACTTGCGCTTGGACCTGCATTGTATTGGGCTGTCAGCTGAGCCACTGTCTCGCGCCGATTTTGCTTTACCAAGCGGGGCAGTCTCCGACGTCCTTTTTCTTTGATGACGCGTGGACGACCAACACCTTGGCGTCTACTGCTGGTGTCACCGTCATTTATCCACTTTGCATGAATACAAACAACGGCAGATCGTGAACACCCTACCAGTCGTGAAGTTTCGGTGATACTCGTTCCGAGTCTTCGGGCCATTACGATCTGCCCTCTATTAAATTCGCTTAGATCAGCAGCCTTTCCCATCACTCGCAAAAGTAAGTGCA
Organism: Meta bourneti; assembly: GCA_933210815.1. Taxonomy (NCBI): domain Eukaryota; kingdom Metazoa; phylum Arthropoda; class Arachnida; order Araneae; family Tetragnathidae; genus Meta; species Meta bourneti. The sequence goes on along the minus strand of OW119930.1, from coordinate 92,530,170 downwards.
AGAATGATTACTTACCTTCTCCAGCAGCAGTTAAATACCATTCTCACTTAATCACGTGCCCTCCACGTCATCCAGACGAGTTCAATGAAAAATGTGGGGATGGTCATAATGTTTTGGCTCGTCAGTGTAGATCTGGTCATTTTTCTTCTAATGGCGAGGTATCTCATCCATCAAGATCTGATCGGTTTTGCTAATGATAAGGTTGATACAACCACCAGGATAGTTTTATAGTTAAAGTTTCCTAATTCTTAACTTACCAAGTATAGCGCCTAGGTATGAACCTTACAATACGCACGTTTCTCATTCGGCATCCCATCGTCGCCTTTTAATTAAAATTCTGTGAGTCACATGACCAGCTGATATTTTTGATACCATCTTGATCTAGAGCGGTGTTTTCTTAGGGATGGAGAGCTACTAGAGAGCTACTCTCCCTTGAGAGCTACTAGAGTGCCCCGGATGATATTGGAATGTGAAGTGTGTTTTCAAACAAAACATCTTGGAATTGTTTTGACGTCGAACCCTCCCGAGAACCATGAAGGGAGGGTGTGAGAAGAAAAACACTTTCGGAGTGAAACTTTGTGACTTTCTCAGACTCCACAGGGAGGAATAAAGAGTGGAGCGTATATGCGTGAGGTTTTGACTCAGGCGCAGAGAAACTTCAACGAAAATGGAGTAGTTTACAGATTGCTGCAGATTATGGTCCAATTTCTTTTATATATTAATTTGAAATTTTTTAAAAATTTCCCTTTGGTTTTCTTTAAATGAATTATTTTACTCACCATGCTGGTGGCTGCGGCTTCAGCGCACATACGTGGAGAGTTCTGTTGGAATCATGTTTAATTCCCGTGTTTAAGCTTTTTGAATGGTTTGCAGTTTGCATCTTTTAACACTTTAGGGTTAGTATAAATGAATGATATACAGGGTTAGTATGAATTAGTATATAAGGTTAGTATAAATGAATGACCGGATTTTGAACATTTATATTTTCTTTCAAAACTATTACACGTAATATAATCAATGATACTTGAAAATAAAGAAAAACATTCCAAGTTTTTTTCAGTTACAAATGTTCGATGTGTGAACCTTTCGTAACACGACAAACTAATAATCAAGTTCGTTCCACACAGTTTGCAATTTTAATGTTAACGGTTCTTAATGCAGCACTGATGCGTTCTCTAAGTTCATTGAGTGTTTTCGGCAATGGTGGTTTATAAACAAGATCTTTGATGTAACCCCATAAAGAGAAATCGCATGGTGCAAGGTCAGGGATCTTGATGGCCGTGTGAATAAGGGTAAATCATCGTCACCCGCACTCCCAATCTAGCGTTGTGGAAGCTCCTCGATTTCTAAATGCTTGCTGGACAGAAGTAACGGAAGAAACCCTTGCATATTCTAATACACAAAAACTTTTCTCTGTCATTGTCGCCATTTTCAATTTCAATCGCCGTGTTCTAGGGGAGTGCTGCCATCTAGTGAGCGATGTTGAAAAAACTTGGAATGTTTTTCTTTATTTTTCATGCATTAGTGATTATATTATGTGTAGTAGTTTTGAAAATATAAATGGTTTAAAATCCGGTCATTCATGTATGCTTACCCTGTACTATATTGAAATGTCGATCTAATGAATTGTCTTCCTGAAAGTTTTTTTTGAAGATTTAGGGAATGGTTTTAGACTGAATTAATTTATAGATGGATGGCTGTATAGTTTACAGATTGTTACGCATTTTGTGGTCAAACCTTTATACCGTAAACTCTTATTGTTGGGAAGTAAATAGAAGGGATCGTTGCTACAGAGTCATTACGTCGAATGATCAATATAGCAAATATTTCCATAAAGTTTGAATTGAGTATACAGATTTAACCAGACTCGGGAATGTGTTTCAGGTGGAATAGTTTACAGATTGGATGAGTAAAATAGTTTACAGATTGCTACATTTTACGGTTGAACCTTTGTACAATAGACTCTTATAGGAAGCTTGAAAGGACGTCATTTTAGTGACGTTATATCAAATGGTGTATGTAGCGAATAGTCCTCTTTATACTGTTTTGAAGGTGTAGAGAATGCTGTTTTTGAAACTTCATAAATTTTGATAATTTAAGAACAAAAATGCTTACAAAATCAATTTATTACGGTGCAATATTGAAAAGGAATATATCATGCGATAATAAATAGACATTTCACAATTACAAGATATCTCGTCCATCAAGATCTGATGAGTTTAGTCAATGATGAGATACCTCGTAGAGATACAACCACTAGGAGGGTTAATTTAGAAAACAAGTACAAAAAATGAAATAAAAATATTTTATTTAGGTGTATGTATACACTAGAATTTTTTTTTAAATTTTGACTTTAAAAATCCATTTTTTTCACAATAGGTCATTGGTTTGTGCTTAAACTCATTTCAGTGAGAAAAATTCTGATTAAGCTACTCATTCATTATCTAATTTAGATATAATTAGCTAATTAGCATGTTTTTTGAACAGTGATATTTCAAATTCTAATGTGTTCAGAAAGACAATTCCTGTTGGAAATTATTCCTAATATTATTCTTCATGTTTTGAGCCTCCATCAAGTTGCTAGAGGGAATACGTTCTTTTTTACAATTTTTTTCACGAAGGAAGTCTAAAAAATCAAGATTTTTTCAGGAATTTCAACATTTAAAAATTAATTAAAAATTCATTTCTTAACCAATCACTTCGACTGAGGGTCAAAACATCCACTGTATTATATAGATTATAATGACACAAAAGTAATTATAATAGATCAATTCATTATTGAGTTATCACTGTTCGAAAGAAGCATCCTATTGCAAAAACATAGTTCTTCAGAAATCGAGTTTCAAGTTTTGGAAACGTGTTTGTCTATGGTGACAATAGTTTTTCTAATTAATTACCCAAACCCTTGTAACTTTTCGAAAACTATTTCGAATATTTAAAAGATCTTGGTATCGTTTGAAAGCTAAGGGGATGGACACTATTTCGAATTATTAAAAAATAGATCGATATTTTAGTCAATTTTCGTGATTTCTAGTGTATACATACACCTTAATTCAACTACCACTTACCAACCTATGCACTACGGCACAGCATCCATGCCTCAACACAGCCCAGGGCAGTCTGCACGTAAAATAACCCTCTGCCCCATCCGGTGACCGATCACGCGGAATCCCCTCCAATTCCCACGAGCGCGTTAATCCAGCCTTGTAATGAGAGTGAAACCGGCCGGCGGACTCTGCGGCCGACAGCGGAGTTCTTGGGGCGGAAAAGTGAACTCGTGCCACGAGCCCATCTCTTCCCCACCCTCGATCGCCTGAGCTCCCGATCATGGCCATGGATTAGCGGAGCTGAAGAGCTTCTTCATATGCCCCCTAGCTAGGTCCAAAAGTGTAAATCACACTCAAGGGGGCGGCTGTGTTTTTGAAGATTCGTACGCTGCAAAATGAATGTTCCTGTCTAATAGAGTGGGCCAAAATAACGCTTCGTGGTAGGTAGTTCATTAACGTCGCACTGGAGCAACGCAACGGGCTATTGGCGGCGGTCCGGGATCAATCCCGAAAGGAAAGCACCAAGGACTACATCTTGGAATTTTAAACCATGGTCAGATGACGAGAACAACACCTGAGCTGGCATCCGACTCTGCATACTTCCACACCACCCCAACGTGAGGACATGTGAGGTTACTACAGATTTAACGTGCACCAGCCCCCTTTGTACACGACGGTCTTTTGGTTGGATTCGAACTTGCAACCCTCCGGTTTTGCTAGTCCTTACTCTTCCAACCGGGCCACTGTGGCCCTGTGCAAGTACGGGGAAACAATTGGTCAAATCCTTATTGACGAAGTATCGCGACATTAACAAAATAAGCAGGATCTTGATAGACGAGATATCTAGTCAGTTGGACGAAATAACTCGCAGAAACCACTTGAAGGGTTAAATCCCAGCCTTTCACCTTCCCTTAACTTTCTAAGAGAAATTTTAATGGAAAATTCAATCACCGCAGAAAACAGTAACACTTTCTTTTAGGTCATACGGAAATTTGTGTACCTAATTTGCCAGTGAACATTTTTACACTTTTTAGAATTGGAATTTCAAAGGCTTGTTTCAAGAAGTTGTCTTAATTGTCTTAACCCTTCTAGTGGTTTATCTTCCCGTCCAAAAGTGCCCTGCGGTGGTCAACCTCTGGTGGTGACCTGTTTCAAACTGTCACCAGTTCTGGGCAAGGGACAATTTGTTTTTCCTACTTGGATCTCCATTCCCCTTGGAGTGATAAAGCAGTTTTGTTTCGAAGTGGTATCTCGTCACTAGTCAAATTGACCAGATGTTGGTGCACAAGATATCCCGTCACTAGCAAAACTGACCATATGTTGCTGGACGAGATATCTCATCACTAGCAAAACTGACCAGATGTTGGTGGACGAGAAATCTCTACACTAGCAAAACTGACCAGATGTTGGTGGACGAGATATATCGTCATCAGCAAAATATTGACCGGATCTTGGACGAGATATCTCGTCGAAACCACTTATAGGGTTAAACTGAATTGCAAAAAATATATCTCGAAAGCTGGATGAGAAATATGGCTTGATTTGATTTGTCGCTGTACCATTATTTTTTGCTACACGACGTGAACTGAACTGAAAAGTATTAAAAATATTCTACCATATTTACTTTCAGATTAAGAGGATCGATGGGTAAACTTTCAAGTTCACCAAAATCGATCAAAAATTCGATTTTTTAAGTTAAGTAAAAATTAATTGCTATCAAACTTTGTGAATAGCGAAAAAGAAATTTTAAATTACGATAATTTGTAACGGAATTATATTTACACCATAAAATATATATAGTGGGCCGTCGAGGCTCAGTGGGTATGGCCACTGCGCTAGCAACCTTCGAGTTGTTGGCTGCGCAGGTTCGATTCCTGTCACGTGTATTCCTCCCTGGGTGTATTTCTCTATTCTGTGTCAGAAAAACTATGATTGCGTGTATGTCTATTACTTGATGTTATATGTCTTATGTTTGGCGCAGCATGTCCAAATATGGGACTTGCGCCATAAAACACCAAAACAACCAAACACAAAATATATAGATGAGTACAGTAAGTCTGCAGTCCCCTTAAAAGGCTATGTTTAAACTTGTGATATTACGTAATTTAATTAAGTAACGTGCAATTTAATGTATAATTTGGGCTTCTTTACTTCTAATGAGCAAGTTTTTCTTAACCTTCGCTATATTATACGACGTAATACAATGACGTAATGAACAGTCTCCGAATTCATTGGATCAGACTGTCTATAAAAATAAGGTTCATTGTGAGAACGAATGAATGGCGACGTTGGAGTTTCCTTAATGGAGGGTTCATTGATGTTTACAGAGATTCCATTAGCAAAGGTCTCTCACAAAGACTAATTAAGGAGACATTGTTCGAAATCCTTTTAGAAAATTGGTTACTTCTGCGTCACGATGCGATGGACGTTAGTAAAGAATCACTGATTGATGCAATAAAAACTATTTTCGTAAGTTGAAGTAACTTTGGTTGTTAAAAGAATTGCATTTCTATTTCTAATCGGAGATCTGTGCATTGATCGATTCAGTTAAATTCTGTATGGTCAATCAAATAAAAGAATATAGTTATTTATTTATTCTGTCGTACAGATAAGTCCATTTATATTACAGTGGGAAACAGTTCACAGAAATAATAGAAAGATAAGTCAACATAGAGTAAAAGTATATAAGAACGAAATATACAATCCATATATCGTCGGCTTAGAACAGAAACTCATTAACTGACAAAGGTTTTAGTACTGCTGTTAAAGGACTACGTATTTGCTTTTATCGCAAATAAAAATTATAAGTATTTTGATAGCATTACATATTTTGTAAACATTACATTATGACAATACATTTCTCATTATTATGAAAATAATTATTTAGAATCTTCGAAGAAATGTCCGTTTATAAAGTCTGATCTAACTAAGAAAGACGTATCTAGCATTGTTCGAGAGATTTGCTTACTGTGTTACCGGTCATTCAGAGTATTTGGTAGGGCCACGGTGGCCCGGTTGGAAGAGTAACGGACTAGCAACCGAAGGGTTGCGAGTTCGAATCCAGCCAAACACCGTCGTGTACAAAGGGGGCTGGTGCACGTTAAATCTGTCGTGGCCTCAAATGTCCTCACGTTGGCGTGGTGTGGAAGTTTGGAGAGTGGGGTGCCAGCTCAGGTGTTGCCTCGTCATCTGACCGTGGTTCAAAATTACGTGGTGCTGTCCTCGGATCTTTCCCTCTGGGATTGATCCCGGACCGTCACCAATAGCCCGTTGTGTTGCTCCAGTGTGACGTTAATTGAAAATACCAAATACCAGAGTATTTGGTATTTTTCAATTAACGTCACACTGGAGCAACACAACGGGCTATTGGTGACGGTCCGGAATCAATCCCAGTGGGAAAGATCCGAGGACAACACCAAGTAATTTTGAACCACGGTCAGATGACGAGGCAACATCCCGGTCATTCAGAGATGTAACAATGAATTTAATTGTGAAGTAATACTATAAGTAAGACCTAATAAGAGGGTTTGATCTGATCTATACCTAACCACTCTAACACTTTAATCTGTAATTATCCTAACCTGTAAATGGGCCGCCACTACAGAGTGGGTTTTCCCACTGAGCTAGCAACCTGCGAGTTGTAGGTGCAGCAGGTTCAATTCCTCCTCAGTTAGTTGAATTTGCGTTGCATTAGAATAACATAGTGGACTATTCCTACCTGGGAATATTTTTCTTAACTTTGTCTGTAAACTTTCTTTGCGTGTACTTGCTGTTTGTCTTATGCTTCTTGCAGCTTGACCAAATGTGACCCTTGCGTAATAAAACCTTACAAACCAACCTAACGTGTAAAAATATTTTTACTTGGTAAAGAAGACACTAATTAATAGCAAGGAATGTTCAAGTAACCGCTTCTGTACTGTTCTTGAAACTTATTAATGTTCCTGTTTAAATTGGTAACAATGAATTGAGTTGTGGAAAGAGACACCAAACTATAAAAAGCGTAGAATGTTCAGATAACAGTTCCCGTAATGATTTTGAAACATTTTGTATGTCATGCTACCATTATCCATACCGGTAACAATGGATTCAATTGTGAAATAAGATATCAAATAAGCATGAGATGTCTACACTCATGTCCAAAAGTTAAGCATAACTTGCTTATGTGAATATTTCAGAAAATCTACATCTTAATGGAAGGAAATGTGGTATGCGGGTTTAATAGGATTATAGATGAAAACAATGCAAAACAAGAATAATAATGCCTTTTATTATCCAAAGAAAACGGTTGAAAGAAAAAGGTTCACAATACGAGTGTCAACTTTAGTGAAACAGAATGATTAAAACAATGTGATGCTGAAGTTTAATACGGTGTGTGGGAACCTCTGGTAGCCACGCATGCTGCACAACGATTTCCCATATTTTCGATGAAGGTATGGATGAGTTGTGTGCTCAAAGATTTCCAAGCCTCACGGAGAGCAATTCCTGGACGGAGCTTAGGGGTGGCGGAGGGCTGCAATATGTATCCCGAGCATATCCCACACATGCTCTATAGGATTCAGATCAGGAGAGTTGGCAAGCCTCTGATGCAGAGGATATCCTCACTTTGAAGGAAGGCGTCGACCAGGGCTGCACGGTGAGGAGGCACGTTATCATGCATGAATAGGAAACATGGACGACAGCACCTCGAAACAGGCAAACGGTAAGCTCAAGGACTTCGTCTCTGTATCCTTGACCGGCAACAGACACCATGTCAAAGATGTGGAGGTCTGTCCGACCGTCCAGCATGATGTCTGCCCAGACCATGATCCCCCCCTGAAGGAAAACTGTATTTCCGTGATGTTTCCCGAGTGAAAACGCGTTCCACGTTCTCTCCAGATCGTGGTAGGACGAGAATCAGTTTACAGAATTAATCTGGACTCGTCACTGAGCTTGACATTGCCCCACTGTTGTCGACTTCACTGCCTATGTTCCAAATTCCACTGTAAACGCGCGCGTTTCTGTGCAGACGTCAGGGGGAAGCAAACTGCTGGTCGTCTGGCATAGAGACCAACGTGTCTGAGTCTCCTGTAAACAATTTGTCTTGAAACTATGAATCTTGTGGTGGCTGTCAGGGCTGAACTCAGTTGTCTGGCACAATTGTTCCTGTGACGTCGCGGAGTTATTGCCAAATATCCGTCTTGCCCAGCGGTTGTTACCCTTTGCCGAATATCCGTGGTGCTGGTCGTCGGGTATCATCTCCAGTGGTTTGAAACCTCTGCTAGTCTGGAGATCACACACTGAGGTACATTCAGAATTCGAGACGCTTCGGTTAGGGATCGACCGGATTTCAGCATTCCTATAATTCGTCCCTTCACAAACGTGTCCAGTTGGCATCTTTGTGACGTCTTTCGTCCTTATTGATTGTTAACAACGCTCCGTACCACAGCAATTGCGAAATTTCTGTCTAAACTGGCCATGCCGCTCGAGGCCGTTTTATACTCGTTTCGACGTGCGCCGGTGCTTTGCGCATGTCGACGTTGACTGAACTGTTTTGCATATGCACACTGTTTTACCTTCGTCCCACGATTCTCCACAAGTGATTTTGAACCATTGTATCCATATTTACTCCATTTTTTTGCATTTTATACTTAACTTTTGGACGTGAGTGTTGGTAACGGTTTCTGGTTTATTTCGTGAAATATTTATAATGTCGTGTTACCGTTGTTTGGATAGATTTGATTTGGAAATAAAGCGCCATGTAATTGATAGCATGAAATGTCGAGATACTGTTTTACAGTACTATTCTCGAAACACATATTATGTCCTGTTACCATTAACCAGTCCGGTAACTGCGTGTTCGAGTGAAATAAGACACCAAATGACTAATATCATGAAATGTACGGCTAACCATTTTCTCATTCCTACTGTCACCAACATCTCGACGGTTGAAGGTACTTTAACACTTTCTCGCATCGGCCATTCACGATCGACGATTTTTAGGGTTCGGGGAAACTGCTCCATCGTGCCAGCATTGCCAAGAACCTCTCCATCAATCACATTTGAACTTCGTATACAAGTCTTAGACACTCTTATCGGCACTTTTTTAATTCTTCATCCCCAATTTTATTAAACTTGTTGGGTCACCCTCCCCATGCATCACTCTATGCCTTCTTACATAGCTGCGGCATTTTACAATTGTTATAATTCATCGTTTTTTAACATCGTTTCATTAGAATTTTAAAAGTCGACTAAGATAGGGATACCCCATCTTATCACAATTTCCTTCATTTACATTTTTAGCCTTCGAAATTTGTTTTCACCAATGGTGCCCTACATTCATTACATCTTTTATCTTGTACCTTTTATATCGTCTAACCTACATATCAGACGTACAATAAATATATAAATTTAATCATACTTTATATTGTTGGTTAGACTATTTAAACTTTTTATTTAATTTTACTGGTTTGCATCATCTTGCGTTTGGCTCAGCATGTCCGTTTTTGGACCTTGCGCCATAAAACCCAAACCAACCATCTGATCATTCTTGTTCGTAAAATATTTATAATGTCATGTAGCAATGTTCGGACAGGAAACAATGAATTTATCTTAGAAATAAGGCACCAAATAATTAACAGGATACAATTTTTGGTTTACTGTACCTACTCTCCTCATGAAATCACATCATTCCTATGCCATGTTACCAACTAGATACAAACAGAAATTGCTACACCATTCTCAAACTATCAAATTGTTAAAGTGGAAATTTCAGCTTGGGACATCTGATCTTTGGCAGGTTCATTTAACGTTAGCATTCATTTGTTCACAACAGACTACAACATTCGACGCTACAGAATTCAGGAACGCAGAAGAACATTTCGGGAAAAGTGAAGGTTTCGAGAATATTTTAATGTATTCCAAACGAATGCGAATAATTCCATACAATGAGGATACCACTCCGAAGGCGAATAAATTTACATCCGATCCGATTTAACTAACTTCAAAATTCATTCAACAAAATTTCTAGAGCCCAACCATCCTAGAAATATCGTTTGGACTATACGCCATTAGAGAAAATTATTTTATATTAATACGTATTCCTATTAATATGACTAAGTTACAAATCGTTCGACAGCAATGTTTGTTCCTTAAAATTTTAAACAAAGTACCTGGATAACATATTTTGGCTTTATTAAATTAAACTAGATAGAGCTTTAAAACATACATTTAAATTTATTCATTTATTTGTGAACTATAAAGTCAGTTGAAATAATACAACGGAATCTAGAAATCACAAATTATACTCAAACGTTTATTATTATCCTTTGCAGAGTAATCTCAAATAATGAGTGCGCATTGAAATATAACCTTGGTATGCTTTATTGTTCATGCATCAAAATGCAAATTGAGGAAGCGTTTACCAGATGGTAATGATCACAGGTTAAAGGACGTCAAGCCCCTTCCGAGTGCTACCCATGTTTCTTTCTGTATAGAGGCTGTTCGGACATTTTTTGAACGATTTTGATGAACTGTTAAAAAATTGTATGCTACGAAAGAATTTTATTTTCACTGCAGTTAAATAGTTAAAGTACAACTTATCGTCTGCTAACTCACAGTTTTGTTCACTTTCAAAATAGCGCTTTTAAATAAGCAATGAATGGAAGGCTATGTTTCCGCTCTTTCCGAAGATAATTATGCTTATTCAATTATTCAAAAACGCTGTAAAAGTCACGGTTTTTCGATATCTAAAGGTACGATAAGTAATATTAATGAGAAAGGAAAAAAACGTAAAAGTGGAAAAATACTTCCAAAAACGTATCCAGAAAAGAAACAATTTCTGAGAATATTTGTAAGGTAAGAACCTTAATTTTAAAAGAGAATCCGCCAAGTCAAAGGACTATAGCAAAGTGAACGTGAGAACTTTCTCTAAGAGATTTATGATTGTTGCCGGTTTTGCATATAATGGAAAATTAAAGGAAAAAGAGGGAAAAATGTAAAAATCAACTCCCACATATTATCAAGACCTATTTTATTTCCAATATTCAGAAAAGAAATACCATATCTTTACCCACAGTGTCAACAATCGGTAGAACTGCATCAGGGTAAAGCAAGCAGCCACACATCTAAATCGACTCTTAAATTCTTGGAAAAAATGGAACAAGAAACAGGTATCAACCCTTTACTGATAAGAACCCTTTACTGATATGATTACAGGTAACCCTTTACTGATATTCCTGCTAAATCTCCAGATGTTTCACCCATGGACTTTTGTGCTTTTGGACTTTTAAAAAGGGCATTATCGAAACGTCGACCGAAAACCATTCAAGGACTGGAAAACTGTGGAGCAAGAATGGGACAAAATACCACTGTCGATACTACAAAAGTCATTATTATCATGGAAATTAAGGTGTAGAAAGATAGTTAACAATAAGGGCTATCAAATGAGACATGTAAAACCCAAAAGGTTCATGTAAAAAATTGAGCTTCAGTCCATTAATTCGTTCAAAAATGTCCGAACAGCTTCTGTATTATTTTTGTGTGTGCCTTTTTAGCATTTTACAATTAAGCCTCCTGGTGGTTGTATAGACGAGGCATTTCTCGTCATAAGCAAAACTGACCAGATCTTGATCTCGTCATCCTAAAAAATCTGCAACACCTTGATGACGAACCACGTGCTCTTGGAAACCACTCGGAGGGTTAATTCAACCACGTTGAAAAATTTCTTTGCTCATGATGTTTCAATCGTGGCCCAACTGGCCATGACCATTGCCCCAATCTTCAGTCTGAAAAATGTCCTTTCTGGTGGAATTTGCTAATTTAAAAATTTATAGGAAGATACTGTCCAGTTCTTTCTTCGCTATAAGCATTGACTGAATCAAAGCTTAATTGTATGCTTGCTTTCTTCTTAGAGATCAGGGCCACGGTAGCCCTGTTGGAAGAGTAGCGGATTAGCAACCTGGGGGTTGCGAGTTCGAAACTACATCCAACCAAAGACCGTCGTGTACATGGGAGCCGATGCAAGTTAAATATGTGGTGGCCTCAACTGTCCTCACTTTGGCGTGGTGTGGTAGTTTGGGGAGTAGGGCGCCAATTCAGGTCTTGACCTCGTCATCTGATCGTGGTTGAAAAAGGCGGTGTTGTCCTGGGATCTTTTCCTTCGTTAGTGATCCCGGACCGTCGCCAATCGCCCGCAGTGTTGCTCCGGTGCGACGTTAATTCAACTACCTACCTCTAAGAGATCATGAACACTAATTTAATTTGTTAATGTTAGAATTTTGGGGAGAATCAGTGATGTGGAGAGACTCGAAATGGCTTTCTTTGTAAATATTTTAAAATAAAAAAGTTGAAGTTTTAAACCAATTTTTTTGCTCTATCACTATAAATAAATATTTGTAAGTATCTTTTTCAGTTCCTCTGGCATCAGCTATTACATGGTCACCATCACTATATCTTAAGCGTCACTCACTGAATGATGAATTAACAAATTGAGCATTGCCTTGAGTCTTAAAATATCAAAGTACTTCCATAATTGATTGAATTTAATGTTGGATTTGACTAATTTGGTTTGAAAACAAGGATAGTTTGTGTAAAGTCTCCTCCTTGTAAAAGGTTGATTGGTTGGTTAGGTTTTATGGCGCAAGTGCCATGTGTCCGAGCTGCACCAAACAACGTGAAGTTATTGGACATACCTTCACTGATACAGAAGAGAGACATGCCCTCATGGAGGAATCGAACCTATAAATTATTCAGTTTTCGTAATCTATACTTATGTAATCTTAGTTAAATATAATTATCAAATCTTGTGATAATTTATGATTATTTCAACTAAATTATCAGTTATACAATTTTGATAACCAGTGATAATCCAATCATGATAATTAACAACCGCTAATCTTCATAATCAGTCAAAATTCAATTTTAATCTTTAGTGATCCAATATTATAACTAGTTATCTAACCTCGTCGAGTTGTTGGTGGCGTAGGTTCAATTCCTGTTAGCCTAACCTCGATTATTTCTCGTTTTCTTGTCAGTAAAACTTTCCTTGTGTGTGTATGTTCATAACTTGCGCCAATCTCGTGTTTGACATAACGTAGCCAAACATGACACTTGTGCCATAAAACTCAACCCATCTCATCTGGATTGTTTATATTTATCTTTTCTATACACATTTGCTAGGTAAGTAGGTCTTTTAATTAACGTCGTACTGGAGTAACACAACGAGCTATTGGCGACTGCCGGGATCAAATCCAAAGGAAAAGATCCGAGGACAACACCACGTAATTTTGAATTACGGTCAGATGACGGACATTTTCTAGCCTCAGCCGAGTTCTCAGAGTGCTTTGGCTCCCAGCATACCAGTCTGGGTTCGAATCCCGGATATGAAGTAGTTCCAAGTGCTTCGGAATTCTTTTCAAGCTGTTAGGTAGTGGATTAATTAGTTAGTTATTCTATACTAAATCAATGGTGATAATTTATTGATCAATAGTTAAAAACCTGGTGATTATTCAACAAGTTTGAATATCAGTCTTGGTTTATAAGTTTGCGGTGGTTGGTAATCCACTTTAAGCTGTAAATCTCGATCTATTTAGCCTTCAGTTAACATTACAATAATATTCATAATCAATTGGTATCTCAAATTCATTGATATCTTAGCACACTTACTAAGTTAAACTCTTTTTTCTTCGAATTAAAAAGTTTAGGGTCTTAATTAAAGTCTTTCTTTATGATTTTATTAACTTCATTCATTTGACACTTCCAATGAATATTGAATAAGGATTGTTTCTTTCACATAAAACCTGGTATATAGCACATAGCAGTTTTTAATGAATAGATTATGTACCATGAACAAAAGAATTTCATTATCAACCCAAATTTTATTTAAAAAGCGATACAACTTCACGAAAATCGATTTTTCCCAAGGCAATATTTCCTAATTTGAAAAATATGCCTCAAGGGTGAACAAAAAAGTAAAACAAAATTCCATTAAATTACGATGAATTGAAACAATGGCAGAGATAAAAATATAAAGAAAAGAATCACAATAAGGGGTTATGGAATCGAACACTCATTTTTCTAGAGGGAAATAAATAAATTTAATCTCTTATTCGCATAAAAGCAGTTACGCCCAAAACTAGCACATAAATAAAATGCATTTTTAATTATATGTATTTAATTCGGGGAAATGATACCAAGTGGTTTTATTTATTTATGAAGATAGAATAAGAGAGAGAGAGAGAGAGAGAGATGTTGGACCCCCAGATTAAATTGCAGCCCACATATTCATAATGAAACGTTTAATTTTACTAGATTACGATGTTTAATTATTTTTCTGGGATCAGGAAATCATAAATGCCTTTAAAAAACAGAGGAAAATTGAAACAATAAAGTTGAGTAAAAAATTTACAAACATTAAATATATTAGGAAAATTCATTCGTTTTGCGATATTTTTTTAAATACTTCCACGTCCGAACTGCACAAGCGATAAATAATGAGATGGGGAAAATGCGTTCCAGAACAAATCACCATTAGAAATTGAAGAAAAAAAAATATATATACAGGGTGAGTCTAAATTGTTTTTACAAAATAAGAGGGGTGATAGTACCCATCCAGACGAGCAATGAGCAATAATTATCATGGAACATAGGGTCGCATTCCACTCTGAGGGGCAGAAAAGAGTAAAGTCGAAACGCGTCGAGCATGAACAAGTCATCGCCTCTGACGTCGTTTTGTACCTGCCTACGTACCACATCTCATAAGCAAGATGGCCTCGTTGGTAGCCACATATCCCGCACGATGGATCGGACGTGGGGGACCTGTGGTTTGGCCTCCTCGCTCACCGGACCTCAACCCACTGGGCTTTTTCTTCTGGGGGCACATGAAATCTTTAGTGTTTCAGACGCCTGTGGACTCGGCTGAAGATCTCGTAGCGAGAATCGGTGTTGCCGCAGACAAAATTAACACAACACCAAGAATCTTCGAAAGGGTGCGCCAGTCATTCCTTCGCCTGTGTGAACTGTGCAACGACACGCGTGGACGCAACTTTGAGCACTTGCTGTGAGTTTTATTCCGATCAGTAAATCGTGCAACTTTTGGTATCGTTCATTCGCTTTCCCAACATTGTTGTAAGTTCATGTTGAAATTCTAATTTTACTCTTTTCTGCCTCTCAGAGCGGAATGCGACCCTATGTTCCATGATAATTATTGCTCGTCTGGATGGGTACTATCATCCCTCTTATTTTGTAAAAACAATTTAGACTCGCTTCGTGTATGTCCGAAATATTTGCTAAATACCCTTATTTCTGACTTACACAGGCAAACGTCGACATTCACCATGCACTAATGGTGAATGTTGAACATGTCGGAGATTTATATTTTCTTCTCCGTATTTCAGTCGCGATAAAACGTCACAAGGGTGACGTAACTTTTTCGCCTCTCTTTCTGAGAGGAGTGACCAAGAACTTAAAACAAACAGTACATTCTAAATGAGAAAAGAAAATAATAGAAATTAAAAACTTACTTAATTATACAGTACATTCTAAATGAGAAAAGAAAATAATAGTAATAAAAAACTTACTTAATTATGTGATTCAAATCTTATTTATTGCAACAACTTAAATTATTATGACACTTTGAATTGCACAAGAGTCCCTTGCTTTTACAACTGCATTTATTTGTGGAACACTTTCTTTTGCAATGACAGCGTGTATAGCCTTGCCTCCCGCTTCTCGAATTAGCTGTAGCTGCTTCTCTCAGCGACATTTCTTGAAAAGAAATTTCATCTATGGAAAGTAACTTTTCTGTACAAATTACGAACTGATTACGTGTGTAAAGCTGCTTGAGAGTACCATTTTTATTTGCCAGTTTATAGAAGTCGGAGTCTTCTATTCCAACAACAACCGCTAACACGCCGACCACGGTCGACATCAGGGACTTGTATTCGTACAGTATCACCAATTTGAGAGGGAGGAAATTGTTTTTGTGAGGTTCGTAGCATTTCAGAAAGTATTTTAGAGTACTTTTCTTGAGAAAAATAAAAACAATTGTCTTCTCGTTTACCCGCAATTAATGCATTTAACTTTTCAAGAAAAAGATCACGATTCACTGCAGTATCCATTCAGTATAAATTAGGGTATCGGAAAAAAAACCTCGGCTCCTCTCTTTTCGACCTCCACCAGAGCATATCTGTGATTGTCGACATACACCGGTGAGGGTCCGAATGTACACGAATGTAATGAAATATTCGATCTTTCACCGACGTATTTGGTATGTGTCGACATTCACCGGTGAAAGTCGACATTCTCCAATTTCGGTCTTTCACGGTAACAGATATATATATCATATACCTTACAATATATATTTATGTATATATAAATCCTAATTTATGACCTTTTTCACTCTCGTATCCCTTCCTTAAACTTCAGTAGAATTCTGACCCTCTCTACTTTACTATCGTATTTCTATACCTTACTTATGATAATTTCAAATTCTCCTCAGTTCTTAATCAACTGCTTCATATCTTCCCCATTAAAAATGTCAATATTTTCAAAAGTTTTAAGTATCACACAACACTAGGTCGATTGATTTTTAATTATAACCAATTCTGCAACTCCACCAATCTGTTCCGAGACTCCTCCATCTGTATCTGTGAAGATAAAAACTACTCTAATTTTATCGATCCCCACCATAAACACATAATCACTAGAAGCCTCGATAT
The DNA here is from genome assembly GCA_933210815.1 of Meta bourneti. Classification (NCBI taxonomy): domain Eukaryota; kingdom Metazoa; phylum Arthropoda; class Arachnida; order Araneae; family Tetragnathidae; genus Meta; species Meta bourneti. The sequence goes on along the minus strand of OW119930.1, from coordinate 92,513,429 downwards.
TGTCAAAAATGCATCACTTAGACAACTCATGTGAAAAGGTTAGAACTCTGCTTAAAACTAAAAAATCCTTCGCACTCAAAACTTTTCTTAACGACATAGACCTCTTCTATCTCAAAATTTCAAACAAATTTTCTGTACCCCTCGATTTTTTCACTGAATGAAAATGGTGCCTTTACAATTTTTTTTAAAAATTCATCACATCTACTTCTTTTAAAATTAGTACTTTCGATTTTGCAGAAATTAAAATTCAATTAAAAACCTACAATCTCTTTTTATTATTACTCCAATAGACAAAGAGAATTGCAATTTCGGTTTCTTTTGCAAAAAACTTTATCTTTACCTACTAGATTCTGAACTTAAAAAACTTACGAAAAAACACATGCTACTCATAATATTTTTGTTAAAGAAATCATTGCCTCAACAAAACTCTAAAGTTTAAAAACTAAAATATACTCCTCCCCCTACATTACCCTAAATTTCACAAAACCCCAAAGCTTTTAGATTCATCACTTGTGGCACTAACCAAAATTACCTGTATAAACCAAGCAAAATCTTTTTTTAAATTTTAAAAATCAGTCTTTAAGCTATCACTTTAAAAGAAAACTGTTGGTTCATTAACAATAACACTCCAGTTCTTAATTTTTCTTTCTTCTAATAACAATATCTCACAGATTGACTCCTTCGATTTTAAAGACCTCTTCACTAGTACCCCGCTCCATAACCTTATAGATGTTCTTAACTCCTACGACACTGAATTTAACCTTCTTAATATTTCTCAACAATATTAGAATAGCCTTATCAATCTTTGTGTACTCAACAATTTTATATTAAATAGTGAACATTTATTCCAACAAGTACAAGCAATACCACAAGGTACCACTTTTTCCAGCATTCTAGCTAACCTCGACCTCCATTTTTATGAAAGATCGCACACGTCTAAATTTGTTAGCTCCTATCGCTACATAGATGATTTAATCATTATTAACTCACCAGTTCACTGACTTTTGGAAAAATATTTATCCCATTGAACTCTCCTCAAAAGAACAAATAACTTACCTTTAACTAATAGTTACAAATAACTTACCTTATCCTTGACATTCATATTGATGTCAGTTCTAAATCTACAATCGATATCAGAGACAAAGAAATGACTTTCAATTTAATATTAACAAGATTGTTCCCTGGGACTCTAATATATTTCAATATCTACAGAAACTTAATTTATAATCAAATCCATAGAATTCATCATATCTGCAGGGACCAAATTTCTATTGATAATCAGCTCAAAACTCATAAAAATACCCTCTTAAAAAACAACTTCCCCAACAGTTTTCTTAAAATGTTTTTCTATAATCCCTTTTTCAACCTCATTTAAAAATAGTTTTTATTTTATTTTCCTTCTTATATTCACAACCAGATGGAGCCATTAATCAATTTCATAATTATATTTTCACCTTTTTCTCTCTTTTATTCCATCAAATTCACCCCTGCCACAATCTTAATTTTTTGTAAAAATTTTAATTTCGTGTTAAAATTTACCTTTCTCCCCTCCCTTTCACTTGTACAAATCTTTCATGTTGTCTCCAAGCCACCCTTTTGCTCTTTTTAAATTCGCTATTCTAGATAGGACGGAGTGTTCTGCTCTCCTGACTTGCGCGGCAACATTCGGTAATGTAATTCCTTTGGCTGTTCTATTGATTTTTCCTTCCTAACCTTGGTAATAGGTAATATCTTTTATGATTTTTCTTTCTGGTAGTACTTTAAGTTTTCAGGGGGTAACTTGTGTTGATCTCTTCGGCCTGGCCTCACACAAGTACAGAAAAAACTCAAAGCATTCCTTGTAAGTGACTCCTAGCTTTACTCCCCTTGATAAAGCAACCGGGCTCACTCAATATTTACATATTTTATTTTATCTTGTTTCTATATATATATATATATATATATATATATATATATATATATATATATATATATATATATATATATATATATATATATATATATATATATATATATATATATATATATATATATATATATATATATATATATAGGGGTTGTCCTAGGATCTTTCACTTCGGGATGGTATCCCGGGTTAATGACCCGTTGCGTGCTCCAGTACGACACAAATTCACTACCTTCCTTCACAAAGGGAGTCCACGGAAAACTGCAATCTTTAATTAGTCAAAATAGACAACTTTCATGAAAAAGAGTTCCGTTTTCTCCGATTCTGTTTAGTTCTAAAAAATGATTATTCAAAGTGTTTACTGTGTTCTAAAAAATGAGAAATTTCACTTGCAGCTTAGCAAACAGTAGCTGAGGATCATATCCCACTTTGCTTGTACTATCGCGATAACTCAGTTTCCCCCGGGTGTATTTCTCTCTTCTGTATCAATAAAAACTTTCATTGTGCGTGTCTTTTACTTGATATTGTATGTCGTGTCTGGCGCATCATGGCCAAATATAACTTAAAAAGTAAATTTCTAGTTTTATGGAAAGAAAAAAATGCGTGCTGCAAAACTGCTCTACTAGTCTCAACTGCCCTCTGCTGGAATCTACAGTTGCGGTAGTTTTAAAGCATGCAGAAGCATGTATTTACAGTGTTCCTCCACGTAGAGCAAGAAATACTTTTATTGATGAGTTTTGCCTTAGTACAGCTGGGGTGCGATTTATAGATCATGAATCGATTTGCTGATGGGCTGTCAGCCAATCTCTCTAATTCCAGACTATTCTTCGGCTGATCATTCAACTAACAGTTTATTAAAAATAAAGTTTTCACAAGTAGTACAACTAAATTTTGGTTATCTGTAATAACTGACTATCCTAAACTCGCATGAAAATTTCGAAGTGCTCAACTGTTTCACACATTTTACTTACGTTTGACTGCGTTCTCACAGAACACGTATTTGAAATCTAACCCAGCAAAAGTTCTTAATCTTCAAGGAGAGAGTTCTTGAATTGAAGAGTCACTGGTGTAGCCCAAAGAAAATGTATTTATTTTTAAAAATTGCTTTCTGTATGTAAGTAAAAGTAAATGATAGGAGTCAGTCTGGTGGGAAATGATAAGCATACTTATTTCGGTTATTTCGAACTATCCACTGTACCATATAAAATACATCATAGATTTGAGATGAAAAGTATAACTTATATCGTGGTCATGACTGTGAAATAATTTTCGTAAACTTCAAACGACGGTTTTGACTGCAATGGGCATTTATCCTATTTATCAGGAAACGTTTTTCAAAGCAACATTTCTTATGTGTCACATTTAATTTTGTTTATGCTCTGTTGCATTTTTCAGTGATATTTTTCGGGTTTCTCGTCTCTTACTTTTTTTGTATTGGAAATTGGAGATAAAGTTCTATGTAGAAATATACTATTCAAAACAGCTTTTAAATGCATTCAATAATTGGAACCCATGTAATCTAAATAACATAATACTTTAGAATATCAAATTTGTGTAGTTGAAATAATATTTTTTAAATGAGAAGTGAAATACAAATGAAATAATAGTGCATTAGAATGATGGATGAAATATTATTGAAATAATGGCACATTAGAATAAATTAAATGTAATTTTGAAATAATAGCATATTAGAATAATGGATGAAAAAGAAAGAAATAGTAGCACATTAGAAAAATAAATGAAATATAATTGAAATATGATTGAAATGATACATAAAATTCATAATTTAAGATCGAAATAGTATCAATTTTGAAACACAATGAAGCTGCAATTGAAATGGTTCTACCTCAAAATAATAAAGGAACTAGTATTGATTAATACATTAGGATAATAAGCTATAATTGAAATACTGCTACATTCGAATAAGGAACGAGATATAATTGAAATAATAGTACACTAGAGCAGATATTTTCAACCAATGTACCTTAGGGATGATGAAACGATTTAAATTGTGTAACATTAATTTCATTTCTATTGTTTAGTTTTGAACTTTTGACAAATGCGTTCACAACTAATTTCACACACATATAAATAATTCTGAGGATTATTTTTATTAAAAAATATCATAAATAAATTGTTTTAAAAATTAAAAAAATACTCTAGAGCAAAAAGGGTAAGTAGCTAGTATTTTAGTTTTTGTAATCCAATCAATTACGTATGTATTTTTTTATCAGATCAGTAAAAGTATCATATATTTTTTGATGTGCCACAGAATTTTAGTAATGTTTCCCATGGGATAAAAATCACTGCATTAGAGGAAAGAATGAAATTTAACCATTTAACCGGTTTCGACGAGATATCTCGTCCATCAAGATCTGGTCAGTTTTGGTAATCGCAAGATAACTCGTCGAGACAACCACCAGGAGGGTTAATCGTAATAATAATGAGTCAGATTAATTAATAATTTAGAAAACTGAAATAATACCAATTTTGACAAGTAATAAAGCTATAATTGAAATAATACTGTGTTAAAATATTACAAAAACATTGAAATAATTCTACCTCAGAATAATAAGACAATTGTAATTGATATATGACTGTTAAAATATAAAAAAACATTTGTAATAATTTTATCTCAGAATAACAAGACAACATAATTGAGAAATAATATTGTGTTAAAATATTTAAAAAACATATTGAAATAATTCTATCTCAGAATAATATGTGGACCTGTCGGTATCAACATAAAACACCACGAATTACATTAAATCACTTTAATCAACATTTATGACATATATTTTTACGGCACTACAGCAAAATGAACATGATGGCGCGTTAGCTCCGCTCAAAGTGTGGGAGTTAAAATAGTTCGATCATGCGCAGATGCGTGGTGCAAAAGTTTCAGTTCACACTTTGCCTGACGTAAGTTATTTTGGTTCGCACACTTTGGCTGATGAAGGAGATTGCCACAAATAAGACAGCTATAATTGAAATAATACTGTGTTAAAATATAAAAAAACATAGAAATCATTACTCCTCAGAATAATAAGACAACTTAACTGTAATCGAAAAAATGCTATGTTGAAATATTCAAAAACACTTTGAAATAATGATATGCTAGAATAATGCATAAGTTATTATACATTAGGATAATACACTACAATTTTGGCTAGGAATAACGCAAGATCCATTCATACCATTTCTAAGATTTGAATAAGGTTTCTATGGTAAAACGAGAGAAATTGCTATTCAAAAATTGTTTGTAATACAATGTTTACTTGTTTTTACAATGACAAAGGCTGCTAAAGGAAATTAGTTGAAAATTTCTTATAAACAATAAGGCATTAAGACAGGTTTACCTGATTGAAGGTATTTAAAAAAATAAAATATTTATAATAATTTGTAACTTGTAAAACTCCAGAAGATTATTTCGTTTAATTCCGAATTTATCTTACATAAATTGATACTTAAACATAAATCAAGATTTTCATTACCTCTTGAATATTATCGTATTCATTACATCTAGCTACAAATATATTTTTTAAATTTTTATTCCCTCTTCCCATATTCTTTTAAAATAGATTACATCAACAATGAAATGTTTTTCATTTATTGTTTATGAATTTACTTTCTCTCTATGATCTAAAAGAAAGTTAGAAACACAAATCAAATATTCACCCAAAACAAATTTCCCCCAAAAGGAAAAAATAAAATTTTATTTACTATGATCTACATCCTTTCGTAGGATTTGAACGAAAGCGCTAAATTAAAACATGAGATATATCTATCTATTATAAACACATCCAGAAAAAAAAATTCAATTAGTTTTAAATTCAATGTGATCAAGTAGAAACACATCTTTAACATCATTGAAGTTTTCATTTATCTATTATGAGAGCGGTCGTTTATATAAAGAGGTTCTAAACAAATGAAGTTTACCAATCTTTAAAATACTAAACAATCTCAAAACAAGTTTCCTTAAAAAACGAAAGTATTAGAGTTAAGTACACTATTAATTTGCAAACCAATCGAGAAAAGTTTCTAATGAAAGCTTCTAAATATTTTAATGTCGCTTGTTGGCTATTTAAAAAGAAAACTGGTTAGAACTATTAATATTTTGCGCCATCAAACGTATCATAAATTATGAAATAAATTATTTTGCATTTAAAAAAATAATTAATGAAAATTATCGAACCAAAGCATCTTCACGGATGGGGGTATCGTTAACATTTAATAAGCATTAATCAAGGATTTATTAATGATTATAATGAAGAAAAAGGTGAAAAAAAGTTGGAGTTCACAAGAACTAAGTACGCTCTATCAATTCCAATAGGCTCATATGCAATAGTTGCTTTGTGTTATAGTGTTTTATGAGATTAAAACACGAATAGTTTTATTGGTTTATTCGTGTTTCGGATCGCATTTATATCATATACAACACGAGCAATTATAAATTAACAAGGGTGCTCGAAATTGGGGACCCAAAAGGATTGTTTTTATGTAGAATTTTCGGAGCGTAGGGTGACAAATGAGGTGATGATTTTATCATCTGACCGTGGCTTGCAATTACGAGGTGTTATCCTCAGATATATCCCTTCCGGATTAACTGTGTGTAGCTAACAAGACGGCTTAAATTCAACTACTTGCCTTAAACAAGGGGATCAGTTACAACAATAATCACTGCAATCGCATCTGGCAACGAATAATAACCTAAGAACCAGAACGTTGAAGTATTGGGGAAGTTTAGAAAGTTGGGTGCCAGCTCAAGTGTTCACTTCATCATCTAACCATGGTTATAAACTTCGAGCTATTATTCTCGGATCTTTCCATTCGGGATTGATCACCAATAGCCCTTTGTGTTGCTCCAGTGCGGCGCATATTCAACTACCTACCTTGACCAGGGGATTGTTAAATTACCGTTGCACAGCGGGCTATTGGCGACGGTCTCGGATCAATCCCCAAAAGAATGATTCGAGGACACCAAGTGGTCATTTTAAGCAGCGGTCACATGACCAGATCACCTGAGCTAGCACCGACTCTCCAAACTTTCACACCATGCCCAGCGTGAGGACACTTGAGCCCACGACGGATTTAACATGCCTCCACGAACATGACGATCTTTAAAACACCTCTAAAATTTGATCCACTGTCAGATGGCTAGGTCAACACCTGCGATGCACCTACATTCCAAACTTCCAGACCATACCAACATGGGTATATTTGAGGCTACGATAGGTTTAAGGTGTATCTGCCCCCACTTTTACGAAGGTTTTTGGTTGGATTGAATTTGGAACTCGCAACTATCTGTTTGATAATACGCAACTCTACCCACTATGCTACCGAGGCCCCCTTCTCGTTACTATAGCGAGTATTTAAACTATCGTGAATTTCAACCCTCCTCGTGGTTGTCTGAACCATGTTATTTGGGATATTTAGAGATTTAGGTAGTTCATACTTATTTTCATTCAACTATTTGATTTTTGAACTAATAATAAACTCGATTTATGAACTCGTGTTTCCAATTTTGCACTCGATTTTCTCACAATGAACACCTTCTATTTTTGCTTAGAACCGTTCTGGAATTACGATTTTTCGCATCCTCCTCTCAGCTGGCACGCCGCAGACTCGATCGCACTTCGCCTACCATCCGCTCTCAAGATGGCATCACCCATCATCAAATTAATTGTTTATGCGCATATTTGATGTTAATAAATTGCTTTCTGTTATTAAAACTCCAGCTGGTCGCCTGGACGAAGATTGTCGTCATTAGCAAAATTGACCACATTTTGATGGACGGTATATGTCGTTATTAGAAAAAATGAGCACATATTGATCTCGTCATAAAACATCGGCAATATCTTGAGGAGATATCTCATCATTGGCAAAATTGATCTGATCTTGACGGACGAGATATCTCGTCTAAACCATGTGGAGGGTTAAAGTCAATATTTCTCGGAAACGGCTGAGCGTGGCGTCCTGCCCTTTCGCCTTTTAATTCCTTTTATTGATTTATTTCCTTTTATTTGCTCGGATAAGTAACATAGAGAGAGAGAGAGAGAGAGAGCCAAAACCACTTATCTCTCCTCCAAATATCTCCAGCTACGGACGGAGTCGTGATGGAAGCGCCCTCTGTTCAATGTTCTATTATGACTAAGTTTCCGTGTTTGCCTGAATTTCATGTCTAAGAAACACAAAATATTAACTTAAGAAAGGATAAATTAATAAGTGCCGTTTTTGCAATGACAGATATGAGTTACAACACTGAATGTCGCGACTCTAAAATATTTGAGAAACCCCGACATCTCCTTAAACACCAGTCTTAAAATTGCCTTTTAACGTTACATAATTTTTTCACCTGCTAATCACATTACCTTGGAAGTTATTTGTGGATTTGAAAAAGCAACTGCCTTTTTACTTTGCGGTTAGGCAAGTATTAATAGTCATCGATGGGTAAATTATTGCTAATTGAGGGTAGTGATAATTATCTGCTTATGTTAACAGCTGCTAAATAAATATAACATTTATAATTCCAAGCAGACTGTTAAAGTTGGAGTTAAAGGTAAATTGTAAGTTAGTATTTGGTTAAATTAAATTTAAAATAAAACCGTTAATACGTATATATACGTATTAACGTATATATATAAGTGAAGCTACCTTAAAAATAGATTTTTATGAGAAACAAGATAAAATGTGTAAATGTGGAGGAAGTGGGCCCGCTTACTTTGTCAAGGGGAATAAAGCCGGAGTTACTTTTAAGAGATGCTTTGAGTTTCTACTTGGGTGAGGCTTAGCCAAAGAGATTAAAGCAAGTTACCCTCCGAAAACTCAAAGTACTGCCAAAGAGAAAAAAATCAAAAAATAAAACATCAAGATTTGGAAGGAAAAAATTAATAAAACAGTCAAAGGAATAACAGCCAACAAAATACAGCCCTACCATTTTGACATGCCGCCACCCACGCCAAGCTATCCCGGAGAACTATTCACTGCCAGATCCGTCCTATAAAGAATAGCAGATTATTTATCAAAATGACAAGAATATTTGTACATGTAAAGAGGGGGGAAAGGTAATTTGTAACAAGAAATTATAAACGTGGCAGGGATGAATTTGATGGAATTAAAGAGAGCAATAGGTGAAAAAAATAATTATGAATTGGCGCCATACTTCCTTTTTATAATTATTTTTTTCATTATCGCTCTTTTTAATCAGCGCCTTCTGTTTCTGTAGAACTTTCATTGTCGTGTTTCTTTGTCTATTACTTGATAGTGTCTTGTGTCTGGCACAGTATGGCCAAATATGGCTCTTGCACCATAAGCCCCCGCAAAAAACAACCAACCAATCCATGCCACACAGGTATATCGGCAACAATTACACTCCCGAAGTCAATAAATCACAATAACATTTCCTGTATAGGCACACACAAAAAAAAAAACATATACATTCACTTCCATCACAATCAAACATCTCTTTCGAAATCCCCTATCACGTTCTAGCTTAGACCATCGCAGCTTGTGAATCCATTTGTGACGGAATGGAAGCTCAGCCCTCCGCTTGCAGAATTAATTGATCATAAGTTCAATACCTTTGGGAGGAAATAGGTGACGCCATCAAGCGTCCTTATCTCACTGAGTGTCAGAATATTTCCTAGTAGTAGAGTATTCATTTTCCCCCAACACACATAATGACTTCATATAGTAACTACATCTATTGTCTGAAATAATCTTAGTAAATACTCTATTAGCCAAGGTCAAAACTGATAGGAAGTGATGTAGGGGAAGACTGGAGGTTACAGAACTGATATATGAGTGTGAACCATTAAAAGAGGGTTAAAGAATACTTCGGTTGCACTTCGAAATGCCCCCACTAGGGTGTTGAAGCATCCACAACACCCCTCCAGAAGTCAATAAACCACAGTAGCATTCCGTTGATAGGCACATTCACTTCATTCCAACATCCCTTTCGAAACCCACCGGAGAGTACATTGTTGGAAACACCATCACCACCTGTGAATCCATTTGTGACGGACTCCAATCTGTATCGGAGGCAGAGCTGTCCAAAATACATTTCACAGCTCTCCCTTAATCTGCAGATCCATTTGGATGGCGTTAATCTTTGTTCTCCGTTCGGAGTGAGCAGGCATTAATCCGAAACAGACGGAATTAAGCGCCACACGCACTAACTTAATACTGCGTAATCATTCTCGCAGATTCCGTGGCACGGGAAGGCACCATGTGTCTTCGCGAGCCGTTCCAGGGGTAACGGCATTACACGTCATTAAGAATCTGATTTCGAAACAGCACACACAGCGTTGCTTTAAACAGATGCATTCGGTAAGCGTTCCTGGAGAGGGTTGGTAGAAGAGTCTGATACGTGTGCATCTTCTCTTAACCCTTATTGAAAAAGACGTTTCTCGATGTCATTGAGAAGCTCATAACCATCTAGATTGAAAAGCAATATCGAAAAACAAAAATTATAGGCATTTTAAATAGTGTTATATATGTCACTGAAAGACCGATACTGGCAAATGTCGATATTCTCCAGTGAATGTCAGCATTCACATAGTCCTTAGTGTATGTCTGAAATATTTGCTAAATATCATTATTTCTCACTTACATCGGCAAATGTCGACATTCAGCATTGATGGTGAATGTTGAATAAAAATATTATTGTTACGTTAAGACAATAATGAAACTTTTAAAATCATACTTTATTAAAACATATTATGATATATGTCAAAATAGGAGAAAGCTTAAGTAACAGCACATGTAAATAAACTGTTGAACCTAAAACGAACAGTACATTCTAAATGAGAAAATAATACCAATCATAAACTTACATATACGAGGGCTGTCTAAAAAGTATCCGACCTTTGGCCAGGAAAAATATATTACTTAAGTGACGAAATTGGGACCCTAATCCCCTTCAAAGTAGGCCCCTTGCGCCTTCACACACTTAGCCCGCCGATCCTTCCACTGCCGAAAACACTCCTGGAAGGCTTCTTTTGGAATGGTGTTCATCTCCGTTGTCGCGTTCTGCATTATCTCTTCTCTACTCTCAAAATGGGATCCTTTCAACGGCATCTTCAATTTCGGAAACAACCAGAAGTCTCAAGGAGCCATATCTGGAGAGTAGGGAGATGACTGGAATTCCGTGTTTCGCCAAGAAAGTCTGGATCAGGTGTAACGAATGAGCCGGAGCATTGTCATGATGCAACTGCCAGTTTTTCGTCGTCCAGAGGTGTGGTCTTTTGCGCCGAACTGCATCTCTGAGTTGGCGTAGAACTTGTTGATAGTACTCTTTTGTCACTGTTTGTCCTTCCGGTGCGTATTCGTGATGCACAATTCCACAGATATCAAAGAACACAGTTAGCATCACCTTGATTTTGCTTCGCACCTGTCAAGCTTTTTTCGGCCTTGGAGACTCGGGATGCTTCCATTGCGACGACTGTGCTTTTGTTTCTGGGTCGTACCCGTATACCCATGACTCATCCCCAGTAATCACGGTGTTCAGAAACTGAGGATCAGTGTTGGTAGTGTCCAGAAGGTCCTGTGCAATCTCAAGACGGAGTTCTTTTTGTTGTGCCGACAGCAGCTTGGGCGCAAATTTTGCAGCCACTCTGCGCATGTTCAAATCATCACGCAAAATTGCATGTGCGGAATCTTTACTGATCCCAAACTCTTCCGCAATTTCTCGTACGGTCAAACGACGATCTCCCTTTACCAGATTTTCCACCCTCTCAACAACAGCTGCATTCGGAGCGGTTTGAGGCCTCCCTGGACGCTGATCACTCTCCACCGATGTGCGGCCATTTTTGAATCGGTTAAACCACTCCTTCACTTGTGTTACCCCCATAGCATCGTTTCCAAAAACTTACTGAATCTTACGAATTGTTTCGCTTTGAGAATCACCAAGCTTTTGACAAAATTTGATGCAGTATCTTTGCTCAACTCGTTCAGTCATCTTGAGAGAAATCAAAAATCCGACGAACACTTATAACAGCACCTTACTCAGCGGCTAGCAGGCAGCGACTGACACACTCGAACACGGAGAAAAAATTCAAGCATGCGCATTAAGTTGTCTTCTTCCATTGTGCACAGTGGCGCCGCTCTAGCATCATTACCGTACGCAGGAAAATTCAAGGTCGGATACTTTTTAGACAAACCTCGTATATATATATAAATTAAGTGATTAACTTTATAGTATAATCTTATTTATTGCAACCACACTTAAACTGAAGGCGGCCTCTCTGGCTGTGGCCTCTCCGCCTTCTCGTTTCGATTAGAGCTCATCTGTGCTTGTCGACATACACTGGCGATGGTCCGAATGTATAAGAATATAACCAAATATTCGGTCTTTCACCGACGTATTTGGTATGTGTCGACATTCACCGGAGAATATTGACATTCTCTAATTTCGATCTTTCACGGTAACATATATATCTTAAACATATTTCAATATGACTATGTATTTCTCATCACCATGAAAAGAAAAATTTAGTGCTTTTGAAAAGTGGTTGTCATGTCAATTTCTCGTCTCCCGCAAAACTGACCAGATCTTGATGAATGAGATATCTAGTCATGAGGCAGGTAGGTCGTTAATTAACGTCGCACTTTAGCAACACAATGGGCCATTGGCGACGGTCAATCCGAGTACACCTCGTAATTTTGAACCACGGTCAGATGCCCAGTTCAACACGAGCTGGAAACCCAACTCTCCAAACTTCAACACAACGCGTGATTAAAAAAACTGACAAAATCTTGATTTCGTCATCATCTTGATGGACGAGATACATATATCTTCGAAATCACTTGGAGGGTTAATGACCTTCCGATACAATCCGACGATAAATCGATATTATTGAACCACTATTCTCTCATGCAGATTAAAAACACCAGAAAATAATTAATCTTACAATGATAAGTCAAACATTGAAATTATCAAATAAATCGAGGTGCAAAAACCAAGATGATAAAACTGATCAATAGTTATTTTATGGAAAAAAATGTTCACCATCATCAAAAACAAAGTAAACAAAGGAATATTGAAGTTTAAATTGTTACCTTTGAACAGTGTTTGATTCAAAATTACATGGTATTGCCCTCGGACCTTTCCCTTCGAGATTGATCCCGGATCGTCGTCAATAGCCCGTTGTTTTGCTCTAGTAAGACGTTAATTAAAAATACCTTCCACAACTTAAATTGCAATATTCAAGCGGCTCTTCAGGAATTTAGGCTTCGTTTAATGCGTCCTATGTCAGATGTTTCATTGGGAGCTATTATTAAGTTTGAACAAACAGGACCGCTAGCAGTTAGAGCTGGCAGAGGACGGAAAGCCAGTGAGCAAAATTGAAATAGTCAGTCAACCAGTTTTTGATGCAAACATGTATTTCATTTTCATCCCACAAATTTTAAACTGGAATAAAAAGATCTACCACCTATGCATTTTCAGTAGGGTTACAAAGAAGTTTCTTTCCAAACGGAGAGAGAATCCAATTTTAAGCTATAAACGATCCAGTTATCCCCTGTGAATCAAATATAACAAGATACGGTTCCGTTACTTGATTGAACAAGATCTAGCATTCAATTCGAAACGAAAGTTCTGAATCAGGGGCCGTCGTGGCTCAGTGGTTATGCCCACTGCTCTAACAACCTTCGAGTTGTAGGTGTATTCCTCCCTGGTTTTATTCCTCTCCCTGTGTCAGTAAAGCTGTCATTGTATCTATTAATTGATGTAGCATGTAAACGGGTGCCTAAGTTGAACTGCTACAGAGATTGCTCTCAGATTTTATGATCGTATATGTAATAATAGTAGACATAGTGTACTAATAGTAGTACTAATAGTAGTACTAATAGTAGTAGACGCACTACCCATGACTGGGATAAGACAGAAGTTCTGAATCAACACGAGTAAGATTTAGCGATTCAATATTTATTCCGCGCCGTAACACTTCGTGATTCAGCACTTCAATTTACAGATGATGAGAACGAATCTGAATCGAGATGAAATATTTTGTCTTCTATATAAAATGAATGTAATTTTTGGTACTGGTAACTAAATTGAAATATGAGATTATGTGTATGCGAAATGCAGGATCTCTTCAAAAATATTTTGTAACCTCTGTGGTCAGCCTCATTCATTCTTCAAGAGTTTATTTTTAACAAGTGTATTTGCCATTTTCCTGTCTTCATTCATTAGTCAGTACTACTTTTCTCATCATTTACACATCTCAGGGTTTGTATTCGTTCATCGTTTATTTCCCACAATTTGCTGTTTTGTGAAGCGAGTCGCATTGAAAATAATCGAATGCTAACAAATTAGCATTTCACGCATCCTATTCACGCTATTCAGGGTTTCATTTTAGTGCTAAAACGATCATGCTCTACAGCTTTGTGAATAACGTGTTTCCGTGACTCGCAGATTTCGAGGTTTGAGAGTTTTTACCGATTTGTACCACTAGGGGCGCTGCAAAGTAGTCTCCTTTAGGTGTGTACGAACGTCACGGATACTAGGTGCTCTAGTGAAAATTTCTTTTACCATGGGGTTTCCTGTCCTTAATGAACACAGGTGTCACGATCCCAGGATACTCAAGCGATCTTTACCTGCTCTCATCCCATTATTGCTCCCCAGTCTCTTTTTTCTGATGAATCACAAGACCTCTTAACATTTCGATTATTCTTACCTATCGAGTATTTAGGTGAAACAATCCCGAAGAACAACCCTTGTCATCTGGTGTTGTCCACGGATCCTTCCCTTTGGAATTGATCCCGGAGCGTCACCAATGGCCCGGAGCGCTGTTTCCCAGTGTGACGTTAATTCAAATACCTTCCTACCTACCTTTTACGACATCTTTTGTTTGAATTTGTCTTATGTTTGGTGCACCTTGGTCAAATATGGCCCTTGCGCCATAAAACCTCAACGCAACGCACCATTCAATATGCATGTGTCTAGTATTAAACACGTGGATGAAGGTAAAATCTCTCAAATAGTTGTTGATCACTTACGCACAGTTATGAGGCATATTTTAAAACACGTTCTCCGTAAACTTGCAGAATGAGGGAGGGCCGCCCAAAACATGAAATTACCGATCACTCTTTTTATTATATTTACCATATATTGTTACAAAGAAAGTTAATAAAAGTAATTAAATAATTCAATTAGATGTGTGACATTGACTGAACAATTGTTTTGATATCTGGTTCGATTTTTATAGTAGCCAAGCCCAAAATTGATTCTAATTTTTCATTAGTCAAGTGGTTTCTATTTTCGATTTTTTAATATTTGACTGAAAAAGTTAATTCAGAGATAGAGTTGACCCAAAGAGGCTAGCGCATTTCAATGCATTATCATCTAGGGGGGTATTTCAATTAACGTCACACTGGAGCAACACAACGGGCTATTGGTGACGGTCCGGGATCAATCCCAAAGGGAAAGATCCGAGGACAACACCACGTAATTTTGAACCACGGTCAGATGACGAGGCAACACCTGAGCTGGCACCCCACTCTCCAAACTTCCACACCACGCCAACGTGAGGACATTTGAGGCCACGACAGATTTAACGTGCACCAGCCCCTTTGTACACGATGGTGTTTGGCTGGATTCGAACCCGCAACCCTTCGGTTGCTAGTCCGTTACTCTTCCAACCGGGCCACCGCAGCCCCCATTATCATCTAGGAATGATTTACAATTGTTTTCATCCGACGTAACCTAGAGAAGATTAATTTATTTCTTTCAATTTATTTCGCAGGTTCTAGTCGTTTCGCATGTCGATGAGTTGAAGCTGAACTGATTCGGGAGCCTTTTCAGGCAAGATGGCAAAAGGATTGCTGAATAAATCTAGCAACGGTTTTACTTTTTGAAAATCAGAAAAACGATCCTTGAAGGCTAATATCAACTATCAGGAACTATCAATCCTTTTAACATGTCTTGAAGTCGGCATTGAACTTTTCAGAAACTTTAATGTAATTAGGAAAATGGACGTAATTCCCAGACTTTAATTGAGTTTGAAATGGATTTAACTTCTATTGAAAAGACAAAAGTTGAGAAATCGATTGAACTTTGCCTGGAAGCCGCGTATTTAAGGTATTTAAATGAGTAATGTCAACCAGAAAGTCCCAAACCAATCCGGACTTTTCATATCAGAAACGTCTTTTCAGCCGAAAAAAATTCAATTTCATCAATTAACCTTATAAACCACTCTAATGTTTGACCGCGACAGCCGCTTCACTTCTGTGTAAAAACATTAAGTCACCGCATTAGCTTTTAATGTTTTAAAGGAACTTTTTGAACTGTCGGTGATAAAAGCCACGGTATTTTATAAAATTAATTGCTGAAGCCACAACTTTCATAACATGTTGAAACCTTAGTTTAACCCTTCCCCCCCACTAGTTACCCTAGGTTTCACTTCAATTATCTATCGTCTGACGTTTTGAAGTTAAAACAACACATGGTGAGTTAGTCCGCCAGCAAATCACTGGAAAACAGAATAATTTGATGTTAGCAGATAAAGATCGCTTGTGTATGTCGGGATCTCGATCCCCGCGATAACTAAAGACAGTATGCCCCATGGGAAAAGGAAAAGATCATTAGAGTACCCCGGGTCCGGGAAGCCGTACGCACCTAAAGGAGATGCGCCGGGTTGAATTGGTTGAAAGTGATCGTAAAAAATGCAAGTATTATAGAAAATGCAAATATAGGAAAATAAGTAAACATAAATAATTTTTAAACTCCTTTTGAGATTTGAATAGCTTTACCAATTTATTTTAGATGAAATACATATGCTTCCTTTATCCATCCGTATAATCCATTCCACTTATATCACACTAGAGTGTAACAGAAAAGGTGGTAGTAAGATGAATTGCAGAAATCAATTTGATGTTTTGGAGTAATTGTGAATGCCATTTAGTTAATTTCCTTTAAAAATGATAAACTTGCAGCTTGTATTGTAGCCAGTTTTTCTACCAATATTTTTTAATTGTAACGCTTCAGGAATGCGATATTTCGAATTCCATCACTATGAAAGGCGGAAAAATCATTGATCACTTTCATAATAATTTTATTCATGATCATTCTCTCTAGTCATTTTTTTAGCTTGATTTAAGTACATTAAATGTATTCAATACAGGAGAAACAAGGTTAATCGATTACAATTTTTCAAATAGAGGAAGACGCAATTCTATTGCGTTTTTAAATAAGAAAATCAATGTCTTCAATTGGCAGCAAAGTTGCATAAGATTCAACTCGTAAAGGCAAATTATATCGATCTTCTGTCACTTAAGACAACGTACAACTTTTCAAAAGTGCTAGTTAGAATATTTCCTAACCACGATATTCTAAAATCAGGGAAGTTTAATTTAAAATCCGTTTTAGTAGAACTAGCATGCATTTTTAAATTTTTAAATAGATTCTTTGGCATTTTTTCAGAGATCCGGTATCTAAATGAAACTACGTACCTACTTAGAGCGATATTGTTTCTTGGCTATTGAGTACAGCTTTCAATACAATCCTGCAATATAATTTGAAATTTAAAAAATAAATGCTCACTGATAAATGTTACTGATGTTAATTGTTTGTAATGGAAACCTACGTGAAAAATAAAAAACAAATCTTCCAATTACAACATATGCCTATACTTATTTAAAAATAACTTTGTTTTAGCGTTACCCTCTTTGTAAAGTAATAAAAGTCTATATCGAAGTTATAAATCAAACGGTAAAGCTATAAAGTTCGGTCGGTTTTGTAGTTTTATGGCACAAGGGCCATATTTGACCATGCTGTGCCAGATACGCATGCAATGTCAAGTAATAAACAAACACAATGAAATTTTTACTGACACAGAAGTCGTCATCTGACCGTGGTTCAAAATTACGTTTGGTTGTCCTCGATCTTTCTCTTCGGGTTTGATTACGGACCGTGGCCAATAGCCTGTTGTGTTGCTCCAGTTCGATGTTAATTAAAATACCTACCTTATACCGACCTACCTGACACAGAATATACTCCTAGAAATGCACCTGACAGGAATCGAACCTACGCCGCCTGCAACTCAAAAAGGTTACTAGCACAGTGAGCATACCAACTGAACCACGAGGAAACTGCCAGGGATGTGTTTGAATCAATTCGCTGACAAGAGGGATGTAAGTGAATTAGATCAATTTCAACTTTAAAAACTTGAACACGTCTCTGATCGTAATATCTTCCTTATGAAAGGAACAATAACGTCAAGCCACAGAATGGAGAGCTTTGGAGATTTGCGAGAAATAGTGAACGGGTTTTGGAAGGAAAATTCGCTTTTGCCTCGATGGTTCTATGGAAGTCATGTCTGTCCTCTATTTCATAACATATTTGGGCTGAATTTATGGGTAGAGTTATGTTGGAAAAGCAGTTTTAATAAAAGCGCTCGAGTTTCTTTTCGTATATTTTCCTGGACCTATTCAGAGGATTTGTATTTTTTTCGAAAATCGGTATAAAGCAATTTGACTTGCATAACCAAGCTGAATGGGGAAAAACTGAATCAACTGAAAAGATGCCAAATGAATAAGGATGAAAATAGTAAAGATGAAAGGAATCTGAAAAGATGCCAAATGAATAAGGATGAAAACGAGTAAACATGGAAATCAACTGAAAAGATTCCAAATGTGAATAAACATGAAAATGAGTACGGTCGAAATTAGCTGAAAGTATGCCAAATGAAAAAAGACGAAAGAGAATAGATTGAAATCAACTGAAAAGATGTCAAAATGATTAACGATGGAAAAATCTTAGTCATTTTAAGTTCTACCAAAAATGAGTATATCCCCTATTTTGAACTCACGAATTCATTTCGTAGTCGTCATTTAAGGTTTCAACTTATTTAATTTAGCTTTAAATACATTTCTATGGAAAAATTATCAAAGGTTTAACTTTTAATGGAAATGCAAAAATGCTTCAATAAACGCTTCGAGAAAAATTGCTTCGAAAAAAAAAAATTCATTGGATTTTAGTATTTGGTATTTGGTATTTTCAATTAACGTCACACTGGAGCAACACAACGGGCTATTGGTGACGGTCCGGGATCAATCCCAGAGGGAAAGATCCGAGGACAGCACCACGTAATTTTGAACCACGGTCAGATGACGAGGCAACACCTGAGCTGGCACCCCACTCTCCAAACTTCCACACCACGCCAACGTGAGGACATTTGAGGCCACGACAGATTTAACGTGCACCAGCCCCCTTTGTACACGACGGTGTTTGGCTGGATTCGAACTCGCAACCCTTCGGTTGCAAGTCCGTTACTCTTCCAACCGGGCCACCGCGGCCCTCATTGGATTTTAATAGCACAAGGTCCAAATACGAGATGAACTAACTGATGAATATTCGTTATACAAAGCATTCGGTAGCAAAATATTTTATAAGGAAATAGTAAATATTCAGTTCAAAGCTTATTAAATCAAGAAATTCGGGAAGCAGTCATTCGTTCTAGTTTCCGTTTGGTCGCTTTTGCTCCAAAATGCTCCCAACGCAAGTTTTCGGCGTCGTAGTTGAACTAGCATAACCTAGAAATACTGTTTTAAACAGTCCCACGATTTCGACCGCAGGAGCTGGAAGACAAAATGGCTAAATATAAAAATCAAAGTATGACAGAATTAAAACATTATATGTGCTTCAAACATATGTTTAAAATTGGTGAGTAAGATGGTATTTGGTATTTTCAATTAACGTCACACTGGAGCAACACAACGGGCTATTGGTGACGGTCCGGGATCAATCCCAGAGGGAAAGATCCGAGGACAACACCACGTAATTTTGAACCACGGTCAGATGACGAGGCAACACCTGAGCTGGCACCCCACTCTCCAAACTTCCACACCACGCCAACGTGAGGACATTTGAGGCCACGACAGATTTAACGTGCACCAGCCCCCTTTGTACACGACGGTGTTTGGCTGGATTCGAACTCGCAACCCTTCGGTTGCTAGTCCGATACTCTTCCAACCGGGCCACCGCGGCCCGGTGAGTAAGATGAGGAAATGGCAACACCTTAGAGGATTGGATGTTAGGGTTTTATGGCGCAAGGTCCAAAAGCGGACAAGCTGCGCCAAACATCTTAGAGAAAATCACCATAGAGAAAATGTAGAATGAGAGTGAGCAATGGTAATCTATTTATGTGCAAAGGATCATGTGCCCAAAACTAGTCGTCACGTGATCCTTAGACTACTTTCGTCTGTTGGGTTGAAGTTACCATTCATCCTCTGATTGGTCCACGGAACGGGAGAAGATAACCATCCATTGATTCATCATCTGATGGGTCCATTATTTGATTACCTGATAATGCTAGACTTGTTTTCGTCATTTTTGTCACTACCCTATAGAAATGCGGATTCATACACCTGCTCTTGGGGATTGATCCCGCTGTGTTGCTCTAGTGCGACGTTAATTAACTACCTACCTAACCACACCTACCTGTCATGAGATGTTACATCGCCAAAGATAAGACACAAATCGTCTATTCGAGCGAATTTTTCACAGAACAGTCACGTGACCACTAGTCGACATGTTGGTCACACTTTTTGAAGCTCCTCTCAATAGCACGTGGTGTGGGGTGCCAGTTCAGATGTGACGTCGTCATTTGACCGTGATTCAAAATTACGTGGTGCTTCAGATCTTCTCCTTCGGGGTCGATCCCGGACTGTCGCCAATAGTCCGTTGTGTTGCTCCAATGGGATGTTATAATTAAATACGTATCTACCTACTTCTTAATAGCACCTCTCAGTGCATTTCTATTTCACGTCTATGGGTGTTGCCCTCAGTTCAAAAGGCCATTGATTCGAACTTCAATTTAGCTATGACTGTGAGTGGTTTGCAATCCACTTAAAGCCCATCTTAATTAGCCCTCAAATAGCTAAAAATGAGCGTTATGATAAATAAACTAAACTAGACGTGCTGCATTTAAAAACAACCACGTGCAGTTCTATCTGATTTTATTCGTAGGGTTGGTAGTGTTTCTGCGGCGGAACGTTCAGGTGCATATTCCGAACTTCACTTTACTTGGCTTGCATTTTGAATTCCAATTAACTTTCTAACAGATATTTGGTATTTGGTATTTTCAATTAACGTCACACTGGAGCAACACAACGGGCTATTGGTGACGGTCCGGGATCAATCCCAGAGGGAAAGATCCGAGGACAGCACCACGTAATTTTGAACCACGGTCAGATGACGAGGCAACACCTGAGCTGGCACCCCACTCTCCAAACTTCCACACCACGCCAACGTGAGGACATTTGAGGCCACGACAGATTTAACGTGCACCAGCCCCCTTTGTACACGACGGTGTTTGGCTGGATTCGAACTCGCAACCCTTCGGTTGCTAGTCCGTTACTCTTCCAACCGGGCCACCGTGGCCCTCTTTCTAACAGAAGGCAAGAGAAGATTTTCCGCCATCCCAATGGAAGTTTGGAGAGTGGGGTGCCAGCTCAGGTGTTGCCTCGTCATCTGACCGTGGTTCAATATTACGTGGTGTTGTCCTCGGATCTTTCCGTTTAGAATTGATCTCGGACCGTCACCAATAGCCCGTGTGTTGTGCTCCAGTGCGACGTTAATTAAAATACCTACCTACCTACCCAAATGATACACGATAGGTAGGTATTTAAGTTAGCATCGGCACTGGAGCATGACAACGGGCTATTGTCGATAGTTCGGTATCAAACCTGAAAGGAAAGATCCGAGGACAACACGTAACTTTGAACCACGGTCACATGACGAGGCAACACTCGATCTGGCACCCCCTCTCCAAACTTTCACACCACGCCAACGTGAGGACATTCGAGGCCACGAGAGATTCAACGTGCACCAGCCCCCTTTGTACACGATGATCTTTGGTTGGATTCGAACTCGCAAACCACCGGTTGATAATCTGCTACTCTTCCAACGGGGCTACCGCAACCCCCAATTAAAATACGATCGGTGATGGGTCAATGCCAATTAGATCAAACGAATATGGGGGCCGCGGTGGCCCGGTTGGAAGAGTAACGGACTTGCAACCGAAGGGTTGCGAGTTCGAATCCAGCCAAAACACCGTCGTGTACAAAGGGGGCTGGTGCACGTTAAATCTGTCGTGGCCTCAAATGTCCTCACGTTGGCGTGGTGTGGAAGTTTGGAGAGTGGGGTGCCAGCTCAGGTGTTGCCTCGTCATCTGACCGTGGTTCAAAATTACGCGGTGTTGTCCTCGGATATTTCCCTTTGGGATTGATCCCGGACCGTCACCAATAGCCCGTTGTGTTGCTCCAGTGTGACGTTAATTGAAATACCCCCCCCCCCAAACGAATATGAACATAATACATGCACAAACACAATTTAATTGACACGGAAAGAGATAAAGCACAGGGTGTAGGTTACAGGAATTGAACCAGCACCATCTTGCTCTCATTGAAGTTGAATGACTGGTTATTATTACTGGTAGGTAGGTAGTAAACGTCACACAGGAGCATCACAATGGGCTATTGGCGACGTTCCGGGTCAATCCTTAAGGAAGGATTATCGAGGACATCTCGTAAATTTGAACCACGGCCAGATGAAGAGGACATCTGAACTGGCACCACACTCTCCAAAACCATGCCAGAGGGAGGACATTTGATACCACGACAGATTTAACGTGCATCCCTTACACGACGGTCTTTGGTTGGGCGTAATTTTGAACCACGGTAAGATGACGAGGTCACACATGAGCTGGTACCCCACTCTCCAAACTTCCACTACACGCCAACGTGAAAGAAATGACTGCGGCACCTTAAATCTGTAGTGCCCTCAAATGTTCTACATTTTGGGATAGTGTGTAAGCAGTTACTACAGGTACAGGTAAACGTCAAGCCAACGATTCAATAATAAACGGCTTCAAGTACGCAGCTAACGTCAAACTAACGGTTCATTAAAAGTAGTTACTAACTCATTAAACCGACCGTTAACATATTAAAAGTTAATTCAAGTTACTAACTCTTCAAATATACCGTAAATGACGGATTTTTTTTTATTTAATTTTAGCAATTACTAACTTAAAATTGACCTTTAACAGTTTGTGATTGTAATTATAAATGTTACACTTAGCAACTTCTAATATAAGCAGTAATTTAGCGCAATAACCAGTTACCATAAAATCCGCCCGTGGTTAATCCTTGCCTTACCACAAAGCGGTAAGGCAATCTCTTTATCAGAGCTCGAGAAGCGGTGCGAAGTAGCGCTCTTAATAAGTGAAATGTTATGTACCGTTAAAAGGCTATTTTAAAACTGGTGACTAAGAAGATGACTGTTTTCCAAATGTTTCCACGAGTTGGGACTTTCAGTGTTGTAATTGATACTTGCAATTGCAAAGAACGACAATTATCAATTGATCCTTACTTCAGTTAATATTTTGTGTTTATTAAACATGAAATTCTGTAAAGACAGAAACTGAGTCATGATATACAGCTCTAGAGCATTGAACAGTGAGCTTCTCCATCACGAATCTATACGTCGTTGTAGAGACATTTGGAGGAAAAACGAAATGATTCTATTATACAACTTACAAGGGAGTAAATGAACTCGGAGTCACCAAATTATAAAGGGGCCGCGGTAGCCCAGTTGGAAGAGTAACAGATTTGCAACCGGAGGGTTGCGATTTCAAATCCAACCAAAGATCTTGTGGAATGGGGCTGGTGCTTGCTAAATCTGTCATGACCTAAATGTCCTCACGTTGCCGTGGTGTGGAAGTTTGGGGTGCCAGCTCAGGTGTTGCTTTGTCATCTGACCGTGGTTCGAAATTACATGGTGCTGTCCTCGATCTTTCCATTTGGGAAGTTTTCCAGTTGTGTTGCTATAGTGCGACTTTAATTAAAATACCTACCTCCAAAATTTAAGAGATTTTATATAGACTACTATAGGACTACAAGTGCCAAAGGGTGGGACGCAACTCGGCCCCTTTCGAAGAATATCAATTTTAAAATGACAGGGTGGTTTATATACCGAGTATAATTATGAGCAGGTGGGGCAGCGGTAGAACAATTGTTAGAGATGTGGATAAGCATCTCGAGGGTTAGAAATTCGATTCAAACAAATACCGCCATGTCTGTAGTGGTTAAGATGTATGCATACACTAGAAATCACGAAAATTGATTAAAATATCAATCTATTTTTCAATAATTCAAAATATTGTCCAACCCTTAGCTTTCAAACGATACTAAGATCTTGTAAATATCCGAAATAGTTTTCAAGTTACAAGGGTTTGGGTTAGGTACTGTTACCTTAGACAAACGTTTCCAAACCTTTAAACTCGATTTCTCAAGAACTGTTTTTGCAATAGGATGCTTCTT
Source organism: Meta bourneti (assembly GCA_933210815.1). Lineage (NCBI taxonomy): Eukaryota > Metazoa > Arthropoda > Arachnida > Araneae > Tetragnathidae > Meta > Meta bourneti. Next base: position 92,489,203 of record OW119930.1, on the reverse strand, counting down.
TCTAGCAGTGATAAACAATGAATTGATCTATTGCAATTACTTTTATGTCATTATAATCTATGGAATACAGTGGATGTTTTGACCCTCAGTCGAAGTCATTGGTTAAGAAATGAATTTTTAATTGATTTTTAAGTGTTGAAATTCCTGAAATATCTTGATTTTTTAGACTTCCTTCGTGAAAAAAAATTGCCAAAAGGAACGTATTCCCTCTAGCAATTTGATGGAGGGTCAAAACATGAAGAATAATATTAGGAATGATTTCCAACAGGAATTGTCTTTCTGAACACATTAGAATTTGAGATATCACTGATGAAAAACATGCTGATTAGCTAATTATATCTAAATTAGATAATTAATGAGTAGCTAAATCTGAATTTTTCACACTAAAATGAGTTAAAGCACAAACCAATGACCTATTGTGAAAAAAATGAATTTTTAAAGTCAACATTTAAAAAAATGTCGCAGTGTATACATACACGTTAATGCACCTTAAATCCTCGTGGCCTCAAATGTCCTCACATTGGAGTGGTGCAGAAGTTCGGAGAGTGTTGTGAGCAACTCAGATTTTGACCTCGTCATCTGACCGTGGTTCAAAACGACGTTGTCTTCAGATCTTTCCATTCGTAATCTATTCCTGACCGTCGCTAATAGACCGTTGTGTCGCACCGGTGCGACGTAAATTCAACTACCCTACCCACAACCTCGAAAATCTTAAGGTACAGTCGGGGGGAAAAAAGGAACCACCCCTCTTCATTCGAGCAATTTTAACAGTAGAGAAAAATCAAAGATGGCGTTCGACAGCAATTAAAGTCTTCTATAAATTCAAATGCATAAAACTTGCATAAGAGGCCGCTTTCATATTCAATCGTGCACCAACTTCATAATTTCCAATGGAAACCCCCTATTTTGACACACAATTTAAAATCTATATCTATAATTTAAGTTCAGATACCAGATTTCATGTCATTAGGCCTTAACGTTTCGAAGTTATGAGTACAGAAAGATGGGACTCCTAATGTTAAATTAGTTTCTCATCAGTCTCATTTGTCAGGGATCAAACTCGAAGGGAATGATCCGAGACAACACCACTTAATTTTGAACCATGGTCAGATGACGAGGTCACACCTGAGCTGGCACCCCTCTCAAAACTTCCACACCACGCCAACGAGAGGACACTTGAGGCCGCGACAGATTTAACGTGCATCAGCCCCCACGTACTCTCTTTGGCTGGGCCGAGTTTCGAACCTTCCGGTTGCTAATCCTTTACTATTCCAACTGCGCTTCCGTGGCCTTTTTAGCATAAAAGGAACAATGTCCACTTTGTTAGTTTTGGTAACAGTTTATTTCGTAATTTATATATTTTAAATACTTAATACAGCGCACAAAAACTACTTTGCAATGTTTTGATTCTGTCGGAATGCATAGACAATAGGACATTCACCATTTCTTTATTATAACTTTCATTACCTTGAAATAATTGATGGACGTAACTCGAAATCAGCGAATTTCGTCATCTGCTTTTTTCTACAGAAATTGCCTTGGTTAGCGACGGTATATGTGCATTGAAAACGAGATTATTTTGAAAAAACGATGTTTTCTAAGTTGTTTCGTGATGTTATTCTAAGTTCTAATTTTCCTGAACATAAAGTTTGTAGAGTATTACGAATAAATATTGAATCATATATACAGGGTGATTCTATAATTATGGAATGAACTTCAAGGAATATTAGAGCACACACTAAAGGAATAATTTTTTTGGATAAATGTACGTGACGCGCGCGCGTTTAGGTACAAACAGAAGAATTGCTCAGGAAATGAAACAAAATGTTTATATTCATCATTATTTTACAGCTTATTTTCAATTTTTTCTTACAATAACTGCTCAAAAATGCCACCACTAACATTAATACAAGTTTGGCAGTGTGGATGCATGGAATGGCGAATGTTTTCGCAGTTAAGAGTGCACTGTTTTGGTTTGGCGTTTGAATATCAATCCTCTTCGTGTTCGTATATCGCAAACACGTAATAATTTCATAACATCAAAAAAAAAGGAACTCAAGAGTTTATTATGAACACAAACATATAACCCGATGCACCAAGTAAAAAAACAACTTTTAAAATTCACACATACGTATATATTGCCATTCATGGAAAAAGAAATTTGCATGTACTAACTAGAAACATAAACATAAATTTCTCCTCCCTTACGACACAAATACTACTATTGTTCTACTAGTCCAATAATAGTCAGTCAAAGAATTCTTGATACGAAAACAAATTCTGAAATTCAACAAATCCTTTGCTGGAACCAAACAGTTGAAAGGCGGGTTTCACAAGCTTGCCACGCCGCCAAACTTGCATTAATGTTGGTGGTGGCACTTTTGAGCAGTTATTGTGGAAATCATTGTGAATTAGGTATTGCAAAATTATGATGTAAATAAACATTTTGTTTCTTTTCTGAGGAATTCTTGCGTTTGCGCCTAAACATACATTACTATACAAAAAAAATGATTCATTTAGTGTGTGCTCTAACATCCCTTGAAGTTTGTTCAGTGAGTTCCGAATCATCCTGTATGTTTTCTCAAAAATCACTCTCAAACTCAAATCCAAACACCCCATCCACAGAAAGCTCAATTTAATTTACGAACTCAATATCGCCTCGCACGATAAAACGAAAGAACAGCTAAACTCGTTAACTTCCTTTTGAGCCGAGCAGCGTCAGATTGCGTGTCAAAATATTTCTTCGACCGTTTAATTCCTGGAAACACAAAATGCCCTGTCGACGGAGAGCCATTTTTTCCGCATTAGCATTTTTTGCCCCTCACCGGGGACACTCTTTCAATTCCGTTCGTGTTTCCGGAGAAAGGTGGAAGTGTGAAGAAGGGTAATTATTCAAACATTATTCAGAGACAACTTATCGCCGATGAGAAAATGTGGCGGAGGAAGATATATTTGCGTAATGGGACAGTGTCCTCTTTGGTATGGTAAGAGGGTCGATCCAAATGAATTCCTTGCCAAAAAAAGCGACACTTGGTGAAAATTTTGTCCCAGCGCTATGCAAATTGACTTGCACGTTTAGGTAAGAGAATCAATGGAGTGGTTAAAGAAGAAAACAAGTCTCTTCCCTTAACTTTTGGAACTTTCCGAGGGTCGCTAAATTATGTTCTTTGTATCAGAATAACACGATTGGTTCAGAACGGTTAACTCTTCGAAATGGAACTGTTTAGTCCCCTAAAGGGTCGTCGTGGTTCAGTGGGTATACCCATAGACGTGAAATACAGGGTGAGTCTAAATTGTTTTTACAAAATAAGAGGGGTGATAGTACCCATCAAGACGAGCCATAATTACCATGGAACATAGGGTCGCATTCCACTCTGAGAGGCAGAAAAGAGTAAAGTCGAAACGCGTCGAGCATGAACAAGTCATCGTCTCTGACGTCGCACACTTTTCCAGCACGGTCCGGAACTTCTTGAATGCCACATATCCAGCACGATGGATCGGACGTGGAGGACCTGTGGCCTAGCCTCCTCGCTCACCGGACCTCAGCCCACTGGACTTTTCCTTCTGGGGACACATGAAATCTTTAGTGTACCAGACGCCTGTGGACTCGGCTGAAGATCTCGTAGCGAGAATCGGTGTTGCCGCAGACAAAATTAACACAACAACAGGAATCTTCGAGAGCCAGTCATTCCTTCGCCGGTGTGAACTGTGCAACGACACGCCACTTTGAGCACTTGCTGTGAGTTTATCAATAAATCATATTGTGCAACTTTTGGTATCGTTCATTCGCTTTCCCAACACTGTTGTAAGTTCATGTTGAAATTCTAATTTGACTCTTTTCTGCCTCTCAGAGTGGAATGCGACCCTATGTTCCATGGTAATTATGGCTCGTCTGGATGGGTACTAGCACCCCTCTTATTTTGTAAAAACAATTTAGACTCACCCTGTGTAAGTAGACTGAGCGTTGCTATTGAGAGGAGCTTCAAAACATGTGCCCAACATGTCGACTAGTAGGCACGTGACCACACTCTCATAGATTGGCTTGGTTCGACGATATAATATTATGACAGGGTATGTGAGAATGCATTTCCAGAGTGACGACAAACATGGTGAAATCCACAAAGTCTACTACTATGTCGCGTGGATTAATCAGATGATGAATCCATGGAGGGGCGTCTTCTCCCGTCCCGTGGAGCAATCAGTTAATGAAAGCTTGTTACCACCCGGCAGACCAAAATAGTCTAAGGGTCATGTTACTAATAGTTTTGGTCATATGATCCCGGGTGCATAAAAAGGTTACCATTGCTCACTCTACTTTTATATTTCCTCTATGGTTATACCACTGCTCTAGCAACCTGCGAGTTGTAGATGGTGCAGGTTCGATTCCTATCCCGCTGTATTTCTCTCTTCTGTCTCAATAAAGCGTTTCTTGAGCGTATGTCCATTATTTGATAGTGTATGCCTTATGTCTGGAGCAGCATCGCCAAATATGGCACCATAGGAACCCAATTAACAATCCCCGAAATGGTTGAGAAAAAATTGCAATATAAGTAATAGGGACAGCGATGGTTGGTATAGTATTTGAGTTCCATTACTTAAGGTCCAACAATGACAGAGATGTAAGGCGAAATAAAGTTTTATAGATGCAGATTTTTAAAATATCAGACAAATAATCTGACCAACATTGAAAAGTGGTTAAAAGGCGTAGATAAGTACTACCGAAACAAAATATAAAACATTAAAAAGTTCGAAAAAGTAAATGTATTAAAACTGTCTCGCGAAACAAATGAGTAAAGCGAAAAGTAAAAATAAAATTATGTAAATGTTGAATCAAAAAGATGAAGTGATGAAGCTTAAAAGGCATTGCAGCAGGTATGCAACTCAACCCACGACTGCGGATCAGTCTCGCCTTATCAATTTATCATAAACAACATAAAACGGTGTACGGTAAAAGATTAAATTTATGAAAATAACTGGGTTAGCCACGAAAAAATAAATGAAGACTAGTAAATATCGTTAAAAAAGAAGTAATGACTAAGCTGGGATATCCCCTTAATTGACAGTTGAAAATTGTTTATTAAATATAATTAAAAGGTGATGCGTTATGAATGCAGTAAAGGATTGATTAAGAAAAAGGTAAAGGGGGATGATTACTAAAAGTCAATCAATAGACTGAGATGCTAAAAACGCGTTGCTTAATACGTTTAAAACCAGTACAAGATGTTAAAATAATAACCTCGCCTATATTATGCATATGATTTACCAAATGTTCTGGGTATAGTCGCCACACTAAAGAACAGTTTGGATAATTTCATTCACTGTTTCCTTTACTTCATAACATCATTTTCAGTACCAAAGAGAATCATCTGCTGAATGGTCCCGTTTTCCTCGATATATATGGAGCTAAAACTGGAATCAATAGTGATAATTTAAAACATTTTGTATCGAAATATGGAAGGAAACGTAGAAAACAGCTGTGATTTTTATGAAAGATTTTTTGAAGAAATGTTCACTGAATGTGATTATGAAATATTAAAATTTGCAGTTTTTGTGGTAGTTAATTAATGTCGCACTGGATCAGCACAACGGACTATTGGCGAAGGTCCGGATCCATCCAGGAGGGAAAACACCTCGTTCTTTTGAACCATGGTCAGGTGACGAGGTCAACACCTGAGCTGGCACTCCACTCTCCAAGCTTTTACTCCACGCCGATGCGAGGGCATTTGAGGTCACGACAGATTTAAAGTACACAGACCCCACGTTCGTGACGGTATTTGGTTGGATTCGAACTCGCAACATTCCTATTGATATTCATTGACTGTACCAACTAGGTTACCATGGCTAAATCAAAAGTTATCAAAAGTTAAGGAGGTCAAAAGTTATTATCGAGTAACATGCGACCTACCGATTTGTCGAAAGAATCATAGAAATTATTCTATTGGTCAAGGAGGTCAAAAGTTATTAAGAAGTCATTGAGGGAAACGTACAGGTTGCAGGTCGGATATATACGTGCGAACCCTTCTGAGGGTTAACCCTCCTTGTGGTTGTCTTCGCTTTTAGCAAAACTGACCAGATCTTAATGGAAAAGATATTGTCATTAGGTAGGTAGGTAAGTATTTTAATTAGCGTCACACTAGAGCAACACAACGGGCTAGTGGTGACGGTCCGGGATCAATCCCACAGGGAAAGATCCGAGCACAACACCACGTAATATCGTCATTAGGAGAAGACCAATCAGATCTTGATCTCGTCATCATTTAAAAGTTGGTCATATCTTGATGGACGAGATATCTCATCATCAGCAAAATGGGTCAGACCTTAAGGGCGAGATATCTGATCGAAACCACTTGAGGATTAAAAATGAAATATCCACCGCTGTGGTAATATAAAATGAATTCCCACATTCGCCACACCAAACAACCTGTCATTCATAACAAAGTCGATAACAACCAACCACTGAGATTGCTCAGAAATAAGATAAGATAATCTAAAGAAGTTTCCCCATCAGTGACACCCTTTTTAATGTTCCCAAGACTTATTCATTAAGAAAGACAGAATAGGGCAAAGCAATTGCAGTTTGACTAAACGCTTTTGTCGAATCAATACCATCTCCACACATTCATTCCCTCCACTCTAAAACTGACAAAGTATCTTCCGTTGACGAAATTCCGCTCCATTTCGACATCAATACCCACTCTCCACCATCCACTATCCCGACCACCCCATTCCTAACCCCCGACGCCACAATGCAGACGATTTTCAATTAAATCCGGAGTCAGACTGGATTGATTAATTGTGCTCGGGCACAAAATGCAGACATCGAACAAGAGCGGAAAGTCCAAGGGGGATGTTTTGGTGCAGAGGACCCGTATGACAACAGTCAACGAAATCCAATTCGCTTGGCCAGGAATCCGGTTTCGCGTTTGGAGAGGGGACTTTGAGATAATAATTCGCCTGCAGCGCATCTTACAGGTGATCATCTCTTTGCCGAATCGGGAGAGTGATCCGTTGCCAATAGACTGTTGTGTTTCTTGCTCCAATGCAAATTAAAATTCAACTACCTACCCACCTGGGAATGGATTAATTAAAAATACAGTGGACTCCCTCTTAACCGGCCACCTTTTAACCGGCCTCCGCTTTAACCGGCCGCCACGAGTTTGAGACGATGATGATTCACGGACCTGTTCCGACATGTCTCTAGCCGCTTTCAAAAGAGCAATGCACACAAAGAAACAAAAGAAAATCGACGATCACTTTCAGAGCTTATTCTTTTATATTTACAGTACAGTACTGTGCTAAATTCGAGATTGAATGGCCTGTTTAGTAAGGCCTAATACATATACTTCAATTATGTACTGTAAATACAATAACATGTGTTTAGCTTTTTTCCCAATAAAGGAAGCTCTTCAGGGGTAAGTTTTCTTAATTATACATATCATATTACAATAAAGTAGGCTATATACTTAGTTTTATACTAATAAAAACGATTTCGGGAGTGTATTTTAATGCTATTAAGGGAGCGACGGTTTAACCGGCCAAATCGTTATCCGGTCCCGAAGTAGCCGGTTAAGAGGGAGTCCACTGTATATGCAATTTACGCATTAGTATTCCATTCTTAAAAACGAGCAATAGAATCCAAAGGACTATTTTAGTCAATGAGCAATGTAATATTTACAAAGGGCTCTATTATAAAGAAATTAGCAATATAATTTTTCAAAATTATTCTATTCCAAAGAAAGGAGCTATATAATCTTTCCAAATGATTGTATTACAATGAAAGGGAAAGTAGAACCTTCCGAGGGAAGGAAAAAAGGACAGTAGAATTTTTCCAAATGATTCCAATTTTAAGAAATGAGCAATAGAATCTCTCCAAATGATTATATTCTAAGGGAAAGAGCAATATAATATTTCCAAAGAATTCTATTCCAAGGAAAGGAAGAATAGAATTTTTTATAAGGTTTATAAATTTCAGAGATTCTTTCAACCCATAGAGGTAGTTATTTAGTAATGAAGAGTGTTGTGGGGTACACTTCTCGGCAATCTCACGACGCTCAAAGAGTTAATGAAGAATTAGTTAACCCTGCGAGTGGTTTCGACGAAATATCTCGTCCATCAAGATTTGAAAAATTTCGCTAATGACGAGATCAAGATCTTGTCAGTTTTCTTCTAATAATGATATATCTGGTCCATCAAGATTTGGTGAAGTTTACCTAAAAATCTCAAATACTTCGTCGAGACAACCACCAGGAAGGCCAGAATACACTGGGATGAACTTTTTGATGTCTTAAATCTTTGAGGAATAATACAAAACTGAGAACTTTATTTATTTGAGAGGAGGAAACTTTTTTACTTCCAGTCATGTTTACAGAACATTTCTTACCTTTACTTTATTAAGGCACGTGTCGCTCTTGTTGAAAGAAGGAGTAGTTTTCATGTCACGCATGCATAGATTCTCTTCTAAAGGCAATAGTAGAAAAGAAAAACGTGTAGCTGTTATTTGTGTACTGGTGAATGGCAACAAACGGATGTAAACAACATAAAACCAACCCTGCAATATAATTCGCCGATTTTTCGCTAAAGTTTCAATATCCTTTATTTGAGCTAAGAGATGCATGAGGTTTCTAGAGCTGCACGGAAATGCTCTCGCCCCTCTATCGAAATTCTACACTAGACTGATTACAAAAGGCAATGAGAAACTTGAAGGTATAAATTAGCCCAGAAAAGTAAAAACTGAGCCAAAACAAAAATAGGCTAAGTGGTCAAAAATATGGAATCGTCTTGAACATATAAATCAGATTGAATTGTAGTGAACGTTCATAAGCTAATTGGGGTAACATGTCTGAGGTAGGTTTTTAAATGAATTTTATTAGAAATGGGATTTAACACCAGTAACAGTACATTTGAAAATGTAAACAAACTGTCTACATATTTTTGACTAACTATATCATATTGGGATGTATATCGATGCTTGTATTTCTAACAAATGGATTTAAGGATGCTATGAAATGTAATGCTATCAATGCATATTAGTAATTAAGAAACTTTAACGAGGATACTATGCATGGGTCTGATAGTTATTAATATTTTATTGGCAAATACCAAACATATTTTTTTCTTTTTGATTTGTGAAAAAATATCTATTTATTAATTGTTTAAATCTATTTTCGGTTCCACAAAGACCGTCATATACGCGGGAGATGGTGCACGTTAAAACTGTCGAGGCCTCAAATGTCCTCACACTGGCTTGGTGTGGTATTTTGGAGAGTGCGGTTCCAGCTCATGTGTTGCCTCGTCATCTGATCGTGGTTCAAAATTACGTGGTGCTGTCCTCGATCTTTCTCTTCAGGATTCATTTCGGACTGTTGCCAATAGTCTGTTGTGTTGCTCAAATGCGATGTCAACTACCTATCTACCTGAGACTAACGATAAGTGGGCAGTTAACTAACGTCGCACTGGAGCATTACAACGGGCTACTGGCGACGATCTGGGATCAATCGAGGAAAGATCAAGGACAACGTCCCGTAATTTTGAACAACGGTCAGGTAAAGAGGTCACAGCTAAGCTGGCGTACCACTCTCCAAATTTTCACACCATGCCAACGTGAGGGCATTCGAGGCCACGATAGATGTACCAGCCCCCACGTACACGACGGTTTTTGGTTGGATCGAGTTTCGAACTCGCAACCCTCCGGTAATCTGCTACTCCCAGCCAGGCTACCACTGCCCACTAAGGATAGTAAAACATTAATTAAAACCTTTGGAAACCACATATCAAATTTGTGTTTTTAAATGAATACTTATTATCTGATAACTTTTCTAATTAATTGTTGTTTTACTTCGAAAAATATTCAGTTACAACAAACATAAACTATATTATCAAAAAGGAAAAGACATAAATATAGTTAGATAACAGTTGAAACAAAACACTTCATTGAGGCATATTACTTATTTAATTGAAATCATCAAAATTATACCAATTTCCAATAAATAACTATATAGTTAAAAAAATCTCTATTTTAAAGATTTAACAATATCTACTTTATAGTCTCAATAAAATACCTGGAGTTGTTAAAATCAATTTTAGAAACTAAAAACAGTGTATCAATCTTGTCATGTCGGAGTTCGTGAAAATATTAATGGATGAACGATGATATAATGGAAAATTTAATGGATGAATAAAATAAAAATCATTATTCCTGCATTTGATAAAATGAATGTATTTATGGTATTTTACTCACAAGTGTAAAGGTTGAATGTGTTTCCGATTCAAAAGTAAGTGATGTTTGATGTAAAGCGAAAAAGCAAATATTTTTGTGATATGTGTTATTTAAAAGAATATCCCGAGAAGAAAAGACGTTAAGTTACTCCCAGACCATGAGCTCAAAGAACTCGTTCATAGTGCTATTGTAGAAGTGTCTCAATTTGCCTACATATTTTACGTATACAGGGAGCATAATAAAGTCCTTATACACACACGTAATTGTCAAACTCGTATAATGACAGTTATGAATGAGATGTACTGATATATTAAAGTAACTATACTCTACGAGATGGGACAGCTTGCAGTGCTCGTAGCGGTAAAAATCGGAAATCGGCACTCCTATCTCGAAAACTATACATGAAAATGTTATTTTAAAATTGTAGAGCATCACCACTTCAGAATGAAGTGACACACTACGTACATGAATAGAACTCTTGTAGGGCTAATTTGTCAGTATGTGATTCCTGTCAATGCTACGTCACTACTCACGTCACAGAGCAGCAAATTGTGAGAAATAGGTTGAAATCTGACATATGTGAGCGATACACAATATACTACGCACAGTAATGAATGCAGCACAAAGACAGAGGAACATGGTAAATACACATGTTAGAAATAAACATACGATAACACATGAATAAGCACATGAGAAGTGAATGAGAACACGTGAACAAGCAAATGAGTAATAAATAAAAACACATGAATAAACACATCAGAAATGAATAAACACATGAGAAATCAATAACACATGAATAAACACATGAGAAATGAATGAGAACACATGAATAAACACATGGGAAAACAATGAGAATACATGAGAAACACATTTTACTGTGTGTGCTCTGTGTCCATCTTCGACCACAATACACATTTGCATTCGGGACAGAGCTTCTCCTTGCACGTTCAGCAGTATTCTAGGTTTCACGCTGGTATAGACATCGGTAATGCGACGTCGTACATCCTGAACAGACCTTGATCGCATCTGACATATATGTGCTTTGAAATGTTAAACGAATACAGAGGCACATTACACAATTTGCTGATTTGTGGCACGAATTAGCATTAACGGGAGTCCCGAAAATCAATACTTTCTATTCAAGCATGTACGGTCTCATTTCGCACCAAATAGGCACAGTCCCCACTTTACCGTAAGGTTTGGTTCGTGGATACTTTTGGGTGGAATACCTGGAAAGTGGGTCGCTGGTGAAATGAAGACTGCGTGCTCAAACAACAAACGCCAAAAAAATGCGTGTGCCGTGTATCTACCTCAAACGCCTTCTTAAACTGCTTTGATGCCAGGTTCCAGTGGCTTTGATTGGCTTTACTCCGAACTGCTGGCTTGTCTTCTTTACTGGTAACTGCATTAACAATAGGTACGTCGTCATTATCGACGTTCTTAGGCTCAGCCGGTGTCAGCTCGTTAGATGGTCGCGTACGCCCCTGTTCCTCGTGTCTTCGGTAAGCTCTAGATCTCTCCGCACTTGTTATAGGTTTACACTTCTTGGTATCATTTGGTTCGTCTCGAACTGCTCTTTCAACGTGATTACGTTTCCTATGCCGAAATTGAACGTTACTGTGATATTTTCGCTTCATAGTGAAATCTTCGACACATCGTCACTTTCCACTGTACACAATTTTTCCACAAATGGTTTAAACTGTCGACTAGTCGAATGGAATTGTAGAACTCTTCAATTTAAGCAAACACTCGTCACGACCCGTCAATTAGAACTGAAGTTACAGCGGTTAAACAGGCCAGCGTATGCCCGAAATGGGACTCATTTCCACCACAACGCGGTGCAAAGGATTAGGGGTCGGCCTGATCGACTCGGCCCACCTTCCTCTACACGATGGTAGGTCATTTATCCCTATAGGCTGATTCCCCTGGACCCCCCGGACGCCTTATAGGCTGATTCCCCTGGACCCCCGGACGCCTTAGACCCCGGACTGATTTTAAAAACGTATTCACGTCAAAAAGGTGGTGCTTTACAGTTCTGTAAATGAATGTTTCTTCGCACCTGGAATAGTTTTGGAGATAGAAGCTCTGGCTTCCAATTTTTACCACTAGGGGCGCTGTAAATGAATCCATCGTGTAGGACATAGTCATTTTACTGTACCTGCCTCGATCGGATATGCATAGCACGGAGTGGTGTTAACCTCCAGTGGAATATCTTAGTTTAGTAACTGAATCAAAGATTGCTTGTCCTGATTTTAAGGAAAAATAGTTAAATAATGATAATATTTTTGAAATTACTTGATCGTTATATTTTAACTTTTATTTTGCAGAATAGTGAATCATAAGAGCGAAATTTTTAGATTGAAAAGAAAATGAGATGTTTACTACTGAAGCTTTTTTAAAATTTTATGAATTATAGTGTGATGACATGGTGTGTCTGGGTCTGATTGTTTTGAGGTAGGTTTCCGTCATAATTGGGGATCTGTTATATGGATTTGTTTGGTATGTATTTACGGTTGTTGAAGAATTTAGTAGATAGTTTAGAAATGTGTGTTTAAAGTATAGTGATCTTAGTGTCGTGTCTGATTTCTGTTTCTCTGAAACCAGCGTGTTTTTGTAATGGTTCTGAGTGTTGATTGAAGAATTTCCAGAGATTGAATGTTATAGTTTTTAGAAGATCCCCAAATTTGGCTTGCGTACATGATTACTGGTCTGAGATGATATAAATGAGTATCTTATTATCTAAAGTCATTGGCGAATTCCGAGCAAATAAGTGGAATAGTTTACGTTTTACAGCTCGGAATTTTTTTGCTACATGTGGAATGTATTGGTTCCAAGTAAGTCTTTATCTAAAATAACACCACTTCCTGGACTCACAGGATTTCTGTGTTATTTACTTTCAATTTATAAGGAATAAGTTTTTTCGTGAATAGTGTAGTAACTGTTTTTACTACATTTAACTTGATTTTGCACTTGTGCAGCCAAGATTCAAGAAAGTGTATGTGGTTTTGCAGAGTTTTTTGTAGATATTTTAGATTATGATTTTGCGCTAGAATTGCAGTGGTCATCTGCGTTTTTTTACTGTACCTATACACTACTTTCATAACTATAGCTATTTGCGTTCGACAGTAACGTGGTAGTATACAAATCTTACTATGCACTCTATTTATAGGGAAGTAATGTGTTTTGTTGAGTGAAATATTAATTAAACAAAGGGTATATCTTGAAAGATGGTTGTGTTAGCGATTCATGCTTTTGAATTGTGTTGATTTGAATTTTATCCTCTGAGAGATTCATCAGCATAATTCCACATTTCTACCCGCAGCATTTCCTGCATATCCTCTAAACAATTTTGAATTTTTTGACTCATAGATTCTTTGTAAAGGGTCAAATTCTAAGGAAAGCAGCAATAGAATAATTCCAAAGTATTATATTGTGAAGAAATGACCAACATAATTTTTTCACAGGATTCACTTCAAAGGAAAAAAAGCAATAGAATAGTTCCAAAAGATTATATTCTACGTTTGGGTGGTTGAATTAATGTTGCACTGAAGAAACAGAACGGTCTATTGGCTACGGTCGAGGGTCAATCCCAAAGGGAAGGTTCGAGGACAGCACCTCTTCATTTTGAACCTCAGTCAGATGACGAGTTCAACATTTGAGGCTGTACCTCACTCTCAAAACTTTCACACCATGCCAACGTGAGGCCATGTCAGATCGAACATGCCTCCGCACGCACGACTGTCTTTGGCTGGACCTAGTTTCGAACTCGCAGCCGTCCGGTCGCTAGTCAGCTACTATTTCAACCTGGCTACCGCAGTCCCGATTATATTTTAAGAAAAAGAGAAATAGACTATTTCAAAAATATTATATTTCAAGAAAAGGAGAAGTCAAGAAATTAAAAAAGATTCCATTCTAGGGAAATGACCTATAAAAATCTTTCTAAAGGTTAAAAGAATCCATAGTTTCTTCTACGCAATAAATGTGATTATTTAGTGATTAATTTTTTTGGCGTAAGCAATATTACACACCACTCGGAAATCTCGTGACGCCCAGAGGTTGAGTCAATTCACTAAAAAAGGCACCGGCGAAACAACATCAAGTACAAACTTAAGTCACTTGCCCTTAAGCTGCTGCTATGGCTTTCCAACATAGCCATTCTGCAAATAAAAAAGAATAAAGGGATTATAGCAAAAAAGGAAACGTTAAATTCCGATTCGACCAAGACGATTGAGCTTCGTTCCTTTCTTTCGAAACGACAAAAAGAAAACAAACGCCTTAAAGCGGGGATCCTAAGCTGACAGACACTTAAAATTTCGCTTTCACTCTTCAAGAAAGACGTCCTCGGTTTTGCAAAATATTTCCGCGATTTGATGATTAGAAAAACCCTCCGAGCTTTAGGTAAATTCATTTATTTCCTCCGCTCGGATAAGACGAGAAAAAAGGACATTAAAGACAACGAAAAAGAATATGATAAGCGCTAGAAAAGAAGAAAATCTTTCCAAAGAACTGTTCGAGACGTTCGAATGGAAGACAGTTTTTCGCGCCACGAGAGAATTCGAATAATGAGGTTAATACTTATTCTTTAAGTTCGTTAGATCCGGCTGAGGGAGGAGCGAACGAAGACGTTAAAATACTTTTTAAAGTAATTCTGTTGACAAGACGTCAATGTTGGTTTTCGGCTCTTTGGAGGCGGGGGCGTTTTTTAATGGTGTTACGGCAGCTTTCGGTGAGATGTGTCAAACGGAGAGATGGGAAAATAATTTCCTCGTCTTTTTCCTTACCTCTACCTATTTTTCCCTACGAAGCGTTTTATTGTTCCCTTTTTAGATGATTTATTTTTGCGAATGCTTCCGGTTTGTGTTCTAATTAAATTAGCATCGTATGAAAATGTATCTGTCGGGCGATAATAACGTAATTTATTTGTAGCAGCATTAATTTTGAAATTCTATCACCTTACTATAAGAGCTTTAGCCCTTTCATCTTCACGAGATT
This sequence comes from Meta bourneti, assembly GCA_933210815.1. NCBI lineage: Eukaryota > Metazoa > Arthropoda > Arachnida > Araneae > Tetragnathidae > Meta > Meta bourneti. Next base: position 92,473,995 of record OW119930.1, on the reverse strand, counting down.
TCTGATTAGTGTAGTATGGACTCTATGGGTCAAAATGTCTTTCTCCCTCTCCCGAACCACTTTTCCCTAGAGTGTTCAGTTTTCCCTTTTGGATGATTTATTTCTGTGCCATCAAATTCTTCCTGTTCTAATTAAAGTAATGTATCTGTAGTAGAATTCATTTCAAAATTCTATCATTTATTAAAAGAGCTTTAAACCTCTCATCTTCACGAGATTTACGATTAGTGTAGCTTTGAATCTATTCGTTAAGTCTTATTTTTCATTGGGATTATTTTTGGTTCGTTATAATCTATGGGGCGTCAAATAAAAGATAGTTTTTTTAAGGACAAATGAGGTTATTTTTACAGTATACGAAGATATTAAAATCAAGAAATATTATTACTTACAAAGAAAACATAAACATAAGGATAACACGACAGAGCAGGGGACAGTACATCAACCCTTCCCCGACAGCTAGAGAGAATAACATGAACCACTAGACTAACAGGAAGTCTCCTTTTTCTTCCACGATTGATGAAATCGCCAGTCTACTACTACTAGATGATCAATCAGTGAACCAATCAGATGTTGAATTAATTGATGAGCGTCTTCTCCCTTTGGACCAATGACATGATGAAAGTTAGGTTCAACCCAGGAGACGAAGGCAATTTAAGGGTCACGTTACTACTAGTTTTGGACACGTGATCCTGGCCACAAAAGTGTTACCATTGCTCACTCTACTTCTAAATTTCCTCTATGACAGGAACCCACCCCAATAGTTGGTTTGATCTTACTGACATCACAGTTAATAATACTACTGATACAGTTATATATTATATATTTCTGTTTCAAGATTACATTGAGCTGCCAGACAGTCTTATGACGAAAAAGTTGAAATCTAGCTCAGTATGAAGAAACATGCTGAAATTTCAATACAATTTACGATACGTGTTCAAAAAGAGTTAACCAAAAATATTAACGCCCTCTGTATTCAACTTGATGGAAAAACACCTTCATACGGATCCTAGACGTGAAATATGAGTAGAATGAACATTGCTATAGAGAGGAGCTTCAAAATGTGTGACCAACATGGCGACTAGTAGTCACGTGATTGCTCTTTGAGAAATTGATTTGGTTGGTCGATTTTGCACCCTATCAACTCGTTTGGTGATATAACATCTTATGGTAGAGTAGATGTGTCAATGCGCAGTTCTATCAATTGGCGAAATCGACGAAGTCTACACTATGATGACACCAATCAGATGATGAATCACAGGATGGACGTTTTCCCCCTCTCTTGTTGAATAATCAGATGATGAAGATTGGGGTCCATTCAGCAGACAAAAGTAATCTAAGGGTCACGTTACTACTAGTTTTGGGCATCCTAGGTACATTAAAAGGTTACAATTACTCACTCTACTTTTATATTTCTTGTATATGTCACATCTTTCCCTTCAGGATTGATCCCCAGACAGTGAATTTTCAGACAGTGCTCAGTGAATTTTCCATTTTGAAACATATCATTTGAACCCTTATACCTCCTACCGGCTCAAGTCCCAGGATGCTGCAGATGCGATTCTTCCCTGTCTGTATTTCTCTCTTCTGTGTCAGTGAAACGTTCCTTGTGTGCTATGATAGCAGATCGTCGTGGACGTGGGGGCTGGTGCACGTTAAATTTGTCTAGGCGTCAAATGTCCTCATGTTGGCGTGATGTGGTAGTTTTTAAAGTGGAGTGCCACCTCAGGTGTTGATCTTGTCATCTGGCCGTGGTTCAAAATGAGGAGGTGTTGTCCTCTGTTCCTTTCGGGGGTTGGTCCCGTATCGTTACCAATAGCCTGTTGTGCAGCCCAGGTGCGACGTAAATTCGTATACCAACCTACAATTTAATCTTCGTTGTTTGGCACAGCTTGGCAAAATATGGACCTTGTGCTGTAAAAGAACCCAACCAAGGATGGTGTTGATACAAAAGCCTACAGAACTGAACTTTCTGTAAAAATGCAGAATCACGAAATCTTATACGTTTACAAAATCACATTTCTTTTTACCCTACCTTTCATACTTTTTCAAGCGGCACTCTAAAATCCTTGGCACAATCAGAGCGAAGTTAAGGCTATTAAGAATTGAATTTATGTAAAAAATAAAACTGAACAGACTGATAAAAAAAGCATTCACTAAAGCTTCTAATTAAAATCGTTAATACGATTTTTTTACTCCTTTGACGAATCTCTAACAAAAGAGTAAATTGAACATGAAAATAGCGAGGACAGTTAACTTAAGAATTGGATTACTTCATTGGACATAAAAACCATTTAGTTTCCTTATCATTTAAAAGCGAACGCCTGGTTATCTATATTCATACAAATTAAAACTTTCTATTAACAATTTCAATTAATAGAGGATTATTCTTTACATTCAAAACGCAAAGACAAATGTTGTTTCAATTTAAACAAAGCAAAATACTCTTGGAATTTAAATATTATTTTAACCCTCTGAGCCTCACGAGATTTCCGTGTGTTGATTTCAGTGTTGCTTTTACCCCAAAGCACCTTTAATGACTAAATAAACATATCTTTCTAAAGAATACATTGATTGTTTCAACCTTTAGACAGGTTCTATCGGTTCTTTCTTTGAAATGTAATCATTTAGATTAATTCTAATCGCCCATTCTGCAGAGTAGAATAATTTGGAAAGATTCGATTGACCCATTCTGTAGAATAGAATCCGTTGAAACGATTATTTAGTTATTAGAACCAATCCTGTAGTTATTGCATTTCTGAGAAGCTCGACAGAATTGTTAGAAACAGATAACTTCGCTATTCAATTACTAACGAGTATTTTCATGTGTGCCGAACAATCCACGTTAATTCACAGGGGAAGAATTAACTGAAGCAACTATTTTTAGAAAGATAATTATAAAGACAAAATATTAAACCGAACGAATACTGCTAAAGATAATTACAAAGATAAATATTTTCCCCCGTTACTGCGATTCATTTAAAAACGAAAAGTGTCTTGGGTATTACAGTAATAAATTCAGCAGCATTGCTTTCATGTGATCCATTCCAATTTCTTATTTAAGATAAATTTATTCCTTCATGATTTAATCCTCTGATGAGTTCGCACACATTATTCCACTTTGTAACCTGCAGTCTTTCCTACATAAATTATGACTATTTTTCACCTTTTTGACCAAAATAGTCTTTCCAAAGGATTACTAGGAAATGAACAGTAGAATAATTCTAAAGGATTTTATTCCAAGGAACTAAGCAATGGAATCTTTCCAAAGAATTCCACTCTAAAGAAATGAGAAAAAAGTAATTCCAAAAAATTCTATTCTAAGTTAGAGACCAATAAAATTTTTCTGAATGATTCCATTCTACAGAATGGGCCAATAGTAGCATTTCAAAGGATTCTAGGTAGTCCTAATTGTTTGAAAAATCCACGGATTCCTTCAACCAATTAGGACTTTGCGATTCATCGGTTTTGATGCACTTTGATATAAACAAGGAACTAGTTCTCGCCTCTGATACCAGCCTATATGGAATAGAGGTGTTATGCCACAATATAAATTCAAAAGATAGGCTAATAGTTTTTGCTTCAAGTACTCTTACACATACAGAGAAAAATCATTCTTACTTGCAGAAAGAAGTTATGGCATTAGTTTTGGGTGTCACTAAATTTCGAGAACACTAGGCCAAAAGATTATACTTTTTACAGTCCATCAATCATTAGTAACCATCTTCTTCAAGAAAAGACATGCACCAGTTTTCGTAAATTCACGAATTCAGAGATATGCTCTAATCTTATTTATTTATTCTGTTAGTTATTATAATGATAAGCAGAACAGCAATGATGATGCATGCAGCCGTCTACCCACAATGATTACTGCATTCAACCCACCATTGCCCGAAGAACTTGTATTACAGTTAGAGAGGATATATGTTGGACAAGTGATAACTAAAGAAATTCACGAAGTGACCGAGGGAGACATGGTGCAGTATCAGGTGTCCAGGATGACTAAAGGTTTGTCAGTTATCAAAAGATATTAACTCCAATATTATGCCTTATTATACGAAGTAATTAGAACTTATAGTGAAGGGAGAAATTATGCTTTGGGGAGACATAGTTGTAATACCGATTGTTTTAAGACTGAAATTATGAATTGAGCTACATTATACTCATCAAGGAATTACTAATTGCTAGATCATTATTTTGAGGGCCTAACTTTGACGATGATATAGAAGATATAGTAACGTATTGTTCTACGTGTGTACAGAATGCAGATATGCCACATAAGTCTTTACAATCACCCCAACGAGCAACGGCCGTTCTAGCGTTAAGGAGTAGATGCGTCTTAAAACTTAGTAAGTACGTTTTCTTCTATGGAGATCTTCCATGATCAAATGTGACGCTTTCAACGATGCAATAGGATTGAATCATCCTGTATTATCTAGTTGAGCTAAGTATGAGTAAGATTATCACGCTAGAAGACACGTGAATAGCGCTGAAATTTCTTCTTTTATCAATTGATGGCAGTGTTGTTACTTACTTTTCATATCTTGTAAACCTGTTTGTAATATAAGCATTGTTATGCATACCTCCAAATGGAGTAAAATAAGTCAAAAAATATGCAACTGCATTTTGTGTATTCTTACGGGATTAATTCTTATTTTCAATGCAGGATTTTGTTATTTCTTACTGGGATTAATTATTATTTTCAATGCAGCATTTTGTGTATTCTTACTGGGATTAATTCTTATTTTCAATGCAGCAAGTGCATACCTCAGTCATGTTACCACAATTAGCTTCTGGAAGTCCACTTCAATTGCGTCCCATTTACTTTAAGGACCATTCGGTATACTTTATCCAAACCTTACTCACGTGTCCTTTTCTGGGCTGATTTCTATTTTCCAGGTTCCTCACTCCCTTCTGTCATCTGAAGAATTTCATTTATGCCTCTTTCTAGTTTCTTGTCAGTATTTTATAGTTCTATCGCATTGCCTAAATTTAGCACATTCAAAGGGCAAAATTAGTAGCTGGTGGTTTTATAGATTTATATCCGTTTTGTTGTCATTCGCAAATAGGCCAATAATGTCGATTACTCTGCCTTATAAGTTAGTAATATCGCATCGTGCATATTGAGGTAACTTTATACTGTAGTTTATCGCCAATTTGGAGATGTTTGGCGTTTAATCTAATTCGCGTAGACGATTCACTTGCGATACATCAATACGGAATTTATTCTTTGGAATTTTCATTGGCGACGTATTGAAATCGTATTCGAAAATCAAGCCAAATGACGCCACATTCGGTATACCACGTCCGAAATGTAGCGTCGTTGCCGAGGAAACACGTATCTCGGCAGAGACACTACAGTCACCTATGCTTAGCTTTACAGTAAAATGCTTCTCAGTCTCTTGTTCAAAGTAAACAATTTTCCGAAGATGAATCCTTAAATAAACACCCTGTAATATCAGTCACGAGCCGGAAAGGGCAGATCACGCGAAAAATATGCCTCGCAGGAAATTCATTTATTTTGTTTCCCTTTTTTTCCTGTAGATGCAGCGTGAGATAAATGATGACATCTTCTAATTATCTTAAGGGTAACACAGAGTTAATTGGAAGCAAAGCATGTTGTGAGTGGGTAACACAACAGCGGCAGATGCGAAATTTTTTTTCTGGGATAATCGATACTTGGACCCAAGTATATTAAAGCCTCGGGATAATTGTGAGTGTTATGAAAAGTTGTACTCGTGAGCTAAAGCATACGACCGTATAATTTTTTTATTTCAAATGCAGCAGCGCTTGTAAGTGTTGTATATCCTTGAGGCCGAAACGTTCAAGAATAGATAAATTGCTGAAACAAAAAGGGAGTTTACCATCAAGTATGAAACAAAAGGAAAATAAATCACGGAGACAAAGTTGCAGAGATATATTACAAAAATGATCTTCAAGTCGCCGAATTCGCATCAAACTCACGAGTAAATATAACTTTCTTACATACACTACAAAAAAACTCTCATTTTTACAAAGGGTCATTTTTACAAAACTCTCATATATAAATACAAAAGAATATCAATATAAACAGATTAGTTTGCATTTACACTGTTTTTAATGATAGTATTTTTGGAGTGAACATAAACTGCTGTAATGCAATCGCCCTATTCGCTTTGGAAAGATCTTTCAATCCTAGTGCGATTTGAGAGTAGTGTAGCGTTGGCTTTACTTCACAATACACTTAACTAAATAACCACATCTTTCAACGGAATCCATGGATTATTTTAACCTTTAGAAAGATTCAATTGGTCATTTACTTCGAATACAATCATTTGGAACGATTCTCTGTGTGATTTCCTTAGATTAGAATCATTTTAGAATATTCTATTGGCTGGAAACATTAGATCGGTCAAGAAGATCAAAATTGGCACATTCCTTAAAATGGAATGCATTGGAACGATTCTATTGGTGCCTTCTTTAGAATGGAATCTTTGGAACAGTTATATTCGTTCTTTACTTAGATTAGAATCCTTCTTTTTAGCATTCTATTCTCATTCTGTAGAATCAGAAAGGTTCCATTACTCGTTGCCTTAGAATAGAAATCTTTCGAAAGATTCTACTGGTCAATAAGATCAAAATAGGTTAGAAGTCATAGCGGTCATCATGATTCATATTCAGCACATCATCTGAGAAACATTGATTCTAATAAGAATGGGTTATTAACAGCATATTATACTACTTTTAATTAATACACTTAACTGGTATTCTTGAAATTCCACTTCAATTTTGGTTGCATCGTTGATCTTCCGGGACAGGAAAGCATGAGCGATTGTGAATAAATCATCTTTACTTCCTTTCCAATTCATGGAGGAAAGGACCACGAAAGGCTGGTTGGAAGAGTAGCGGATTAGAGAACTAGGGGTTGCGAGTTCGAAACTTTTTCCAACCAAAGAATCGTGTACGTTGGGGCTGATGTACGTTAAATCTGTCATGGTTTCAAATACCCTCGCTCTGGTGTAGCGTGGAAGTTTGGAGAGTGGGGTGCCAGCTCAGGTGTGACCTCGTCATCTGACCGCGGTTCCAAATGGCGACGCTTTGTCTTCGGGATGGATCCCGGACTGTCACCAATGACCCGTTGAGTTGCTTCAGTGCGACGTTAATTCTACTACTTAGATACCTACCAATGGTGGAAAAACTTTCTAACCTAATAAGAAAAACCGGAAGACAAAAATGACGTATTGACGTGGAAGAAAAAATATGTAGTTTGCTTCCAAATAAGGGTGAAAAACAGATTTGCAAGACATGGTAGAGCAATGAACGAGATGGTTGTACATGACCCATTTCTCTCAACTGATCAAAGAGGCTTAGAGCACTGTAAGGAAAGACGGGGAAAAGTGGTATTACAAAAGCAAGGGTCAGAAGGCCACGACCAGCTTATAAAATCCGAAAAACATATATCTAGAAAATATATAAATAATACAGAGCAAAGAGATCACCGAGCGCCATTCGTAAATCTGTAATGTAGCGAGTATTTACAGGACAAAGTAGCTAGTTGGATTTACGTAGTTCTGGAACAACACAACAGGTGACAATCCCGAAGGGAAACAACCGAGGACAACACCTCGTAATTTTGAACAACTATCAGATGAAGAGGTCACCAACTGTGATGGCACCACTCTCTCACGACGGTCTTCGAATGGATAGAGCTGTGGTGGTCCGGTTGGAAGGGTAACGGATTAGCAAGCGGAGGGTTGCGAGTTCGAATCCAATCAAAGACGGTCGTGTTCAAAGGGGGCTGGTGCACGTTCAATCTTTCGTGGCCTCAGATGTCTTCATGCTGGCTTGGTGTGGAAGTTTGGAGAGTGGGGTGCCAGCTCAGGTGTTGTCTCGTCATCTGACTGTGGTTCGAAAGTAAGTGGTGTTGTCCTCGATTCTTTCCCTTTGGGATTGATCCCGGACCGTCACCAATAGCTTGTTGCTTTGCTCCAGTGTGGCGTTAATTAAAATACCTACTTACCTTGAAGGAATATAGTTTCGAACTTAAAGGTAGGTATAAAATGTGTGTAAAACAAGCCACGAGATGTAAGTCGTGTTTTCAGACACAGATGAGGTATCTCAATGTATTTTTCCAAGGACAAGTGACCAATTTTTCTTGTACTAAATATACACTGACCTACTACTGGGATAATTGATCTTCAATGTTTAACGATATAAGCTGCATTCTAAAACTGTTGCTAGATGGAGTTTTAAACAAAGCCTGTATAAGGGTAAATTCTAAAAATTGATTGCCGGGAAAATGTTAAATATCTTTGAAAACGTATTTGTCTGTTACCAACTGCTTTCAATTCGGAACCAAAATAACACGGGGTAAGTAGGACGGGAGTATAAAAACGATTTTAGGGATATTTTGAAGATATCTATGACTCACTCTACACCGCCTTGTTAAGGAAAATAATGTAACGGGTCCTATTGTGGACTAATAACTACTCTAAAAGAGAATAATTGTCGGATCCTTCCACACTCAACCCTCCTTTTTTCAACTAAAACATGCAGCCCGGTTCTACATATTTTCTACATTTTGTCTACATGTCATACATTTTATAAATGTCTTTGAAAACGTATTTGTCTGTTACCAACTGCTTTCAATTCGGAACCAAAATAACACGGGGTAAGTAAGACGGGGAATATAAAAAGATTTTAAGGATATTTTGAAGATATCTATAAGATTTAATCTACACCATCTTGTTAAGGAAAATAATGTAACGAGTCCTATTGTGGACTAATAACTACTCTAAAAAGAGAATAATTGTCGGATCCTTCCACACTCAACCCTCCTTTTTTTCAATTAAAACATGCGGCCCGGTTCTACATATTTTTAGCACTTTAAGTGGTTTTGATGAGATATCTCGTCGATCAAGATATTGCCAATTTTTTCATGATGAGATCAAGATCTGATCAGTTTTCTTTTAATCACAAGACAATTTGTCCATTAAAATCTGAAAATAGTTTTGCTCATGACGATATGCGTCGCCAAGACAACCACTAGGAGAGTTAATAGCTTTACGATACATATGACCTATAAGACATCTAACGTATCCATTAGTCCGTCGACATTTCAAAACTATATAAATCAGGAAAGGAGATTACGGTGTGGTTTTTGGAAGAGAATTATCAATATGTGGGATAGGTAGGTAGTTAATTGACTTCGCACTGGAGTAACACAAGGGCTATTGGCCACTGATCCATCCCGAAAGGAAAGATTCAAGGACGACATCTCCTCATTTTGAGCCATTGTCAGATGAGAACAAAACTTGAGCTGGTATCCCACTCTCCAAACTTCCACACAAATTGAGGATATTTGAGGCCCCGACGTATTTAACTTGCACCAGCACCCGTGAAGACGGCGATCTTTGGCTGGACCGAGTTTCAAACTCGCAACCCTCCTTTTGCTAACCTGTTGCTCTTCCAACTGGGCTACCGCGGCCATTAGCAATGTGGAGGATTTTTGTGAACTTACTATAAATTGAGTAAAAGATGGGAATGAAAGTTACATAAAATTTCTCCTCTCATAAGTTATGTTAGAGCGCTATAATCAATGACTCGTGGGTTAGATATCTGATTGAGAAAACGCAAGAACCTGACTGGAAGTTAAATCAGTAAAACTGAAAAAAAAGCGACTTCAGATGACGAGGTCAACACCTAAGCTGGCACCCCACTCTCCAAACTTCCAAGCCACGCCAACGTGAGGGTATTTGAGGTCACGACAGATTTAACGTTCACCAGCTCTCACGCACACGACTGCCTGGTTGGATCAAGTTTAGAACTCACAACCTCCTGTTGCTAATCCACCACTCTTAAATCTTGGTTTCTGGCCGGATTCAGTCCACTATGAGCTTTTTTCCACCGGTGGCTTTTAGTCAAATAACACTGGATTAGACTAGACTAGAAATTATTATAAAATGTATCGGATTTTCTAGAAAATGTAAAGGACTAAATTTTCTAAGAGGTTAGATATAAGATGTCGGTAAATGCATCCAAAGAACCACGGATTCGTGCTACATAGAAAATTCAGAGGGCTGAATTTTCTATAAAGTACATATAAGAATGTTGGTAAAAGGATCCGATATATATGAATCCAGAGCATCCATATATTCTTCCTGGACACGTGAAGTTCCGGAAAAGCCGATTTCGTAATTCGGCTGATTCTAGGAAAAAGATATTAAAATCATTTCTTAACTCTAATTCATTGTAGTTGATGCTTTAATACCTCTATTCAGTCGAAAAATAAGGAAATACCGTGAATAAAGGACAATCTACAAATTTGTGCCTTAAGATTTACGGCTGGTAAGAATGTGGGTCGGATTCAACCCACCTAGTGCTATTTTCAAGCCCACGAAAAGATGTTTAACTCTACAAAATTATAAAGGACTATAGTTTGTTTCAGTTTCTATTTTGAAGGGTGAATAAAAATTAGTAAACTTCACTAGTATGAGACGCTGATCTACCTTTTTATCTCAGATATGTGAATGAAAAAGAATATTTAAAACTGGAGATCTAAATTGGAAGTTAAATCAGTAAAATTAAAAAAAAACGACTAGTAAAATATGTTTAATGCTCCAAAATCGTCTATAGCTGCTTCGGAACGACTTCCGGGTTCAAACACTATCATTAGAAACAAAATAAATATGACTAAAAAACTCAATTTTAAATAAACATTCTTAGATTTACTGTCTTCTAAATTCACTTATGACATCTTTAAATTTGATACAAAATTTTCCAAACTATATACTATATCGAATTTGGTACTCTCGTTTTGTTGAGTCCTGCAGGAAACAGGTAGATATTAAACCCACTTAGGAGGGATTTGTCTTGGGTTCTGCAGAAGGGGCTAAAAGTATGCGAAATACCCACTGAAATAACATTGATTATCATACGATCGCTATTGCACCAATCTCCACCAAATTTGGTACACTTATGTTTTAGAATCCTGCGGAAAACATAGGCTATGTATAATATTAGATAATTCTAATTGTCATGGTCCCCGATCTAATTGTCCTGGGTCTGCAGAGAGCGGTAAAAACAATTCGAAATCCCCACAGGAATAACAATAATTATCATTTCAATTACCGATTGACCAATCCATATCAAATTTGGTACACTTATGATTTAGAATCATTTAGGAAACAGGTTATATATTAACCCCGTTTGGGAAATTCGTCTTGAGTGGGGACTGAAAGCAATTCAAAATCCCCATAGAAATAACATTTAATTATATTACGATCAATTTCTATCCGAGGCGCCGAGGAATTCTGGTAGAGCATTCATTTCCCTTGCCGATGTATCCCCGACCGTCATCAATAACCCGTTATGGGACACCCAGAATCAGACCTCTTCAGAGTGTACCAAAAAATCTATTTTCAAAGATTTATAGAACTAAAAATAAAAATGGCATACAAATATTAGTTTAAAATTTATCAAGTAGTTATCCTTATGGATTGCCTGATTATCAAGTTATGCCTTATGGATTGCCTGATTCCCATGTTTCATGTAATCAACACGCGTATGATAAAACTCAAAAAAAGAAATCTGAGGCATATAGCGTCGTAGATGACCTTCGTAGATGACCTTGATTTCGTGACCTTCGAAGTTTTCGTAGGTCACGAAAACTTCGAAAACGAGTAGTATAATGTTTTAAATTCAAAGAATTTTCTTTAGCCATTTACGAAATATTTTAGATACACACATTATCGTCGGTATATATAAAACCAATAATGACTAAAAAACTCAATTTATATATATTATGATAATGGGTGTATTCGAAATACTTTAGTAAAAGCTATAAAAAATTATATGCATTTTTTGAAGTTTTCGTGATTCAACTAACCCATAAGACGCATATTTCTTTTTGCTTGTGTGTTTTCATTCGCATGTTGATCACCTGAAACATGGGTGTCAGAGCCACTTATTTGCTAAATTGTAAACTAATTTTTTACGCCATTTTGTTTTTAATTTTATGAATTTTTTAAAATTAACTTTTGGAATACTGAACTAGAGGTCGAAGTGGGCTTATGTGTCCAAAAAAAATTCAAAATAGGAATACATTTTTTCTAGATTGTCCTGTACTTTTTATCTGCGTTTTTGTTCTATTTCTCTTGTTCTCTGCCTACTTATAAAAGGGGCAGAAATATTTGAACTTTTGATCTTAAAATGTCTAATTTAGTTTGAAATAAAAAAACAATCTTATCGTCTTTTAATTCGTTATTCGCTTATTCAATAATGGCAGTAAATTGGAACAGACCGTTAACAAGGATTCAAAGATAAAACATAATGACGCTATAAACCGATAGCGGCAATTTTATAAAGTTGCCTTATGGTGAAAAAGTAGTATGTATTTATGAATATCATGCCGATGGAAAATTCGTTTGTGATGTTAACAGATATGTCAATATTACACTTTATTTGGTTAATATATAGAGAAATATGAAAAATGGGGTAAGAGTGAATTTGGTTCCAGTGAAGTGTTGTGTAATTTACTCAAAATGGGCTCATTTTGAAAAACTGGAAACACAACTTATTACTTTTACTCATGAGATTACTTATTCTATTGCGCTTAGTTATTTCTAAAAAATAAATCTTACATAAGTTTTTATTATTCATGATTAACTTCAAAAATTAGCATCAAAGCAAATTTCTTGGGAACATTCAATTGGAAATGTCAGAAATATAATTTTTACTACATAAGTTCGGACATTGCAGAAGTCTGCTGAAGAGAATTTCAAATATCTCCTGTTCTAGATATTGAACTCAAATTCTTATAGTATGTGCAGATATCTTGACTAATTGTGAGCTTATTAACTTCTAGTTGTCTGAGGCATTAAATAACTTTGTACGCAACTTGTGAACTAATATACGGGTGCAGCGGGCCGGATTAGGAAAGATTTTGAAGAATGCGCGGGCCGTATGTATTAATTTGAAAAAAAGGGTTGACAGGTGTTTAGCGAGAAAGGAACCAACAAGAATCCATTTTTAGGAAAAAGTATTAGTCATAAAGATACAATACAGCAAGCAAATGAACATAAAAGAAAAAAATCTTTACAAATGGATTTAGTTGAAAATTTCAAAGCAAATTAGAGTGCACAAGTGAATTTCAAAATGTTAATTTAATTTGAGTTTTTAGTTATTACTTTGGTACTGACGAAAGTGGGTCCCCATGTTTTGACCATACCTTGACTTGCCTTCTACTACATTTTTGTTAAATGGTTTTGTTTCCTTAGATTGCTGCTTCTGTCTAATTCCTGTAACTCCTCCGTCAATTACCACAGTTGCCGCACTGATGATAGTGTCCGACTAACTTGTCCAACCCATCTGCATTTCAGTAAATTTGACCCTCTGAACTCTTTCTACAACAAACTAGTCTTTTCTAATCTAGTCAAGTGTTATTAGGATCAAGACCACTGACCTCAGCAATTTGTATCCTGAACGCAAACTGCATTCCGGCTACAAGTACTACCCTGACCAAACCTGTGTAACAACCTTTGGGTACACTGAAACACGATTGTTTAGAGGTATAAAGCCGCAATCAATACAACACAACTCCTAATCATGAAACTGGGATTTCGAGGGGTAGTTTAACTTGTCTCTTTTCTAGGTTGGGATCCAAAGATTTATTATATGAAAATAAGCAGAAAAAAGTGAAAGTTATGACGAAAACAGATAGAGGAATATGTTAAAGTCGGAATTTAAAGCAAATTAAAAAGTGTACAGGTGGCTTTCGAATTTAGTTCAACCAGAAATGTTTATTTAAACGCTTTTAAATAATTATTCCGATATTGAAATTTTGTAGCTTGAAATGTTTTTACTCGTAATTATTTTTGGTCTTGCCGATTGTGGGTGTATTCGAAAGTCACGAAAATAGCCATAGGAAATTATTTGCATATTTAAACTTTTACAAGATTTTTGAAGTTTTACTGACTTAACAAAGCGGGGTACAGTGCCCTCTATTTTCGACAGTTTTATTTTACTTTTGGTTCCCCATCCCTTTAAAAAATCAATTCGTCGGTAGTTTTATTCCAATCGAACCCTAACATACCCATTTACGGATTTTTCTTTAATTTTTTACACTTTCGGATTTTTATTAAACTTTGTATGTATGGTCGATATGGTATTTCATATCCTACGTATTTTTTCAAAATTGGAAAATTTTATACTGTCCCCTTTTAATTTTCTTAATTTCTCTCGTCTAAGCCTAGTCATATAGGTAGGGGGAAACGAAATAAAGATTTGCCCTTTATTCGATATAGGTTCATTCAGAACTAGTGTATCGCACCTTGAAACAAATTTTGTAACCTTTTGTCATGCTTTAGGGTATATTTTTACTATATGCGTGGCAAACTGCTATTGTTGTAGCATATCAATTTATTATTTACTTTTGTGCCATGCATACTTCTATCAATACATTTACAATCGGCTAACATCGTATACCAGTAATTGCATTAATTCTTCGACTATGAATATAGCATAGAACAATGAATTCTCAAATTTTCAATGGAGAACGTTTTTCTGTTGACTTACTCGTTTCTGTATACATATTTAGTGATCATTCTAAAACGCTTTATGTAAAGTTAATCATATCTTTGTTAAATAAGCAACTTCTCGGCAGTCCACTGTAGTCACTCTATGTTTCTAAAAATTGAATTCTTAAATTACATGATTAAGTTCACATTTTACCATCAGAGGACTGCTTGGAGATAATCTATTTAGAATTTCAGAAATATTTTACTGCACATGAAAAACCATTTCATATATATTAAGCTACGACAGTGGCGGAATAACGCCATGAAATGTTAAGAAGTCATATTTGTGTTAAAGATTGAAAAGAGACAATTACATTAGAATTTTGAGAAAAGCAATCCATTCCATTAGGTAGAACCTCAGAAAGGGTTCGTTTGAATCATAGAAACTTCAAATGACACATTTACCTCTATGTACTCACCAATCTTAAAACAAATATTTTAGAAACATATCATACTTTATGACTGATGAAATTAGCCTTACTGGGCAATGTGTAGGATTCAAGACTGATCCTATGGTTGTAGGATTGTATTAGAAAATTCATTTTTATTCAGTGTGGTTACTTTTTAGCGTTGATCCAAAGGTTAACGTTGGTTGCACTTAGGGACTCAAAGTGATATACCGCATTGACATCATTTTTATGTCAGCAGAATTAATGTTTTACGTGAACTACAAAAATATTTAACAATTGATATCAATACGTATTTTGTATCACACGTTTGTGTTAGGCATGAGATTACTTCCCCGTAAAGGTAAATAGTATTAAGATTTTGCTTCAGTACGTACTCTATTATGGAAGTTACGATACTTTGCTTGGTTTTCGAATGCTCTTTACCAAGTCACTTATTGGTTGGTATGGTTTTATTGCGCAAGGTCCATATTTGGCCAAGATTCTCCGAGACAAAGACGGGCAATGTCAAATAATGGGCATGCACACACGAGAAGTTTTTACTGACATTCTAGAGAACTACACCTAGGATATGTTACGGGAATCGAACCTGCACCACTACCTATCGTAGGGAAAGTCTCTTTGAGAGGCCTTTTTTCGTACGGATTTGATCACGGAATGTCGCCAATAACCCGATGTGTTGCTCCAGAGCGACGTTAAATAAAGTACCAACCAACCTTGTTTTGTAAAAATAAGTGTGTTAGTGTTTGTATCGATATTGCGTGTACAACTGGTTTCCACTGCGTATTCTGCATTTGGTAACCGGAAGTAAAATCCTCGTCTTCCTTTGATTTGTTTACGCCGAAAATTCCTTTAATAGACTAGTTCATGATTTTCAAATTTGTTTAGTTGTTTATTTAACTAAAAGCATGTGTAACAAGTGTGTTGCTTCTAGCAGTCTGTTTCTAATCATTCGGAATAGTTTAGTGTCCGAGGAAATTAAAAACCAAACGTCGCCGAAGTGGCTATATATAACCGGATGTATTATACAGGGTCAGTCTAAACTAATAATACAAACTACAGGGGCTGATAGAACACAACGAAAGAAACACTTTTCACCATAGAATGTATGGTCGCAAGTGCAGCGGTTGGCCGCTAGAGAGCGCAGTCAAATGCTTGTATAAAAGCGGAGGTTTCCTTAAAATTTATCCTTATTCTTCCTAACTTCTTAATTTTACCGGATTCTTGTTTATTATTAGCTAACTTTTAATTTCAATACTTAACTCAACAAGGCAAATTCCAATAAGTCAAGCTCTGTGTTCAACACCGGAGATTTAGGCCCCAGCGGGGCCATGTGCTCCATAAATATATCAACACACACCAATGTCAGTCGCGACTGGAAATGGCTGAATATTCGAATGCGGTGAAAGCAGACATGCATTTTGTTTACGGTCTGGCCGACGGTAATGGCAGGCATGCACAACGCATTACCGAGATCGCTTTTCTAACAGGCGCATTCCCTAACATGAGATTTTTGCGATCTGTCTTCTCTCGTTTTTTAATGGGGACATCTTAATTCTCTCATATATGAGACCCCATTGAGGATCATGAAGATCTTGTTGCCAGGCTTTCAGTAGCTGCGACAGAAGTCCGCGAAATGCCTGGCATTTTCCAGACCACAAGGGAATCCTTACGTCGTCGATGCGAGGCCTGCATCAGGTGTGGTGGTCGACATTTTGAACAGCTTCTGTAATTGTGCTTATGTTTTGGAATCCTGCGGGAAACAAGTTATATAACATTAACCCCATTTGATTAATCCTAGGTCTGCAGAGGGGGCTAAAAACAATTCGAAATCCCCATAGAAATAACAATAATTATCTCGATTACCGTTTGACCAATCCACTATAAAATTTGGTACACTTATGCTTTAGAATCATTTAGGAAACAGGTTATATATTAACACCCGTTCGGAGGAATTCGTCTTGAATCGAGACTGGAAACAATTCAAAATCCCCATAGAAATAACATTTAATTATGTTACCATCAATTTCTCTCCGAGAGGAGCCGGGTAATTCTGGTAGAGCATTCTTGTCAAAAATAAAAAAAAACGCAGATGGTTTACTGAAGAATGTATTGCGTTATACGATAATGCAGGATGTATAGTGCTATAGTTGAAGCTTCTCTGCCCATAATAACAACCATGGAAGAAAATCATCAACTAACGTAATGCACCTCGTCTTTATATAAATGCAGCCAATATTATGAAATTGACTTTACTTGAGCGCCTGGAAAATCAGATGTTAAAGTTCATAGGAATTGTTATATAAAAATAAACGGAGGAAAAATAGTGAAAGATAAAGATGAAAATTGGTAGAAATTGTATTTAGTTGAACATTTTAATTGCACAAGTGCATTTAGAAGATAACGTTTATTTCAAAATATTAATATAAATTTTGTTTTTTAGTCATTATTGCTTTGATATATACCGACGATAATGTATGTATCTAAAATATTTCGTAAATGGCTAAAGAAAATTCTTTGGATTTAAAACATATTATACTAGTCGTTTTCGAAGTTTTCGTGACCTACTATCCCCTACATGCCTCACATTTTTTTGTGTGTTTTATCATTCGCGTGTTGATTACATGAAACATGGGTATCAGAGCCACCTACTTGCTAAATTTTAAACTCATATTTGTAAGCCATTTTTATTTTTATTTTTATAAATCTTTGAAAATAGATTTTTGGTGCACTCTGAAGAGGTCTGATACCGGGTGTCCCATATCGGGTTATTGGTGACGTTTGGGGATACATCGGGAAGGGAAAATCCAAGGTCACTACCTCGTAATTTTGTACCAAAGGACAGATGACGAGGCAACACCTAAGCTGGCACCCACTCTCCTAATTTTCACCACACGCCAACTTGAGGACATTTGCGGCCACGATAAATTTAATGTGCTCAAATCCCCGAAGACATGACGGTCTTTGGTTGCACCGAGTTTATAACTAGCTTCCCTTCGGTTGCAAATCCACTGGACTACTCTTGATCTCTTGTTTAATCTTCTAACGGGTTACTCTTCCTACTGGACTACCGCGATCCCAATATCCATAGGAATAACTTTGCTTATTTCGATTATTGTTTGACTATTCTACATCAAATTCGGTTCGCTTATGCAACAGGAGCCTGCGGGAGACTGATTTTCTTAATCTTCTTGTAACCCGTCCTAGTTGTGCGGAGGGGAATAGGAACAGTTCGAAATCCCCATAGCATTAGAATTGTTATTTAGATTAATTTTTGACTAATCCACATAAACATTTTTTCATGTATGCTTTAGAATCCTGTGGGAAACAGGTTTTTAACCTCCATTCGATTCGTCCTGGGTCTGCCTGATAAAACAATTCGAAAACACACAGGAATACCATTGACTATCATACTACCGCTTTTGACCTATCTTCACCAAATTTGGTACACTTATGTTTTGAAATCCTGCGGGAAACAAGTCATATAATATTAACCCATTTGGTTAATCCTAGTTCTGCAGAGGGCTAAAAACAATTCGAAATCCCCATAGGAATAACATTTAATTATACTACGATCAATTTCTAACCGAGAGGCGCCGGGTAATTCTGGTAGAACATTCATGTCAAAAATACCAAAAACGAAACCTGCAGATGGTTAACTGAAGAATGTATTGCATTATAGTTGAAGGTGCTCTGCCCATACTAACGATCATGAAAGAAAATCAACTAACGTAATATGTCTGGTCTTTATATAAATACAGCCAATATTATGAAATTGACTTTACTTGAAGAGCTTAATTGGGAAACTAGCTGATATTAAAGGAGTTCAAAGGAATTGTTACATAAAAAATAAACGGAGGAAATATAGTGAAAGATAAAGATGAAAATTGGTAGAAATTGGATTTAGTTGAAAATTTTAACTGTACAAGTTCATTTAGAAGATAACGTTTATTTCAAAATATTAATATAAATTGCGTTTTTTAGTCATTGCTTTGATAAATGTGTATATCTAAAATATGTCATAAATGTCTAATGAAAATTCTTTGAATTTAGAACATATTATACTAGTCGTTTTTGAAGTTTTTGTGACCTACTATCCCCTATATGCCTCAGATTCCTTTTTGTGTTTTATCATTCGCGTGTTGATTACATGAAATATGGGTATCAGAGCCACCTACTTGCTAAATTTTAAACTCATATTTGTAAGCCATTTTTACTTTTATTTTTATAAATCTTTGAAAATAGATTTTTGGTACATTCTGCAGCAGCGGCCGATGAGGTCTTATACCGGGTGTCCCATAAATTCGTAAACACTTCGAAAATTCTTAAAAATGGAAGGAAATGAATGGTTTTTTTGAATGCGGTTTTCCGAGATAATTCTCATAAAAGGGGATTATTTTTGGTAAAGAAAAAAATATTAGTTCAAAATGTCGGCGATAGATGGCTCGTCATGCATTCAAAACGTAGTAAATATGCAAATCAGTCCAAATCAGAAACTTAGAGCCCTGCACGTTGCAATCACTTCATTAGCTATTACCAAATGACACAGCTAAGCAATAGGAGTACTTTTTAAATCTTCACAGCAGCTTAACCGAGCAAAAACCAAATTTTGTGCATTCATTCTTTAGAATCCTGATGGAATTATAGGTACTTTATTAACCCCCGATTTGTCCATGGTCTGCATAAGGGGTTAAGAAAAATTCAAAATCCCCATAAGAATAACTTTGCTTGTCGTTTCAATTACTGTCCGACCAATCCACATTACATTTGGTAAGTTTAAGTTTCAGGCTCCTGCGTAAAACAGGTTTTTCAACCCCCTTTCGATTAGTCCTGAGTCTGCAGAGGAGCTTAAACATTCGAAATCTCCGTAGATATGTAGGTAGTTAATTAACGTCACACTGGAGCAACTCGACGGGTTATTGGGGACCATCCGGGATCCATCGCGATGGCACAAACCCCATCAAATTTGGTACACTTATGCTTTAGAATCCTGTCGAAAAAGGTTTTTAACCTCCGTTCGATTCGTTCTAGATCTGCAGTTGGGCCTGAAAAAACAATTCGAAAACACATAGGAATACCATTGACTAATATACGATCACTGACCAATCCAGACTAAATTTGGTATTGTTATGCCTTAGAAAGCTTGTGAAACAAGGGCTACAAATTAACCCCCATTCGTCTTGGGTCTGCAGCGAAGCTAAAAACAATTCGAAAGCTCTAAGAATAATATTGAGTAATAATACGACCAATTCCAACCCGTGTAAGAGCAACGCCGTGTCCCGTTCTGCTAGTAATTCATAATCCCTTACAGAGGAATCCAATGTTATTGTACTTAAGACCATACCGAAAATAAATTCACGGGTTGAAATCGATACGATTCCCTGTGAAAAATCATATAAAATCAACCATGCAGATGGTCACTTAGTAACAACTATGGCAATACATCTCGTCTTTATATAAATTCAGCCAATGTTGGCTTTGCCTGAAGTGTTTCTGAAGTCAATCTTCGGAGAATTATAGGGATTTGTTACATAAAAATAAGTGGAAGAAAAATAGTGAAAAATAAAGTAAATCGGTAGAAATTGGATTTCGTTTAAAATTTTAAAGCAAACTGAAAAAGTACACACGTGGATTTAGAAGATATTCATCTTAAAATATAATATCTTAAAATATTCATCTTAAATGTTGATTTGACTTGAGATTTTTAGTCATTACTGTGATACCGATGATAATGGGTGTATGCGAAATACTTTAGTAAAAGCTATAAAAAATTATTTGCATTTTTTGAAGTTTTCGTGATTTAACTATCCCATAAGACGCATATTTCTTTTTGCTTTATTGTTTTCATTCGCATGTTGATCACATGAAACATGGGTGTCAGAGTCACCTATTTGCTAAATTGTAAACTAATTTTTTACGCCATTTTGTTTTTAATTTTATGAATTTTTTAAAATTAACTTTTGGAATACTGAACTAGAGGTCGAAGTGGGCTTATGTGTCCAAAAAAAATTCAAAATAGGAATACATTTTTTCTAGATTGTCCTGTACTTTTTATCTGCGTTTTTGTTCTATTTCTCTTGTTCTCTGCCTACTTATAAAAGGGGCAGAAATATTTGAACTTTTGATCTTAAAATGTCTGATTTAGTTTGAAATAAAAATACAATATTATCGTCTTTTAATTCGTTATTCGCTTATTCAATAATGGCAGTAAATTGGAACAGACCGTTAACAAGGATTCAAAGATAAAACATAATGATGCTATAAACCGATAGCAGCAATTTTATAAAGTTGCCTTATGGTGAAAAAGTAGTATGTATTTATGAATATCATGCCGATGGAAAATTCGTTTGTGATGTTAACAGATATGTCAATATTACACTTTATTTGGTTAATATATAGAGAAATATGAAAAATGGGGTAAGAGTGAATTTGGTTCCAGTGAAGTGTTGTGTAATTTACTCAAAATGGGCTCATTTTGAAAAACTGGAAACACAACTTATTACTTTTACTCATGAGATTACTTATTCTATTGCGCTTAGTTATTTCTAAAAAATAAATCTTACATAAGTTTTTATTATTCATGATTAACTTCAAAAATTAGCATCAAAGCAAATTTCTTGGGAACATTCAATTGGAAATGTCAGAAATATAATTTTTACTACATAAGTTCGGACATTGCAGAAGTCTGCTGAAGAGAATTTCAAATATCTCCTGTTCTAGATATTGAACTCAAATTCTTATAGTATGTGCAGATATCTTGACTAATTGTGAGCTTATTAACTTCTAGTTGTCTGAGGCATTAAATAACTTTGTACGCAACTTGTGAACTAATATACGGGTGCAGCGGGCCGGATTAGGAAAGATTTTGAAGAATGCGCGGGCCGTATGTATTAATTTGAAAAAAAGGGTTGACAGGTGTTTAGCGAGAAAGGAACCAACAAGAATCCATTTTTAGGAAAAAGTATTAGTCATAAAGATACAATACAGCAAGCAAATGAACATAAACATAAAAGAAAAAAATCTTTACAAATGGATTTAGTTGAAAATTTCAAAGCAAATTAGAGTGCACAAGTGAATTTCAAAATGTTAATTTAATTTGAGTTTTTAGTTATTACTTTGGTACTGACGAAAGTGGGTCCCCATGTTTTGACCATACCTTGACTTGCCTTCTACTACATTTTTGTTAAATGGTTTTGTTTCCTTAGATTGCTGCTTCTGTCTAATTCCTGTAACTCCTCCGTCAATTACCACAGTTGCCGCACTGATGATAGTGTCCGACTAACTTGTCCAACCCATCTGCATTTCAGTAAATTTGACCCTCTGAAATCTTTCTACAACAAACTAGTCTTTTCTAATCTAGTCAAGTGTTATTAGGATCAAGACCACTGACCTCAGCAATTTGTATCCTGAACGCAAACTGCATTCCGGCTACAAGTACTACCCAGACCAAACCTGTGTAACAACCTTTGGGTACACTGAAACACGATTGTTTAGAGGTATAAAGCCGCAATCAATACAACACAACTCCTAATCATGAAACTGGGATTTCGAGGGGTAGTTTAACTTGTCTCTTTTCTAGGTTGGGATCCAAAGATTTATTATATGAAAATAAGCAGAAAAAAGTGAAAGTTATGACGAAAACAGATAGAGGAATATGTTAAAGTCGGAATTTAAAGCAAATTAAAAAGTGTACAGGTGGCTTTCGAATTTAGTTCAACCAGAAATGTTTATTTAAACGCTTTTAAATAATTATTCCGATATTGAAATTTTGTAGCTTGAAATGTTTTTACTCGTAATTATTTTTGGTCTTGCCGATTGTGGGTGTATTCGAAAGTCACGAAAATAGCCATAGGAAATTATTTGCATATTTAAACTTTTACAAGATTTTTGAAGTTTTACTGACTTAACAAAGCGGGGTACAGTGCCCTCTATTTTCGACAGTTTTATTTTACTTTTGGTTCCCCATCCCTTTAAAAAATCAATTCGTCGGTAGTTTTATTCCAATCGAACCCTAACATACCCATTTACGGATTTTTCTTTAATTTTTTACACTTTCGGATTTTTATTAAACTTTGTATGTATGGTCGATATGGTATTTCATATCCTACGTATTTTTTCAAAATTGGAAAATTTTATACTGTCCCCTTTTAATTTTCTTAATTTCTCTCGTCTAAGCCTAGTCATATAGGTAGGGGGAAACGAAATAAAGATTTGCCCTTTATTCGATATAGGTTCATTCAGAACTAGTGTATCGCACCTTGAAACAAATTTTGTAACCTTTTGTCATGCTTTAGGGTATATTTTTACTATATGCGTGGCAAACTGCTATTGTTGTAGCATATCAATTTATTATTTACTTTTGTGCCATGCATACTTCTATCAATACATTTACAATCGGCTAACATCGTATACCAGTAATTGCATTAATTCTTCGACTATGAATATAGCATAGAACAATGAATTCTCAAATTTTCAATGGAGAACGTTTTTCTGTTGACTTACTCGTTTCTGTATACATATTTAGTGATCATTCTAAAACGCTTTATGTAAAGTTAATCATATCTTTGTTAAATAAGCAACTTCTCGGCAGTCCACTGTAGTCACTCTATGTTTCTAAAAATTGAATTCTTAAATTACATGATTAAGTTCACATTTTACCATCAGAGGACTGCTTGGAGATAATCTATTTAGAATTTCAGAAATATTTTACTGCACATGAAAAACCATTTCATATATATTAAGCTACGACAGTGGCGGAATAACGCCATGAAATGTTAAGAAGTCATATTTGTGTTAAAGATTGAAAAGAGACAATTACATTAGAATTTTGAGAAAAGCAATCCATTCCATTAGGTAGAACCTCAGAAAGGGTTCGTTTGAATCATAGAAACTTCAAATGACACATTTACCTCTATGTACTCACCAATCTTAAAACAAATATTTTAGAAACATATCATACTTTATGACTGATGAAATTAGCCTTACTGGGCAATGTGTAGGATTCGAGACAGATTCTATCGTCGTAGGATTGTATTAGAAAATTCTTTTATACTGTGTTACTTTTTAGCGTTGATCCAAAGGTTAACGTTGATTGCATTTAGGGACTCAAAGTGATATACCGCAGACATAATTTTTTTTTATATCAGCAGAATTAATGCTTCACGTGAGCTACGAAAAACATTTCATTATCGCACATGAAACATTTAACGATTGCTATCAATACGTATTTTGTATCACACGTTTGTGTTAGGCATGAGATTGCTTCTCCGTAAATGTAAATAGAGTCCTAAGATTTTGCTTCAGTGCGTACTTTATTATGGAAGTTACTTTACCTTGCTTGGTTTTCGAATGCCATTTATTATTTGGTTGGTATGGTTTTATTGCGCAAGGTCCATATTTGGCCAAGATTCTCCAAGAGAAAGACGGGGAATGTCAAATAATGGACATGCACACTAGTTTTTACTGACATACTAGAGAACTACACCTAGGATATGTTACGGGAATCGAACCTGCACTACTACCTATCGTAGGGCAAGTCTCTTCTGAGAGGCCTTTTTTCTCCAGTGCGACGTTAATTAAAGTTTCTACCAACCTTTTTCGTAAAAATAAGTGTGTTAGTGTTTGTGTTGCTAGTGTGTGATACAACGGGTTTCCACTGCGTATTCTGCGTTTGGTAACCGGAAGTAAAATCGTCGTCTTCCGTTGGTTTGTTTACGCCGAAAATTGCTTTTATAGACTAATTTATGATTTTCAAATTCGGTTAGATGTTTATTTAACTAAAAGCATGTGTAACACGTGTGTTGATTCTAGCAGTCTGTTTCTAATCATTCGGAATAGTTTAGTGTCCGAGGAAATTAAGGGGCCGCGGTGGCCCGGTTGGAAGAGTAACGAACTCGCAACCGAAGGGTTGCGAGTTCGAATCCAGCCAAACACCGTCGTGTACAAAGGGGGCTGGTGCACGTTAAATCTGTCGTGGCCTCAAATGTCCTCACGTTGGCGTGGTGTGGAAGTTTGGATAGTGGGGTGCCAGCTCAGGTGTTGCCTCGTCATCTGACCGTGGTTCAAAATTACGTGGTGTTGTCCTCGGATCTTTCCCTTTGGGATTTGATCCCGGACCGTCACCAATAGCCCATTGTGTTGCTCCAGTGTGACGTTAATTGAAATACCCAACCCCCCCGAGGAAATTAAGACCAAACATCGCCAAAGTGGCTATATATAACCGGATGTACACTGCTGGCCACCCAAATTGCAACACCAAGAAAGACAAGAGATATCACAACAAAATTTATTTTGTAGATAACATGTTGACCAAGTATCAAATGATTAAATTTATAGACTTCTGTGAAGTGTGGTTCCTGCCAAAATCAGTAGCCAGAGTAGCCGCCATTGTTGGAGATCACCGCTGCCACACGCCTCGGCATTGATTCAAAGAGACTTTGGATGTGTTCTTGGGGTACAGCAGACCAAGCAGCTTCCACACGTTGCCAAAGTTGATCTGGTGTGGCAGCTGGGGATGTATTCTGTGTCAATCGTTGAGCAACCATGGACCACATGTTTTCTATCGGCGAAAGATCCGGAGAGCGAGCTGGCCAGGGAAGCAATTCAATCTGGCGATTGACGAAGAACCCTTGGACAATGCGTGCCACGTGTGGTCGCGCATTATCCTGTTGAAATATGGCTGTGGGCAAGCCCTGAAGGTAAGGAAGGACAACTGGCTCCAACACCTCGGAGACGTAGCGCTGGCTGTTTAAAGTACCGGCAATGCGTACTAGAGGAGTGCGAGAGTGATATCCAATACCGCCCCATACCATAATACCCGGTGCAGGACCAGTGTGGCGGTGCATAGCGCAGCTGTTCAGCATCCTCTCTCCACGGTGTCTCCAGACTCGAATCCGACCATTGTGGTGTTGCAGACAGAAGCGTGACTCGTCAGTAAAGACAATTTCATTCCATTCTGCCGTCCACATCCTTCTTTCATCGCACCATTGGCGGCGGAAACGTCTGTGGTTCTGCGTCAAGGGTAGACGAAGCAATGGACGTCTTGCGGACAGACCACTCTGCTGTAAACGGCGTCGAATGGTACGCGCAGACACTGGATGATGCGGTAGACTGAATGTGCTGTGCTATGGTTCGTGATGTGGCTGAGCGATCCGTCACTGCCATACGCACAATATGCCTGTCATCACGTGAAGTGGTGCACTGAGGTGGATGCGATCGAACACGTCGGTCCGTCGTACTCTCCTGCATCCAACGATCACATATCCGCATTACAGTTGTTTGGTTTCGTCCAACACGACTACCGATTTCCCTGAAAGATAATCCACAATCTCGGTAGGCCACTATCCTTCCTCTGTCGAACTCGGATATTTGATCCAAAAATGATCGCTGTTTTCTACGAGGCATAATTGATCGGTTTTTTGAAAAAAAACACAATTGCCGTACTTGAAATCGTCGAAATCTCCAAGCCTTAAATAGCGCTTTGAAGTGGCGCCACAGGCGCGCGTGATGTGCGTCTGCGCTGAAATTCTAATCATTTGCATATCTCACCTCCGCTAATGCATGTTGTAAATTTCATATGATTTGCATGCTTCCTTCAGATTGTTGCATTTACGCTGGCCAGCAGTGTATTATAAAGATGAGTCTAAACTAATAATACAAACTTCAGGGGCTGATAGAACACAACGAAACAAACACTTTTCACCATAGAATGTAGGGTCGCAAGTGCAGCGGTTGGCCGCTAGAGAGCGCAGTCAAACGCTTGTGTAAAAGTGGAGGTTTTCGCCCCCAACGTCAGTCGCGACTGGAATTGGATGAATCTTCAAATGCTGTGAAAGCAGATATGCGTTTTGTTTACGGTCTGGCCGACGGTAATGGTAAGCATGCACAACGCCTTTACCGAGATCGTTTCCTAACAGGCGCATTCCCAACACGAGATTTTTGCGATCTCTCTTCTCTCGTTTTTTTTTATGGGGACATCTTAAATCTCTCATGAATGAGACCCATTGGGGATCATGAAGATCTTGTTGCCAGGCTTTCAGTAGCTGCGGCAGAAGTCCGCGAAATGCCTGGTATTTTCCAGACCTCACAGGAATCCTTACGTCGGCGATGCGAGGCCTGCATCAGGTGTGGTGGTCGACATTTTGAACAGCTTCTGTAATTGTGCATTTGAGTTGTACTTACCGACTGATGTTTGTACATGTCGCTTCATTTCCATGTGAAAAGTTTCTCATGCTTTGTACATGTCATTATTTTTTACCCGTTGTTCCTTGTACTTATCTTTAATTTATGCAAATCTATTTGTATTATTTCGTTTTGTCAAGCAGTAATTGATGTTTATTTGACATTAAAGCGTTGGTTCCATATTTCATGCCTCTTCTCCTTTCCATCTTGCATCGGACCGTGTGTTTGTGGCGAAATGGAAAGCGCCCTCTAGAGACCAACCGCTGCACTTGCGACCATACATTCTATGGTGAAGTGTTTCGTTGTGATCTATCACCCCTTGAAGTTTATTAGTTTAGATTCACCCTGTATTAGTCTTGTGGTAGCCCCAGCTTGCCCTAAACTTCTAATGAAATTTTTTTTGATTAAATACTGAGATTGCTTGGGCGTATTTGGGTACTTGTTAAAAGTAAAATTGGACTTTCAATGTGGCAAGTTGTCGCGAAAACCGTCAACTTCAAATACTTATAAAAATCAAAAGAACGAATGGAAAATCGAGCGGAATTTAGAAAAGGATCACCAAGGATGGGATTATGTTTCGACAGTGAAAATAAAATTACGTTCATCGATAAAAGGTGTTGAACTATACGTGTTTGGTTGAGCACAACACGGTCATTTGCTACACGAAGTGCAATCGGAACTGACCCCTGATCTTAAATTCGTGGGTCCAAATAAACCGAAGTGGTAGTTAAATCAGAAAAAAAAAACGGAAAATAAAATCCATATATACGCAGGAAAGCGGAGGACGTCGGTTTTCCAGTTTTGATAAATATATAGAATACATAAGATCATTTCAACTTCTTATAATACAAACTATTCGTAAGCATTTCTCGTCCATAAAAATTGGAAAAAATGGTAATACTTGATGCAAATTGTAAGAAAAGAATTATCAAGGAGGGTGATATATTTTCGAAGGAGGCACACAGAAACCAGTTTAAAATTTCACGAACAGGAGCTGTAACCTGTATTTCATGTATGATACGTGAGAACGAAAAAACTGAGGTTTAAAAATCTGAGTCAAATGATAAGTTAAATGTGTAAAACTTAAAAAAATCCCGAACGACTAATTAAGGTTCTTAAACTGCAATTTTGTTTATAGCTTGAGACTCGTTGGTTTAGGATTAATAGCGCAGTATCCAAAAAAGGATCAGTTGCGCCAAACGCAAGAGTTGATTCGTTTCATATCAGGTAGATATTTGGTATTTTTAATAACTTTGCACTGCAGCAACACAACTGGCTATTGGCGACAGTCTGGGATCAATACCGAAGGAAAAGATCGAGGACAACACGTAATTTTGAAGCATGGTCAGATGACGATATCAAGCCATGAACTAGATTAGAAACCAAGCAATGTTTCGGAAATAGAAAAACTCGCCAATCTCCGAAGCAAAACCAGTAATTCATCACCGGATTTGCAACTGTAATTTTTTATTTTAATTCGATTTAATCTTAACACTAGTTTTGGGAAATAAAGATTTCACCTCTTTTACCGCTGTCAGAATTTTTCAGTGTAAATATATACTTACGGGAGGAAAAAAGGTCGGTTTAGAACTGAGTTATTTGATTTCCTTCTTGGCGATGCTTGGCCCAATTTTTAAATTCACTCTTTAAGAAACGTACTGAAATTGCATTCGAGGACTACATACACTAACTATTACACCAGCGTGTTCTAAATTTGCCACTACAGAAGATCTCACACCTGTCTTAAAGCTTGCCTATTTATATTTCATTTATATAGACAAACGGCGGTTGAATCCAGACGGTATGTTGTGAATTTCTGCACTAACCATCTTACGATGTCTACATTTGTTAATATTTTCGGTTATGAACTAATTTGTTTTAGCGATGTTTAGCGTAATTTTTTAAGACTTAATCTGAAATGTAGGTAGGTTCAATTTACGTCACACTAGGCAACACAAAGGGCTATTGGCAACGGTTCGAGATCAATCCCGAAAGGAAAGAACCGAGGACAAGTCATCATTTTGAACAACCGTCAGTTGAAGAGGTCAACACCTGTGTTGGCACCCCACTCTCCAAGCTTCCACACCACCCCAACGTGAGGACGTATCAAGCCACGACAGATTAAAAGTGCACAGGCCCCCACGCACACGACGGTATTTTGTTGTGTAGAGCCCGGAACTTGCAACATTCCTGTTGCTAATCCATGACTGTACTAACTGAGCTACCATGGGCAAATCTGAGAGCGGTCTAGCTGAAATTACATTCGAGTAACATGCGAAGCTTCCGGGTAAGAACTACGTAAACCCATCGTAACACTAACGCACTGTATTTAGCATCACAAAAAAAATCGTATACCTAGCTTAGTGCTATAATTACAGAAATAAATCTTTGTCACTGTTTGGTTTGTCTCTTTAGGCCATTTTGGGCTGCATGAGGGGAAGTTTGATCGAACCCTGTATCTTAAGATGGATTCCAAACCACCACAAACATGCATGGCTAAATCGGGATTCGAACCCAGGGTCCATTGAACCGTGGTCCAAGACAGACCTGAGATGTAAGTAGACTGAGCATTGCTATTGATGGTAGGTAGTCGAATTAACATCACAATGCAGCAATTTGTGAGCAATGGGCTATTTTTTGACGTTCCGGGATCGATCTCTTTTCAAAGGGGCTTCAAAGGGAGTGAGCAACATATCCACTAGTAGTCACATGACTGTGAAAAATCGACTTGGTTGGCCGATTTGGCATCTTATCACCTCGCATGTTTACATCAAGTGTTTGTATGCACATTTTAACAGAGGGCGTAAAAATAGTGAAATCGTCAAACTCTACTATTATATCGCGCGGATCATTCAGATAAGAAATCAATGGATTGGCGTCTTTTCCCGTTCCTTGTACCAATTAGACTACAAAAGTTTGTTTCCACCAGTGTGACCAAAGTAGTCTAAAGTTACTACTAGTTTTGTTCACATGATCATGGACAAATCAAAAGATTACAATTGCTCGCTCTACTTTAATATTTCGTCTATGGGCTGAACATCATCTGCTAAAATCGCCTGTCTTACGGCTATGCGAGTGTTTCAGCGTCAACATAAACTAACAGAAGAAAATAATACTTCATGTATTAAAATAATTTGTTTCAACACCAGTTTGTTGGTGATAGGCAGGTAGGTATTTAATTTACGTCCCACTGGACCTACACAACGGACTATTGGCGACTGTACGGGATCAATCCCAAAGGGAAAGAACCCAGGACCACACCACGTAATTTTGAACCATGATCAGATGACGAGGTCACACCTGAGCTGGCACCCCAGTCTCCAAACTTCCACACCACTCCAACGTGAGGACATTTGAGGCCGCGACAGATTTAATTTGCACCAGCCCCCATGTACACGACGGTCTTTGGTTGGATTCGAACTTGCAACCCTCTTGTTGCTAGTCTGTTACTCTTCCAAACGGGCTACCACGGCCCCCCAATCAGATAGAAAATGTTAGGTTCCACCCGGCAGACGAAAGCAGCCTACGGGTCACGTTACTACTAATATTGGCTATAGGATCCTGGGTTAACAAAAAGGCTGCTCACTTTACTTTTGTATTTTTCTATGCATCTGATCTTTTCCTAAGGGATTGATAACAGCACGTCGCCAATAGCCCTTTGTGTTGCCCCAGTGCGACGTTAATTAAATACCTACCTACCCTTCGGGATTGATCCCGGACTGTCAGAAATAGCCCATTCAGTTGCTCAAGTGCGACGTTACTTAACTAACTAACTACCCTTCGGGATTGATCCCGGACCTTCTCTAATAGCCCGTTGAGTTGCTCCAGTGTGACGTTAATTAACTACCTACCATCAACATTAACCCTCTGGATACGGGGACCGGCCCAACCGGCCGAAAGTTTCGAGTCACCTCGTTACGAAAGGCTCGGATTCTTTCAGACCTCAAACTCCTAAAGAATCGCCGAAGCCCATAACGATTTCCATCCCCTCTTTTCTGTGCTACAAAGAGACCGCGCGTGAATAGCCTTATCTCCCCGTTGACAAAGATGTCAGGGTTATCGACGGGAAGCCTCGAAAATTGTTTACCCTCGAGCATCTAGTCTGAGAGGTTGAGTAAATGAAAAGAGATACACTTAAAAAGTCACCGCCGCCCTTTCAGTTTACCCGGGAAGAATCTCTCCCTTCTAGGCATACCCACGACTCGACAATAGAAACCGGCACATTAGGTGATAATGGGACGACACATATTCCCTCTCCTCCTGGGGGAAAGCATTGTAAAGGCCGTTTCGGTGGGTTTCAGTAAGTTGCCTGTAAAGCCGTTGGGCCGGCTGCCGTAACCAAAGAAGGGAACGATATTCTGCCCCGACGTATGCAGAGGGTTAAGTGCATTTATTTTTGTCTGTCGTGCAATCATCATTCTTTGCATGAGGGCTCATTGGATCCAGTCACACCGAGGCAATCTAAAGCATTACGAACATACTACATGACTAAACCGTATTTCGAAACCCTGGATGCCCAAGCTCTTTGAGAGGGCCTCCTTTTCGTACTCACCAGTTTCGAAAGAGATATTTGACAAGTAAATGACAATTGTATACTTGTACTTGCCTTACATTTACCGCTCATATCTCTTCGCGACTGTTCATACGATATTTGCCGGATATAGTTCTAATACCCAGCAAAGACCCGCGTACGCGATGGTCTTTGCTGGGACCTAGTATCGAACTTGCGGTTACGAACTCTACGGTTACGAAAGGTTAATCAGGGATGGAGATTTGGTTTTGACAATTAGGGGGTTAAAATTTCACCGATTGATGGTCACCGAAGGAAGGATTAAATTTCTCCGATAACCACATGTTGGGTTTATCATTGTAGGTCATTTTTTATTACGTGGGGCTAATTAGAACTAACCCTTGAACTTCAATTCGTCTATTAGACTAACGACTGAGAAAGTTTGAGACCGGAAAAATGATAAATAAAACGTAAATACATACAGGACAATGTAGGACGTTGTTTTCTTATTTGATAAATATATGGAATATATACGATCATTTTGTCTTGTACTAATATAGGTTGTCCAAAATATCAGTAAACATTTCCAAAATTTTTCAAACGTGGAAAAATGGTTATATTTTATGTGGTTTGAAGGAAAAGAATTAACAATGAAGGAGTGTATTTTTGAGGGAGGCAAAAAAAATTGCTTAATTTCCACAAATAGGAGGAGCCGTACCTCACGTTTCACTCATTAGATTTAATCACATGGAAAAATCTATGCCAAAAGAGAAGTTAAATCTTTCAAACTAAAAAAAAAAAAGAATCCTCCAATTGGTTTTTACGAGATATTTCATTCATCAAGATCTGACCAAAGTGTTGGCAAGATATCGCGTCATCAAAATATTGCCGATTTTTTAGTGAAGACGAGAACCAGATCTTAGCTTTCATATAATATCGAGGCATCTCGTCCCTCGAGATCTGATAAGTTGTATAATGACGAGATATACCTCTTTCAGATAGCCACTTGAGGGGTTAAGATTCTTTAAAATGCAAAGATTGATTATAGCTATTTTGGAGATTTTCTTATATACCTATTATTGTGAAGATCAAAATATTTTCAAGTGACAAAATCGAGTTTAAAAACATTATCTTATCTTCTAAATCAATTGCGATGCACTTTTTAATTTGCTTTAAAAATTCTAACTAAATCGAATGTCATCCGGTTTTCTTTATCCTTCGCAATTTTTCTTGTGCTCATCTTTATATGACTAATAGTTTAGATCCTGAATTTTTAAAGCATATACTATTTGATTCCTTAAAAAGCCGATTTTATTTTTTGGCTCTGTTTAAAAAATTAAGTATACAGGGTGATTCTACCTCATGGGACAAACTTCAAGGGGTGATAGAACACAACGAAACAAACACTTTTCCCCATAGAATGTATGGTAGCAAATGCAGCGGTTGGCCGTTAGAGAGCGCAGTCAAACGCTTGTATAGAAGCGTTACGTCGGCGATACAAGGCCTGCATCAGGTGTGGTGGTCGACATTTTGAACAGCTTCTGTAATTGTGCATTTGAGTTGTACTTACCGACTGATGTTCGTACATGTCGTTTCATTTCCATATGAAAAGTTTCTCATGTTTTGTACATGTGACTTCTTTCTTATCCGTTGTTCCTTGTACTTATCTTTAATTGATGCAAATCTAATTGTATTATTTCGTTTTGTCAAGCAGTTATTGATGTTTATTTGATATTAAAGCGTTGTTTCCATATTTCATGCCTCTTCTCCTTTCCAACTTGCGTCGGACCGTGTGTTTGTGCCGAAATGGAAAGCGCCCTCTAGCGACCATACGTTCTATGGTGAAAAGAGTTTGTTTCGTTGTGTTCTATCACCCCTGAAGTTTGTCGTGTTAGTTTAGACTGACCCAATAGACATTCTATGGGCTTTTATACAAGCGTTTGACTGCGCTCTCTAGCGGCCAACCACTGCACTTGCGACCATACATTCTGTGGTGAAAAGAGTTTGTTTCGTTGTGTTCTATCACCCCCTGAAGTTTGTCGTATTAGTTTAGACTCATCCAATAGACATTCTATGGGTTTTTATGCAAGCGTTTGACTTCGCTCTCTAGCGGCCAACCACTGCACTTGCGACCATACATTCTTTGGGGGAAAAGTGTTTGTTTCGTTGTGTTCTATCACCCCTTGAAGTTTGCCCCATGACCGTAGAATCACCCTGTACATGCTTAGTGTCTCATTAGTTTTGATGCCTCTGTCTTGACTTCGTACTTAATATGTAACTATCTACAGGTTTGGTGTGATTCAGATGTTGATGAATGTATTTACATAAATTCTTTTCAGAGATGCGGTTGAATATATTACTGTATTTCCACTAAAGGGGTCTCTTGTCTCGTATGTTCGTATTTCGTGCAAATGTCAAGATATAAATTTTGTTTCATTTTCACTCGTTTACGTTTTACTTTTTAAATATATATATACTTTTTTCGCTTCCTATACTTTAAAACTAATGGTTCTGGAATGCAATTAATGTTACATTCTAACTATCTGTGAATTGGAAAACTTGCAATAAACATTACAAAATGCAGTGTGCATTTTATTCATATTATTAACATAGATACGACACAGTACACGTGGAAACAGGTGTCTACGTCTACATTTACAAATTTGTCCAATCTGCATTTTTTCACATCGGTTCTTTATTATTGAAATATATTTTTATTCATTGTGATCCATTCTAGAATCAACTACAAAAATATTCTGTCTAATTAGTCCTTATATAGCAAACATGGCCGAACAGCAAATCAAACACACCAAACATTATCTCAGGATAAATTAAAGTGTAAGTTTAGAAGAATTTAAGCCATACATCTTTAATTAAGCGTTTAAGTTTTATGCATTTGTTTACTTGCTTAGCTGAATTCAATTTCTTCAGGTTTTCTTTATCTTTCACTATTTTTCTTCTGCTTATTTTTATATAACTAATAGTTTGTATCTAACTGTTGGGAAATTAATTTTTTCTGATTCTTTAAAGCCGTATTTTATAAAATTGGCTGAGTGTTTAAACAAACAAACAAACAAACAAACAAAGTAGGTTTTGTCTTATGTTGCATTTGGTGCTTTCAAGTCTCTGTCCTACCTTGGATCTACATACGGCAATCTACATGTTTGTAAAGATACAGGTATTGAGATATTTTTAAAGTGTATTCGTTGTCCCCGTAAAGATACACTGAGAAAATCTGGCACACCAGGTCTTATACTTGGTAGGCCTTCGGAAGACTTCTTGACATGTTACTTAAATGTAATTTCAAACACGTTTCTTAAAGAATTTATCCTAAATTTATAATTGTAGTAGCTTTCTTTTTTTATTACACTGAAAGCATGCCCAGTACATGTATCCCAGATGGTTGCTGCACGAATACCTCCCCTGTAATTTTTCCATGCAAATAATTTAGTTTCGAAGGAAATGAACTCCACACATCGCCAAAAGGGCGATAGATCAAATTAGCTCATAACCTCAAATAATAAAAAAAAAACAAATTAACTCCTCTTTGCGCATCGTTCATAACAGAGGAAAGGCGAAGGTATCATTCAATAGGGTAAATACAGGGTGCAACGCAAAGTCCGTGCCCACCCTTTATTTTCGCAACCGTTGATCGTAGACATATACTTCCAATTGCAAAAATGTTTCAAATGAGGTAAACATTCATGTTATGACATTTTGAAATTTAAAAAAATCAATTCTGTAAAAATTACAAAATCTAACTTTTTATACAGTCCCCCGTTCCTTATAGTGATATTTAGTAAACGTTTACACTCATCCTAACAAACGTAACACAAAAAGTTTCACTTCTGTGTGACAAAAATTGACCGAGATATTTAATTTCAAAGTTTGGAATTTATTCAGATTTATTTCGCCTTCATTGAGGGGTCGGTTAAAATATAACTTAGAATAATTCGAGATTGAAATCAGAGTGCAACGCCCATTTTACGGCCAAAGGGGGGTTCCCCGACCATAAACGATGGGTGCATGTGTAATAAAGTGGACATGCCCGATTCACTGAAAGTGGTCGCAGCGCCCCCAGTGGGGAAAGTTTGGAAATCTAACTCCGAAACTAAGCAAGATAGACAAAAGATGTTAATTCGAAAGTTGTAGACCATCGTCGAATTATGTAGAATCGACACCCTTAAAATGAAATATGCGCAAAAAGAAACGGATAAATGGCAGCGGAATGCAAACTACCAGAGGCGTTGCACTGATTTCAATCTCGAATTATTCTAAGTTATATTTTAACCGACCCCTCAATGAAGGCGAAACAAATCTGAAAAAATCCCAAACTTTGAAATTAAATATCTCGGTCAATTTTTGTCACACAGAAGTGAAACTTTTTGTGTTACGTTTGTTAGGATGAGTGTAAACGTTTACTAAATATCACTATAAGGAACGGGGGACTATATAAAAAGTTAGATTTTGTAATTTTTACAGAATTGATTTTTTAAATTTCAAAATGTCATAACATGAATGTTTACCTCATTTGAAACATTTTTGCAATTGGAAGTATATGTCTACGATCAACGGTTGCGAAAATAAAGGGTGGGCACGGACTTTGCGTTGCACCCTGTATAAATTCGTATGCATACAATTTTCCAAAAAGGCTTTATTTAAAGAATTCCATATTAAATTGTACACCCAATTCATACCTTTCATAGGCAACATCCAATTACGACCGTCAAATTTCAAATTTATTTATTTATAGACTCAAATAGTCTAATCATACAGACAGGGAAAGGATAAGTGGAGTACCATGAAATGCCAGAGAAGCTTGCACACCAGTCTAACACAAGGTAGACCTCCCATGTGAGCGTAGAACTGAAGAAATACGACGGGGCATGGACTTCGTGAGTTTGTGGAAGTTTTCTATAGACAGTAAACATACCTCTTGGAGAGTGGTTTCTCTTGTATTTCAAGGTGTAATATGTTACATAGTACATAGCATGCCATCACTAATCAATTCTTTGTTCTATTAGAAAAAAATCTTGATAAGGCATAGATCGTTTCCCGATACACCCTTCTTATCGTGGGGATCACCCCGGAAGATCTCTTGCTCTCAATTGCGGACAGACATATTCAGACAGCGCTCCCGCTTTTTCAGTGGCCATCTGAGATGTCTCGCTATGGTCGCAAGATTCATCATGTTTGCCTTAAATGTCAGTCTGACCAGGCCTCCCCAGCACACATTCTCAAGTGCCTGGGGTTGTCCCTAGACGACCTGTTATCTTAACTTATTTTTGGTGTATGACTTTGAGCGGATGAATGGATTTGTGGATTGGGTCTAGCTGGGGAGATAGACGTGGGGATTAGCAACAACTAATCAATTCGATAACTCCTCTTTCTTAACTGGTACCGTCATCTGGTGACCTATATAGATGGGAATGGCACGACCCCGAACTCAGACGAGTGTTCCTCTAACCCTAATCCGGCGTGCCTTGACATGTGTGCCATGCATTGTCCTGTTGGAAGAGATCAAACCAACCAAAATGAACCCAGGACATGGGAGGCGTAACTTGTCAGAAAGGATACACTCGTAGCGTTCATCTGTCAGAGACGCTTGTAGACATATTTTCATTTCACACCATTACAGACACACTATTCAATACCACGTCGACATGGGAATCCATTGCTACGTGGGGTTATCTCCACTTTCATCTGGCTGTTGAAAACGGGACTCGTAAGACCAGTATACTCGTTTCCAGTCATCAAGTGTTTAGTGGTGGTGTTCCCGAGCCCAGACTAGGCGCATAGTTTGGAAGTAGATCTATGTCTTGTACCCTGAAGTGCCAGAACTGGAACACCAGTCTAATACTCTACCTTCCACGGGAACGTTCGTCAACAAACCGTAGTTCAAAATAATGAGGTGTCCTCGATCTTTCCCTTCAGTATTGATCCCGGACAGTAGGCCCGTTGTGTTGCTCCAGAGTGACGTTAATTCATCTCTCTACATACTCAAGGGAGCATAGAACTGGAGAAGCATGACGAGGCATGGATTCCACGAGCTTGTGTAAGTATTCTGTAGACATTGGAAATCATACTTCCCACAGAGAGGTCCAAAATTCTGTTGTATGCCGAGGTGCATAGTTTCTGGGTTCCACAGAGCAATGCATGGCCCCCAAATACATGCGATAACGCGCCTTTCTTAACTGCTTTGTTCCACAACGCTTCCCTGAAGTAGATCTATGTCTTACGTTTGAGGCAGTTTAGCGGTGGACTGACATATTGTGTGACCGATTTCAACTCGCAATAACTGCGTTGCTACCAGGACTTCGGTGCTATAGTGTCTTTGATAGTGCAAATATGACATTTAGTTGAAGTTATAAGTGGTGTAGTCAACGGCATTTCATGACAGCAGGCCGAAGTTAAGGCTCATTTTTCTTTTCTGTGCCACGTGTTTGCTTTTTGCAGTACTCCCGTGCAAAAAATGATTGCATATTGATTTTGGTATGCAATTGATGGTAATAATGGAATAAACGTGAGAATTGAAAAAATAACAATTATTGGGGTAAATATGTTTACAAACATTCCTAAGTATTTTATTCAGATCGTAACACAGACACAAGGCGGGACATACGTAGTTCTACGTTTGAACACAGGACTTTGGTCCCATTGATAATTATTAAAAGGCATGTTTACATGTTGAACACAACTCACTCAAAATTTATAAGGTCTAACTAGCCCTAATATAGCAAAAACGGCCATAGAGCAACTGATCAAACCAAAAATAATCTCAAGTGAAAGTAAAGTTCAAAACAATTTACTTTTTTGATCAATCGTTTTTTGGATATATTTTAATACCTTGTAAGATTATTTTACATGCTAGATCATTTCTAGCCTAAGCCTAGCCCTAGTATTAGATATAAAACCACTGGATGAAAACAAGCACTTGGAGGATTGAATCTGTACAACATGTTGCGAATTCCTGCCATAAATCCTAAAAGCCAAACCTGTAGAATCCCTTATAAATTATACGGTACAATGCATTTATTTCAATTCAATACATGAACGAACATCGGATCTTTGCTTAGACTAAGCCAACCGTGGTTCAAAATTACGTGGAGTCCTCGTATCTTTCCCTTGGGATTGATACCGCCAACAATCCGTTGCTAGTGACTGACACTTATTATTTCCCAGACGGTCGCTGTCAAAATTGTAAACCTTCCTTCGAAATTTTTTAGAAATCAATTATGCGACGTTTACTTATTTCATTTATATGATATTGAAATCTTGAATACAGCCCGCAAGGTATGAATTCCTGAAGAAAATCTCAGACCACATTTTAGACAATCCCGTACTAAGTAAAGCAGCAGAATAGAGGTATTAAAACATCAAAAGCATAGTAATGCAACTAACAACCCAACTTTGCATCTTTCTTTAGATTCAGCCAAAATCTGGAAATTAGCTTTTCCAGAATTGTCATATCTTAGGCTTCGATTTCTATTCAAGTACTGTGATATATATATACAGGGTGTCCCATAAATTCCGAAATAGTTTAAAAATTCATAAAAGTTGAAGGAATTGGTATATTTGAATGCGGTTTGCGATAACGTTATTCTCATGAAGGGGGATTTGTTTTGGTAGAGAAAAAAAAATTAGTTCAATCTTTTGTCAATAGAGGGTGCTGCACGCAACCAATCACAGGAAATATGCAAATCAGAGTCCTACAAAATGATGAGTGTATGATTTAAAGCTCATTTCTGAATTTTCCTGTGATTGATACGTATTCCTGTGATTTCATTGTGATGTTGACATTGGTGGGATGGGATATTCAATTAACGTCACACTGGAGCAACACAACGGGCTATTGGTGACGGTCCGGGATCAATCCCAAGGGGAAAGATCCGAGGACAACACCACGTAATTTTGAACCACGGTCAGATGACGAGGCAACACCTGAGCTGGCACCCCACTCTCCAAACTTCCACACCACGCCAACGTGAGGACATTTGAGGCCACGACAGATTTAACGTGCACCAGCCCCCTTTGTACACGACGGTGTTTTGGCTGGATTCGAACTCGCAACCCTTCGGTTGCAAGTCCGTTACTCTTCCAACCGGGCCACCGCGGCCCTGACATTGGTGGATAAAGCACTATTGGTTAAGTTGTTTTACCTCAGTTTAATCGAACAAGTAGTACTCTAGTGCTGTGATGTGCTTGTAAACATTTGCCTGCATGGAAATAAACGTCGTTTTCCACGGAATTCTGTGATTGGTTGGGTGCAGCGCCCTCTATTGACAAAAGATTGAACTAATTTTTTTTTCTCTACCAAAAAAATCCCCTTTCATGAGAATAACGTTATCGCAAACCGCATTCAAATATACCAATTCCTTCAATTTTTATGAATTTTTAAACTATTTCGGAATTTATGGGATACCCTGTAGATTGGCCTGTGAATGTAATGATAATCAGTTATGCCTATGGGGATTTCGAATTGGTTTTGGCCCCCTCAGACCCAGGACGAATCGAACGGGGGTTAATATGTAGCCTGTTTTCCTGAAGGTTCTGCAAAATGAGTGTACCAAATGTGGTATGGATTGGTTAAACGGTGTAGATTTGTAGAGTACATAGAGTATCTTCCCTCAAATGCGGTCAGTACGAGAACTGAGTTAAGTAATGATTACATGGAATGAGAAAAACGAAAGAAATATTTCTAATTAAACTAACCTGTTTATTTGAGAGGGGAAAACAAAATGTTG
This sequence comes from Meta bourneti, assembly GCA_933210815.1. NCBI lineage: Eukaryota > Metazoa > Arthropoda > Arachnida > Araneae > Tetragnathidae > Meta > Meta bourneti. The sequence continues at coordinate 92,433,605 of OW119930.1, read as the reverse complement.
ATCACTTTTACTAATTGCATAAATTATTTGTATTTTTCAACTTATATTCTTAAAAAATTTAATTTGATAATTTTCAATAACAATTCCGAATTAACTGTTCATTTGACTGCTATAGAAATAACAGCTCATCTCTAATGTTACGTTTTAAAGAAAATTAATATGTATCATTATTTTAACAATAGAAAAATTGAAGTGAAATTTCAATGGCTTTTGCATTTATTCATCTACTGAAGTCATGCGCGTATGTCTAACGCGATAGAAATACATAAAACCAGTTTCTTTTTTAGTTGGCACTGGTGATGAGTTGAATAAAATCTCTTACTGCTGGAATTGGAAGCATCGCACTAAGTATATAACGCACTTAGTAACTGCATTCATAAACCAGGGGCATAATTCCTAAGCCTTGAGCAGAATTTCAACCCCACACCGAAACACTAATTCTCCTATTGCGATGGATATTTTGAGTACATATCTAGTCCAAAAGCCATAACTAGAACAGGAGTTGGGAACGTTTCGGAAACGAAGAGCCATTTCAACAATAAACATACAAAAAATAAAATTTATTTAGCCGAATTTTTAATTATTTCAGTATTTAAAAACACATATTATACAGATGCAAGTCTAAAAAAATCTCATGTTTATTTATAATAGTTATTGTATTTTGTGGGTACAATAAATGAAACGGCATTTTTTGTAAATTTTTGTTTTATTCATGTAAACGTAATACAACAATGTATTGCAAAAATATTATTTCAATTATTTATTTCAATATTCAGTTAACATTCAATGCGATTTTTTGGACTTGGATTTTCTCTGCCAATTTAGTCAAATTTGGAGTGTACTTGGTGCATTTTAGGAGTTCCGCTTTTAAATTTGCATCCGTTAGTCTGCTTTCAATATAGTTCATCATAGAGGAAAATTGTTCAGTTATATGTGGACCCAAATAAGGTCAAAGTCCCAAAGGCTAATCTCCTGGAATTTGAATAATTAGTTGGAAAGGAATTCCAGTATTTAAATATAATGTCCTGTGGTGTTTCCTTCATAGTTGTCTCATTTTTTTCAACCTGTGATATCATTTCCTGAAGATTTTGCACCCAGATGCTTTTATTCTGAATTTCCAGAATCTCCACTTGTAGATCTGCAATGGATATTCCAGGAAACGTTTAGACATCTATTAATTTTAAATCACACTTCAGCGGATGTAATATAAATTTCATCATCTCCTGATGTTTTCCAAATTCCTGAAATCTGTTTAAAAATGAAACTAAAATAAAATTAATGATTTCAGCGAATATTTTGCAATCAATTTTTTCTTAATTTAAACTCAACCTATACTTTCTTAGATTTTCAAAAATACAAATTTATCTATTGTAATATCTTCCAAAATCACTCTTAATTTCTGCTCAAATGTAATGACTTCTAATTATAAAGCTGTATTTCTTTTTCCTTGTAACTTCAGATTCAACTTATTAAAATGTTTGGCCATATCAACCAAAAACCGAAATTTTGAATCCATTCGGGATGGTGAGAAGTTGTAAATGTTCTGTGTTGTAATTTTCAAAAGTTAAAAAAGTTATTGCTTTTTTGAAATACTCGAAAAACCGTTTTAATGCTTTCTTTCTTGATAGCCATCTTACAGACGTAAATGTAACTAAATCTGTATATTGACTATCTACTTCTAACAATACATCAAAAAGTCTGTGATTCAAAGCTTTAGATTGGATGAAATTAATCATTGGTACAACAATGTCCATCACTTTTCAGCTGAGGTAATAACCATAAAGATTTTGCAACTAAAGCTCCTTGATGCAAAACACAATGAAATGAAATAATTTCATAAGAAATATGAGTGGAAAATAATTTAACAAACCCCTCGTTTTTTGCAATCATGGCAGCTCGCCGTCGGTCGCAATACATACTATATTACCAATATTTATATTTTTTACTCTGTAAACATGTTAGGAGATTGTCTGAAATATCTTTACCTGTAGTATGTTTTTCAAGTGACAAAACATCAAGGAGTTCCTCTTGAATACCGGAAGATGTGATGTATTTAACTATAATACAGCATTGGGTTATATCAGAAATATCAGTTGATGCATCAACAGCAATAAATATAAATTCAGATAATATCCACAATTAGCATACCTGATACTTCCTCAGAAATAGGTTAGGATTCGTTCCTTTACAGTTCTTGTGAGGGGTAAATCTTTTATTTTCTTACATATATCATCCTTATTTTTCATATCCATAAACTGAGACATTGTACATGCAATTGTTTAGAAATTCGCCATCAGTAAAAGATTTTCCCGCTTTTGCTATTTCCAGGGATAACAAAACTTGTTTCAGTGGTACTTGACGAAGATTGCTTCCAAGATGACAAAATTGTTTGCTGAAGTTGTGTTTTCTTTTGTAATTCTTCAACAGCTTTTCTTCTATTATCACCATCAGAATACTTTTCACTAAAATCTAAATGTTTTCCGCGAAAATGTTGTTCTATATTACTTGATTTATTATTTTGAAATCGCAAGAGGCAAATTAAACATTGAAGACTTCCATTTACTTCTATAAATGCAAGTTTCTTTGTCCACATTTTATTGAAGCCCCTGTTTTCTTCAGATGGTTTTCTTTTTTTGAACTCATTGTTTTATAAAGGTTGTTATCACGAATATGAAGTACTTTAACATATCTGTGTAGGCATAAAATACTAACTAAACTACTCTCAATATAATACAAATTCAATTATGCATAACATATTCTGGCACTATATTGACACACCCGTATCCAAAGCACAATCTCAACTGACAATTCTGGTGCGGGTTCGATTCATATAAAAGCAGCGTACGAGTATTTCTTGCGCTTGCTACACAGACGCGTCGTCTTCTTGTGTCTTAACGCCCATGCGCTGAGACGGTGATAGTGTCGCGAAAATTACACTGCTAGAGGATTTTTCTATACATACCTACTTTTTTTAATTTACTTTTCCGACGCATTATAGATTTTTTTCGGGGGTAGGTATCGGTTCTGTGGTGGCCACAGCAGATTTTTATTAAACATTTAAAGGCCGCACTTTTTCCAGCAAACGGCACTTTTTCCAGCAAGCGGCTCTGGAACCGCGGGTTCCAGACCCCTGACCTAGACTGCACACTACCATAGCAGAGAGAGTAAGTTGTTTCACTAGTATCCCAATAACATTTATCGATAACTACTTACATTTTCAATTAAAAATGCGTTGTTATTCTTGAAACAGTAAAAATACCAATGCTCAAACTAACAGTTAGCAAAATCTATCGATATTATAATTATTAAAGTTTGTTAAACATATGGCAAGACTGCTGTTTTATTTTACCGTCAACACCAATCTTTAACAATTGATAATAATTGTTAAACTTATTCACTAACTGTTATTTTCAGTAACTATTAAATATGCTGTTCATAATAAGAGTTAATATTAAATGTTATCACAAGTTAGCAATAACCGTTAAGACGGTTGTATAAACAGTTTTGCCCATCTCTACTATTAGATTGATTACTGTTCACATATATCATATATGACTGGCAGAAGGTAATGTCCATTAGCTTGCATAAATGATATCTCCAAACGTTTTTCAAAAATGTTTAAACATTCCTCAGATTTGTCGTAGATTTTTTCAACTTTTGGATGAACCTTAAAATCACCGTTGTGGCGAAAGTTTAATTGTAGCGTAAGAACTACAAGTGAGATACAAGTGAGCATGAAGATTGCTAATACTATAAGATATGAAGACAACGTTTTGTGAACATGCAGACTACTGATTCTATCAGATATGGAGACGCATGTGAACATGCAGACTACTAAATTTTATCAGATATAAAGAAACAAGTGAGCACGCAGACTGCTAATACTATTAGATATGAAGATAACATTTTGTGAACATGCTGAGATTACCAATTCTATCAGATGGTATAAATTCTTTGGTTCATGAACACAAACAAATATACGGAGCACGTGGGAAGAATCGCTGTCGTAAGATCTCAGAGGTGTAGGTCACGTGGGCTTGGTAATCGAATTGGACCGATTACCTATCGAAACACAAACGATATTTTTCATTGCGCTCGTCAATGAGTCCTGCATTATCGTTATTCGAGCTTCCTCCTAACCGCTTGACCTTCACCCGGAGATCTTCAAATCGAACGATCGGAAGAAACAACATGAAGCTGCTCATTCAAATACACGGAGCAGATATGTGTCTATCAGCTCTGTCTATTTCATTAGAAGGTAGAAGAAATTAAACTCACGACAAAGACATTAACCGGCTAGCGACCGAAGTTTCCACAATCGATATAGGACGCCTCTCTTTGTGCCTCAATCGATACTTAATCGTCATCGCTGCAAAACTATCAAGAATTCATACCTTACTGCAAATTTTCTTTCCGGAGATTGAGATTGCTGAGCCTTTGGCCTCTGAAGCGCCTCAATGGAGGGCTTTAAATAGACACGAAGGACGTCTATTTATAGACCACATTCTCGACTGGAATAGACTACATTAAGTGGAACTAAAGCGGAAACAGGGAGAGGATAATGCCGGAAATGCGTGATACTTTCCGACTGGATTGTTGTAAAATCGTGTTGTCACACACCGGCGCCTTTATTTTTTACCCTTGTATTTTTAGAATTAAAAGAGTTACCAAGTCTTAAAAAATAGTTTTATAAGTTTTTAAAAATCTCATACATATTTTTCAGAAAATTGTATTCTTTGTAAACAAGTTTGTTCCTAAAAAAATCTATTTTCTAAGTATTTTTGGTTAAACAAAACATCGCGTATGTTGAGTTTTAGGATATTAGTATTTGTGTGTATTTAAATAAAGTAAACACTAGCTGGACAAATTGAGACACGTGATACTTATGATAGCCATAAATATGCTGTTTCAACCTTGGTGATTGTTAGAAACTAGCATATTCTTCAATATAAATCCTGTAGTTCTTTCAACTTTGTTGATACCTAATACATTATTCTTAACTTTTCATCTCTACAGACGAGTTCTGAGAATATTTTCTCAGAATTTTTAGTTTAATAGGATGGAAGCAAGAAATAAGAAATATTTGTTGTAGCTTACATTTGAAAATATATTATCAATTCAAATAAAATATATTTTTTTCTCGTAAAACATTTGTACATGTAAATGATATTTAGGGTAGTAAAAAATATGTGTTCCAACTTCTCTTTAAAAATGCTACAAGTGTAGCAGATTCTTTAATATAAATCCTACAGTACGCGAAAGTTTATTGAAGACTTAAATATCTATAAAGCAAAATCTCATTGACTGACATTTTTTAAAACACTAAATGCTAGTCTTCATGAGGAGAACTATATAGCCATTGATGTTTTAAAGGTACATAATCCATCAAAATTATGATAATTCTTCGACCTAAAAACAATTAGTCAATATTTTGGACTCTTTCTCGACAAATGACTTTTTGCTCAAATCATATAAAAAATAGTTGTATTTTAAACTTATGTTCACTTAGCAACCCATAAGTACAGTTATGGATTACTTTCGAAATTGCATTTTTATTAATTGCCTAAAACATTTTAAAACTGTCACATTGGAAGTTTCATCTCAGAACTTTTGCTTGAAAGGTAATCTGAATCGGGTATTTATTTTAATTTTTATAGATATCTTACAAAAAACATTTAATTTAATTTTGTATTCATGACTCAAATTCTCTTAAAATGTATTCAGGACACTTATAACGCTTTCTCTCAAACTTAGACATTTTTGAGTTCTCCCAAACTGGGTTCTCTCATTTGCAAGTTTTGTTAGAAGCGCTGGAAATACGGAGAATCAGGAAATTTAGAGAGTCAAAAGAACACTTTAGACTTTGACGATATTTTAGGATAGTCTGGTATCACGTTTAAGAGAAGCCAAAAGCAGAGTTGACGTCAGTCTGTCGGTACACATCTACACCGTTTGATCAACACCAAATTTGGCACACTCCCTTTAGAACACTGCGGAATATGTAGGCTACATGTAAATCTCAGTTCTATTTGTCCTAAGTGCGCACGCGGGCTATAATCAATAATTGAAATGCCCACAGGAATAAATTAACATTACGAACACTGATCAATTCACACCGAATTTGATAGACATACTTTTTAAAACTTCGCGAAACGTAGGCTACGCATTAACCCGGTTCTATTTGTCCTGGGTTTGCAGAGGGAGGAAAAGTGAAATCGAAAACCCAATAGGAATGACATTGAATAATATTCTAACATTTACAACACTTTCAACCCGAGCTCTCCCAGGAAATTCTGCTAGCATTAATATAAGGACGAAAAACTTTCCATACATCAAAATGAAAATTATGAAGTTGGAAAGGTAGAGACATCTAAAGAGAAATCGAGATTATATTCAGCTAACATAATTTTGACCCGGAGAGAGTAGAATTTGTTTTATTGAATAGAAGATATCCAAGGAAAATAAATGAATAAGAATACTCTATTATGCGTATCTACAGAAATATAGAGGGGAAATACTGACAAGAGTTCATAGTTCTAGTTTTCCAATATTAGATTTCAGTCCAGAAGGTATTCAAAAATGAAGACAAGTTTGCGTTTACTTAAGGGGATAAAATATTTTTATGGGGATAAGGGCGATGGAAAGTTACTGTACCCTTTTTAGCCTCATGTATTAGCTTTGTGAGGATATATGATTTGGGACGGAAAAGGACTTTGTTGGTTTTACTTTTTAAAGTCATCGTAAATACTGAAATATTTGTATATGAAATATAATTATAGTAGAATTAAAACTATAAAATAGACGAAAACAGCGAATAATTTGAACCCTATTATGAAGCGTCGTTCATTGTAGTCTTGTCATTCGTCCGTTTCCAGACTATTTCCTCGTCTATTTCCCGTCTATTGCCACTAGTCCTTTACCGCCACTATTGCCAAATAATCATTTGTCTGATCCTCCACTATTACCACCTAGTCATTTATCTGTTCCTCGCAATTGCCAACTAGTCCTTAATATGTTCCACCGTTATTGCTACGTCTATTTCCCTTATATTGCCATCTAGTCATTTGTCTATTTCCCATCAACTAGATTCTCGAAAACATAAAACACTTCCTTGAACCCTCCTGTAGCTTGTCTTCGTGTAGAAAACTGTCAGGTAGTGGCCAACATCTCATACAAAACCAGTTTCAAACTGTAACCAGTTCTGGGCCAGGGCAATTTGTTTTTCTACTTGTCAATACATCTATAATATATCTCGTCTAATAATATAATCTCGTCATTAGCAAAACTGATCTTGATGTACAAGATACCTAACTGAAACTACTTGGAGGGTTAAAACACACTTCATATCCACTTCTCGTGGTTTTCTCAACGCGGTATCACGTCATTAGAAAAATTGATCGTGTCTTGATTGATGAGATATCTCGTCATTATAAAAATTGATCATGCCTTGATTGACGAGATATCTCGTCCTTTGTAAAAAACCAGACCAGATCTTGATACCGTCATCAGCAAGACCCATCAAAATCTTGATGACGAGATATCTGGCCACTAGCAAATTTAGTCAGATTTTTATTGACGAGATACATCATTAAAAAAGGGTTTAATCCCCAAGAACAGGCTCATTAATCCATTGCATTCCTCTCATCGATCTCCGGATAAAATAGACGGAACATGTAAGTCCCTGTCGTAATGTCTCCAAGGTTAGATCACGTGGTCTTGGGAGTCGATTTCAGTCGATGGGTTGTCGAGGCACAAACAAGGGGTTTTCATCAAGCTCGTCAATTAGTAATTCATTGGGTTCCGTGCTTTGTTCTAATACCACGTAACCTTCACCCGAAGATCTATCTTCAAACCGAGGGATCTAGAGGATAAACATGACACTGCCCACATATGCTCCGTCTATTTCATTAGAAAATTGATGATTCCTAAAAATCAACGATGACTTGATTAAACCTATAAAATCCCCGATTGCCCAGTTTTCGTTGGTTAAGCTTGCCGTATCGCCCATTATTGTCAGTAATACATTTCCAATGTATTTTACTGTATTTCTGTTTTGACGAGTTTAGCCAAAGTTGGCCCTTGTGCCAGGTAAATCTAAACCTATCTTTACATTTCGTGTAACCTCCAACGTCTATAGACGTTTTCACAAGAAAAAAATGTATGGAAATTGGGTAACTGAACTTTTGTTTTGCTTTGATCAGTTGTGCTATACAAAATTTGGTACAGATTTGATGTAAAGAATTTCTGGTGGCAACTCTTTTGGCGTGCTTTTTATGTCATCAATGAAGAGTTTCTTAGAAAAGCACTGGTTTTAGGCTTTACGGAAGAGTTAAAAAATTTGCTAAAATATTTTTAAATATACTGTCGAAAAATTCACACAACTTATTTTTACTACTACTAGGTGTATTTACCTTAATTAAAAAATCTTTACTTTTTCTAAAATATTGTTATAGAAGTGTGTCCAAGTTAAATAATTTATTAGTTTTAAGTTCAGTGGAACCAGGCATGAATGTTATAAAAGATCCCATTAATTCTACCAAACTGATTATTGAGGCATGGTAAAATAAAATAAGTAACGATTTGCAAAAATCAATAAAATTTATTCAAAAGTAATTGTGAAATTGCCAGAATTCTAATAATGAATGGTTGCCTTTGTCTGGTGTGTATTGGATAATATTTTCATTTCCTTGTTTGAATTTCATGTAACCATTGGATTTTATATTAACTTATTGCCCAATCGTGTATATTTTCTTGTTTGATATTTTCATGTGGATTTTATCTTATTTAGCTCTGGCTGTTCTGTGGAATTGTGTATCTCTGAGATTGTATAATTAAACTCGAAGTTATATTGTGCTGGTTTCATGTAGGGAATTATTCTGACTGAGAACTGATTAAAATATTTTGGTTAAATACTACTTAGATACAGATGTATGGCAACGTTCAGGATGCATGTGTATTAGAATTACTAATGCAACGAAACTGACGGATAAATTCTTCATACAAATATTTTGTAAATATTGTGTAACATTGTAATAAATTATTAGGTGAATAAATGTTCACCTAAATATTAGGTGAATAAATGTTCACCTAATATTTAGGTGAACATTTATTCACCTAATAATTTATTTAATATTTAAAGGGTAGGGTGTTACACAGGGATGTTCATCCCTGTGTAACACCCTGCATTTACTTATGGCTGATGATAATGATGTATATCAATTAATGAATGCCCAGTTCTAAAAAAATCATTTTTTAAATTAGGTGTAGTATCAAATGATAATTTAATTCATTTTCAAAAGATAATAATTTAAAGTGGAAAATCTGGCTTTTTTTGGTCGGATTGGATTTGTGGTTTTTATGGAGCAAGGTTCGCAAAACGGACATGCTTTGTTAAGTTGTTGTCAAGTGAATGTTTTTTCATAGATAGAGACATGTTTTGAACGCAGTAAAATTGAAGAAAAGTAAAATATTTTCAAAAGACATACCTCTAATAGTCATTGGACTTCCTGAGTAGTGAATTGTACTTTTTCCTACATAACGTTTAATGGCTTGAAAGTAGATTTAGAAAATTTGTATATGTGAAAAAAGAGGGAAATCTGCTCAATCTACTTTCAAACCACAAACTGTACTAAATATTTTCTTGATCTTCGCTATTCCTGATCCTGGAGACAAACAGATTTCCAAAATAGTTTGACAGAGCGGCATTTCTGAATGGTAGGACTATATTTTTGTTGGCTGTTGTTATTCCTTTGGCTGTTATTTTTCTTTGGATGATCTATCATTGTTTCAAGTCTCATTGATGATGTTTTATGTCCTACGATTTTTTATTCCTCACTTATCTTCAGTATTTTTCTGAGTTTTCGGGGGTTAACTTGTGTTAATCACTTTGGCTAAGCTTCACACAAGTACAGAAAAAACTCAAAGCTTCTCTTAAAAGTGACTCCTGCTTTACTTCCCTTGACAAAGTAAGCGGGCTCACCCCTTCATTTAACACACCTTTTCTCGTGTTTCTCATGAAAAACATATATTTTTAAGGTAGTTTCTACTTCTTATTTCCCTCTTTGTTCTCTGTGGCTTTCAAAGCTGTTAATCTAAAGAGTTGTTATTTTGTTTTGTTATTGCATTTTGATTTTGGTTTGGGTTTTTGATATATATATATATATATATATTTATTTATTTATGCATGTGCGCACCTCTGAGAATTTTTCATCATAGAGGGGTGAAGTAATAGGCCGAGTGAGCAACGGTAACTTTTTATGTGCCCAAGATCATATGACCAAAACTAGTAGTAACGTGACCCGTAGACTTCGTCTGATCGGTAGAACCTAAGATTCATTATCTTGATTCACGGGACGAGAGGAAACGCTCATCCAGTGATCGATCATCTGATTGGTCCATTAAATTGATCATCTGATGGTAGTAGATTTTGGCGATTTCACCAACTTTCCAGCCAACCAAGACAATTTTTTACAGAATAGTCATATGACAACAAGTCCACGCGTTGGTCACGCTTTTTGAATCTTTTCTCAATAGCAATGTTCAGTCTACTTATTTTCAAGTCTATCTTTGACACCAGTTCTCAGATATAGACACACTAAAAGAATCAATGTTAGTAGAGGTTCGGAATCCACTTTAAACTGTGTTTTGGTTAAATTTGCTCTCCTATAACAAAAATTTACCGTCGAGTGACAAATCAAATTGAGGAGGTAAATTTGAATTAAAACAAAAACCAACACGTACAATTTTTATTTGAAAGATTTGATATCAAATATCAACCCTCCAATTGTTTCGACGAGACAACTCGTCCAAAATTTGGTCAAATTTGTTAATGACGAGACAAAACTGTCCTATTGCTATTTGCTAACTTAGCCCCCCAGGTGATTTCAACGAGGTATCTCGTTCATAAAGATCTTAACAATTTCGCTAATAACAAGATAACTGGTCATCAAGGTATTGCAAATTTTTAGCTATTACGAGATTGAGATCTGGATAATTATCTTCTAATAACGAGATATCTCGTCCATCAAGATCTGGTCAGTTTTGTTATGGGCAAGGCACCCCGTCGAGACGCCTTCCAAGAGGGTTAACCAAAAGGAATGAAGATCCAAGTAGGAAAATAATTGCCCCTTGCCCAGAACTGATGACAGATTGGAACAGGTTTTCGCATCAGAGGCTAGAAACTACAGGGCAGTTTTGGTCTCGGAGGAACACCACCAAGACTGTTAACCCTCCTGGTGGTTGAATCGAAGAGGTGTCGCGTCATTAGCAAAATTGACCAGACCTTGATGGACGAGATATCTGGTCATTAGAACAAAATTAACCAGATCTCATCATCATCAAAAACTCGGCAATATCTTGATGACGAGACAACTCGTCAGTAGCAAAATTGGCCACATCTTTATGGATGTGATATATCGTCGAGTGGTTTTAAGAACTAGTAAAGCAAAAAAACATTTCATATTTATGTTGAATGTTGCTCTAATGTTCAACGTAGAAATTCACACATATTTAATTTAAAAACACATAATTTTTTATATAAAAATGAAATTTGTTAAAAGTGTCAGACTTTTAGGTGACTTAATTCTTCAGTGAAGGAAACTCATTAGGAAGAGGTATTTGAAAAATCCATAATTCACAGCATGAATTTATCTTTCTTTCAAAACCTTAAGAACCCCCTTAAAAAATTAATTATTCAAGAATAAATATCTGTTATTAATTCGCTGTTTAATTAGCGTGAAAATTACTAGGAGTATAATGAAATTTACCCTTATTTATTATCGCGAGAAATAATTCTAAGTACTGAAATAAATTGTTTTTTCTTTTTTTTATCTTTTTGGGGCATCGTAGCCCATTTAGTGGGCGTTGTGTTGCAGCGAAAGTCGTTAATATTATGCAAATTTTTAACCTGATCGTAACAAGCGCGTTTGGTTTTGTCTGAAATACGCAAAGTACAAGCAAAGAGGAAATCAAATTAATGAGATAATTGTATCTGAAAATATTTGCTTATTTTGAACTCACATCATAACAGGAGTGCTTTTGCCCTCAGGGGCCCATCTCCTTTAGGTGTGTACAGGCTCTACGGACCCGACGGACTCTAGTGACTTTTTCAAACTCTGGGGTTTACTGTCTTTAGTAAACAGGAGTGTCGCTCTCCCGGGACACCCAAGCAATCTTTTTCTGGTTTCTTGATCGACTGATTCAATTTCCGTCCTCACCTTTGGAGCAAAAAACGGGGGGATAGTGAAAAGTTAAAAAATAATCCTTTGGTTAAGTTTGAAATGAATCCATAGATTCCTTCAACGTTTGCAGAGAAAGATTCTACTAGTCCTTTCCTCAGAATAGAATGTTACTTTGGAATGATTTTGTCTCTCTCGCTCCTTTCTTTAGAATAAAACCATTATTTGAAACACGATTGTACGAAAACTTTCTTGATATATAATTTTTCTTTGGAACGATTGTATTGGACCTTCCCTTTTAGTAAAATTTTGCTCTGGAATGATTAAATTGTTCCTTTCACACATTAGAATAAAATCATTTGAAATATATGTGGGGGTGCTGGTTTGTGGGCAATAGGTAATGTGATACGTTTTAAAGAATAATTAAGTTTAATGAAATTAATGAATATTTACTTTATTTTACAACCCACGCCCTCTCCGGCTCACCATAAGGTTTAGAGCCCAAGGGGGGGGGCGATTTCCAGCGACGAAAGAGGGGGTCCCGAAACCCGGACAGGGGGTACAGGCGAACCCCAAATGTAGCACGAGCGGCTTTTATTAAAATAATTTTATACAAATACAAGACGCCAACCAGTGGCGTATAAACATAAAACAATTAAAACACAAACATCACAACACACAAAAGAAAAAAAGCCGCGATGGTCCAATTGATACAACTCCGAATGGAAGTAAGTATACAGAGGGAGAGTTGTCAGTCAATGAATTGGAAATTTTTTTTCATGGGCTCCAAGGCGACGTTTAACATAAAAAAGAAATGACAAAATCAATCATACAAACAAGCAAAATTTAAAATACAATCAAGTACATCAAGACAATAATAAAATACAACACAAATAAATAAAGCGAACGAGGTAGCAGCAAGGAAGGGTAGAGGGGAGATTACCAAAATAATTTAAATAATATATGATATGAAATGGATTTAAAAAGGAATGATTATTTAAAAATTTAAAAGAGTATACGTTAAAACGTACAAACATATGAATTTATTATGAGGGGTAGGGGAGTCGACAATTAAAGTTAAACAATGTTCTGATAAGTGCACATCAGAGACATCACAAACTCCATCGGCGCTCACTGCCCGTCAACAACGCACCGTCCAATGCTACGTCCTACTCGTACTTCCGTCGTCTTCTCAGTCGCTTTTGGCTCCACGTTCCTCCAATGTGCGATATGGCTGCGCAGTGGTCGGAGATGAGATCAGCGCGGAGGTGCCCTCTAGTGGCAGGTTGGGCACCACATATATTCTACTGCTCCTTTCCTTAGAAATTTCCTTCGCATAGATTCTATTGCTCATTTCCTTAGAGCAGAATCCTTTAGAAAGTTTATATTGGTCACGAAAGTCAAAATTGGCTAGACGTCATGCAGGATGCCTGCAGGTTGGAATGTGGAATCATGTGTAGAAATCCCTCAAAGTGTTAAGCCGTTAATTGCCATCCTAATATGTTCAGATACATAGTGCATAGTAAAGTCCTAAAACACCCTCGTAACTGTCTTCACTTCAGTAACAGGAAAAATAACAACCATTCATTGATTTGTAGGAACCAGGTTCATCCTAAAGATCGGGTAGCCAATAAAAGCCTTTGATATTCCTACCTTAAATAAGATTAAACCATGTAACTCAATAACACATATTTTACGATGCATACTAGATCCGATAATTTGGACCAATTTTTTACCTAAGAATCTGACTTTTACTTTTTGAGGGACGTAAGCCAGAAATGTTTGTACCGAACTGACTTTCAAAAAGCAGTTTTTTATAATGGTGTTTTCCTTTCAAATTGAATTAACCAGAAGTGTATATTGTATTGTATTTTAGAATGCATACAGTTTTCTAAAGATCCTGTGTTCACCTTTCGAGCAATGTAAACCAGAAACATCACACTAAAATGCTTATACGACATGTAATGTTTATTAGAAATGGCGTTTTTCCTTAAAATAATGTAAAACAGAATGCAAATAATAAATGAATTTGTGAAATAAATCTTTTTTTAAGTACTCTGACTTCATCTTTTTAAATGATGCCAATTCGAAATGTCTATATTAAAATATTTGAGACAGTTTCTCTTTTGGAAACTTAATAAACTCTGTACATTGTATGAACTTATTTTTCTATGTTACTTACAGTTTGCAGTTGGAAAATAAAACCTTTTGAAATCCCAAGATGATGCAACTTATTCCATCTTCAACTGGCAGCATTTTAGTTCAAATAACTAAGTATTCATACAAATGAACATAGTTATAAAGAGTTCCAACGTCAGAGACACAATCATATTTCTAATAAAAAAAATATTGTAAGAAATTTGAATATAAGAAATAAAATAATTATTCCCATTCACTGAGATCATTAAGTCGGAGATTTCTTCGAAACTTCTTTTCCCGAATAAACCCTTAGAACGTGGTCACCCTCAAGTCTATTGTAACGAGGTATTTCAGAAATTCGAGGCCACGAAAGTATTTTTAGTAGAATAATCCCCTTCATTACGTTTTCAGTTGCATTCGTTCTTTACAATTGGGGACGCATGGATTCCATAGCAATTAAAATTGCACTGGTGCTCGAATTGATTATGCATGATGAAGACTGAGGCATTCTTGGTAGGCAAGGTTTCTAATTTTTTTTGATTGCAATTTTAATAATGGTAATTGTATAACACTAAAGATACAAAAAATGCGTGGTTTAGCTATTTGTAGTTCGTAAACTGTATTGATTGGAACTTATCCTACATTCATCCTACAATTCATAAATATGAATCCACTTCCTCTAAAATCATGCTCCAGTATCTTTCGAAACAACTATAATCATTTACATCGGTATGGAGCAAGGCTCTCCTGGTTATCTTCTTGCTTGTCTTACGATGAAAAGATAGGATTTGTATTTTAATCCTAGGCTCGTTTTGGACTTTTTGAAGGTGCATGAACTCACTGACTTAGTCCAGCCTGTCTAGACCAAGTGCGATAAGAAACAACAATAGCAATTTGGATCAATATTTTCGGTCGAACTTGCAGTCCTTATTAACCCTCCTGGTGGTTGTCTCAAAGAGGTACCTCGTCATTAGATAAATATTGATAAGATCTTAATGGACGTGATATCTCGTCATTAGAAAAAAATACCAGATCTGGAACCCGCCATCATACAAAAATCGTCAATATCTTCATGACGAAATTCTCGTCATTTGCGAAATTAATCAGATCTTTATGGACGAGATATCTCGTCCAAATCACTTGGAAGGTTTAACAATTGGGTATGCATAATAATTCCATAGCAAATGAAACTGCAATGGTGCTCGAATTGATGCTGTAAAATAGTATACTAAAGACTAAAATAGTATTGGTATGCAGAATCTATCTTAATGGGTTGGAATTTTAATAATTATAATTGTGTAATTACTAAAAATACTAAAAAAGATGCGTGCTTTAAATATTTATAATCCTTCATTTATGTAGTTGTGATTGGGACCATTCTACAATATTCTAGAAATGCACAAATATATGTAGTACATATGGATTAACTCCAAACGGGATTCTGTATGTTTCAAAACAGTAACTACAATCACTTGAATCTATTATGAGGCATGCCTATCCTGATCATCTCCTTCCTTGTCTAGGGCTGACATGGGAGGATCTGTATTTTAATCCTACGCTCGTCTTAGACTTTTAGAAGATGCATGAACTCACGGACTTGGTCTATCTTGTCTATACAATAACACTACTTACCTACCGATCAACTGAACTTGATTAAGATAGGGATTTTTTTTGTGTCCAACAAACAAACCAGACGGAAGACGGGGATTTTACTTGTTACACAAATGCTTTCTCATGATGCATATAGGAGTTACCTTAAAATGTACTTTATCGTCATTTTGGCCACGTTCGGCGCTACATTAACTATCATATTTCAATTCGATATTTTCTTTCTTTGGAATTGCTAATGGCGATTTGCTGAAGTGAAGTCATGTCCATACAGGGGCACGTTATTCTGAAGAAACGCCACAACCACCGGAATTTAGCTTGACCGAAAAGCCTTTCATAGAGGGAAATTCAGAAGCAATTTTTTAAGAGATTTTTTCTGTAAAGCTGTAAATATAAAAGGCGCTAGTGTTATGATATCTTCTTGCTAAACTTGTGGCGGATTTCGGCATGTTACTCAAATGCAACATCAGCACTTATGGTAAAAAATTACCCCAAAACATCACCAAAGTCGGCGATAAATAAAATTAGTTCGAAAGCGTAAGTGTTTGTTCCTATAGATAAGTTTGTTTCTGTTTGTTTAAACTTTTAATTTTAGAACTTTGACTGTTATGCATGCATTACTAAACCATGCAACTTTCAATTTTTTCCAACAAGTTTTATAAACTTCCTGACCAATAGAATCTTTTCCAGGTAGTTAAGTTGGTAGTTAAACTTCGCACTGGATAAGCACAATTGCTATTGGTAAAGGTCCTGGACCGTACTAGAGCAACTAGAGTACTAATCTAAGCACTAGAGCAACACAATGGGATACTGGCGAAAGTCTGGGTTCCATCTCTAAGGGGAAGACACTAGAACAACCAATGGGAGATTTACCTTGCTCCTACGTACACGACTGTCTTTGGTTGGATCGAGTTTCGAACTCTCACCTCTCCGGATGCTAATCCGCTACTCTTCCAATCGGGCTACCGCGACACGAATCCTTTCTAAGATTCTTTCAACCAATACATGTTTATTGATTCATTATGTGTGTTGCATGGTGAAAGCAATGGTACACTATTCGAATTCTCGAGACCCTCAGAGATTTAAAACTCTGTTACCCAAAGATGCCATGTTGCACGATTTTGCCCAGAAGCATCAGGTAAACGCACTTCACTAACACCAAATCGCCTCCAATGAACGTTTATCAAAATCACCAATTAAACCCTTCTGGTCACCTCGCCCTTCTCGATTAATTAACATCCCTTACATTAAAAAACGAAATTAATTCTCGACCGATTAATAAACCCGACATCACCCTCCACACATAAATTATTCTCTACTTCTTCCCTCGCACAATTCCTCAGCAAGCTTTTATTGAGGACAACATTCCCAGAAGTACTCACATTCTTTTCCCTTTAAGAATTCTACTTTGTACTCGGACACATTTTCGAGCCTCATTAAAATTTCGCGGTTGCCACCACCAGAAGCGCCCCCTGGTGTCGAGCCTCTTTTTCATGCATAATTAATTTTTAACAAGACATTATGCCTCTCTTGCCAGTTTACTGTGCAGTTACAAATCGATTCCGATTGCAAAGGTCGTCTCTAACGATTCGAGGAGATTGTTTTTTATCGCGCACTTGTTATTGGGTATTGAATGTGGTGTGGCTTTTATGAGGGAGGTGGGTTTGTTTCTTTTGTTGGTCAGGTCGTCATTAGTCGGTAGATCGGGGTTCGTTGTCGCTCTGGGTGTAGCAGGTTCATCTTAATGAGAGGTGGATCTGATAAGGTTCTTTGTGTGAGGTTTTATGATAGCTGGTCTGCGCGTTATTTGTTGCCGTTGCAGGTTAATGGAAAATTTTAGTTTCGATTTTTCTTTAACCCTCCTGGTGGTTGTCTCGACACGATATCTCGTCATTAGGAAAATCTGGCTGCATCTGGATGACGAGGTATCTCGGCATTAGAAGAAAACTGACCAGATCTTGATATCTTCATCGTCAAAAATGGTCAGATCTTGATAGACGAGATATATCGTCGAAATCCCTTGGAGGGTTAACCTTCTGATGGTTTATCTTCTTTTCGAAAACTGCCCTGTAGTGGCCAGCCTCTGGTGCAAAAGCCTGTTCCTACTTGTCAACATTTTTGAGCAAGGGGTACAATTTGTGTTTCCTACTTTGATCTTCATTCCCCTTGGAATAATAGGTTAGTTTCATCTCGACGAGATATCTCATCCTTAACAATATTACCAGATCTTGGAGGAGAGATATCTCGTCGTTAGCAAAATTGACCAGATCTTCGCCGATCTCTTCGAAACACTTGAAGGATTAGCCCAAATTAAAGATGTCTCCATTCTTCTTTATTTGAGCAGTTTATATTGAAAATGGTGAACACATCGCTACGCAAAAAATGAGTGCTTTAGATTGCGAACTATCTTTTACATCACATTTAAATACTAAAATACATTGTAAATACCTCCTAGAAAAAATACCGATCCTGTAATCAAGATAAGTGTCCATAATAACCATCATGTAATACCCATCTCATAATAACCATAACTATCCTATAACAATCACACCTAATCCATTATAGTTATTTTTGTTTTCCTGGCTTCTATTTATAATCTCCAATTTTCTGTAAGACATTAGGTTCCCTTGTCAGTTTCGTGATCAGTATGCATCTAATCTGGTTCTAATGTGCCTTAATGTCGGTTCGAAGGATTCGAGGGTATTGTTTTTATGGAAGAACTTGTTAGGGTATTGAATGTTGTGTAACATTTATAAGGGAGGTGTATTTACGTTTAGTTGGTCGTGTCGTTAATAGTCGGTGCATTGGGTTTCGTTGTCACTGTGAGGGATTCAAATTGCTTTTTAATGGGCGTTGATAAGGTTCGTTGTGTGAAGTTATGCGTTGGTGGTCAGCTGTCTGCATGTTATTCGTTGCAGGTTAATAGGAAATTTCAGTTTTGTTCGTTCTTTGAGTACTTATTTAAGATATACAATCCTTGTGTATGTTAGCAATTGACCGCCCAAACGTTGGAAAAACGGAGATAAATTACAATTTAAAGTAAACCCGATACATATATGTGAGAGCATTTGGGTAGCTGAAATAAAATATTCACTTTCCTTCTAGTTTGTTTGCACTGAAAATTTCTCTCATATATATTACAAATTATCTTTTACAATATATTTTAAAATATGTTAATCCATCCTACAAAAAAATATCTAACCTCTAATCATCAGAAAAGTCCATAATAAGCATCCTGCAACATCCATAATTACCCATTACAATCATAACTGCCCATTACCCCCCATTTCATAATAACCATAACCATCCTATAACAATCACAACTATCTCATTACAACTATACTTATTTTAGTAGCATTCTATTTATATCATCCTATTTTGACAAGACATTATGCTCCCCTTTTCAGTTTAGTGTGCAGTTATGCATCTATTCTGGTGATCCTAATGTGATTTGATCGGAGTACTTAGGATATTGAATACGGTATAGTTTTACGAAGACTGTGTTTTTGTTGGTTGGGTTGTTCGTAGAGGCGGGTAAGGTATCGTGTGGCTCTTATGGTATCGCGTTTAAATTGCTTCTTGATGAACACTGGTTGCGATACAGTTGAACGATTGAATAAATAGGGGTGGATTGGATCCACTTGGAGATTTCAGTTTTGATCTGTAAAAAATTATCCGATCATTTTACGGATGAAATGCATTTCATTCTATGTTTCAGTAGATTATATTCAAAATTTCTCCTAATTTTATTTAAATGTTTACAATTTTTGATACAAAAGATGGCCTTTAAGTTACAAATTACATTTCGTAAAATTGAAGATAAAAAGATATAAGCATTTGCTTAAAAAACTATTCTATAAAATAATCCTAAAAATTCATAAATATTCTTAAGCTTTCTGGTGTCTCGACAAGGTATCTCGTCATCGCAAAAATATCAAGATCCTGGTGGACGAGATATCTCGTCACTAGAAGAAAATACGATCATAAGAAGAAATATTTAGTCAATTTTCATGATTTCTAGTGTACACATACACCTTAACTCATGCGGCACCCATACATCGGCCTTGCTAACCATTCCAAATTGATGTAATTGCCTGTTACCGGTCGATTCCAAGAATTTCTCCGATCTCTCGAGTTGTTCTATGCTGATCACTTTCAATTAGCCCCAGTATTTCGTTGCCATCAGCCTCAGTCGGTCATCGAGAACGGGGTGCATTACTAAGATTAGAAATGGTTTTACGAAACTTTCTGAACCACTTACGGCACCCTCACCCTACACAATATACAGGGTGAGTCTAAATTGTTTTTACAAAATAAGAGGGTTGATAGTACCCATCCAAACGAGCAATAATTACCATGGAACATAGGGTCGCATTCCACTCTGAGAGGCAGGAAAGAGTAAAGTCGAAACGCGTCGAGCATGAACAAGGCATCGCCTCTGACGTCGTTTGGTACCTGCCTACGTAGCATATCTCCTAAGCAAGATGGATCGGACGTGGCGGACCTGTGGCTTGGCCTCACCGGACCTCAACCCACTGGACTTTTTCTTCTGGGGACACTTGAAATCTTTAGTGTACCATACGCCTGTGGACTCGGCTGAAGATCTCGTAGCGAGAATCGGTGTTGCCGCAGACAAAATTAACGCAACACCAGGAATCTTCGAGAGGGTGCGCTAGTCATTCCTTCGCCGGTGTGAACTGTGCAATGATACGCGTGGCCGCTACTTTGAGCACTTGCTGTGAGATTTTCTCTGATCAATAAATGAGATTGTGCAACTTTTGGTATCGTTCATTCGCTTTCCCAACACTGTTGTAAGTTCATGTCTAATTTTACTCTTTTCTGCCTCTCAGAGTGGATGCGACCCTATGTTCCATGGTAATTATGGCTCGTCTGGATGGGTACTATCATTCCTTTTATTTTGTAAAAACAATTCAGACTCACCCTGTATATCTTATTTTACGTCTGCGAAGCATTCTTGCTTTTTCTGAAATAAAAAAGAATACTAAATGCTCCTTATTTTCTGCCATTTTTAATGCTTAACTAAATTTATGAAACACAAGCAGATAACGCAATTTTTTTCCCAAGTACTCGCTGAAATTCCTTCTTTCTAACAACATCAGAACTTCACACGTATGAAGTAGAAAACACTTGGGTTTTGCGATGCAATGCCATCTAGCGCCAAGAACGGGACGAATTTTTGCATTAACCCAATATATATGAATATTTCTTTAACGTTCGTGACATAGAAATAGACATTATATGTATATTGATGTATTTTATATTGACTATATAAAATCAGCCACTGCTAATTTTGCTGATTCGTTTAAATAGGCTCGATCTGGGCTAACGAGCTATAAAATGCTGTTTAAAAAATACAATACTGGCCACTCTCATAAATTCTTTAAGCGTCTTATGAAAGAGGACAATGAGGAATCTGGAAGATAAAAATGAGCTCAGAAAAGAAAATGTGAGTTAATGAGAAAATGGGTTTAGATGTTAAAATATACCGAATCGCCTTTCAAGTACATGAGATATAATTATAGTGGACATCCAGAAGATTATTGTGGTAAAATAATTGGGATATGAACTTTTTGCCACACTGTTGGAAATGAGAATTAACCCCAGTAAGAAGTGCACGAAATGCTGTTTTACTTTTTCGACTCATTTTGTTCCGTTTGGAAGTATTAAATGTGCCTATTAATGCTTAAATTCAGTATAAGTGGATTTAAAAAAAGCTTGAAAATTGACACCCTCATCAATTGATATAAGTTGAAATTTCAGCGCAAATGCTATGCGCGAGTCTTCTAGTATTGTAAAAGTATCGTTACAAACTGTAACCTGTTTACCTATTACATGTAAAAAGGGGTGTCTATTTATACTTCAACTTACCATATCTCCGCAACGAATATGGCCTTTATACTACATAAAAGTCATGTTTTATAGGATTATATCCTTAATAAAATTTTTATCTGTAAAGACTTTCAAGTATTCATAATATAACGATAATTGTCTATAGTAAATATCTTAAAATTTTATATTTCAATGGCATATTATAATCCATGGAAAAATCCTACAACCATCCGTAACTATCATTCATGAATACATTTTTCCATAATTATAATTATGTATCCATAATTATATATAATAATGTATCCATAATTATACATAATAATGTATCCATAATTATATATCCATAATCCATAATGATAATTATATATCCATAATTATTTCTCCATAATAATAGGAGGATCTTGATCCGTAATTACTTTCCTCTAAATTTGATAACTTAAGCTGGTTTATGTTTTAGTTACCTGCATTATGAAAAAGTTAAAATAGTCATGAACAGAAAAATAAATGCGATGCATTTATTTTCAATAACATATATTTCATATCATGTGAAAAAAATCTGTGCTATCTTATTCAGTACGTTTTTGATAGTAAAATAAAAATCGACTCGTTACCTTGACACGTTTAATATGGTACCCAATAGTTACATAATCTTCAATTTATTGACTAAAAATTCAGGAACTTACCCTCTTAAAATCATTCCAGAAAAACTAATCAGGTTTTAGAAACGTCACATTTAGTAACTTATAAATTTGGGGTTTTTTTAATGCTAAAATTTTCAAAAGTACAAAATTTTCAAATGTTAACCGTCTTTATAAAGAAATGACCTATTTGTATTAATCGTGCATTGTAATGATAAAATAAAGCACAAAAGTTGAAATAAAACTGAAGTATGAAAAAGGGGGCTTTTCTTATAATATGAATAGTGAAACATTTAGTCCGTTGATTAATTATGATGATTATAAGTACGTATCGCTTAACAAAGGACAATCCTTAAAAACACTGTATATATACTATATACGACTTTGAATAAATTATATAAGTGTCGTAACACTTATGGATAACATACTTTTAATACCTTCGCACGAAATATATAATACTCATGATAATACACTTCTATCAAGAGCATGTATCATAGAGCTTCTAAAAGGCAGAACAAAAAATTAGATAAAGGAAAAATTATTTTTCCCAGTATCATATACAATCTGAACAATTTATACGATCCTATCAATATTTATTAGGCAGTGTTAAATATTTAGTCATTAGAGAGAGAGTTCTAGCACTGGTGCTTAAAAATTCATGAATTAACATCTGTTGAGTAAGATTTAAGAATCTCGTTTATGTAAGTTCAGTTCATCACTTGCATATGTTATTAGCTATGAATAATGAATGTTTGACAAAATTTCAGTTTAATATACAAATGCTCTTAACTGAAATTTTCCATTATTCTAAATGTAAGAGATGTTTTTTACCGGCAGTGATAGTTCGATAACCGTATCTGTAGGTCAAATTATTTTTATAATTAGAGGTAAATCAGTTAACCCATAACTTCGCAAACACATTTGGTCCCTTTTCAAATATGTTTGTTCGGCGCCCCCAATGGAGGTTGGTAGGTTTATTTTGCGTCGCACAGGAGCAACACAACGGGCTATTGGTGACGATCCGGGATCAATCCCGAAGGGAAAGATCCGAGAACAATACCACGTGATTTTTAACCACGGTCAGATGAAGAGGTCACACCTGACTTGGCACCCCACTCTCCAAACCACGCCAACGTGAGGACATTTGAAGCCACGATGGATTTAACGTGCACCAGTACCCTTTGTGCACGACCGTCTTTGACTGGATTCGAACTCGCAACCCTCCGGTTTCTATTCCGTTACTTTCCAACCGGGCTACCACGACCCATAAAGTTCTATAGAAAAGTAAAGTCGTGAAACAAAAATGAGCTGCTATAGGGGTTTTACAGACATTTTCTATAGACATTTCTAGAGAGGTTACTTCATAGAGCTTATAGAAAAACGGATCATAATTCTATTGGATTCTAGACTACATTGTATAGAAATTTTTATAGAATTCTGTAGTTTTCGTAAGGCAAAGATTTTAACTAGTAAGGTCATATATTTATACATGCAATAAATCCACTCTAATCTCCCTGAAACAATTAGAGGTAGGAGAGCTCTCACTTTGTAGACTTCAAGACTCTACTACCACTTGCTCATCGTCTGACGTTCGGAAGGAAGATACTGATTGGACGATGGGTCAGGCCGATATCCTCTGGTCCGACACTGGCCCGGTTGGGAGAGCAGCTGATTAACAACCGGAGGGTTGAGATCTCGAATCTAACCATAGACCGTCGTGTACAAAAGGAGCTGATGCAATTTAAATCTGTCGTGGCCTCAAATGTCACCACGTTGGCGTGGTGTGGAAGTTTGGAGAGTGGGGTGCCAGCTCAGGTGTGACCTCGTTATCTGACCGTGGTTCAAAATAATGTGGTGTTGTCCTCGTTCTTTCCCTTCGGGATTGATCCCGGACAGCGGCCAACAGCCCGGTGTGTTACTGCAGTGCGACGTTAATTGAAATACATACCTATCGACACTGGCTTAGTATGGTAGGTAGGTATTTGTATTAACGTCGCACTAGAGCAACACAACTAGTTTAGTATGATTTAACCATGCTTTGATCTAAAAAATACTCAATAATTGAACTTAACGTTCAGATTGGCCTTGATCAATCTACCAATACATCAATTCGGAATTTATTCTTTGAAATTATTACCGTCATCCAAGCACAGAAATTGTATTCGAAGAACAAGCCTCCTAATAACTCCCTGGGTCATTTAACGACTCTAAACCACTGGTGAGTCGGCCCAGGGAGGGTCTACAAGCCTCCTAATAATAGGCGTCTTCCCACAACAAAACTCTAAACCAGCGGGTGAGTTGGGAGGTGTCCGTCTATTTTTTTAGGAGGTCTAGAAGCCTCCTAATTAAATAGATGGAGCATTTGCTTACAGATTCATTCTACTTCTTCCGATAGTTTAGTTTGAAGATGTGTCACTTGGTTATGACAAAAAGCACGAATCCTAATGTTTGACCGTCCTGTACAAAGGGGGCTGATGCATGTTAAATTCTTCGGGGCCTCAAATGTGCCCAAGATGGTGTTGTGTGGAAGTTCCGAGAGTGGGGTGCCAGCTCAGGTGTGACCTCGTTATCTGACCGTGGTTCAATATTACGTATGTTGGCCTCGATCTTTCCCGTCGGGATTGATCCCGGACCGTCGCCAATAGCCCGTTGTGTTGCTCCAGTGTGACGTGAATTAATGACGTTAATTGATCGACAGAAGTCGATTCGTAAGTCAGCGGACCTTGCGACAGTGACTCCGCCCACATGCTCTGTCAATTTCATTAGATCCCCAGAATCTTTCTAAACCAGACGGGGTATCTATGCGCGGCTTCATTCTGTTTCTTCCGTTCGCTAGGTTTGAAGATCTGTCACGTGGTTGTAAGAAAAAGAGTGAATTCTAATATGGGACAACTTAGTGATTGGTTAAAGTAATTATCCAGGGTGAGGGAAAAGTTGGCGATCTGATAGCCGATCGACCCAAGTCGATTCGTAGGCCAACGGGACTGAGATCTTAGGACACATGGTCTGTCTATTTCCTTAAAAGGTCGATTGAACAAGCCATGTGGTGGTTTGTTCGAAATACTTACTGAAAGCACGTTTCACCACACAAGGATTACCACTACCTATATATAGCTTGATAGAAAAAAATCTCTCACATTATAAATTAACACCAAACATCCCCTCTTCCTCAACGGCGATAAATCAAATTAGTTCTTAACCGAAAAAATGTGTTCTTGTTTCGTGTAATGTTTGTTTATGTTTACACTGGAACACCCTTTCACTGTCATGGCTCTCTGTCTATAGATTAATTTGAAAAGCCATTTTATCTTATAATCCAGGTGTTCTGTATTCCTGGGCATGCAGCCAGATTTCCTAAGTGCGGTTCATTAGACATTTCGCAGTGCACATGATTTATTTCGTGATAAGCAGGAGTTGAAAGTGTTTGTTGTACGTTTATCATGTTGCGGTACTCCTTTAGACGTCCATTAATTTTAAATTTATAAATTACACGTCGTGTTTTATAATGGCTTCCGCTGATTTATGCTCTTAAGTTGTAAACAGAAAAGAGAAATGTAGTTTGGAGATGAAGGTATTTTACGTCAAAACGTGGCGTTACGCAGGATTCATAGACCATGTTTTTCATTTGTGCAACTGTATTTTGCATTTTACAGGAGTCTCTCTCATTCTAAAGAGGAGTCTTCAGAATGTCTTTCCAGACATTCTGAATGTTTGGAAATAAAATTATGGGTTATTATTCTCAAATCTTTCCCTCGTTTATAGATCGAGAATAGATTTCAAATATATTAGATGGTTGGTCTTAGAAAAACAAGTTTGGAGAGTGTGGTGCAACCTCAGGCGTCGCCTCGTCATCTGACCGTGGTTCAGAATTACGTGGTGTTGTCCTCGGATCTTTCCCTTTGGATTGATCCCGGACCGTCACCAATAACCCGTTGTGTTGCTCCAGTGTGACGTCAATTAAAAATATCATACCTTAGAAAAACAATTTGGCATGGTGTGGAAGTGTGGAGAGGACACCTGCTTAGGGGGGTATTTCAATTAACGTCACACTGGAGCAGCACACGGGCTATTGGTGACGGTCCGGGATCAATCCCAAAGCACCTGCTCAGGTGTTTATCTCATTGGATAGCCTAAATAACAGCGTCTATTGTTTGAAGGAATTTTAGGAAAGATCCTATTGGTCAAAGACAAAAGTGGTGAGCAGTTATGCAGAGGTGACTACTGGTTGTATAAAAAATACATACGTGTGTATCCCCTCAGAAGGTTAAACAAAGTAAAAGTGGCACAAAGAACTTCCATGAAGCCAAGTAGGTTTCAAAGCGCACTATCCAATTCCCACCTGCATAATCGCATTAAACCTTACGCACAATCAAGCGCATTTAATGTTTAATTTGCTTTCTTGCATATTCAAGTTTTGCGAGGGAGAGAATAAAATGAAGGACACACAGGGAAGAATAAACATGAATGCATGAATGCGCTTTAAAATCCTAAAATTGTGTGAACTGAACGCGTTCTAACTTATGTCTGGGAAATGAGTAAACTTTTGAAGGTTGACTAAATTTAGTGACGGTAAACTTAACACCGAATCTGACAACGCTTGGAGCAAATAGACGCTTACTGGAGTCACGTGTGTAAATATAAAATAATTCCAACTGAGTTTTATAATACATTATAGCAGAGGATTTTTAGATTTGGAGATCTTTTTTTCGAAAAGGCAAATATTAGTGTCTCACAGAGACGTATTTACAGTGAGCACAGCCTCCCCTCAACGTTATATCGATTGATCAAAACTAAATGCTGTATTTAGAGTTTAATCGATATAATTTGAAGTTTGTTTAACCCAATAAGCCGAAAATCGCGAGAAGTAATAGACATACTGGCGTTGTGAAGAGTCAAATTTAATTTATATTTCTTTATTCCAGATTATATTTACACTGTAAAAATTATCTTCAACATGGTGGAAAAACATTTACACAAAAATTTATTTTCAGTAGAATCCCAAACACAATGCCAATTGTGGCTAGGTAGGTATTTTGATTAACATCACACTGGAGCAACACAATGGGCTATTGGCGACGGTCCGGGATCGATCCCAAAGGGAAAGATCGAGGACAACACCACGTAATCTTTAACCACAGTCAGATGAAGCAACACCTGAGCTGGCACCAAACTCTCCAAATTTCACACCACGCCAACGTGAGGACATTTGAGGCCACGAGAGATTTTACGTGCACCAGCCCCCTTTGTACACGACGGTCTTTTGTTGGATTCGAACTCGCAAGAGTCCGGTTGCTAATCCGTTACTCTTCCAACCGTGCTGCCGTTGCCGCACAGTCGTGGGCATTGAAATACTTAGGTCGACAGCAGTGCATATATTGATAGCACAGTGCTAATGTCATGGTGATGGATAGCTCTTGTGAGTGGTCTAATGGGAATATTTTAGGAGAGTGGTTACTATTCTCTTCTGGAGGATCTCCGGCATTTGGACTCTGAGATGGAGTCGATTCAGGCTGTTATCTTCATTATATGACCCTCGAGAGATACTATTTAACCCTCCTTGTGGTTTCGACGAGATGTATCGCTTTACAAACCTGACTAATTTTGCAAATGACAAGATACCTCGTCCATCAAAATCGGAGCATTTATTCAAATGACGAGATATATCATTTTCAAGACATACCGATTTCTATGATAACGAGATAAAGATCTGGTCAATTTAGAAAATGACGAGATATCACATCCATCAAAGTCCTAGGTGTTGTCGTTCCTTTCGAGACTGATCCCGGATCGTCACCAATAGACCACTGTGTTGCTCCAGTACGACGTTTATTCGACTACCTACCTACCTTAATTTTAAAACCACGGCCTCTGTTAATGTAAATAGAACTTTGCAAATAAATAAGTTTTTTAAGTATACACTCCACTTTTTGAACTCACTGCATCGTACGGGACATTTGTGCTCGTGTGCTGGATAATTCGTTTGTACGAATGCCAAATGATTATCTGGCACGTGCACACAAACGCCATACCTTGGTTGAAAGAATTCTAGGAAATATTCAATGGATGAACGTCAAAGATGGTTATAAACCACGAAAACTTCAGGTTGCAGAAGGGGTGTATGGGCGTAGAGGGTTAGTTTTGTGTTTTTTACCTCCTCTCAAAGTTTTGAAATACTCCATATTTTTTGTGTGTGAATAACTCAATTATGATAGAACTAGTATATAATAATAAATATTGTAGTTTATTACTAGTGTCAAATGAAAATGAAAAATTTGATGTCTTTATTTTATTGTAATTTGATTGCGTTATTTTAATTTTGAATTGCACTGAATTCTATATGTATTCATAATGTCTTCGTATCTAAATGCCTGTATTTTTCTTTACAGGTAAGTGCTTGAATCATTGCTGTATGAAAAATGTTATGAAGTAATGTAAGAACTTTTTGATTGAAAACAAGTTTCGCAAAATTTTATTGAATAGCGGGAATAATTTGTTTATTTTGCTTGTAACTAATTTTTAGGAACCAAATTAAGGCATCCCTCTGCAGAGCTTATTGAGGAAAATAATGAAAGGCGTGTTTTTATAAATCTCAGAACAGAAATAATTTATTTTAACAATTTTGCAAGATTTCGATTTATCGTGGTTAACAATGGAATAATCCAAGAAATACCTATCCAATATACTGTGGACTGAAAGTCATTATGCCCATGAACCTGAAAAAAGGATTTGTGTAATAAGCCAATCTTATTTATTGTATGTACCTCTAAAAGGCTTCACGTGCATGTTCACAGCGCTGCTTTCCTTAAAATTCAACTTCACAAAAAAGATTTTGTTCATAATAGACTAAATATTACCAATCAATGAAAATTAGGTAGGTATTTAATTAACGTCGCACTGGAGCAACACAACCGGCTATTGGCGACAGTCCGGGATCAACCCCCGAAGGGAAAGATCCAAGGACAGCACCACGTAATTTTGAACCACGGTCAGATGACGAGAAGAACACAGAAACCCTCCATATACTCATATATATTTACCCTGTTACACAAGAATTTGATTAAATGTTTTGTTTTTCTGGATATTTCTGTAACAGTACTGAACTGGTAAACTCACAACACATCTAACACTATATGTCCTCAGGGGAACATCACCTTTAGGTGTGTACAGCCTTCACGGTCACTCGGTACTCTAGTGATCTTTTCCTTTCACATGAAGTTTACTCTTTTCAGTCGTGCTTACAGGATACCCAAACGACCCAAGCGAAACCATGGTTACAGGACACTCAAGTTTAGATAGTAAATTTTCAGCCATTCATCTAGTTGCAATTGTTAATGAGCGATTCCAACTAAATAACCAAACATCCATATTTTAATATCCCGTTGATCTTTCGCTTATGATATGATCCCTGATCATCACCAATAGCCCGCTGTGTTACTCCAGTGTTTTGTTAATTAAAATACCTACCTTCCCGTTGAATTGCACCAGTGTGACTTAAAATCAGATACCAACGCTTGCTTTAACTTGTAAATAATTCTAGTGGAGCATTGGAAATGAAATTGTTCTACTTAAACTTATAGCCAGACACCTGTTGCTACCGGTCAGAAATCTCTAAAAACAAAAAACCCACCTAAAAAATAAAGCAATTTCCACCTATATCAATGGAACAAAACGTCTACCACCAACGAAATCAAAATAGACAACTTGTGATAGGTAGCAGGTAAATAAACTTACGTCCCACTGGAACAACACAACGGACTATTGGCGACGGTCCGAAATCAATAGAGAAGGGAAAGATACAACCACGCTCAGATGACGAGGTCAACATCTGAGCTGGCATCCCACTCTCCAAACTTCCACACCACGCCAACGAGAGGGCAATTGAGGCTATAAGAGATTTAACGTGCATCAAGACCCACGTACACGACGGTCTTTGGTTACATCAAGTTTCGAACTCGAAACCCTCCGCTTGTTGATCTGAGACTCTTCCTAGTGGTCTACCGTGGCGGTGGGGAAAAACACAAGTTGGAATACATTATATTTTGAGCAGCGTTGCAATCATTCGCTATTTTAATTAACCCCTTCCAGGTCACATGTCATCGCTCACTTATCATGCAGAAGGTGATGAGATAAAGTAAAAATATAGGTAAAGTTTCTGTAAAGTTAAGGTGTATGTACAAGTATATACTAGAATATTTTTTTCAATTTTGACTTTAAAAATCCAGTTTTTCACAATAGGTCATTGGTTTGTGCTTAAACTCATTTCAGTGTGAAAAATTCTGATTAAGCTACTCATTCATTACCTAATTTAGATAGAATTAGCTAATTAGCATGTTTTTGAACAGTGATATCTCAAATTCTAATGTGTTCAGAAAGACAATTGAAATTGGAAATTATTCCTAATATTTTTCTTCATGTTTTGACCCTCCATCAAGTTGCTAGAGGGAACACGTTCTTTTTTACAACGTTTTTCACGAAGGAAGTCTAAAAAATAAAGATTTTTTCAGGAATTTCAACATTTAAAAATCAACTAAAATTCATTTCTTAACCAATAACTTCGACTGAGGGTCAAAACATCCACTGCATTATATAGATTATAATGACACAAAAGTAATTATAATAGATCAATTCATTGTTTATCACTATCGAAAGAAGCATCCTATTGCAAAAACAGTTCTTCAGAAATCGAGTTTAAAGTTTTGGAAACGTGTTTGTCTATGGTGACAGTACCTAACCCAAACCCTTGTAACTTGAAAACTATTTCGAATATTGACAAGATTCGGTATCGTTTGAAAGCTAAGGGGTTGGACACTATTTTGAATTATTAAAAAATCAGTCTATATTTTAGTCAATTTTCATGATTTCTAGTGTATACATACACCTCAAATGGAGGGTGGATCTCGGAGATTGGACCACATTCGCATGTTTAAAATCACAAGCAGAAATCTTCCCATCAGTGGGGATCGTGGCATATTCTTTGATTTCTAAATTTTCGGTATACATTTCATGGTTTTGTTAACTCTCCTGGTGGTGGTCTCGACGAAGTATCTTGTCATTAGCAAAACTGACCAGATCCCGATGAACGAGGTATCTTCATTAAAAGAAAACTGGCCAGACTTTGACTTTGTCATCATAAAAGAAATAGGTAATATCTTGGGGACGAGGTATCTCGTCATTAGCAAAATTTGTCTGATCTTGAAGGACGAGATATCTCGTCGAAACCACCTGGAGGGTTTACGGAATTTTAACGCCCATTTCATTTAATCAACTAACTCACGCCACACGTATGTAGTATAATCCAAGCCTGTTAATTGTATGTATAGGATTGTGGTCTGTTGCATCTTTCGGGAGCACCTCACTTAATTACTATTTTACACCAGACGCGTGTTAAGGTATCATAAATTACACGATAAAACATCAGTACTTCCAACTTGCAATACAGCTCATACCTAAACAAAAGAATAATCATAGTTCTGCAGTTCGTTTTGTTTTATACCTTTTCATAGTCTGTGACGTCATACCGATTACGATGAGTTAATTGGATACCACATGATCCTTGACGAACTGAAATTGGAAAACCCCAAAGAAACTCAATTCCGCTGAAACACAATTTTTCATCTTATTCACAATTTTATTGCAACAATTTTTATCATTTCTCTCGCATACTTATCTTCCTTTGTATCTACCCTGGTTTCCGACCCCTATGACGCCACTATGATCCCATTGAATCAGAACCCCTCATATATCCTCTACTTATTCATGGTACTTTGATCTTTTATAGTATTTTTGCCTTTGCAAGATTATAGATTAGTCGTATCAAACTACAGAAAACTTAAGTAGATGTGCATCAAAAATTGCAATTCACCGTGACCGCAAATACAATATCCATATTTATTGAGACAAAGGACCCATGGCTGCACAAATAGATCGATAAGTCTGGCCATTGTTTGCTAGAATATAAATAAGAGTTATGCTACTTTCCCTCCATTAATTTGCCTTGAAATATTTCCTTCGTCTGTCTGCAATGACTCCGAAATTTTGCACCGTAATTTCCCAAAGTGGGCGTTACTGCCCCCTTGTGGACTCTAAGGAATTTAGGATGCCAATTCTGAGCCCAGGGGAAATAGGTTGAGGAGCAAGGGAATGCAATTAGAAGATACTAAGAAAATTTGTCAACTTAAAAGATTTTAAGTAAACACTTATACACTTGACCATATAGACACAGTCACTAGTCATGCATTACCATCGATTCTTTCATCCTCCAAGTGGTTTCGACGAGATATCTCGTCCTTCGAGATCAGACCAATTTTGCTAATGACGAGATATCTCGTCCTCAAGATATGACCGAATTTTTATGATTATCTAGATCAAGATTTGTTTTTATCTAATGAAGATATATCTCGTCGATCAAGATTTGGCCATAGTGGTAATGACGAGATACCTCGTTTGTCAAGATCTGGTCATCGTCAAGACAACCACCAGGAGGGTTAAACTAGAAAGAGGAACCAATTGGAAATGATTAGTTGTGGTGGTTTATAGACGCTACTGATAAAACTAACAGAGGAAAAGTATTAGCACAACACCAGGCTTATACTTCTAATTAGTCATTGTTTTTAGTTTTTAATCCATATTATATATAATTGTTAATAACATTGAAATATCTAGTGTGCTTATGTAAACTTTATTTTTGTTATTTCATTTTAATAAATAGATTCATAATTTTCCTTCTAAATTGTGTTTATTTTCAAATTAGCTTTTTGAGACTTTAAAATAATGTCCACAGCGACATAAATATTTTGGTAAAATTCACAAGTGAAGCCTCATCTACGCTAGCAACTTATTAATAGATGATATAGTTTTCCAGAATGGAGGGCAGAAACAATCGTCTTTGGAAAGGGGCCAAAATAGTTTTGTGAAAACTGTTGTACACCTTCAAGTATTACTTTTGTCTTCATGGATTTACAGAGTTGCCGTGTCAGACAAATATCCAATATTAAAGAAGACTCAAATAAAGAATTTCAAGAATTCACTGTGACCTCAAAAGCAATATCCATATTGACTGAGACAAAGAACCGATGTCTGCACAAATAAATCGATGCGTCTGGCAATTTTTTGCTGGATTCTAAATAAAAGTTATGATACTTTTTGACATAAATACGTCTTTAAATTTGATCCGGTATAGGGAGATCTCTACGAAAACCCTAGAGACCAAACAAATGGCAGGATTTGACGCCCTTATATCTTGTAAACTGTAAACGATAATTTAATGAATTTTGTTGCATAGGAGTTTCGGTTCGTATCTAACATAGTGTGTTCTGCGCGTGGTCACAGGTGAGGAATAGCGCTTGCACGTGAACACTGAAAATGGCGACGAAGCGTGGCGTGCGAGCAGTGTAACTTTAGATTGAGAAGAAATCAGACGTTAACCCTCCTAGTGGTTTCGACGGGATATTTCGTCCATCACGATTTGACCAATTTTGCTACTAACCAGATATTTCTTCATTATTTGACGAATTTTGCCGATGATGAGATAGCTCATCGAGAAAACCATCAGGAGTAACCCTCCTGATGGCGTCGATTTTTTGAAATTAACAGGATCTACAATAGTATTTCGAAATAATAATCGATAAAACAAACTTTATAAGCCAATAAGTATGCTGAATGTGCATAATGTCAAAAAATTGCAATTGAAATACAAACAGAAAAGCAAGAAAATTAGATCATTGGAACGATATGAATTGTATAGAAGGCATAAGAAGCCAACTCCAGCTCGAGTACTTGGAGTGTGCCGCCACCTGAACCGATGAATATTGACTTGGATTGTGATAACTTTGAAAGATTCTACTAAGAAAACTACCCAATATAATTCCAGATACCAATGTACCCATGGCGATTTCAGTATCGATGTTTCTCAAAACAAATCGCTTAAAGACTACACAACGAATTCCACTTGATTTGCATTTCTACTTCGCCCAAATCCTTGACAACACTTGTGTACAATCAACCTTTGTAAAAAAAACCATCGATGTGAATACTATGTCATGTATCTTACTTCTATCGTCGGCTCTTTGATAATTGAAATTATGCAGCCCTTATGACCAGCAAGACTATCACATCAATTCATTACCGTTCATGTAGTAACACAAAAACGTATTCACATTTAAACCCCATGGTGGTTGTCTCGACGAGGTATTTTGCCATTAACAAAACTGACCAGATCTTGATGGATGAGATATCTCGTCATTAGTAAAAAAACTGACCAGATTTCGATCTCGTCATCATAAAATAATCGGGGATATCTTGATGACGAGATATCTCGTCAGTAGCAAAATTGGTAAAACCGTGATGAACGAGATATCTCGTCGACGCCATTTTGGTGGGTTACATGATTTGCGCCTACGAACACAAAAACACCACTTTCATTTCACACTGCTCCGTCAGTGCGACATTTGAACTGCAAGTAGAAAAGGGGTTTCTCTGTGGTTAGACGTGCAATTTCTCTGTGGTTAGACGTGCAGTTTCTCTGTGGTTAGACTCTATCTGTCAAATATCCTCTCGATAATCCAACCAAAATTTGGCGATTAGGAGTTGAAAAGATGGTGATACACTGAAAAAACTGAGGGTTGTGAAATTCCAAAGGAAGACTTTAACCCTCTTGGTGGTTGTCTCAGCGAGGTATTATGTCACTAGCAAAAATGATCAGATCTTGATGGGCGAAATATTTAGTCAGTAAATAAAAAATGACCAGATCTTGACCTCGTCATAATAAAAAAATCGGCAAAATTTTAATGATGAGTTTTTCGAAAAAGCAAAAGTAATCAGATCTTGATGGACAAGATATCTCGTCATTAGTAAACTGGCCATATCTCGACCTCACCCGTATAAAAAATAGTAACATCTTGATGACGAGATATCTCGTCATTATCAAAGTTGGTCAGATCTTGATGGACGAGATATCTCGTCGAAACCATTTGGAGTGTTAAGGAAACCGGATCAAGCAGCTTTTTGTGAACATTCAACAAACGTATCAAAACAACTTCAATAACGTGAAATTGTTAAGAGTTAAAGACTGAGGTGGTGCTGAGAGCAAAAACAACAGCTGGAGAAGATTGTCCCTTCTGCAAGTATTTTCAAAATACGTGCCTGCTCAGTTTACCAAACTCCACTTTCTAAAATTGGTATGTTTTTATTTTTCAGAAGTTTTCACCCTCCTAGTGGTTGTTTCTACGAGGCATTTCGTTCTTAGAAAAAAATTGACCAGATCTAGATGGAAAAGATATCTCGTCATTAAAAGAAAACTGACCCGATCGTAATCTCGTCATCATAAAAAAATTGGCAATATCTTGGATGACAAGATATATTGTCATTAGAAAAATTGGTCAGATCTCCATGGACGAGTTATCTCGTCGAAGTTATAGGTGGGCTAAAGGAGATGAAAACCATGGTAATTTTAAAAAGTATTCAAGTAGTCGCTTTCTCATCAACTTTTTCCTCGTGTAGCAAAAAGTAACAGAACTAGGAACGATGAAAACCAAACCATACGGTAGGCGTAAACAGAAATACCAATTTTCTCTACAACATATCTCTTTCCGTAGCAACAGTCATAACGTAATTGAATTTCTTTGATAATGCTGTAGTTTATTCAACATGTTTATGATAAACAAAAGGCAATTCTAGGCATATTTCTAGATGTTTATTATAGCAATAAATACCTCTTTCACATTAGAATGTTAGTTTTGCTTTCAGCGTTCCGCCAGAGTAAAACAACATTGACAGATTCATATGAACTTAGGGAGCGTGGCATGGAGGAGTACTGAAACTTTGAAACGAATGGTGGTAAAAAGAAAATATATAAATTAACTCCGCAGATATAATATATACCGAGAATAAATATCCCACTGGAGAGGATATATTTATAAAGTTTCATAAGTACTATATAGGGTGTTTTAGAAAATATCTGGCCAAACTGAAGAGTGGTAGAGGGACTCAAAATAAACATTTGTCAAAGAATGTGTGTTCGGAAATGCTACGTTTGGGTGATAGGGAGCGATGTTTAGGTCTACATCTTTTCTGTGGCGTCATTCCCATTTTGGATTTTCAAAGGTAAGCTCCGAATTCGTGTTTTTTTATGTTTTACGGAGCACATGGCCCCTAAGGGGCCTTAATCTCCAGTGCGATAGGTGAATGGCTTGATAATTGGGGCTGTCAGGTTAAAGAAAATTTGATTGGTAATTGAGGTGAAAAATGAGGTTTAGAAGTTAAGAATTCGGGAGATTCCACTGCTTGTTCGCTCTTGACGGTGTCACCCGGACAAGTAATGCCTCAAAGCAGGGGAATCTATATGTACTGATAGGGAAGTCTAATTCGTACTGCCAATGAGGATGCAGGGAATTTGGTGGGAGAGTTTATCTGGTTTATAGAGATTTTAAGGAGTGGATGGTCGGGATTTCAATTAATTACCAATTAGCATTGACGCTCTTGGCCTAGATTTATTTTGGGAAGGGTGGGATCATAGATTTCAATTTCGGCTATAGTACGGTTACTGTGGTTATTAAGAGATTGAAAGAAATTTGTGGATAGGTGTGCTATGAATTTGCGTATGAATATGATTTTGGTTGAGGAGAGAATATCTCTATTTCTGTAGAACCATCGGGCCTTCGCGAAAGTTCTAAGGGTAGTGTTTAGGAGAATTTCAATTTTGTTTAGGTTTGTCTTGGCTGCGGCACCCCAAATGGGAGCTTCATATGTCAGAACTGGGCGTAGATAGTAGAGGTAGATGAGTAGTTTGTTTTGGGTTGGGAGTGTCGAGCTACGTGCTATGAGTGGGAATAGAGTGGCTCTGGCTTTGTTCTATTTATTTTGTATGGATTGTATGTGTTGTGCCCAGGTGAGTCTGTTGTCTAGGATGACTCCTAAATATTTTGTGTGAGTTTCGCATTCGATGTTTTGTCCGTAGATTTGAATCTTTCGATTGGGAGTGAATTTGGAGCCCAAAATGATGGCTGCTGTCTTATCAACAGTGAGTTTAATTCTCTATTGGATGAGCCACTCTTGTATAGAGTGTATGTGTTTAGTAATCATGTACATGAGGGACGCTGAGTTTTTGTGTTGGACCAGGACAGCTGTGTCATCAGCGTATATGCTGAGTAGAGAGTATTTTGATTGTGGGATATCGTTCATAAACAAATTAGATAGGAATGGACCGAGTTTAGAGCCTTGTGGCACCCCCGATAGAATTTTTCTCCTTGTGGAGTGGTGATTATTAACTTGAGCAATGAAGTATCTGTTTGTTAAGTATGAGTTGATCAATATGATGAAGCAGTAAGAGAATTACAATTTAACAAGTTTATAGATTAGGCCTTTGATCCAGACCTGGTCGAAGGCCTTGGCAATGTCAAAGAATATTGCTGCAGTTTTCTTGTGGTTTTGCTTGTCGTTGTGTATCTATTCTGTGACACGTGGAAGTCTCCGAATTCGAGTAGCGAGGCATGGCGTTTAAAATGCGAGCAGGCAATGACTCCTTAGGCTACAGAAATGATATTACCGGCTGACCTAAACAGCGCCATCTAACAACGAAATACGACACATTCTTCGACGAAACTGTTTAGTATTGGATACTATACCACCCATTACAATTTGGCCAGATATTTTTGAAACACCCTGTATACAACATTAGATATTTATCTGGTCCCTTTTACGAAAACTTGTCTTGAACGAATTAGTCTACAACCACATAAATTATAATAAAAAAAAACATTTTTCTTAGATTTAATTATTATTTGGATTTTACTTCACAAGATCCAAAATGGGACAAACTGCCCCAAACACAAGATTAAGTAATATCCGTAAAAACCGAATAAGGAAACATTGACTGCACATGCGAATGGATTGCATTTAACCTTCCAAATAGTCTCGTCCATCAAAATCTAACCCATTTTGCTAATGACGAGAGAGTTCGTCTATCAAGATATTGCTGATTTCTTGATGATGGCGGGATCAAGATCTGGTCAGTTTTGCTAATGACGAGATATCTCGACGAAACAGGCACCAGAGGAGGATTAATATTACGATAAAAGTTTCAATCAATGTAAAAATAATCAAACAATAAATAGAAAATCTTAGTGTATAAAGTAAAAAGCAATGAATAAAATTTGAACGCTTTGATCAGCAGTATGAAAACAGTAAATATGTTATTAAAATCTGTCAATCAACTACACAAAATTAAAAGACAAAACGCTTTTGTGCAAGTGTTTAAAATAATAAATACTTATATAAGAGAATAGTATAAATGTGATATGAATGATAAAAATCATCGTTCTCTACAATAAGATAATAAAGAATCTTAGAAATCTCAAATCGAGAGATAAAATAGACTGTAAAATGTCCAATCTTTCTCTTTACTTCGCCAAACAGTTTCCTTCATTTGAGACGATGGGATACAAAGGTATTCAGAGACAGGTTCAAACATTTTTAAAGATGCGTAGAGATGCTTGTCAAATTCCATATGGCGGTTGTTAGAACTGATACGAACTGTGATAAATGATGAATATTTCTGTTAGCAGAATCTATGCATATGACTTCGGGTGTGCAGCCCTGCATGAGAGAGCACACTTCGTTGGTATACTCTTCCCATGGTGTCTCATACTTGACTTCTAAAGGTAACACAGGACAGTTAAATGGTGGCATTTCTCGACCACGCATGCGAAAGTACATTCATACAGTTCTCACGATCTCAAGCTTGGCACAGCCTTTTTTTCGACCTTGCGCCATAAAACCCAACAATCAATCAATCAATCACGATCTCAAGCAAATTGCAATCAATCAACTGCTGGTAGCAGCTATCGAATCCATCTAAATTATAGAAATACTATGGTGAACTTAGCCATCATTACAAAAATCAATTTACAGTAGAGTACTTTGTTTTGTAGTACTTAGTACAGAAAAAAAGAACTTAGTATAGCATAGTACAGCATAGTATATAGTACTTAGTACAGTATGTAATACTTAGTAGAGTACAATATCTAGTACTTAGTACAGTATGTAATTCTTAGTATGGTACAGTATATAGTATTTAGTACAGTTTGTAATACTTAGTATAGTACAATTTATAGTACTTAGTATAGTACAGTATATAGTGCAGTACATAGTACTTAGTATGGTACCGTATATAGTACTTAGTATAGTACAGTATATAGTACTTAATATAGTATAGTACATTATATATACTTAGTACAGTATATAGTACTTAATATAATATATAGTAATACAGTATATAGTACTTAATATAGTATATAGTAATATACAGTATATAGTATATAGTACTTAATATAGTATATAGTAATATACAGTATATAGTACTTAGTGTAGTACAGTA
Organism: Meta bourneti; assembly: GCA_933210815.1. Taxonomy (NCBI): domain Eukaryota; kingdom Metazoa; phylum Arthropoda; class Arachnida; order Araneae; family Tetragnathidae; genus Meta; species Meta bourneti. The sequence continues at coordinate 92,393,823 of OW119930.1, read as the reverse complement.
CAGAATACTACAAAACAGAATATATAGTATATATATTCTGTTTTAGGGCTGTGTATAATAGCTTAGTATATTATAGCCCTTAGTTCAAAATAATATTAAACTAAATGTAGGTGGTGGTAGTGCTCCTGAGGTGAAACATGTATTCTGTAAGTATTCCAAACGTGACGTAACTTGGCTTCTTCTTCGAATATGATATCAGCACGTCCCCCCAAAAATTCCAAAGAATGAATTCTGAATTGATGTGCGATAGTTAATTGATTAACGCCAATTAGATGAAGCGCCAAACGTCACCGAAACGACGATAAACTACATTTAAATTTAAACCTTACATGTATCATGCAAGAGTGTAGCGACGTCAAATCTTCGCATTCCATTTGGTTTGTTTGCACTGAAAATCTCTCTCAGAACAGCGCGATTTATCTCAATCATGACACTCTTTGGTAGACTGCAGTTGCACTGTCTCTCTACCCGAGCGCCCTGCAGTAAATTCTTATTTACATAAATTCATGCAAATACTCCATTGTACCAGAATCCTTTTTCACAACGATACCGTCCAACATCCCCCTTCCTTCAACGTCAAAATCAAGGTAATGTACCGGAATTTACATCGCCCATCTGTTTCATCTCCCAACAAATCTTGAAGCTCAGCGAAGTTGGCGGATGTGACGCAAACCAGATTTCAACCCCCGTATCCGCAAATCCCCGGATGTGGAACCCAAGAACAAGGTGCCAATAGAGCGTGACGTCCGCGGCCCAGTCTATCACATTCCTCCAATCATCTGACCGTAAATATCTCCATGGTGATGTCAAACCATTAAGCGAATCCATCTCTCAGTCGTGTGCTGCGCTTCTGGGGTTGATGACTCAGAGGAGGGATTTTTCCCCCGTGGGCTTCTAATAGGGATTTTTCTTCCGTTGTTATCTCTGAGAACAGGGGGATGTTAGAGAAATATTTGCGGAATCTAGGGAGAGGATGAAAAAGCATTTTCGTTGTTTACGGAAGAGAGTTGTTGGCGTTGTGTGAGAGGAGGCGGTTTGGGGATCTGCTTTTATTTTGTAGGAAGATAGTGATGTATTCAAAGTTTGGGGTTTTCTTTTATTTCCTTGGCCGATTTCTCTATGTTAAAATATTTTTGGCTCTCCACAATAGAGTACAACCAATTTGTGAATGCAACAAAAGCTACTGCAGAAACGATATCGTTTATGATAGGCCTCGTCTGGTGAGTGGTTTTGAAGGAGTATTCGCTCAAGTTCTAGAGTTATGAAACAACGTCTATTCGTCTAGTGTTATGAAATAACAGTGATTGTGTGGTTTGAATAATGCATCACTTATGTTCTGTCATTTCGATCCGTTTGATGGATTGGATTACTTTTATTTCGATTTCACTACCAACCTAAGTCCTGGTATACTACTTAACTTTAAGCTGTTCAAAGCGTCTTGCTTGCTTACCGCTTTGTGAACAATGACAATGCTCGTGTTTCACCAGCGAGCTCAAGGAATCACTCTCTTGCTGTTGACGTCAACGCAGTACCATCCATTTTTCTTCTTTAGCGTTGTTTCTGGCTCCGAGTGTATCATGCGGTGATGGAAGCGATATCAATTATTACGAGTTGTTGAAACAATAACCTATGGCGATCAAATCAAGTCTATTCAAGGCAATCTTATCGACTTTTCAAAAAACGAACATTTTTGATGGTACCTTTTTTAAAAATGGATTCACCCAAGGTCGTGTGCCTCCTTATCGGAACTGCTCTGTAATCTTGTTCTTATCCCTCCAGGTGGTTGTCTTGACGATATCTTATCATTAGCAAAACTGACAGGATCTTGATCTTACCATCATAAAAACATTGGCAGTATATTGATGACTAACTATTCTGTCATCAGCTAAATTGGTCAGATCTTGATGGACGATATATCTCGGTGGAATCACTTGGAGAGCTGACTTTGATGGCGATCACAAACCGATAGAAATTATATTTTCTAGTCCTGTCCAGTGCTAATAGATTCAAGATCACGATCCGGAAAGAAGTACCTCACAGGTAGAGCTAGGACCACATGCCGTGCGGAAAATCCTACTGACAACTTGAAGAGAGCCTTTTATTAACCAAAATGGCAGAACAACTTATCAAAGAATCAACTACGATGCAGCAGCGAACATTATCTCTGTTTTACATCATTTCAGACAACATTAAGAAATTGCCTTTACTTGAATAATAAACCCTGAAGGTTGGACATTTGAATTTCAGGAATTCATTTGTTATATAAAAATAATCTAAGAAAAAATAGTGAAAGAAAGAAAATCGGCAGACATTGGATTTGTATGAAAATTTTAAAGTAAATTAAAATGTGCCCCCTCCATAAGTTAATTTAGAAGACAATATTTATCTAAAAATGTTCAGTTAACTTGAGTTTTTTAGTAATTATTACTTCCGTAACGACGGTAGTGGGTGTACCTGAAAATATACCAGAAATTGCCATGGAAAGCTCTTTGAATTTAAAACATCTTTTACTAGTCGTTTTTGAAGTTTGAGTGATTTTACTATCCGTCTGGCTCAGATTTCGTTTTAGTTGTTTTTCATTCACATGTCTAACCCGTCAAAGATGGGTATCAGCGCCACCTATTTATTAAACTTTAAACTAATTTTTTTCGCCATTTGTTTTAATCTTCATAAAAAATTTAAACGTATACGGGAGAAACACTCTGAACTCGCAAACCTATGGTTGCTAATCGGCATCTACCAACTGGGCTACCGCGATCCTAGACCGAACAGGAATCAAACTTATACCGCAAATATCAAAATGTCCATTCAATACAGGAAGAGTTTGATGCATTTGCATTTTTCCCTTGTTTTCTTTAGAGGACCTTATTTCTAATAACAAAATATAATTTCAGTTAAATAGAGATACTGTAGCCAAATAAATTGTATTTAAAAAGTTTTTTGCTGTATGAGAGGCTTTTTCCGTAACTCTAAACGGTGAACGCGACATTTTCTTGGATTGCTGTTGGAATACGAATTCAGCATTTCGCCAGTAAAAATTCCAAAGAATAAATACTGATAAGTTACATCATAATTGATTGGTAAGGCTAATTCCAAAGTGTAGTTTATTGCCGTTTTGGCAATAAACTACATTTTAAAGTACCCAAAATGTGTCCTGCGAAAGCATTCGTAGAATATAAGTAAAATGTTCGCTAACTGTTTGTTTACACTAATATCTCTCTCATACACCTCTACCATAGTGAATAAAAATACGACTTTTGTCGCAGTGATGCTAGCCTAGTCTGTTACTTGGGCTGTATTTCAGCTCTAGTCATGACGTTAGCGGTTCCACTTTGTAAATCTCGGTATAATTTGCATCAAAATTTACTGTACAGACGAAAGAAAGCCACAGAGGTAGTAGATAGTTAACTAACGTAAACTCTGGAGCAAACAACGGACTATTGACGGATCAATCCCAAAGTTAGATCCGAGGACAAGACCTGGTCGCGGTAGCCCGGTTGGAAGAGTAACGGAAATCCAACCAAAGACCGTCGTGTACATGAGGGCTCAAACTCCGTTCCCGTTCAATCTGTCGTAGCCTCAAGTGTCACGTTGGCATGGTTGAAGGTTTGGAGAGTGGGGTGCCAGCTCATATGTGATCTCGTCATCTGACTGTGGTCCAAAATCTCGATGGAGTTTTCTTGAGATCTTTCCCTTCGGTTTTGATCCCGGATCGTCGCCAATAACCCGTTGTGCAGCTCCAGTTCAACGCTAATTAAACACCTAACCGAGGACACACAACACCCCGTAGTTTTTAATTACGGTCAGATGACGAGGTTCAGTACATGACTGGCCCCACTCCATTCTCTAAATCTCTACACCACGCCAACGTGAGGACATTTGAAGCCACCACAGATTAAACGTGCAACAGCCCCCGCGTAAACGACGGTATTCGCTTGGACCGAGTTTCGAACTTTTAACCCTTTGGTTCCCAATTCGCTACTCTACCAACCGTGCCACCGCATGCTTCCTCATTGGTAATAGAAGGTTGTATAATTTATAAGCATTATAAGCAATTCTGTGCTAAAATTTAGTGTTGACATGAGAGGATTGTTTCGTAAAACTAAATAAAAAAAAATAGATGGCGTACTGTTTTTGTGGTAGAATGTGTTTTCTGTAAGTAATCACAAAGTGATTTCACTTGCCTACATTTTAAATTGGCTCAGTTATCTATCGAAAGAGAGCATTAGATATCCGGAAATAATATCCTCGTCTTCCGTTGGTTTGTTTAATGAAACTCTCATAATGGATGTTGAGGTTTATTTTTTCCTGTTATTCCATAAATCTTACTTTGCGGAAAAGTTTGCAAAAAGCGTGTTATATGTTTTCTAAATTTTGCTGTTTTCTATAGCATTTCTCTTTTGCATAGTTTACCAAATCGGGCGTTACCCCCTATGGACGCTGAATAAATCTTGAGGGGCAATGCTGGAGCAAGAGAAAAAAGTTTCGCTTAAAATTGTCTTAAGCAAACACTTAACCACTTAACCCTACAGACACTTACAAGAGTGATTCATTGTTGCAAGAAATGTAAGTAGCAAAATACAAGTTACGATTGATCGGTTTTAAAAAGAAGACAGGTCGTATCCATAGACCTGAAATATAAGTAGACTGAGCGTTTCTATTGTGAGGAGCTTCAAAAAGTGTGACCAACCTAGAAGCCACATGATTGCGTTGTGAAAACTGGACTTGGTTGGACACTTTATGGCGATATAAGAGTATTACAGGATAGATATGTGCGAATGGGCAGCTCTATATAATGGCGACAAATAGAAATCTTCAAAGCCTACTGCTATATCGGGCGGACCAATCAGATGAATCAATTAATGGTAGTCTTTCCCACTGTAGAAATCAGATGATGAATGTTCATTTCCATCTGGCAGATGAAATTAATCTAAGGGTTACTTTACTGCTAGTTTTGGTTGCATGATCATGGGGCACATTATAAAAGGTTACTATTGCTCACTTTACTCTTATATTACCTATATGGTTGTATCAAACAAGTGTTAGCATGTGAATTCATTTGTGCGCGCAGTTCAAACTTATGCAGATTCTTACAGTGGCAAGAATCTGCCATTTTGTATCTCGTTTATTGTTGAATGCTATAAACAGGTGAGAAGAGAAATATATATTTGACTGTTTCTGAACTGTGAGATGAGACGTTATTTGTTTGCTGCACAGCTACATATATATTTTGATGAAATATAGAAGTTATAGGTATTGCTGCACTTGCCGTTTATTATTAGTTAAGATAGTTTTCCAGAGGGAACGCCAAAAAAAGATTGTTTTCGTAAAAGGTACGTTGAGCCAAAAACGTTTGGGAATGCTCTTTTGGGTATTTTCCTAAAAAATAAATATTTGTTACGAAAAATCCTCATTGTTCAGCTAACCTTCACGATTTATGTCTATGTTATAACGTCTTTTATAAGTATTTTTCCTTTCAAAAGAAGAAAACGCAATATTTGGGTCATCGCAGTTTTGTGACAGTCGCAATGCAATGATTCGTTTGATAAATGGTGGAATGCAAAGTCCCAAAAGGACATTAATCTCCAGTTTGACAAGTAGCGTTACTTGAAATTCGTTTTTGTCCCGAATTTAAGTTTGATGTAAAGATGCATAAAATGTGTTATTTTAAATGAGGCGGAGAGCGAGACGTCTTTTAGTTCAAGCAGTTTGACAACAGAAGATATTTATTTGATTTTGGTTCAACTATTACGTGTTATTTTTGACGAATAAAAAAATTCATTAACCCACGTTTATCACGCCTAGATATGTCACTCATTCGACGATATAGCTCATCTTTACTTGTTCACAATGGATTAAAAGTTTGTGAACAAGAGAGGGAAATCACAATCTGGTTCTTTAGAATTAGGAATTCGAAGGTCACCTGTTTCAATGCCAATTATCTTAACCTTTTTTCATGGAACTATCGAGAATAATGTAAAATTTCGTTGGGGCATCTAAAGACATCATTAGGAGGGTCAATGTTCTTCATGGGTATTTTGCACCTTGCAACCTGTAGTCTTAACTGCATGACTTCTAACCAACATTGAATCTTTTCACCAATAGACTTCATTGGATTCCATCCTAGGAAAATGAGCAATATAATCTTTCCAAAGGGTTCTATTCCAAAGAAAGTACCAATAAAATTTTTCCAAATAATTCTATTCTGAGGAAAGGGTTAATAGAATCATTACAAATAAAGATTATATTCTAAGAAAAGGGCCATTAGAATCTTTCCTAAGATTGGGAGAATACATGGATTCGTTGGAAAGATGTGGTTATTGAGTCATTAAACGTGGTGTGGGATGAAAGCATTACTGCCCTACTCGAAAATTTGAGAACGTTAGAACCGTTAATTGTATCACTGCTTTTAAAGTAAGTTTTCACCTTTAACTTGTTAAAAATGTTCTTTATAATTCTAACTTTCTCACAGCTCAGGTGTGACCTCGTCATCTAACCGTGGTTCAAAATTACGTGGTGTTGTCCCTGGGGATTGATCCTGAACCGTCGCAATAACTCCGTCGCTCCTGTGCGACGTTAATTATCAATTACCCACTTTCTCTCTTACATTCATTGTTAATGCTCCTTTTACAAGAATGAACAACAGAACAGGGAATACTTTCCATAGCTGATCAACAGAACCTAAGCAGTCGCGGTCTCTAGATGGGTGGGTCGCCTCATGAAAATCCTACGATTCGGCGAGTACTTTTTGCTTTTGTACTAACTGGTTTTTATGTTTATTACGCTAAACTTAAAACTATTATTATATTTTGAACTTAAAATTATCCCTCGCATATGCAGGTACCGTGGTAGTTCAGTTGGAAGAGTAACTGATTAGCAACTGGAAGGTTGCGAGTTCGAAACTCGTTTCATCCAATGACCATCTTACACGCGGGGCTTGGTGCACATTAGTCTATCGTTATCGTGGCCTTAAATGTCCTGTCCTCACTTTGGCGATCACTGACCGTCGCTAATAACCCATTGTGTTGCCTCAGTGCAATTCAACGACCTACCTATCCTCCTCTTATGTAAAATTCTTTATTTAAATTTTATTTTCTTTGTGATATGTAGATGAGCTGCTTTGCAGGTGTTCCGAACGCCTACCCCATATGCCTACCCCATTCTAGGTTTAAGTTCGTTTTCGTAGTGTTGGTTAAGTTCCGCACACCTTTGACAGCACTTAATCCCAATTTCTGGCGTTTTAAAGGTTAAAAACGTACTCGTAGAAGTTCCCAACAAGCACAACACAATTTTGCATTTTTTTCAGTGCGAACAATCACAATTACCTATCCTCTGCATGCACAAAACCCGCCTTCCTAAAAAAAATTGCAACGCAATTAGCAGAGAGCATCTCATCCGGGTCATTTCACAATGCTGACTCCACAGCTAATAACCTATTTACGTAACATTTCCACCCACTCTCCTGCGGTCCAATTACGATTCACGACCACGACCAACACTTTCCTTGGAACAGATAAGACTCCATCCCCTTTATGATCCCCCTAGGGGATCCAGCTCATCTAAGGATCGTTTGCAACACCCCCGGGAGTAAATAAGCGACTGCAAGGGTCCCCTTGTGGATAAGAGTGGTGTGGTTTCTTGTATTGTTATTGTACGTGGATTGGGAGAGGATGGGGAATAATAGGTTGGATTGATTCTCTGGGATACATCACGCGTTTTGTATCACGAAGGGGAATAGTTATGAGGTGAAGAAGGGTGTATTGATCGATATTGTGGCTTGTTTCCTAAATGCATGCTTACGTCAGAACTGTGTGAGATACATTTCCTTTTTGCTATCTTAAAAAGGACCATTGTTTTCTGTGTATTGATTAACTCGCCTTATGCAACAAGTCTTATTGAACGTCATGGCTACTGGCTTATGTGTAGTAAACCAGTATGTGTAGTATGACGACTATAGAGTCCTATCCAGTGTAGCGGTTAAATGGCCTGAGTAAAATGGCTGAGGTTTACTACAGACTAACGGGTGACATGCACTGTAATGGTAAACATGCCCAATGCAATGCCATAACATTTATGTGTAAGAAACGGGACCTCTTCAGTAGATGGCTATAGGGTACCAAATCTTGGGACATCTCGTTATTTGAAGAAAAATGACCCAATATTGATGAAGAGAAACATATCATTAATAAAATTGATCAGATCTTGAACAAGATATCTCGTTAAAACCATTCAAAGGGTTAGATATTTAATTTAATTTCCCACAAACTTACACACATTTCTTGTGTAAAGGAGCCATTGTGATTCTCGCTTAGGTAAAAGAAGCCATGGACGAAAACCAAACGTTAGAAAAGATCTGATATATATTTGAACAACCTCAAAATAATCCTGCCGCCAAGGAAAATAATCATTTTGACCTAAAGTGGAACAGCTACGTTTCTACAATTCTAACGAGCTCTGTGTTTGTTGGAAGTCACTTCTGGCCTGGATCCAAGGAGATACGTTTGGCACCCCGTCAAAACAACGCCGATCGTGCATTTTGACCTTTATAAAAATGTTACACCGCTTAGAGAGCGGTTCTGAAACATAAAAGTGAAAAATAGCGGGTTGGGAATAATAGAGTTGTCGTCGCCATGGCGCTCCGATTGATTCATGAAGCCCCGATCTTGTTTGACAACGAGATTGATTTATTTGGAGCGGAGATTATGCTTTGGCTCTTAATCGAATGGTTCGGAAGATGGATTTGATGTAGTGAACCTCCTGGGTGGTTGTCTTTAACCTTACCTTCGGTATCTCGTCAGTAGCAAAGCTGACCAGTTCTTGATCGACGAGATATCTCATCATTAATTACAACCTGTCGATTAGTATTAACGGGACTGCTTTGTGAAATATTTACTTGGTTGGACTATTTGGCATTTATCACCACTTTTGGCGGTATAATATCTTATTACTGATTAGATGCGTGAATGCTCATTCCTATAGAGTGGCAAAAAATGGTGAAATCATCAGAGTTTACTATTATGTCGCTCGATCTAATCAGATGATGAATCAAAGAATTCTCATATCCCGTAGACCAATCAGATGACGAATGTTTGCTTCCACTCGGCAAACGAAAGTAAGATAAGGATCACGTTACAACTAATTTAGGTCACATGATCCTGGCAATATGCAAAGATATATAAAAAGTTAAGGTGAATTTGTCTCTAAAACTCAGAGTTTTTTGTGTAGCTAATTAATTTTTTTATATGTTGCAAGTACCAAGGTGATAGAAGTGTGACGGTTTGTAGAAACTTCTATGTCAACCCGTCTGGTGCTTAGAGCAAATCAAAGATGGCGCATCGACTTGAGCATTACTCCAAGGAGGAGGTGCTCGGTGTCATTCGTTCTTTATGGGCCAAGGGGAAAAACATGTGATATTCATCGAGAATTGTTGGAAGTCTATGGAGAGAGTGTTATATCGCAGAAACAAGTGTATGTGTGGTGTAACGACACGAATGTGGCTGTCGTCGATGCCATGATTCGTGACGACAGAAGAGTGAGGTTGCATGATATTGCAAATGCATTGAATAGCTCATATGGTTCAGTGAGCAGTATTACCATTTTGGATTACCATTTGTTTGGCCCCTGAAGAAACACCTCCGTGGGCAGCGTTTCCATACACTGGAAGAGACACAACACTTACCTGGTTAGGGAACCTGGAGCAAGATTTCTTTGAAAAGGGCATGGATGATTGGGTGCCACGTTGGAATAAATGCTTAGACCACTATGGTTCCCTTTTCGAATGATAGTGTGATACGATTTGTCAAACATAATAAATTTTCATATATTTATCTCTGCACGTTTTTCTGTCAATCAAAAATTCACCTTACTTTTTGATACTCCTTTGTAAAAGGTTTATCATTGCTCACTCTACTTTTATATTTCCGCTATGGATGTATTTCTCTCCTGTATAAGAAAAACTTGAATATGTGTACCAGTCCATTACTTCACACCTGTAATTTGTAGGTGGCGCAGATTCAATTCCTGTAACATACCCTGGGTGCGTTTCTATCTTTCGTTTCAGCTAAACTTTTTATTGTATACATATGACCGTCATTTGACATTGCCTGCCTTGTGTTTGGCTCATCTTAGCCAAACATTACTCGTGCGCATAAAACCCTACCGACTGAACCATAGGGCGAACCTATTACTAAAGGTTTATCCCTACAAGGTAACTGGAAACTCCATATGCCTATGTGTTGTGGAAAGCTGGTACAAATGAACATTTTCTAATTCTGAGCACGAAGGTCACGTAGCACCATGGAAATAAAGGACTGTTGGTAAATTGTGTGGGAAGGGAATGCTTTCGTGATGGAAAGAAGGCTACGCACGTGAAATTTTCCATATGTTTCAAGGACATCACTTCGACGAGTTTACACGGATAATAATTATTAGATACTTTGGTGGAAGAATGGTGGATTGTTGATGTAGTTTGCAATTGTGTAATGTCTTTAAAACGGTATAGTGTGTTCCACACGCAATCGCTTTAAGAACCGGCTTAAAAAATTGGAGAGAATTAGTTAAAGAAACATCAATATCAGTTTTCTTCTAAATCTATATTTAACTCTTTTAGTTTTATTTTTATACGTTTTTAACCATCCTGGTGGTTGTTTAGACGGTCATTAGGAAAAAAACTGGTCATATCTTGATATCGTCACCACAAAAAAAATCGGTAATATCTTTAATGACGAGATATCTCGTCATTACAAAACTGGTCAGATCTCGATGGAGTAGATATCTCGTCGAAACCATTTGGAGGGTTAAGATTACACTTCAGAGATCCGTTTATACGACTACTGTAGCGATAAATGCCGTCAGTATGGGATATAAGGTAGCTACAAATCTAATCTGAACAATTTTTGCCATGAGTTTTGCCAACAATTTATGTTATACCTCAATCGAAATAAGCAACAGTAAAGAAATGAGTTCCATGTCCACAAAAAACTATCTTGTCTTTTGTTTTCATAATTTATAACGAAAATGGTTAATGTTCCGTAATTATTTTCGTTTTGCTGTATATGTTACCGCTAAAGTACGGAAATCAGGTAATCTTCAGATTACCTAGGTAATGTGCAGATTAACTACACCGATCCATTCAAGTGCGGAAAATTGTTTCATTTCTCAAATTACCTAGGTAATCTGCACATTACCTACAAGGCACTCGTTGAAGTGATAATAAGATCTTTACTCGAACAGCAATCGTTTTTGTGCGCTTAAATTAATACTCAGATAAACAACACGGTAATACTAGGTACTACTAATAGAAAACACGCTATACTTTTATCCCATAAAGTTATAAGTAATTTCATATAATAATCAGTAGATGCAAATAAAATATATTGACAATTGTTGAAACATGATGTTATTTATTTATTTTTGATATCTAAAGAATCAAGTTGATAGAATCGATCAATCAACAGAATAGTTGATGGAATCAATCAATGAACAAAGTATAATACAAAGAATCAAATAAACGGTTTAAATATAATAAATAGGAAATTAGAGAAACAAACTTGTGCACTTTAACGATTCGAAAGCCATTAATGTGCACATTACCCAGGTAAAGTGCGAAAAACTCTTATTTTGTAGATGATTCCACACTTTAACGGAACAAATAGGCTAATCTGCAGATTACCTAGGTAATGTGCACTTTAACGGCTTTCGAGTTTTAACGGTAACATATACACTTTGTCGCCTTACAAATGAAACGCACTAAGCTAAAATTTTCAAGACGAGCTTTTTTTAACTTTTCTATATTTATTGATGACGCGATATCTCATCGCGAGCAAAATTTTTCTGATCTCAATGGACGAGACATATGGTCGAAAACTACGTGGAGGGTTAAACGCAAAGTACGAGGATTGATTGATAATTAAGGTCTTCCTATATTATGATATGTTATTATAATAAATATATTATAATATAAATAAAATAATGGTTTATCAAAACCAAGTCAATTTCGTCGCCCTATAAGCGAAACACAAGTCAAAATTTTCAAATAGGAGTTTGTAAGTTTCTCTTGAACAAGATGCAATCTTTAGTCCAGTGAAATCCAGAAAATCATTTTTTCTTTGCATGAAGGTTGGGTTTTTCTTGAGAAACACATTTAGTGAGTTTAGCTAGTGAGTAGAATTTTTTCCTTTCAATTTCTCAGATCCGTGTTTTCTGACTTTTGGAGGTATTCACTTGATTATAAGTCGATAAAATGTACTCCAGGAAAATAAATAGGCTTCGACTGCATGTCGTTAAAAAAACTTGTCATAATTAGTGCTCTTGTATGCAGTACACACAATATCTTGAAAGTTGTTTTTATTGAAAGTTGTATCACAGAAATCGCACCCAATATTTATGTCCTATAATCATAGTCAATTAATCCTACGCGTAGAGCAAAATATAGCACTAAAATGCGGAAAACAACTGGTATAGAGAATGTTTGTAAATTTCAAACTATAAAAGCCGTGAGGCCGTTTCTAGGTAGTATGATTGTCAGTACCCAAGTATATGTCCTCTAAGGATTTTCAATAGCCCGTTGTACTGTGTGCTCCCCAGAGCAATGTTAATTAATATTCCTACCTACCATACCTAAGGATTTAATGCAAAATTTCGATTTGTAGTACTACAATTTGCATGCGAATTGATTTTCCGTTTGCTCTTCAGTTACTTTTCCCCCAAATGTACCACTTGTGTGATTCGGATACTACACCCAGTACAGCGACTATTTAAAATGATTTGGTTGAAAACAAATGTACTTATTTTCTAACATAAATTAATTCTAACGTTTCAAAGTAAAATATCTAAGTCTTTACTACACCGGTAGTCAAAGTCTAAGAGCTTCCAAAAATGACTACTAAATAGTAAAACAGGAGGATAAAAAATGGTGGCTAGCTATTACATTGCAACAAAGTGTCCACCATTAGGATCATATAACACATGTGGAAAAAATTGACATCAACTATGTTAATGTTTTACGATTGCTATCAACATTCACCTTCCAGGCCATGTTTTATCCACCGAGTGGTTGCGACGAGATATCTCGTCCATCAAGATCTGATCAATTCCTCTAAAGACGAGATAACCCGTCATCAAGAATGCCGAATGAAGAAATTGCCGTTTTTCGATGATGACGAGATTAAGATGAGGTCAGTTTTAAGGATGGCATATCTTGTCCATCAAGATCAGGCCAGTTTCGTTAATGACGAGATTCCTCGTCGACCAAAAGATTTGAGATTCGTGGAGAAGCACTAGCATCATTCACTAATGTGTCATATAATATAGAAATTGATATTGCATCGCAATGTTTATCTCGATAATATATCTTGGAGATCAGATCACTTTGATGACATTTTTTCGTTACCTTATTTTTGACAAGTCAAATGTGTTCTGTAATGGGAATTTTAACACCCGTTTCATTTATTCATCGTAAGCCACACCATAATTCTTGGAATGTGATATATTTCGCATCTGTTGGTGGTTTCAATAGAATCTTTATAACGACTGAAATAGAATTTTAATACACGGGGAAAAATTCCTGGTGGATGATTCCTCTGATATAACTTAGACCAATTGTATTATCTTATTTTTACCTTTATTATAAAATCATGTTTTAAACACTCTCGGTGGTTGATTATTAGCTAAACTGATCAGATCTTGATCGACGAGGTATCTCGTCATCAGAAGAAAATTGACCAGATCTCGTCGTCAAAAAAAAATCAACAATATCGTGACGAGATATATCGTCATTAGCAAAATTGGCCGGATCTTGATGAACGAGATATCTCGTCGAAACCACTTGGAGGGTAAAACCTAACCTATGAAAATAAAAAAGATACAATGCTAACCATTGTGCATTTTATAAATTATGCAGATTGCTTTCTTCATATTTTCATATTTCCTTGCTTAGAAATTTGACCAAAGAGAAGTTGATTAATCTCACTCACTCATAAATGCTCGCTATCTCATAAAGAAATTCGTCATTAACCCTCCTGGAGGTTGTCTTGACGAGATATCTTGATTTTAGAAAAAAAAGGACCAGATCTCGACTCGCCATCATAAAAAATAGGCAATATCTTGAGAACATATCTCGTCATTAGCAAACGGTGAACGAGATATCTAGTCGAAACCTCTTGGCGGCTAAAAAATAACTAAACCCTACACATATAGATCAATGTTATTGCTTTGTTTTCCTCATATTCTCTTTTATAACTACCGCAACGACTCTAGTCATTTGAAAAAATATTTCAACCAGACTTTCTCTACTCATATTCGGGAAAACTTTTATCTCTTTTCTTACTCATCTGCTCACAAACGAGAATATCTTAACCAATCGAAGAAATACATCAGGCGGAATAAGTTTCAACGATGGAATGCCTGCCTCATTTGGGAGCTGCTTTATAAGAACTCTTGCGGTGCATTATGGGTGCTCGTTATTGGAGGTTAATAAACCGTGCCACTGAGATGGACTTCTTTATTTCAAACAAAAAAATTTATAACTGTAAAGATTTGAATCCCTCAACAAATATGTGACCATTTAGTAAAGATATAATTTTGATAGTTGACAGTCAAACTGTCACTTAAAGCTCGTATTAGAAGGAGCCCAATTTTACGAGATAAAATTGTTTTCCTTGAATTGGACAACATATAGGATATTCGTGCTATCATGAGCATGTCCGTGTTGACATTTTTACGAAGCTGGATGTAGTTATCTTTTTGAAAGGGTGTCATGTTGAAATGGATGTGATTTGACATGAAATGTAATCAATACGGTTAATATCAATGTCGAAGAAATAGCGTCGTCGTAGTGCTGGAATTTTAATAATTTGAAATCGAGTGCAAGATGGCTGAAAATACCACTGCAGCAATATGTCAACCCTCCTGGTGGTTGTCTCGACGAAGTATCTCGTCATTAGCAACAATTAACGAGACCTTGATTGACGAGATAACTCGTCACTGGAATAAAACTGACCAGATCTTGACCTCGTCATCTTCGAAAAATTGGCAATATCGTGATGACGAGGTATTTCGTCATTAGCAAATTTGTTCAGATCGTGATGGACGAGATATCTCGTTGAATGATCATGGTTTGATATGTTTGATTTGGGTTTATGGACCACCCTAAAAAGGCAGTCGTCTCACTGGATATTTCCAGCGTCTTATTGATGGTCAGAGACGACAGGCCGTTATGCAACTTGAAGCTCTTAACAGTGTTTTTGAACATAGTTTATGACGAGATTGTTCTTAACCCTCTTGGTCTCGACAAGGTATCTTGTCATTAGAAAACTGACCAGATCTTTATGGGCAAGACATCTCGTCGTTAGGAAAAACAGACCTAATATTGATCTCGTCGTCATCAAAAAACGAAGATAGCTCCATCATTCGGAATCCCACCGGCATTCTTGATGACGAGATATCTCGTCATTAGCCAAATTGGTCAGATCTTGATCGAGATATCTCGTCGAGACTACTACGAGGGTTAAGAAGAAAAATCCATGCAAACCTAAGTCCATAAGATGTCACGCAAAGGCACTGCAGGTTGCAGGGACATGTGAAGGGTTAATTCTGTGTTCCTCATCTCACCTTTAAGTTTTTAAATACCCTGTATTATTTTGTTTGGTTGTGGATTATTCAATTATGATAGTGCTACGTAATAATAAACATTGTTGTCTATTATGGCATTCCTGCAGTGTCACGCAAACACACTGCAGGTTGCAGGGACATGTGAAGGGTTAATTCTGTGTTCCTCATCTCACCTTTAAGTTTTTAAATACCCTGTTTTATTTTGTTTGGTTGTGGATTATTCAATTATGATAGTGCTGCGTAATAATAAACATTGTTGTCTATTTTTTGTGCAGTTAAATGAAAAATTTGATGATTCTGTTTTGTACTAATTTGATTACATTAATTTCATCTAGTATTGCATTGAATTCTATATATATTCGTAGCATTTTTGTGTCTAAATAGCTGTATTCTTTTTTACAGGTGAGTGTTTGAATCTTTGCTGCATGAAGAATGGTATCAAGTAAGGTAGAAATATTTTTAATTGAAAATTAGAGATTACCAATGTTGTATATTTCATCTTTAATACATTATTTATATCTATTTTAAAAATGTAACGAAATTATTTGTCACATCACTCTTATTAGCACTTTGATGTAAATAATGAAGTTTGTAACTCTCAGAATTGTGGATAGAATTTATTGCTAAAACAATCATGCTTCATTGCGTCAGAAGGAATTCTAAAAATATTATAAAAGTACCGACTTCTCTAAAAAAGAAACTCTAATCACCAATGTCTTCCGCAAAACCAAAAAATCCCCGTTACGCGTGGTTAATAACAGTTATGATTCACTTCCGTTAAAACTTCATGGCTTTAAACACGGAACCCAACCATAAACCCATTCGCTTTACAACCCTCGAAATGTAACACGGTATTTTTTCTTCTCCACAACGAATCGCACAAAAATTGATGTCTCGGAAAGAACATCCGGGTAGGCAGTGAGGTCAGGTGACGTATTACGTAGATAGATCGTAACGGCCGATCCGAGAGCCCTCGGCCAATCGGAGACGACGTAAATTTAAAAGAAATAGCCGTTAAGAGGAGAACAAACGACTGAATGGGCAGCGATATTCTTCATTGTGTCGTCCTAAAAGACGTTGAGGAAAACCAGACGAAAAACCGCGAATTGTTGGATACCGACACTTTTTTATATATATTTTTATTTTCGAGCAACCGATGCTATTTCGTGGTGGTATAAAGGTAACGATGGTGTTATGAGCTTTTCTCGAAAGCAGGTTTTAGATGCTTCCTAACAGGGCGTATCCAGTTTCTATCTGAACTATTCTTGATGTGATGTTTATTTTAGATGTTTCATTTAGTTTACCTGCGTTTGAATTATGTATGATCTGATTTTATTTAGAATATCTTTTAACCCTCTGATCGTTGCGAGATTTGCGAGTAGTGTAATGTTGCTTTTACCTCGCAACACTCTTAATGACTAAACAATCACAGCTTTCTACGGAATCCATAGATTCTTTCAATATTTAGAAAGATTCTATTGGTCCTCTCGGTACATAATATAATCTTTCTTAGGCACGATGCTATTGATTTCTTCCTTGGAATAGAATCCCTTGGGAAGGATTATATATTGCTCATTTCCTTAGAATAGAATTCTTTGGAAAGATTTTATCGATACTTTCTTTGGAATAGAACCTTTTCAAAAGATTCTATTGGAACAAAAGTTGGTCAAAACTTGTTAGAAGTCATGCAGAAAAGAATGCAGTTTACAAGGTGGAATTATACACTATCTGGCCATTCGTCACAGGGCACCCCATACTATTAAGTTAAAGCGGACCCAGCACGACATCAGTATCATCTTTCGCCGCAATGAACATCTGTAACACTTCGAGGAAGACTTTCCACCCATTTTCGATACGTTTCTGAAAGAACTTGCTCCATTCATCCTTCAAATTGGAAAATAACTCAGTGGTGTTTTCTTGCCGAGTTGGTCTGGCTCTCAACCGGCGCTCTAACTCATCCCAAAGGTGTTCCAAGGGGTTGAGATTTGGACGACTTCAGGGTGGCCAATGAAGTTTTTCCACACCCATTTCCTCAAACCACGTGTTAATAACACCTGCTGTATGGCATGGAGCATTGTCTGCTGAAACAGGTATGGACCAATACTAAAGTGTTGCCACAATATCGGTAGCGCAGAATTGTCCAGAACTGTAGCTGCTATAAGAATATTCTAACCGTTCAGCGTCTTTTATAAGTTGTATGACGTGTATAGATGATACTAAGCTCTTTTCGAGGGGTGTCCGTTGACGAATGGCAAGATAGTGTATTTCCAAACCTGTTCACGATTTTTCTGTTGATGAGCTTGACAAAAATTATTTTTGAATGGATTTAAATTAATCTCCGAATTTATTTTCATAACATCCAAGATTTCGGGGGTGCCTGGTCCCCTCAAACCCCTCTGACGTATAATAGCACACTGTAATTTTTGATGAGATTTTAATTACCCCCCCCCCCCAAGTGGTGCGACGAGATGTCTCGTCCATCAAGATTTGACCAATTTTGCAAATGACGAGATATCCCATCAAGGTCGATTTTTTTTATGGCGACGAGATAAAAATCTGGTGAATTTTCCTCTAATGACGCAGCATTGCCAAATATGGCCCTTGCGCCATAAAACCCCAACAAACCAAACCTCTAATGACGAAATATCTCGTTCGTCAAGATCTGGTCAGTTTTCTAATGGCGAGATTCCTCGTCAAGACAACCACGAGGAGGGTTAAAAGCATTTCTTCAGTCGATTGGGTACTAATGCTCGATTGCATATTTTATTTGTATTACCAATCTAAAGGGACTTTAAGCCGTAAGAGTGGATAGAATTAGTATAAAATGAAACAAATGAGACTATAACAAATATAACATTAACCATGATTCTAGCTTAATTTGGAATTTAATTACACTATAAACATTTAAATATCTAAGCAAATTATCTATTAAAATTGTAATTTCTTCACCACATTAATTAGCAGCGAAATTTGTACATATTAAATGCAACAATGGAAATAAAAACACTTATTTTTTATAAGAATGAATTGCTTCTAATTATATAACAATACATATTTTTCAGAAATTTTTTAAACAAATAGATTTAAAAGCCTACCATTACTTTTCGATTGTTAATCAAGCATTGTTGCAACTAAATAGTAGCGCTTACAAAATATTTCTTCATTCATATTCTGTCTGTCAAACTGCTAACTGGCGATTTTTAAAGCTCTGATCAAGTGATATTATAAACGTTTGATTAAAGCGATTTTTGGTTGTAGAGGAATCTTCCGCTGCAACTAATCTGCAAACAGTACTTTTTAGTGCTATCTACAAACAAACAGTACTTTTTAGTGCTACCTACAAACAGTACTTTTTAGTGCTATTTACGTCATTATTACAGACGACTTATCTACCTTTCAAGATGCTGGACTGGTGCAGAAAAAAAATGTAAGTGTACTCATACATTTTAGTCTTTAAAACTTTATTTACTCTTTTTTAACATAAATTTAACTTCTGTTTCCATTTGTTGTGTCTTGACAGGAAAAATAATTTATTCTAATTTGCTATTTCAGAAAGAAGTTTCGAGAGAAGCGTAGAGAAAAGAAGCAAGCCAAGAAAGAGGCAAAGAAACAGAAAGCAGAAGAAAAGCCATACGTCGAGCGCGACTACCTCGCAGAGTGGAATGCCGAACATCCCGAGGAGTTCATGGACTTGCGTCTGCGAACCATCGAAGACGAAATGGCGGACAGGGCTCTACTCGAGGCACAAAAGAATTCCATCGACTAAACCAACGAAGCTGACGGTGAGGAATCTGCCGCAGATCTCAATAGAGGAGACGATGGCTTTGACATCTTCGTGAAAAACAGAACCACAGGCTCTCTTTCAGACAATGCTCTCTTTGGAAACGCTCAAGTTCAACATTGCTTCAGCACTCCATACCTTCATCAATAAGAATCAACAAATAGAACTTAACGATGTTTCACCGAAATCCGTTTTCAAAACTTCAAACTGACTTTTGAAAATTTCATTTGGAGAACCTTATATAGTTATTCCCTTTTAACTTTCCTATGAAAAAAACCACAATCCATGAAATTCTAAAATTTAAAATCAATAAAAATATTTTAATCTCCCTCCATATTATGTGCATTGTTTTTATCTTAATATCTTTAAGACATATTTGAACATCAGTATACATTTTTGTGTCTCAGCAGACTTTTCAGGAAATAGCGAGAATATAATACCTTCCTGCATCTATATATATAATGGGTCGCGGTAGCTTGGTTGGTAGAATAACGGATTAGCAACCGGAGGTTTGTGAGTTCGAATCCAACCAAAGACTGTCGTACAAACGGGGCTGATGCACGTTCAATCTGTCGTGGCCTCAAACGTCCTCACGTAGGCGTGGTGTAGAAGTTTGGACAGTGGTGTGCCAGCTAAGATGTGACCTGATCATCTGACCGTGGTTCAAAATTACGTGGGGTTGTCCTCGGGTCTGTCCCTTCGGGTTTGATCCCGGATCGTCACGAATAGCCCGTTGCGTTGCTCCAGTGCGACGTTAGTTAAAATACCATACAGACGCGAAGACCACCACAAGGAGGGTTAACGTACTACGAAATGCCTGAAAGTTTGTCTCTTTCAGGTAAATTGCCCTGTCCAGACAAAGCACATAAGTGCAACTTTCGCTTGCTTTAGAAACCAATCAAATTGCTATAGTACAGTATGAGTACAAAATGAGTATTTAATTTGTAATTATTGTGCTGAAGTACACTATCTGGCCATTCGTCACCGGACACCCCATACTATTAAGTTAAAGCGGACACAGTACGACATCAGTATCGTGTAGGGCCACCTTTCGCCGCAATGACATCTGTAACTCTTCGAGGAAGACTTTCCACCCATTTTCGATACGTTTCTGAAAGAATCTTGCTCCATTCATCCTTCAAATTGGCAAACAACTCAGTGATGTTTTTTGGTCGAGTTGGCCTGGCTCTCAACCGGTGCTCTAACTCATCCCAAAGGAGTTCCAAGGGGTTAAGATCAGGACTTTGGGCTGGCCAATGAAGTTTTTCCACACCCATTTCCACAAAACCATGTGTTAATACCTGTTGTATGACATGGAGCATTGTCTGCTGAAACAGGTATGGACCAATACCAAAGTGTTGCCACAATGTCGGTAGAGCAGAACTGTAGCTGCTATAAGAATATTCTAATCGTTCAACGTCTTTTAAGTTGTATGACGTGTACGGATGATACTAAGCGCTTTTCGAGGGGTGTCCGGTGACGAATGGCAAGATAGTGTACGTGTGAGCCCCTCGGAGAGCTAAGTACCCATGGGGTTAGAGTTCTACCTTGCTTTTCATAAAGGTAGTATCTTTCATTTGGGAATTACGGTTGTTACATACTGCGTACATTACTTAAGGATACTAGATAAAGTGCGGCTCAGGTGAGAAGGTAGACGATCCTCGTGTCCATTCTTAGAAATGTGGTACCATAGGAAATGTGGTACCATAGGAAATGTGGTACCATAGTACTTAAAAGGGCGACCGCTATGGGTCATTATTTGTTTCGCCAACTCCCAATTGTTGTTGATTGACCAACCAACTGTTGATGGTACTTAACAACACTAGATATCAGTTTAACCAACCACCAGTTGATGGCACTTAACACACCTGGATGTCAATGTGCTTGTGAGCGGGCAGATCTCTATCCTTCGTTCAAGGTTTTCCAACTTGCCTAAAATGCCCTGTTTAACAACAGAATGGTATGATTACGTTACAAAGTTAGGTAAATAACATCGGGAGTCCAACGTTTAGGTGATAGTATTCTATGGGATCACCAGATGTAATACAATCGATTTAAAATTTTTATTTTATAATAAATTCTTGTACGGAAAGCAATTGTTGTATCAAAAATTGAATGGAACGAAGAGTGATATTCAAATAACGTAATGAAAAAAGCAGAATGCATACGAATGTAGCTTGTTCGACACCGCACGATCATTATTTTGTTTGCTAATTTTACCGAGATCTGTAACATTAAGTTAATTCCAAACCACAATGAAGAACCATGCCCAGACCGAGATCCGAACCCAGATCCTGTTCAACAGAGGACCAAGTGCTAAGCAAGAATCATCACTCTACGATGTCTATACAGCATATGTCCAAATTTTGAGCAGACAGATAAAAGTTTACATATTTAGCTCAAACCTACTTCACTTCAAATAGGATCCTTTCGGATTCAACACACAATTATTATTTAACCCCGTCCTGGGGGTCTTAACGAGGTGTCTCGTCATTTGCGAAACTATTAGCAGATCTTGATGCACGATATATCTCGTCATTAGAAGGAAACTGATCAGGTCTTGATCCCGAAATCATAAAACAAATCGTCAATACCTTGATGAGGATGTATCTCGTTATTAGAAAATCTTAATCGAAGAGATATCTTGTCGAAATCACTTCGAAGGTTAACTGTGGAAGATTTTGTCATTGTCCGTTTTAGGTCCAGGATGTAGTAATACGGATCTCAGATTAAGTAACATTTCAAATAAGGTAGAAATATATACCAAAATACTTAGAAATATGTATCCATGAATGGTAAAAGCATCAATTAACATATTGTTGCGGAAAACAACATTAGCGGCGTTAATGCATCCATATAAAGAAAGGCGCAGAGGTAGCCCAGTTGGTAGCATCACGGATTAGGAGTCGAAGGGTTGCGAGTTCAAAACTTGGTCCAACCAAAGACAGTGGAGTACGGGGGGCTGCTGCGCGTTAAATTTGTTGTGGCCTTAAATGTCCTTATATTGTCTAAGTGTTGAAGCTTAGACAATGGGGTTCCAGATCAGGTGTTGACCTTGTTATCTGACCGTAGTTAAAAATGTTGAGGTGTTGTTTTCGGATCTTTCCATTTGGAAATGATCCCGGACCGTCGTCAATAGCCCGTTGTGTTACTCCAATGCGTAAATTCTATTACCTATCAGTACTGTAGTATGAACAATAGAGGAAATATGAAAGTAGAGTGAGTAATGGTAACCCTGGATATAATGTGCCCTAAACTTCTACTAACGTAACCTTAAACTGCGTTAGTCTACTGGATGGAATCTAGCGTTCATCATTTGATTGGTCCATGGCACGAGAGAAGACGCCCATCCATCGATTCATCATCTTATTGGTCCATTCACTGATCATCTAGGTCAGGGGTGTCAAACTGGCGGCCCCCGAGGTAATTTTTTGTGGCCCACGATGCTCTGAAATAAAATGAAAACAGGACAATATGTTACAGGTCATTTGAATTATCTTAATATTACATTGCAAGGCAAATATCAATTAATAACGAATATGTACGATGCAATAGCAAGTTTTGTACAAAAACTGACTGTTTAAAAATTATCTACAAAAAACGTTTTGACGTGTTTTCCTACGTGTGAGCAGTTAAAAGAACAAAATCAAAGTTGTTCATTTTTACAATATTGTGGTAAAATTGAAGAAATCAAAAACGAATTCTGTAAACGTTTTAATGATTTCAAAGAGTTACAAAAAATTTTTCTCTTTTTATTAGGCCTTTTTCCTTTGAAGTTGAAAATGCTCCCACTTCGATACAACTGGAATTAATTGTTTTCCAGTATGATTCGGTTTTAAAAGACAAATACGATTCTTATTTAGGTGAAAAATACCCGGAAATTAAAAGGTTTGCTGCACAAATTTTATTCTATTTTGGGAGTACGTACTTGTGTGAGCAACTATTTTCGTCCACGAAATTAAATAAAACGGTCTACAGATCAAGATGAAACGATAAACATCTATCTGGCCATAATGAAGATTGTTCTCAGTCTTTGAATCCAGATATTGGAAAACCAGTAGGAGGAGGGGGGGTATTTCAATTAACGTCACACTGGAGCAACACAACGGGCTATTGGTGACGGTCCGGGATCAATCCCAAAGGGAAAGATCCGAGGACAACACCACGTAATTTTGAACCACACCAGTAGGAGGAAAGCTCTGGCAAGGTTTCCGGTAAAAAAAATTAATTTTAGTTTTATAAATACGTTAAATTAAATAAACGTTTAAATAAAAGCAATTATATAGCAATATTATAAATTATTACCCTAAATTCACTTAATTACATAATGTGTTTAATTATCCTATCCATATTCCTGAATCCTCACTTCAAAATATAATTTTAAAAAATTCGTAAATTTGATGTGGCCCGCGTGAATCTTACCAGTTGCATTAAATGGCCCGTGTTTAAATTGGGTTTGACACCCCTGATCTAAGTAATAGACTTTGGAGATTTCACCACTTCCGTCGCCACTCTATAGAAATCGCATTCACACACCAACCCTGTCATTAGATATTATGTCGCCAAAAGAGGCGATAAGATACCGAATCGGCCAACCAAGTCAATGTTTCACAAATCGGTCACTAGACATGTTGGTCACACTTTTTGAGGCACCTCTCAATAGCAATACTGATATATTTCCCGTCTAAGGTGCGGACCATCAATTCAGTCAAACGAAATATTATAGATAACTACTAAAAACTAATTACCACTCTATCACCAACGCACCTCGGATCTCTTTCCCTTTGTGACTGATTCCGGAGCATCGCGAGTAGCCCGCTGTGTTACTCCAGTGCGACGTTAATTAAAATATATATCTACTTATCACCAACGCACCACAACGAGTTTCAAAATCCTCAAAAATTAAAAGTTTCCCGTTCAAATCAAACGAGCAAATCCTGCGAATCCCTGATCACATCCCTAACATTCATTTGCATTCATTCCCCTTGACTGAATCCCGGCTTCGGCGGAAATGTTAATTTAAAAGTTAAATTTCAGTCGGATTCAAAAGTGGCAAATAGTCGGAAGTCGACAGACAAACGGAGGAGAGAGTGGTGCATGAAATTGGTTTTACAAGAGCGTGTGCAGCAGTTAAGCAATGAAATTTCAATGTTTGAACACCGTGAGTGATTTCTTGTGAAATTAATGAAGTGAAATGTAGGCTCAGGTGAGAAGGCAGATGACTTAGGAGTGGTTTGTTTCTAGAAAGGTATGTTGGCTCGGGGAGAGGGTTATCATTACGCAAAATCGTGCAGTTTGATCGCCACGGGTGATTATTGATAGCT
The DNA here is from genome assembly GCA_933210815.1 of Meta bourneti. Taxonomy (NCBI): domain Eukaryota; kingdom Metazoa; phylum Arthropoda; class Arachnida; order Araneae; family Tetragnathidae; genus Meta; species Meta bourneti. The sequence continues at coordinate 92,369,109 of OW119930.1, read as the reverse complement.
CGTAGTCACAGCCATGGATTCCGGTTCCGAAAGATAACTCGGGCCGCGGGATCCAGGTTGGAAGAGTAACGGATTTACAACAGGAGAGTAGTGAGTTAGAATCCAACCAAAGATCGTCATGTGCCAAGGGGGCTGGTGCACGCTATATCCGTCGTGGCCTCAAATGTCTCACGTTGGTGTGATGTGTGAGTTTGGGGAGTGGGGTGCCAGCTCGGGTGTGAACTCGTCATCTGACCGTGGTTCAAAATTACGGGGCGTTGTTCCCGGGTCTTTCTCTTTGGAATTGTTCCATCATCAATAGCCTGTTGTGTTGCTCTAGTGCGACGTTAATTAAAATACTTACCTGCCTCTTTTCCGTCATTTTCATGCCTTCAACCAGGTTTGGAGTTCTTAATAGTAGAATTCTTCATTTTCTTATGACTCAAACAATCCATTTTCTCTCTCAGTAGCGCTCTGCATTAATTGATCACGTCTTCCAGCCTGCTTTTGCACAGCGATCTTTAAAGAAAAGGGACCCGCAATAATAGACACATTGAATCCGTACCAAGAAGAAACACGTGGTGAATGTAACGGCTGCTCATTATGGGCATGTGGGTTCACTTTGCCCAGATTCTACAGCTACAAGTATTGACTGTCCCATGCAATGGAGAATGAGCTTCTTCTGTACAGAAGATGCTGAACAGACATTGTGGATCTCCTGTGACTTTCGTGACGGTCCATCTTGCGAATTCCTCTCGCTTAGTTGTGTCATTTGGTAGGTAGGCATTCTAATTAACGTCGCACTGGAGCAACGGTCCGGGATCAATCCCCAAGGGAAAGATCGAGGACAACACTACGTAATTTTGAATCGCGTTTAGATGACGAAGTTTACCTGAGCCGGCACCCCACTCTACCAACTGCCACACCACGCCAAAGTGAGGACATTTGATGCAGACAGATTTAATGTGCGACCAGCCGCCTTTGTACACGACGGTCTTTGGTTGGATTCGAACTCGCAACCCTCAGGTTGTGAATCCGTTCCTCTTCCAAATGGGAAATCGCGGCTCTTTGTCATTTGGTATGATCTGAAGTGATTTCAATTGGTAGGGTTACAAGTTTAAGACAGCATGAAGGATACGGAATACCGTGTGTTCGGTATGCCAGTTACTTGCGTTCGCTACTTACTCGAGTCGGATTGTTCCCTCAGAACATCTATTTGCGAAGTCACAGGGGGTGTAGGGGCCTTTGATGAACGTGGTCGAGGGCGATCAGAAAAACTTCCAGTTTCTTCGAAACGTTGTACGAGTGAGAGCATTCCGACAAGAGTAATTCGATCTTTCCCTTTCTTTACTATCTTTTGTGACCGAAACCTTCGCCAAGGATTCGCGTAAATAGTATAGGTAACTGGTATAAACTGGTATAGGTAGAACATATATACCAGTTGTGCTTTATCCACCAACACTAACATCTGCGCCAGTACTAGGAAAATTAAGAAATGAGATATTAATCGAACCTGCATTTTATAGCACTCTGATTTGCATATTTAGTGATTTGAATACGTGAAGCGCCCTCTATCAACAAATGGTTTCTCTACCAAAAGAATCCCCTTTCGTGAAAATAATAGTTTTGCAAACCGCATCCCCTTCTTGATAACCTGACATCCAAGACTTTGCTACACCGTTGAAAGCTTCTGTTAACTTAAACGTATTCGTAACACAAGGAATTTGTCATGTGGAAAGAGCGGGTCATCGGACAAGGAGCTCCATGGAAAATCCTCTCTCTCAAACCTCATCCAAATATATCAATTCCTTCAGTTTTTCCAAATTTGCGAAGTGTTTAATTATTAATGGGGCACGGTATATATTTTTTAATATTGTTACGAATACAATAACTGCATAACTCTTCTGTTCAGTATAAGTTGTTTCCCGTAAAACTAAATATAAAGGACGCTCTAGCGTCTGATAGTACGTTACTATTCTTTTTCAAATGCGCTTTCGCCACCTAATTTACAGATGGGATGATACTAATTTTTTTAAATTAAAACACTAATTGCTGCCGCATGCCCCTATTATCGTTCCTTCCGCCATCTATCGACAAAAATTTGAACTAAAGTTTTTTCTCTACAAAAACAAGTTCCTTCGTAGGAATATTTTCGCAAGCCGCATTCAAATACACCTATTTCTTCAATTTTTGCAAATTTTTGAAGAGCTTGCGAATTTATGAGACACCAGGAAAAATAGCTGATTTTATTTTCTTAATTTTACTACTGGTGGGTGTATAAGTGTTACAAGCAATGTCAGAGTTCACTATAAAGTGCAGCTAAATACTAAACCTTTGGTAAAAAATCGCCCCATCGCTTCGAATTCGTTGCCCTACCAATTGGGCTACCATGACTCAATGTAGATAAAGAGAATACGACTTGTTAGCTCGAACAGTCACTACTCTCATGACTTCTGAAAATACAGGAAGGAAAAACGGATAGGATTTTGTCTCAGATTAACTTCATGATTTTATTTTTTTGTTTTGATACTGGTAAACTGGGGAACAAGAAATGTCTTAGGCAATGTTAAAGTACACTATAAAGTGTGCTAATAAATTATAAACTTACTAAGGTATAAGATAATCTAAAAAGGGAAACATATTCTGTGAACCTTGGTATGGCAAGTGAACGTGGAGCGAAAAACCTAACCCTGGTAGACTAGAAAGATTTCGATGAATTGGATGAAAATTGAAAAATAAATTCATCCCTTCATCAAAAAAGTCTAATGACAAAGCCCATTAAGTTTTCAACTTGTGTTCACTGCACTTATTCATAAATCGCACCTTCCCTAAAAGTGATACATTCAAACAAGTAAATTTTACAGGTGATTGAACAGAATATTGGAAATCTTTCAACACATCAGGAGGGCGTGCAACGGATACTAGCGTACTTGTAAACGTTATTGTGTATTGATATTAGTTATTAAGCATGTTCAAACTATATTAGTCAATGTATTTTTAATTACAGACATGGATAAGCTTTAACCATGATATGGAATGTGATGAAATAAAATTAGTCTTATGCATTAGAAAGAATTGGGATTAGTTTAAAAGAAGGTCGGATTCGCGTTCTTTTGTAGATACGTGTAGTTTTAAATCGTCCTTAGTTTTTGTAGTTTCTATCGTTCTTTCCACGACCTGACCCATTGTGCTAACGACGAGATATCTCATCAAGATATTGCCGATTCTTTTATGATGATGTGATCAATTACCGGATCAGTTTTCTTCTAATAGCTCGTTCATCAAGAACTGGTTAATATATTTCCAATGACGAGGTACTTGTACCTCGTCTAGACAACCACCAGGAGGGTTAATACATGTCAAAATTTTCCTAACAGGTGTCCACCTCCATGTGTGGAACCGAAAAGGCAATCTACAATTATGTAATTCAGTCTCAAAGATTCTTGAATTACTTGAAAAGTGAGTAGAGTGTCTCCAGATGAGCCAGATGTCGACTCTGGATCATCACGACAGGTAGTGGCAGCGGCGGGATGTCAGTACCCGACACACATAGTGCGATCCAATTCATAGCTTCTAAATGGTTTTGACCTTTTTAACCAATGTTATCTTTCTCAGGATTATTTGTACTAATTGTAGTTTTGTAGTCACCATGTGTACAGTAGGAGAACACAATACCCCACTATTCGGAAATCTCGTGACGCTTGGTCGGTTAAATGGCTTAGAAAAGCATAGTTGGTTTTCTCTAAATGGGTTTGGAGAAAACCAACTATGCTTTTGGTGGGTTTGGGTTTAAGTATATCTAGTCAATGGTTCTCCACATATTTCGACAAAACTTGAATGAATAAAAGAAACGAATGCCGGCACTTGACTTGTCATTCGCCATTTGGCTTTCCAATGTTGTTGCTAATATCCACGTCTAGCTCCAGCTAGTCGTCTCGGGACCACTCCAGGCACTCGAGAATGTGTGCTGGGGAGGCCTGGTCATTTAAGGCAAACAGGATGAATCTTCTTACCAGACAGCAAAATGCGAGACTCCTCAATAGACCACTGAATAAAGCGAGAGCGCTGTCTGAATAGGTCTGTCGCCATTGAGATCAAGAGATATTCCGGGGCGATCTACACGCTACCAAGAGTATACCGATCCATGCCTTCTTATCAAGATTTTTTCTTATGAAGCTAAAGAAACGTCAGTGAATGGGTTTCGGACAATGGTTCAGCCTTCTCCAAATCATCCGCTACTTAGTTTCCCTTGCGGTCCACGTGCGAAGTGATCCAATGTAGAGGTGCACCTCACAGAAGGATGAGACATGATTTTGTTAGGGATCGTTATGCCAGTTCTATCACTGCGCCAATTAGAGCTGCGACAAAATCCAAACGACCAGTTTCCTAACACTATTACTAAAATTATTATGTGCAGTGCTCTTTCTAAGTGTTGAGTCGTCGTAGGTTGTATACTATTACATAAAATACAGACTGGAGAGTCAACAATATTACAGTAAAATAAGTGCACTCAGCAACTGAAGCCTTCCTTGGAGAGCATTGACAAGACTTTCTGCTGCGGTGATTGAACACTTATCTAAAGCTTCGAAGTGCGAATTTAACTTATCCATTGATTGTTCTGTTTTGACTCAAGAAATGTTACTTTGATTAAATCTGACCTTTCTGATCAATCGCTTTAGGAATACTTCCTGACTACGAGTCTGGTGGAGGATCACTATAGAAACTTGGATCTTTCATTTCGACTAGGGAATTAAAATGAACGTAAAATAGTGGAAGTTTTAATTGTCTAACACTAGCAGACGTAATGTGTCTTAGGATAAATACGGCTTTGACTTAATTCAAGTCGCGACTATCAGTTGTATCATTTTTTTAGTTTTGATAGTGGTGTACACAAAAAAATATAAGTAATGTAAAAATATACTCTGAAAGCTCTAAATTGCAAATTTGAAAACCACTAAGGTAGGTAGATATTTTAATTAACATCGCACTGGGTGCAACACAACGTGCTATTGGCGACGGTCCGGGATTAAAACCACTAAGGTACTAATTAATTGGAAAATGAAAATTTTTTATATCAGTCAGACTAACTGTTAATATTAAGTTTTATTATCAGCAAGTGGTAGAAACAGTTAACAACTAAACATACTAATTGTTATTGACATAGAAATCGACATAAACAGATAATTTTAACTGCTATAGAGATAACAGGTTGTCGACAGCTATTAATATTTTTTATAACAGTTACTGACTGTTAAAAATTTTGATAACAGTTGCAAACTGTTATTTTGTGAAAACACTAGTTTAAATTGCTGTTTGAATAACAGCAATTCTTAGAATTTTTAATATTTGAAAAGGAATATTGTGAAAAGAATGAACCTTTCTTCTAAGGTTCTTCTGTGGGCTTCTTTCGATCAAGCATCAAATTAACAATTGCTGATTAACGACGAATAATCGTGATCTACAATTAGCTACTTTCAATATCGAGACGATCCCTGAAGAGTCAAAACTTTAACATTGAATATCTCCCGATATACCGGTTGTAAATTCATGAAATTTCATATTTCGACTGATTTGATGATGTAGAATATGATTAAAGCATCAAAATAGAGGGTTACGATTGGAAATTCTAAAGTTGGTGCTTAATTTATTATGAGGACGGCCTCTTATGCAAATTTTATGCATGCGAATTTATAGACGTTATACTCTCTCGAATGCATCTTTGAATTTGCTCTACTATGAATAGTGCTCAAATAAGGTTGGATGGTTCGTTTTCTTCCACTACTGTACCTGAATTGTTCAAAACATGATGTTCACTTGATATTACTCGTCCTTCACGTGAAGTTTCAGAACTCCAACAAGTGAAGTTTTAGACTGAAAAGAATATTGGAATAAATAACTGAGCATATTTTGTACAACAATTTAAAATGTGAAAATTCCGTGGTTTCCTGCTCGCAACTTGCGAGTTGTAAGCTGTGGAAGTTCGATTCTTTCCTGGTGTATTTCTGTCTTCTGTGTTAGTAAAGCTTTACGTGTGTACGAATTTCCATTTACTAGATGTTGTTTGGTACAACTTGGATCTTACACCATAACCCCTCCAAAAACAATAATTTATTGATAAACTAATATATTTCCTAATTTATTCAACTTTTAATTCAAACTTGCATTTTAAGATTTTCACTTTTCTTTCGAAAGTGTGAGGTATGATGTCGCCAAAGGCCTTCCGAAACCTAACCTAATCTAAAACCTAAGATGAAGTTAAGAGCTATTTATATAGGAACTTAGAAAAAAATTATCAGATTTTAAAAGATGGCTTTTTTGAGAAAAATTAATTTAAAATTGATCAAATTGAAAAATTCATATATCCAATACTGTTTACATACTACCAATAAAATTAGTATCAATAGCTACTCAAATGTCTTATTTTTTGAAGAAAACAAAATTGGATTATCTTAAATACTTTAGGATATATGTGATTTTTAACTGTGATATACGCTAAGAATAATAAATTTCAATTTGTGACGTCACTTTCACAGCCCTATATCTCGAAGAAAAAGTTTTTGGTTGAAATGTTTTGTTGATATGTTGAAAAAGTTTTTTATGTTGAATATGTTGATTCAAGGTGGCCCCAAATGCAACTGTATGCAAAATATTATTCGATCCGAAGATATTGAGAACAGCCTTACCTGGATTTGAATGTATTCATCCATGTAATAAATATTGGCTATGTTATGTTAAAATTGCCTTCTGATTTTCTCAACAACTTCACTAGCCAACAGACCTAAAATGGATTCGTCTCGAAATTCGTGTTCATGGCAGAGACCTTACCTTATCAGATGAGTTTAGGAATGACACATTTGATAATGAATGAATTTGAATAATAATGAATGAAATGAATAATAATTGAATAATAATGAATTTGAATGAATCATTTGACTGTGGATGCAGGAAAGTTCCTTGACTAGGGGATGGCCAGATGGCCCGACACCTCGTGCAAGGCGTTGTGTTCCGCATTCTGTCTTTATCCTTCCAATACGTGCAACTGGACTTGGAATTAATACTTTATATACCAGTGTCTCACAATTTTATTCAATATAAGATGTTTCAGATTCGATTGCATTTATGATAGGCGGAAAAGACCTGGAACTGACAAAATAACAATATAATTTGAAATTCGTTTGATATGACGATATCAAGATATGGTGTTTTATTTCTTTTGACGATATCTCGTCCATCAAGATTAGACCTATTTTGCTAACGACGAAATACCTGATCGAAACAACCACCAGGAGGATTAATGTCTAACGCTTCATTGCAGAATTATCCTGAGCACGGCTAATTCATTTAATTTTCCCAACATTTGCAAAGACGACACACATTCATGTTCATAACATTACGTGCTTCTAAATCTCCCGAGTTCTTTCTCGAACCTGCCTAACTCGGGAAAGTGGCCAGTGGAATTCTTTCTCCTCGAAAAGTTTTCTCGGACGAAGGCATATTTTATTCAGTTCCCAAGGTGAGCAGATATTTCATTTCCGGTGGCCTGACGTCACAAAGAGCGTAGCGCGCCGGGATTACGATTCTGAATGCGAGCCCCGAATCGATATTTTTACTCGCGCCAAAGTTCCGAGATGAGGAAAGTTGGGGAGATCTTTGCCTTGAAAGGATTCTGAGCTATTGTATTTGGAGGGATGGAATTAGTTCGGTGCAATCTGGACCTTTATAGGGTTTGAATGGTGGATAAATGAATCAATAAAAATGGGATGTGAGGTCAAATTCGTAGAAACATAGAATGCCAAATTGATGAGTGACCATTTCGAAGGGATTGATCGTTCTTTTCAGTTCAAGACCGGAGATTACCCCTCTTGATTTATTATGGGGTTACAGTAAGGCTAAAGTCCGTCGATTTCGTATAGAGATCATTGCATGAATCTCAGTTTGTAAGAGCATGGATGTCGTGATTGTTCCATAGAGGAAGCATAAAGGTAGAGTGAGCAATGCTAACTTTTTATGTGCCCAGGAGCAAGTTACTAAATCTTTTAGGAACGTGACTCTTAGACAACGTTAGTCTGCTGGGTGGAAGCGAACATTCATCATCTGATTGGTCCCCAGGACGGGAGAAGAGGCGCATCCATTGATTCATCATCTGATAGGTCCGTGCAACATAGTAGTAGAAAGAAGTTGTATATTGAACAGATGTTCACCGCGCAACAAACGTAGCCCATGTTGTATTGATACTATACTGATATCTATGATGGTACTAAACTGATGAGCCCATATATACGGATGTCCTGAAGAAAGGCTTTTTATTTGGGGGTGAATTTTGTAAAAAACATTGTTTACAAATTTTAATGCTATGGAATTTCTTTTTTTTTAGCGAAAACCCTGTATAATTATTAAATATTTTATTATAATTGAAGACAAGGATGTAGCATTAAACGCTCGTTCTATTTTGTGACAGAATTTACATTTTCCATACACATATTCTAAATAGCATTGCATTAAATTATGAATTGCATAGGGGCGCCGGTGCTTAATGTGTTTGATTATTGCGTTAGTAACCTTCGAGTTGTTGACGGCGTAGTTTCGATTCCTCCCTGGGTTTATTCCTCTCTTTTTGTCAATAATGCTTCCTTCGTGTGTGTATGTTTATTTACTTGACGTTGTTTGGCGCAGCTTGTCTAAATATGGTACTTTCACTATCAAACCTAACCAACAATAAACTATATGATGCGTATTAAAATTTATTGCTTTAATGGTGCTCCATGTCATGAGCACCTCATTTAAGACACTAAATCCCTGGATCGACTCACTGGGGGTTTAGAGTCTTAAATGAGGTGCTCATATCATCGGCATAGAGTGAGCAGGAACTCATTAACTGACAAAAAAATTACATCACAGTCGATTAAAGAAAAACTACTAGTTTTTAGACCAAAAATAAAAATTATAAATATTTGAAAGGTGTTATATTTTCTTTCAAACCGAATGCAAAAAGACAATTTATTTCTTATCATCATGAAAAATAATAATTTTGTGACAAAAAATGCCTTTCCTCAAAATATCAGTTAATGAGTTTCTGCTCTAAGCCGACGATATATTTCTTTTCCTTCAGTTGTTTAATATATTAACGTATTATATAGATCATCTTTAACAGTTTTATTTCATAATTTTCTCATTACAGTCATCACCAGAGTAAAGCTTTCGTTTACCGAAAGCTATAGAAACTGACTATAAATTTAATTTTTATTATTTTGATTTGCAAAGCATTTCCAACTACAGACAAATGTAAGAGATTGTGTTTATGTACTAATATACAGTGTACCTATATATGTCCGCATACGCCACTGAATCTATGGTAGAAAACGCTCAACGGCAATCGATGCTTCGACACTGTCAGACATGCATTAATGTTGGCGGTCGCAACTTTTCACTACATGCACCGCTGGCGCCTTAAGGCACATCTCCGAAAAGGACTCAAATTCCTCTGCATCAAAACAACAACTGGAAATAAATCACTTGATGGTATTCTAGCGTTGAACTGATATTTTAAAAGTTATAAGAAACGACACAAAATCTGCAATCGTTTATATAAGCTTTCGATTAAATAAAAACATGCTTTACATTATACCTTCTGAAGCCCCCTACTGACTGAAAACAAAACGAAATTATTTCAGACAAATCACATGGAACGCTCGAGTTATAACCACTGCGTGTTCTCACTGGCTACGCCATCTATCCTCGCCTCTATTTATTTTAAATTACTACATTTTTACTTTTACTTTTACTTAGGACGTTTTATCAACTCGGTTACTTTCGCAGAAGCAAAAATTACTTCCAGGAGTGCATTGCTATGAAATATCAAGTTGACAGCATCTGCTAAAGTCAGAACCGACATGAAGTTTGAAAAGTTGAACGAGTCATGCCAAAGAGCGGAAAGATGTTGAAATTGATGAAAATGATATCTCTCTTCGCGTGGGTTTTGACCAGAAAATTGACCAGATATTGATCTCATCATAAAAAAATCGGTAATTCCTTGATGGACGAGATATCTAGTCATTAGAAGCAAAATGGGTCAGATCTTAACGGCCAAAATACTGCATTGAAACCACTTGAAGGGTTAAAACATCATTCAAGCTCACTGTATTACCAGTCTTGTCTTAATGAAGATCTTATAGGAATTTAACTCTAGATATATAAACATATTATCATATTCAACATGTGCAACGCATTAAACAAAATCAAACTATCAATTTTATTCACGCGTAGATCTAGCATATCAAAATTAAAGGATTCGTCTTCTATAAATTATGACATAAAATTTGCACAAGGGGTCCAATTTTATAGAAAATTGCTCATAAACTTGATAATTTTAGAAGACAAGACCTATAGTTGACTCCAAGATTAGAATCTATAAAATTTAACTTGCGTTATAAAGTTTTAAATCATTTGGTTCAGCAGTTTCTGGATTATGAGTATGGAAAACTCGGAGTCATTAATGTCAAATTTGCTTCCAGACTAATTGAGGCTCTTCAAGCAACAAAACCACAGAAAATATAAGCCACGGAAATGTGTTTCGGAATTAAAAAATTAGAAATAAATATTAAGGGGACAAAAGAATTTATATTTGCTTGAATGAGAGCATAATAGTTCAAAGCTTGAGATAACATAAACCGTTGATTAGTAGATAAACCATGATGATTTTGGAATTTCTTAATACTTGAAAATTGCGTTCTGAAAAATTTGTCATGTTATCCAAAGGTCAATTATCTTCCAAAATAACCACCCTTTCCTGGTGATGTATATTTTTACCAATTGTTATTTTAAAAAAATTGATGAGAGGTTTACACTCATAATTTATCCTTGCAATCTGCTATCTTCCCAGCTTTACTTTTAACCAGTTTTGACCTCCTTGACCAATATTTTTAAGGAATTATTTTCTAAAGAAAGGCGAAATAGAATCTTTCCAGAGGATTTACTCTAAGATAAGGAGCAATAGAATCTTTCCAGAGGATTTACTCTAAGATAAGGAGCAATAGAATCTTTCAAAAAATGAATTCTATTCTTAGAAAGGGGAAAAAGAATCTTTAAAATGGATTCTATAGTGAGGAAAGGAACAATAGAAAGGAGAGGCCGCTTCAAGTTTGCCTGAACTGAAGTACAAAGGTCTTTTCGATCTATTCTCTATCAGACTAGGCCAAATGGGATAAGAAAGACCTGTGGGTCTATCTACTTGATACAGCTCTTGCTTAATATTTACCACACATTTTATCAAATGCCCAAACATGCCTCATCTGAATCTGATTGAATCCTCACTTGACTACAAACTGTCAAACCGCTATTCAAGGAATCAGTACGAAAGACCTCACTCAGGAGGTTCTTTGAGGTTATAAGGGTGAAACTCCAAAGAAGAAAGGAAAAGCGCATTGAAATCAGAGCCTAACAAAGTCTTCTGCAGTGGCTAAAAGCAGATATGACGATTGCAAGGACAAAATTCTTGAGGAAGATGTATCTACACTTTTTAAGTAGGTAGGTAGTTAATTAACGTCACAATTGAGAAACACAACGAGCTATTGACGACAGTATAGGGGGGGTATTTCAATTAACGTCACACTGGAGCAACACAATGGGCTATTGGTGACGGTCCGGGATCAATCCCAAAGGGAAAGATCCGAGGACAACACCACGTAATTTTGAACCATGGTCAGATGACGAGGCAACACCTGAGCTGGCACCCCACTCTCCAAACTTCCACACCACGCCAACGTGAGGACATTTGAGGCCACGACAGATTTAACGTGCACCAGCCCCCTTTGTACACGACGGTGTTTGGCTGGATTCGAACTCGCAACCCTTCTGTTGCTAGTTCGTTACTCTTCCAACCGGGCCACCGCGGCCGATATATAAAGGGGGGTATTTCAATTAACGTCACACTGGAGCAACACAACGGGCTATTGCTGACGGTCCGGGATCAATCCCAAAGGGAAAGATCCAAGGACAACACCACGTAATTTTGAACCACGGTCAGATGACGAGGCAACACCTGAGCTGGCACCCCACTCTCCAAACTTCCACACCACGCCAACGTGAGGACATTTAAGGCCACGACAGATTTAACGTGCACCAGCCCCCTTTGTACACGACGGTGTTTGGCTGGATTCGAACTCGCAACCCTTCGGTTGCTTGTCCGTTACTCTTCCAACCGGGCCACCGCGGCCGATATATAAAGGGGGGTATTTCAATTAACGTCACACTGGAGCAACACAACGGGCTATTGCTGACGGTCCGGGATCAATCCCAAAGGGAAAGATCCAAGGACAACACCACGTAATTTTGAACCACGGTCAGATGACGAGGCAACACCTGAGCTGGCACCCCACTCTCCAAACTTCCACACCACGCCAACGTGAGGACATTTAAGGCCACGACAGATTTAACGTGCACCAGCCCCCTTTGTACACGACGGTGTTTGGCTGGATTCGAACTCGCAACCCTTCGGTTGCTAGTCCGTTACTCTTCCAACCGGGCCACCGCGGCCCTGATTTATAAAGGGAAAGGTGAACGTTCAGTTCGAAGAAGACGCTCATAAGGCATTGCTTATGATCCAGAAAGTCGAGTTTCTTTTCCTTGAGGAACTATGGACCGGTGTTTGCGGTCTAAGTATACATCGACCTGTGGCAATGCTTAAAAACATCTCTAGAATTTGTGTTCTTATTGTGGCAACACTAAGAATGTTCTTATGGTTATAAGTGTTCGCGTTAAGAATTCTGAATAGCAGTGTGCAGCGCATCTTTTCTCCGTACGCATGTCGAAGTATTTGCTCTGTATTTATTTACCAGTTTTTAATTGTTATATTTGAATAAAATTAAGTTTCTTTGTTCCTGAGATGCTTATGGCACAGTTGATAACACGCAGAAATAACATCTAATAATTAAATGCTGCTAGCCAGCATTTTAAGTTGGGATTCTTTCGGAAGCCAGAACCGGAACTACCAAACCCAGGGGTGACATCCCAAAGGTGGTGACCCATTTGTTCAACTGTCTGCTGCGCTCATCATGGAAATCCAGTAGAACTTATTTTTTTTGCAAGAACCGTCTAAAGCGGATTGGATCGTGGCTGCAGGGGTAAGCGTTTTCGATTCCTAGCATTGCTGCTTTTCAATATGTCATCTGCTGACGAAGCTGAAAAAGAAATAACCAGGGTATCCCCTAAAATTCCTCCGTTTTGGCGAGATAGACCGGACCTATGGTTCAAACAACTGGATGGTCAATTTAAAAAAGCCGATATAAGCGTTGATTCAACAAAGTTCAATTATGTTGTTATTGCTCTTGATCAAACGGAATTGTGCATAATATCTGACATTTTAGAAAATCCACAGCACAAGGATCGTACTCTGCTTTGAAAACCAGGTTGTTAGCTCAATATGGCGATTCAGGCGAAGTGCGCCTAAAAACTTTGTCCAAAGGTTTGGAGTTAGGCGATAAGCGTCCTTCGAGATTGCTGTTGGAAATGCGAGATTTATCTGGTAATCGTGTCAATGATGATATTTTAAAATCTCTGGTTGCAGCAACTTCCAGTTTCTATACAACAAATTCTCGCGCTCAGTAGTGACAATTTATCTAAGCTTGCTGAAATGGCCGATGGCATTCATAGTGTCACTCGTAGTTCTTGTGAAGTTAGTTCAGTCGGGAAACCGGATAACGAAGGTAAACTTACCGAAATCTGTAGACGCTTAAGTAGACTTGAAGCAAGTCCAATATATCTACTTCCGCGCTCGACAACCAGATCGCGTTCAAGAGACCCTAGTCAAAAACGTAAATCAACGTTTTGCTGGTACCATAGAAAACATTCAGACAAAGCTCTTAAGTGCGTTCAACCTTGCACATACATGCTGAAAAGCGAGTAAAGCACCCGTTTGTGGCGCAGAACGACGGTGCAAATACTGTAAGCCACCTGTTTGTTTACGATCACGCACAAGGTCTGAAATTTTTGGTTGATACGGGAGCGTCTGTTTCTGTTCGAAATGCACAAAATGCTGACAAAACCAATACGTCAAAAACTTTTTAAATTAACTGCAGCAAACGGCTCTGATATTAACACATATGGTACGAAGGTACTCACTTTAGATTTCGGCAAAAACAAAACCTTCCGTTGGGAGTTTATAATCGCCGATATTCAGAGGCCAATTTTAGGTTCAGACTTCCTTAAACACTTTGAATTACTAGTAGATGTTGGCAAAAGTAAAATTATTTCGCAAGATAGAAAAACGGTGATTTCTGGTTTTAGAGCGGGTGGTCCAACAGTAGGGTTAACTTTAGTAGCTCAAGATCTGTTTGGTCAGCTGCTTCAGCATTTTCCTGAACTAATGAAAACAGAGTTTTCGAATAGGGTGTTGAAGCATAGTGTCACACATTTTACAGAGACAACAGGACCCCAGTACATGCTAAAGCACGCCGTTTGTCCCCTACTAAACTCGGAATTGCTAAACGCGAATTCGCTTACATGGTGAAACAAGGTTGGTGTCGACCTTCGAAGAGTAGATGGGCAAGTCCGCTTCATATGGTTAAAAAGGCTGATGGCAATTGGCGTTGCTGTGGTGATTATAGGATGCTTAATGCAAAAACCATTCCTGATCGCTACCCTGTCCCTCACATTCATGACTTTGCAACATTTTTGTCCAGTAAAACGGTATTTTCTACTATAGATTTAACTAAAGCTTACTATCAAATATCAGTGGAGCCAGACCATGTCGAAAAAACTGCTATTATAACCGCTTTTGGTTTGTTTGAGTTTGTCGACATGCCTTTCGGTCTATGTAATGCTGCCCAGACATTGCAAAGGTTTATGAACTTTATTCTACAAGATTTCGATTTCTGTTTCCCATATTTAGATGATTGTTTGATTGCATCCAATTCAATGTCCGAGCACTTACAGCATCTCAAAGCTGTTTTCAAACGATTTGTTGAATAGGGTCTTGTTATAAATGTGGACAAATGTGTGTTTGGTAAATCGGAGGTGACATTCCTGGGCCGTGTGTTGAATCAGGATGGTATTAAACCAGTACCCACACGTGTGCAAGCTATACAGGAATTTCCACTACCAAAAACCATTCAAGAAATGCGTCGCTATTTAGTTATGCTCAATTTCTACAGACGTTTTATACCCCAAGCGGCTGGTAAATTGTTGTTATTGAACGAATACTTAAAAGGTAGCAAAAAACACGACACACGAAAAATTGAACTTATTGAGGATGCACAGAAAGCGTTTGAATCGAGTAGAACCGAACTTGCTAAACAAGCTTTGTTAACTTACCCAGATTCTAGGTATCCTTTGGCAATTATGGTCGATGCTTCTGATGTAGCTTTGGGTGCGGCTTTGCAACAAAAGATCGGTGATTGTTGGAGACCGTTAGCATTCTTCTCGCGAAAACTTTCTCCCGCTGAGAAAAACTGTAGCGCGTTCGATCGCGAATTGTTGGCGGTATATGCGTCCATAAAGCATTTTTTATACATGCTTGAAGGACAACATTTCATCATTTTCACCGATCACAAGCCCCTCACCCATGCTTTAAAAAAGCAAAGTAAAAACAGCTCGACTCGTCAGGTTCGCTATCTTGATTTCATAGGTCAATATTCAAACGATATTCGTCACATATCTGGTCACGATAATGTTGTCGCTGATACTTTATCTAGGATGTGTGCTGTGAAATGTCCCTCTCCTATAGATTACGAGGATATTGCACGGACCCAGAGTGCTGATGAGGAACTTTTGAAATTAAAACAGTCACAAAATCTTGAATTCAAACCCATCCTATTTAAAGGTGTCGAAGTTCAGTGTGACGTTTCTACCAGCACAGTTAGGCCGTACATCCCTCAACAATTCAGGATGAATGTTTTTCAAGTCATTCATAATTTATCTCACCCTGGTAAGCGAACAACTGAAAAACTTTTGTGTAAACGCTATATTTGGACAGAAATGAAAAAGATTGTGCTTTATGGTGTAAGACATGCATACCATGTCAAAAATCCAAAATAACCCGCCATACACAAGCTCCAACAGGAAATTTCAACGCTCCTAAATGTCGTTTTGCCCACATACATATTGACTTAGTTGGACCCTTAGTCCCACCTTCCCGTAACTTTCGTTATTGCTTAACTATTGTGGATAGGTTTACATGTTGGCCGGAAGCATTTCCCATAGAGGATATTAGGGCCGAAACTGTTGCGTATGCACTATTCTCAGGGTGGATAAGTCGTTTCGGTGTGCCAGATGTCATCACATCTGACCAAGGCAGGCAATTTGAATGCGAACTTTTTAAATCCCTTGCAGCTTTGCTAGGAGTTAAACGTATACGTTGCACGCCTTATCACCCTGCTGCCAACGGAATGGTTGAGCGTTTCCACCGTGATATGAAGACAGCGATGAAATGTCTTGACATTGTTAACTGGACTAACGCTCTGCCAAGCGTTCTTTTAGGTTTGCGCTCCTGTCTGAAGAAGACCTGCATGCTTCTTCGGCTGAGCTGGTTTATGGCACTCCTCTATGTCTTCCCGGGGATTTCTTCCAACCCTCTGAAGAGGTTCAGGCAGACCACCTTGTCCAGCAACTTCGGGATTCGATGTCCAAATTGAGATGTACCTCTCCACGACGGCACGGAACAAATAAAGTCTTCTGGCACCCGGAGCTCGACAAGTGTTCTCATGTCTTTATCCGACAAGACAGAGTGAGAAAACCACTACAAGCGCCGTACGAAGGTCCCCTTCTTGATCTTGCAAGGCATGAACGCAATTACACCATCCAGATTGGCAACCGACAGTCCAGCAACAGTGTCGACCGCTTAAAGCCAGCCTTTCTCTTGGTGCAAGCTCCTACAGTGGTCGCTGACAAGTCCCATAAATCTAATGCAGATAATGTATCTTCAATGTTCAACGACATACAAGTCCTATTTTAACTATCCTATTTACAAGTCCTATTTTAACTATTTCCTACAATTGAAGTATAACAATGTCGGTGATATATAAAGGGAAAGGTGAACGTTCAGTTCGAAGAAGACGCTCATAAGGCATTGCTTATGACCAAGAAAGTCGAGTTTCTTTTCCTTGAGGAGCTATGGACCGGTGTTTCCAGTCTAAGTATACATCGACCTCCGACTGCAGATAACGTATCTTCAATGTTCAACGACATACAAGTCCTATTTTAAATAATTTCGCTAAATTGATTTCTATAATATCCTAGGGAAAGGTGAGTTTAAAAAATTGACCGCCCTGAAAATGTTAGGCCCATTCGGAAGCACGTTTGTTTGTGAGGAAACTGTTTGAATTGCTAATCAAAGTAAGAATAAATTGAAGGTTAATAAAAGACGCAAATTTGGGGATATCTCGAAGATTTCTGGAACATGATTTCCACTCGGCTAGAAGTCTTGGTAAATTTTAGATTTAAGCGCCGACCCGGCCTTGGCCATTCGGCATAATTTGGGTTGCGACTCATAAATTTACGTAATTACAAAGTCACATATTATCACCAATATACAATACTAATTCGAAAATTCGAAAATCTATTGGCTTATATTTGTTGCCAATTTTACTATAAAAGCTTATATAAGCCCATTTTCTATAATTTATCACTGAACCCCAGTGGAGTAAAATTAATATACCAAAGAAAGAAAAAGTTAGCTCATATCTGAGAAGCTTATAAAAGGCGCCTTAAGTTAAAAGACAGGTCAATACAAGCTTCCTATATTCGATATACAAATATAAAACAGCAGCACAGAGAAGAGACAGTCTTGGTAAAGAAAAACAATGTAACCTATCAAGATTCATGTTTCCCCTCCGACCGTATAGCGAGATTTGAGAGTAATGTAGTGTTACTTTTACCACGCAACACACATAATGACTAAATAGACACATCTATTGGTTGAAAGAAGCTTAAGATTTTATTGGTCAAGAAGGTCAAAACTGGTTAGAAGTCTTGTGGTTTGCTTGGGCTGTTTTATGGCGCTGAAGCTATGCTTGGTCAGTCTGCGCTAAACCAGAGAACATAAAAGTAGAGTGAGCAGTGGTAATATTTTTATGTGCCTAGGATCATGTGATCCAAACTAGTAGTAACGTGACTTTTAGTCCACGGGACTGGAGGAAACGCCCATCCATTGTTTGACCATCAGATTGATCCGCGCGACATTGTAGTAGACTGGCAATTTCACCATTTGTCGCCACTCTAGACATGTGCATTCACAAATCTACTTAGATATCGCCAAGCGACGAAATTGAATGCCAAATCGTCCTACCAAGTTAATATTTCACAGATCATTCACGTGACTACAAGTCAACAGGTTAGTCACACTTTCTGAAGCTGCACTCACTGGCAATGCTATTAATCTACTTTATATTTCAAGCCTATGCGCGCTAAGCAATTTCAAGTAAATAGACTACACAGACATGGAAAGCAATTATGATGCATAACAGAGAACTACACTATCTTGCCATTCGTCACCGGACACCCCTCGAAAAGCGCTTAGTATCATCCGTACACGTCATACAACTTATAAAAGACGTTGAACGGTTAGAATATTCTTATAGCAGCTACAGTTCTGGACAATTCTGCGCTACCGACATTGTGGCAACATTTTGGTATTAGTCCATACCTGTTTCAGTAGACAATGCTCCATGTCATGCAGCAGGTGTTATTAACACGTGGTTTGAGGAAATGAGTGTGGAAAAACTTCATTGGCCAGCCCAAAGTCCAAATCTCAACCCCTTGGAACACCTTTGGGATGAGTTAGAGCGCCGGTTGAGAGCCAGGCCAACTCGGCCAAAAAACACCACTGAGTTGTTTGCCAATTTGAAGGATGAATGGAGCAAGATTCTTTCAGAGACGTATCGAAAATGGGTGGAAAGTCTTCCTCGAAGAGTTACAGAAGTTCATTGCGGCGAAAGGTGGCTCTGCACGATACTGATGTCGTGCTGGGTCCGCTTTAACTTAATAGTATGGGGTGTCCGTGATGAATGGCCAGATAGTGTACATAGAGCGAGGTATTGAACTCGGAGATTGCTAGTACAGTGAGTATATCCACTGAGCTACGACGACCCCATAAAACATGCAGGAAAGACTGCAGGTTGTATAATGGATATATGCGTGTGAACCCTCAGAGGATTACAAAATAATCCCCCTAGAAATACCGGAATATTGTTGTTGATTTCCACTTCACAAAACATATTTGGGCCGCCATGGCTCAGTGGGTATGCCCACTGCACTAATAACCTGTGAGTTGTAGGTGGGGTAGGTCCAATCCCTGTCAGTCTTGAGTCTTCCCTGGGTGTATTTCTCCCTTCTGTGTCAGTAAAAATTTCTTTTAGTTTGCATGTCCATTACTTGATATTGTATGTCTTGTTTCTGGCGCAGCATGGCCAAATATAAAATATACAGGCCCTTGCGCCATAGAAATTCAACCAACCCTCAACACTCCCTGCTTCAAAACAATCTAAGCGGTTCGCATCGTTCACAATCCTGCCCGCAAAAAGCCGGAAGTTGCGCTTCCCTGCCCTCAGCAACTGCAACCTAACGAGGTACCCACATCTGCAGGCCTTGAGTTTCGATTCACGTTCCTATCTCTTTGTTTCGTTCAAACGCTTCTCGAAACAAATTCCGAATTCACAACTCCACCCGAATTTCATTTTCTCGCCAACTGCCACCTGTTTACAAACTGCTACCGACACAGCAACAACGAAATTCATATTTATAAGCCGGCACAATACGGGAGCCACCGGGAAAATATGAAATGATTTTTTTTGTTCAGATCGAATTGAACCTCGTGCGACACAATTTTTCTCCTTGAATTTTAGACACGCGAATCGAGTATCTGCTTTCTTCTTTATTTGCTGTATCCCATGCATTTCGTTCTAACTTCGTTCTTAGAATCGGAGTGGTTTGAGAGTGAGAATTGATTAACTTCTCGTACTTGTGTTTGGAGAGTTGTATATTTGATATTTTTATATTGGATATGAGGAATTGTTTAACCCTCTGAGCCTTTCGAGGTTTTCGAGTAGGGCAGTATTGATTTTACCCCACAATTATTGACCACATCTTTCTAAAGAATCAATAGATTCTTTCAACCTTTAAGATTCTATTTCCTTAATAAAGATTCCTTTGGAAATATATTGTTACATATCTCAGAATACAATCATTTGGAATGATTCTAATGTTCCTTTACTTAGAATAAAATCCTTTAGTAAAACACTGTTTGTTATTTCCTTTGTGAATATTATATTGCTCCTTACCTTAGAATAGAATCTCTTGGAAAGATTTTATTTATCTTTTCCTTTGAATACAATCCTTTGGAATGATTCTAATGTTTCTTTACCTAGAATAAAATCCTTTAGTAAAACACTATTATTTCCTTTATAAAGATTCTTTTGTGAATATTATATTGCTCCTTATCTTAGAATAGAATCCTTTTGAATGATTCCAATATTGGAATAAAATCTCTTGGAAAGATTTTATTTCTCTTTTCCTTAGAATATAATCCTTTGGAGTGATTCTATTGATCACGAAGATATGTAGGTAGTTGAATTGGAACAACACAACGGCCTTTTGAAAGATTTACGGCCTTTACGGGTTATTGACACCGATCAATTGCGAAGGGAAAAATCCGAGGACAACATCTAGACCGAGCACACCTTTGAGTCACGTGGTTAACCTGAAAGTGTTGTCTTCTGCATAACCAAATCCTCAAGTACTACACCAGAATGTTTACCGTGAACATGACTTAATCTTTTTATGAACTGGCTTGATCTATTGCCCACGAAAACCAGTTTCAACCCCCCTTAATATTTATGAATGGAAGTTCATATGGGTTTCTAACAAAGGAATAGAGAGAAGATTCTCCTCTCGCCTCCTATTCTTATAACGCAACCTTGAGTTCAAATAAAACGAAATTCTACGAATCTTACGAATATGAAATTTATATTTCTCTGTATGACCTAGTATAACAGACGGAGCATGAGCTCTCGAATTTATACAATTCCTTCCGAACGCTCGGTTCGAAGATCTGTCACCTGGTTGTGGGTAAAAGCATGAATCCTAATGTGAAACAAATTATGGATTGGTTAAAATGATTATCCAGCGCGATTAAAAACACATCTGCGCTGCTATAGCCGATCGTCCCAAGTCGATTCGTAAGCCCACGTGACTTATCCATCTGAGATCTTATGACAGCGACTCCACCCACATGCTTTGTGTACTTCATTAGATCTATTGGAAATGAAAGAAACCCGTAAACATTCGCTGCAGAAAAGTTTATTTTGAAATAATACCATCATTATTTCATCGAACACAAAACAAGCAAATGATGGTTTTTAAAGTGCTCATAATATGCAAATTCACTGTCTAGGCATGACCGGAATACGATAGCATAAAAAGCAAATTGGAAGTATTCACCCGTGGGAGATGACTGTTTTCCAAATATTAAAATCGGTGTTTCCTCGTGCAAAAAAACTAACGCAGAAGCGTTTTAAACTTCCTGCACATAATATGCAATTCCTCTTTCTTTACTCGCCCCAAATAGAAAGGAAAATAATTGTTTATCATCCTCGTGTCTTCCTCAAGGTGCAGAACTCGGAAGAAACTTCTTCGCATCCCACACACGCAAAGAATCTCAAACAAGGATGTGAAGAAACCTTGAGACCTTCGTTTGTTTTTTCATCATGGAGTGTTTGAAATTGGTTTGTTTTTCCCTGTTTGTTCCTTTTCTTCATTTACTTAGCTCCCAAGGGTCCTTATTTTTCTGCTTCGCTTCTATTCATTTTTGTTTACTACCTGGTAAAGGTGTCGGCTGTTTGGTTTGAGGAATTGCCACTGGATGAAAGTTACGCGTTTTGATACTTTATTTTGTTTCCGTCAGATGAATTCTTCCTTTTCTTATTGACCTAGTAGAATATTTTATTGGTGACTAACCCAGTTAATGGGAAAATGTTTGGAAGCATAGGAGTGTAAGCTAAATTATATATACCCACACTCACCCGACTAATAATATATATTGCTTTGAAAATCGAATTTAAAAATTGATATCTTTTGTCTCAACGTTGTCGTATTGGGATATAAAAATATAGATAAAACTATATATTTTCCCACAAATTATGCCCGTAAAAGATATAAAGAAAAATTTACGATTAGATGAAAGTTACACATTTTGAATTTGTATTTTATTTCCAGCAGAGGGATTTTCAATTTGCTTATTGATTGAGTAGCATATTTCGATGGTAATTATCTTAATTCATGGAATTGTTTTTAGCATATCGAGAGCTGTAATTTAAATTATATTTACCCCTACATACCTTATAATATATATTGCCTCTCAGAAAATCAGAACAAAAATTGACATCTTTAGACTAACTTTGTTGTTATTGGGACTTACACAAGCAAGTATGGATAAAACTATATAGCTTTCCACAAATTATGTCCTCAAGAAATATAAAGCAACGTTTAACCATCAGTTACAGGTACGTAAGTGTGAAGCTCCAAAATGCCAGATCCAATCGAAAAACGAACTACCATTCACCACTTCGCAAAAAACAATTCCAAAGAATTGATGTATGATCGTTTCTAAAGAATTGAATTTGTAATGAATATCATATTAATTCTTTAGAAAGGAAATGTTCTGATAACTATTATATCAATTATTTGGAATATTTTTCTATAACTATCATATATCAGTTCTTTCATTGCACGACCATTGAATCATGTATCCCTGGTTAAAAATTACATGGTGTCCTCGAATCTCTCCCTTCGGGTTTGATTCCGGACCGTCACCAATAGCCCGTTGTGTTGGTCTCACTGCGACGTTAGGGCCACGGTGGCCCGGTTGGAAGAGTAACGGACTAGCAACCGAAGGGTTGCGAGTTCGAATCCAGCCAAACACCGTCGTGTACAAAGGGGGCTGGTGCACGTTAAATCTGTCGTGGCCTCAAATGTCCTAACGTTGGCGTGGTGTGGAAGTTTGGAGAGTGGGGTGCCAGCTCAGGTGTTGCCTCGTCATCTGACCGTGGTTCAAAATTACGTGGTGCTGTCCTCGGATCTTTCCCTCTGGGATTGATCCCGGACCGTCACCAATAGCCCGTTGTGTTGCTCCAGTGTGACGTTAATTGAAAATACCAAAATACCAAATATCACTGCGACGTTAATTAAAATACTTACTTGAATCATTTATCAAAATCAATTAGATTATACGCCAAACGTCGCCAAAACGGCAATAAACTAAATATTAAGGTAACCTCGATATGTATCATGCGGGTTGGTTGGTTTTATGGCGCAAGGGCCATATTTGGCCATACTACGCCACACAAGACATACAATATCAAGTAATAGACACACAATGAAAGTTTTTACTGACACAGAAGAGAGAAATACACCCAGGGAGGAATGCACCTGACAGGAATCGATCCTGCGCCGACTACAACTCGAAGGTTACTAGCACAGTGGGCATACCCACTGAGCCACGACGACCCCATGTATCCTGCGGGAGCATTTGGGTTGCAGAAGTAAAATCTTCGTATTGCGTTTGATTTGTTTGTTTTTACACCGAAAATCCATCTTATCAGTTTGCATAGACATTATATTCTCCATTTTTGTAGAGCACTGTACTTAAATTCCCATCTCAAATTTCTAAGTGCAAAATGCATTACTGTTTCTCATTATGCAACGAGTTTTTCTTTTCAAAGAAGTTTCGCAAGAACATTGCTCAATTAATCTCAATGCAAAGGACAGGTCTTCCATTTTCCGAAGAGCTTACATAAGAGTGAAGAAACTACGCAGAACTTTTTTAAATCTAGTCTGGGGCAAAAGAAAGCTGTTGAAATATGTCAACACTTTTTATTCGTGCATTAAATTATGACGTCATTGCAAGGTCCTTAACTTTAAAATGAAAACTCCGAAATTATGTGGGCCGTGGCAGCCCGGTTGAGAGAGCAACGTGATCCAATCAAAGACCGTCTTGTGCAGGTGGGGGCTGAAGCACGTTAAATCTGCCATGGCATCAAATGGACTTACGTTGGCGCCGTGTGGAAGTTAGGTGACCGTGGTTCAAAATGATGAGGTGTTCTCAGATTTTTCCCTTCGGGATGGATCCCGGACCAACGGCAACAGGCCGTTGGGATGCCCAAGTGTGAAGTTAATGCAACTACTTATATAAATTATTTTGGAAGTACGTCTACCGTTTCGAGAAAAGTGACACAACAGAGAGATAAGTTTGGTTTTGTCCTTCACTTCTTCTCCACGGTCAATTTTTGCTACACGAGAGCAAATCTGACCGTTCGTCTTATAGGAGAGATTTTGTTCTCCAGTTCTGTGGTCATGAGATGCTTCACCAGGGTCCATTAAACCGAAATTTTACAAAAGTTTGGTCTGATTTGTCACTCTTCGCTCAATTGTTTGCTACACGAGGGCTAATTAAACCGACAACAACGGCTCAAGATAGATTCCAAACCACATCCATGTTTGATCCCGACTCGATGCTATGATGATTTTACAGATGTCTGAAACGAAGATTGAAATCTCAAAGAATTTTCTTCCCAATTTGAAATTTTAATACTTTTCTAGAATCTTAATCCTTCAAGTGGTTCCGACGAGTTATTTCGTCGATCGAGACCGGTGAATTTTGTTAATGACGAGATATCTCGTCTTCAAGATATTGGCAATTGTTTTACGACGAGATCAGGATCTGGTCAGTTTTCTTCAAATGACGAAGAAGTCCTCTGTCAAGAAATGGTCAGTTTTGTTAATGACGAGATACATCGTCCAAACAGCCATCAGGAAGGTTAATTAAAACTTCGATTTCCACAGTACGTTTTAGTTTGACCCTTTGATTGTAATACGTGTGAATGAAAAGTAATGCCTCCAAGAGAATTACTCGTAGTTGAATATTTCAATAAATGAAGCACAGAAAGGTTTCCTTAGAATGTGCACTTCCATTACATAATTTCATTTTTCTACATAGTCGTCAGATAACTTAATACACCTCAGCCAGCGATGAACAAGTTTAGTGAAGCCGTTACGGAAGAACTCCACATTCTGTTTCCTCAACCAGTTTCCGATCGCTGTCTGAATTTCATTATCGGAGTTGTGATTTCCACGGTTTTCCTTTATTTTAGAGAAAATATGCAATTCATTCACATTGCACCAAGTGTGGACTTGATGGTGGATGCAGTGCTGTGACGAGTTTCAGCTTCCTCGTCTCTTCCATGGTGGCATGAGAAGTGTGGCCATGTTGCAGCAAAACATTTTCTTTCGCCCTTCGAATTGTCCTAACGGTTTTTTAGGATCGCCGGACCTCTCGAAACATTTCGTCCACTCGTTTCTTGTGAAACTCATCTGACAGAGGTTGACCAACTCTTTGTCACACAATGCCAGTGTTCCAGCGTCACACAGTGCTGATGACATCAATACATCCATTACCATAACTGACTTGCATTCTTCTATAAATTCCCACTGGAGCATTTCTTTCTGCTATCAAGAACTCAATGACAACATGTTGCTTGAATGGAGTGACGAATTTCCTTCACAAATCCGCAATAACAAAACAATATTTCATAGTGATAACTTGCCACTCGCTGTGCTGCCATCTGTTGACGACAAATGCACATGAAGGCATTACTTTCGATTAAACCGTAGTAGATGCTCTGGTCCACGATTCAAGAGGGCTCTAGGTACGAATCCCTGTCTTGGCATTGACGCTTTTTCTAGTTATAGGAATTCAAGGGTCTAATCATCAGTCATCAAAGAAACCGACAAACCAAGCCTAAATGCGGCCTTAAGATTTCATGATAGTTTGCTTACAATTTACTTTAAATTGTTTGCTGATGTGTTGCTACGATTGTCACTGAAATCAGCAAGTTCGGCCAGAGGCACTCTTCTTCACAGGACATGGCCCGTTTCCATATTACCAAAAAGGTTTAAAGGACAAATTCGGAAACTTGCTGCTCTTGTGGAATGACAGATCTCTGCATTACATCACAGTCTTTCTCCATATAGCATCACGGTATATAAAGACACCTGTTGACCACCTTAAAAACATGTGGCTCAGGAACAAAGACTCGAGGATCAAAATTTTTGGCATGGTGAGATTCAGACTCGTCAGGACTTAATAATCCCAAGACTTTTTGCATGTTGTATATATGTTAACGTTAAAGCCCGAAAGCAGTTAATGTGAACATTACCTGGGTAATCTGCAGATTAGCTGATTTGTTCCGTTAAAGTGCGGAATCATCTACAAAATAAGAGTTTTCCTCACTTTATCGAGATAATATGCACATTAGCGGCTTTCAAATCGTTCAAGTGCAAAAATATGTTTCACTAATTTCCTTTTCCTCCTCCTTACGCTTCAACTATTCTATTGATTGATTGATTCTATCAACTTGATTCTTTAGATATCGAAAAATAAATAAATAACATTATGTTTCAACAATTCTCAGTACATTTTATTTACATCTACTGATAATTATATGAAATTAGTTAAAACTTTATGGGATAAAAGTATAGCGTGTTTTCAATTACTAGTGCCTAGTATTACCGAGTTATTTGTCTGAGTATTAATTTAAACAAAAATCAAAGACCTTATTCTCACTTTAAGGAGTGCCTAGTAGGTAATGTGGAGATTATCTAGGTGATCTGCAGATTACCTAGGTAATTTGAGAAATGAAGCAATTTTCCGCACTTTAACGGATCGGCGTAGTTAATCTTCACATTACCTAGGTAATCTTCACATTACCTAGGTAATCTTCACATTACCTAGGTAATCTTCAGATTACCTGATTTCCGTACTTTAGCGGTAACATATACAGTGTAATATACATAGTATGATGTATAGATGTAATTAATATGCGTAAAAGCTAACATTCTGGATAGACTCAGTGGCATGTTCTATTCATCCCAAGCATACTTATTTTAAGTGGCACGATGTCTCACGACACTAGGCACGGGAATGTGTGGTGGTGCTACATTGCTACCTGCTTTCACTTCTCAATCCCTCATTACTCTTCTAAGCGCGTATTTAGTCTCTAGCCATACACATTGATTAATTCAAATTTAAAAGCACGTTTCTTAAGCTGAAGTCAACGGAATCCAGAGATCAATAACTTCAGGCTTACGGATTAAACTTGCATTCTCTCAATAAAAGAAAAACCTTATACTATCGGTATCGGAAATTCACTTGCAGTCCTGACTATGTAATCAATAGCGTGTTAGCTTTTAAATTATTTGAAGGCAAAACTGGCATTGTTAAATAAATTGATTATTGCATTAATTGGGTTTTCAATAAATTAATAGTTAACTACTTATACTGTATGATAAAAAGTATCAGGATGGTAATGGTGGTTATGGTAATTAATTAACGTAGCACTTCGCAACACAACAGGTCATTGGAGACGGTCCGGGATCAATCCCTAAGGGAAAGATCGAGGACAACACTGGGCCGCGGCGGCCCGGATGGATGAGTAACGCATTACAAACCGGATAGTTGAGAATTCGAATACAGCCAAACACCGTCGTGTAGAAAGGGGGCTGGTGCGCGTTAAATCTGTCGTGGCCTCAAATGTCCTCACGTTGGCGTGGCGTGCAAGTTTGGAGAGTGGGGTGCCAGCTCAGATGTTGCCTCGTCTTCTGACCGTGGTTCAAAATTATGTGGTGTTGTCCTTGGTCTTTCCCTTTGGGATAGTCACCAATAGCCTGTTGTGTTGCTCCAGTGTGAGGTTAATTAAAATACCTACCTACCGAGGACAACACCTCGTAATTTTGAGCCACGGTAGCACCGACTGGTAGGTAGTTGAATTAAGCCGAAGTGAAGCAACGCGACAGGTTATTGGCGGCAGCAAAGAATCGATACGGAAGGGAAAGAACCGCGGACAACATTTGACAATATTCGGGGATTTGTGAATTAGAACCACGGTCAGATGGCGAGGTCAACATCTGATCTGGTGAACCCACTCTCCACAAAAGTACCACAAGTACAAAGTTGGATGTCTCCTACAAAGTTGTAGATCCTGCCATTGACGTCGATTTGCAGACCTGTCACGGGGTTGTGCCAAAACACAAGAAGCCTAATGTAAATTATTTATTGGTTAAAATGAGTATCGAGATTGTTTGAAAACATTAGCCTGCGTTTTTTCGATGGCCTATCGGCCCAAGTTGAGTTGTAAGTTCACGTTTCCCTTCTGAGTTCTTACGACAGCGATTCCGACCCCATGCTGTCTGTTTCATTAGAAAGTCGATGGGGACTAACACACGTATAAGAGGATACAATCGAGTCCTTATGCCTAACTGCCGCCCGGAAAGCGTGAAATAGGAAGAAAATGCGAGCTGCGTTGGTTGGTTGATTTCCTTGAGACTTTTAGCTGCAGAATCAGGCTTTTTGTCTCCATTCTTCCTAATACAATATCAAGTAATTGACTCAGTACATACAATAAGTAATTGACACACGCACAGTGAAAGATTTACTGACACAGAAGAGAGAAATACACCCAGGGAGGAATGCACCTGGAAAGTATCGAACCTGCGCTGCCTACAACTTGAAGGTTGCTAGCGCAATGGGCCTACCCACTGAGCCACGACAACCCCTGCGAGCTGAGTGACTTTCAACGTGGTGAAGTTGGTTTCCGTTGTGGAAAGTGGCTCAGACGGTTAATCATAAACGTGAAGTATAGGTAGACTGAGCCATGCCTATGTGTAGGTTGTAGGCAAGTAGCTTACGTAGCAGGACTTAACGTCGCACCAGAACAACACAACGGCTATTGGCGACGGTCCGGGTTCAATCCGAAGAGAAAAATGTGAAAGAAACATATCGTCATTTTGAACAACCACGGTCAGATGACGAGGTCTACACCTGAGATGGCACCCCAGTCTCCAAATACCCACAACACGAAAACGTGAATACATTTCAGGCCACGGCAGGTTGAACCTACACCAGTCTCCACGTATACGACGGTTATATCAACGGTTATATCTTTGGTTACATCGAGTCTCAAACTTCCAAACCCCTGGTTGCTAATTTTTCGACTCTTCAAACTAGTCTACCGCTGATCCTGTACTGTATTGCAAAGAAGAATGAGTACAATTTTTAAGAAGTACAAGAGATGCTGATTTATATTTATTATTACAAATATTAGGTTCCGCCCGCAGAGGTATTAAGGTAGGCATTTTCTTATTTTAATTAAAGTCGCACTGGTGCAACACACCGGGCTATTGGCGACAGTCCAGGATCAATACCCCAAAGTAAAGACCTGAGGAAAATACGATGAAATTTCGAACCATGGCGAGAAAACATCTGAGTTGGCACCCCACTCTCCAAACCACCCGCAGAGCAAAGTGGTCTAAGGGTCCCGTTCCTACTAAATTTGGTCCCGTTCCTACTAAATTTGGTCTCGTTCCTACTAAATTTGGTCATCTACACATAAACATTTAACCATTTCTCACTCTAACTTTTATACATCATCTATGGATTCACCCATTATGTTAGCAACCTGGGAGTTGTAGGTGAAGAAGGTTTGATTCCTGTAACTTAACCTCAGTGTATTTCTTTCTCCTGTGTCAGTAAAACTTTCCTTATTTTTAAGCGTCCGTTAATTGACGCTAATTGTTATGCTTGGCACAGGTTCGACATTTATGTCAGTTGTGCCATACAGCTCAAATAAACAACCCATCTTTTGTCCGTGGTAACTTAATCTAGGTGTATTTCTCTCTTATGTGTCAATACAACTTTCGTGTATGCTCGTCCGTTACTTAACCCTTCTGGTGGTTGTCTGGACGATCCTCAACAAAATCATTATCAAATCTCTTCAGTCATTAGCAAAACAGACCGGAACTTGATGGGCGGGACACTTCATGATTACAAGAAAACTGACCAAATTTTGACCTCGTCACCATAAAAAAATCAGCAATATCTTGATGAAGAGATATCTCGTCATTACCAAAATTAGTCAGATCTTGATTGACGAGATATCTCGTCAAAACCACGTGGAGAGTTAGGGTTGTTCGTTTTGTGTTTAACTCAGTATGGCAATACATGCCCTTGGCACCATAAAATCGAAACATTCATTGTAGAGCTCGGTAGATAGTTAAATTTAAAATTTTGGTAAACAAAGCTGTGTACTGCCGCGCTAAATATATGAATCTACTTTCACTTCTTACTCAAATCATGCTGCTTCAGAGCACATTTTTAATCCCTAATGCGCATCTGATTTCCTTTAAAGTACATTTGAAAAGCTACGTAATCCATACATCAATAGCTGGGCGTTTTCGGTTTGGACATCCTCCGCCACCAGCAAAATTGAAAAACTCAATAAAAGAATAACCTCGAACTATTGGTATCGGAAATTCTCCTCCAGAGCTAATTTCAATCAAAATGCCCCAACGCAACCCGATTAAAAATCTCTCGAAAGACGGGGGAAAATATAATCCGCAAATGCACTCAGCGAATCCCATTTGCTGCTAAAATGCAAAGCTCATTTTGGAAATTTGGAACTTCCCCTTTTAATCAACAATCGAAAAAAGAGTTTTTTAATTAAACCTCAACGAGAGAAAATGGGAAATCAAACCTGTAATGGGGTTTATCCAGTCTCTCCCACCCAGTCGGGGGGGTTTGTGTTTAGAATTAATAGAATTCCAACTTTTGATTGCGTTTGCATATCTTGTGATCCGCGTTTCTCATTGGTGGAAGGGGGTTCGTACCAGATTTTTAAAGAGAACAATGTGACTGAATTTGAGCTTCGTATGTTGTGGGATTAGCTTATCAACACATCCACAAGTTTTGTTCTCCGGTGTTTATAATGCTGATGACAGTAATAACTACTTAAGTATTTTCATAAGAGAATTGAATTTCGGCTCGGAAATTATTCAAGTTTGGGGAACTTGTTAAACGTCTTTATGCTGGTAATGGCTGTTCGATAACTTTGAACTATTTTAAGATAAAATTAGCATTGTTAATTAACTGACTATTACATTTATCAAAATTATTCATTACCATCAATTAATGGTTAATTATTTATTTCTATTGAACAGGAAAACTTCCGGATTCTTAGTACAGCTTTAATTAACATTTTATTGGTTGGTTTTCAGTTTAAGGTGACTTGATTTCTCATTACCATAACTCTATTGAATATTAATCCGTCTGTGGTTGTTTCGACGAGGAATGAGGCATATCGTCATTAGAAGATAGCAGGGTCTGAGCAGGTCTTGGTGTCGTCATCATAAAAACAAACGGGCAATATCTTGATGACGAGATATCTCGTCATCAGCAAAATTGGTCAGGTTTTCATGGACGAGTTACCTGGTCGAAGCCACTTGAAGGATTAAGAAATATTTTCACTGTATGTAAACACAGGATGTTTCGCAATATCATGTAAATCTTTAAGAGGCAGTATAGGTATACAAATTAAGTCATTCACGAAAGGATGGATGAAAGTAAGGATTTTTGGTAAATTAGATAGTTGAATTAACGTCGCACTCAAGCAACTCAACGGGCTATTGGCGAAGGTTTCGGGATCGATTCCATAGAGAAAGATCCAAGGACATCACATTGTCATTTTGAACCAAGGTCAAATGACGAGGTCACCACATGAGCTGGCACCCCACTTTCCCACCACACCAACGTGAGGACATTTAAGGACATGACAAGTTCAACGTGCACCAGTCCCTATGAACATGACGGTCTTTGGTCGAATCTAGTTTCGAAATCACAACCCTCTTAAGGACTTTTGGAGCTCGATGGATTAGATAGGATTGACCAACCCCTCGCTTGGCCCCCCAAAAATAATCCGACTTATGATGGATTGAATTTTTCTCTAATGATACCTCAAAGTGTAAAAGGCGTCATTCGCCCTAAAACTACCGCATCGCAAGTGTAGTCTGCAAAAGGTCAGGACTGTGAATATGTGAGTCATCCATGAGTTGGCACTGTCAGGCAAGAATTATTGTTAGTGGCCACTACTTTAAGCAGCTACTATAAAACTATGTGCACAACTACTGTCGACGTGTATAATTAAAGCTGATAAAAATGTTCTCGGATCCTGTTTTTGTCTCTCCACCTTGGTACACCCTTAAGCGGATCTTGGTGACTCTTGTGGACATATACACTATATGGACAAAAGTATTTGGATACTGCAGAAAATCGGAGGATTCATCTTAGTGTGGGGTTGTTTTCCTGGTTAGGACTCGGCCCATTGCTTTATGTACCTGGTACCATGAACGTTGACATGTACCTCGACGTTCTGTATAATTCGGCCTTGCCTACACTATGGCAATACTACGGCGATGACGGTTGTTTCTTCCAACAGGATCGAGCTCCATGTCATACTGCAAAACGTGTGCTGGACTGGTTTCCTGAAAGTGAGGTGAATTTGCTTGACTGGCCTGCTCAGAGCCCCGATCTCGATCCGATCGAGCACTTGTGGGACGAACTGGAGCGACGGGTACGACACCGCCTCGCACGCCCATCTTCATAACAATCTATTCTCACAGCCTTGCAAAAGGCATGGCGAGCTATTCCTGCCCACACTTATAGAGAACGTGTGGAAAGTATGCCTCGACGTGTTGCAGCTGTAATACAAGCAAAAGGAGGCCCTACCCGTTACTAAATAGAATAATAAAGCACTTTTTCTGAAAAACTTGCAGTGTCCAAATACTTTTGTCCATATAGTATGGTTTCTATGTAACTACGTTTTAATTTTGCGTCCCCTTAATCCTCTGTTACGTTCATGAGTATATATCCTTTTAGAAACCTGCGGTCTTTCCCTGATGACTTATAACAGTTTTAAACTTCTTTGCCAATAGAATCTCTCCTGGGGTTCCTTCAACAAACAGATGTGGCTATTTAGTCATTATGCATGTTGTGGGGAAAAGGAAAACCACACTATTCAGAAATTTCGTAACTCTCAGAGGGTTGGGATTGAAAATTCCGAAATACCCTGTATATCAGAATATGTTAACAAAATTGTGCACAATAATGTACTACAGGTGTCTCAATTACACACTTGGGTGAGTAGCTTTCCAGCTTTGAAGGACTTGCTGGAAGTGTTGAATATTTATAAATTCTTGGAGGAGTTGGGTGTAATTTATAAAATCACACCTAGTTTGGCAAAAGAGTAGGTTATAAATTTATCTCACGGTTTACAGCAAAAACGAATGTTTCATAAATTACTTTTATTTATATCATATTTTATCATTTAAAATAATCAGTTTTACGTCACTGTATATTTTAACTTGAATCTTAAAATAATCGACATTTACCAACAGAACATGTAAAAGAAATACTTATGATAAGTAAGGGAAACAATGAATCAAAAATATGCGTTCCTCTTTAAAGTCACTTATTGCTATTCCGAATAGCAAAGGGTGGCGTGATAGCCCTAGTCGTAGACTTTTGGATTAGCAACTGGAGGGTTGCTAAATCGAAACTCGATCCAAACAAAGATCGTCGTGCACGTGGGGGCTGATTTACGTTAAATCCGTCGTTGTTTCAAATATCCTCACTTTGGCTTGGTGTGGAAGTTTGAACTCCGGCTCAGGTGTTGACCTGGTCATCAGACAACAGTTCAAAACACCGATGTGTTCTTGGACACCGATGTGTTCGTGATTGATCCCGAATCGTCACCAATAGCCCGTTGTGTTGATCCGGTGTGCGACGCAAATTCAATTACCAACCGAATAACGAAGGCATGGTTTGTCGCTATACGTTTCTTCTTCTGTAAAATTACTAAATGTACCGTGACTTGTGACATAGGATGGTAAAAATCGAGAGGACTCATCACCCAATTCCTTGTCAAAAACCAATTCAATATAGTGTCCATTTTTCAATTGGACGTGGTATTCCAGTGGCATGCTTACGTACGAATGATAATTTAACGCACAATTTATGATTCACATCAATTTAGTTCCTTTCAGGGAGGGGACAACTCCCTCCCCCAATTTTTACTGATGTTAAAAAATATATGCTGAAGTTACTGTAACCCTCTAATTTTTTTCTACGAGATATCTCGTCCAGACAAAATTGCCCTTTTAAGCCAAGGATAATGAAGAAGTATGAAAAACAAATTGTCCCTCGCCAGGAACTTGTAACACTTTGGAACAACTTTTTGCACCAGATACTGGATACTACAGGGTAGGTTTTGACTACAAGACAAACCACTAGGAGGGTTAATCGATATAAATCGAAGTATTGTTAAGCCCATAAGTCGAAAATTCGTGAACAGGTCCGAAAACAGCAAAAATATCTGCACATTTTCTATAAAACACATCTACTAAAAATAAATTCAAACAGGTTTGCGAACGAAATGCTCATTTAGATCAAAGCAATTTTAATAGGTTGTTAAAACGTGATAAGAATCCATCAATGTGTTCAATGAATGTCTGAGTGGGAGGGTATTGGACATGACGAGATGAACCCCCTGTCTATTCTCCTTGACATGAGTGACCAAGTGAGTATTTAAAAAATGGGACACATCACTCCAGTCTTCCGCGAAATATTTAAATGCTAAAAAACAGTCAAAATACTCTTACCAATCCTGGTGATTTATCTTCGCACCGAAAACTGCTCAGTAGTAACAAACTTCCGATCTCCAAACCAGTAGTTCGAAATTGGCACCAGTTCTGGGCAAGGGACAATCTAGTTTTCCTACTTGTCTCGGGCATCTCGTCATTAGTAAAATTGACCAGATCTTAATTGACGATATATCTCGTCATTCGCTAAGATAATAGAACCTTAATGGACGGAATATCTCACCGAACCCACTTGAAGTATTAAACGAGCTTAGTCAGCACAAATCGAAGTTTCATTATCACCACAGAGGTAAAAGTTCGTAGATATATTGAAACGAGTTCAAAAATCAGTAAACGCAATGCTCATTTAGCATCCATTGGAAAAGAAATGCAGGATTAGATCCTCGCCGAAATTATTTTCTAATTGCGTGCCTTTGTATACATGTCCTTCCAGATGCTTTCCACTCAAAGCAATCCTTAAATCTTTGTCACAAATATGTCTCACGACAGTTACACCGTAGCTGAGGATGCATAATTGTCATCGTACAACTGTCCAGCAAATAAGGCTCTATGGCATTTAGTTCACTCCCGACACCCTAAAGCGACCAAAGGTGCTGGTGAAAGAGATATTCACTTTTAAATAAAGAATCTAAAACTAACAACCCTACGCCCTTGAAACGCCTTTCCTTTCTTTTGGGATTAGGATGAAAGTTAATTTTTACAGAGTTCATTTTAGAGATTAATTTCTGAAGGGAAAATAGAAGGGCTCATTGCATCTAAAGTTAGGATTGTAACTTGTATAATCACCTCATGCGGAATAATTCATTATTTTAACTGAAAGTATTTGAGCGAAGAAACGTTTGAAAGATCTTTTTACACTAGAACGACAGGCACTCCCGTTACTCTAGAACATCCGGTGGTGTCATTTAGACACTAGTATGCAAAAAGCGTAAAGTAGGGTAGATAGGTTGAATTAATCCAAGTGCTCATCCAAATCGAAGCCTAACTTTTTCAAGATTTCAATCGAATAAATTTACTGTGGGCTGGACTTAACCTAGGGCAATCTTTTCAACATAAAAAATTAAACCTTAATATTATAAACACTGCCAATACATATAGTTACATTTATACTGCTCTTTTCTTAATCTATCTATCAAGTTATTAGGATCCCCAAATACCAAGGCAGGCCCACTTATCTAGTGCTATACTGTCAATACTGGAGTTTAAGGGCCCTTTAAGAACCAGGTTCTCCATGACTCCATCAATAACATTAGTTGAATTAACGTAGCACTGGCTCAACACAAAGGGCTATTGGAGACGGTCCTTGATCAGACCCAAAGGAAAAGATCCGAGGATAACACCTCGTCATTTTGAACCAAGATTAGATGACGAGGTCAAGATCTGAGCTCGCCATCCCACTCTCCAAACTCTCTCACACCACGTCAACGTTACGTAAAATAGGGATGGTATCTAACTGATATCTTCTATTTTTAATTTATGTTAACTAAGTTTATTTTACAATATTTTCATATAAAAGCTTGTGGTTATTTATGCCAAAAAAAGAGTAAAACTTCGTAACGTAAACGCACGATCCAGACTGATCCATTTCAGCCATTGAAAGGGCAGCAATATATCCAAGGACGAATAAAAATGCATTGTTAAATTAATATTGGTTAGAAATCTGAATGGTTTGCGATTTTATGGTCATGTTTTGGTGAAGGACAGTCATGACAAAAAAATTTCTGTTGTGTGCTTATTAAATAAAATGATTAAAAATCAAAATAAATTGTCAACATCCGATAAAAATTACGAAAGGAAGAAAGCGACAAACACGTTCCGGTGTCGAAATGACACCGACCTCCGTTCTAATGTTAAGGGGCATTTTGAATTGGAATATGAACAGAATAGATTACGATTGGACAATCGAATAGGTATATCATTAGTGTGCATGCATCCTTGTTTTCGATGCAAAGAACATTTAATGTACTAATCTAACATTAGTTCTGAACTTCCGTGCTATTAGTACTTGTAACTCGTATAAGGGCAATTAATCTGTCAATATTGTTTCACTGCACTGACTGGTACACTCGGAACAGGAAGAAAAGCAACATTTCAGTTGTCATTATAAACAAGCATTCTTCGCAAACAATTAAGGCAATCAATCTGTAAATGTTGTTTCGCTGCAAGGGTATTCTGGAAGCAGGAAAAAGTATAACATTTTAAAGTGGCTTAGTATATACTATTAATTGCTTTGTGAACGTAAGTTCTGAGTAAAGCAATGAAAGCAAATAATCTGCCAATGTTGTTTCACTGCAATATACTGTATAAAGCAGGAAAAAAAGATAAAATCTGAAAACTACTTTCATAAATCGCTTTATTAAGACGAACTGCGTAAATTGCTGCATTCCAGACGCAGTTTTATTTTGTAATGTTGGAAATTTCTTTGGAAGGTTTAATCTTAATTATAACAATAACATTTTTATAAAACACAAAATTGTCTACTTAAAGAATAACTAAAAACACCGTTTCGCTACTTCGTGATAACAGTTCTGTTCTCAAACAGATTTGGATTGCAATTTACAGAACACACTATTTATAATAGCGTTCTGTGCAAAATAAGCACATAAAAGTAACATATAAATAGAACCCAAAAATTAGACTTTTCATATCACTATAGCATATCTACCTAGAAAGGTAGAGAAGACTAAAAATGTGTAGGAATTCGCTTAAGAATTCATGATATGTATTGGAAAATATGTAGCAAGCATCAGAATATCAATTGCTCAACTGCCTATAGCGTAAACATATGGCGCGTTGCTCAAACGAAGTTAAGATTCAATAAGTCTTATCTCCATTAGCGAAATAGGAATTTGACATTTCATTAGAGTCTCAACATCATCTAAAAGGGAACAGCGGAGAGAGATTCTAAAGAGTAAAACACGGATTTAATTCCAAAATTCCACGAATTCATTATCTGTCATCAGGATCCTGTTCAACAACAAATTGAAGCCCGCCGACATTCTCAATCAAATTCCGACCTTTCACATTCAAATCCCACCTACCATTGCCACACTCTCGGAACTAATTATGCCCTCAAAAGCCTCTGGTATTAAGGCTAATCTAATAGACGTTGCCGGAATTATTTTATTGTTGGGGACAGGATGTACTTTAACGGAGGCGTTATGGCGCTGATAATGGCGTTTTATGAGATGATGTTTGTGCTGGCGCAACGTGACCGAATTACGAGGGAAGATAATGTTTGCTCTCTTACGGGGATGGTCAGTTTTCACACTTTGGTGGGTTTTAAACGCACATTATTAAATTATGGAGTGGTGGAAAAGTTGAAAGCAGAATTTTTAGATGGAAGTGAACGAGAGATGTTTCGTCGCTAATTGTGTTAGAGTGAGGAACAATCATATTAATATTCAATGTTATACATACACTATGTGGCGGAAAGTATTTCACGATTTCTTTCGAATTACACTGTTGATGTCTTTCATTACTAAAAAAATAGCAGGACCTCGCATTGCACTTGAACTTAGCTTCCTTAATTGCATATATTTATTGATAGCAAAATGTCGTTACTCACAATTCGTATCTTATTTAACCCTCCAAACGGTTTCGAAGAGATATCTCGTCCAAGACCTGGCCAATTTTCCTAATGACGAGATATCTCGTCTTTCAGGATTCGGTCGTTCTGACGAGATATTTATTCGAAACTAAACTGCTTATTACTCCGATAGTAATTAAGATATAAGTAAGCAAAACAAATTGTTCCTTGCCCAGAATGGAGATAGTTAGGAACAGGTTTTTCCATCAGAGACTGGGCAGTTTTGAACTCGATCATAAACCAACAGAAGGGGGTTAAATCCATTTATAATGAATATAGAATTCATATTCACATATCACACCTCCAAATGAAATAAAATTATCCAAACCTATATACAACAACATATGTATTCTCTTACAGGTTATGATTTTTAATTTCAATAAAATGCGTGCCACACACGCCAGTCAATTATTACTTGCATACATATTGACTTCTGAACGATCCATAAATTTGTTCCATTCCCTTATTAAAATGCATTTTTTAAGTTAAATGTATTTTCGTGCACCCTCGCGTTTTTTTTTCAGCCCTGATTTCTATCTTCCAGATTTCTCATTGTCTTCAGTCGTCAGACTTCTGAAAATGTTCATAAGATTGCAAATTCCTTCTTTGTAGTTTTGAAAATGCCATATAGCTCCATAATTCAGACCAATCGTATTTATACGAAGCACCCAAATTGGCAAATGAATCCCAAACGGTTGATTTTATATAATTTATATCATTTGTTGCCATTCACCACAATACAAATAATGCCGATTTCTGAATTACGTGGTTTTGTGAAATCTAAGTCTCGCTAGTGACGAGATACCTCTTCGAGACGACCACCAGGAGAGTTAAAGTACAAAGGCAATATTTGGCAAAGCTGTTCTAAATGCTAAAGAGAAGACAAACAACGTCAATTAATGTGCATGCACATAAAAAGAGAGTTTGACAAGAAAGACTGAAATACACCCAAGGTAAGTTACAGGAATCGAACCTGCCTATTTAATTTAAGGTTCCTAAAAAATCCTAAATTATTGTTTTTTCATATCATAGTTTGAAAGCATAAATGACTTGTTAAAATCTCTATGAATGTGTATCACGAGATTTTCGATTATGTTAGTACTGATTTCACTCCACATACATATGACTAAATAACCACATCGATTGTTTGAAAGAATCCTAGGAAAGATTCTATTCGTCAAGAAGATCAAAACTGGTTAGGAGACATAGGGAATGCTGTCACTTGTAGAGAAGATATATGCATGTGAACCCCTGAGCGTTAACTATTTTCAAATTGTGAGATTCAATACAGAATTTAACGAAATATATCATATATCTTGTTCCGTGCTTGACTTTCAGAAGGCAGTGTGCTGGACAAACTCCATAGCTCCTCTACGATATCCACTCACACACTGACTCTAACACATAACAAGTATCGGAGTCTGAGGGGTGGAAGGGAGAGAGGATCGTCGATCGATGATGATAGATAAGTGATAACCGTGACGGAGACCTGCCCAGAGGAAGAAAGTTAGCAAAAGATTAGAAGTCCCTCTTCTTGTCTCAGAGAGAGAGAGAGGACGTCTGTCCCCCAGGGAGAGCAAGTTGCAACTTTGTGAAGAGTGGCCTCCAGAGGCATCGAGACTCCGATGGAGAGAGAGATAGAGCGAGAAACTGTCTGAGATCGAAGTGCGCTTGATGGATTGAATCATAATTTGTCTTCACTGCATCTACAGAAAATAACAACTGATAAACAAAAACTATATAGATAAAACTGCTTGCGCAAATATCATCTTAGCTGTTTGATTAGGCTCCAATTGGCTACATTTTTAAACATTTATTTTCCTCTTAACCCTCCTTGTTGTATCGACGAAGTGGCATCATTAGCATTTCGTCATTCCTTGGATTAGATCAACGCTACCAGAACTTGATGAACAAGATATCTCCGAATTAGAAGAGTGATAAGATCTCGATCTTTCTTGATCTCGTCGTCAGCCAAATATCGGCACTGAATTGATGACGAGATATCTCGTCATTAGCAAAATTGCACTGATCCTGATGGACGAGATATCTCGTCGAAACCAGTTGGAGGGTTAATGAATATCCTCTAGAAATACCAAATATCCGTATCTGGTCTGCGGGCCAGATCAAAAGTATTTGGAGGGCTGTATCTGGGTCTCTGGATCTATGATCCATTTACTTCCTTTGATCCACTCTTAAACGTACTATTTTTCTTGCGCGGACTGGTTAACCCTTCTGGTGGTTGTTCCAAGGAGGTATCTCGTCCTTAGCAAAAGTGGACAGAACTTTATAGACAAGATATCTCGTCGTTAGAAGAAAAGTGGCCAGATCTTCATTTCGTCATTGGCAACATCTTGCATGACGAGATATCTCGTCATTAGCAAAATTGGTCAGATATTAATGGAGGAGATATCTCGTCGAAACCACCTTGCAAGGTTAATCCTCAATCCAAAGAGAACAATATATATCTGTCAAATAGTTAAAAATAATTTATTTAGGGGAAATTCCGATTCATTGGAAGTGGGACTGACAGACAGTTTACTTCAAAAACTAAGGTTTGTTTCTTGAGATGCTAAATCTGAAAGCTTCTATAATGCAACTAGAAGGCAGATGATAGGCCCTTTCCTGAAAGGTGTTAAGTTCGCAAGGGGAAAGGGCTGTCTTACACAAAATCGTGTATGTACATTGGAAATTGTTTCGCCTAACTTCTAATCCGTGATTTTACGACCCGAACTGAACGATAATCACAGACCTAAAATCTGCTTAATGTGTACGTATAAACTAGAAGATTTTTTTAAATTTTGACTTTAAAAATACAATCTTTTAGAATAGGTCATTAGTTTGTGCTTAAACTCATTTCAGTGTCCAAAATTCAGATTCCTTAATTATCTAATTTAGGTATAATTAGCTAATTAGCATGTTTTTTAACAGTTATATATATGCGATTCTAATTTGTTCAGAATTACAATTGTTGGAAATTATTCCTAATATTAGTCTTCATGTTTTGACTCCGTCGAGTTGCTAGAATTAGGTTTTTGCAATTTTTTGTCACCAAAGAAGTAAAAAAAATCAAGATTTTTTTTCAAGAATTTCAACATTTAAAAATCATCTAAAAATTAATTTCTTAATTAATAACTCTGACTTATGGTCAAAACATCCGCTGTATTATATAGATTATGGTGATTCAAAAATAACTATAATAGATCAATTCATTGTTGTTATCACTGTGCGAAGCATCCTATTGCAAAAACAGTTATTCAGAAATTGAGTTTAAAGTTTTGGAAACATGTTATTATAACGTGACAGTACCTAACGTAAACCTTTGTACATAGAAAACTATTTCCAATATTTACAAGATCTTGATATCGTTTAAAAGCTAAGGAGTTGGTAAATATTTCGAATTAATAAAAAAAGGGTTTTCATACACAAAATCATGTATGTCCATAGGAAATACGGATATTATGGTCGATTTTCTACTGTATACATATACCATAAGACGCCAACTGACTCATTCAAAACCACGTGACTCAAATGGCAACTCTCCGGAACCGGTCTACATTAAACTTCCTGGTCGAAAACTGCCTTGCATTGATCTGCCTCTGATGCAAAACCCTGTTCCAAACTATCACGCGTTCTAGGCAAGGGACATTTTTTTCTGAAAACTGAAACTTGCATACTTCTCCGTTCATTATCCTTTTAGTGTGCAGTTTCCTTCTTACTCCGACCACTATTTTCCGAGTGAGAAAAAATTCCTTGAAAATCAATTTTCGATATACTTCTACACCCTTGTGATTGGGGTTGTCCAGAAGGATCCATTTTATGGACCTGAGTAATCCAATTAACGGATGCAATTATTGGGTTCGGTAATCGTATTAACCGAAACGTCAGAGGAGTACAAGTTCCCTTTGTGCTGCAGATGGGTCTGCACAAAAGAAGGGGAGAAAAAGCCTGAGCTTAATTACAAAGACGGTTGGTTTCCAGTTTTTGCAGGGATGAAGTTTTATTCCGGATTATTTCCATTGTCTTTTTTCTGAAGGGTGGGTTAGGAATGCTCTTCGAGGGAGAGAATATTTATTTTGTTACGCTGCTGATATTCATAACTCTGTTTGGATTCATAATAAATCTAGATACGTTTCTCTAGATGCATATCTATCACCACGTAATACAGAAATAGACATTATTGTAGTATATTAGTGAAGGGTAGTCTGAAGTATTTTCTGTCAAGGTAAATCTAGGGGGTGGTAGTGTTGCTGTAGTGGAACGTTACGTCACTTCTCCTTACGCATTTTGAAGGTGGCATCAGTGAGCTTGTGTTTTTAATGCGATTTAAAAACCTCGCAAATAAATATTCCAAAGAATGAATTCCGAATTGGTGTATCATGATTTATTGATCAACGCCAATTTGATAAGCGCTAAACGTCATTAAAACATTGATCAACTGCATTTTAGCATAACTCCTATATTCGTCATGCGAGAGCATTTGTGAATTAAAAGTTCCGCTTCCCGTTTTGTATGTTTGCATTGAAAATCCCTCTCATAAACAGCGCAGGTTTGATTCCTGTCAGGAGCATTCCTCCCTGGGTGTGTTTCTCTTTTCT
Source organism: Meta bourneti (assembly GCA_933210815.1). NCBI lineage: Eukaryota > Metazoa > Arthropoda > Arachnida > Araneae > Tetragnathidae > Meta > Meta bourneti. The sequence goes on along the minus strand of OW119930.1, from coordinate 92,326,419 downwards.
GTGTCAGTAAAATTTTAATTTGTGTATATGCCTAGTACTACTTTATATTGTATGTCCTGTCTCTGACGCAACATGACCAAATATCGCCCTTGCGCCATATAACTCCATAACCAACGAACCCTCTCATAAAAAGTATGACCACGGACAAAATAAAATCAATCCTTCTTATTTATATAGAATGAAATTGTTCGCGTTTGAAACATGTTGCTTCTCATTGGCTAAGGATTAAGAATCCTTTGTTCACATCGGTAGTACAATAATTACAGATTATGTTTGACCATACTTTGTTAACTGAAACACGTAAGGGTCTAGACCTCTCTTCCTTTCGTTTTGCCGTAACCATGGTAATACTTGCCTTCAAATGTTGTGAGTTCTTTTCCTGCTTTACTTCAGTCTTGTCTTTGGATTTCACCTGATCTCTTGCCAATATGTTAGTTCAGTGGTAACACAAACATTGTGCAGATACGTATGTGGATGCGGTTTACTTTCGTGTCCCTTAATTCTCTTAAAGTTTGCACATGATGTTTCGAAACACACTTCCCAAGCCCCTTGTCACAGATGTTAATGCGTTAATACCAAACGTCGTCTACAGTGGTGCCACAACCATAAAATCTGGTCGATTGATAAGTGGAAGACAGTTACATGGTCAGACGAATCATCTTTCACACTTTTCCCCACAACAGGACGGGTGCACGTTTGGAGGACACCTGCACAAGCGTATGATCGTGATTGTCTCCTTCCAACTGTCAAGCATGGAGGTGGATCTGTCATGGTATGGGCAGCCATGTCGTGGTTTTCTGCTGGCCCAATCGTAACCCTGAAAGGAAGGATCACTGGGGAGAAGTATAGAGAAGTTTTAGCTGACCAGGTCCATCCTATGATGCAAACTTTGTTTCCTGCAGGAGATGGAATTTTCCAGGATGATAATGCTCCTATTCATGCAGCGGGACTCGTCCAATCATGATTTGATGAACACGAGGATGAACTGAAACATCTACCTTGGCCAGCACAGTCCCCCGACCTCAATATAATCGAACCGTTATGGTCTATTTTAGAGCGTTCAATCCGGAATTGATATCCTCCACCGGCATCTCTCCCGGAACTTTTACAATATCTCCATGAAGAATGGTACAATATTCCTCTAAACACTATTCAGCACTTGTATGATTCGATTCCCAGGCGAATCCAAGCTGTATTACATGCCAAAGGCGGTCCTACGCCATATTAGTAAAGGATTCCTTATAAATCCAGTGTGTTTCCATTATTTTGATAACACCCTGTACGTTGGTGGTAAGGGAAATTCAAGTCACTTAAAACTACCCAAAGGAATTTATATCACAATTTAACAAATGTCTTCCAACTGTGCAATTAATGTAACATGGTTGAAGCAGTGATAAGAAACAGGGGCCCTTCTCGTAGCTCTCTGTCCCTCAGGTCAACAGGCTATGTATTCGAATCCCTGTTTTAACATCCTTGAATAAATAGTTTGGGATCCACATTAACAGCAAACGTTACAGTGGTTACAAAGTTGAGTACTCAGGAATCGACAGTACCCAAAACGTAATATAGGAAGATTTAGTGGTCCTTATAAAAGGTGTCCCAAAATTCACGCAAGAAGTAATTTTGATAGAAAACACAGGTTTATAATTAAAAATTGTAAATTTTTTATTGATTCATAAAGTATACAGTATAGGGTTATGTATGGAATAGCATATAGGGTAAATGGCCTCCGCGGCTTTGCTGTCACATACGCACTCTTTTGTTGAAATTTTCCATGACCGTTTTGCATAAATGTAGCTGAATTTCGTTAATACAGCGCTCAATTTCCTTCTTCAAGGCGTGGGTGGTCGTGGGCTTGTTGGCATAAACTTTAGACTTAAAAAAACAAAGAAAAAATCTAACGGCGTTAAATCGCATTATCTGGGCGGCCTATTCTGATCACCAAAACGGGAAATTAAACGACCAGTAAAATGACTCGTGCAGTAATTGAATTGTTTCTCGGGATGTATGGCATGTGGCACCGTCTTATTGAAACCACATGTCGTCCACATCCATTTCTTGCAATTTAGGCTTAAAAAGCTGGATTATCATGTCGCGATAGCGAGCACCATTAACTGTTATTGCCTGACTAGCCGCATTTTAATAACCCTGAACTGTCCATTTTTAATAACTGTTCCATTTTTAATAACCCTGAACTGTCAGCTGTCACGTTGTCTTTTTTTTCGTTGGCAACACTTTACCGCACAAATGGCACAAAATTCAAATCTTGCGTGAATTTTGGAACACCCTATATTAAAGAATTTGTATATGGTATGTTTTATTGGTTCGGAAAAAGATCAATATTGTAAATTTTCTATTGTGATATAAATTTTCTCAAGCATGCCGGACCACGCAGTCCTCAAATATAAGGATAAGGGTTAGAATTTGTGTGATATTGATATCCCTATTTAAAAACAATGGAGTGCAACTTTGTTCATTTATGTAAATTCTGTTGCTGGAATTAGAAGCAGACATAACACTATTGCAATTTCCATTGGCCCCGAAAACAAAAATCACCAAAGTGAATACTTAGTTTTAGGTTTTAAATTTTTATCCATCGTAGATTTTAATCTCTGACGGTTTGATTAATCCATAAATAGGAGAATAACCTTCTCCTTTAAAAATAGATGCCCCTTCATGGAAACGCATCGAAGCAGTATGCATGCAATCTATTTTAATCCAGCGAGACGAGACAGGAAATTATTCCGTGCAAAGTGAAACGAGGCCTAACATTTTGAATATATTAAGAAGCTTTAAAGATTAAATATTTACTTACTACGTACGTAAGATAAAACTATCCCATCTCGAATATTAGTACCGTCTAAAAAACGTGTGTTCTGAAATATTTAAGAGACCGTTAAACGAACTCTGGAATAGCCACTTAGCGGAAGAGAATAGTGTCGGCTTGCATGTGAAACACACTAAGTCAAAATTTTCATGATATGAGTTTATTAGCTTTTCAAGATCAGAATGTCCTTTAGAATGCTCGTCCACTGAGTTATGTTTCTTATCATGAAGGTTGCGTTCCTTCTTGAGAAACATATTTAGTGGATGAAGCATAGGGAGTTGAATTTTCCCTCCTTTGTTTTCTTGGAACTGTTTTTCGATTTAGTTTTTCACTCCTAAGCCGACTATGTTATCTATTTATGGAGTAATATTTTATATATATATATATATATATATATATATATATATATATATATATATATATAAAATACTAAGCACTTTAACAAAACAGGTTGAATACTTAAGAAAAGATGGAGATTACATTTTATCTCGCTTTTATCGGAAAAAGAATGGACGGAGCTACATGTAGGTAGGTAGGTATTTCAATTAACGTCGCACTGCAGCAACACAATGAGCTATTGGCGACGGTCCGGGATCAGTCCCCAAGGGAAAGATCCGAGGACAACACCACGTAATTTTGAACCACGGTCAGAGGACGAGGTTAACACCTGAACTGGCACCCCACTCTCCAAACTTCCGCACCACGCCAACATGAGGACATTTGAGAACACGACAGATTTAACGTGCACCAGTACCCTTTCTACACGGCGGTCTTTGTTGAATTCGAATTCGTTACCCTCCGGTTGCTAATCCGTTACTCATCCAACCGGGCTACCATGGCGCGGATGAAGCTACAGATTTGTTGAAGTGATTTGTTCACAGACTCCCACGAGTGCAGTTCCCATCATTATTCTGAGTGGTGGGGTCGAAACTTGAAGACTGTTTACTTTGTAACCACAGGAGTTTAGAGAAATGTATACGAGTGAAAAAATTTATGCATTTTGATTTCTATTTGAAAAAATGAGTCAAGAAATGGTTAATCTTCTCATAATAATCCTGCATGAAAATACCCTTGTCCTCTTCATACAAAGAAAAAATCCAATCCCCGTTCACTTATAGACGATCTTTGGAAGTCCCCGTTGAGTTTCGTCCAAATATTTGTCTAAGTCCCGCATGATGGGTGAGAGACAGGCAGACTTACGACTGCGGTGGAGTGTTCTTCAAATGTTTTTCTTCCCCACCCCGCGATTTGGGACATCGGTTACGAAATCTGAAAAAAATTCCAGCACACGTGATTCCAATGCCTTGGTGTTGACATACTTGATGGTGGGTTCGAAAATAAGAATTGGAATGAAGGGGAAATGATTTTTACAGACGAGGAGAGCTGTTAAAGAGATTTCGGGTTTTTCGGGACGCGATGGTTTTGATGTACATGATGGTATTGTTTATTTTAGAAAAACCCGGATCAACGATCAGACGTACGCATGTGTTGGTTTTTATAGGAAGAACTCAATTTCGTGAGAGTTCCATGAGATCAACAATCTGTGTGTTTTTTCAGATTTAGTTCCCAAATTATCATGACAACTGTTATGTTTATAGGAGGGACACAATTTCGTAAGAGATCCATAATGTGAGTTTTTCAGATTCTGTTACTAGATTATCATGACAACTTAAAACAATGGATTTAAATGTTTCATTTTTTGTACAACAGTTTGAGAATTCGCTTACATCAAAAATTCATAATTTTCAATGGTAATGGTAATTAATTAACGTTCAATTGAAGCAACACATTGGCGATGCTCCCGGAATCAATTCCCAAGGGAAATATCCGAGGACGACACCACGTAATTTTGAACCACATAATTTTCAAAGAATGGGTTTTAAAACTTTTGAACGACCGAACTCCGGACGACATATACAGCTGATTTCGTGATACACAACACCAGCAATCACGCGTAAAGATTGTTTGCCCAAGTAACTTCCAAAACAAAACCTGTCTGGAAAGCCGAAAAGTTCAGTGGCTCGTGCTACAGGAGGTTCCAATGACATTTAAAGTTTTGCTAGGCAATCACGCTTGTAATTACTACCTTATATGTACTACGAATCACTGTGTACATTCCATTTAGCTCCAATTAATTAGGAATATATTCGGAATACTTTTATCAGTGCATTGCACTTTTAGAGTAAGTAGTCTTAAAAAGAAAAAAGAAATTACTGAAAAGAGTTTTATGAAGGTTGAACTATTCTATCGGGCTAGTTCAGAAGTCAGTCTCCTATTTCTTCTTTCCACGGTCACAAAAGTTACAAGTTTTTTGGTGAACTATCAATGACAACAGCATCACTTAATCTACTATTCACTGAATATTCTCTCGTCATCTGACCGTGGTTCAAAATTACGTGGTGTTGTCCTCGGATCTTTCCCTTTGGGATTGATCCCGGACCGTCACCAATAGCTCGTTGTGTTGCTCCAGTGTGACGTTAATTGAAAAATACCAATACCAATACCACTGAATATTCTCAAATATATATTTTATTGATAGGAGGCTGAACAATCCCCAATTAACTTGTCAACAATTAGCCTTAAACACCAAACTTAGAGATTCTTACCATCACTATTTCGGGAAATTTAACTTAAGTTGAATTAAATTCAGACGATTTTACAATAATGGAAATACCGCTTTTCTAATACGTCGTCTTTTTACTATTCATAGTAATTTAATAACGGGATCAAGCCAACCATGCCATTAAGATTCAATTAGAACTGACCAGTATTTATGAACTCAAAAAACATTTTTGACAAAAGTTTGGTTTTTCCTCCATATAAATATGAAGCAAAGAAGCATTTTACCTACAAAGGCAATTAATAATATTCACCATCGTGGTAAAAGACCGGGAATTTATAATTCGACCGAATTCGACCACAATCATGACCAACTGGTAAACCTCCGTGAAAAACGCTTTCATTTGCTAAATAGCAGTTCCAGTGTAGGATTGATTTTAGAATGGATACCAGCTGGAACTATTATATCAAAGTCGGTGTTAAGTAAATTGGATAATCAAACTATTTACGCCAACTGATGCTTTAATTTGGGACTACAACCTCATTTAAAACTGTTTTTCACACCCCTCTCACAGAAGCGTGGAAATAGCTATGCTTTATCCTCAATTAGCTATCTCTCGAATAGATGAGATGACATCCTCTTTTAACGAGGAGCTTAAGGCACGTTGGAGGCGCTTTCATACCTTCATTAGCATGTTAATTATTGCGAACGATTTCGATTACGATTCGATGGAGTTGTTGGATTTTCTACGTGCCCTGAAACTGGAATCGAAAGAATGCCATCCGGGATTCGTGTTCTACACTAATAACACAAATAAAATGCATAACAATAAATGACATGATACAATTTTCGAAGATTAAATACGTGAATTAACATCCAATTTTAATATTTTGAAATATATTTTCCAAATACATATACAGACAGGCTGAAAGACAAAAATCTAGATAGACAAAGGTAGGTGAGAAGGCAGTAAATTAACGTCGCAGTGGATCAACAGAACGGCCTATTGGCGACGGTCCAGGATCAAGCCCCAAAGGAAAATACCAAAGCCATGCAATGAGACCGATATACAAGGTGAGTCTAAATTGCTTTTACAAAATAAGAGGGGTGATAGTACCCATCCAGACGAGCAATAATTACCATGGAACATAGAGTCAAATTCCACTCTGAGAGGCAGAAAAGAGTCGAATTAGAATTTCAACATGAACTTACAACAGTGTTGGGAAAGCGAATGAACGATACCAAAAGTTACACAATCTGACTTTGATCAGAGAAAAACTCACAGCAAGTGCTCAAAGTGGTGTGTCGTTGCACAGTTCACACGGGCGAAGGAATGACTGGCTCTCGAAGATTTCTGGTGTTGTGTTAATTTTGTCTGCGGCAACACCGATTCTCGCTACGAGATCTTCAGCCGAGTCCACAGGCGTCTGGTACACTAAAGATTTCATGTGTCCCAGAAGAAAAAGTCCAGTGGATTGAGGTCCGGTGAGCGAGGAGGCCAAGCCACAGGTCCGCCACGCCCTATCCATTGTGCGGTATATGTGGCATTCATCTTGCTTAGGAGATATGCTACGTAGGCAGGTACAAAACGACGTCAGAGGCGATGACTTGTTCATGTTCGACGCGTTTCGACTTTAGTCTTTTCTGCCTCTCAGAGTGGAATGCGACCCTATGTTCCATGCTAATTATTGCTCGTCTGGATGGGTACTATCAACCCTCTTATTTTGTAAAAACAATTTAGACTCACCCTGTATTGACAGAAAGACCATTAGATAAGTAGACAAGCAAACATGCATGTTTATAAAGATGGGCTGACAAATAAATAGATATAGATGTAGATAGACAGACAAATAAAGAGAGCGATATATGAACCGGTAGACTTTTAGAGAGATCGACAAGCAGATATATTTATAAAAAAGATTGGTAGACAAATAAAGATATAGGTATAGAGACAAATAGGGGGAGCGATATATAGACCGGAAGACTTTTATATAGACAAGCAGGCGAATATATTTATAGAGACGGACTGGCGAATAAATAGGCAAAGGTATAGGTACAAGCGATTCAAGGGAGCGATATGTGGACATACGTGCTACTAAATAGTCAAAATTTTAAAATAATTTAAAATATGACTGATAAATATTAAAATAGGTGAAAAATGGTCATTACTATTTCGATTAGTCAAAACTTCCACCACCACAGAACTGAAGTAAACAGCGAGAGGAAAACGAGTGTTTAAATACATTATCTTTGAATATTGTTAACACCACTTGTTTTTTTAACTAAGCCCTTCCCAGCTGAGTGTAAAAACGGAGAAGCGCTAGTATCATTCACTATTACACTATTGTGTTAAACAAGGTAAAAATAGATAAGGCTTCTCTAAGTTTTTTTATATAATCTAGGCCATCCGGCCTGACCAAAAGAGGCTCAAACCTATTGTCTCGACGAGGCATCTCGCCACTAGCAAACTTTACCAGACCTTGATTGACTAGATACCTCGTCAATAGAAGAAAGCTGACCAGATCTTGATCTCGTCATCATAAAAAACGTCACTATCTTGATGACGTGATATCTCGTCATTAAAAAATTGGTCAGATCTTGATGGAAGAGATATCTATCTCATCGAAACAACTCGAAGTCTTAAATCAAGTCAAGGGGTGGCCGTGTTGGATTTATGAAAAGAGAAGGACGAAATATTGTATTAATACAAGGGACATACATTTTATATAGCCTCAGAAATAAAACAAAATGTAAATAGAAGCTCTTGCAACAGACATAGAAGTTAATGACGTATAATGACTTAAAGAAGAAATCAATTTTACCACAATTTACATTTGTTGAATCGTCTCTACCACCATCGTCTATAAGAAGTGATAGCATGTACAGGATCTATACACCATGCCATCAGAAGTACCATGTAAGAAACAATATTAAACTGCAGAAACATGACAGTAAATCAGAAGGAAACAAAAGAGGGTGTGCTAGATGGATCCATTCCAAAATGTAACATAGTCAGTAATTGCTCTAACGCATCCGTTGTACGAACGTCACCCAGACACACGCTTTCGCCCAATCTATTGATGGTTATTCATTTCGTCATGTAACCATTGGCATAGATCTCGATTGGAACCACTTTTGCTTGCTTGAAATCTAGCTCATGACAAAATTTTCCTAGTGTTGACATGGTTGATTTTCTTATTTTTGACACACACACCAATTACGTAACAGTCGTTTAATCGTTCGGTTGGTGTTTATGGAGCAAGGGCCATGCTGTGACAAACACAGGGTTATATGATAGATGGTATAAATTGAAAAACCTCCAAGACAGTGACTAATCACGATTTAAAACTTGTTAGATGTACAAAATACTTCATAAACGTAAATGGTCAATGGCCATTTCGTGGAGCAAGCTGTCCGCCATCATAAGGATGGAAGTAAGTCACAAGAAGTAACGCGAGTTCAAACATGCTGTTCTAAAATAGTGTTGCCACAACTTACTTGTTCAACTCAGCCTTTCCAGGCTGCGTGAAATGACGACAGGGGGAAGCACTAGCGTCATTCACTGATGTGCTTGACGTAAAAATGGATAAGACTTCTCTGACGTTTAATTCGAGAATAGATCTCGGAGATTGGACCACTTTTGCTAGTTTGAAATCACTGGTGAGAAAATTCCCAACAGTGTTGGTCGATGCGAATGTGTTTATTTCCTTATTTTTATAACAACGCATGTGTTCTTGCGATCGGAATTTCAAGGCTAGCCTAGTCTGACCAACAAAACTCGTACCACATACACATATGCAGGGATATGTGATATATTCCCCACATGTTGGGGTTTTATGGCTCAAGCTGTGCCAGACACAAGACATACAATATCAAGTAATAGACATACACACGCATGAATTTTTTTACTGACACAGAAGAAAGAAATACACCCATGGAGGAATGCACAATCGAACCTTTGCCACCTACAACTCGAACACAGATGTTGGAGGTTCGAATGGGATCTTTAACAGAGAGTAAACTAATATTAGAGAAAAATAATTCTAAAGTCAAAACATTTAAGGGCTTGTGCAATGGTGTATCTTGAGTGGGGGAGCATTTTTGTAATAACGAAATTTTGAATTGTGATCAGTCATTGTTTAGAAGCTTTTCAACGTTTATTATGAATTTTTACCAAGATTGCATCTGTTTAGCTATATGATAGTTGGATATACGATATAGATATGTAGATAGATGAACAGATAAAGGAATAGACAGTCAGTCTTATGACGCATATCCCTAAGCCATGCGCATTCGTCCCTCCAATAGCATGTTAAATAGCATGGAAATAGAGGTAGTGGATTTTCCACGAGCCGGGTGACTGGAATCAAAAGAATGCCATTAGGCACCAATGGCATTGTTCTGAACTATGTGGATGCGTTTGAGAAGACTTCGATCGACACGAACGAAAATCTTCGATTGCTTGGAATCCTAGAACTTTGACACCAGGCTATGAAATTTTTTTTCGCTGGCACATCACTGGGAAGTACTAAGTCAAGCATTCGCGAACTTTCAATAGTAAATTCCAATTTGGCAGCTCAATATTTGTAGTATTCAATAGTCCCAGTGGAATGGAACGCTTTTCATTTTATTTACTAAGTCATAGAATTTTGAATTGAGGTGAATTTAAAATGTAGTTTATCGCCATTTTGGTAACATTTGGCGTTTGGTGTAATTAGTGATGATTGATCAACTACCATATATCAATTTAGAATTCATTCTTTACAATTTTTATTGGCGACGTCCTGAAATCGTATTGGGACAACAATCCAAGTGACGTCTCGTTCAGAAAATGTACTGGAAGAACCATCCGCCTTAGAAACACTACCGCCATCAACATTTAACTTGACGGTGAAATAATATAACCACTCTCATAGAAACTAATGAAGATATATTTGAGAGATGGAAGAATATAAAATGTAAATATTAGCCAGTTAAATACATGTACGAGCAATAGATGAGGAATGTTGTAGGAGAGGTAATATAATAAGCAATGCTTATCTTTTAAGAAAACAGTTTTTAAGAAATACGTTTAAAAATATTTTAATAACGTGAGGAATTCTCAACTGCGTGATTGAATGCAATGATTATGGCGAGATGAACTTCAAACAGATGTCGTCAATTTATTTTCAAAACATTCGCACTATTTTATCCCCAGAATTTCATTCGATTTCTTTTCCGAAATTCCATTTCACGAAACTGGAATCAAATGAATCAAATTTCAGAAAATAAAATTCAAACGATAACATATACGCCGAATCTCCGAATCGGTGTCAATAGAAAAGTTCTAAATAAATTCCAAGGAAAAAAATGCGCTCTTCTAAACCTAATAAAAATGATTCTAAAACTATTTCCACTCTGTAAATCATCCATCCCAACAAAGAGAAGAACAGAAAACAAGAAAAATGGAATAAAAATTGCGCCTCGTTCGCAGACGAAATATCATTCATCCATTTTCGCACCGAGATCTGCTTCGAGAGTAGATGCTTTAACCAATCAAATCTCTCTCCACTTTGTGAGTCTCCTGCGAACAATAAAGACGTGGAGGAAAAAAAAATTCGAAGTTCGTATCAGTTTGTTGAGAATTTACGATACTTCGTATGGAATATCTAACGAAGCATGTTGCGGAATAAAATATTCTCATCCATAAAATAAAAGTGACTTGTTTTGTGTTTTCGTCGTAAATTTTCGAAATTGTGTCGAATATGTTGCATTATACACTAGAAGAAAGTCAATTGGAATTTTGTTCCCGTAAATTTTCTTGTGCTTATCTTGGGGGTATTTGAGAACACAAAAGGGGTCGTAAGCTATTTGTCTGGTTTATGTTTTTACTGATCTTGTAAACGTTACTATTACAGGTTTCAATAAAAAAGAAAGTATGTTTATCCCTTTTCATATAAAGTAGTTTCTTTTATTTCAAAATACCTTATTTATATCAATATAATATATTTTAATGTTCTCAATTGACGACAGTAAAGTCGATGGTTTTTTTTTGTATATGAACACCATTTGAAATATGGATTGCAGTAATTCTTTGATGGAATAACAGTACAAGTCAGAAAATTACATTTTTAGGAGAACAAAATAACCATTTAATATTCCATATTGTGAATGAATAAAATTTATAAAATCAGTTCTGTACCTTATGTCTGACAACTTTAAAGGGGAAATTAGGGGAAATTTTGGATGTGGTCTTGTGACAAAATTGACTTGTACTGTTCGTACCAAGGAAATTGTGCACATCAACTGACTTGTACTGTTATTCCCGCCCATCAAAGAATTTACAATAAGAGTTGCTTATTGAAGTAAGTTGAAGTTTCTCTGAAGACTATTTTAAATGTTTGATATTTTTCTTTCCATAGAAATGTATGACTAAAAAGATCGCTGCAAATGTTTTTGAATACAATTTGTTCGTTCACGAAACCGTACATATTTTTGACAACACAAGTAGGAGATAAGATTTTCTGTTTGCATTCACTTTTTGTAGCGCATCTATTGTTTGTCTTCTACAGGAACTTCTCCAGGCACAGTCTAGGTAATGATGATCAGTATAGAAACAGAGTTAGAAAAACAATTTTGAATGGGGATGAGTTTCTACCGATGGATGATAATAATCTGTTTACCATTCGTTTTCCATAACTCTTTGTGGGTTTGATATGGTTTGGTTTATTGGGGTTTATAGGCAAGGCCATATTTGGTCATATTTTTGTGGGATTCATGCGAATAATTTCACTTTGTAACCTGCAGCATTCCTTCCATAACTTCTAACCAAATTTTGAAAATTTTAACCAATACAATCTTTCCAAAGGATTCTATTCTAAGGAAAGTAGAAATATAATCATCCAGAGGATTAAAATCTTTCCAAAAGATTCTACTTAAAGGAAAAGACTAATCGAATAGATCCAATGGATTCTATTCTAAGGAAAATGGCCATTAGAATTTTTCTAAAGGTTGAAAGAATCCATAGATTCTTTCATCCAGTAACTGTCATTAAGCGTGTTGTAGGGTAATATGCACTATTTGGAAAGCAATACAACACCACTCGGAAATTTCGCGACGCTCAGAGGGTAAAATGCATATTTTCTGTGGAATCTTTCAATCGCGTGTCTCCGTATTTTACAAACGACTTGGAGAGCACAAAAGATGAGAAGATCGCCTTCTCTTACCTAATCCTTACAGATTTCCAAACAGATAACTCGAAAACTGGTATATTTTGAGTTGTACTAAAATTAGTAAATCTTATAGATAATTCGGAATTGAATCCAAGCGATGTGTAACCTTCCCTTGATCACTTAACTCTATAAACTAAAGAAAAATGTAGGCATATATGAAACGTATTGGTGGCAAACTGTTTTTCTCTTTAACTAAAAAACAAAATAATTGAATTACCTAGTTATGACATTCAGGAGACGATATATTTTTGCGATAGATGAAGACTTTGAGTGCTCCTTCCCTGGTAAGTTGGTATTTGAATTACGCAGTTTAGAACGAGTCCGTTCCTTAACTCTCCAAGTGGTTTTGACGATATATTTCCTCCATCCAACTGACCAATTTTGCTGATTTAAGAGATACCACGTCACCATGATACTGTCCATCTCTTGATGACGACTAGATTAAGATCTGGTCAGTTTTCTTTTTCTAATGACGATATATCTCGTCCATCAGGATCTGGTCAGTTTTGCAAAAGTCGTGGTAGCTCGTCAACACAGCCACGAAGAGGGTTAAATTAGGTGACAGGTTAAACGTAAGTAAGGCGATACTATTTAGCAAGGTTTGCTTTGTAGCTAGCCTTAGCTTTCAATGTTTGGGCTTTGAAAATGAAAGAGATGTAATTGTTCACTTTGTACGATGAATTGGCACACATTTTGGCGACGTGCAAAAGCTCGCCTGCTTTGCCTTTTTTTCTCTAAACCTCGTTTAGAACGTCTTCCATTCCTGGAGTGTTCGAACTTCCCGGTCGATCGTCATCATGCCTGCTGACATGAAATGTTGCGGTTTCATGCAACTGGTGGTGCAAACTCTCAAATGTCGGCACTCCTCTCCAATCGGGTAAGCGTTCAATATTTGAGCCCCCATTGGCATCCCCATGCGTTAGATGCACGTCCATCATTTCGGAATGCGTATAACGCTCCGTCACATTGGAAGAGTTTTTAAAAACGAACAATTTGCAAAGAGGGCCTTCTAGCACCTACGTGCGACAGTTGTGAACATACAATATTAGACAAAAAAGTTTATTTTTATACATCCGATCATCCTTTAACCCTCTTGGTGGTTGCCTCGACGAGGTAACTTGTCATTAGCATATCGCCATTCATTAGATTAGGTCAAAACCGACCAGACCTTTATGGACGATATGTATCGTCATTAGAAGAAAACTGATTAGATCTCGATCTCGTCATCATTCAAAACTCGTCAATAATTTGATATCTAGATATCTCGTTATTGGTAAAATTGGTCAGATTTTGATGGACGAGATATCTCGTCGAAACTACTTGCAGAATTAAATTTTGGCAAGTAAATTTGCAATAGCTATCGGATTTCTGTAAATCTAAGTATCAATTCAGCCATTTGAAGGGCCATTAATCTAAAACAATATTTTTCCTGAAAAACTATGGGTAAAGACTGAATATATTTAAGACGAAACAAATTAGGTACAGTTTTAAGGGACGTAGCACCCTTTATATCTCACTACCTGTTTAGAGAACTTCTTGATATGAAACTTAATTCAAAAACTTACCTTAACACTAATACTTAGAATATTTATATATCTAGCCTTTTGTTTGTATATTATTTTCGAAAATGGTGGTAGATCTGAAAATTGCGTTTTTTCTTGTTTCTTGTATTTGTATACATTTTTCCCATTAAGTTAAAAAAAACTACCTGTGTTTCAAAGGAGCAGGGATTTTAAATCTTTTGTACACAGCCTTAACTAGTTCAAGGAAAAGGAAATGAAATAGTGAATTTAGATACCCCTCTGATAGTTAACCAATTGTATACTCAAGCCCTACATTTGTGACGACAATCAATACTAGTGTACATTCTATTTATCATAAATTTAGTCTATTGTCCGGGGACTCATTATGTCAACCAGCCAGCGTCTAGAAAATCAACGGGAAAAGATTAATACTATCCCAGCGTGAAAACCATCCACCTAAAAAATGTATCCCGTCATTTCACAATAAAAAAGGCATTAATCTCGAATGAAAATTCCCCATTTATTTATCCCATAATACGCATTATCGCACTCCCTTCAAAAAGTTTCTTGCAGGCGCATAAATCATTTTGGAAGGGCTGAAATCTCGGCGTTGCCCGCAGACCTCAGCCCTAATGCCAAAGCCTCAGATGAAGCGATCAGCAAAAGCCCTGCATGAGTATGCCTATCGCACGTGTAGAGCTCACTTCGAAAATTCGCTCGGGAAACTTGATTAAGATTGATGAGTAGCGCTGAATCGATACACTTGTTGACTGAGTTTAGCCTGTGCCCGCAGCTGAAAGTATTGCCCTCATTGGTTATTCGATAAACCCGGGTTAGTTTGCTTCTATTTGGGTAATGGGGGCTTAAGTCTGAGGACAATAGCTTAAGCGTTGTCAAAGGTAGTCGGGGTTGAAGTTTGTTTGCTTTATGCTAAAGCGCCTGGTTTGTTTCAGGTATACTGAATGTTTTAAGACATTAAATTTGAACTTTGATGAGGGAGGTAGGGAAAACAATATTAAACCACATTAATGTAGAGTAGGTAGTTATGGATGGTAGGGTAGGATGGTTGAAATTACGTCATACTGGAGCAACACAACGGGCTATTGACGACGTTCACTCGCGAAGGGAAAGATCCGAGAACAGCACCTTCTGATTTTGAACCACGGTCAGATAACAAGGTCGTCATGTGATCTGGCACCCACCACTCCAAGCTTCCATACCAGGTCAACGTGAGGATATTTGAGGTCATGGCAGATTTTACGTGAACTAGCCCCCACGTACACGACGGTCACTGGTTGAATCTAGTTTCGAACGCGTAACCCTTCGGTTGCTAATCCGCGACTATGCCAACCGGGCTACAGCGGCCCCGCCTAAACCTTCGAGGTGGTTGTCTCGACGTCGTTCATTATATTAGGTCAAAAGTGACCAGATTTCTAAGGACGAAATATCTCGTTGTTAGCAGAATTAATCATATCTTGATGGACGAAATATCTCGTTGTTAGCAAAATTAATCAGATCTTGATGGACGAA
This sequence comes from Meta bourneti, assembly GCA_933210815.1. Lineage (NCBI taxonomy): Eukaryota > Metazoa > Arthropoda > Arachnida > Araneae > Tetragnathidae > Meta > Meta bourneti. The sequence goes on along the minus strand of OW119930.1, from coordinate 92,310,768 downwards.
ATATCTCGTTGTTAGCAAAATTAATCAGATCTTGATGGACGAAATATCTCGTTGTTAGCAAAATTAATCACATCTTGATGGACGAAATATCTCGTTGTTAGCAAAATTAATCAGATATTGATGGACGAAATATCTCGTTGTTAGCAAAATTTATCACATCTTGATGGACGAAATATCGTGGAGGTTTAATGAAGGGATACATGTGACACCGTTGCAATAGTGTATGACCGCTTCACACCGACAGAATCCGGATCAATCCGAATCAATCTGAATCCAGTGTAAACTAACGTAGATTCGCGTGCATGAAGCCGAACACTCCGGATTCAGGAAACGTTAAAGGTTTTAAGACGAACAATTTATTTCTTATGGCAGAGCAGCCTTCTCAGTTTCCCTTATCCAGTTTCTATTGGATTCAGATTGAATCGGATTCACCCGGTTTCTGTAGATGTGAAATGGCCTTGCAGGAATGAAAGAGAGCATATATGTGAACATTTTCGTTGGTAATAATTTTACTGTTTGATTCGTTCTTTCCTCTACGGTTATCATTATACCATTCACTGTTCAAATGCTGAACCCACTTTTCCCACTTCATTTTCTTGTTCCGATTCCATTTTAAGCTTAAACACTCCAAGTGATTTCGAGATATATCTCGACCTTCAAGAACTGCCCAATTTTCGCTAATGACGAGATATCTCGTCATCAATATATTACCGATTTCTTTTATGATCGCGAGATCAATATCGTGTCAATTTTATTCTAATGATCGTGATTTCTTCTAATGACGAGATATCTCGTACAAGATCTGATCAGTTTTTCTAACGACATATATCTCGTCCAAAAAGATCTGATCAGTTTTGCTAATGACGAGATACCTCCTCGAGTCAACCACCAGGAGTGTTAAAGAAATGAATCATTGGCCTTAACTGAAGTGAGGTAAGTAAGCTTGGTGATTCTATTACGACAGACGCTTCCATGGTTAGAATGGTTTAGAGTGCAGGAGCGTGTGACCTTCAGGTGACTATTTTGACCAGATCTTGACTAGGATGAGGACTAGATATCTCGTTATTAGAATAAAACCGACCCTTGATCTAGTCACCTTTAAAAAATCTTAACAAACTATCTCGTCATTAACAAAATTGATCAGATCGTGATGGACGAAATATCTGGTCGTTAGAAGAAAACTCACCAGATCTTGATCTCTTCAGCATAAAAAAATCGGCAATAAATATCTTGATGAGATATCTCGTCATTAGCAAGATTGGCCAGATCTTGTTGAACGAAATATCTCGTTGAAACCACTTGGAAGGCTATGCAATGCTGACTCGGCTGTTTCTCACCCGTGTTTATGTATTTTTAATAACTGTTTTATACAGAAAATTATCTCACTACAGAAAAAAAATTATGATCCATAAATGCAAGGGAAAAGGCCTACATAACACAGTCACATATATCATAAAATAAAACATTTCATTGAAGCAGATTACAAGGCGAATGGGTACGTATCGTCCCCATCTGGAAGATTGTCAGTGTCATAGCTGGCTCGTATGCAAGCAGTCGAACACTATTCAAACAGCAATCCTCGTTATCTCATATCACAACCCACAACAAACAAATGAGCACAGCAACGACATCACTCAACTTCCACCTTTCCCATCCCATTCCATCCCAAGCAGAAAGCCCACCCCATTAAGTCCCTAATAACTCCTTCCAAGATCTGCAACTACAAACAATGGCCGCAGCCCGTGAGTTCACTTCACTTCGTCGGAAATGACGGGTAATGAGGAAGAGCCGAATAAATACAGCTGCAAGCGATCTCGATATTCACCGCGTGCTAAACGTTGCGAGGAAATGAGTCGTCTGAGCTGAGAGGGAGTTGATTTCCGCTATTTGATATCCATTGCGAGTTGATATTTCGGGAGGTCAAGTGGGCTCTCGTGAAAGAGTTGTGGAAGTTTCCAAGAATTTTCCACCGACGGTAAACTGTTTCATCGTCGAGATGGATAACTCCGCTTTTGGAATTCATCTCGATTCGTTTTGGTAGTTCGGGGATGGAATTTCGAATTTTAAGTGGATAGATATTATTTGGACTTGACATGTCCTTCGTAAAGTTATTTTGGGATAGATCAAACTGAGTGGACATTAACATGCAATGTAATAGCTAGTGTTATAAATTTTTTTTGTGATTTCGAATTGTAGAAATATACGTAGGGGTATTACAGAGGCTGTTCGGACATTTTTTGAACGATTTTGATGAGCTGTAAAAAAATTGTATGCGTATTAAAATGCGTATAAAAATTGTACGAAAGTATTATAGGATATTTTGGTGGATGCAAGTCCGGCTGGCTAGGCTGCTGTCAGGGGGTAAATTCCCATTTCAAGTTTTTATAATTTTTTATGCCTGCAGCTTCACTGCGAATGTCTATCCCAGGAAGCAATACTTAATTTTTACGCACCATTTCCATTTTTCTTCAAAAATTCACTTATAGGCATTATTTTATTTCATCATTATTCAAAAAGTGTATGAAGGTTTTGTTGAGTTTACTACCTTTACAACCTACTTCGTTCACTCTCTGAAAGTCATAAGTTTTCCGAGTAGGTACTGTTTCCTTTTAGCCCACAACGCGCACAATTACAAACTAAACACATCTTTTGATTGAAAGAATCCCAGAAAAGATTATATTTGTCAAGGTCAAAACTGGTTAAACGTCATGTAGAGACGATTGCAGGTTGCAGAAGGGATTATTAGAGTGATGTGATTTGTTTTAAAATCATGGGGAGTTTATAAATTACTCCTTGTTTATTATAAAAATGGAAATTGCGCGCATTTTAGGCGCAGAAAATGACTGCGTTACAGCACAAAGTTAGAGGTCCATATCTTCAAAAGGTTAGTTAATTTCTCCAATATCTACTGAATATCTCGTTCATCAAGATTTGACCAATGTTGTTATTGACGAGATATCTCGTCCATCAAGATCTGGTTAGATACCTTGTAGAAACCACCACCAGGAGATTTAATATAAAAGCAATACCTAATTTTCGAAACAAATTTATTTACTTCCAACAAGAAAGATAGCAAATAAATCGAATGAATGAATAAAAATCTATCAAGCTTCCTGCCGACAGATTCTTAGGAGAAAGAGAGAAGTTGCTTTGGCAGGTAGTTAATTAACGTCGCACTGGAGCAACAGAACGGGTTATTGGCGAAGGTCCGGGATCAATTCCAAAGGGAAAGATCCAAGGACAACGCTTTGTAATTCCAAATCACGGTCAAATGACGATAACAATACTTGAGCTGGCACCTCACTCTCCAACTTCCACACCACGCAAACATGACATTTGAGGTTAGATATAACGAGCACTAGCCACCATGTGCACAACGGTCTTTGGCTGGACTCAGTTTCGATCTAAGTTGCTAATCCGTTGCTCTTCGAACTGGACTACCGTGGCCCAAGTAGTTGCCTAGCAACGGTAACGGGCTTTGTTGTTTGCTGGCCGCGAGCTAGCATTTACTTGTCACAGCGTTGTGAGAACTTTCCAATCATGAGCCATTCGAACCATCGAGGAAATATATAAGTAGTCTGAGCAATGATAACCTTCTTATGTGGCCAAGACCGTGTGACCAAAAATTGCAGTAACGTGACCCTTAGACTACTTTCGTCTGCTGGATGGAACCTAACGTTCATCATCTGATTGATCCACGGGACAGGAGTAGACTCCCGCCCGTAGATTCACCACCTGATTGGTTCATTGATTGATCATCTGATAGTAGTAGACTTTGGCGATTTCACCTCTTTTGTCGGCATTCTAGAAATGCACATTCACATACCTATTCCATCGAAAGATGTTTCTAGCCAAACGAGGTGATATAATGCCAAACTGGGTAACCGTCAATTTTATACAGAGCCCTCACGTGACTACTAGTCGACATGTTGATCTTACGTTTTGAAGCTCTCCTCAATATCAATGTTCAGTCTACTTATATTTCACGTATGTGATTCGACCCTCAGCCATTATTTAAGCAATCGTATATTTTAAAGTCGATATTTTGTCGAGTGTTGTGGCATGTCTGTAAGGTTCTTCGATCAACACACGAAGAAATACCATGCGAGGGTTTTTCTCGGTTAAGTGCAAGATATTGCTGTAAACATCCATATTAAAGGAATGCAAATAGTCATTTAATCAGGGTTGGCTGGTTTGGGAGATTTTATGGCGCAAGGGCCATATTTGGCCATTCTGCGCCAGACACAAGTCATACAACATCAATTATAGACACACACAATGAAAGTTTTACTGACACAGAAGAGAGAAATATACCCAGGGAGGAATGCACCTGACAGTAATCGAACCTGCGCCACCTACAACCTGAAGGTTGCCAGCGCAGTGGACATACCCACTGAGCCACCACAGCTCCATTTAATCAAGGACCCACCGCGTTCGAAAAGGCGGTCGTTCTGTAATGCCCTTTGCACTTCTGTTCCTCTTAGTGGAGCTCCACCCCACATAAAAAGCTGTTTTCAATTCTGTGATCCCAAATTCGCACCCTCTTCTAAAACAAAATTATTTCAAACTTTAAAAGATTTACTCGAAAAAAAGCACCTTCAGAAGGATTTGCAGCGATGGATAGTAATCAGAAAACAACTCTTCCTTTATTGTGACTTCGGTACAAAAGTAATTAGTTAATGGCTCTTTTATAGACTTAACTTTAGAGCCCGCTTGAGAAACTCCCATAAAGCCAGCCACATGATTCCCTACACCCACTTTAACCATACTTTTCCCTCATGGGTATTATGCATTAATTGACGAAAGAAACGCATTAAAAGACAGCTTTTACATTATTGTTATAACGGTAAAACCAATTAAAACTTTTATGTTCTTTTAAACCTGCTATAGATTTCAGGAAACGTCTTATATAATCTGGTTTTCAAAATGGATTTTAAAAAGCGGAGATGAATTTCCTGTTTTGGAGTTTGGTGGGAATCATAACTTCAAAACGTCCTTACCAATTCTCTAAGTAATGATATTTTGTTATTATTTAAACTTCATTTTTAAGATCTACTTTGGTATCAATTTAGAGGATGGTAGGTAGGTAATTGAATTTACGTCGCACTGAAGCAAATTATAGGGCTACTGGCGACGGTCCGGAATCAATCTCGAAGGGAAAGATTCGAGGACAGCCTTTCGACCGACGGTCTGATGACGAGGTCTACATCCTAGCTGGCACCCCATTCATCTGATAAGCTCGTGTGAGACAGTGCAACCTCACGGGACATCTACCCACTGGAATTTGTCTACTAAAATATACTCCATGGTAGAGTTGGGTTACACTGCTATACAGGGTGAGTCTAAATTGTTTTTACAAAATAAGAGGGGTGATAGTACCCATCCAGACGAGCAATAATTACCATGGGACATAGGGTCGCATTCCACTCTGAGAGGCAGAAAAGAGGAAAGTCGAAACGCGTCGAGCATGAACAAGTCATCGCTTCTGACGTCGTTTTGTACCTGCCTACATAGCATATCTCCTAAGCAAGATGGCGTGGTCGGTAGCGCACGATGAATCGGACGTGGCGGACCTGTGGCTTGGCTTCCTCGCTCACCGGACCTCTACCCACTGGACTTTTTCTTCTGGGGCACATGAAATCTTTAATGTACCAGATGCCTGTGGACTCGGCTGAAGATCTCGTAGCGAGAATCGGTGTTGCCGCAGACAAAGTTAACACAACACCAGGAATCTTCGAGAGCCAGTTATTCCTTCGCCGGTGTGAACTGTGCAACGACACGCCACTTTGAGCACTTGCTGTGAGTTTTTCTCTGATCAATCAATCAGATTGTGCAACTTTTGTTCATTCGCTTTCCCAACACTGTTGTAAGTTCATGTTGAAATTCTAATTTGACTCTTTTCTGCCTCCCAGAGTGGAATGCGACCCTATGTTCCATGGTAATTATTGCTCGTCTGGATGGGTACTATCACCCCTCTTATTTTGTAAAACAATTTAGACTCACACTGTATATAACACTGCATCGTAAGTTAATTTTTGTAGTAGCTCGCCACACATCAAGCTTCAACACCACGCCAACGTGAAAATAGTCTATACGAAATACAGAGAAATTTTACTGTACTTATTACTACTAATGCTACTGAAAAATTCATATAAAGCCGTATAAAAAAATCTACTCTCGGATTTTTGTCACAGCATATATTTATTGTGATGCTTTAAAAATGAATCTGGACGTGAGTATCGTACCTTTTGAGCTCTTTTCAAAAATATATCAACGGTTTCAAATTCGGCTGGAATGACACGAGCACTTGGTTAGTCAGAGCTCGGAAAATCATGGCTCTACTGTATTAAAAATGTATATTCTCCTTTACACCATAGCAATTGCTGTTGGTCATTTAAGAAATGTGCCGAGAAAGAGCTTCCTAAGTAAAAAACTTATACCTTAAAACGGATCAAAATCGCTATTGAAGTTATCAGTCATTAATTTACCTGCAACGAGAATGTGGGTAATAGGCAAACCCTAATTTAATGTCGAGAAAATGAAAGATTTAACAATTCATGATTGGCTATTTTGAGATTTTATGAGAAAAGGGCCATTCTTAACCCCAGAAAAAGACAATTTCACTTAAAAAATGACGTGAAAGTAGAAAAAAGGATTGGGAAACCGAATGAGATGAAAGCAGAAAAAGATCTCTTGGGTAATCAGGAAGTATGACCCCAGTGGTTACTAAAGACATCAAACACCATGGGAAAAGAAAGGATCGCTAGATACAGTGAAGATCGTACACGCCTAATGATGTGCCACTTGAAGGTAAAAATAATGTACGAAGACCATTTGGCACAAACAAGGCAGAAATCTCGAGGCATCTATTATAGAATTCATGAGAACCACCCATTACAGCGAAAATTAATATTTTATGTCTTCGAGAAAATTCGGGAGCGTCTTCAATTACTTCCTGAAGCAAGCATTTAAAGTTTCCCTGAGATTCAATGCCACACAGTTCTTGTAAAATAATTCGAGGTTCCGCCTGATGGAATTGATTGCTTCCGGCAGTAGTGTCGCGTGATTGACTGCCATTTTTCAATCTCGTTCGTATGCAGAATACCAACGGTTTAGACAGACGCCTGCGATTGAAACTTTTGTTTTGCTAATTATAGACCAGACGTTTTCCGCAGGCATATATTAAGATGCATCTGAGTAGTGTTTATCAGCGGAAACTTATCCAATTCGATTATTCCCGTTGCTTACCGTTCGTTCTTGCATTAATATTAATCGATGCAATATTAATGCAAGAACACCGAGCAAAATGATTGCGTTTTAATTAGAAACGCTGTTCAGTTCTTGTTTGGGCAAGAGAGAAGTTGATTGGTTATTAATTACTGATTGTGGATGGGTTTATGCGGAATTAAGTAGGTATTATTCCTCGTAGCTGTGGGATTATCGTGATTAATTTGGTTTTATTTACATAATCCTACGATCTTTCGCCACCTGCGCTTTCATGATTAATTCTAGTAATCAGGTCTGAAATTTGCTGTGAGAGATTCCTGTTTAGACCATTTTCTTTGGTAAACAGGACGCATCAAAATGACCTTGTATTTGTTTTTCCCGAGCACAACAATAAAATAGGCCACGGTAGCCCGATTGGAAGTGTAGCGGATTAGCGGACAACTGGCTATTGGTGACGGTCTAGAATCAATAAGCCCTATTTTGAAACAATAAGGGAAATTATCTTTATGAATATGGTTTTACTAATGGTAACCAAAAGGGAAGACAACCACTTTCTATAGAATATTTGTATTCACAACGATATACAGGGTGATTCTACGGTCATGGGACAAACTTCAGGGGGTGATAGAACACAATGAAACAAACACTTTTCCCCATATGGTCGCAAGTGCAGTGGTTGGCCGCTAGAGAGCGCAGTCAAACGCTTGTATAAAAGCTTTACGTCGGCGATCGGGTGTGGTGGTCGACATTTTGAACAGCTTCTGTAATTGTGCATTTGCGTTGTACATACCAACTGATGTTTGTACATGTCGTTTCATTTCCATGTGAAAAGTTTCTCATGTTTTGTACATGTCATTTCTTTCTTACCCGTTGTTCCTTGTACTTATCTTTAATTGATGCAAATCTAATTGTATTATTTCGTTTTGTCAAGCAGTTATTGATGTTTATTTGACATTAAAGCTTTGTTTCCATATTTCATGCCTCTTCTCCTTTCCAACTTGCATCGGACTGTGTGTTTGTGCCGAAATGGAAAGCGCTCTCTGCGACCACCGCTGCACTTGCGACCCTACATTCTATGGTGAAAAGTGTTTGTTTCGTTGTGTTCTATCACCTCCTGAAATTTGTATTATTAGTTTAGACTCACCCTGTATGAGAGCCCGATTGAACCAGTAACGGATTGGCAACGCGAGGATTGTAAGTTAAAATCCAACCAAAGACCGTCGTGTACAAAGGGCCTGGCCACAAATGTCCGCATGTTGGTGAGATGTGAAAGTTCGGAGTGTGGGGTGCCAGCTCATGTGTGACTTCGTCATCTGACCATGGTTCGAAATTCCGTGGTGTTGTCCTCGGATCTTTACCTTCGGGTTTCATCCCAGACAGTCGCCAATAGCCCATTGTGTTGCTCCAGTGCGACGTTCATTAAAATACCTACTAAATTACCTCTAACTATACCTATAATAAACTATATTAAAATTAACTCCCTAATATATACTTACAACGTATTTCTTTGTATTCCATAATAACTGCTATTTTCATGTCTTTGATCCTCCTAGACCGTATCACGTCGAAAACCATGTGTCCTCAATATATCTTCAAATCACTCTAACCTTTCGTACTTACGAACCTCGTTCACAATGGCTTCAAACAGATCTCCTCACTCAAGTTGTTTATTTCGTCTTTCCTTCCCGTAGCCCTGTTCTTTTCACCACACTTAGAATGCACATGTTATTTAATAGGAGCTAATTTTTTGCTAATATATTTCTTAATAGGTTCCCTAAATCCACTCATCTTCCTATTACTTATCCACTCTCTCAACACCTAGCAGATTATTTTTTTTAATTTGGAGCTTATTTGGAGAAAGAGAACTCAAAGCTCATCCAACACATAATCCCACGATGTTCTGCGATGTGTTCCAACACATCTTAATACTGAAGGTTGAATAAAAATATTGTTCACCTGCAAGTATCTGCCTTAAAATCCGATCTGTGAGCTCACCAACACAGCCAATATTACTCAGTCACAATGGTGACATAGATGCATAATATGGTTCCATTGGCCAGATGTCATATTCAAACTATGGTTGGTTGGGGTTTTATGGCGCAAGGGCCAATTTGGCCATGCTGCGCCAGACATGACATACAATATCAAGTAATAGACACACACAATGAAAGTTTTACTGACACAGAAGAGAGAAATACACCCAGGGAGAAATGCACATGACAGGAATTGAACCTGCGCGTGCCTGCAACTCGAAGGTTGCTAGCCCAGTGGAACATACCCATTGAGCCACGACGGCTCCCATATTTAAACGAAGAAAACACGGATCTTGACATGACAGATTATGAAGCTGACTTGTTAACTCTCCGAGAAGTGAGTATTGCTTTTAATTTAATCAATATTAATTTAAGTCTTGATAGACTTGTCTTACTGGAGAGGAAATAAGGGAACAGAACTAAATCTAAAAATAACTGCATTCTAAATTATTTAATAAAATTGGAAAAACTTGTGTACAGGTATTTACAAAAATCGAAATTAAGTTCAGATAGTTCGAAAAGTGCGTCTCCTGTTTCGTGTCGCTAAGCTCTGCGTTCGCGTTGCTGGGATTCCTCGTCCCTTGGCATTAAGGAATCAATAGTCACATCTACAAGTTGACAGAATCCTAAAAATATTCGATTGGGTTGCTCAAACTAAATTCTCATTTTGAACTTTCTGAAGTTGAAAATGAGTATGTATACTTTCAAACTTTATAAAGATTCTATTTATACTTTTCTTACAATACAAATTCTTTGGAACGGTTGTATAGGTCCTCTCCTCTTTTTTCTTGGATTAGAATCCTTTGAAAGGATTCTATTGCTCCTTTACTTAGAATAGAATCATTTTAAAAATTCCTGCTCATTCCCTTAGAATTCTTTGGATAAATTTATTGCTCCTTTCGTTAGAATTGAATTTTTTGATTGGTCAAGCAGGTCAAAACTGCTTAGAAGTCATACAGGGAAGACTTCAGGTTGCAGAGCTCATATCAGCGTGTTAAGCCCTTTCAGAGGTTTAAAATACAGAAATTTTCAGGACCGTAAGATGACGAATTATGAATTGCGAACTAAAGTAATGAAACGTCCGAGTTACAGAGAAGTTGAAGTCAGTAGAGCGAGAAAATTATGTGCGAAATGGCAAGCAAAGTGTGGGAATGGTGCAAAATCATCAAATTTAGAAATAGCAGTCTTTTGAGACATGAAAGTGACGTTGAATTAATAACAAGCCAATACTTGGGAACATGATTGAGAAATGAATGCAGTGTATTAACCTTAAAAGTGATTTCGACGAGATATCATGTCCATCAAGATCTGGTCCGTTTTCTTCTAATAATGAGTTATCTCCAGGAGGGTTAAAGATAAGTGTTTCGAAACTTTCTGTACAAATTTCAAGTGTAGTCAGTGAACATGAATTAACCTTTAGACTACACGCAGTACAACAGTCCTACCGTAAGATTTTTCTTTCCGAGAGCGGCTCGGGACAGATGCGATTTTATCCCCCTTTTAAGTGACCACTGACATCGATCACCATCTGCGAGCTGTCAGCGACTGGCCCTAAAGAGGGATGGTCCTTTTGTTCGAAGCCCTGCCCAGTCGATCATTCTGTGAATACTGGGAAATACACAGAAAGTGGTGCCGGTGATATCTCTAGCATGCCAAACACTATGAAAGGAAAGCGCGCTATATGGTCAGTCGTAAAAGTCATTCACGACTCTTTCACAAGTTCTGTAGGGGTAGGAAGTCAAGAGAATTCTTAGAAGCGGATAACGAAATTTGGGCGCCGTATCGTAAAGGTTAAAACCGTATTCACACAGGGATGCATATTACGTAACGTTACTACTCAACCCTTCAGACCAAATTAGCCTAAGGGTCAAGCTACTACAAGTTTGGGTCACATGATTATGGACACATTAAAAGGATACCATTGCTGGCTCGACTCTTATATTTCCTCTATGGTTGATCCAGTACGATATAAATTCAAAAACCTACTCTAAAACTAAAGTGCCACAAAATACAGAGCTACTCAATAAAATACACCCGAATCGGCTTCTAAAAGATTGTTTTAAGAAACGGTGCGTTTTTAAAGATTAGGATAACATTTTCCACGTGGTATATTTCACAAGACCTCTCAAATTCTAAATCATCTCGCTATATATCTGAATCAAGTAGAGTACTAGCGACGGAACCAACATCAGGTGAGTATCACAAAACCCCTTCTCTTCGCAGCTCAACAACAGCTATATTCCATCCAAAAATAAAAACACAGCCACCCCTGCCCCATCTCCACCCGGTCCTTATTTTCACGCCCAAAGCACCCCAGCAATGCTCTCTCCCCAGGCTAGAGCCACCCTCTATGAGTCCCACCCACTTCCAAGGCCCGCAGAACCGAGGTTTGTGCTGCGACAAAAGGACGAGAATTCATAAATATTTTTATCCGTGCAAGCGAGGCTGAAAGGCAGCGGAGAGAGAAGAAAGAGTTCCTTCGTCTCCCCTGTGCTTTTATTTTCTACTGAACTGAACTGAACTCAGGTCGCTTTTGTGTGAGTGCGTGCGAAGTTTGCGCTCGCTTCCGTGGAGAAAAATATCCATTCGCCATTCGATTTATAAATGGAAAGTTGTTTACTGAGTCGACAGGGTGGGTGTTTGATTCGGGGGCTCTGTCTGAAACGATGTGTTGAGGTAATTGGGTAGAACGTAAAGCTTTGTTAAGAGGTTTCTTTTTGTTGGGATAGTTCTGCAAGAAATAATTAGAAAATGAGTGACGAAATTTGCAAGAGCAGATTTTATTTTACGCTTTGTTGGTTCTTCCACGTCTAATCCTCTCACGAATTTTCCGTAGTATCTGGGGAGAAATGGCGCATTTTCTGGAAAATCGGCTCTTGTGGATTCAGGATGCAAAATTTCAGAAAAACTTATTTAACCGGAAAGTACAGTAATTTATTATGGAAATACAAAAGTGGTGTTTGATGAGAATTATCAGATAAAAAAAGTATAATTGAAAGTAATTGTCCTTGTATCAGCTTTACCTTAACCCTCCTGGTGGTTCTCTCGATGAGATATCTCGTCTCATTTGCAAAACTGACCAGATCTCGATGGACGAGATAGCTAGTCATTGAAAAAACTGCCCAGATTTTGATCTTATTAATCCTTATCTGCCGACTTATTTGTGATGACGAGATCAAAATCTGGTCAGTTCTTTTAATGACGAGCTATCTCGTCCATCAAGATCTGGTCAGTTTTTAATGATGAGCTATCTCGTCCATCAAAATCTGGTCAGTTTTTTTAATAACGAGCTATCTCGTCCATCAAGATCTGGTTAGTTGCTAATGACGAGACATCTCGTCGAGATAAGAGGGTTAATATGCTTTCTTTACACTATTTTCATTAGCAGTTGTTACATTTAGTTCCACTTTGGTTGGAACCTTCATGACACTGTAACAAACAATTCATTCACTGGATCCAATCCATTAATTTCATGGGAATTCGTCCTCCAAACATTCTACAGACCTGTTTGAGTCTAATACGTCAGAATTTTTCCAAGGTTCAACTGCATTATCAAAATTTTCACGTTTCTCCGTGTCGGCTTCCTGAGCATTTAGGTAAAAAAGCTTTGGAAACTACTTTTTAGTTTCTTTTACGTTCCATCTTCTGACTGTTTCTGTTGCTTCCTTGCCATTTTTATAGCCATTATATGTTCTAGTGTAAATTCAAACATATTACATAAATCTGTACTCATTTGTATTCACTTTCGGCAGCAGCTTAAGTGGTGTCTAATGACAGTAACAATGCTTTCCAGTAGTAGAGCAATTGGAGATTGCTTGAACCAAGTTTTATGTCAACAGTCGAAAGTCTAAATGGTGATCGAATGACGATATATGGCAATTTTTGTTCAAATATCAGTGCTTACTTCTTCGTTGAACCCAGGTGCGTCATCTCTCCCAAATGTAAGATAGAGACGAGATGATAGATATTTGATAAAGTGAATGCGAATAAGAGTTATATCAAGAGCGTTCTTATAAACATTCCAAACTATCCATTAACCCTCTGAGGGATTCACACGCATTATACCACCTTGTAATCTGAAGTCTTCCCTTCGTTACTTCTAACCAAGTTTGACCTCCTTGACCAATAGAATTTTTACAAAGGATGGATGGATGGATGTCTGGGTTTTATGGCGCAGGGGCCATATTTTGCCTTGCTGTGTCCATCACAAGATATACAATATCAATTAATAGACACACACAATGAAAGTTTTAATGACACAGAAGAGAAAAATAAACCCAGAGAGGAATGTACCTGACAGAAATCGAACATGTGCCGCCTACAACTCGAAAGTTGCTGGCGCTAACCACTGAGCCACGACGGCCCCCTCTTCCAAAGGATTCTATTCCAAAGGATTTTGTTCTAAGAAAAGGAGCAACAGAATTCTCTTCCAAAGGATTCTGTTCTAAGAAAAGAACCAGTTGAAACTTTCTAAAAGATTTTAAGATAATTAATTTTAAGATAATCTTAAATTATCTTTTAAATGAATTATCTTGTTAATCTTTAAGAAAGGGATTCTCCCTGGGTTTATTTTTCTCTTCTGTGTCATTAAAACTTTCATTGTGTGTGTCTGTTAATTGATATTGTGTATCTTGTGTCGGACGCAGCAAGGCAAAATATGGCCATTGCGCCATAAAACCCCAAACATCCATCCATTTTTTCTAAAAGAAAAGGACGAATAAAATCGTTTTCAAGCTTGAAAGAACTCATGGATTCTTTTAGCCCTTAGAACGATTCTATTGGTTTTTCTGTAGAAAAGAATCCTTTGAAATAACTACAAGTATACAAAAAAATATATGAAACAACTACTTGTATATTAGCCCATTCTGTAAGAGAATCGTTTGGAATGATTCAATTGCTCATTTCGTTATAATAGAATCCTTTGGAAAGATTCTATTGGTCAAGAAAGTCAAAATCGATTAGAAGTCATGCAGGGAAGACAGCAGGTTGTGAGGTGTAATTATGCGTGTGAATCCCTCAGGTGGTTAAACTGTATGTCCCTCTCTAATTTGCCCTCGCGAAAAAATTACCTTAGAGCTACAAACGAAACCTATAACTAACGATGTTATCGAAAGAAAGAAATGATAGTGTTTGAACCAAAATTTAAAAAGTTGCTGTTAAAGCCTTATCAGTATCTGTTAATTGGTTTTAATAGACTCTAACGTCTCAACATAAGACTAACTTGAAAGAATATAAGCCATGTATAGAAACGTAATATAACGATAGATCTGTATTAAAATATTATAACCAATTGAAACATCTACGGGGTCTAGAATCTACTGGGTCAGCAAACGTTACTCCTAATAGGGTTACCAACATCCATGCACTTACCAACCAATATTTGAAAGGGTAACCTACTAATATGGCTGTGGCCATAGGCGGGAAATGTAGGTAGACTGATCATTGCTATTGAGAGGGCCTTGAAAAATGCGATCTAATGTGACAGGTCACGTGAGTGCTCTGTGAAAAATTGAATGGGTTGTTTGATTTGGCATTTCATCGCCCCTTTTGGAGATCAAACATATTCTGTAATTGTAGGTGTTTGAACGCGCATTTCTATAGAGTGGTGACAAAAATGGTAAAATTGCCAAAGTCTATTACTATGTCACGTGAATCAATTAGGTTAGGTAGTTAATTAACATCATACTGGAGCAGCACAACGGGCTATTGGCGACGGTCTGGGATCAATCTAGAACGAAAAGGTCCTAGGATAACGCCTCGTAATTTTGAACCCCGGTCAGATGACAAGAACAATACCTGAGCGTGAACCGTTCAGATGATGAATGTTCGTTTCTACCCGACAGACGAAAGTAGTCACGTTGCTATTACTTTTGGTCACATGATTCTGGGAACCTAAAATGTTACCATTACTGACTCTACTTTTATATTTCCTCTAGGGTATGGAGTCTTTCAACAGTAAGTCACTCTCAAATTAGTTCGGGGGACTTAAAACGAACGCAGCGACAAACCAATTCAATCCACATTTGCGTTTTTGTTTACGATTCGTCTTCCAAAATATTTACAACAATAGCCAAGCATAAAAAGTATTTTAGTGGAATTGTGCACATAGTTCCTTTCCTGTCTCCAGGACTTGGAATTTACTTCATTATTATTTACTCAGTTTACATCCTAAAATCTGAGAGATAATTTTACTTTTTGAAATCATTTTTATAAAGGAGGAATTGAAACAGGAGAGAACGGCAATATGTACTTCAAATGTAGAAAATTACATCTCGAATTTAAAATTTCTGAAGCTGATCAAAGAATTAAACAAAATATAACAAATAAAAATTTATTAAAAATATAGTTATATGTTTAAAAAGAATTAATAGGACGTGCAATTTCTGTTTTTATCGATATTCTCTTGAAGTCCACATGTCATAGATTTCAAGAGCCGAATTGACGATTTCGGGATCTCTTCCCATGATCTTGGAGCAGAACTGTATACATCGGTCAGATCTTAAAATTAATGGCTGTTCCACTGAACTCATAAGTTTCGATCGGGATCATATCTACAGAATTTATTGGCCAGTTTAATACCCTCTTTAAACCACATCTCTACAGAACTGGGGCGGATGGGGCTGATGTCCTGTAGATACTAAACACAACTTCCAATGAAATCCAAGGCTTATGTAACTGAACTTTGACAGTAATCCTGACACAACCACATTTGTATTATTAGGTGAACATTTATTTTTTATTACCTCAATTTGAAAGATTCACCCTCTTATGCAATTTTATCTGAATGAATTAAAATATCATTTGATACACCAGAATTTTAAGAATTGTAGCTAAAGCTGATCAGTGCTATAATTTGATTGTTTGATATACGCTTTAACATCACTTTAAACAACAAATCAAGAAAAAAACTGAGAGCATGGTAGCGATGTATCGAGACGTAATTCAACGCGATATCTGTATTTATTAATACTAAACTTAGATACTGGGTCTGTCGTAGCTCAGTGTGTTCGCCCAGTGAGCGAACTACGTGAGAAACGTAATCAACAAATTCGATTCCTGTAATTTAACCTGGATGTGTTTCTCCCTCTTCAGAATTAGTTAAACTTTTATTTCATCATCCATAACTTGACGTTGTCTGTCTTCATTTGGAGCAACTTGTCCAAATATAGCCCTTGTACCATGAAAACAAGCAACCCTTTAACTACTAGAAATAGCGTTTTGAAACTGATAAAGCCACACTCTTATACCTTATTCTAAGTTTGTCTGAATATAGCCCTTACGCCATAAAACCAAATGAACCCTCTCACTATTACTAGAAACGATGTGTTATAACTGAAAAAAGCCACACATCAACCTTATTCAAAGAGTGTCCAAATATGGACCTTGCAATAAAATCCTACCAACCATTCAACTATTACTAGAATCACATAAAGTTTTGCAACGGATAAAAGCCACACTCGTCTACCTTATTACCAGCTTGTTCAAATATGATTCCTTACGACATAAAACGCAACTAATACTTTAACGACTACTAGAAACAATGTTTTGTAATTGGAAAAGCCACAGTTCTGCATTATTCCAAGTGTGTCCATATATGGCCCTTGAACCAATCATTCAACTATTACTAGAAACACAATGTTTTGCAACTGGAAAAGCCACACTAATCTACCTCATTCCAAGTGTTTCCAAATATGGAACTTGCACCATAAAATCGAATCAATCAATGAACTATTACAAGAAGCATAACATTTTGCAATACAAATATGCCACATTCGGCTACCAAACTTCCAGCATGTCCGAATGCGGCCTTTGCTTTGTAAAACAAACAACCCCTAAACAAATTCTAAAAACAAAGTTTAGGAACTGAAAAAAGCCACACTCGTCTGTCTTATTCCTAACAAGTATCCTCATAATATCCGGACATGACGTTTCGAATCCGTTATCAGAGGAAACAACCCAAGAACCGTCATTTTCTACTCGTTAAATCGCACCCGAAACACGCCTCTGACAGAAATACCTTCCACAATTCCTGAAAAAACATTCCTTTCCTCACAAACAAAGCACATTTTGTCACAATAACAAACAGCAAATCCGACTCCTGCACCACCCACTTCACCTACGTACACCGATAGTCGTTCCTAACAACCCAATTGCCCTCGCATGAGGTAGGAAATGCTGCCATAAATACAAAACTAATACCCATTTCCCTTTGACAGTGAGGCCGGGACACTCTTTATTTGCCTCTCGTTAGGACCCTTTATCTGTCCCTTCCTGCCGCTACCAGCTACGGTTACAGAGAAAAGGATCAGCACAATCTGCCTCTGGAATTTATTCGACGTTTATATTCCCAAATGATGCCGTATTGCAGGATGATTGCTGTTCAGGAGACAGGCCGGCAATCCTTCAGGAGCCCGCGTTGTTGCGGAGGATACGACCCATTTGGATTTATTACGGAATGGAGTCGCTGGGCAAGCATGGGATGAGTTAGGTTTAGGAGAGGGTCAGGGTGCTTAAATGACGGCTTTAATACTCGGATCTGAATCTTAAGAAATAAGTAGGTGAGCTGCTGCTACACAGATAATCATTTTTCGGTAGTGTGAGAAATGTGGATGAATTATTAAAAGAGCGACGTATTTGATATACGTGTAGAACTTTACCATATTTACCATGCTCAACTGCAGCTTTATTTGTATTTATGAACTTATTAATCCTCCTGGTGGTCGTATATACTAGGTTTCTCGTCATTAACCCTCCTGATGATTATTTCGATGAGGTATCTGGTAGCAAAACTGACCAGATCTTGATGGACGAGTTATCTCGTCCTTAGAAAAAAATTGACCATATCTTGATCTCGTCATCATACAAAAATTGGATACATTTTAATAACGAGGTATCTCATCATTAGCAGAACTCATCAGATCTTTAGGGGCGAGATACATTGCATCGAAATCACTTGGAGGTTTAAGAAAGCTAGCCAGATATTGATGGACTAGATATTAGGAGGAAACTGAGCAGATATTGATCTCGTCATCATAATAAAGATCGGCAAGATCTTGATGAGGATACATCTCGTCATTACCAAAATTGATCAGATCTTGAAGGACAAGATATCTCGTCGAAACCACTCGGAGGGTTAATCAACGCAGATGTAATAAAAGAATACAAGCATCGTGAAGTATCTAATTTACCTGTTGCAGAGACATCTCAGTTAGATCTAAATATAGAGACATGAGACACAGCAATGATTAAGTCGGGGAAGATGTAGCTGATTTGAGAATTATATTATGTTTGGTTGGTTGGGTTTTATGGAGCACGGGCCATATTTGCTCGAGCTAATCCAAACGCGAGAAAGGAGGTGTCGAGGGATCTTTTACGGAGTCGGTGTGTCGTGCTGAAATGAGTTTTGGCTTAGAAAGTGTAATGGGACGACTTAGGCACTGATAAGATCTGAATATAAGGGAATAAGGGGATGAATTTGTTGCAGGGAATCATTGACGGGTATATAAGCTTCAGAAATTTTTTTCTATTTTTTCTAACGACGAGATATTTCGTCCATCAAGATGTTGTCAGTTTTGCTAATGAGGAGATACCTCATCGAGGCAACCTCCAGGAAGAGAAATTATCTAGTTTTATTTTAAACTGGGTTTACCACCGGAATTTGCCCTGAAGATTCTGCTGCATGACATAAACCCAGTCGCTCCTCTGTTTCCTCAGCATTTTCGTTTCGTTGGCGAACAGCTTTTTTGAGTTTTGTCCCCGTCACATGGTTGTGTTTCTACCTCATTCTATTGCTCAGGTTTTGACATTTTGTGCTTATTGGCTTCTTCTAGCCAAGATGTTCTATATTGCATTTTACTTCGAGTAATCGGGAACAAAGTGGCGATCTGAAAATAGTTGCTTTCATCTCGAAATTTCAGATGGAGTAATCTGTTTCATGATCTCAAAGCTCAGCGTTCCAGAGATCCTACGAGTTTTTAATCTGTTTTGAATTCACTCATTTACACTTACAGTTTGCTAACTTTCAAGAAGAAATTAAGCATGGCACCCAGTGTTGAACTTGGGCTTGTTCTGGTAGAAGTCAGGCAATACGAAATCATATGCTAAAGCAAGTGTGAAAATCATTTTTTTGTAGAATTACCATTTTCAAAGTTCATTTGTTATGACTTCCTATAAATATTTGTATAGTTTTTTTGTAGAAACGCTATTTTATCGTTCATAGTAAATTTTGTAATTTTTTATATTAATTGGAAAACTTTTATATAGAGATATTTCTATTGTTTTTCTCCTGCATTTCATTGTGATTTTGTAAATCATAAATGTTATTGACGTGTATTTATCTATATAATTATCGGAATATCTATTTTATCAGATAATTTCCTTAAACACAAATTGTATTCATTAAATAAATATCCCATATGCACACCAATGTACTC
Source organism: Meta bourneti (assembly GCA_933210815.1). Taxonomy (NCBI): domain Eukaryota; kingdom Metazoa; phylum Arthropoda; class Arachnida; order Araneae; family Tetragnathidae; genus Meta; species Meta bourneti. The sequence goes on along the minus strand of OW119930.1, from coordinate 92,291,075 downwards.
CGACTTAACCTTCTTCGTGGGTGCCTCAAAGAGGTGTCTCGTCGTTAGCAAATCTGACCAGATCTTGATGGATATATCGTCATTACAAGAAAACTGACCAGATCTCGACCTCGTCATCATCAAATAATCGGCAATGTCTTGATGCCGAGGTATCTCAGTACTGAAATTGGTCATATCTCGATGGACGAGATATCTCGTCGAAATAAGTTGGAGGGTTAAATTGGCAGATATTTATTTGAATAGAAATACTTATCTTTTTTTGAATGTTTTTGTAAAGATTGCTTTTTTGCGCAACATTTTAATATCCAAGCGATTGTGCGTTGCAGAATGGTTTTGTATCGATAATAATATGGAAAAAGAATATAAATACCTAGGATGTATACAGAGGCTGTTCGGACATTTTTTGAACGATTTTGAAGAGCTGAAAAAAAATTTGTATGCTACGAAATAATTTTATTTTCACAGCCAGTTAAATAGTTAAAGCATAACTTATCGTCTGCTAACTCAGAGTTTTGTTTACTTTCAAAATGGCGCTTTTAAATAAGCAATGGATGGAAGGCTACGTTTCCGCTCTTTCCGAAGAGAATTATGCTTATTCAATTATTCAAAAACGCTGTAAAAGTCATGTTTTTTCGATATCTAAAGGTACGATAAGTAATATTATTAATAAGAAAGGAAAAACACGTAAAAGTGGAAAAATACTTCCAAAAAAGTATCCAAAAAAGAAAAAATTTCTGAGAATATTTGTAAGGTAAGATCTTTAATTTTAAGAGAATCCGCCAAGTCAAAGGACTATAGCAAAGTGAACGTGAGAACTTTCCCTAAGAGATTTATGATTGTTGCCGGTTTTGCATATAATGGAAAATTAAAAGTAAAAAAAGGGAGAAAATGTAAAAATCAACTCCCACATGTTATCAAAACCCTATTTTATCCCCAATATTCAAAAAAGAAGTACCATATCTTTTCCCACAGCAGTGCCAACAATCAGTAGAACTGCATCAGGGTTAGAGCAAGCAGCCACACATCTAAATCGACTATTAAATTCTTGGAAAATGGAACAAGAAACTAATATCCAGTCAATACCCTTTACTGATATTCCTGCTAAATCTCCAGATGTTTCACCCATGGACCTTTGTGCTTTTGGACTTTTAAGAAGGGCATTATCGAAACGTCGACCGAAAACTATTCAAGGACTGGAAAACTGTGGAACAAGAATGGGACAAAATACCACTATCGATACTACAAAAATCATTATTATCATGGAAATGAAGATGTAGAAAGATAGTTAACAATAAGGCTATCAAATGGAACATATGCAACACAAAAATTTCATGTAAAAAATTGAGCTTCAGTCCACTAAAATCGTTCAAAAATGTCCGAACAGCCTCTGTAGAATATTTTTGAAAACAGGTTTTATTTCTGGTTCATGCTTTTGATCTTTTCTGACCAAACAGCTTTACCTTTTCGTGGACGCTGTGACACAAATTATGCAGTTGTTTCCATGTTCCCCCGAGGCTCGGTTATCGGTGCGGGGAGTGGTTTTGTATTCAAGAGGAGCCTACGATTCCATTCGCAGTCATTTGTTCACTCGAGAGCATCTGTCTCTGTTCCGGCAGAAACATTACTCGGAAAATGGCGCAAGAACACGTGCACAAAACAAAGGGTACCAACATCAACTCGCTAAGTTTTCTCGCTTTTTAGACGTTGAGGGGAAAATTCTGCTCGGGTAGGATCTATCTGCCCTCACCTTTTGGAATATCTTGATCTCGCAGTAATTTTTTAAGAGTAGCACATGCGTGTGCATTTTATTACTAAAAACTACGGCTTTTAATTAAAAAAGATGGTTCCTCGTTCACAACTAGTCATTTTACACGTTGTAGGAAGTTTTTTAACCACAAATACTTTGTAGGTCTGTATGCCATGATGGATTTGAGTTGAGGAATGTCTGGATCCATTCAGTACCCTTGATCGGCAGTATAAATAAATCTTAGGTTGGTCTGTTGGGTTTTATGGAGGAAGGGTCATAAAGGGTATACCAAAATTCACGCAAGATTCGAATTTCCTCCATTTGTGCGGTAAAGTGTTGCCAACGTAAAAAAAGACAGAGTGACATCTGACAGTTCAGGGTTATTAAAAATGGAACAGTTATTAAAAATGGACAGTTCAGGGTTATTAAAATGCGGCTGGTCAGGCAATATCAGTTAATGGTGCTCGCTATCGCGACATGATAATCCAATTTTTTGTGCCTAAATTGCAAGAAATGGATGTGGACGACATAGGGTTTCAATAAGACGGTGCCACATGCCATACATCCCGAGAAATAATTCAATTACTGAATGAGTCATTTCCTGATCGTGTAATATCCCGTTTTGGTGATCCCATTTGGCCGCCCAGATAATGCGATTTAACGCCGTTGGATTTTTTTTCTTTGGTTTTTTTTTAAGTCTAAGGTTTATGCCGACAAGCCCACGACCACCCACGCCTTGAAGAAGGAAATTGAGCGCTGTATCAACGAAATTCAGCCACATTTATGCAAAACGGTCATAGAAAATTTCAACAAAAGAGTGCGTATATGCCAGCAAAGCTGTGGAGGCCATTTACCCGATATGCTATTCCATACATAACCCTATACTGTATACTTCATGAATCAATAAAAAATTTACAATTTTTAATTATAAACCTGTGTTTTCTATCAAAATTACTTCTTGCCTGAATTTTGGGACACCCTTTATTTGGCCAAGCTATAAACAGTCGGGTTGAAGTTTTAAGAACTTTCAACTGGCACGTTAGCCTAGATGTTAGCGTTCTGATCCACAGAGGAAACATAAATGTATATAGAGCAATTGTAACCTTTTTTATGCCCAGGATCATGTGACCAAAAATAGTAGTAACGTGACTCAGACTAATTTCGTCTGCCGGGTTGAAACGAACATTCTTCATGTGATTGGTCCACGAAGAAGACGTCCATCAATTGATTCGTCATCTAATCGGACCACACGACATAATAGTAAATTTTGTTGATTTCATAATTTTTGTCGCCACTCTATAGAAATGCGCATACACCCACCTGCTCTGTCATAATATGTTATATCGCCAAACGAGGCGATAAGATGCCAAATACACCGACCAAGTCAAATTTCACAGAGTGGTCACGTAAATACCAGCAGACGTGTCGGTCACACTTTTTGAAGCTCCTCTAAACAATTATGTTCAGGCTAACATATTTTGTCTGCGCTCCTGGGTTCAGCAGACCCTGGATTTGAATCCTGGTGAGGACATGGATATTAGTAGGGTTCCGGAATCCACTTTAAGCTGTAAGTCGGGGTCTGATAAGCACAGAATGACAAAACAAACCAAAGCTGTGAGATCAACTTAAGATCGCAAAATTGCGCTCCATTTGAGTATAAACTTAACCTTCCGGTAACTAGGTAGATAGTTAATTAACGTCCCACTGGAGCAAAACAACGGGCTATTGGTGACGGTCCGGGATCCATACCGCAGGGAAAGATCTCGGGACCACGCTTCGTCCTTTTGAACAATGGTCAGATGACGAGGTCAACACCTGAGGTGGCATCCCACTCCAAATTTCCACGCCACGTCAACGTGAGGACATTTGAGGCCACGAAAGATAAAACGCGCCCAGCTCCCACGAACCAGGTGTTTGGCTGGACTGAGTTTCGAATTCGCAACCCTCCTTTGCTCTCCCGACTGGGTAACCGCGGCCTCCTAACCTTCAGGATCCACCGATCTTCTGGTAGCTTTCAGCTTGACCAAGCCAATCCGGACCCACTTCCTCCCAGCTCACCGTTAGGTGTGGAGACCAAGCCAATCGAAAGAGCAGACATAAACTTCGAATAAGTGGAAGAGGCCCTTCAACTCGGAAATCGACAGAAGCCTCCGCGTAAATGCAAATACACGCCAACTCCGAGCGATTGGCGTTTTTGTTGTTGGAACTCTCCGGTCGGCATCTGCGAACGCGCCCTCCTGCGTCGTGACGTCAGAGACAAGCTACTTGATCTCGTTCAACTTACTCCGATAAATATGTCTGCGAGTTTTCTTTTTTTCCGTGCACTGAGGAAAGAGCAGGGAAAATGATTAGACTGATTGGACTTCTTTTTCAGCTATGGATTCATTGTGGAGTGGTGGCGTTTCTGCTTTTTCTGCAAAGTCTGCTTCTGTACAAATGGAGGATTCCCAGCTCTGGTTTTCGAATAGAGTGGATTTATTTTATGAATAGAACTGCAGGGGCATTCTCAAATAATCCCGTTAGTCTGAATGTGGTTAATTCATTCGCTACGTGTCCCTGATACCGATTTTGGAGTTGATATTTTCCAAGTTTTTGTTTAAAGTCATGCTTCTCTCTATCGTTAAAGGATAAAGTGCGGGAATGGTTAAGAGCACTCGATTTGCGGTGATTGGATGATGTCAGATGAGTTTTTTCGTCAACCTTTTAACCCCCTGCATACGTCGGGGCAGAATATTGTTTCCTTCTTTGGTTACGGCAGCCGGCCCAACGGCTTTACAGGCAACTGACTGAAACCGGCCGAAACGGCTTTTACAATGCTTCCCCCAGGAGAAGAGGGAATATGTGTCGTGCCATTATCACCTAATGTGCCGGTTTCTAGTGTCAGGTCGTGGGTATGCCTAGAAGGGACAGATTCTTCCCGGGTAAACTGAAAGGGCGGCGGTGACTTCTTAAGTGCATCTCTTTTCATTTACTTAACCTCTCACAGACTAGATGCTCGAGGATAAACAATTTGCGAGGCTCCCCGTCGATAACCCTGGCATCTTTGTTAACGGTGAGATAAGGCTATTCAAACGCGGGTCTCTTTGTAGCACAGAAAAGAGGAGATGGAAATCGTAATGGCCTTCGTCGATTCTTCAGGAGTTTGAGGTCTGAAAGAATCCGAGCCTTTCGTAACGAGGGGACCCGAAACTTTCGGCCGGTTGGGCCGGTCCCCGTATCCAGAGGGTTAATAAAATAGTCGGAGCACGTGAGCGTAACTCCATGCTATTTCTAATAGCCCAGTGCGATGTTAATTGAAATACCTACCCACCATGCTATTTCTTACTGTCGCTCAGTTTGGGGGGGGTGGGGGGTATTTCAATTAACGTCACACTGGAGCAACACAACGGGCTATTGGTGACGGTCCGGGATCAATCCCAAAGGGAAAGATCCGAGGACAACACCACGTAATTTTGAACCACGGTCAGATGACGAGGCAACACCTGAGCTGGCACCCCACTCTCCAAACTTCCACACCACGCCAACGTGAGGACATTTGAGGCCACGACAGATTTAACGTGCACCAGCCCCCTTTGTACACGAACGCTCAGTTTGAAAGTCTGTTACGTGGTTGTAGGTAGGTATTTTAATTGACGTCGCATTGTAGCAACGCAGCGAGCTATTGGTGACGGTCGGGTATCAAGTCGAAGGTATGATCCGAGGACAACACCACGTTATTTTGAACCACGGTCAGATGACGAGAACACCTGGCACTCCACTCTCCAAACTTCCACACCACGGTAACGTGGGAACATTCGAGACCACAAGAGATATAATGTGCAAAAAGCCCTTTTTGTACACCACGGCCTTTGGTTGGATTCGAACTCGCAACCTCCGGTTGCTAATCCGTTACTCTTCCAATGGGGCGACCGCGTCCCACGTGGTTCTAGGAAAAGGCATGACTCCTAATGTTGGTCACGATATTGATTGGTTAATATGATTATTGAGCGCGATTTAAAACACTAGTCTGTGCTTCGTTAGCCAATTGAGGGCCGCGGTTGCCCAATTGGAGGTAGGTAGGCATTTTAATTAACGTCGAACTGGAGCAACACAAAGGGATATTGTAGCCCAGTTGGAGGGGGGGGGGTTGCGAATTTGAAACTCGGTCCAACCATAGACCGTTGTGAACGCGGGGGCTGGAGCACGTTGAATCTACCGTTGCCCTAAATGTCCCCACGCTGGCGTGGTGTGGAAATTTGGAGAGTGGGGTGTCAGCTATGGTGTTGACTTCGTCATCTGATCGTGGTTGAAAGTGACGAGACGTTATCCTTGGATCTTTCCCTTTCGGATTGATCCCGAACTATCGCCCATAGCCCGTTGAGTTGTTCCAGTGCAACGTTAACTACCCACCACCCACATGCTCCCTCTATTTCATTACAAGGTCGATGCTCAGGAACATCGACCTTTTAATGAAGTAAACGGAGTCTGTGGCCGCAACTTCGTGCTATTTCTTTCAGTGCTTTGTTTGAATATCTCTCCCGTGGTTGTGAGAAAAAGCACGACGACTATGATGAATTATGATGCTCGACACGTTATTGATTGGTTAAAGTGATTATCCAGAATGATTAAAAAGACTAGTCTGGGGGCTTCGAAAGCCAATCAACCCAAGTCGACTAGTAAGCCCTTGTGACTTGTCCTTCAAAGATCTTTACGACATACGCAAGCTGTCTATTTCGTTAGAAGGTCGATGAGTGGTAAGGAGTATTAGGTGAGATTTGTCGCTCTTCGGGCGATAATGCGATTACTTCCAGATTTAAGATAGTGCTGATTCTTGCTGATCCTACCACCATAATTAAGGTCATTTCCGAATTTGGACTGGACGCTGCTGTCATCGCAGTGTCCAGAGACCCTAACATCTTGGAGATCGAAGTTCTGCAAAGGTTTATTAGATTGGGATTTATGACGCAAGGGGACTATATTTGGTCATGCTGTGCCAAACATCAAATATTAGACAAACACAAGGAAAGTTTTACTGACACATAACAGAGAACTACGCCGATTGAAGAATCGAACCTGCTCCACCTACAACTCATACGTTCTACTGTGGATCCGCTGTAGAATTTAGGGAAGTGGACCAATTGACCATAAAAGAAGCACAGGTACTTATGTATTAACTGCATGCCAGCGATTAATCGCCAAATCTACATATTAACCGCTTGCCAGCGATTAATCGCCAAATCTGTTGGAAGGGGTATAAGACGGAAGAACTGGAACAATCTGGTTATATTCACTGCCAAGTGAACCATAAATGCAATTTCATTGATTCTGATTGTTTTGCAAAACTTTTCAGAGAACCGCAGTTCAATGTTCGGTGCATAGTTGCATTAGATACTCGTGTTCTATTTTCTCTACTTTTACGACGAAGTAAATTTTTACGTAACGCTTGATCGTTATGAAATAATGCTGGAAGAATATTCCCATTCCAATGGATATTTGGGGACATTTGTCGCGAAATATTTCTTGTTATGGTCCCCGATCGTAGTGCACCACATTAATGAATGAAATAAAAAAAAACACATTAAATATGGATCGACCATTTTTTCCGATCCTAAAGGCAATTGCTAAATATTTTCCGCCCGAAACAAAACTTGGCTGATATTCGCCAATGGCATGCGGTTAATACGTAAGTACCGAAACACATATCTTTTTTTTTGGGGGGGGGATAACCCTTGAATATAAGATATACCCTTGAATATGCAGTTCGAAGAACCAAGAATAAATTAGCTATCCAAGTGGTTTCGACGAGATCTGACCCATTTCGCTATTGACGATCCTGGTCATCAAGAATGCCGAGTGAATTCCAAATCATGACAATATTGCCGTTTTGTGATTTTGACAGGATCAAGATCTAGTCAGTTTTTTCGAAGGACGAGATATCTCGTCAGAGTTTGATGAACGAGGTATCTCGTCGATACCACTTGAGAAGGAAGTCAAAATATATACATTAATCTTAATATAAACAGCAAAGGGGACTTCTTTAGCAATAAGCTTAGCAATGTTGACTTATGGCTGATAATTTTAAAATTAAGTCATCGTCAATTTCAAGTCTATTTCAAATCACTATATATTGGAGTCTCCTACTAATCGTTTTGTTTCTAATATTTAGATATTAGAACATAAAAGAAACAGAGAAAATAACGGAATATTTATGGATCTTGGAAGGTTCCCTTTTGGTCAGTAAAATATTACATCTTTCCCGTGGACCCCATGAAAATTTTTGAACCTGGGGTCCATAGATCACACTTTGGGAACCACTAATCGAAAGAGATTTTAAGTTCAAAAAACACTACCAAAAGTAGAATCAAATATAATTTTTTTTTCTTCCCTCTTTCGTTCTATTATTTGACCTAATTATTACTTTCCTGGCTGATTACAAGGACATTGTAGCCCGGTTGGAAGAGTGGCGGATTAACAAACGGAGTGAGTTTGCAAATCGAACCAACCAAAGACCGTCGTGTACATAGGGGCTGGTGCGCGTTAAATTGGAGTGGATGCCAGCTCTGGTGTTGACCTCGTCATCTGACCATAATTCAAAATTACGTGGTGTGATCGGCGGATTTTTTTCCATTGGGATTCATCGTAGACTTGTCGCTAATAGCGCGTTTTGTTGCTCCAGTGCGACGTTAATTGAACTGCCTTCCTGGCCTATTACTTTGTACTTTACCTACAACCCTCACAGAGTAGTTCCTTGTTTCATACTCATTTGAATTTAATCCTCAAATACCATTGAAAAACCTGCAATCCTGATTCGGTCACGGGAGAGCATCATTCAAAATTATTTTTCTAGTTGATGATCGGTACACTTTTTGTACACAGGATGAGTCAATTGTTTTTACAAAATAAGAGGGGTGATAGTACCCATCCAGATGAGCCATAATTACCATGGAACATAATCATTCCACTCTGAGAGGCAGAAAAGAGTAAAGTCGAAACGCGTCGAACATGAACAAGTCATCGCCTCTTTTGTACCTGCCTACGTAGCATATCTCCTAAGCAAGATGGATCGGACGTGACGGACCTGTGGCTTGGCCTCACCGGACCTCAACCCACTGGACTTTTTCTTCTGGGGCACATGAAATCTTTAGTGTACCAAACGCCTGTGGACTCGGCTGAAGATCTCGTAGCGAGAATCGGTGTTGCCGCAGACAAAATTAACACAACACCAGGAATCTTCGAGAGCCAGTCATTCTTTCGCCGGTGTGAACTGTGCAACGACACGCGTGGCCGCCACTTTGAGCACTTGCTGTGAGTTTATCAATCAGATTGTGCAACTTTTGGTATCGTTCATTCGCTTTCCCAACACTGTTGTAAGTTCATGTTGAAATTCTAATTTGACTCTTTTCTGCCTCTCAGAGTGGAATGCGACCCTATATTCCATGGTAATTATGGATCGTCTGGATGGGTACTATCACCCCTCTTATTTTGTAAAAACAATTTAGACTCACTCTGTATATATATAATACTTAACCAAACACTAGATAACAGTGTTATCACTCATGCAACAATCGATTGAGTGTGATCTAGCTGTTTTCTGGCGTCGTGGTTCACCAGATACTTTTGTACGCATCAATAAATAATCATCATTCCTAACAAAATTTGTAGATACTGGCATAGTAGCATGAGTAAATTTCAAAAGATTTTTTTTACTTTTATCAGGCAACTTTTCAATCAATATTGAACCGCGGAACTGATATTTGTAAGCTGACAAAATCAGTTCGAATGGTTTTAAATCATTGAAAGTTTTAAATGATGAATTATCTGTTCTTTTCATTATTTTATATTTATTATGTAAAAAGTAAATCCCATTTTAGCCGTTTCTTTATCTTCCACTCTTTTTTATATATATTCATTTGATATAAGTAGTTCTTTAGAACTCAATTGATCCACTTGTAATGTGGAGCACTTCAGGCAAATCTGTTTGAAAACATTCGTTGAAGGAATTTATCTGTGAGTTAAATTGACATATTAAGGTACTCAGTGAACCAAGCACGTAATGCCCAAACTTTATTAAAGATGTCACTAAACAAAACGGATAATCAGAACAGCACATACCGACGTTAATTTTCGATGCTACATGTTTAAACAGCTCCTTACAGTCACTGTCGAGAATCAACCATCAATCTGACAGCTCACTTCTCAATCCCGTTTCCTTATCCCCTCAAATAAATCGAATCCCCTGTTTTGAACAAAAAGTCCTAAATCCGTTGGTTTTCAAGGAGATGCACCCTTCACTACGCGACGCTGTGGTTGAGATTTTAAAACTAGGTGGCCATGGCAACTCCTAAAATCTCTCGTTGCTAAGTGACAGGGAAAGAAATAATTGGTCTTAATCCTGGGAGAAACGCGGAAAGGTACCATGAGGTTGAAGTTCACTGAAGGAGGGACGCTTGGTGGGTGATCTATCTGACGCTCAAGATTATACTATTCAATTTCCATTACATTTAAACTGTTTAAGAGGTACTTACGGCACTATTCAATTTTGTTCATACAAAGGGCAAAGAACCCATTTTAGAAAAACTGAAATATCGACATCACGGCTCGAACCTTCAAGGGATGCTATATGGTCCGGATACGAAGGTTTATCAGTCTACTTACTATATAATTTATATGTTTCCTACATCAGAGACGAGCATCAGTAGCCCGGTTGGAAGAGAAACGGATTAGCAATCGGAGTGCGAGTTTAAAACTTGGTCCAACCAAAGACCGTCGTGTACACGGGGGTTGAATAATAAACCTACATAACCATAGTCCCCACAAATGTCCTAAAGTTGGCATGTTGGGGTAGCTTGGAGAATGGGGTGCCTGCTCAGTTGTAGACCTCGTCATCTGACCCTGGTCCAAAATTATTGGATCTTTCCCTTAGAGAGTGATCCCGTACGGCCGCCCGTTGTGTTGCTACAGTGCGACGTTAATTAATTACCAATTACCTACATCGTAGTAACTTTGAGTCCAAATTATACCTTTAGATTCATCATACAAATCACCCATATGTACCCTAGTGATCTGTTCTTCCTTTCGTTTTACCCTCTCCTGCCCTTCTACGATTCGCTATACTTCCTTCTCATTGCGGTGTTGGTTATTTCTTGTATGTGTATTCCGTGCAGATGGGTCCTGGCTCTTGCGTCATTCAAATCTAGCCGTGATCAAAACCCCCCGTCAGATGGCGCACGATTCTACATAACAACAGGCGACGTCATTCTACATCCATACGACTGTACTCAACAGCACAAGCGGGATTTCATTTGTGCATAAAACTGGAAATGCAAACGTAGATGTGTTGAAGAGTTTATTACATAGATTATACATGGTTGCATTCTTCTATAAACTAATTTCACCTATATTCATTTGTCGTCTATAAAATATATTTTGGGGGATTAATCTTTCACAAACATATCCCCACTTTTCAACAAGTCTCAAATATTCGGTTGATGCAAAAGTTCGCCCCGTTTCTAGTGCTGGATGGCACTGCATCGCAAAACCGAAGTGCGATCTACTTCATACGCGTAAAGCTTTGATGTTGAAAGGAATTTCAGCGAGTACTTAGGGAAAAAATTGTTATTGGGTTGTGTTTTTTAAATTTTGTTAAGCACTAAAAATGGCAGAAAATAAGGAGCATTTTCGATATGTTATGCTTTTTTTATTTCCGAAAAGGCAAGAATTCTTCGCAGACGCAAAAGATGTGTTGTGTAGGGTGAGGATGCCGTTGACGATTCCTCGTGTCGTAAGTGGTTCGGAAAGTTTCGTCACTTGGATCAGTTCTTTAGTCAGAAACTTCAGAACTTGTATGAGCGCGGGATTATGCAGCTACCGGAGAGAGGTCATCGAACAGAACGGTACAAACTGTATTGATTAAATGTAATTTTTAGTAAATGAAATCTTCAATTTTTGTCAAAGGAACGGAACTAACTTTTGCATCAACCCAATGCTATGAGCTTTACATGCAATGATTTAAAGCACGGGTGTCAAACTGGCGGCCCTCGAGGTAATTTTTTGTGGCCCACGATGCTCTGAAATAGAATGAAAACAGGACAATATGTTATGAAGAAAATAGTACTTAGGGAAGATCGAGGCAATACCGTAACACAATTTCGTCATGTTAAAAATGTGAGCAACTATTTTCGTCCATGAAATTAAATAAAACGGCCTACAGATCAAGATTAACTGATAAACATCTATCTGCCATAACTAATGAAGATTGTCTGTTCTCAGTCTTTGAATCCAGATATTGGAAAACTAGTAGGAGAAAAGCGCTGGCAAGTTTCCGGTAAAAAAATTAATTCTAGTTTTATAAATACATTAAATGAAATAAACGTTTAAATAAAATCAGTTATATAGCAATATTATAAATTATAACCCTAAATTCACTTAATTACATAATGTGTTTTAATTATCCTTTCCATATTCCTGAATCCTCACTTCAAAATATAATTTTAAGAAAATTTGTAAATGTGATGTGGCCCGCGTGGATCTTACCAGTTGCATTAAATGGCCCGTGTTTAATTGAGTCTGACACCCCTGATTTAGAGTATTTTAAATTTGAACTAAAGAAACAGTCATTACATTTTATTCGTAATCATCATCCAGTATTGCAAAACGGAAATAACCCCACGAATTGTAGGCAAGAGGTCTGATATCATTATGACTTAATCTTTCTAATCATACAATTACAAATTAATTTTCATCCTGTTCAAAAAAAGGCCATGGTAGCCCATTTGGAAGAGTAACGGATTGGCGATCGGAGGGTTGTGAGTTAGAAACTAGGTCCAACCAAAGACCTTCGTAAACACGGGAAACGGTTCATGTAAATCTGTTGTGGCTTCAAATGCCCCACGTTGGTTGGTGTGGAAGTTTGGAGAATTGGGTGCCAGCTCAGGTGTTAATCTCGTCATCGAACGGGGTCCTAGATCTTTCCCTTCGGGATTGATCCGGAGCAGTCGCCAATAGCCCGTTGTGTTGTTCGAGTTTGACGTTAATTAATAACCAATCACTAATTATCTTGTCCAAATAAATCGTATTTGTTTTCCTTTCTTCCACTATATTTTCTTTTTATTTATCTTTATACAGGATTGGTATACAGGTAGACTTGGGTATCTATTTGGTAGGGAAATCCGTCAAGTAAAGCCAATTCCAAAATTTTGGCTGGATGTTAAAAAAAAGTATCCGAAAATCTATGAAGTGCGTTTCGAGTTTTGGAGGTTGTATTGGTGTTAATGCTATCTATCGATTAGTTTTCGTACTAAGTTCATCTCAGGAAAAATCCTTCTTTCTGACAATACTAATACCAACTGTACTTCACAGATGATTTTTCATCCAACCATCGTCCTGTTCCAGTGCGACGTTAATTAAAATACCTACCTACCGATGATTTTATATGCTTTGTGTGTATATTCTAGTGTTTTTTACTTTTGGCTCATCTTGCACGTAATTTCCTTGTAAAAATTAGTTTTTATGCGTGGGTTTAACATTGGAAGATGGGTCCCCTTCCCGTTGCCATTAGCAACTCACCGCCGAGCTCCTCACATGAAGATGGTCCTCGTGGCCTGAAAGAACCTTTGGCATGGTATGTCCACGGGGCTGAGAGTTTAATCGAAGAGAAAGTTTTTTGTTAGGGAAACGAAAGTAGAATATTGTACAGAAATATAAAAAAAATTGCTTGGCCCTAAAAATCAATAACGCCATGCTTTGCTAATTCATTTTTTATGTATGAGCATACTCTATAAATATCAGACAATGCATTTATAACTGCAGCCACATTGTGCCTTTAGATTGTCGAATACAAGTCGTCGACTCCTCCCATGCAATGTCAACTCAAATGTCGTGTTGATCTAGACCAGGGGTGTCAAACTCAATTAAAACACGGGCCACTTAATGCAACTGGTAAGATTCACGCGGGCCACATCACATTTACAAATTTTTTTATAATTACACTGCTGGCCACCGTAAATGCAACACCCTGAAGGAAGCATGCAAATAATATGAAATTTACAACATGCATTAGCGGAGGTGAGATATGCAAATGATTAGAATTTCAGCGCAGACGCACATCACGCGCGCCTGTGGCGCCACTTCAAAGCGCTATTTAAGGCTTGGAGATTTCGACGATTTCAAGTACGGCAATTGTGTTTTTCTTGTGGTTTTTTCAAAAAAACGATCGATTATGCCTCGTAGAAAACAACGATCATCTTTTGATCAAGTATCCGAGTTCGACAGAGGAAGGATAGTGGCCTACCGAGATTGTGGATTATCTTTCAGGGAAATCGGTAGTCGTGTTGGACGAAACCAAACAACTGTAATGCGGATATGGGATCGTTGGATGCAGGAGGGTACGACGGACCGACGTGTTCGATCGCATCCACCTCAGTGCACCACTTCACGTGATGACAGGCATATTGTGCGTATGGCAGTGACGGATCGCTCAGCCACATCACGAACCATAGCACAGCACATTCAGTCTGTACCGCATCATCCAGTGTCTGCGCGTATACCATTCGACGCCGTTTACAGCAGAGTGGTCTGTCCGCAAGACGTCCATTGCTTCGTCTACCCTTGACGCAGAACCACAGACGTTTCCGCCGCCAATGGTGCGATGAAAGAAGGATGTGGACGGCAGAATGGAATGAAATTGTCTTTACTGACGAGTCACGCTTCTGTCTGCAACACCACGATGGTCGGATTCGAGTCTGGAGACACCGTGGAGAGAGGATGCTGAACAGCTGCGTTATGTACCGCCACACTGGTCCTGCACCGGGTATTATGGTATGGGGCGGTATTGGATATCACTCTCGCACTCCTCTAGTACGCATTGCCGGTACTTTAAACAGCCAGCGCTACATCTCCGAGGTGTTGGAGCCAGTTGTCCTTCCTTACCTTCAGGGCTTGCCCACAGCCATATTTCAACAGGATAATGCGCGACCACACGTGGCACGCATTGTCCAAGGGTTCTTCGTCAATCGCCAGATTGAATTGCTTCCCTGGCCAGCTCGCTCTCCGGATCTTTCGCCGATAGAAAACATGTGGGCCATGGTTGCTCAACGATTGACCCAGAATACATCCCCAGCCGCCACACCAGATCAACTTTGGCAACTTGTGGAAGCTGCTTGGTCTGCTGTACCCCAAGAACACATCCAAAGTCTCTTTGAATCAATGCCGAGGCGTGTGGCAGCGGTGATCTCCAACAATGGCGGCTACTCTGGCTACTGATTTTGGCAGGAACCACACTTCACAGAAATCTATAAATTTAATCATTTGATACTTGGTCAACATGTTATCTACAAATTAAATTTTGTTGTGATATCTCTTGTCTTTCTTGGTGTTGCAATTTGGGTGGCCAGCAGTGTATATTTTGAAGTGAGGATTCAGGAATAGGGATAGGATAATTAAAACACATTATATAATTAAGTGAATCTAGGGTAATAATTTATAATATTGCTATGTAATTGATTTTATTTAAACATTTATTTAATTTAATGTATTTATAAAACTAAAATTTTTTTTTTACTGGAAACTTGCCAGCGCTTTCCTCCTACTAGTTTTCCAATACCTGGATTCAAAGACTGAGAACAGACAATCTTCATTATGGCAGATAGATGTTTATCAGTTAATCTTGATCTGTACGCCGTTTTATTTAATTTCATGGACGAAAATAGTTGCTCACACATTTTTAACATGACGAAATTGTGTGTACGGTATTGCCTGGAACTTCCCTAAGTACTATTTTCATTTTATTTCGGAGCATCGTGGGCCACAAAAAATTACCTCGGGGGCCACATGTGACCCGCGGGCCGCCAGTTTGACACCCCTGATCTAGACCATACTCCGATTTAGAGAGTCGGCTGAACCTCAATTATTCCGAGGGCTCTATCTTATATGCAGGCCGGTAAACAAAATCAGAGTCATTTCTAGTCTGAGGCCAAGCAAACCTATTTGGAGGGCCATATCTGGGATTTGAATTGGTTAAACGTATTTAATGGGCCTTATCAGACCTGCTGGATTTGTAAACCCTTCCCAAATACCGAATCTAAGCTACGGATAAAGAAAATCTTTCCCGAAGACAGTATGTGGTCTACTGGCCAGGTAAATATTTCAAGAGGACCGTTTCTGGTCTGCGGTTCAGTTAAACCGATGTGTTGCACCTCCTTTATATAAAGGAGGTGCAACTAGGTACGTACTAGGTAGGAGGTACGTACTAGGTTTCTGTGGACACAACCTGACCCAAACTAGGACAACTGCTATTTCTGAAATATCTAATACTAAAGGATTTCAGCTGAATAAAAAATGAGTTGTGTTCAAGGTATACACATCTCATTCAGAAATAACTGAAACCTCTACGCTCGACCCGCCTACAGTTCACTGTGGTCTTCCTAAATGATCGTTTGAGAGGCACGTTCGAGAAGAGAATGAGGAGCGTGGATCGCGTGAGAGGGGGATTGCTGCATAGGCACACCTGTTGAGTCTCCACACATGCTCGGATGACGCGGGTTGGGAAGGATTTGATGTTGAGACTTGTTTTACGATGCACTGAAAATTAGGAATCTTTTAAATGAAATTAGTTTTTAAAATATATACCAAATACACATCATTTGGTCATAAATACAGTTATGGATTTTGGTTTAATTGTCTTTTAAGCATATAGATAAACCATGATCTAGTATATAGTGGCCAGATGAACAGTTGTTGGTTGATTCCTAAAATATTATTTAGAAGGTTTTAATCCTCTGAAGAATTCAGATGCATAATTCTACCTTACAACATGTAGTCTTTTGTGCATGAGTATTAACCTTCCTTGTGGTTGTCTCGACGAGGTATCAGCATTCATTTAAGATTTTTTGAAAGTCTACCAAAATATTTTGAATACTGAGACACTGAAAAACACTTAGTGTAAGAGGCTGAATTATATTTCGAAAAATCATTTCTGTGTCAACAGAAATGACCGAAAGAATCATGTGTCACCGAATCACCTCTCACAATGATACTGTCAACTGAGGTGCTATGTCAAATGTTGACATAAATGGAAGTGTGTGTGGCCGAGTAAATTTTTGAAAAATTTGCTTCCTTGAGCAAGATGATGACTTGCAATATTTAACCAGATAATTTTAAATATTTTAACCTATCGATAAAATGCCAACGTATTTTGAAGAAATTTCAATTACAGGATCTGTATTCTGATATACTATATGATATTTTTAAACTTTACACAATAATAAGTAATTTGACTTAGAAGACTCAAGAATACAGCTTACGCTCTTAATGTGACAGTATAAATTCCTTACAATACTTAACCCACACTTAAGAAATATTTTACCGAAAATATCATTTAGTTATTTAATTAATATTCTTAATGGTATAAACTGGCAAATTGTTCCTTCCAACTTTCCACGGATGCAACCTTACTTGCCTTATTCCCACAAACTTTCACTGCTGCTTCTCTGCGACCACTTTAACCATACAAGTGGTTTCGACGATATATCTCGTCCATCACGATCTGACCAATTTCGCTAATGACGGGATATCTCGTCTGCAAGTTATTGCCGAAATTTTATGATGACTAGATAAAAGTTTGGTCAATTTTCTTCCAATGATGAATCATCACGTCCATCAAGATCTGCCCAGTTTGGCTAATGAGGAAATCACAAATCTGAACGAGGGTTAATACATCTTTCAATGGCAAAAAAAATATTTCAAAAATTTAACTCGTTCATTACCCTCTTATTTCAATTTGTTTTGTCCCTCACTTGACCATTAAAAGAGGTTGTTCGGTCAGAGCCTTTTCCCAATTGCCATGTTCAGTGAAATCAAATACTTCAAAATTTAAGATAAGCAATTTGCACTAAATGTTCTGTTTTTATTGCATTCTTGCATCAGTAATTTTAAGGATACTCTGATACGGTGTCGATAATAAGTAGCCATTGCTTGTAATATTTTCTGCGTGGGCAAAATATGAATTCCCCTAAATTACATCGTAACTTCCATGTTATGATCTGGGAATTGCCTTGAAAGTGCACACATGTAAATCACTAATTATCGAATTTTTTCGACTGACACTGAGGTGATTATGACTAAATCTTTTGGTGGAATTTTAAATTGTTTACAATTGTATCCAAATCAATCGTATTTGTTGCATTTTTTTTTGTCTTCCACTATTTTCTTTATACTTATTCTATACAAGAATTTCTTAGCCCCTTCAATCCTAACACTGAAACCTATTACATCATTATATCTTTGGGTAAAGCCAATTTAAAATTTTGGTTGTGTGATGCTTGTAAATGTATAAGAAAAGCGTTTGTCAACTTCATTTGGAGGGCTCACTGTTGTTAGTTACGTTAGGTTTTCGAACATTTTTGAGAAAGAAAATCTCTTTGGGACGATATTCATGCAGGCCCTACGACGATATTTCCCATTTTGTGCATTCTAGTATTTTGTGACTTTCGGTTCATTTGGCATATCATATTCTTAAAACTTTTTCGTTTCGGGTCTAACACTAAGGAAAGGTCCACTCCCCGTTGCCATTAGCAACTCACTTCCGAGCTCCTTACATAAAGGTGGCCTGAAAGAACCTTTGGCACGATATGTCTACAGGGCTGAGAGTGTAATCTAAGAGAAAGTTTTTGTGTGACATTGTGACAGAAGTAGAATATAGTACAGTAATTTGTAAAATCTCTTTAGACTAAATATAGGTAACCAATATGGTTTGCTAAATTAAAAAAATTATGAATGAGAAACCTATAGGATCATAAGAAAATGCAGTCACATTTTGACTTTGGATTTATGATAGTACGGTCATCACCATTATCCAATTCAACACGGCCACGAATGTCGTAAAGATTTGTACCTACCTAATTCAGTCCATTGAACCTACGTGGAGAGCCACGTCTAGTCTTCTGCTTAGTAAACCTATTTGAAGGCCGTATGTAGTCTGCGGGCCGGATATACTTATTTGATGGACCGTCTGTAGGCTTGAAGAATATTTCCCAAGGACCGTATCCGGTGGGAAATCTTTGTAGAGGACCGTTTCTTATTTGTGGATAATTTCAACCCATTCGCTACAGATCCTTTATATCAAGCGCCCGGGTGTTTTTAACACTACTTTGCCCCAACTAAGACAAAAACTATTTCTGAAACAGCTAATACTAGGTTCGTAGGTTGTTGAAGTAATGTCACACTGGAGCAACGCAACGGGCTTGTTGGCGACGGCGAGGGATCAATCCTGAAGGGAAAAATCCGAGTAAATCACCTTGTAATTTTGATATCACTGTCATATGACAAGGTCACACCTGAGCTGCCATCCCACTCTCCAAACTGCCACACCACTCCAACGAGAGGACATTTGAAGCCATGACAGATTTAACGCCCATTCCGAAATAATTGTATCCTCCAAGGTTAAAACACATTGGATGCCCATTTGACAATTTTTTCTGCAATACAAACTTACAATTTCCTGCAATTCGAAATACGCAGATTCGATTAAGTCGCATCTACACTATCTCTGACGAGATTTTGTTTCGAATGCAGCACTTCGAGAAAGGAGGCAGCAACGTCACGAAGCACGGCTTAAACGATGCGTTCTGTTCTAAGTACCCGCCTACAGTTTACTGTGGTCTTCCTTCCCAAATGATCGTTTGAGAGACACGTTCCAGAAGAGAACGAGGAGGGTGGATCGCGTGAGAGGGGTAGGTTGCTGCAGAAGCACACCTGTTCAGTCCTCAGACATGCGGGTTGGAAGGGTTTCACGTTGAGACCTGTTTGGCGATGCACTGAAAATTAGGACTCTCTTAAACGAGATTAGTTTTTAAAATAAATACAGCGTCATCATTTGGTCCTTACTACAGTTTCATGGTTAGTGGTTTATTACTAGCACTTCAAAGAGCACTATGTGAAAAAATCTTTTAAAAACTTTGAAGTCAATATACTTTTTATGGATCTTTTGCACATAACGTAATTTTGTATTGCCAATCCTCTGGGCGTAACGAGATTTCTGAATATCGTGCTGTTTCTTTTTTCTCTACTACACACACGATGACGAATTAACCATTAATATATTGGTTTAAAGAATTCTAGGGAGCGATTCCATTTAATATAGGTCAAAACCGATTAGAAAACATGCACGAAAGAATGCATGTTGCAGCAATAGGTATATATGCGTTTGAACCCTTCAGAGGGTTAACCCTCCTGAGGTGGTTTGTCGACGAAGTATCTCGTCATTTGCAAAACTGACCAGATCTTTATGGACGAGATATTCTGTCATTAGGAAAAACTGACCTGATCTTGATTATCTAAAAATCTGCACTATCTTGAAGAGGTACCTCGTCATTTGCAAAATTGGTCAGATCTTAATGTAATGGAAGAGATTCGAGCAGGGGGAAGCAACTCCGTTTTGAGATCGCACAGGACATGATGGAAACTGAACAGTGATCCCAACTTCCTCAACACAGTGATCACGTGACGAGTCCTCGGTTTATGGGTACGACCCAGAAACCAAGTTGCAGTCATCACAATGGAAGCATCCAACATCCCCGAGGCTAAAAAAAGCAAGGAAGGTCCGCAGCAATGACAAAGTCATGCTGACCGTCTTTGACTCCAGTGGCTTGGTTCATCACGAGTACGCACCACACGGCACAACCATCACCAAGGAATACTACCAAGAGGTTCTGCGTCGCCTTCGTGACGCTGTGAGAAGCAAACGGCCGGACCTGTGGGCAGTGGGCAATTGGCAGCTCCATCACTATAACGCACCCGTCCATTCTTCATATTTGATACATCGTTTCCTGGCCAAATACAACACACCTGTGCTTCGTCAGGCTCCCTACTCTACCGACATGGCCCCGTGTGACTTGGCTTTTCCCCAAGCTGAAAATACCCCTGAAAGGGACCAGATTTCATTCCAGAGAAGACCATGTAGAATGCGACAGACCAGCTGCGCGCCATCTCAAAAGAGGCGTTCCAGCGTTGCTTCCGACAGTGGTAGAACCGTTGGGAGAAATGTGTGGCAGCCCAAGCGGCTTTAACTACTTTGAAGGAGGTTAATGTAGGATTGTTGTATCTGAATACGAGTATTTTTTATGAATATAGGTCGAATATTTTTTGAACAAACCTCGTATTTCGTGAAGTATCGGGTAGCGAGAGAATAACAAAAAGTTAGTTTCATCTGGCATTTAAAGCAAAACAAAAAAGTACATAGAAAAGCTGAGTAAATCGATATGTCGAAATATAGCATGTCTGTTGCCGTTCAGTTGGCATTTCTTCTGAATTATACTTTAATTTTTAAGTTATTCAAGATATCTTTTATGTTATAATCCGGAAAGAAAACAGATGTCCTAACGTGAACAGGAAACATTGGTAAGACAGAAAGAGGAAGAACAGAGTAATACAGATAAAATCAATGTATCGATATTCCATACGTCTCTCCACAGTCCAGTACACATTTATTCTGAAATATGCTTTATTTTTAACTGATTCAAGACATTTTAGAGTGAAAAATATTTAGAAAGATGGTGTAACGAGAACTGAAACATAACAGTAGACATAGGAAAGTATGCAAAGGAAGAGAGAAAAATGAATACATTTGTACAAGTTAAAACAATAAGTACATTGGTTGCATTTAGGTACTTAATAACATTGTGAATTCAACCTAGTACTGGATCCCAGAATGGAGATGTTTTGATACCGTGAGGAGTTCATTGTTTGTGGTCGAAACTTCGAGCACCTACTGTGAAACTAAGAAACTGCGTGTCAAGCTGTTAAATTAGTGTCGATAAACTGCTGTTTACATATATACTTCTGCACCTTTGTGTACCCTCTTGCACTTAAGGATGGCGTATGCGGACTTACATGCATATGTCAATACAGTTTAATTCGTTGTTCCCTACGTATCTTGAAGTTTGTACAGGAAGTTTTGAAATACCCAGTATTCTAACGTGAATCAGTGTTTGCCTACTGCGGATTGACTTCCAAAGCAAATATTTACCCCACTTTAATATGAACAGTAGTTCAACCTAGACGACTAAATATTTTTAGAACGTGCAGTATGACGTAAGAAATTCATTTGAAGATTAATTTTCGGTTTGATTAGGTTTTCACTCTAGTCCTTTTTTGCTAAGCAATGGCTAATTAGACCGTGACCTACAGCTTAATTAAATTTTGCTCTAGATCCCTATTTTGTTTTTATATACAATTAATTGGTTAAACCCTCCAAAGGTTAAAGTACACAGCTTATATTCTTTTTGAAACCTGCAGTCTTTCTTGCATGACGTCAAACCAGTTGTGACACTTTTGACCAATATAACCTTTCCTAGGATTCTTTCAACTAATAGAATGTGGTTATTTAGCGTTCAAATGTTATGTAGAGTAAAAGCAATTTTATACAACTCGGAAATCAAGTGACGCTCAGAAGGTTAACATTGAGGAGTGAAGTTCTTGTTAAATGATTTCCATAGAGATATGATGTTTCCATTTTTCTATAGATTATACTTGTTTCCTTTTTTTATAAAACCTCCCGTTTGAATGACTCACTGTGAAAGAACATAAAATGTGACACTTTGCTTATTAAAGTGGTTAAAGGCAATATAACTTAATAAAGTAATATTTTTATTTACATTTTGCTTCTCTCGATGATCTTCAGAAAATGCAGTGAACCTGAAGTAAGTCCCGAAGCTTTTAAAAGAACTTCCACTCAGACACCAAAAGAAAACTTTCGAGCGTTTTCAGGTGGGCTGTTTGGAATCGCTCAACTATGAGGACACTTCAAAGAGAGTTCCCAAACTTTATTTTTTAACATCAAAGTTTTCTTCCTTGGTTATGTTTACCACACACAATATTACATTTTATACATCAATACTGAATTTATTTATTACAGTAACCTCTCGATATATCCCTCTTCTTAGAGTTGTGTCTATTTCTGAGCCAGATTGATCGCTAAGGAAAAATCAAAGGCAGTTCCTAGTTACCCAATAATTAAGAGCAGCAGTAACAGGGTTGCCGGAGTAACTTATTAGCAATCGGAGGGTTGTCAGTTCGAAACAAGGTCCAACTAAAGACCGTCAACGAGGGCTGATGCATGTTGAATCATTCGTGACCTGAAATGTCCTCATGTTGTCGTGGTGTGGAAGATTGGAGAGAGGTGTTGACCTCGTCATTTGACCGTAGTTCAAAATGACGAGGCGTTGTCCTCCGTTCCGGGTTGATCCCAGACCCTCTCCAATAGCCCGTTGTGTTGCTCCAGTGCTACATTAACTAATTACAATTACCATTCCCAAATCCATTTAGGTGGAAGGTCAGGCAATCATGTTCCGTGGCTAGTCTGAGCCACAGCCCAAATTCTCGGTCGATCAAGCAGTTGAAGGATGCTCCCTTCCAAAGCCAATTTTATGGATACTTATAATTTAAGAAGGTAGTTGAATTAATGTTGCACTGGAGAAGCAACACAGCGATTGCTATTGGCGACAGTCCAGGATCAATCCCGAAAGAAAAGTTCCTTTGACAACACCACGTTATTTTGAACCACTGTCAGATGATGTGAACTGATACCCCACCCTCCAAACTTCCACATCACGCCAACGTGAGGTCACGACTGATTTAACGTGCACCAGCTCCCTGTACACTATGGTCTTTGGTTGGACCCAGTTTCGAACTCCCAACCCTCCGGTTGCTAATCCGCTACTCTTCCAACCGGACAACGGCGGCCCTTGTATGTAGGTAATTGAATCGTATTGGAGCAACACATGGGACATTGGCGACGAGCTGGGATCAATACTGAAGGGAAAGATCGAGAACAACTCGTCGTTTTAAACCACAGTAAGATGACAGCTCTCCAAACTTCTACACCAGGCACACGGAAAATCCGCTACTCTTCCAACCTGGCTACCACGACCCCCCTAACTTGTTTAATTATGGATCTTGATACGAAAACACACACGGGATATCCTAGGAGACATCTGTGCCTCCCTTAGCCAGTCCATTACTGTTGTGTTTAACGTGATTTGTGGAATGAATTGCTGGATTCATTTCCATCCAATTGAAATGGAACAGCATCTTTTTTTCTCATTCCACTCAACAATACCCCACCTCCGAAGACCTCCCGTTCCACCGACGCCTTTTAATCACATCCGAACGCGTTAAAACGTTCGGTCATGTTCCACAAGAAAGGGGTTAATGCCTCCTACCTGTTCGAAACGCACGAATCGACCTGGGAGGCAGGAAAACTTCCATTTCCGCCAGAGTAGAGTTCTGGAATGTCGCATTGTTCTTGCATAATCCCACGTCCCTCCACGTCAGATAATAAAATTTACGACTGCTCGCAGCGCCCTCTCTAGCCGAGCTGTCGTAAATTTTACGACAGACGTGTAATCCGATTTCGAATCGTCTTGCTGAAAAGAAGAGTTCCCCTCTTGGTGGAGGGGTGGTCGCGGGGGTCGAGTTTAAGCACCTCATAAAAGCGGGGCAAATGGGACGGAATTCGATTATGCGCGATCGCTCGCACAAATGGAAAGGTGAGAGGGATGTGAAGTTGAGGTGTTGCGAGTGACCCCCGCGTTTCCCTCTCTTAGTCTTTCTTTGGTGTGGTTGACCTTCTGAGCGTCACGAGATTTCAGGTAAGCAGTTAATTAACGTCGCACTGGTGCAACACAACGGGCTATTGGTTACGGTCCCGGATCAATCTCTAACGGAAAGATCCAAGGATAGCGCCTCCCCATTTCGAACCCCGATTCAGATGACTGAGGTCAACACTTGAGCTGTCACCCCACTCTCCAAACGTCACCACGCCAGCGTGAGGACATTTGAGGTCACGACAGATTTAACGTGCACCAGCCCCGACGATCTTTGTACCGAGTTTCGAACTCGTAACCCTCCGGTTGCTAATCCGTTGCTCTTCGAACTATGTTACAGATGCTACACGAGATTTAAGAAAACTGTAGAAACGCTTTTCACACCACAGCTCCTCATACCTGTTGGTTTTTTCACGAAGTATCTCGTCATTAGCAAATCTGACCAGTCTTATGGACGGGACATTTCGTCACTAGAAGAAAACTGACCAGATTTGGTTAAGGGCATTAACCCTCTGGATACGGGGACCAGCCGAACGGACCGAAAGTTTCGAGTCCCCTCGTTACGAAAGGCTCGAAATTTTTTAGACCTCAAACTCCTGAAGAATCGCCAAAGCCCATTACGATTTTCATCCCCTCTTTTCTGTGCTACAAAGAGACCCGCACGTGAATAGCCTTATCTCCCCGTTGACAACGATGTCAGGGTTATCAACGGGGAGCCTCGCAAATTGTTTATCCTCGAGCATCTATTCTGTGAGAGGTTGAGTAATTGAAGAGATACACTTAAAAAGTCACCGCCACCCTTTCAGTTTACCCGGGAATAATCTGTCCCTTCTAGGCATACCCACGACCCGACACTAGAAATCGGTACATTAGGTGATAATGGGACGACACATATTCCCTCTCCTCCTGGGGGAAAGCATTGTAAAGGCCGTTTCGGTCGGTTTTAGTAAGTTGCCTGTAAAGCCGTTGGGCCGGCTGCCGTAACCAAAGAAGGAAACGATATTCTGCCCCGATGCATGCAGAGGATTAAACCCAACCAGATCTCCATCTCGTCATCCTTATATAATCGCATAATCTTGATAACGAGATATCTCGGCATTAGTAAAATTGGTCAGATCTTGACGGGCGAGATGTCGCAAGGTATCAGATATAATCATTAACCTTCTAATGATATAGACCTTATAATTAAAATTAGAACAATTTCCATAAGTAGTAAGTGGAATTACAGAAATAAAGTGATTTTACATTGGAAATAATTATTTTCAAAATAAATTTAGTTTCATCGTTACTGCCAATTTTTAATAATTCTGGAAGCGCGAAACTTCAAATTTAACTACCTTTTCAAAAAATTATCTAGTACAGGTTAGTGTAGCGAAATCTAAAGAGTATTTATAAGTCACTTCACTGTCCGGATTTATGAGTTTTTATTATTATCTTGTGTATACTTAGAAAGTTACGGAGCCCTCTTTGGACTCTGAACTTTCAATGAAAGAGACGGAGCATTTTCACGCGACTTAATACATTTTCTCCTGATCGCCGGGTGAAGGTCAAAGCCGCGGGAGCCCAGTTGGAAGAGCAACCGGAGGTTTACGAGTTCGAAACTCGCTTTAACCAAAGAGTAGGTGGAGGCTGGGATCCGTTAATATTGTCGTGGCCTCAAGTGATCTTACGTTGACGTGGTGTGACAGTTTGGAGAGTGGAGTTGAGGTGTTGACCCACCTCCTCATTGAAAGTGACGTTATTGAAAGCGACGAGGCGTCCTCGGATCTTTCCTTTTGGGTTTGATCCCGGACCGTCGCCAATAGCCAGCTGTGTTGCTCCAGTGTGACGACAATTAACTACCTACCTACCTTAGAATAAAATCTTAGAAATACCTTAGAAACATTCACCTCCTTTCTCATCTTACTCGGAAACGAAAACTAATGAAACCGCTAAACTTATTTTTTACCTCCGCCCCCCGTTCCGTGTTAAAGTATAAGGTTAAAGTGTTTACCTGCCTCTCCGAGAAGTAATCAAGTTTATGAGGTCTTTCCGGGGCGTGTTTTATCTTGCTCACTCCCTTCCACGCGCAGGGGAATTCTCTCCTCTTTTTGCTGCTGTCTTCGTTAAAAATTCCGTTAATCTTTTTGCGTCGTGACTGGGAAGCATATTTTTATGTGAGATGCAAAGGAAGTTTCACCCCCTTGTTCTAACATAGCCAGAGCTGAATTTTCAGGTAGGATCTTAAAATGTAAATGACGCGTATGGAATGGCTAAAGTGC
The DNA here is from genome assembly GCA_933210815.1 of Meta bourneti. NCBI lineage: Eukaryota > Metazoa > Arthropoda > Arachnida > Araneae > Tetragnathidae > Meta > Meta bourneti. The sequence goes on along the minus strand of OW119930.1, from coordinate 92,264,490 downwards.
ACGAGAAGGGATGAAGTGATCCGAGAGCTGTGAGTGTATAAGTCCTGAAACACACATGCAAAATTAAAGTATCACAGAGATTAATCTACTGAGAAGTTCACAATCATAATTCCAGTCTTCCCCGCAGAAATTATAACCAATTTTGACCCTAGCCAATTAAATGTTTCCAAAGAATCCTATTCTAACAAAATGGACAATAGAAACTTTCGAGTGATTCTATTTTAACGAAAGGAGCAATATATTTTCAAAGGATTCTATTCCAACGAAAGGAGATATATAATATTTCCAATGGAATCTATCTATACGCTGAAAGAATCCTTGGATTCTTTCAACCAATTTATGTTATTGAGCCATTAAGTGTGTTGTTTTGGCAAAGCAATACTACACTATGAAATCTTTCGACACTCAGAGGGTTAAATAGTAGTTAATTCCATTAGTAGAAAGTCACTTTTTCACTAGAGATGCTCCAGATGAAGTCTGCGTTTGTTACCGTAGAAACGAGACTTTTCCCATTTCCTATAAGGTATTCTTGAAACATTTGTCACATTGACGCACTTGGCGAAAATTGGCTCTCCAGGAGTTTGTGAGGATACACGATTGCAAGGGCTACATTCAAAATTTAAATCGAAACAAAACGTCCAAAAAATTGGAGAAATATAGTAAACTTAAACAATAACAAAACAAGCAATTAAAACGCGTGACGAAAGGGAAACTATCCATTCCACCCACTGTCCATTCTAAAACCTACAAACCGTCCCGTTGCCAAACCGCCCACCGTTTCGTCGCCAAACCGTTCCGTCGCCAAAACCTTATCCCACTCAAAATGTACGAAAAAGCATTTGTCCATAACCCTTACTTTGTGTCTGCATCTTCGAATCCTCTCTAGAAAATCCTAGAGTGACCACCAGTACACTGTCCATTTCTGATAGACAGACAGGACACGCCTTTTGATTCAAGTTTTAGATCTTGACATTATAAAAGCAAAAGGCCTGTTGGAAGAACAAGTACGATTTTATTCCAAGTAAAACTCTTAGAATTTGCTTCAAAGTATTTTTTACAGTTTTTATATTTCTATTATGCAATGCGTTGCTTGAAATATACGTACATTTCAATTATTGAACTGCAATTTATATAATATCATTCCTTCTTTTTCAGGTAAGCTTTTCCTTCTTTGAAAATGATTAATTGATAGAGGTAAGAATATTGAGATGACTGGTCGTTGTTTACTTCAGATACGGTAATTTGTATACCTTTGGCTTAAATCAGAATCTCTAACTTTTTCGGAGACACTAAACGCTTATATTCGCGAAGATGAGAAATACATTGACGTATTGTAATCTGTTTAAAACATATATGACACTACAAAAGTGCTTATAATTTTTATTTGTCCCAAACTAGATAGTCTTTGAATAGTGGTATAAATAAAATTCTCCGATAATGAATTTCTGCTCTAAGGACACGATTATTTCATGGCATAAGAAAATAAATATTAATTTATAGATTATGCATGATTTTTTTTCCAGAATGGCAAATGTTATGAATATATTCCTGATCTACATGGATGTAAAGTTACATGAATCCCTTCAGTCCGTAGTTCTTAACTAGAAATTTGAATTCTCCAAAAAGTTTAATTTTGTGATTTATCAACTTCTGTGCAATTTTAATTGAGTACTCTTCCAAATCAATCATCAAGTTAAATGTGATTGAGGTTCTTTATCAATTGGACCTCATATGGAAGATAGAAAATTCCGTAAATGACTGTTTATACAAAAAACAATCTACCGTTTTGTAGTTTTACATAACTTTAAATATAAAACGCCATAGAAATTATAATATGCTATTTTTCTAATAGTCAAGCTTTCCTTGTCCCTTGCTATATCGCTTCCCTTGGTATAAGCGTTCTTTTTATTTGTTTTAAAATTGCGATACGGAGTAGTTACGTATTTGGTGTTCCACAACGTTTAGACTCCAATCCATCTCGATAGGTCAGATACCTTCTCATTAGCAAACTGGTCTGATCTGATGGACGAGATATCTCCTCATCAGAAAAAAACTGACCAGATCTTGATCGGTAATATCTTGATGACGAGTTATCTGGTCCTTTGCAGAACTAAGCAGATCTTGATGGACGAGATATCTCTTCATTAGAAGAATACTGACCAGATCGTGATCTCGTCATCATCGATAAACCGGCAATATCTTGGTGACGAGATATCTCGTCATTAGCAAAATTGGTCAGATCTCGAGGTACGAGATATCACGGCGAAACCATTCGGAGGGTTTAGATTGGGGCATGTTTCTGTTATCTAGCAGTAAACGTGTTTCTTATTTAATAGAATAAATATATTTCTAACTGTAGTCTAAACTCACTTATATTTTTGAAATGAAAAAGTTTTAATTTATGTTAAGAAGTCGAGCAAAATATTAAGTAAACCCATGAGAAGGTACTGAGGGTATGTCACCTTCGTTGGGAGAAATTCCTGAACCATTTGAGAACACTTTTTTGTTACAGCATCCGATAATACAGCAGGGATATGATATTGGCGCGGCTTTTGGTAGTGGCCTATTGGCATCACAGTATTTGTAGACCAGCGATTTTCAACCGCTGTTTCACAAGATTAACACTACATTATAGATAGTGAAATGGTTTTAATTGCGTAAGATTTATTTCATTTTAACGGTTCAGGTTTGAACGGGAAATTATTTGTGACCACTTTTGACAATTGGTTCATAAATAATTTGGAATATTTCGTACTTCGAAAAGGTTAAAAAATATTTCAAAAAGGTAGAAAAACAGGTTCATATAGTTGCTGTTAATAAAAACGTAAGATACGTTTTGATGCGCAGCAGACTTAGTAATTTTTACGTGTTGTAAGATGAAAAGGTTGAATAATCACTGGTGGAGACTAGTTAAGGACTAAGAAAGGATTCTACAAAATAATTAAAATAATACCCGATAGGTGTCGCTTAACGGAAAATACGCGAAACAAGAGTGTAAATTACGAAGACCAAATTAAAATTCGATTTAAAACTTTTTATACCACCATTTACAAGCATTATAAGTAAAATCCAATTTCCTCTCCAAGTGTTTTGATGAGATATCTCGACCAAGACCTGGTCAATTTTGTTCTGAACGAGATTTCTCGTCGAGACAAAATTACCCTATTTCTCCAAGGGAATGAAGATCCATGTAGGAAAAACAAATACTTGCCCAGAACTGGGCAGTTTTGAGCAAATTTTTGCAACAGACTGGCCACTAAAAGATAGTTTTCGATGCAAAAAATAAGCCAACAGTGTTAAAGACAATTATGCCATGGCAAGAAAAGAAAAATCAACCTCATATGCATAACCACACACGCATCGTAGCTGTGTCGGTATAAAAACGCTGACAAGAGTGAATGAAATTCTTATCTGCTACGATGGTAATCAGAAGTCGCTTTAACCGCGAGCGTGCTTTTATTATGAAGATATTTTTCGTGTCTTCAATCACGGGATTTGAGGACATTCAAATATTGTGGTTTATCGAAAAAATGTTGCAAATTTAGTGTACCGAATTACAAACCTCGGCAATCGTATCGTTGAGGTTCGAAATCTTAATACCGACAACTTTTGAAGATACCTGTTTACTCTTTGAACTTTTAAAACTTGTGTTATACTGCCTAAATCACACTTTAATCCTTTCTTCTCATCTTCCACTCTATTTTCTGAATTTATTTTTATATATAATAGCTTCTTTAGCCCGTCGTGATAATTTGGGTATTCGCTATCTATCACGAATAGACAATTTCTAAAAGTTGTCTAAGTATTTCTTAAGAGGATGGTATTTGTATATTGCCTTCTTGCTGTAAAAATCTTGCTTATACAGCAATTGTTACAATACGGTCCCAAATACCGATTCGATGATACATTGTCAACAGTGGTATTGTAAATCAGACCAATTAAAGAAAATCACAGGTATCTGCATAGCTTCAAGCGGTTAATTTCAGAACGAGACACGTATAATTTTTCCAAGTTAAGGTGTATGCATACACACTAGAATAATTTTTTTAATTGTGACCTTGAAAATCCAGTTTTTTCACAATAGGTCATTGGTTTGTGCTTCAACTCGTTTCAGTGTGAAAAATTCGGATTAAGCTGCTCATTAATTATCTAATTTAGATATAATTAACATGTTTTTTGAACAGTGATATCGCAAATTCTAATGTGTTCAGAAAGACAATTCCTGTTGGAAATTATTCCTAATATTATTCTTAATGTTTTGACCCTCCATCAAAATGCTAGAGGGAATAGGTTATGTTTTACAATTTTTTTCATGAAGGAAGTCTAAAAAATGAAGATTTTTCCAGGAATTTCAACATTTAAAAATCAACTAAAAATTCATTTCTTAACCCATAACTTCGACTGAGGGTCAAAATATCCATTGTATTACATAGATTATAATGACACAAAAGTAATTATAATAGATCGATTCATTGTTGAGTTATCACTGTTCGGTAACGTTTGGTTAACGTTGGAAAGATAAAGGGTTGGAAAATATTTTGAATTAATAAAAAATACATCGCTATATCTGGTCAATTTTCGTGATTTCTAGTGTATACATACACCTTAACTCTCCTGGCAGTTGTCTAGATGAGGTAAATCGTCAGAAGCATAACAGATCGTGATGGACGAGATATCTCGTCATTAGAAGATAACTGACCGGATCTCAATCTCGTCATCATCGAACCATCGGCACTCTCTCGAGGACGAGATATCTCGTCATTAGCAAAATTGGTCAGATCTTTATGGACGAAATATCTCGTCATTAGCAAAATTGGTCAGATCTTTATGGACGAGATATCTCGTCATTAGCAAAATTGATCAGATCTTTATGGACGAGATCTATCGTCGAAACTGGAGGGTTAAATAATGTCAGTTAACTCTCTGAACTCCATGGAATTTCAGGGGCCGCGGTAACCCAGTTGAGAGAGCAACGGATTAGCAACCGGCGGGTTGCGAGTTCGAAACTCGGTCCAGCCAAAGACCGTCGTGTATTACATTGAAATTACGAGGCATGTCCTTGAATCTTTCCCTTCGGGATTGATTTCTGTTGGCAATAGCCCATTGTGTTGCTCCAGTGCGACGTTAATTAGCTACCTACCATCGAATTTCCGAGTAGTGTAATGTTGCTTTCCCCACAACATACGCAATGAATAAATAACTGCATTTATTTCTTAAAAGCAAGCTAGGGAAAATTCTATTGGTCAAGAAGGTCAAAACTGGTTACGAATGACGTAAGACTGCAGGTTATGGAACGGAAAAATGCGTGCGAACCCCTCAGAGGGTTAAGACAGCCATTACATCCCATCCTCGATGAAAACATAATAAAATAAAGATCGAAGTGATGGATGAAAGAGCTGGAATATTCAGAATAAGAAAAGAAAGCAAAATCCTCCCAAACCATCCCCTTTCGAAGACCATTTGCATTCGCTTGAGTTATGAGGTGTGATGGCGCCTCCAATCTTTCCTCGATTTATTCGGATTTTCTCGCTTACACGTTCCGCAAATATTAGAATTTGTCTTTATCAGTCAGAATGAAAAATGCCTCTCAGATGAAGGATTATGTTATTTATGAAACCCCTTCTTTTTCGAGACGCAATCATATTTCTTTCCGCTGCCGGATTCGCGATATTTTTTACTTGGAGAAAAAGAATTGTCCGTGTTTTGTGTAGCTAGGGGGGGGGGAATTTCAATTAACGTCACACTGGAGCAACACAATGGGCTATTGGTGACGGTCCGGGATCAATCCCAAAGGGAAAGATCCGAGGACAACACCACGTAATTTTGAACCATGGTCAGATGACGAGGCGTTGTGTAGCTAGGGGAGCGACTGCAATGAGTTCGAAAATGATATCACCTCCCAGTTATTTTAAAGAGAGTAGAAGAAAGCAGAAGCAAATAAATGTCCATGCACATTAAAATGCAGATGCTTTGAAAATAAATGATAGCAAAACAAGAAAATAGAATGGTGGGTAGGTATTTTAATTAACGTCACACTGGAGCAACACAACGGGCTATTGGTGACGGTCAGGTATCAATCCCAAGGGGAAAGATCCGAGAAAATAGAATGAAATCGATCAAATTTCAACGAAGCTATTTACAAAAAATAACATGCTTTCCTTGTTCGGCTAATTACAGCGATACTGAAAAAGAAAGACAGCTTTTACATGATAGAATTTTATATCGTAACTTTAAATACATCCTTATAACATTTAAATAGCCCGTTGTGTTGCTCCAGTGCGACGTTAATTCAACTATAACCGCCTTATAAAATTGAGGAAAGTTGAAAGAAACGTAAAATAGTAGAACATTTTTTGACTCATTGTTTTAATGATTAGGTCGCTTCTGCATGTTAACGTTAATGTATCAAAATTTTCCCAGATAGGGAGCAAATTTTGTTGAGAGGTATCATGCAAATCTCTTATGAAATACTAAACTATTCATCGATATTCTACTAATTTCAAAATATTTAGGGCGTATAAAGAATTTGTGATGATAAAATGACACACAAAAAGTTTCATTAACAATATACAGGTTACTTATGTTTACGTAAACCAATTTTTATTCTTTATAAGAGGTAAAATACCACAAAAATAAGTATCGATCATACCTTCCTCAAATTAGTTGAGAATGCTGACAACACAATCAAACTTAAATCAATTCTAGCATGTGCTGCTTTTCTGTTTGCGAAAAATTAAAATCTGATGGCTTAGAAGAAAATGTAATCATTACAAACGATATTATATATATATATATATATGTAGTTCAGTCGGAAGAGCAACGGATTAGCAACAGAATGGTTACGAATTAAAAATTCGGTCCAGTCAAAGACCGTCGTGTACACGGGGCCAGAGCACGTTAAATAAGTCGTGGCTTCAAATATCCTCACGTTGGTATGATGGGGACGTTTGGAAAGTGGGATGCCAGCTCAGGTATTATTCTCGTCTGACCGTGGTTCAAAATTACGAGGTGTTGTCCTTGTATCGAGGATTGATCCTGGACTATTGCCAATAGTACGTTGTTTTGCTTCAGTGCGACGTTAATTAACTACCTACCAAAATCATAATACCACATTACGGTTAAGGCAAAATTTAAAATACCAAAAACATGCGCAGGAAAGATGCACGCGCAATAAATATCAATGAAGAAAATTAAAATGAAATATCGGTTGCTCTCTCGAACAAGTTCAAACCATAACTGCCAGTATCAAAGATTCGAAATTCTTTGAATTGAATGTGAAAACTAGAATCAAAATATTCAAATTGTGTAGACCCTATGAGGATTCTAGTCTAAAAATGAAAAGCCAATCTCGTTTTTATCCACATAAAGAAGCGTAATACACAAGAGACCCATAGATTTGTTAATGCGCATAAAAGTGTTTGGTGCCTCAGACGCTAAATTGATTGAATTGTTATACTGTCGCTTAGTATCGTAAGATATCAGATATAGTCATTGACCTATTGAAAATTTGAACAATTTCCATAAGTAGTAAGTGGAATTACAGAAATAAAGTGATTTTGCATGGAAAATAGTTGTTTTTAAAATTCATTTAGTTTCATCATTACTGCCATTTTTCAATAATCTGGAACTTCCATTTCTAATCAATATCTGGTATACAGATTAGTGTAGTGAAATCTAATGAGTATTTATACGTTGCCTCATTGTCGTCACTGTCCGGATTTATGAATCTAATAAATTTATATATTAATTTCATCATTACTACCATTGTTTAATAAATCTGGAAACTTTATATATTTTGGTTGAACCTCATCCAGACGCGAACAGCTTTTTCTGCAATAGCCAATCAAGAGTGAGTCGGGATGATGTGTTTGTATCCGCCAAATTTGATTCCATCAACTTTCTAATGAAACGAACGGTACATGTGGGCAGAGTCGTGGACGTACGATCTGAGGTGTAGGTCGGGTGGGCTCGGGAATCGACTTTGACCGATTGGTTATCGAAGCACAAACATGTTTTTATAACGTCAATTAGTCCTACTTTGGGATTTCTCCCAATGCCACGTGACAGATCTTCGAATGGAGCGATTGGGAGAACATGAAGCTGCGCGCGCATGCTCCATTAAAGTAGATGACTGCTTTACCATAAACAGAGCTCCCACATGCACTCTGATTTATAATTTTTACTACTGATTTTTCTTATTTTTTAACCCTCTGAAGTTTTTTTAAGCATATATCCGTTCTACAAACTAGTTTTCCGTGTGACTTTTTAACCGGTATTGATCTTTCTGTAAATGACATCGTTCCTTGGTTTCTTTAAACCAATATATGTGGTTATTTTGTCAGGAGTGCGTTGTGTAGGGGTAAAACAATATTCAGAAATCACGTGACGCTCAGAGGGTTAAATAGGCTCTTCATGGTCTCGTGCGTACTACCCTTATTACAGATTGTATGAATTATGCGAAGATTTCCATATGGCCCGGTATATTTGAAGGCTGAATGAACCAACCTTCCTAAGATTTATATCACAATTGAATATTTTCAAAATTTACTATTTTTTCAATTAAAAAACATGAAGAGTGTTCTTACACGTTTGTCATTTCCATCTGGCTTTATATAAGCTCTATCCATAATACCAATGCCTTATAAAATTAACCCTCTGGCCGACACAAGATTTCAAACTAGTGTAGTATTGCCTTTGCCCTGCAACACACATAATGCCTAAATAAGCACATCTATTAATTTGGAAGAATTCATGTATTATTTCCTTACTTTTATATTAATCCTTTTTTGAATATAACACTTCAGAAAGATTCTATTGATTCTTTTCTTATAATAGAATACTTTGGAAACATTTTCAATGTTTTGCTTAGAATAGAATGTGGGTATTTTTTTCATTACTTGATGTTGTGTGTCTTGTATTTGGAGCAGCTTGGCTAAGTATGATCCTTGGATCAATACAACCAACCGACCTTATAATGGAATCCTTTGAAAATATGTTAATCAAGATCAAAATTGGTTAAAAGTCGATAAGGGGAGACTGCAGGTTGCAAGGTAGAATCATGGGTGTAACTCCTCAGAAGGTTAGAAACAAATGAGCAATGTCTTAGAGAACTACCCGCCAACTCTCCCCCAGTCACTATATCCATGCACATAATCTATCTGAATGCTTAAAGGACAAATAAACAACAAACAATGAAACTGTAGTTATATTCAAATGATGAAGTATTTGAAACGCATTTTAAAAACTAATCTCGTTTGAAAGTCCCAATTTCCAGTACATCGCAAAACAAGTCTCAACATGAAACCCTTGCCAACCCGCGTGTCCTCCGAACATGTGTGGGGACTGAACAGGTGTGCCTCTGCAGCACCCTCCCCTCACGCGATCCATGCTCCTCGTTCTCTTCTGGAACGTGCCTCTCAAACGATCATTTGGGAAGGAAGACCACCTTAAACCTGTAGGCGGGTACTTGGAATAAAACGCATCGTTTAAGCCGTGCTTCGTGACGTCGCTGCCTCCTTTCTCGAAGTGCTGCACCCAAAACGAAATCGCTTCAGAGATAGTGTAGATGCGACTTAATCGCATCTCTGCGCATTTCGTAATGCAGGAAATCGTAATTCTGTATTGCAGAACAATTTTTTAAATGGACGTCTAATGGGTTTTATCCGGTGACGTGCTTTGAGTTTACAGTTATTTCGGAATGGGATGTATATCATGAACAAAACACGTCCCTTTTCATTCACCTTAGATTTAGTGTTATTGGAGTCGTTGCTTCAAATGTCCCCTCGTTGGCGTGATGTGGAAGTTTGGACAGTGAGGTGCCAGCTCAGGTGTGACCTCGTCATCTGAATGAGATTTAAAATTACGAGATGTTGTTTTGGCATCTTTTCCTTCAGGATTGATCCCTCACCGTCGCCAACAAGCCAATTGTGTTGCTCTAGTGGGACGTTAATCCAACTACCTACAAACCTAATATTAGGTATTTCAGAAATAGCTTTTGTCCTAGTCGTGGCAAATTAGCGTCCAAAAACTCGGACGAATGATATAAAGGAGTTGTAGCGAAAAGGTTTAAACGGTCCTCGTGAGAGATTTACCTGGCCCGCAGACTAGATACGGCCTTCAAATAGGTTTACTTGGCAACAGACTAGACATGGCTCTCCATATAGGTTCACTAAACTGAATTAGATTGGTGAAGATAAGTAATATTCGAGGCGACTTTGAAATGGAGTATGGCGCTGACCTGTACTATCGTAAATCCAAAGGCAAAATGCGGCTGCGATTATTTATGCGTAACCTAGAGGTTTCTCATTCATAAAAAATTTAATGTAGCAAAGCATGTAGCAAAGCAGAACTCTATTGGTCAGTTTAGCTAGATGCACGGCAGCACACAACTCAAGACGAGGGATCGTCACAGGTTTTATGGGTGAAACTCAACTTGCTAGCCACTAAACTAACCAATATAGCACCAGTTGAAGAATTTGTCGATCGAAGGTACACTGTGGCGCCATATGCTTTCTCTGAGGCTTCAGAGAATCCATGCATCTGGATCGAAGCAGGATGCTCCGTTAGGATTCGACGATCGATGTGTAAAGTTCTTATAGCCGCAAGGACTGCAATGAAATTTCTCCACTCCGTTACCTCAGTCGAAGGCAACGGATCGTTCCAACCCAATTTCAGCAGCCAAAGACGTCGGAGGAATATTTTAGCCCCTGAGATGACTTGTCCCAGAAGACCAAGAGGGTCAAAAATACGAGCTAGAGTAGATAACACAGCTCTCTTAGTGACATCCGTATTCTCATCAAGAAGGTTGAACGAGAAATAGCCACTGTGAGGCTTCCAGGAGACACCCAACGTTTTGGTCTCTTCTGGATGTGCGAACGAATACTCGGCACTTGATTGTAGACAGTTCAGGACAATTGGCGAACCATTTGTGGAGCTCCATACCACATCTCTTAAGGATACCAATTAACTGCTGCTGAAGTATTTTAGTTTGATGTAGGTCATCACCACCAGTCAAAATGTCGTCCATATACACGTATGTAACTAGGGCTGACGCTGCTTCAGGAAAATATTTTCTCTCAATAGATAGTTGTTTCAAAGTTCTCATGGCGAGATATGGAGCACTAACTGTCCCGTACGTGACAACGTTCAGACGATAGGTTTTAAGTGGAGCGTCTCTTGCGGATTTCCACAAAATCCACTGCAAATCTCTTTGTTCCTCATTAATGAGAATCATTCTGAACATCTTTTTGATGTCTGCCGTAAAAGCAAATCGTTGTTTTCTAAAACTGCACATGATTGCTAAAAGGTTGTCTTGTATCACGCCTCCATTTAGCTGAATGGAATTTAAAGAATTCTCAGCAGTTGTCACTTTTGATGCGTTAAACACAACTCTCAGCTTGGTTGTTGCACTATATGCTCTGTAAACGCTGTGATGCGGGATATAATAAGTAGCCCGTGGTTGTTGTTCCTCAACTACTTCTGTCATATGACCTAAAGTTTCGTATTCACTTATAAAAGACTTACACAGACTATAATAGTTAAGATCTCTAGATAGCTTTCTAATCAAAGAGTTTAACCTTTTTTACGCGATCTCTCTCGATTCCCCTAAATAAGAGGGATCTTCTTTGAGAGGCATTTTTACAATATATCTCCCATCACTCGCAAATGAGTTCTCGCATAGTGTTAATCACAATATTCAGTTACTTCGTTTTTTGTTAAGGACTCCTCAACATTTTCCAATTCCCAAAACTTTTGAATTTCTCGCTCTAAGTTTCCCAAATTGCTAACTAAGCCGCAATACATTCTATCCGTATCAAAGCTATCATACATACTCCCACTCATGGTGTATCCGAAATCCGAATTTGGAATTACAAAGGTTTAATTGCCCACACCTCAATAAACTCATAAAAACTTCCGATCCCAACAATAAATCACACACACAATTCTACTCGGTTTATTAAACTCTGGATCATCCAGATCTACGGTCTCTGGGATATCTAATTTGGAGATATCAATTAACTTCGCGGGAGTTATGTGCGTAATTTTAGGCACAATAAGAAACTAGTTTTTGCAGGAAACTACCACTTTTATTACTAACAACTGATGTTTTGGACCTTACATTTAATGAGGCGCCTGACAAACAAGAAACTGCCACATTAATTTTCTCTTTTGGAATCTGTAAGCACTCAATTAGATTAGTTGTACAGAAATGACTCATTGAACCGCTATCCAGTAAGCAACGGCAAGTAATAAATCGTCCATCTTTACTTTGAACATAAACAATCGCTGTGGAGAGCAAAACAGATTTACGAGTAGCTTGCAAATTTGATGCACCAACGAAAGTTTGATCTATGTTTCGAAAGGAACTGCGTTGGCGTTTAGCCTATTAGCACTCGGAGTCTCAACAACTGGTGCCGATTGATAATCCACTTCAGATCTTTCTTGAAGGACGGGTTTTTCTCACGTGAAAAACGTAAACTATCATTGTGCTTCTTGTTACACTGCGGACAAGAAGTCGATGATTCACAATTCGAAACCGAATGATTAGCAGACAGTTGAAACAGAGTTTGTTTCTTTTTACAATCTCAAATCTCTCCTTCACCGATAACCTCTTAAAGTTATAGCACTTATGCAAAGGATGAATTCCCGATTTACACAAATCACATTTTTAGGATCTGAAATCTGAAAGGAAAACCTTTGGAACGTGTTTTGAAAATTTATCTGGATGTTTCCGAGGGAAGTACGACGTGCCTCGAGATGTGGAAAAAACGTCACATTCCTTTCCTAACTCTTGTGGTTTCATCCAAGATTCACCTTGTCTAATATGGACATGGGTAGTTGTTTGCTTATCTAAAATTTCAAACATTTTATCAGAAACTGTTTTAAGCTTTCAAAATCAGTTATATTTCTCAGCTTAAAATAGTAATCGAAATTTGTAGTTAATCTAGAAGCGAATTGCACGTACGTTTCGTTTGATTGGCGATTAGCAACTTTAAAGTTTTCCAAGCATTTCTGAGGTGTCGGCTCAAACTCTCTTAACACGATCGATTTAATTTTTTCATAATCTCTTATTTCTTCATCCTTTATATAAACTATAACATTCGAGGCCTTTTCTCCGAGTAAATTAAGTAAAATCTCAGCTTTGAATTGTTTCGGGACACCCTTTTGTGTCAAATGCTGTCTCTAATGAATTAAAAAACATACCCCACGCTTCCGGTTTGCTCGGAACTTTAAGGGTCAACGTTCTGATACTTTTTATAATTGAATCCAACGATTCCGAAACTAATAAATTCGAATCCCTATCCACTTTTATCTCAGATTGAGCTTTAGTAAGTTCAAACTCAGCTTCTATATTCTTTGCAACTTAATCTTTTCCAACTCAAGTATATAACTTTCGTCAGCTTTCCGTTCCAAAATTACGGATTCTAATAGATCCTTTACAAATTGGGGATCAGAAATATATTTAGGGTTGGTTTTAATCTTATCTTGGATTTCGGTTTTGGTCATTTCATCTGTTATGACCTCACCGAGTTCTTCGGCTACAAAAATGGTCTCTCTTATTTGCTCTAAACATTTTGCTAACTTATTTACAAAATAATACTCAAGGTAGGGAAAAAAAGGTACTCACTCAGCGATCCCACTAATAAATTCGGGTATTCACTAAACCCAAAAGTCATAAACAACCAACCACAAGCACTTATCAATTAAAGCATCACTTTGTACATGAAACAGCACACAAATTCTACTCATGAAACAGATCCTATAAATCCATAGGACTTCCGGTCGCTCGGACCATGTTTTATCGTTAGCTCAGAAAACACACGTGGACTGTAACACACTTTATTTTCAACTCACAACTCCTTCAAAACTTTGCCTCGCATGGCACATGCACAAAATGGGAAAAATCGTCATAGTGAAGTAGTATGCATGAATATCGTCCTTGAGATATTTTCTTTCACCGTAACTAACATAACAGTGAGCCCTCGCAACGAAGTTAACAAATGCTTTTCGTCTACAATTACAAACGTCACTCAGCCGAAATTTGAGAATGGCTTTACCCACAGGTATAATGAAGTAATAGGTTTCAGTATCGGCTGTAAGGACTAAGAAATTCTTGTATAAAATAAATACAAAGAAAATAGAGTGGAAGACAAAATAAAATGCAACAAATACGATTTATTTGGATACTATTGTGAACAATTTAAAAGTCCACCAAAAGATTTAGTCATAATCACTTCAGTGTCAGTCGAAAAAATTCGATACTTAGTGATTTACATGAGTGGAAAGTGATAACACTTTCAAGGCAATTCCCGGATCATAAAAAACATGGAAGTTACTATGTAATTGAGGGGAATGCATATTTTTCGCATGGTACTTATCCTCCACACCATATCAGGATATCATTAAAGTGCTTTATGCAATAAAACCGAACATTTAGTTCAAATTGCCTGTCTTTAATTTTGTAGCATTTGACTTCGCTGAATATAATACAGCAGAATTTGCTGTATTATATTCGACTTTCGTTTCCATGTCACGAAAACTTTCTTTGGTTACATTCTCAGTCCCGTAGATTTATCGCGTCGAAGGTTTTTTCAGGTCATGACCAGGACCACCTTCACGCGAGGAGCTTTTTTGCACCAGCGGCTGGACACTACGGGGCAGTTTAAAAAAGCAAATTTAAACCACTAAGAGGTTTAAGGATGGGTGTTCTGTGATACTTTTAAACGCATGTTAATCCGCTAAGTGATTTCGACGAGATATATCGCCTAAGATCTGACTCATTTTGCTATTGACAAGATATCGTCAAGATATTGCCAACTTTTGGCGATGACAAGACCAAGATCTGGCCAGTTTTCTTCTAATGACGACCGTCCAACGGATCTGGTCCGTTTTGCTAACAGCTCTCGTCGAAACAACCAGGAGGATTAACTCAAAACACACATAAAACCATTTAGACTGACTTCATAGGGGTGACAGGGAGTATTGATAATTTTTAGTTTCTTTATCGTCCACCGAATGAGAGTTTGTCCAACTGTGCATGGTACAAAAACCGAGGATTACATAAAAACCTTTCTGCAAACATCAATTCAGACGCAAATTCATGCTTCGGTACCGTTGAAATCCATTTCAGTGTAAAAAGTGACCATTACCGTAGGCAATAAAGTAAATCCAAAGATACCAGGAACTTGCATTCTATTTCAATGCGTTGTTTGGTTCAGCTTGGCCAAATATGGTCCATGAACCATAGAACTCAACGAATCTATTTCCATTTCTAGGTCCTCCCTGTGTGTATTTCTCTGTTCATTGACAGTAAACCTTCTCTTGTGTGTATGTCCAACTATCTGAACTTTGTTTGGCGCAGCTTGGCCAAATATGACCCTTGGGAAATGTAACTCAGCCACACAACCAGCCTATTTCTATTAACAGGTTCGACCTGTTAGGTTTGATTTCGCCCCGGGTGTTTTCCCTCTTTCCTGCGTCTTTAGAACCTTCCTTGTGTGTATGTCCATTTACTTGACGTTGTTTGGCAAGTTTGGCCAAATTTGGCCCCTTGTGCCATAAAACTCAACTAACCTATTTCTATTTAGTTACCCTGATCACAGTAGGGTGTTTCAAGATGACAGACACGCGCAAGCACAATTGTTTAGAATTTTCGTTCTTCCAACTACCCCTTATTTGTGGCATACGATAGCTACAAACCGATTTACGAGGAAAAATCCTTCCTCTTTACAAAAAAGATTTTCGAATACAAAATCCAGTAAATTTTTCAACTAAGTTTATCCACGTTTAACTCGAACAAAAGAGAAACATTTCTTCAAACCCAACATCTTAACCCAGTGCCTTGCCCTGAATTTCAAACGCACAGGTGGTTTTCATGGGCAGGAGGATAAGCTTTCCCGATGACTCTTTTATCGTTTTTTATTTCGCCCCGTTCTAACCGTTGGGAATTGGAAGGAAGAAAGTTCGTAAACTGAACACGGAGACCCACGTGTCACGTGAGAGAGCCGATGCTGCCAGATTCCTCGGTCCATTGACAGTTCTGAAACTCTCCGAGGACCAAACGATGGTGCAGACGTGCGGTTTTAATCGCCATTTTCTTTTTATTTCCCGATTGTTTCTGTGCTGGTGTTTTTTATTTATTACCCAGTGCTGAGTTGAAAGACGGCTGCTCATTTTAGGCGTTATTTTTATTTTGCCAGTCGTATTTTTTTTCAGTAGAATTGACAGAATCATGTTGCGATAAACGTGTGGATTAACAGAAAGATTGCTTCGGAGATCGCTATTTGTAATGATTAAAATGTTTCGCAGGACTCAGATTAATTGGACATGTTTCACTTTTAATAGATTGAGAGTCTTTTCGTGTCAAGATAAATGTAGATTGCGTGGGCGTTTTGGGGGTAGAACGTGTCCTCTCTCTGTGTACTTAGAACGGTACAGTAATTGGAATCGGCGTACTTATGAAAGTACAATAACTAGAATCTGTGCTTAGGATAGGACAGTAATTTTGAATCAATGTCACAACAAATTCATTAAGTTTTGTGTTTTTCTCTGATTGGAACCACATACACTTTTCTGGCGTTTGGTTTTATTATTTACCTTGATTATGTTTGCGATTTGACACTGATCTATATGAGCGGTACCGAAGCATAAACACGCATCTGAATTGATGTTATTTACAGGGTTTTTTTCTATGTAACCTTTGGGTTCTGTACAAAGCGAAGAATCAGTAATCTCACTTTTAGGTGAACTATTAAAAAATAATTTATATATGAGAACACCGATTCATTTTGGAACAACTTTCAAATCGAACATTTTATGTTTAATTTCTTTACGTATTGTTCATTCAATTAATGTCAGTTTATGGCAGTGGTCCCCAAAGTGTGTTCCGTGGAACCCTGGGGTTCCGCGAAAAAATTTAGGGGTTCCGCGTGACAAGTTTTACTTCATTAAAAAAAATAAGAATGGTGTTTAATATATTCACATTTTCCTCGGAAAGTTTACAATCGACCACCAAATTGAATTTAAAATTTTTAAATAACGCGACTGAAAACATAAGCATAGGTAGCAATTTGAACTTCACGAAAATTTATGTATTTTTTTGTGCAATATACCGGTGTATTTGCGCCAATGCTATTGTGCCCTTGTATAATTAACGGTAACTGTCATTCCAACCAGAATGTCAGTTAAGGAACATTTATAGCTGAGTAGGTACAGGTCGACCATATAATTCAGATCATAAACAAAGTTTCAATATAAAAAAAAATACCGTAATATCTAAAACATACATACATATTGTGGTGACATCATTTGTGCTACTGAAGCGCCTCCTATAAAACTCTTCACGTTGCGATTTTTCTTTTGCTTGAGTGGCATCAGCTAATAAAGTGGAGAAAAATAACTATGAAATTATTCGTCCAACGTTTCGTTATCGGTTGTTCTGATTATGTTCTAATTATGTAGTTAATAAAATAATTTGAAGTTTGTGCTATATGGTGAATTAACAATACATTTATCATTATTCAACGAACTTCACATATGTTAGTACCGCTAACCTATACAATAATGTTGCGCTCTCGCTGTGTGAATTGGTTACACTCACTCAGCGAACGGTTCTCGTAGCAATCAGTTGATTTTCGTACGCTGAACGTGAGTTAGGCTGTTACTTTAAATCTAGCATAACTATTTTTTCAAGTGAACAGAAATAAGTATTTTCTATTTCTCTTGTGCTTTATAAATCAGGTAGGACTATAAATAGTTTTTATAATTTATTCATTATACTCTAATATTTTTACCATTTTTGTTTCTTTAAAACAGAATTGCCCTTATAAAATGGATCGATGGTTAAAATATGGGTCGTTAAAGAAAACTGACGTTGTTAGTAGTAATGCAGAAATCGCGGAATCTACAGATACAGGCATTCTGGAACCCGTAATGCCATCAACTTCTAGTTCCGTACAGCTACGGCCTCATCTTCCAACTCTGCCAGCAGCCAATTTTGGACAGGTGGTATCAACGAAAAGACGTAAATATGATACTAGTTACCTGCCGTTTGGATTTTCTAGTACTGGTGACGAGGAGGCTCCAGATGCGGTTTGTTTGCTTTGCAACAAAATATTGGCAAACAGCTCCTTAGCACCAGCAAAACTACTGAGGCATTTCGAAAAAAATCACCCAACAGATAAAGGCAAAGATATTTTTTTTTAAAGAAAACTTGAAAGCCATAATAATTGCAAGAGTTTTATGGTAAAAAAATTCAGAACAGTTAATCAAAAGATAACAGAAGCGTCGTATAAAGTATCTTACCGTATTGCTCTAACAGGCGAGGCACATGTTATTGGTGAATCACTTATCAAACCTTGCGTTCAAGATATCGTTTCGTGTGTATTGGGCGAAGGGTATAGTAAACAAGTTGAAAGTGTGTCTCTTTCTAACAATACTGTAAAAAGGCGTATTAACGATATTGCCGATGACATTGAAATAGAACTTATTTCACGGTTGCAGGCGTGTGACGCTTATGTATTACAACTAGATGAGTCCACAGACGTTGCTGGATTAGCAATTTTGCTTGTTTTCGTTCGGTATGATTATAATAAAAAAATTGAAGATTTGCTTTTATGTGAAAGTGTGAACATTAACACCACGGGGAGAATATATTTAACTGCATTGATAATTTTATGACAACGCATGAGATTAACTGGGAAAAATGTATTGAAGCAAAAATGCATCGATGGAGCAAAAGCAATGACAGGAAAAGTGAGTGGTGCTGTAGCACGGATTAAAAATGTTGCAAAAAACTGTAACAGTACTCATTGCATCCTTCACAGATATGTATTAGTAACAAAAAGGATTTCAGTGACATTTAAATCTGTTCTAGACGAAGCAGTGAAGAGATTATTAATTTTATCAAAAGTAAACCATTGCAATCACGTATTTTCAAAGCCATGTGCAAAGATATGGGTAGTCTTCACACCAATTTACTTCTTCATACTGAAGTTAGATAGTTATCGCGTGGTAAAATTCTTGTGCGAATATTCGAATCGCGAAAGGAACTGTTGGCGTATTTTATTGGTCATAAATTTGAATTATCAGACAGATTAAATAATATGACTTGGCTATCTACACTTGCATACCTTGCTGATATATTTGGAAAATTGAACGAATCATGTTTGGCTTTGAAAGGAAAACAAGTCAACATATTGCAAACAAAAGATAAATTGGTTGCCTTTTCAAGGAAAATACAATATTGGATTTCAGCTGTGGAGCAAAATAACTTCGAGTGTTTCCAGAGGCTTAGTGATTTTCTCGAAGAATTTGAAGTGGATTTAGATATGGAAATCCGTGATGGTATAAAAACACATCTGTCCAGTTTACAGCAATAACTCAGTGATTACTTTCCAAACCTAGAGAATCAAGATAATTACTGGGTACAAAATCCTTTCAAAATAAAAGAAAAACCAAAAGGATTTCATTCCATGGATTATGAAAATTTGATTGACTTGAGTTCGGATACACAATTAGAAGCCAAATTTAGAACAGTTTCACTAACAATATTCTGGTCAGATGTATTCGATGAATATCCAAATTTATCAAAACAGGCTACTCGAATTTTATTGCCGTTTGCAACCACTTATTTGTGTGAAGCTGGATTTTCAAAATATGTTGCGACAAAAACCAAATATCGTAACAAACTTGATGCTGCACCAGATATGCGAGTTCAGTTATCAAACATAACGCCCAATTTTAAGAGAATCATGGAATCAAAGAAGCAGGTGCATTCTTCACATTAAAGTTTTTTTCATTTATTTTAGTTTATGTTTTGTATTTTTATTATTTATTTCTATGATGAATTGTATTTTTTTAGTTTTGTTTAATTCAATAAATTCTGAAATACCAAAATAATACTTATTTCATTTAATATCAGATATTAAATTTTGAAAAGTCGTTGTCGAAAAAATATTCAGGGTTTCGCGATCATTGGCATCAAATTTTGGGGTCCACGACCAAAATAGTTTGGGAACCACTGGTTTATGGAATATAACATCAGTCAAATCACCTCCTCGGATCACTCTGCAAATAGGGGCTCTTATAACCACATTTTCCATTACGTTTTGCATTTCAGGGGTGTTTTGTTCAATTTCTTTGCCAAATTTTGCTTTCGCTGGTCAATCGTAATTAGTTAGCGTAGAATCGTTCCTTTAGATATTCATAGAGCAAATCTGGTACTATCAAATCGAGGGAAACAATATTTGAAAGTTATTCTGAAACAAAATGGTGCCTTTACATAAAAAAGCACCCTGCATCAATTGAAAAAGATAGTTTTGTGTGGATTATCGAGTAAACAGTATATAAAAAAACTTAAAACAGAAATGCTTTATTTGAAAGTTATTCCGAAACAAAATGGTGCCCCTACATAAAAAGCACCCTGTATCAATTTAAAAAATTGTTTTGTGTGGACTGTAAGCAAATACTTCGAAATAAATCAACTCTAAGACAATAGTACTCCGTTGTTTCATTGATTAGTTCAATTGATGCCACAATCTTCCAAACAAATAGCTAAACTCATAACTTATGCAGAAGCTTTTATGGAGCGTTTAATTTGAAAAATATTGCTTTTGTATGAATAAGAAAAACAACCTGCATTAAATATATTAGTTTTGCATCTTAAAATTTTATAAATGGAAATGGTATTCTCCCTGTTTAAATGTTCTCTAACCCAAATAGACAACGGAATTTGATTCTAGAAGTTTGGTAAAAAATATTCTAACGTCCTTCGTGTTCCGAATCTTGCAGTGTTCGTTTTAACTGAATGAGAAATATAATTGCACAAGGACGAAGTTTACCTATTTCCTAATGTTTTCAATTTACGAGAGCTAATCTTCCAAATTGAACATGAACAAACACGTTTGTGTAGTTTAAAAGCAGGCAATAATTTGCAAGCGGTGTTGCACCTGATCATTAGCTTAGCGCTTGAGTGCGTTTGCATGTTTTGGAAAATGGGGAGGGGTTGAAAAACTGGGTTACATCGCTCCAATTCTCTTTTATTCTTTGGGTAATGCATTTTGGAAAGTGGAATTACAAAAAACGTGCCTACTTCAAAAAGTAATGTTTTGTTGTTTGCCCGATTTGTTTTTAGGTGGTGTTTAATTTTCACGTTTGTTTAACAAAATTAGAAATGCAATAATGTACAGAAAACCTATTCTTTGTTTACTGGAAAAAGGATGGAGCAGTTGTTATTTTTTCCGGGCGTTTTAGGTGTCCGAGTTTATTTTGCTTGCGTTCTATTTTATAATTGCAAACATTCGCACCTGCTTCTATTAATACTAAACACGATCGAGCCAACTTTATTCGATAAGAAAACAACTTTCTGTGTAACTTTAATGGTTTAGTAAAAAAAATGGTAGGTTTTGTCGAGAACACAAACATCAGTTTAACTTAAATACTTGGGCCTGATGTTAGATTATGAAATGAGTGCAAATTTGAACGATTGTTTATATTATGGATATTCAAAAATTAATTTACTTTTTGTACGACTAATGGTACGGATCAGGTACAGACATCTTTTCTGTACACATTATACTTATCTTCTGAATGTTTCTTCTAGTTCTAAAATCATAAGACAAAACAGTTGCAACGCTTTTTGTAACGTTCGATTTTCCGATTTTAAAGACTATTCATATCAATAATTACGAGTTTGATTTTGTTTATGCAATCTCTGAAATAAACTTAATTTCTATTCGTAGTGATGCGGATATTTACGTTTAAGTATCATAGATTGGTATTGTTTAGACAGTATTTGAATGTAAATAACTAAACCCAATATTCATTCCAAAATGCTTTTCCAGGTGATACCCAACATTTCAGTTTGAACACAAACTGATGATGCGATGCAGAAACTTTCTTAGTGTGAATACCATAAGCTGGTATTGTTAATAAGGCAGAGTAGTTAGTGTAGTAGTTAGTCTGTGTGAGGTTAGTTAGTGATATCTGCGTGAATTTCGGAGTGAGGATAATAGTGTTGATGAGACATAATATTTCAGTGTAAATAACATAAGCAACTGGTAATTGTAATACCCAACATTTTATTGTAAACCATAAGCTATCGACGTAATGCAGAACGTTTCTGTAGTGATATGTGATAGAGTATTTCAGTGTTCAACACAATTTCTGTATAAGATGGATATTAATGATGAGACAAATACATCAGTATAAATAACATAGACTGCTGTAATTGTCATACCCAACATTTTATTGTAAACTATAAGCTAGTGATGTAATGCAGAAAATTTTTCCGTGAATAAGGAACTGGTACTAATTTGAGGTACATATTTCAATGTTAATAACAATTTCTTTATAAGACTTATGTTGTTGATGAAGGCGCAATACTTCAATGACAGCCGTTCTTGAATACGCAGGGCGGGACCGCAACACCCATTCGATCTCAGTAATGCTATATAAAAATAAATCGAAAGAAAGTAGTGAAAGCAAAAGGGTAGATTAAAATTTGCTTTTGATACTTTGGGGCGATGATTCAAATATCGGGGAAATATTGCGTCCGATTGTGTTTAAATTGGGCCAGTGATTCCCAAATATTTGACATTTCTGGCCCTTTAGTAACACAATGTATTGTCTTTGTCTAGCTTTCATAATTTTCAAAACAAAAATTACTTTGTGAATGCTTTTCTTGAAATGTGATTTCTTTAATAAAGTACGAAATAATTTGTTTTCAAAAAATTGTTTATAAGCGTAAAATGAAACAAAATATGCATGTGAAATTCAAGTGAGCTGTCAGCAGCGTAAACATGACTTTTACTCTCAATTTACTTTAATATCTTATTAATAATTACTTGATTACCAACAGGTGGCGTTGATATTTCCAATTACACCTTTAAAACCTGAGGACCCAATGGAGATGCTGCGTTTTTGATTAGCACTTTAGTGTACGGAAACGTTGTAGTTATAAGATATAGGGAATCGCCCCCTTTCGTCAATCACACATTTATCCAACTCTTAAGTAAATTTCAACCCCTGCAGACTAAAATACTGAACAAAATCTAATCATGCTTAGGATATTAGAGGATTATGGATTGTGTTGATACAATTCATAAACACCGTTTCCAAACATTTTGAATCTCTCGGACCATTACTTACACAAAGTATTGAAGCGTTTGGATAATATACAAAGCAAACATCTTGGACCGTCTTAAATGAAAATTATGTTCTATAAACATTTGCATTGAACTGTAAACTGAACCATAACACACATGTACAGTTGATGAAATAAAATGAACCACCACCTATATTTCGAGTGCTATTCAAAGTAGACTCCCCGAAATTCAGATATTCAATAGGGAATAACTTCCTCTACAAATTAAAATGCAAAACTGCATACGGGGACGTCTTCATATCAAATTATGCAAACAAAATTTTCAAATACAAAACAAATGTTTTGATGCATTAATCAGATTCTGCATAGTCAAATTAGTCTAAATATGAAATTTCTCGACTTTATCATGTTTATATCCGAAGATATTCAATGCTAAAATTGTCAATTTCCGCAATCATCACATTGAAAATCACTATTTGTAGATCGAGATTAATTGTAGTTATAGCTATACTCGAATTTCAAACTTGAACACTATTTCAAACATATTTATCAGCGCGTGCAAACTATCCGAGAATCATAATTATTAAGCAAGGGAAAACGTTTCGAGAATAGCATTACTTGATTTGTTATGCAAGTGCAAACAATCCGATAATTATTATCCGAGGTTCATCAGACGTTTTTCAAACTTTTGTTGCCCCTAAAATATCCATAATGAGGAAATTTAATGTAACTCAAAAAGCTAACAATTGGAATGAGCTGAAATTTTGCAGTCATTAGAAGTCATTCTGAATCGAATCCCATCAAAATACAGTAAGGATCCAATTCGTAATTTTTCAAATATTAATTTAATTACATATTATTGTATACTAAAAACTGTTTTTTAAATAAAACATGGACTTTTTGGGGTTGTTTAAGACCAACATGGTACCAAATATCAGCGCTACAGAAACATCATGTAGGAAGACATCCTAAAAGTCTAAGACCGATGACTTTATTCGCTCAACCAAAACGTTGGAATTGGTTATTCTAGAACTTATATCTGTTATATATCCCTTCAAAGTCCCGAGATCTTTAATGAAATTAATATATCAAAATAATCTTTATTAAAATATTGAAAGACAACTGAAAATTTAAATATTTCTCTTTGTTATATTATTTTAAACAAATTTAAACATAGTACAAAGGATTTACACTGATGTATCTTTTATAGATATTTCAGACATGTTTTGTTTCCAAATTAAACTATTAAAAATTTGATTTTAAGCATTTAAACGTTCAGATTTTATAGAGGAACGCGATATACTTTGATATTTTCGTTTCATCGAATGATGCTCGACAGATGAAACAAAACGGATTTCCACGTAAATTGTGCTTACATTTATGTAAAGAATAATAATGATATTTCAACACAATTTTGAGGCACAAGGACTAACTAGACAAGAGTTAGACTTAAGGGGATTCCGAACCTCTGATAACTTCCATGTTCAGACCGCGAATCGAATGCAGAATACTAATCACTCGCTACAGTCAGTCTTGCGATTTGAATGCGCAGTATCCTGAGAAATAGAACAAATTCATGATAATTTACAAAACTAAAAAAGAATTAACTGACAGTGGATAAATACAATTGCATTTCGACGAATAAAAACAAGTAATTTGATGTAGTATAACTAGAACATCAACAGTAGATATGTGTAATTTACAATGCTCGCTCCGGCAATTACATATGGTCATGTATCCGTATTGACTCTAAAATCTCAGAATGTTAAACCATATTAGCTGATTCGGAAACCATCATGGTTCATATTATTTTTCTTCAGAAATCTGACCTACCATAAATGGATTATAAAATATATAATAAAATACAGCTTTGATACAAAGAGTTTTTTGTGGCAACGCTTTTGGTGAGCTTTTGTAGCTAGTTGTGGGTAGGCAAAGGCAACTCAGTGGGGATTATGGCAACCCCACAATTACTTGAATCTCTTAAATTGTTTTATTTTACCATGCCTGAGAGGGCCGCGGTGGCCCGGTTGGAAGAGTAACGGACTTGCAACCGAAGGGTTGCGAGTTCGAATCCAGCCAAACACCGTCGTGTACAAAGGGGGCTGGTGCACGTTAAATCTGTCGTGGCCTCAAATGTCCTCACGTTGGCGTGGTGTGGAAGTTTGGAGAGTGGGGTGCCAGCTCAGGTGTTGCCTCGTCATCTGACCGTGGTTCAAAATTACGTGGTGTTGTCCTCGGATCTTTCCCTTTGGGATTGATCCCGGACCGTCACCAATAGCCCATTGTGTTGCTCCAGTGTGACGTTAATTGAAATTCCCCCCCCCCATGCCTGAGCAAGTAATAACATTGTGGAAGTTTGGAGAGTGGAGTGCCAGCTCAGGTGTGACCTCGTCATCTGACCGAGATTCAAAATTACGAGGTACTGCCCTCGGAAATTTTCCTCTGGAATTGATCCCGGGCCGTCACCAATAGCCCGTTGTGTTACTCCAGTGTGACGCTAATTAAAATACCTACCTTGAGTGATAGGCTTGCCTACCACTCATTATAACGTCTTCCCTTACTGCACCAACTGCAACTGCATTTACTTCATAACCCGACACCCAAGACTATCTTTGAAAGTTTGATAACCTAAATGTATTCTGAACACAAGGACTTTGTTATCTGGAGACAGATAGCTTTCGGCCCAGGAACTCTATAGAAAATCCATCCTTGTGCTCCAAATCAAAAATTTGTTCATCTACACTTTGCAATCACTTCACTAGATCGTACAAATGACACAGCTACACAAGAGTAATTCGCAAGGTGAACTTACACGAAATATCCACAATGACTGCTCATCATCTTTTCGACAGAAACTCATTTTTCATTGCATGGGACAGTCAATACCCGTAACTCTTAAATCTAGGCAAGGGAAAACCCACATGCGTACATTGAGCAGCCAATGCATTCATCACGAGTTATTGTTTGGTGTGGATTCACTGCTTCCATCATTATGAGTATTTTTTTCTTTGAAGAGAACTGCAAAAGCAGGCTGGAAGACGTGCTCATTTAGTGCCGAACTCTACTTGCAATTGTGCTACAAGAGAAAGTGATACTGTGCGTATTGAATATTAATCTCCTACACAGTCATTTTTATGCAAGCACTTCTTTATTTCACATCTGCAGAGTGAAGCAGCTCCTGACAGGCACATTTAGTAAAGAATGAAAACGAACGGACTTGTCGCTCACCGAACTTGACATCAGTTGATTTTTGGCTGTGGGGTTCTCTGAAGTTCCGAGTATACAGTGGTAGCCAGACTTTAGCGAAGTTAGAGCACGCCATTCGTCGCGAATTCTCCTGCATTCATCGGGATATGCTGTATTTTTCAGTTAACCGTGATCTCACTCGCTTGCAAAGTGTAATTTCCTGTGCTGGCGGACACATTGAGCAATTATTGCGGTGATAGGCTCACAAATATTAGCCTGAATGCAAATTAACGAAATCTTTAATACAATTCTGATTTGAAAGCGTGAAACGCCTTCTATCGACAAAAATTTGAACTATAAAAGTTTTTTGCTCCCAAAAGGAATCTTCCTTAAGAATATTTTTTGCAAACCGCATTTGAATGCACCAATTCCTTCGGTTTTTTCATATTTTTCACGAATTTATGGGACACCTGGTAAGTAATACATTTCTTTATTCAAAACGGCCAAAATTTTGGAATTGGCCTTCCTAGATCTGGAGAAAGTTGGATCCGGTTTTCGAGGTCTAAACTAATTCTTATACCAAAATAATCTTCATTTAAATAGTGAAAGATTAACTGAACAAGCATGGTGTTGGAGAGTATTTTTCTTCGTTATAAAATATTAAATTTCTTTGTCAATGTTGCAAGAGAAGATGTGGCCTTGTAGTAACTGCAGTAGCACACGTGCTTGCGACTCATAAGTGTTTGATTGCATTGAAGACGGTATATACCACATTCCAAAGTTCGATGGCTTACGAACTGCTGGCTGATTTCAAATGAAACAAATTTCGTGGCCTACCCTTTAATAAAATCGAAGCCTTTTGCCCATAAATCCTTTTGCTTTCTCTACAATTCCGTGACAAGAAAAGCAAAATAAGCAAAACTAGTTTGGAAATTACTATCCAATTGTATCATTTATTTTCTTATAAAAAATTACTCATAAAACGAATACAAATGAGGAAACCTACAAGTTAATTTAACAGTAAGTTTAAATTGTTAAGTCAGGTTAGGTAGGTAATTAATGACGCACTGGAGCAATACAACAAACGACCTATTGGCGACAGTGCAGGATCAATCCCGAAGGGAAATATCGAGAACAACACCACGTCATTTTGAAACACGGTGAGATGCGAGGCAACACCTGAGATGGCACTCCAAACTTCCACACTACGCCAACGTGAGGACAATTAAAGCCTCGGCAGATTTAACGTGCACCAGCCCCCATGTATACGACTTCTTTGTTTGGACCCAGTTTCGAACTACGCAACTCTCGGGTTGATAATCCGTTACTCTACAAACGGGGCACCGTGCCCTTAAATTATTAGGAATTTTATCTATCCGTTTTATCACATTCAGCAAATACTATTTTATTAAAAGTTTAGTCATTTTGAAAGTTACTTTTTTAACATTTTTCAATGTCTGAAAGTTATCGATAACATTTGCTAACTAAATTTATATTAGCACTGTTATTTTAACTGCTATCGGAAATATAGTTGATATTTTCGTCGTATAATACATTAGCAGAATAACTTGGCGTAACTCTAGGGTGGAATTTGTTAACTATAGATTGCAACTGACCAGATAATCATCACTCTTTTCTTTCGTAGAAAAATGCAAATGTCCTTTAAATGTCTGGAAAAACCTTTTTTACTATCTACAACTTACTTCGGAAAGTAAGATCTTTCGAAGTTGCGATTTATGGGATAGTAAATTTTACATACATCGCATCCCTGTTGTGAGATAAAACTACAAAAGGCGATTCTAAGGTGAATACCATTACTTATGAATACACCTTCCGTAAAATTGCCTTTCCTGTAATATTGCTGCAACTCAAATCGCATAAGTGACGAATCTACAGCAAAAACTCAAGTACTCAGTTTCCCTATCACTATTTTTTAACTTATGACACTCTTGCCCCAAGGATTTGACATTTTCGAAATTGATCATTGTAAAGGGAGATGAGCAATCCATTTGATGAAGATATCCATGAGTAGATTTCGCGAGCAATTAAATTTTTGCTGGTAAAATCCTCTAAGCGTAATAGCCCGCTGCGTTGCTCCAATGTGCGACGTTCATTAAACAATACCATACCATATCTCTAAGCGGTACAAGGTAACCGGTTACCATTTTTCGGAGGATAGGTCGATTTGACAGTTTTCTGTGAAAGGAAACACTTGTTTTTAATACACTTTCAACAGGTATGACAGGTATTCGCTTAAGGTGTATGTATACACTAGAACATTTTTTTTTTAATTTTGACTTTAAAAATCCAGCTTTTTCACAAGAGGTCATGGGTTTGTGCTTAAACTCCAGTGTGAAAAATTCTGATTAAGCTGCTCATTCATTATCTAATTTAGATAAATTAGCTAATTAGCATGTTTTTTGAACAGTGATATCTCAAATTCTAATGTGTTTAGAAAGACAATTTCTGTTGGAAATTATTCCTAATATTATTCTTCATGTTTTGACCCTTCATCAGGTTGCTAGAGGGAATACGTTCATTTTTACAATTTTTTTTCACGAAGCAAGTCTAAAAAAATCAAGATTTTTTCAGGAATTTCAACATTTAAAAATTAATTAAAAATTCATTTCTTAACCAATCACTTCGACTGAGGGTCAAAACATCCACTGTATTCCATAGATTATAATGACACAAAAATAATTGTAATAGATCAATTCATTGTTTATCAAGTTCGAAAGAAGCATCCTATTGCAAAAACAGTTCTTCAGAAAGTGAGTTTGAAGTTTTGGAAATGTGTTTGTCTATGGTGACAGAACCTAACCCAAACCCTTGGAACTTGAAAACTCTCGAATATTTACAAGATCTTGATATCGTTTGAAAGCTAAGGGGTTGGACACTATTTTGAATTATTAAAAAATAGATCGATATTTTGGTCAATTTTCGTGATTTCTAGTGTATACATATACCTTAAGAACGCCGTCAACTCGTAATGTAAGAAACATCGACTTCATTTACCACAACAAAGATTCTTTAATCTTACAAAAGTCCTCGTTTACCTAGACGGAATGATTGTGTATTTAATTCAGTGTTCTCAGAACAAAGAGAGCCTGTGTTACGTGTTTCCATATGAAAACGTTCACATTTGAGCCGTGTCTTTGTTCGGGTTATTTCTCAGTTTAATTAGCTCTCGTTGGCAAAGTTGATTGAGTTTTTATGGCGCAAGGACTCTATTTGGCCAGGCTGCGCCGGACCCAAGATATACAAGTAATGGACATACACACACAATGAAAGTTTTACTGACATAGAAGAGAGAAATGCACTCAGGAAGGAATAGCACCTCACAGGAATCTAGCCTGCGCGGTCCCCAACTCGCAGTTTGCAAGCGCAGTGGGCTTACCCACTGAGCCACGACAGCCCCTCGTATGGCAAAGAATTAATCTTAATGTAATAGAACCAAATCATACCAATTGCAATTGGAAAATCCTAACACTCGATGCTCCTGTTTGTTAGAGGGTAGTTGCTTGTAGTGGCATGTGTATCTTTGCTCCTTTCGATTTCAATTATGTTTGCGCAGTAAATAGCTGTTTTAAAATGTCATTTTAGGTTCATCCTAATTACTGCTTTGTCTAAGTATCTTCGTACAGCTCGCAGGAATGCTTTTGAGCTAGCGACCATTACCAGAATACCTATTTATTAGCCTAAGTATTGCGACGTAAACTTGCTAAGTTAAGCTCTCTAAGCAAGAATATTTTAACCATCAACCAGACATTTGTTACAAGAGTAATAAGGCAGCGAGACACAAAACTCACCGCTTGGTTAAAGGAATGCCGATGGATCTGACCTAGAAAGTATTTTCTTTTCTCTTTACTTTAACCAGTTCAGAATCTTTATTGTACTGGTAGTAACATACATCAAGGAAATGTTTATTGGGCGTTAAATATGAGATTCCTTTCTGAGGTAACGCTTAGTGAATTAAAGTACTGTTATTGTGATCTGGTTAAAATTGTTAGCAATGGTCAACTTAAACTGTTAGTAACTACTCAAACAATTAGTAATTTCAACTGTTTATCCATTTTATTATATTCAACAAATATATACATTAAAGTTTAGTCATTTGGAAGTTATTATTTAACATTTTTAGATGACAAAAATGTTTCGATAGCCATTTGTTAACAGTAAATTTACATTATCACTTGTTATTTTAACTTCTATTGAAAAAATAACAGTTCATTCCTACGACTTCTAATATACTAGCAGAAATATCGGACAGGTTTGAATTACTACCTTGTCGATCGCAAAACTAGACAGAATAATCATTTGTTGATTTTAGAGGATATACATACCATTTATTTCTTCAAAATTCCATTCATCGGAGTAGCCCAGTTGAAAGAGCAACGGATTAGCGACCGGAGGGTTTCGAGTTCGAAACTCGGTCCTGCCAAAGATCGTCGTGTACACTGGTGCATGTTAAATTTGTCGTGACCTCAAACGTCCTCACGTTGGCCTGGTGTGAAAGTTTGGAGAGTGGGGTGCCAGCTCAGGTGTTGTTCTCGTCGTCTGACTTTGGTTCTAAATGATGAGGTGTTGTCCTCGATCTTTTCCATCGGGTTTGATCCCAGACCGTCGTGGCTCAGTGGCTATACCCACTGCGCTAGCAACCTTCGAATTGTAGGTGGAGCAGGTTCGTTTCCTGTCAGGTGCATTCCTTGCTGTGTGCCTCTCATCAGTAAAACTCATTCTGTGTGTGTCTATTACTTGATTTTGTATGTCGTGTCTGGCGCAGCATAGCCAAATATGGTCCTTATGCCATAAACAATTAGACCCGGACCGTCGCACATTAACCCTCCAAAAGGTTTGGACCCATTTTGCTAACGACGAGCTTGTGTAGATGTTGCCGATTTTTTGATGATGACGTGTCAGTTTTGTTATTGACGAGACATCTCGCCCAAGATCTGATCAATTTTGTCAAGGACGAGATATCTCGTCAATGCAAAAATTCTCTATTACTACAAAGGGGAATGAAGTTCCAAGTAGAAAAAACAAATTCCCCCTTACCCACAACTGGTGAGTTTGGAAAAGGTTTTTGCACCAGCGGCTGGACACTGGGGCAGTTTTCAAAGCGAAGTTAAATCACCAAGAGATTTAAGGATGGGTGTTGTGATACTTTTAAACGCATGTTAATCCGCTAAGTGATTTCGGCGAGATATATCGCCTAAGATCTGACCCATTTTTCTATTAACAAGAGATTGCCAATTTCTGGTGATGACAAAACCAAGATCTGGCCAGTTTTCTTCTAATGACGACCGTCCAACGAGATCTGGTCCGTTTTGCTAACAGCTCTCGTCGAAACAACCAGGAGGATTAACCCAAAACACACATAAAACCACTTAGACTGACTTCATAGGGGTGACAGGGAGTATTGATAATTTTTAGTTTCTTTATCGTCCACCGAATGAGAGTTTGTCCAACTGTGCATGGCACAAAAACCGAGGATTACATAAAAACTTTTATGCAAACATCAATTCAGACACAAATTCATGCTTCGATACCGTTGAAATCCATTTCAGTGCAAAAAGGGACCATTACCGTAGGCAATTATGTAAATCAAAAGATACCAGGAACTTGCATTCTATTTCAATGCGTTGTTTGGCTCAGCTTGGCCAAATATGGTCCATGAACCATAGAACTCAACGAATCTATTTCCATTTCTAGGTCCTCTCTGAGTGTATTTCTCTGTTCATTGACAATAAACCTTCTCTTGTGTGTGTATGTCCAACTATGTGAACTTCGTTTGGCGTAGCTTGGCCAAATATGACCTTGGGAAATGTAACTCAGCCACACAACCAGCCTATTTCTATTAACAGGTTCGACTTCTGTTAGGTTTGATTTCGCCCCGGGTGCTTTCCCTCTTTCCTGCGTCTTTAGAACCTTCCTTGTGTGTATGTCCATTTACTTGACGTTGTTTGGCAAATTTGGCCCCTTGTGCCATAAAACTCAACTAACCTATTTCTATTCAGTTACCCTGATCACAGTAAGGTGTTTCAAGATGATAGACACGCGCAAGCACAATTGTTTAGAATTTTCGTTCTTCCAACTACCCCTTATTTGTGGCATACGATAGCTACAAACCGATTTACGAGGAAAAATCCTTCCTCTTTACAAAAAAGATTTTCGAATACAAATCCAGTAAAGTTATCAACTAAGTTTATCCACGTTTAACTCGAACAAAAGAGAAACATTTCTTCAAACTCAACACCTTAACCCAGTGCCTTGCCCTGAATTTCAAACGCGCAGGTGGTTTTCATGGGCAGGAGGATAAGCTTTCCCGATGACTCTTTTATCGTTTTTTATTTCGCCCCGTTCTAACCGTTGGGAATTGGAAGGAAGAAAGTTCGTAAACTGAACACGGAGACCCACGTGTCACGTGAGAGAGCCGATGCTGCCAGATTCCTCGGTCCATTGACAGTTCTGAAACTCTCCGAGGACCAAACGATGGAGCAGACGTGCGGTTTTTATCGCCATTTTCTTTTTATTTCCCGATTGTTTCTGTGCTGGTGTTTTTTATTTATTACCCAGTGCTGAG
Organism: Meta bourneti; assembly: GCA_933210815.1. NCBI lineage: Eukaryota > Metazoa > Arthropoda > Arachnida > Araneae > Tetragnathidae > Meta > Meta bourneti. The sequence goes on along the minus strand of OW119930.1, from coordinate 92,231,614 downwards.
TTGAAAGACGGCTGCTCATTTTAGGCGTTATTTTTATTTTGCCAGTCGTCTTTTTTTCAGTAGAATTGACAGAATCATGTTGCGATAAATGTGTGGATTAACAGAAAGAGATTGCTTCGGTGATCGCTATTTGTAATGATTAAAATGTTTCGCAGGACTCAGATTAATTGGACATGTTTCACTTTTAATAGATTGAGAGTCTTTTCGTGTCAAGATAAATGTAGATTGCGTGGGCGTTTTTGGGGTAGAACGTGTCCTCTCTCTGTGCACTTAGAACGGTACAGTAATTGGAATCGACGTACTTATGAAAGTACAATAACTAGAATCTGTGCTTAGGATAGGACAGTAATTTTGAATCAATGTCAACAAATTCATCAAGTTTTGTGTTTTTCTCTGATTGGAACCACATACACTTTTCTGGCGTCTGGTTTTATTATTTACCTTGATTATGTTTGCGATTTGACACTGATCTATATGAGCGGTACCGAAGCATAAGCACGCATCTGAATTGATGTTATTTACAGGGTTTTTTCTATGTAACCGTTGGGTTCTGTACCAAGCGAAGAGTCAGTAATCTCACATTAGGTGAACTATTAAAATAATTTATATATGAGAACACCGATTCATTTTGGAACAACTTTCAAATCGAACATTTTATGTTTAATTTCTTTACGTATTGTTCATTCAATTAATGTCAGTTTATGGAATATAACATCAGTCAAATCACCGCCTCGGATCACTCTGCAAATAGGGGCTCTTTTAACCACATTTTCCATTACGTTTTATTGCATTTCAGGGGTGTTTTGTTCAATTTCTTTGCCAAATTTTGCTTTCGCCGGTCAATCGTAATTGGTATGTTAGCGTTGAATCGTTCCTTTAGATATTCCCATAGAGCAAATCTGGTACTATCAAATCGAGGGAAACAATATTTGAAAGTTATTCTGAAACAAAATGGTGCCTTTACATAAAAAAACACCCTGCATCAATTGAAAAAGATAGTTTTGTGTGGACTATCAATAATTGAGTAAACAGTATATAAAAAAACTTAAAACAGAAATGCTTTATTTGAAAGTTATTCCGAAACAAAATGGTGCCCCTACATAAAAAGCACCCTGTATCAATTTTAAAAAATTGTTTTGTGTGGACTGTAAGCAAATACTTCGAAATAAATCAACTCTAAGACAATAGTGCTCCGTTGTTTCATTGATTAGTTCAATTGATGCCACAATCTTCCAAACAAATAGCTAAACTCATAACTTATGCAGAAGCTTTTATGGAGCGTTTAATTTGAAAAATATTGCTTTTGTATGAATAAGAAAAACAACCTGCATTAAATATATTAGTTTTGCATCTTAAAATTTTATAAATGGAAATGGTATTCTCCCTGTTTAGATGTTCTCTAACCCAAATAGACAACGGAATTTGATTCTAGAAGTTTGGTAAAAAAATATTCTAATGTCCTTCGTGTTCCGAATCTTGCAGTGTTCGTTTTAACTGAATGAGAAATATAATTGCACAAGGACGAAGTTTACCTATTTCCTAATGTTTTCAATTTACGAGAGCTAATCTTCCAAATTGAACATGAACAAACACGTTTGTGTAGTTTAAAAGCAGGCAATAATTTGCAAGCGGTGTTGCACCTGATCATTAGCTTAGCGCTTGAGTGCGTTTGCATGTTTTAGAAAATGGGGAGGGGTTGAAAAACTGGGTTACATCGCTCCAATTCTCTTTTATATTTTGGGTAATGCGTTTTGGAAAGTGGAATTACAAAAAACGTGCCTACTTGAAAAAGTAATGTTTTGTTGTTTGCCCGATTTGTTTTTAGGTGGTGTTTAATTTTCACGTTTGTTTAACAAAATTAGAAATGCAATAATGTACAGAAAACCTATTCTTTGTTTACTGGAAAAAGGATGGAGCAGTTGTTATTTTTCCGGGCGTTTTAGGTGTTCGAGTTTATTTTGCTTGCGTTCTATTTTAATTGCAAACATTCGCACCTGCTTGTATTAATACTAAACACGATCGAGCCTACTTTATTCGATAAGAAAACAACTTTCTGTGTAACTTTAATGGTTTAGTAAAAAAAAAATGGTAGGTTTTGTCGAGAACACAAACATCAGTTTAACTTAAATACTTGGGCCTGATGTTAGATTATGAAATGAGTGCAAATTTGAACGATTGTTTATATTATGGATATTCAAAAATTAATTTACTTTTTGTACGACTAATGGTACGGATCAGGTACAGACATCTTTTCTGTACACATTATACTTATCTTCTGAATGTTTCTTCTAGTTCTAAAATCATAAGACAAAACAGTTGCAACGCTTTTTGTAACGTTCGATTTTCCGATTTTAAAGACTATTCATATCAATAATTACGAGTTTGATTTTGTTTATGCAATCTCTGAAATAAACTTAATTTCTATTCGTAGTGATGCGGATATTTACGTTTAAGTATCATAGATTGGTATTGTTTAGACAGTATTTGAATGTAAATAACTAAACCCAATATTCATTCCAAAATGCTTTTCCAGGTGATACCCAACATTTCAGTTTGAACACAAACTGATGATGCGATGCAGAAACTTTCTTAGTGTGAATACCATAAGCTGGTATTGTTAATAAGGCAGAGTAGTTAGTGTAGTAGTTAGTCTGTGTGAGGTTAGTTAGTGATATCTGCGTGAATTTCGGAGTGAGGATAATAGTGTTGATGAGACATAATATTTCAGTGTAAATAACATAAGCAACTGGTAATTGTAATACCCAACATTTTATTGTAAACCATAAGCTATCGACGTAATGCAGAACGTTTCTGTAGTGATATGTGATAGAGTATTTCAGTGTTCAACACAATTTCTGTATAAGATGGATATTAATGATGAGACAAATACATCAGTATAAATAACATAGACTGCTGTAATTGTCATACCCAACATTTTATTGTAAACTATAAGCTAGTGATGTAATGCAGAAAATTTTTCCGTGAATAAGGAACTGGTACTAATTTGAGGTACATATTTCAATGTTAATAACAATTTCTTTATAAGACTTATGTTGTTGATGAAGGCGCAATACTTCAATGACAGCCGTTCTTGAATACGCAGGGCGGGACCGCAACACCCATTCGATCTCAGTAATGCTATATAAAAATAAATCGAAAGAAAGTAGTGAAAGCAAAAGGGTAGATTAAAATTTGCTTTTGATACTTTGGGGCGATGATTCAAATATCGGGGAAATATTGCGTCCGATTGTGTTTAAATTGGGCCAGTGATTCCCAAATATTTGACATTTCTGGCCCTTTAGTAACACAATGTATTGTCTTTGTCTAGCTTTCATAATTTTCAAAACAAAAATTACTTTGTGAATGCTTTTCTTGAAATGTGATTTCTTTAATAAAGTACGAAATAATTTGTTTTCAAAAAATTGTTTATAAGCGTAAAATGAAACAAAATATGCATGTGAAATTCAAGTGAGCTGTCAGCAGCGTAAACATGACTTTTACTCTCAATTTACTTTAATATCTTATTAATAATTACTTGATTACCAACAGGTGGCGTTGATATTTCCAATTACACCTTTAAAACCTGAGGACCCAATGGAGATGCTGCGTTTTTGATTAGCACTTTAGTGTACGGAAACGTTGTAGTTATAAGATATAGGGAATCGCCCCCTTTCGTCAATCACACATTTATCCAACTCTTAAGTAAATTTCAACCCCTGCAGACTAAAATACTGAACAAAATCTAATCATGCTTAGGATATTAGAGGATTATGGATTGTGTTGATACAATTCATAAACACCGTTTCCAAACATTTTGAATCTCTCGGACCATTACTTACACAAAGTATTGAAGCGTTTGGATAATATACAAAGCAAACATCTTGGACCGTCTTAAATGAAAATTATGTTCTATAAACATTTGCATTGAACTGTAAACTGAACCATAACACACATGTACAGTTGATGAAATAAAATGAACCACCACCTATATTTCGAGTGCTATTCAAAGTAGACTCCCCGAAATTCAGATATTCAATAGGGAATAACTTCCTCTACAAATTAAAATGCAAAACTGCATACGGGGACGTCTTCATATCAAATTATGCAAACAAAATTTTCAAATACAAAACAAATGTTTTGATGCATTAATCAGATTCTGCATAGTCAAATTAGTCTAAATATGAAATTTCTCGACTTTATCATGTTTATATCCGAAGATATTCAATGCTAAAATTGTCAATTTCCGCAATCATCACATTGAAAATCACTATTTGTAGATCGAGATTAATTGTAGTTATAGCTATACTCGAATTTCAAACTTGAACACTATTTCAAACATATTTATCAGCGCGTGCAAACTATCCGAGAATCATAATTATTAAGCAAGGGAAAACGTTTCGAGAATAGCATTACTTGATTTGTTATGCAAGTGCAAACAATCCGATAATTATTATCCGAGGTTCATCAGACGTTTTTCAAACTTTTGTTGCCCCTAAAATATCCATAATGAGGAAATTTAATGTAACTCAAAAAGCTAACAATTGGAATGAGCTGAAATTTTGCAGTCATTAGAAGTCATTCTGAATCGAATCCCATCAAAATACAGTAAGGATCCAATTCGTAATTTTTCAAATATTAATTTAATTACATATTATTGTATACTAAAAACTGTTTTTTAAATAAAACATGGACTTTTTGGGGTTGTTTAAGACCAACATGGTACCAAATATCAGCGCTACAGAAACATCATGTAGGAAGACATCCTAAAAGTCTAAGACCGATGACTTTATTCGCTCAACCAAAACGTTGGAATTGGTTATTCTAGAACTTATATCTGTTATATATCCCTTCAAAGTCCCGAGATCTTTAATGAAATTAATATATCAAAATAATCTTTATTAAAATATTGAAAGACAACTGAAAATTTAAATATTTCTCTTTGTTATATTATTTTAAACAAATTTAAACATAGTACAAAGGATTTACACTGATGTATCTTTTATAGATATTTCAGACATGTTTTGTTTCCAAATTAAACTATTAAAAATTTGATTTTAAGCATTTAAACGTTCAGATTTTATAGAGGAACGCGATATACTTTGATATTTTCGTTTCATCGAATGATGCTCGACAGATGAAACAAAACGGATTTCCACGTAAATTGTGCTTACATTTATGTAAAGAATAATAATGATATTTCAACACAATTTTGAGGCACAAGGACTAACTAGACAAGAGTTAGACTTAAGGGGATTCCGAACCTCTGATAACTTCCATGTTCAGACCGCGAATCGAATGCAGAATACTAATCACTCGCTACAGTCAGTCTTGCGATTTGAATGCGCAGTATCCTGAGAAATAGAACAAATTCATGATAATTTACAAAACTAAAAAAGAATTAACTGACAGTGGATAAATACAATTGCATTTCGACGAATAAAAACAAGTAATTTGATGTAGTATAACTAGAACATCAACAGTAGATATGTGTAATTTACAATGCTCGCTCCGGCAATTACATATGGTCATGTATCCGTATTGACTCTAAAATCTCAGAATGTTAAACCATATTAGCTGATTCGGAAACCATCATGGTTCATATTATTTTTCTTCAGAAATCTGACCTACCATAAATGGATTATAAAATATATAATAAAATACAGCTTTGATACAAAGAGTTTTTTGTGGCAACGCTTTTGGTGAGCTTTTGTAGCTAGTTGTGGGTAGGCAAAGGCAACTCAGTGGGGATTATGGCAACCCCACAATTACTTGAATCTCTTAAATTGTTTTATTTTACCATGCCTGAGAGGGCCGCGGTGGCCCGGTTGGAAGAGTAACGGACTTGCAACCGAAGGGTTGCGAGTTCGAATCCAGCCAAACACCGTCGTGTACAAAGGGGGCTGGTGCACGTTAAATCTGTCGTGGCCTCAAATGTCCTCACGTTGGCGTGGTGTGGAAGTTTGGAGAGTGGGGTGCCAGCTCAGGTGTTGCCTCGTCATCTGACCGTGGTTCAAAATTACGTGGTGTTGTCCTCGGATCTTTCCCTTTGGGATTGATCCCGGACCGTCACCAATAGCCCATTGTGTTGCTCCAGTGTGACGTTAATTGAAATTCCCCCCCCCCATGCCTGAGCAAGTAATAACATTGTGGAAGTTTGGAGAGTGGAGTGCCAGCTCAGGTGTGACCTCGTCATCTGACCGAGATTCAAAATTACGAGGTACTGCCCTCGGAAATTTTCCTCTGGAATTGATCCCGGGCCGTCACCAATAGCCCGTTGTGTTACTCCAGTGTGACGCTAATTAAAATACCTACCTTGAGTGATAGGCTTGCCTACCACTCATTATAACGTCTTCCCTTACTGCACCAACTGCAACTGCATTTACTTCATAACCCGACACCCAAGACTATCTTTGAAAGTTTGATAACCTAAATGTATTCTGAACACAAGGACTTTGTTATCTGGAGACAGATAGCTTTCGGCCCAGGAACTCTATAGAAAATCCATCCTTGTGCTCCAAATCAAAAATTTGTTCATCTACACTTTGCAATCACTTCACTAGATCGTACAAATGACACAGCTACACAAGAGTAATTCGCAAGGTGAACTTACACGAAATATCCACAATGACTGCTCATCATCTTTTCGACAGAAACTCATTTTTCATTGCATGGGACAGTCAATACCCGTAACTCTTAAATCTAGGCAAGGGAAAACCCACATGCGTACATTGAGCAGCCAATGCATTCATCACGAGTTATTGTTTGGTGTGGATTCACTGCTTCCATCATTATGAGTATTTTTTTCTTTGAAGAGAACTGCAAAAGCAGGCTGGAAGACGTGCTCATTTAGTGCCGAACTCTACTTGCAATTGTGCTACAAGAGAAAGTGATACTGTGCGTATTGAATATTAATCTCCTACACAGTCATTTTTATGCAAGCACTTCTTTATTTCACATCTGCAGAGTGAAGCAGCTCCTGACAGGCACATTTAGTAAAGAATGAAAACGAACGGACTTGTCGCTCACCGAACTTGACATCAGTTGATTTTTGGCTGTGGGGTTCTCTGAAGTTCCGAGTATACAGTGGTAGCCAGACTTTAGCGAAGTTAGAGCACGCCATTCGTCGCGAATTCTCCTGCATTCATCGGGATATGCTGTATTTTTCAGTTAACCGTGATCTCACTCGCTTGCAAAGTGTAATTTCCTGTGCTGGCGGACACATTGAGCAATTATTGCGGTGATAGGCTCACAAATATTAGCCTGAATGCAAATTAACGAAATCTTTAATACAATTCTGATTTGAAAGCGTGAAACGCCTTCTATCGACAAAAATTTGAACTATAAAAGTTTTTTGCTCCCAAAAGGAATCTTCCTTAAGAATATTTTTTGCAAACCGCATTTGAATGCACCAATTCCTTCGGTTTTTTCATATTTTTCACGAATTTATGGGACACCTGGTAAGTAATACATTTCTTTATTCAAAACGGCCAAAATTTTGGAATTGGCCTTCCTAGATCTGGAGAAAGTTGGATCCGGTTTTCGAGGTCTAAACTAATTCTTATACCAAAATAATCTTCATTTAAATAGTGAAAGATTAACTGAACAAGCATGGTGTTGGAGAGTATTTTTCTTCGTTATAAAATATTAAATTTCTTTGTCAATGTTGCAAGAGAAGATGTGGCCTTGTAGTAACTGCAGTAGCACACGTGCTTGCGACTCATAAGTGTTTGATTGCATTGAAGACGGTATATACCACATTCCAAAGTTCGATGGCTTACGAACTGCTGGCTGATTTCAAATGAAACAAATTTCGTGGCCTACCCTTTAATAAAATCGAAGCCTTTTGCCCATAAATCCTTTTGCTTTCTCTACAATTCCGTGACAAGAAAAGCAAAATAAGCAAAACTAGTTTGGAAATTACTATCCAATTGTATCATTTATTTTCTTATAAAAAATTACTCATAAAACGAATACAAATGAGGAAACCTACAAGTTAATTTAACAGTAAGTTTAAATTGTTAAGTCAGGTTAGGTAGGTAATTAATGACGCACTGGAGCAATACAACAAACGACCTATTGGCGACAGTGCAGGATCAATCCCGAAGGGAAATATCGAGAACAACACCACGTCATTTTGAAACACGGTGAGATGCGAGGCAACACCTGAGATGGCACTCCAAACTTCCACACTACGCCAACGTGAGGACAATTAAAGCCTCGGCAGATTTAACGTGCACCAGCCCCCATGTATACGACTTCTTTGTTTGGACCCAGTTTCGAACTACGCAACTCTCGGGTTGATAATCCGTTACTCTACAAACGGGGCACCGTGCCCTTAAATTATTAGGAATTTTATCTATCCGTTTTATCACATTCAGCAAATACTATTTTATTAAAAGTTTAGTCATTTTGAAAGTTACTTTTTTAACATTTTTCAATGTCTGAAAGTTATCGATAACATTTGCTAACTAAATTTATATTAGCACTGTTATTTTAACTGCTATCGGAAATATAGTTGATATTTTCGTCGTATAATACATTAGCAGAATAACTTGGCGTAACTCTAGGGTGGAATTTGTTAACTATAGATTGCAACTGACCAGATAATCATCACTCTTTTCTTTCGTAGAAAAATGCAAATGTCCTTTAAATGTCTGGAAAAACCTTTTTTACTATCTACAACTTACTTCGGAAAGTAAGATCTTTCGAAGTTGCGATTTATGGGATAGTAAATTTTACATACATCGCATCCCTGTTGTGAGATAAAACTACAAAAGGCGATTCTAAGGTGAATACCATTACTTATGAATACACCTTCCGTAAAATTGCCTTTCCTGTAATATTGCTGCAACTCAAATCGCATAAGTGACGAATCTACAGCAAAAACTCAAGTACTCAGTTTCCCTATCACTATTTTTTAACTTATGACACTCTTGCCCCAAGGATTTGACATTTTCGAAATTGATCATTGTAAAGGGAGATGAGCAATCCATTTGATGAAGATATCCATGAGTAGATTTCGCGAGCAATTAAATTTTTGCTGGTAAAATCCTCTAAGCGTAATAGCCCGCTGCGTTGCTCCAATGTGCGACGTTCATTAAACAATACCATACCATATCTCTAAGCGGTACAAGGTAACCGGTTACCATTTTTCGGAGGATAGGTCGATTTGACAGTTTTCTGTGAAAGGAAACACTTGTTTTTAATACACTTTCAACAGGTATGACAGGTATTCGCTTAAGGTGTATGTATACACTAGAACATTTTTTTTTTAATTTTGACTTTAAAAATCCAGCTTTTTCACAAGAGGTCATGGGTTTGTGCTTAAACTCCAGTGTGAAAAATTCTGATTAAGCTGCTCATTCATTATCTAATTTAGATAAATTAGCTAATTAGCATGTTTTTTGAACAGTGATATCTCAAATTCTAATGTGTTTAGAAAGACAATTTCTGTTGGAAATTATTCCTAATATTATTCTTCATGTTTTGACCCTTCATCAGGTTGCTAGAGGGAATACGTTCATTTTTACAATTTTTTTTCACGAAGCAAGTCTAAAAAAATCAAGATTTTTTCAGGAATTTCAACATTTAAAAATTAATTAAAAATTCATTTCTTAACCAATCACTTCGACTGAGGGTCAAAACATCCACTGTATTCCATAGATTATAATGACACAAAAATAATTGTAATAGATCAATTCATTGTTTATCAAGTTCGAAAGAAGCATCCTATTGCAAAAACAGTTCTTCAGAAAGTGAGTTTGAAGTTTTGGAAATGTGTTTGTCTATGGTGACAGAACCTAACCCAAACCCTTGGAACTTGAAAACTCTCGAATATTTACAAGATCTTGATATCGTTTGAAAGCTAAGGGGTTGGACACTATTTTGAATTATTAAAAAATAGATCGATATTTTGGTCAATTTTCGTGATTTCTAGTGTATACATATACCTTAAGAACGCCGTCAACTCGTAATGTAAGAAACATCGACTTCATTTACCACAACAAAGATTCTTTAATCTTACAAAAGTCCTCGTTTACCTAGACGGAATGATTGTGTATTTAATTCAGTGTTCTCAGAACAAAGAGAGCCTGTGTTACGTGTTTCCATATGAAAACGTTCACATTTGAGCCGTGTCTTTGTTCGGGTTATTTCTCAGTTTAATTAGCTCTCGTTGGCAAAGTTGATTGAGTTTTTATGGCGCAAGGACTCTATTTGGCCAGGCTGCGCCGGACCCAAGATATACAAGTAATGGACATACACACACAATGAAAGTTTTACTGACATAGAAGAGAGAAATGCACTCAGGAAGGAATAGCACCTCACAGGAATCTAGCCTGCGCGGTCCCCAACTCGCAGTTTGCAAGCGCAGTGGGCTTACCCACTGAGCCACGACAGCCCCTCGTATGGCAAAGAATTAATCTTAATGTAATAGAACCAAATCATACCAATTGCAATTGGAAAATCCTAACACTCGATGCTCCTGTTTGTTAGAGGGTAGTTGCTTGTAGTGGCATGTGTATCTTTGCTCCTTTCGATTTCAATTATGTTTGCGCAGTAAATAGCTGTTTTAAAATGTCATTTTAGGTTCATCCTAATTACTGCTTTGTCTAAGTATCTTCGTACAGCTCGCAGGAATGCTTTTGAGCTAGCGACCATTACCAGAATACCTATTTATTAGCCTAAGTATTGCGACGTAAACTTGCTAAGTTAAGCTCTCTAAGCAAGAATATTTTAACCATCAACCAGACATTTGTTACAAGAGTAATAAGGCAGCGAGACACAAAACTCACCGCTTGGTTAAAGGAATGCCGATGGATCTGACCTAGAAAGTATTTTCTTTTCTCTTTACTTTAACCAGTTCAGAATCTTTATTGTACTGGTAGTAACATACATCAAGGAAATGTTTATTGGGCGTTAAATATGAGATTCCTTTCTGAGGTAACGCTTAGTGAATTAAAGTACTGTTATTGTGATCTGGTTAAAATTGTTAGCAATGGTCAACTTAAACTGTTAGTAACTACTCAAACAATTAGTAATTTCAACTGTTTATCCATTTTATTATATTCAACAAATATATACATTAAAGTTTAGTCATTTGGAAGTTATTATTTAACATTTTTAGATGACAAAAATGTTTCGATAGCCATTTGTTAACAGTAAATTTACATTATCACTTGTTATTTTAACTTCTATTGAAAAAATAACAGTTCATTCCTACGACTTCTAATATACTAGCAGAAATATCGGACAGGTTTGAATTACTACCTTGTCGATCGCAAAACTAGACAGAATAATCATTTGTTGATTTTAGAGGATATACATACCATTTATTTCTTCAAAATTCCATTCATCGGAGTAGCCCAGTTGAAAGAGCAACGGATTAGCGACCGGAGGGTTTCGAGTTCGAAACTCGGTCCTGCCAAAGATCGTCGTGTACACTGGTGCATGTTAAATTTGTCGTGACCTCAAACGTCCTCACGTTGGCCTGGTGTGAAAGTTTGGAGAGTGGGGTGCCAGCTCAGGTGTTGTTCTCGTCGTCTGACTTTGGTTCTAAATGATGAGGTGTTGTCCTCGATCTTTTCCATCGGGTTTGATCCCAGACCGTCGTGGCTCAGTGGCTATACCCACTGCGCTAGCAACCTTCGAATTGTAGGTGGAGCAGGTTCGTTTCCTGTCAGGTGCATTCCTTGCTGTGTGCCTCTCATCAGTAAAACTCATTCTGTGTGTGTCTATTACTTGATTTTGTATGTCGTGTCTGGCGCAGCATAGCCAAATATGGTCCTTATGCCATAAACAATTAGACCCGGACCGTCGCACATTAACCCTCCAAAAGGTTTGGACCCATTTTGCTAACGACGAGCTTGTGTAGATGTTGCCGATTTTTTGATGATGACGTGTCAGTTTTGTTATTGACGAGACATCTCGCCCAAGATCTGATCAATTTTGTCAAGGACGAGATATCTCGTCAATGCAAAAATTCTCTATTACTACAAAGGGGAATGAAGTTCCAAGTAGAAAAAACAAATTCCCCCTTACCCACAACTGGTGAGTTTGGAAAAGGTTTTTGCACCAGCGGCTGGACACTGGGGCAGTTTTCAAAGCGAAGTTAAATCACCAAGAGATTTAAGGATGGGTGTTGTGATACTTTTAAACGCATGTTAATCCGCTAAGTGATTTCGGCGAGATATATCGCCTAAGATCTGACCCATTTTTCTATTAACAAGAGATTGCCAATTTCTGGTGATGACAAAACCAAGATCTGGCCAGTTTTCTTCTAATGACGACCGTCCAACGAGATCTGGTCCGTTTTGCTAACAGCTCTCGTCGAAACAACCAGGAGGATTAACCCAAAACACACATAAAACCACTTAGACTGACTTCATAGGGGTGACAGGGAGTATTGATAATTTTTAGTTTCTTTATCGTCCACCGAATGAGAGTTTGTCCAACTGTGCATGGCACAAAAACCGAGGATTACATAAAAACTTTTATGCAAACATCAATTCAGACACAAATTCATGCTTCGATACCGTTGAAATCCATTTCAGTGCAAAAAGGGACCATTACCGTAGGCAATTATGTAAATCAAAAGATACCAGGAACTTGCATTCTATTTCAATGCGTTGTTTGGCTCAGCTTGGCCAAATATGGTCCATGAACCATAGAACTCAACGAATCTATTTCCATTTCTAGGTCCTCTCTGAGTGTATTTCTCTGTTCATTGACAATAAACCTTCTCTTGTGTGTGTATGTCCAACTATGTGAACTTCGTTTGGCGTAGCTTGGCCAAATATGACCTTGGGAAATGTAACTCAGCCACACAACCAGCCTATTTCTATTAACAGGTTCGACTTCTGTTAGGTTTGATTTCGCCCCGGGTGCTTTCCCTCTTTCCTGCGTCTTTAGAACCTTCCTTGTGTGTATGTCCATTTACTTGACGTTGTTTGGCAAATTTGGCCCCTTGTGCCATAAAACTCAACTAACCTATTTCTATTCAGTTACCCTGATCACAGTAAGGTGTTTCAAGATGATAGACACGCGCAAGCACAATTGTTTAGAATTTTCGTTCTTCCAACTACCCCTTATTTGTGGCATACGATAGCTACAAACCGATTTACGAGGAAAAATCCTTCCTCTTTACAAAAAAGATTTTCGAATACAAATCCAGTAAAGTTATCAACTAAGTTTATCCACGTTTAACTCGAACAAAAGAGAAACATTTCTTCAAACTCAACACCTTAACCCAGTGCCTTGCCCTGAATTTCAAACGCGCAGGTGGTTTTCATGGGCAGGAGGATAAGCTTTCCCGATGACTCTTTTATCGTTTTTTATTTCGCCCCGTTCTAACCGTTGGGAATTGGAAGGAAGAAAGTTCGTAAACTGAACACGGAGACCCACGTGTCACGTGAGAGAGCCGATGCTGCCAGATTCCTCGGTCCATTGACAGTTCTGAAACTCTCCGAGGACCAAACGATGGAGCAGACGTGCGGTTTTTATCGCCATTTTCTTTTTATTTCCCGATTGTTTCTGTGCTGGTGTTTTTTATTTATTACCCAGTGCTGAGTTGAAAGACGGCTGCTCATTTTAGGCGTTATTTTTATTTTGCCAGTCGTCTTTTTTTCAGTAGAATTGACAGAATCATGTTGCGATAAATGTGTGGATTAACAGAAAGAGATTGCTTCGGTGATCGCTATTTGTAATGATTAAAATGTTTCGCAGGACTCAGATTAATTGGACATGTTTCACTTTTAATAGATTGAGAGTCTTTTCGTGTCAAGATAAATGTAGATTGCGTGGGCGTTTTTGGGGTAGAACGTGTCCTCTCTCTGTGCACTTAGAACGGTACAGTAATTGGAATCGACGTACTTATGAAAGTACAATAACTAGAATCTGTGCTTAGGATAGGACAGTAATTTTGAATCAATGTCAACAAATTCATCAAGTTTTGTGTTTTTCTCTGATTGGAACCACATACACTTTTCTGGCGTCTGGTTTTATTATTTACCTTGATTATGTTTGCGATTTGACACTGATCTATATGAGCGGTACCGAAGCATAAGCACGCATCTGAATTGATGTTATTTACAGGGTTTTTTCTATGTAACCTTTGGGTTCTGTACCAAGCGAAGAGTCAGTAATCTCACATTAGGTGAACTATTAAAATAATTTATATATGAGAACACCGATTCATTTTGGAACAACTTTCAAATCGAACATTTTATGTTTAATTTCTTTACGTATTGTTCATTCAATTAATGTCAGTTTATGGAATATAACATCAGTCAAATCACCGCCTCGGATCACTCTGCAAATAGGGGCTCTTTTAACCACATTTTCCATTACGTTTTATTGCATTTCAGGGGTGTTTTGTTCAATTTCTTTGCCAAATTTTGCTTTCGCCGGTCAATCGTAATTGGTATGTTAGCGTTGAATCGTTCCTTTAGATATTCCCATAGAGCAAATCTGGTACTATCAAATCGAGGGAAACAATATTTGAAAGTTATTCTGAAACAAAATGGTGCCTTTACATAAAAAAACACCCTGCATCAATTGAAAAAGATAGTTTTGTGTGGACTATCAATAATTGAGTAAACAGTATATAAAAAAACTTAAAACAGAAATGCTTTATTTGAAAGTTATTCCGAAACAAAATGGTGCCCCTACATAAAAAGCACCCTGTATCAATTTTAAAAAATTGTTTTGTGTGGACTGTAAGCAAATACTTCGAAATAAATCAACTCTAAGACAATAGTGCTCCGTTGTTTCATTGATTAGTTCAATTGATGCCACAATCTTCCAAACAAATAGCTAAACTCATAACTTATGCAGAAGCTTTTATGGAGCGTTTAATTTGAAAAATATTGCTTTTGTATGAATAAGAAAAACAACCTGCATTAAATATATTAGTTTTGCATCTTAAAATTTTATAAATGGAAATGGTATTCTCCCTGTTTAGATGTTCTCTAACCCAAATAGACAACGGAATTTGATTCTAGAAGTTTGGTAAAAAAATATTCTAATGTCCTTCGTGTTCCGAATCTTGCAGTGTTCGTTTTAACTGAATGAGAAATATAATTGCACAAGGACGAAGTTTACCTATTTCCTAATGTTTTCAATTTACGAGAGCTAATCTTCCAAATTGAACATGAACAAACACGTTTGTGTAGTTTAAAAGCAGGCAATAATTTGCAAGCGGTGTTGCACCTGATCATTAGCTTAGCGCTTGAGTGCGTTTGCATGTTTTAGAAAATGGGGAGGGGTTGAAAAACTGGGTTACATCGCTCCAATTCTCTTTTATATTTTGGGTAATGCGTTTTGGAAAGTGGAATTACAAAAAACGTGCCTACTTGAAAAAGTAATGTTTTGTTGTTTGCCCGATTTGTTTTTAGGTGGTGTTTAATTTTCACGTTTGTTTAACAAAATTAGAAATGCAATAATGTACAGAAAACCTATTCTTTGTTTACTGGAAAAAGGATGGAGCAGTTGTTATTTTTCCGGGCGTTTTAGGTGTTCGAGTTTATTTTGCTTGCGTTCTATTTTAATTGCAAACATTCGCACCTGCTTGTATTAATACTAAACACGATCGAGCCTACTTTATTCGATAAGAAAACAACTTTCTGTGTAACTTTAATGGTTTAGTAAAAAAAAAATGGTAGGTTTTGTCGAGAACACAAACATCAGTTTAACTTAAATACTTGGGCCTGATGTTAGATTATGAAATGAGTGCAAATTTGAACGATTGTTTATATTATGGATATTCAAAAATTAATTTACTTTTTGTACGACTAATGGTACGGATCAGGTACAGACATCTTTTCTGTACACATTATACTTATCTTCTGAATGTTTCTTCTAGTTCTAAAATCATAAGACAAAACAGTTGCAACGCTTTTTGTAACGTTCGATTTTCCGATTTTAAAGACTATTCATATCAATAATTACGAGTTTGATTTTGTTTATGCAATCTCTGAAATAAACTTAATTTCTATTCGTAGTGATGCGGATATTTACGTTTAAGTATCATAGATTGGTATTGTTTAGACAGTATTTGAATGTAAATAACTAAACCCAATATTCATTCCAAAATGCTTTTCCAGGTGATACCCAACATTTCAGTTTGAACACAAACTGATGATGCGATGCAGAAACTTTCTTAGTGTGAATACCATAAGCTGGTATTGTTAATAAGGCAGAGTAGTTAGTGTAGTAGTTAGTCTGTGTGAGGTTAGTTAGTGATATCTGCGTGAATTTCGGAGTGAGGATAATAGTGTTGATGAGACATAATATTTCAGTGTAAATAACATAAGCAACTGGTAATTGTAATACCCAACATTTTATTGTAAACCATAAGCTATCGACGTAATGCAGAACGTTTCTGTAGTGATATGTGATAGAGTATTTCAGTGTTCAACACAATTTCTGTATAAGATGGATATTAATGATGAGACAAATACATCAGTATAAATAACATAGACTGCTGTAATTGTCATACCCAACATTTTATTGTAAACTATAAGCTAGTGATGTAATGCAGAAAATTTTTCCGTGAATAAGGAACTGGTACTAATTTGAGGTACATATTTCAATGTTAATAACAATTTCTTTATAAGACTTATGTTGTTGATGAAGGCGCAATACTTCAATGACAGCCGTTCTTGAATACGCAGGGCGGGACCGCAACACCCATTCGATCTCAGTAATGCTATATAAAAATAAATCGAAAGAAAGTAGTGAAAGCAAAAGGGTAGATTAAAATTTGCTTTTGATACTTTGGGGCGATGATTCAAATATCGGGGAAATATTGCGTCCGATTGTGTTTAAATTGGGCCAGTGATTCCCAAATATTTGACATTTCTGGCCCTTTAGTAACACAATGTATTGTCTTTGTCTAGCTTTCATAATTTTCAAAACAAAAATTACTTTGTGAATGCTTTTCTTGAAATGTGATTTCTTTAATAAAGTACGAAATAATTTGTTTTCAAAAAATTGTTTATAAGCGTAAAATGAAACAAAATATGCATGTGAAATTCAAGTGAGCTGTCAGCAGCGTAAACATGACTTTTACTCTCAATTTACTTTAATATCTTATTAATAATTACTTGATTACCAACAGGTGGCGTTGATATTTCCAATTACACCTTTAAAACCTGAGGACCCAATGGAGATGCTGCGTTTTTGATTAGCACTTTAGTGTACGGAAACGTTGTAGTTATAAGATATAGGGAATCGCCCCCTTTCGTCAATCACACATTTATCCAACTCTTAAGTAAATTTCAACCCCTGCAGACTAAAATACTGAACAAAATCTAATCATGCTTAGGATATTAGAGGATTATGGATTGTGTTGATACAATTCATAAACACCGTTTCCAAACATTTTGAATCTCTCGGACCATTACTTACACAAAGTATTGAAGCGTTTGGATAATATACAAAGCAAACATCTTGGACCGTCTTAAATGAAAATTATGTTCTATAAACATTTGCATTGAACTGTAAACTGAACCATAACACACATGTACAGTTGATGAAATAAAATGAACCACCACCTATATTTCGAGTGCTATTCAAAGTAGACTCCCCGAAATTCAGATATTCAATAGGGAATAACTTCCTCTACAAATTAAAATGCAAAACTGCATACGGGGACGTCTTCATATCAAATTATGCAAACAAAATTTTCAAATACAAAACAAATGTTTTGATGCATTAATCAGATTCTGCATAGTCAAATTAGTCTAAATATGAAATTTCTCGACTTTATCATGTTTATATCCGAAGATATTCAATGCTAAAATTGTCAATTTCCGCAATCATCACATTGAAAATCACTATTTGTAGATCGAGATTAATTGTAGTTATAGCTATACTCGAATTTCAAACTTGAACACTATTTCAAACATATTTATCAGCGCGTGCAAACTATCCGAGAATCATAATTATTAAGCAAGGGAAAACGTTTCGAGAATAGCATTACTTGATTTGTTATGCAAGTGCAAACAATCCGATAATTATTATCCGAGGTTCATCAGACGTTTTTCAAACTTTTGTTGCCCCTAAAATATCCATAATGAGGAAATTTAATGTAACTCAAAAAGCTAACAATTGGAATGAGCTGAAATTTTGCAGTCATTAGAAGTCATTCTGAATCGAATCCCATCAAAATACAGTAAGGATCCAATTCGTAATTTTTCAAATATTAATTTAATTACATATTATTGTATACTAAAAACTGTTTTTTAAATAAAACATGGACTTTTTGGGGTTGTTTAAGACCAACATGGTACCAAATATCAGCGCTACAGAAACATCATGTAGGAAGACATCCTAAAAGTCTAAGACCGATGACTTTATTCGCTCAACCAAAACGTTGGAATTGGTTATTCTAGAACTTATATCTGTTATATATCCCTTCAAAGTCCCGAGATCTTTAATGAAATTAATATATCAAAATAATCTTTATTAAAATATTGAAAGACAACTGAAAATTTAAATATTTCTCTTTGTTATATTATTTTAAACAAATTTAAACATAGTACAAAGGATTTACACTGATGTATCTTTTATAGATATTTCAGACATGTTTTGTTTCCAAATTAAACTATTAAAAATTTGATTTTAAGCATTTAAACGTTCAGATTTTATAGAGGAACGCGATATACTTTGATATTTTCGTTTCATCGAATGATGCTCGACAGATGAAACAAAACGGATTTCCACGTAAATTGTGCTTACATTTATGTAAAGAATAATAATGATATTTCAACACAATTTTGAGGCACAAGGACTAACTAGACAAGAGTTAGACTTAAGGGGATTCCGAACCTCTGATAACTTCCATGTTCAGACCGCGAATCGAATGCAGAATACTAATCACTCGCTACAGTCAGTCTTGCGATTTGAATGCGCAGTATCCTGAGAAATAGAACAAATTCATGATAATTTACAAAACTAAAAAAGAATTAACTGACAGTGGATAAATACAATTGCATTTCGACGAATAAAAACAAGTAATTTGATGTAGTATAACTAGAACATCAACAGTAGATATGTGTAATTTACAATGCTCGCTCCGGCAATTACATATGGTCATGTATCCGTATTGACTCTAAAATCTCAGAATGTTAAACCATATTAGCTGATTCGGAAACCATCATGGTTCATATTATTTTTCTTCAGAAATCTGACCTACCATAAATGGATTATAAAATATATAATAAAATACAGCTTTGATACAAAGAGTTTTTTGTGGCAACGCTTTTGGTGAGCTTTTGTAGCTAGTTGTGGGTAGGCAAAGGCAACTCAGTGGGGATTATGGCAACCCCACAATTACTTGAATCTCTTAAATTGTTTTATTTTACCATGCCTGAGAGGGCCGCGGTGGCCCGGTTGGAAGAGTAACGGACTTGCAACCGAAGGGTTGCGAGTTCGAATCCAGCCAAACACCGTCGTGTACAAAGGGGGCTGGTGCACGTTAAATCTGTCGTGGCCTCAAATGTCCTCACGTTGGCGTGGTGTGGAAGTTTGGAGAGTGGGGTGCCAGCTCAGGTGTTGCCTCGTCATCTGACCGTGGTTCAAAATTACGTGGTGTTGTCCTCGGATCTTTCCCTTTGGGATTGATCCCGGACCGTCACCAATAGCCCATTGTGTTGCTCCAGTGTGACGTTAATTGAAATTCCCCCCCCCCCATGCCTGAGCAAGTAATAACATTGTGGAAGTTTGGAGAGTGGAGTGCCAGCTCAGGTGTGACCTCGTCATCTGACCGAGATTCAAAATTACGAGGTACTGCCCTCGGAAATTTTCCTCTGGAATTGATCCCGGGCCGTCACCAATAGCCCGTTGTGTTACTCCAGTGTGACGCTAATTAAAATACCTACCTTGAGTGATAGGCTTGCCTACCACTCATTATAACGTCTTCCCTTACTGCACCAACTGCAACTGCATTTACTTCATAACCCGACACCCAAGACTATCTTTGAAAGTTTGATAACCTAAATGTATTCTGAACACAAGGACTTTGTTATCTGGAGACAGATAGCTTTCGGCCCAGGAACTCTATAGAAAATCCATCCTTGTGCTCCAAATCAAAAATTTGTTCATCTACACTTTGCAATCACTTCACTAGATCGTACAAATGACACAGCTACACAAGAGTAATTCGCAAGGTGAACTTACACGAAATATCCACAATGACTGCTCATCATCTTTTCGACAGAAACTCATTTTTCATTGCATGGGACAGTCAATACCCGTAACTCTTAAATCTAGGCAAGGGAAAACCCACATGCGTACATTGAGCAGCCAATGCATTCATCACGAGTTATTGTTTGGTGTGGATTCACTGCTTCCATCATTATGAGTATTTTTTTCTTTGAAGAGAACTGCAAAAGCAGGCTGGAAGACGTGCTCATTTAGTGCCGAACTCTACTTGCAATTGTGCTACAAGAGAAAGTGATACTGTGCGTATTGAATATTAATCTCCTACACAGTCATTTTTATGCAAGCACTTCTTTATTTCACATCTGCAGAGTGAAGCAGCTCCTGACAGGCACATTTAGTAAAGAATGAAAACGAACGGACTTGTCGCTCACCGAACTTGACATCAGTTGATTTTTGGCTGTGGGGTTCTCTGAAGTTCCGAGTATACAGTGGTAGCCAGACTTTAGCGAAGTTAGAGCACGCCATTCGTCGCGAATTCTCCTGCATTCATCGGGATATGCTGTATTTTTCAGTTAACCGTGATCTCACTCGCTTGCAAAGTGTAATTTCCTGTGCTGGCGGACACATTGAGCAATTATTGCGGTGATAGGCTCACAAATATTAGCCTGAATGCAAATTAACGAAATCTTTAATACAATTCTGATTTGAAAGCGTGAAACGCCTTCTATCGACAAAAATTTGAACTATAAAAGTTTTTTGCTCCCAAAAGGAATCTTCCTTAAGAATATTTTTTGCAAACCGCATTTGAATGCACCAATTCCTTCGGTTTTTTCATATTTTTCACGAATTTATGGGACACCTGGTAAGTAATACATTTCTTTATTCAAAACGGCCAAAATTTTGGAATTGGCCTTCCTAGATCTGGAGAAAGTTGGATCCGGTTTTCGAGGTCTAAACTAATTCTTATACCAAAATAATCTTCATTTAAATAGTGAAAGATTAACTGAACAAGCATGGTGTTGGAGAGTATTTTTCTTCGTTATAAAATATTAAATTTCTTTGTCAATGTTGCAAGAGAAGATGTGGCCTTGTAGTAACTGCAGTAGCACACGTGCTTGCGACTCATAAGTGTTTGATTGCATTGAAGACGGTATATACCACATTCCAAAGTTCGATGGCTTACGAACTGCTGGCTGATTTCAAATGAAACAAATTTCGTGGCCTACCCTTTAATAAAATCGAAGCCTTTTGCCCATAAATCCTTTTGCTTTCTCTACAATTCCGTGACAAGAAAAGCAAAATAAGCAAAACTAGTTTGGAAATTACTATCCAATTGTATCATTTATTTTCTTATAAAAAATTACTCATAAAACGAATACAAATGAGGAAACCTACAAGTTAATTTAACAGTAAGTTTAAATTGTTAAGTCAGGTTAGGTAGGTAATTAATGACGCACTGGAGCAATACAACAAACGACCTATTGGCGACAGTGCAGGATCAATCCCGAAGGGAAATATCGAGAACAACACCACGTCATTTTGAAACACGGTGAGATGCGAGGCAACACCTGAGATGGCACTCCAAACTTCCACACTACGCCAACGTGAGGACAATTAAAGCCTCGGCAGATTTAACGTGCACCAGCCCCCATGTATACGACTTCTTTGTTTGGACCCAGTTTCGAACTACGCAACTCTCGGGTTGATAATCCGTTACTCTACAAACGGGGCACCGTGCCCTTAAATTATTAGGAATTTTATCTATCCGTTTTATCACATTCAGCAAATACTATTTTATTAAAAGTTTAGTCATTTTGAAAGTTACTTTTTTAACATTTTTCAATGTCTGAAAGTTATCGATAACATTTGCTAACTAAATTTATATTAGCACTGTTATTTTAACTGCTATCGGAAATATAGTTGATATTTTCGTCGTATAATACATTAGCAGAATAACTTGGCGTAACTCTAGGGTGGAATTTGTTAACTATAGATTGCAACTGACCAGATAATCATCACTCTTTTCTTTCGTAGAAAAATGCAAATGTCCTTTAAATGTCTGGAAAAACCTTTTTTACTATCTACAACTTACTTCGGAAAGTAAGATCTTTCGAAGTTGCGATTTATGGGATAGTAAATTTTACATACATCGCATCCCTGTTGTGAGATAAAACTACAAAAGGCGATTCTAAGGTGAATACCATTACTTATGAATACACCTTCCGTAAAATTGCCTTTCCTGTAATATTGCTGCAACTCAAATCGCATAAGTGACGAATCTACAGCAAAAACTCAAGTACTCAGTTTCCCTATCACCATTTTTTAACTTATGACACTCTTGCCCCAAGGATTTGACATTTTCGAAATTGATCATTGTAAAGGGAGATGAGCAATCCATTTGATGAAGATATCCATGAGTAGATTTCGCGAGCAATTAAATTTTTGCTGGTAAAATCCTCTAAGCGTAATAGCCCGCTGCGTTGCTCCAATGTGCGACGTTCATTAAACAATACCATACCATATCTCTAAGCGGTACAAGGTAACCGGTTACCATTTTTCGGAGGATAGGTCGATTTGACAGTTTTCTGTGAAAGGAAACACTTGTTTTTAATACACTTTCAACAGGTATGACAGGTATTCGCTTAAGGTGTATGTATACACTAGAACATTTTTTTTTTAATTTTGACTTTAAAAATCCAGCTTTTTCACAAGAGGTCATGGGTTTGTGCTTAAACTCCAGTGTGAAAAATTCTGATTAAGCTGCTCATTCATTATCTAATTTAGATAAATTAGCTAATTAGCATGTTTTTTGAACAGTGATATCTCAAATTCTAATGTGTTTAGAAAGACAATTTCTGTTGGAAATTATTCCTAATATTATTCTTCATGTTTTGACCCTTCATCAGGTTGCTAGAGGGAATACGTTCATTTTTACAATTTTTTTTCACGAAGCAAGTCTAAAAAAATCAAGATTTTTTCAGGAATTTCAACATTTAAAAATTAATTAAAAATTCATTTCTTAACCAATCACTTCGACTGAGGGTCAAAACATCCACTGTATTCCATAGATTATAATGACACAAAAATAATTGTAATAGATCAATTCATTGTTTATCAAGTTCGAAAGAAGCATCCTATTGCAAAAACAGTTCTTCAGAAAGTGAGTTTGAAGTTTTGGAAATGTGTTTGTCTATGGTGACAGAACCTAACCCAAACCCTTGGAACTTGAAAACTCTCGAATATTTACAAGATCTTGATATCGTTTGAAAGCTAAGGGGTTGGACACTATTTTGAATTATTAAAAAATAGATCGATATTTTGGTCAATTTTCGTGATTTCTAGTGTATACATATACCTTAAGAACGCCGTCAACTCGTAATGTAAGAAACATCGACTTCATTTACCACAACAAAGATTCTTTAATCTTACAAAAGTCCTCGTTTACCTAGACGGAATGATTGTGTATTTAATTCAGTGTTCTCAGAACAAAGAGAGCCTGTGTTACGTGTTTCCATATGAAAACGTTCACATTTGAGCCGTGTCTTTGTTCGGGTTATTTCTCAGTTTAATTAGCTCTCGTTGGCAAAGTTGATTGAGTTTTTATGGCGCAAGGACTCTATTTGGCCAGGCTGCGCCGGACCCAAGATATACAAGTAATGGACATACACACACAATGAAAGTTTTACTGACATAGAAGAGAGAAATGCACTCAGGAAGGAATAGCACCTCACAGGAATCTAGCCTGCGCGGTCCCCAACTCGCAGTTTGCAAGCGCAGTGGGCTTACCCACTGAGCCACGACAGCCCCTCGTATGGCAAAGAATTAATCTTAATGTAATAGAACCAAATCATACCAATTGCAATTGGAAAATCCTAACACTCGATGCTCCTGTTTGTTAGAGGGTAGTTGCTTGTAGTGGCATGTGTATCTTTGCTCCTTTCGATTTCAATTATGTTTGCGCAGTAAATAGCTGTTTTAAAATGTCATTTTAGGTTCATCCTAATTACTGCTTTGTCTAAGTATCTTCGTACAGCTCGCAGGAATGCTTTTGAGCTAGCGACCATTACCAGAATACCTATTTATTAGCCTAAGTATTGCGACGTAAACTTGCTAAGTTAAGCTCTCTAAGCAAGAATATTTTAACCATCAACCAGACATTTGTTACAAGAGTAATAAGGCAGCGAGACACAAAACTCACCGCTTGGTTAAAGGAATGCCGATGGATCTGACCTAGAAAGTATTTTCTTTTCTCTTTACTTTAACCAGTTCAGAATCTTTATTGTACTGGTAGTAACATACATCAAGGAAATGTTTATTGGGCGTTAAATATGAGATTCCTTTCTGAGGTAACGCTTAGTGAATTAAAGTACTGTTATTGTGATCTGGTTAAAATTGTTAGCAATGGTCAACTTAAACTGTTAGTAACTACTCAAACAATTAGTAATTTCAACTGTTTATCCATTTTATTATATTCAACAAATATATACATTAAAGTTTAGTCATTTGGAAGTTATTATTTAACATTTTTAGATGACAAAAATGTTTCGATAGCCATTTGTTAACAGTAAATTTACATTATCACTTGTTATTTTAACTTCTATTGAAAAAATAACAGTTCATTCCTACGACTTCTAATATACTAGCAGAAATATCGGACAGGTTTGAATTACTACCTTGTCGATCGCAAAACTAGACAGAATAATCATTTGTTGATTTTAGAGGATATACATACCATTTATTTCTTCAAAATTCCATTCATCGGAGTAGCCCAGTTGAAAGAGCAACGGATTAGCGACCGGAGGGTTTCGAGTTCGAAACTCGGTCCTGCCAAAGATCGTCGTGTACACTGGTGCATGTTAAATTTGTCGTGACCTCAAACGTCCTCACGTTGGCCTGGTGTGAAAGTTTGGAGAGTGGGGTGCCAGCTCAGGTGTTGTTCTCGTCGTCTGACTTTGGTTCTAAATGATGAGGTGTTGTCCTCGATCTTTTCCATCGGGTTTGATCCCAGACCGTCGTGGCTCAGTGGCTATACCCACTGCGCTAGCAACCTTCGAATTGTAGGTGGAGCAGGTTCGTTTCCTGTCAGGTGCATTCCTTGCTGTGTGCCTCTCATCAGTAAAACTCATTCTGTGTGTGTCTATTACTTGATTTTGTATGTCGTGTCTGGCGCAGCATAGCCAAATATGGTCCTTATGCCATAAACAATTAGACCCGGACCGTCGCACATTAACCCTCCAAAAGGTTTGGACCCATTTTGCTAACGACGAGCTTGTGTAGATGTTGCCGATTTTTTGATGATGACGTGTCAGTTTTGTTATTGACGAGACATCTCGCCCAAGATCTGATCAATTTTGTCAAGGACGAGATATCTCGTCAATGCAAAAATTCTCTATTACTACAAAGGGGAATGAAGTTCCAAGTAGAAAAAACAAATTCCCCCTTACCCACAACTGGTGAGTTTGGAAAAGGTTTTTGCACCAGCGGCTGGACACTGGGGCAGTTTTCAAAGCGAAGTTAAATCACCAAGAGATTTAAGGATGGGTGTTGTGATACTTTTAAACGCATGTTAATCCGCTAAGTGATTTCGGCGAGATATATCGCCTAAGATCTGACCCATTTTTCTATTAACAAGAGATTGCCAATTTCTGGTGATGACAAAACCAAGATCTGGCCAGTTTTCTTCTAATGACGACCGTCCAACGAGATCTGGTCCGTTTTGCTAACAGCTCTCGTCGAAACAACCAGGAGGATTAACCCAAAACACACATAAAACCACTTAGACTGACTTCATAGGGGTGACAGGGAGTATTGATAATTTTTAGTTTCTTTATCGTCCACCGAATGAGAGTTTGTCCAACTGTGCATGGCACAAAAACCGAGGATTACATAAAAACTTTTATGCAAACATCAATTCAGACACAAATTCATGCTTCGATACCGTTGAAATCCATTTCAGTGCAAAAAGGGACCATTACCGTAGGCAATTATGTAAATCAAAAGATACCAGGAACTTGCATTCTATTTCAATGCGTTGTTTGGCTCAGCTTGGCCAAATATGGTCCATGAACCATAGAACTCAACGAATCTATTTCCATTTCTAGGTCCTCTCTGAGTGTATTTCTCTGTTCATTGACAATAAACCTTCTCTTGTGTGTGTATGTCCAACTATGTGAACTTCGTTTGGCGTAGCTTGGCCAAATATGACCTTGGGAAATGTAACTCAGCCACACAACCAGCCTATTTCTATTAACAGGTTCGACTTCTGTTAGGTTTGATTTCGCCCCGGGTGCTTTCCCTCTTTCCTGCGTCTTTAGAACCTTCCTTGTGTGTATGTCCATTTACTTGACGTTGTTTGGCAAATTTGGCCCCTTGTGCCATAAAACTCAACTAACCTATTTCTATTCAGTTACCCTGATCACAGTAAGGTGTTTCAAGATGATAGACACGCGCAAGCACAATTGTTTAGAATTTTCGTTCTTCCAACTACCCCTTATTTGTGGCATACGATAGCTACAAACCGATTTACGAGGAAAAATCCTTCCTCTTTACAAAAAAGATTTTCGAATACAAATCCAGTAAAGTTATCAACTAAGTTTATCCACGTTTAACTCGAACAAAAGAGAAACATTTCTTCAAACTCAACACCTTAACCCAGTGCCTTGCCCTGAATTTCAAACGCGCAGGTGGTTTTCATGGGCAGGAGGATAAGCTTTCCCGATGACTCTTTTATCGTTTTTTATTTCGCCCCGTTCTAACCGTTGGGAATTGGAAGGAAGAAAGTTCGTAAACTGAACACGGAGACCCACGTGTCACGTGAGAGAGCCGATGCTGCCAGATTCCTCGGTCCATTGACAGTTCTGAAACTCTCCGAGGACCAAACGATGGAGCAGACGTGCGGTTTTTATCGCCATTTTCTTTTTATTTCCCGATTGTTTCTGTGCTGGTGTTTTTTATTTATTACCCAGTGCTGAGTTGAAAGACGGCTGCTCATTTTAGGCGTTATTTTTATTTTGCCAGTCGTCTTTTTTTCAGTAGAATTGACAGAATCATGTTGCGATAAATGTGTGGATTAACAGAAAGAGATTGCTTCGGTGATCGCTATTTGTAATGATTAAAATGTTTCGCAGGACTCAGATTAATTGGACATGTTTCACTTTTAATAGATTGAGAGTCTTTTCGTGTCAAGATAAATGTAGATTGCGTGGGCGTTTTTGGGGTAGAACGTGTCCTCTCTCTGTGCACTTAGAACGGTACAGTAATTGGAATCGACGTACTTATGAAAGTACAATAACTAGAATCTGTGCTTAGGATAGGACAGTAATTTTGAATCAATGTCAACAAATTCATCAAGTTTTGTGTTTTTCTCTGATTGGAACCACATACACTTTTCTGGCGTCTGGTTTTATTATTTACCTTGATTATGTTTGCGATTTGACACTGATCTATATGAGCGGTACCGAAGCATAAGCACGCATCTGAATTGATGTTATTTACAGGGTTTTTTCTATGTAACCGTTGGGTTCTGTACCAAGCGAAGAGTCAGTAATCTCACATTAGGTGAACTATTAAAATAATTTATATATGAGAACACCGATTCATTTTGGAACAACTTTCAAATCGAACATTTTATGTTTAATTTCTTTACGTATTGTTCATTCAATTAATGTCAGTTTATGGAATATAACATCAGTCAAATCACCGCCTCGGATCACTCTGCAAATAGGGGCTCTTTTAACCACATTTTCCATTACGTTTTATTGCATTTCAGGGGTGTTTTGTTCAATTTCTTTGCCAAATTTTGCTTTCGCCGGTCAATCGTAATTGGTATGTTAGCGTTGAATCGTTCCTTTAGATATTCCCATAGAGCAAATCTGGTACTATCAAATCGAGGGAAACAATATTTGAAAGTTATTCTGAAACAAAATGGTGCCTTTACATAAAAAAACACCCTGCATCAATTGAAAAAGATAGTTTTGTGTGGACTATCAATAATTGAGTAAACAGTATATAAAAAAACTTAAAACAGAAATGCTTTATTTGAAAGTTATTCCGAAACAAAATGGTGCCCCTACATAAAAAGCACCCTGTATCAATTTTAAAAAATTGTTTTGTGTGGACTGTAAGCAAATACTTCGAAATAAATCAACTCTAAGACAATAGTGCTCCGTTGTTTCATTGATTAGTTCAATTGATGCCACAATCTTCCAAACAAATAGCTAAACTCATAACTTATGCAGAAGCTTTTATGGAGCGTTTAATTTGAAAAATATTGCTTTTGTATGAATAAGAAAAACAACCTGCATTAAATATATTAGTTTTGCATCTTAAAATTTTATAAATGGAAATGGTATTCTCCCTGTTTAGATGTTCTCTAACCCAAATAGACAACGGAATTTGATTCTAGAAGTTTGGTAAAAAAATATTCTAATGTCCTTCGTGTTCCGAATCTTGCAGTGTTCGTTTTAACTGAATGAGAAATATAATTGCACAAGGACGAAGTTTACCTATTTCCTAATGTTTTCAATTTACGAGAGCTAATCTTCCAAATTGAACATGAACAAACACGTTTGTGTAGTTTAAAAGCAGGCAATAATTTGCAAGCGGTGTTGCACCTGATCATTAGCTTAGCGCTTGAGTGCGTTTGCATGTTTTAGAAAATGGGGAGGGGTTGAAAAACTGGGTTACATCGCTCCAATTCTCTTTTATATTTTGGGTAATGCGTTTTGGAAAGTGGAATTACAAAAAACGTGCCTACTTGAAAAAGTAATGTTTTGTTGTTTGCCCGATTTGTTTTTAGGTGGTGTTTAATTTTCACGTTTGTTTAACAAAATTAGAAATGCAATAATGTACAGAAAACCTATTCTTTGTTTACTGGAAAAAGGATGGAGCAGTTGTTATTTTTCCGGGCGTTTTAGGTGTTCGAGTTTATTTTGCTTGCGTTCTATTTTAATTGCAAACATTCGCACCTGCTTGTATTAATACTAAACACGATCGAGCCTACTTTATTCGATAAGAAAACAACTTTCTGTGTAACTTTAATGGTTTAGTAAAAAAAAAATGGTAGGTTTTGTCGAGAACACAAACATCAGTTTAACTTAAATACTTGGGCCTGATGTTAGATTATGAAATGAGTGCAAATTTGAACGATTGTTTATATTATGGATATTCAAAAATTAATTTACTTTTTGTACGACTAATGGTACGGATCAGGTACAGACATCTTTTCTGTACACATTATACTTATCTTCTGAATGTTTCTTCTAGTTCTAAAATCATAAGACAAAACAGTGCAACGCTTTTTGTAACGTTCGATTTTCCGATTTTAAAGACTATTCATATCAATAATTACGAGTTTGATTTTGTTTATAATCTCTGAAATAAACTTAATTTGTATTCGTAGTGATGCGGATATTTACGTTTAAGTATCATAGATTGGTATTGTTTAGACAGTATTTGAATGTAAATAACTAAACCCAATATTCATTCCAAAATGCTTTCCCAGGTGATACCCAACATTTCAGTTTGAACACAAACTGATGATGCGATGCAGAAACTTTCTTAGAATGAATACCATAAGCTGGTATTGTTGATAAGGCAGAGTAGCATGAATTATTACATTTTTTGTGCGAATAAGGCTAGACAGATATTTCAATGTCAACAATTTCTGTGTGAGGTTAGTAATATCTATGTGAGGTTAGTTAGTGATATCTGTGTGAATTTCTGTGTGAGGTTAGTTAGTGATATCTGTGTGAATTTCTGTGTGAGGTTAGTTAGTGATATCTGTGTGAATTTCTGTGTTAGGTTAGTTAGTGATATCTGCGTGAATTTCGGAGTGAGGATACTAGTGTTGAGACACAATATTTTAGTATAAATGACATAAGCGACTAGTAATTGTAATACCCAACATTTTATTGTAAACCATAAGCTATTGATATAATGCAGAACGTTTCTGTGAATAACATGCTTTGTAGTGTTATGTGGTAGAGTATTTCAGTGTTGAACACAATTTCTGTGTAAGATGGATATTAATGATGAGGCAAATACTACATCAATATAAATAACGGACTGCTGTAATTGTCATAACCCAACATTTTATTGTAAACTATAAGCTAGTGATGTAATGCAGAAAATTTCTGTGAATAAGAGACTGGTACTATTATGAGGTAGACATTTCCAATGTTAACAATTTCTTTATAAGACTGATATTGTTGATGAGGCGCTGGTACTAGTGGTGCCAAACAATTTAGGGTAAGCAAAATAAACTAAGCTCGTAATGAATGCAGGAAGTTTGTGTGCGAACGACAGGATAGTATTAGTGACGCAGAGTAATAAAGAATAAACTTAAACTTTGCGTGCGATTAAACATTGCTTTAAGTGTCAATTTCCGTGTGAGGATAATAGTGTTGATGAGACTTAATATTTCAGTGTAAATAACATAAGCAACTGGTAATTGTAATACCCAACATTTTATTGTAAACCATAAGCTATCGACGTAATGCAGAACGTTTCTGTAGTGATATGTGATAACATGCTTTGTAGTGATATGTGATAGAGTATTTCAGTGTTGAACACAATTTCTGTGTAAGATGGATATTAATGATGAGGCAAATACTACATCAGTATAAATAACAGACTGCTGTAATTGTCATAACCCAACATTTTATTGTAAACTATAAGCTAGTGATGTAATGTAGAAAATTTTTCCGTGAATAAGAAACTGGTACTAATTTGAGGTACATATTTCAATGTTAATAACAATTTCTTTATAAGACTTATGTTGTTGATGAAGGCGCAATACTTCAATGCAAATAACATAGGCTGTTGGTACTAGTGGTACCCAACATTTTAGTGTAAGCAAAATAAACTAATAAACTCGTAATGAATGCAGGAAGTTTGTGTGCGAATGACAGGATGATATTAGTGACGCAGAGTAATAAAGAATAAATTATTAAACTTTTTGTGCGATTAAACATAGCTTTAAGTGTCAATTTCTCTGTGAGGATAATAGTGTTGATGAGACTTAATATTTCAGCTGTAACAAGCTGTTCTTAATTGTGATACTCAACTATTATTGTAAACCATAAGCTCATATGTAATACAGTAAATTTATGTGAACTGGCTGATATTGTCACAAGGAAAACTATTTCAATGTTAATAACAATTTATGTGTATGGCTGCTATTGCCTTATATTTTACGGTCTAAGAAGGAAGATATACAAGGACAACACCTCATAATTTGTAGTCACGTTCAGATTACGAGGTCAACAATTCTTTATAAGACCGATATTGTTGATGAGGTGCCATCCCTATCTACAAACTTCCACATCACGCCAACGTGAGGACATTTGAGGCCACGACAGAGTTAACGCGCCCCACTTGAACGAAGAAGGTCTTTCGTCGAATTGAGTTTCTAACTCTTAACAATCTGGTTGGCAATCCGCGACTCTAACAACTGGGCTACCGCTCCCCCTTGCATATTGGAACAACCTCGTGTTGGAATAACCGTGCATGGCCCTTAAGGCCGTATTCACAAGTCTCGAGTTAATCCGTGAATCAACAAATCTGTGGGTTAGGGTTAAACCACGGATTATCCAAGACCCGTATTCACAATCTACGGATTGTGATCCACCGATTAAAACGATAAGCTCGCTGTGATTGGCTACTACCGTCTCCTCTCCGCATCACGTGATATTGTTTACATTACTTAGGACGTTAGATCTGCATTCATACTGGTCAAATACTTCGCGGGCAGAATTGATTCCAAATTGTGATATTAATACCCAGCTCCATGTTTAAGAAGCAACTAGGATGAACCAGCCCCTGAAGTGCAATTTCAAATTAGCTTTAGGGAATTTTTTTATGAAAACTGAGTACTCTCTAACTGGTCAATTACTGGCTATATATTCTACTGGCTATATATGGCCTATATTTCGAATTATTCCTAGCAATTCCGAAAGTTAATAACATCAAAGTTTCATCACACGAATAAATTTTATAAATTCGATACCAATCTCAGCTATCATACCTAATGGTATTTGAGAATCTTGAGTCAGAATGCAGTCGTCGATGTTTGGTGAAGAATAAAAGAAAACTTCAATTTTTTATGTAAAAAAAATTGACATTTCGATGGGAAAACAACGATACACGCAAGTACAAAAATGGTCATTCTCTTTCAAAATATCTTATGTATCTATTTTTTCTTTAACGTCAAAAATCATAAAGTTTATTCTTATTGTTGCTTTTTTATTTTCATACTCTACCGTTCGCTTTCTCATTGGGTGATACTCTGGCGAGACAGACTATCCTTCGAACCGGAACATGACATCTGGAAATATCTATTTTGTAGAAATTGTCATCAAGTTCTTGTTCTGATTCACATAAGATTAGTTGAAAGAGCGTCGTCTCTAGAATACTGTCATTCAGCACAGAATGAAATGTGTCATCCATTTTGTTTTGTTTACAAAATATCACGCTTCCTTCGCGAAATGATAGTACTGCGCATGCGTTAAACCTCAACCGAGTGTTAAACCGCAGATTTCGGAGGATTAAAATTTAACACCGAAACGGCTGTTTGAACCCCGTATCAGGCATTGTGAATACGGTTTCTTCGATAATCACGGGATTATCGTTGATCGGCGGTTCAACTTGGACTTGCGAATACGGCAGTTAGAGAGTTACCCATCCAAGTGGTTTTGACGAGATATCTCGTCATCCAAATATTGACAATTTTTTATGATGACGAGATCAAGGCCTCGTTAGTTTTCTTCTATTGAAGAGATATCTCGTCCATCTTGATCTAGTCAGTTTTGCTAATGCTAAATAATCAGATGCCAACCACCAATGAGGGTTAAAACAAAATAAACGAACGATAACTTCTTGCACAACGCAACTACATAGATCCCTAACTACATTCCCGCTCAAAACCTTTCTGCGTGGCAACCTCTAAATTTCCTCCGACAGGATCTTCTCAAAACAAAGCTCCACCTGACCCTTGAGCTCGGAACACCCTCACTTAGCACTTTAACTGCAACTGTTGAGAGTTTTATCGTCACCCGCAGCTGAAAGTTTACTTTCCCAGTGAACATGCTGCCAGTCTCACAAAGGAATATAGCCAGGTGACTAAAAATAGCCAGTCGACGAAGAATTAAGCGATCGTCCCGAACATTTATTTCGTTTTTGCCTTTTTCCAGCTGGCCCTGTTCCTTGTCCCAACTTCCTGGATAGGTTTGTCGAACACTTAGTTCCAGGGGAGTCTTCTCTTTAAGTAGGTGTTTCATGGAATCCATCTTTTATGTTGCTCAACTTTCGGTATAACTTCGTGGAATTGGTTGGGAGCCAGCGGAATTCAATTTCTGTTCCGTTTTTGTTCTGTTTTCTTCCTGTTCCAGAACGATGTTCGGAATGAAAGTGGTCTTACAATTCAATTGTCTGAGTTCTCAACGAAGTTTATCGGTACTATCGTGTTTGCAGTTCTTAGTTTTTGCTGTATCCGAAACTTAAAGTTCTGAAGATAGATTTATTATTTTGAAAGTTTGATATCGTATTTTAACCCTTCTCGAATGCTTATCCCATCCGTTTTTGTTCTGTTCCCTACATATTCCAGAACGGTATTCGGAGTCTCAAGCGGACTTACAAAAATCGAATTGTCTGTCCCCAAGTTTATTGTGACTTTTGGTTGCTTTTCTTAGTCTTTACTGCATTCTAAAATCTAAGTTCTAAAGACCGATTTAATATTTTAGAGCAATTTTTTGTTTTGATACGATATTCCAATACTTCTTGAATCATTTACTGGATGGTTAGTTAATGTTTTATGGCATTTAGGTTTTGTTTTTCTTCTATGATAATCTTGTGCTACACAAAGACCAATTAGTCTGGAACTTATGAATTAACGCTAGATTACTAACCATCCTTTACAATACCAACTACAGGGCCGCGGTAGCCCGGTTGGAAGGGTGACGGATTAGCAATAGGAAGGTTGCTAGTTCGAAAGTCGGTCCAACCAAAGACCGTCGTGTAAAAAGAGGGCTGGTGCACGTCAAATCTGTCGTGACTTCAAATGTCCTCACGTTGGCGTGGTGTGGTAATTTGAAGAGTGGGTGCCAGCTCAGGTATTTCCTCGTCATCTGACCGTGATTCAAAATTACGTGGTGTTATCCTCGGGATTAATCCGGCACCGTCGCCAATAGCCCGTTGGGATGCTCCAGTGCTACCTTAATAAATTACCTACCTATATCTAGACTGGGATTCGAAGACAGATCTTGTTTAAGGGTATATAGGTAGGTATTTTAATTAACGTCACACTGGAGCAACACAACGGGCTATTTGTGACGGTCAGGGATTAATCCCAAAGGGAGAGATCCGAGGACAGGACCACGTAATTTTGAATCATTCTTGTTTAGAGGAGAGTCAGAGCTCTAAACACAAACAGTGGCATTATCAGGATTTCATTGCAAATAGAGCCCAAATTTCAAAATTTAATTTTCATAAATGCCTAATAAAGATAGTAAGAGTCTATACCTTATTTATTGTATAAAATCTTGGTAGTCTTTTAGGTACTTTCGTATTAACCACATGCCAGCGATTAATCGCTGGTATGAACTGAAGTGAAGTAACCAATGACCTTAATTGTTCGTAAAAATAATGCTGGAAGAATATTCCCACTTCAACGGATATTTGGGGCATTTGTCGCGAAACAAGAGAAACATTTCTTGTTAAGAACCCGGATCGAGTGCTACCACATTAATGAACGAAATAAAAAAGATCAAATATGGATCGACCATTTTTCCGACTGTTGGAAGGGGTATAAAACGGAAGAACTGGAACAATCTGGTTATATTCACTGCTAAGTGAACCACAAATACAATTTCGTTGATTCTGAAACTGGCACGCACACAGAATATAGAACGCATCTGGGGAAGGGCAAAATGGCGAAATAAAAAACATCGAGGAACATCTCGCCACCACCTCGAGCCCTACCTCGTTGAGTTTATGTCGAGGATAAACAAGCCTCAAATGATAATGATAGGTTTGATGCCATCCTAAGGGC
Organism: Meta bourneti; assembly: GCA_933210815.1. Classification (NCBI taxonomy): domain Eukaryota; kingdom Metazoa; phylum Arthropoda; class Arachnida; order Araneae; family Tetragnathidae; genus Meta; species Meta bourneti. The sequence continues at coordinate 92,196,405 of OW119930.1, read as the reverse complement.
AATTACTAAGCATTTTACGCCCGAAACAAAACTTGGTTGACATTCGCCAATGGCATGCGGTTAATACGAAAGTACCGTCTTTTACCTTTAGCCACCTGTTCGTTCACCACGGAAAGTTTTAAAGTGACGGTGAATAGTAAGCGCAAATTCCTGTATGCACGAAGGTTGGGTTTTGTTTTTATAGAGCAAGAGCCATATTGGGCCATGCTGTGTCAATTAAGCATAAAGGACTTAGGTTGATGAGAGTCCGGAAATCACGTTTACTACAGTTTGTACTGACATTAATTTCATTAGCAAATTTGGAATTTTGTTTTTCGAAATTCATTTTTCATCTTTCTCGTACTCTTGAAACTGACTCGCTGTATAGATGCGCGAAAGCATGAAATGGTTTGAATCAATAAACTCATGATACTCATATTTTAATTTTCTTCCGAATGATTAATTTAGTAAACCATTAATTAATTTAATAGGCCCCACAGACCTCCCTCTGGACACTCCACTGAGATTATGAGGCAAACGAATGTTTTCTTACACGCTTCCATTGTTGTTTGCCGTGGAACATAAAAACATAACTTCAAAGTTTTTTAGCTAAATAGGAGTAATAGCAGCAATTGATACGAATGGACTCTTACCAATAGGGAGTACAATCTTCTTCTGTGACACGTACAGCACTTGAATGGTAGAACAAACAACACGAAAGACTTTATAAATCTAATTGTATATGGCGCCAGTGTTTGTGGTAGAAGTAAGTAGTTAATAACGTAGCACGCCTCGCAATTTTGAACTACGGTCAGATGACGAGAACACCTGAGCTAGCACCCCACTCTCCAAACTTCCATACTGTGCCAACGTAAGGACATTTGAGGCCACCACAGATTTAACGTGCAATAGCCCCCGTGTGCACGACGGTCTTTGACTGGACCGAGTTTTGAACTCGCAACCCTCCATCGGTAATACGTTTCTCTTCCAACTGGGCTACCGCGGCACGTTTTGTGGTAGGGCTTGCATATATTTCGTGTTGAGTAACCGGAATGTAAATTCACGTCTTCCTGTGGTTTGTTTGCATTAAAATGCCTAATTAAGACAAGAAAACGTATGCAAAAGGAACACAATTGCAGGAAGTGATTGGTAGTCTTCTCCAAGTCAGCCTTCTAATAAAAATTTAATATAAACCAGATAATATTGTTAAAATAGTTACCTGAACAAATTGCAATTCTGATATCTAAAACAATTCTTTAAGTTATACAGGGTGAGTCTAAATTGTTTTTACAAAATAAGAGGGGTGATAGTACCCATCCAAACGAGCAATAATTACCATGGAACATAGGGTCGCATTCCACTCTGAGAGGCAGAAAAGAGTAAAGTCGAAACGCGTCGAGCATGAACAAGTCATCGCCTCTGACGTCGTTTTGTACCTGCTTACGTAGCATATCTCCTAAGCAAGATGGCCTGGTCGGTAGCGCACTGGCGTGTACCTTTAATGTAAATCTTTAGTGTACCAGACGCCTGTGGACTCGGCTGAAGATCTCGTAGCGAGAATCGGTGTTGTCGCAGACAAAATTAACACAACACCAGGAATCTTCGAGATCCAGTCATTCATTCGCCGGTTTGAACTGTGCAACGACACGCTACTTTGAGCACTTGCTGTGAGTTTTTCTCTGATCAATCAATCATATTGTGCAACTTTTGGTATCGTTCATTCGCTTTCCCAACACTGTTGTAAGTTCATGTTGAAATTCTAATTTGACTCTTTTCTGCCTCTCAGAGTGGAATGCGACCCTATGTTCCATGGTAATTATTGCTCGACTGGATGGGTACTATCACCCCTCTTATTTTGTAAAAACAATTTAGACTCACCCTGTACATCATTCCTTTCAGTTCTTATATCATTATGAAACCACAGTCTTCAATTATTTATAAATATCATTTTTAATGTAATTTCCTAATTGAAAAGGTTGGCGTGGTGTAGAAGTTTGGAGAGTGGGGTGCCAGCTCAGGTGTTGCCTCGTCATCTGACCGTGGTTCAAAATTACGTGGTGTTGTCCTCGGATCTTTCCCTTTGGGATTGATCCCGGACCGTCACCAATAGCCCGTTCTGTTGCTCCAGTGTGACGTTAATTGAAATACCCCCCTAATTGAAGAGGGCCGCTGTAGCCTGGTTGGGAGAGGAACCGGAGGGTTGCGAGTTCGAATCCAACCAAAGACCGTCGTGTACAAAGGGGGCTGGTGTACATCAAATCTCGTGGCCTCAAATGTCCTCACGTTGGCATGGCGTGGAAGTTTGGAGAGTGAGGTGCCAGCTCAGGTGTGACCTCGTCATCTGACCGTGGTTCAAAACGACGCCCCCTGATCTTTTCCTTTGGGTTTGATCCCGGACAGTCGTCAATAGCCTGTTGTGTTGCTTTAGTGCGACGTTAATTAAAATACCTATCTAATTGAAAAACTTTCCTAATCAAACTAAAAATCAAAAGATAACACATTTCAACAAGTGAATTTACTTATAAAATTTAATAGCAGCACATCTTGTATCCAGTAAATGACAGTATAAGAAAAACTGACCTGAACAATTATTATCAGTAGTTATCTATTCTTTGTGTTTTATTTTTACTTTTTTGTCATCATTAAAATGCCGTCTTCGGTATCTTAAAAGTATCGTTTTTTAATTTAGCTTTCAAATTTCATTTTTTTTCGCCTATTCTCTACAGGCTCTGCGTTCGAATCTGTTGATTCGGATGCTCGTAATTGACAGGAATGGAATTTAAGCCTTAATTTTTACAAACCGGTAACTTGTTTAACTAAATATTATTTGATATTCATGATAAGAAATGTTTATCAAAACAAAATACATTTGAACTCATCGTCTGCATCGTATCTGTTTTGAAGTCTGCGATTTCGTATGACTTCAAAAGCGTACGTGCATAAAATAATGGAAAACATTTATTCCTTTGGGGAAAGAACGTAAACAAAATTCAATAAAAACGCAAAATTCTCCACTAATGCATCTTTTCCTTTCAAAACAGCTCATTAATTTGAATTGCAATCACGTATATTTTATAAATTTATTCCATAAACGTATTCAATTTCGGCTTTGTTCATCAAATAAAATTTTTCCCTCGGAGGGAAAGTTGAATCTTAATTCTAAGCTTCCCCACTCAACCAAACCGAAAAACACCCAATAAATGTCAGTCTGGAAATGAACAAGCAGCAAGAAATAAGACAAACGAGAAATAATGCATTCGACAAAGAACGAATACCAACTGAACCATTCTAGACAGATCATCAGAATATTCTGGTTGTTTGGCAGAATAAAGGGTTCTCATAACCGTTTCGGTTTGCTTAGTCAATATTTATTCCATCATTTTCTCTTACCAAATAAGAGTTTTGCTAATTCCTACTCCAAACATTTAGGTTTGCAAAATGTACTGTTTTCTTTTTTAAAATGAATTTTCCGTTTGAAGGTTAGATTATTTTATTACTTAAGAGATACAAGAGGTTAAAAAATGTTTACGGAGTTGTTATGAAAACGACAAACAGAATTTCGGATTCGCTAATCTCGTTTCTCCTTCGTAAATTGTTTTTATTTGAATTCTTTTTGTTCTAATAGGTTCATGTCGAATGAAAAAGGAATTTCTGTTTGGCTTTGTAGTTTGCAGGAAATTGAGAAATATATTATTCATGGAAAAATTCCTTAATCGATTTCAATTGCATTTAGAATTGAGCCCAAACATTGGCTTCAGTCAACATTTGTTTTCATTCTATTGTCATCTACTTTGAGTAAAAAAATATTCTTATGCTTAAATTGAATTATTTATATCGGATAATGACAGGAGAAAAATTTGATAACGATTTAATTAATTAGATTAATATTTTACTCATGCATTTAATATTAATTAGATTAATATTTTATACTTACATTTATGTAATTAAGTTTTGTTTAGTTTATCGATCAACTACGCTATGGTGGCATGAAACTATTAATCACAGACATGAAAAATGGCTTTTAAAGTGAATATATAAGTAGATTTGATGCTGTCCAAATGGCTCTCATAATATATGTGTATTGGGTTTACCTTAAAATATAGTTTATCACCGTTTTGGCAACGTTTGACTTTTAATCTAACAGGCGTTGATCACTCAATTTATCATATATCAATTTGGAATTTATTCTCTGAAATTTTTATTGAAGTGTTAAAATCGTAATCGAAAAACAAGTCAACTGACGTCACGTTCAGGAAGCAGAAACACTACCTACGCCTACACTAACTTGACTGAAAATACCTCTCATAAAAAGATGACCTTGGGGAGTCCAGTTCTAGAAAGATAAGTAAGCTCGCAAGGGAAAAGGGGTGTCATGCTCAAAATCATGTGTGACGATCGCCATAGATGATTGTTTCGCTAACTCTTAATCACTACTGTTGCCGCACGTGCGCCAACCAGAGAGGCGAAAATGTTCACGCATGCGCAATACCCGAGCGGACTGAGCCCATCGCCAGTTGACTACTAGACGCTGCAAAGTTAGCAGCAATAACCAGAAGTGGGTAATTAATGTTTATCTCGACACCCACAATTGCTTCAACTCAATAATGTTTAGCTGTCTTTATATGTTGTACAAAATGTGTGTGACGTCCTGTTAAATAAAAAGCAGAAAAGGCAGCTGTGGTCCGTCGAAGTTTATTTATGCGTTTTTAAAAAGGTGAACGCATCACTTGGTCCCGTCAGAGCGGGAGCCAGAACTCAGCAAAATGGATACCATAGAAAAACTCGTAAAAGCGAAAACTTCCTTAAAAGGAAGTATTACCAGAATTGAAAACTTTGTTGATAAAGTGTCAACAGACAGAAGTAAAACGGAACTTGATGTGAAATTGAAGAAAATAGATCAACTGCAGCAAAAAGTTGATGAACTGAAACAATACTCCTTCTGCATAGAAAAGGCCCCAGCACCTGAATTAATAGAATTTCAGGATGATATAGAACAGTGTGAACTACGCCTTGAAGATTTAGAGGTAAAGATTAAGCTCTTTATTAATTCTAATAAGAAATGTGAGTCTGTGACTGAAGTTGACGAAAAACAAACTGAAACTTTGCTAGTTAAAACTAAAATTCCACCTGTTGTGCTTCCCACATTTACGGGAAAATATGAGCATTTTAGTGCATTCAAAAATCAATTTGATGATTTGATAACGTCGAACGATCAACTTAGTCAGTCACAGAAATTATATTATTTAAATTCTTGTCTTGTAGAAGAAGTTAAAGAATTTGCATCTACTTTCGATTCATTTTCTTCCTTATACGAAGCCCTTGAATCGCGATATGACAATCAACGGTTAATTGTTGATGTTCATATTCAATCTATTTTGAACTTTAAGAAAATAGAACGTGAGAATGCACAAGAAATTCGTGCAATGATCGATTGTATCCAAAAGAATTTACGCGCTTTAAAGATGCTAAAGTATGAACAAAATGATTTATTTAACATTTTTCTGTTAAATATTATGCTTAAAAAATTGGATAAAGAATCCAGAAAGAACTTTGAATTGTTACAAAAATCTAAAGAGGTCCCTTCCTTTGATCAATTCATGACCTTTTTAGAACAACGTGAAGCAGTCTTGTTAGCTGTAGACAGGAATTTTATTCCCGAAGGAAAAACGATGATGAGAAAATCCTTTAATTTCGTTTCCAAATCCAAAACTCTATTGGTTAATCAAAACAATGAAAATAAAAGCTGTATAATTTGTTCTGAAAAGAATCCTCATCCTGTTTTCAGATGTGCAAAATTTCTACAATATTCCCTCGGAAAAAGATTCGAACTGGTTAAGTTTCATAAACTTTGTGAACTGTGCTTACGAAAAAATCACAGAAAAAATGAGTGCCGTTCGAATTATTTATGTAGCTGTGGTGGAAAGCATTCTAAATCAATTTGTAGACATGCTGACGCTAGTGTGAAAGAGGCGCCGGTCGAAAGTAAACACGTGTCCGCAGCGGATTCAGAAATCAAAATTCAAAACGAAAGCTCATCTGCCGCAATAAATTCTTCCACTTTCCAAAACACTGTTTTAACAAGCATATCTAATCAAAATAAAAAGAGTGTGTTATTATCTACGGGTATAATTTGGTTGCAAAGTAAAGATGGAACATTAATAAAATGTAGATGTATTTTTGATAGCGCGTCAAATGTTAATATATTGTCCAGAAAAACGAGTGATTTCCTTGGTATTAGATTAGAAAAGGTACAAACTTCGGTTTCTGGATTGAATTCAACAAAACAAAACTTGAAAGGGAAATTGACGACTTTCATCTCGAATGAAAACGGAAGTTTTGTGGAACCTATTGAGTTCTTAGTAACTGACAAGATTACTGGGTTGACGCCTAGTGTTAATTTAGATATTTCAAAAATAAAAATTCCTGAATTTTTGAAATTAGCTGATCCTTGTTTTTTCGAAGCCAAAGAGATTCATGCGTTATTAAATGCAGATATTTTTTGTCGAATAATGAAAGATAATCTTTACAAAGTGAGTGAAGAATTACTGTTTAAGGAAACTGAATTTGGTTGGGTCGCGGGTGGAAGACTCGACGAAATCGAAACTAATGATGTGGCATCGTGCTTTCTTCTTAAAGACGATAGTTCTATAGACGACACTTTGAAACAATTTTTTGAACTCGAATCTCTTGGCATAAAAGATGATCCTTGCTTTCGTGAAGACGATCAGGCCATGGAAATCTTTGAACAAACAGTCAGATACAATAAAGGGCGATATACAGTGGGATTGCCATTTCGTAAAGATTGGAAACAATTATTAGATAATCTTCCGGTAGCAAAACAACGATTCCATAGTTTGTGGAGAAGGTTTCAAAAAAATTCGGAACTTTATTCACAGTACACAGAAATTATTCAGGATTATTTAAATCAAGGAATAGTTGAGAAAGTCGAAAATTCTGAAATAAATAAAGACAAACCAACATATTATTTGCCCCACCAAGCCGTAAAAAAGGAAGGTCGGGTTTCAACTACAACACGTATAGTATTTGACGCAGCATCGCACCAGACTAATGAGTTGCCCTTGAACGACTGCTTGTGGCAGGGTCCCAACTTATATCCAAATCTACTAGATGTGCTTATCAACTTTAGACTTAATCGAATTGCAATTTCATCTGATATACGTCAAGCTTTCCTTCAAATTTGCCTGAAAGACAACCATAAAGATGCTGTACGTTTTTTGTGGACTGACAGTAATCCTCGTATTGACAAAAGGCCAAACCTGCAAATATATCGTTTCAACAGGGTACCCTTTGGGGTCAACGCTAGCCCGTTCCTGTTAGCGGCTACTGTTAAACATCACATTGATAAGTATAAAGATGAGTTTTGCACAGCTGTACAACATCTAGATTCTTTCATGTACGTTGATGATTGGATCACAGGACAAGACACTCGTGAAGAGGCACTTTTTATTTCCAGCTGTGCCAAAAATATCATGAAAGAAGCAGGGATGGTGATGCGAAAATGGATCTCCAATGACGCTACGTTGATGAGTCAGAGGGCTGCAGAAGGTTTCGAGACATATCCAGTTGAAAATTCTGTCAGCTTGGGAACCAACAAGACGAAAGTATTGGGTTTGGCTTGGCAAACACAAGAAGATTGTCTGACCGTGGACACAAAAAGTCTATTAGAATTCATTTCAGACAATGAAAACACTAAAAGATTTCTTCTGCAAACCATTGGGAAAATCTATGACCCGTTGGGTTTGCTTACCCCCTTTACAATAAGAATGAAATGCCTCATTCAGGAACTCTGGTCGAGAAAAATCACATGGGATGAAATTTTACCTCCAGAGATTAAAGAAAAGTGGTTGAATTGGTGCAAGGAGCTGCCGCTCTTAAATGAGCTCAGAGTCCCAAGATTGGTACTAGATTCTACCAAAGAAGAAAATGACATCATAGAAATCCATACCTTTTGTGACGCTTCCAAACTTGCATATGGAGCTTCAGTTTATGTGAAAGTTAAAAAACAAAGTAAGGTACTTGTAAACCTCGTCACCTCTAAAGTCAGAGTAGCACCATTAAAGAGTGTTACGTTACCTCGGCTCGAGCTTCTGGGTGCTTTGGTAGCAGCTCGCTTGAGTTCAAAGGTTCAAGAAATCATCAGTCAGAAAAGGCACTGCACTGTGTTTCATTGGACAGACTCCAAAATTGTTTTATTTTGGATCAAGGGGTCTTCAAAAAGGTGGAAACAATTCGTGGCGAATCGAGTCCAGGAAATCACAAGGTTGACAAATCCCGATACGTGGTATCACTGTGCCGGAAAGGACAATCCGTCAGACCTCTTGTCCAGGGGTCTTAAAGCTGAATCGCTTCTACATAATGAAAAATGGTGGAATGGACCTTTCTTCTTACAGTCTGATGAACTCGTGGAAACTGATGATGAGTGTCCAGTACCGAATGAAGAAGAGTACTTACCAGAACTAAAATCTAAAGTCTCTAATGAAAATACTTTATTGACTTTAAATTCTGAAAACACAATTTTTGATTATCTAGTTAACCGTAACAGCAAATTTTTAACTATAATTCGAATTTTGAGTTTTCTTTTTAGGTTTGTGAATAATTGTAGGAACCATAGGAATAAGAGACAAGGTCCCCTGGGATCGGATGAGATCTCTAAAGCTGAGGTGTTTTTAGTCAAACAACTTCAAAGTGAGGAATTGTCTGCAGAAATATCAGCCCTCAAGTCCAGTGGTAGTATTCCAAATAAAAGCAAGATTTTAAATTTATCACCAATTTTAGACAGTAAAGGTATCTTAAGGGTAGGAGGAAGACTAGAGAATTCTCAGCTGTCATATTCAAGTAAACACCCTATATTACTCCCCTCAAAAGGTAAGTTAACTGAAATTATCGTAAGATATTATCATGAAAAGTATTTTCATCTTGGACCTCAACATTTACTTTTTCAGGTTAGGCAAAAATATTGGCCCATTCATGGAAGAAATTTGTGCAAAAAAATCGTGCACAATTGTGTCATTTGCTTTAAAGCCAATCCCAATGAGTGCTCACAAAAAATGGGCAATTTGCCAATGCAGAGAATAACACCCGATAAAGTTTTTAATTCGACTGGAATTGATTTATGCGGGCCATTCTTAATCAAAAACAGATATCAGAGAAAAGGTCCCGAAATTAAAGTTTATGTTTGTATATTCATATGTCTAGTGACAAAAGCCATACACCTCGAAATAATCAGTGATTTAACTTCACAAGCTCTAATAAACACACTGAAAAGATTCATTTCGAGAAGGGGAAAATGCCATGGAATATTCTCGGATAATGGGACAAACATGGTGGGGGCTAATAGAGAACTTAGAGCCCTATTTAGATTTGTTCAAGAAAAAGAGGAATCTTTATTTGCCTTTTTCGCGGAAGAAAACATAGAATGGTCTTTTATTCCCCCAAGAAGTCCGAATTGGGGAGGCCTCTGGGAGGCAAACATAAAGGCATTTAAATATCACTTAAAACGCGTTGCTGGGAATTCAAAATTTACTTATGAAGAGTTGCTAACTCTCGTGACCCAGATAGAAGCTGTTTTGAATTCTCGCCCGCTTACCCCTCTCTCGGCCGATGTTGATGACTTGGAGGTGCTGACGCCGGCACATTTCCTGATAGGAAGGCCGATGACGGCCATAGTCGAACCGTCTCTAACTGATATTGAGACAAATCGCCTTAATGCTTGGCAGAGAATTACAAAATCGGTACAAACAATCTGGAAAAGATGGAGTCTTTCATATTTGAATAGTCTACAACAAAGAAAGAAATGGGTAGTTGATAAAGAAAATCTAAAAATAGGGGACATGGTTTTGATAAGGGAAGAAAATCTCCCACCATATAAATGGTTATTGGGACGAATAATAGCCATATATCCCGGACAGGATAGAAAAGTACGAGTTGTTGACGTGAAAACCAGTAAGGGAGTTTATAAAAGGTCCATCTCCAGATTGAGTGTACTGCCTATTGAAAATTAAATGTATTGTTTTCAAAAAAAAAAAAATAATAATATTTGTTCTTTATGAAAATTCTAGTGCTTAAGTGCATACTGTTTATCTTACTATTGTGATTATTGTATTCATAGTGATTAGTTATTGTTTATTAGTTTACATTGATTATAACTGAAATTTAAGCATTCATTTATGTTTGGACTTATACAAAAAAAAATAGAATTGTTAAGTTCTTGCATGAGAACATGGCAAGGCCGGGCGGGATGTTGCCGCACGTGCGCCAACCAGAGAGGCGAAAATGTTCACGCATGCGCAATACCCGAGCGGACTGAGCCCATCGCCAGTTGACTACTAGACGCTGCAAAGTTAGCAGCAATAACCAGAAGTGGGTAATTAATGTTTATCTCGACACCCACAATTGCTTCAACTCAATAATGTTTAGCTGTCTTTATATGTTGTACAAAATGTGTGTGACGTCCTGTTAAATAAAAAGCAGAAAAGGCAGCTGTGGTCCGTCGAAGTTTATTTATGCGTTTTTAAAAAGGTGAACGCATCAACTACTATCGCTTTCGGCTCCGAAGAATAAAATTCTCGCTAAAGACGCCAGTTGTGGGAACAGTGTTTACCCCTGACAGTAGATTGAATGAATAGATTTGGTTCAAAACCAGATATCTCAAACGCTGATAGCCGGACTATACTGCTAATTTTTAATGCTGTCAATTATCAAATACCTTCTAATAATAATGTCGTTTTATTCGTCTTTACTAACAATTAGTAAATACTTTTAACGGCTAGAAACTGACGTTACGGTTTAATTTCAAGAGTTACTGACAGTTTAAATTAACCGTTAAGTGCAATTTAATTTTTGTTATATATTTATATACTTTAACTTCTGATTTTTAATTTAATTTGTATGTTATTGTGAACAGTTTGTTTCATTAAACATAATTTTTTAACATTTAACAAGATTTGTTGATAACTGTTCATATTTTCGATAACAGTTGGTAACTTTTAATTTATAGGACTTTTATTTGAACTGGTATGGGAATAACAGCCAATCTATAGATTATAAATATCTTAGGGACACATACAGCAAATATTTCCCGCTTTAGTAAATGAAAGTGATGTATTTCTCTAATTAGAATATTAAATACCACTATTATTAACACAGTATTAAATTTCACATGCTTAAAGACCTAGACTAATATCCTAGATAAATAGACCTTGCAACAAAGCACGCAGCTCTCATCACCAGTATTTTCTAAAGTGGAAACACATTTGTTAAAAAACAAAGGCGCTATTTTTCATCTATATAAATTATTTTTCGCATGATCAATGAGGATCCTGTATTTTGATAGTGGTTCGTTCATAAATTACAGCTAATGTAATGCACAGGGTTATAAATTATCAGGGCCTTTCTGTCATCTGATAAAGAGATAATTTATTAGATTTTAATGTTCGCACAGTGAATTTTAATGACAATTTTTCTTTCGTACTTCAGTTAGAACCGATTTATGAATGTGATCCATTAATCAGAATTTTCAACACTCATTTCGAAAGCGAAACTTCGGCTCTAATCATTTTTCACTTTTATTAACACTTCTTTCAAAATTCCAAGATATCGTGAACTATCTCACAATATTTTGAAGAAAATTAGGATATATCATGAGATACCTATCATCTATTTTATCAATATAGTGTGAGAGGGATTTCCAATGTAAACAATCTATCTACACGGAAATCGAAGATTTTACTTCCCTCACAAATTCTCTCGCATGATACATATCGGGTTTATCTTAAAATGAAAATCGTCGTTTTGGTAACTGTCGTTTAACCATTCATTTCCACGGTTTCTTGTCCGTCAAGATCCTGTCACATTTACTAATGACGGGATATCTTGTCCATTAAGGTCCGGGCAATTTTGCTAATTACGAGATACTTCGTTGAGACAAAATTGAAATATGGAAAGGGAATAAAGATCCGAGTAGGAAAACAAAATGCCCCTTGATCGGAAGTAGTGACAATTTGGTACAGGTTTTTGTTTTATTAGCTGGCCACTACAGAGCAGTTTTCACCTCGAAAATAAACCATCAGGAGGGTTAATCTAGTTTACGTTTACCAATCAACATCATATATCAATTTGGAATTCATTCTTTGAAATTTTTATTGGCTAAGTACTAAACAAGCCAAGTGACATCACGTTTGGAATATGTACAGACAACACGGTCACCGAAGAAACCTTACCACACCCAACTATATTTAGCTTGACAGAAAATCCTCCTATACTTGAATCAGCTATAGCAGACCAATCAGGGCGTTTTCACCTCTCACGCAGGCACCTCTAATTGGTGTGCGCCTGTCGCTTTGCTCGCTTCCTATTTCACCACGGCTTAACCTGGCGCTATTCGGGATATTGTGAGATGCAGAAACATCAGCTAAAACTAGGTAGGTATTTCAATTAACTTCACACAGGAACAACACAACGGGCCATTGGTGCCGTTGAAGGATCAATCACAAAGGGAAAGATCGAGGACACCACGTAATTTTGAACCACGATCAGATGACGTGGCACTACCTGAGCTGGCACCCCACTCTCCAAACATGCACACCAGGCCAGCGTGAGGACATTTGAGACCCTGATGGATTTAGCGTACACCAGCCCTCTTTGTACACGACGGTCTTTGGTTGGATTCGAACTCGCATCCCTCCGGTTGCTAATCAGGTACTCTTCCAACCGGGCTACCACGGCCCACTAAAACTAGAGTAAAAACAAATATTCGTTATTGGCTGTAATAATCAATTTTGTTGATCTTAAAGAAGGTTATGGAATAATGACTCTATCAAAATATCTAGTTTTCTATTAATAAATAAATCCTGTCAAAAAATAGATTAGGAGACATAATTTAGCTATTCGATTTAAAAAAAATACTCTTTTTCAGTTAAAAAATAATCCTAATCTTATTCAACCCAATATCTAGTCCACATCAAAAATTTAAATGAGTCACATAAGTTATTAGACATTCAAAAATTTCCTACAGGAAATACACGTGAAGATTGGAAAGGAGCAATTCCTTCATTTCCTAAAGAGAATTAGCTATTATGTGTCTATTTTTCTTTTTACATCTGCCTACCGAAACTGCAGCTGGCTCGTTACTTATTCATGACGTCATTTCTCTGTGCGGCCAAGTTCATTAAGATGGAGAAAATAAGCCGTGTTCGGGGTTCGAAGAATTTGTGTTCGGCTTCGAACATTAATGGAATGTTTTCCGTTCTTTTCTTTCGCTGTGGTTCTGGACAAGGAATTCTGAGTAATTATTCAGGAACAAATTCTATCGTGTGTAAAGTCCCTGTCAAATCTTTATGAAATTGCAAATGCGGTCAGAAGACAAGTAGCTTAAGACAGTATTTCGACTTCGGGTCATTGCAGGTAATAAAAAATTAGATTAGTTGAAGATGTGTGACGGTTTGTCAACTTTTTATTTACATAGCCATTTGTGCTAATCCCATAAATTGTAACAAATCCCTTTTCAAAGAAAACTTTCAAATCAGATTTCAAAGTACAGAGGCTGTTCGGACATTTTTGGAACGATTTTGATGAGCTGTAAAAAAATTGTATGCTACGAAAGAATTTTATTTTCACAGCTGGTTAAATAAAGTATAACTTATTGTCTGTTAATTCAGAGTTTCGTTTACTTTCAAAATGGCGCTTTTAAATAAGCAATGGATGGAAGGCTGTTTCCTCTCTTTCCGAAGAGAATTATGCTCATTCAATTATTCAAAAACGCTGTAGAAGTCATGGTTTTTCGATATCTAAAGGTACGATAAGTAATATTATTAATGAGAAAGAAAAAATTTCTGAGACTATTTGTAAGGCAAGATCTTTAATTTTTAAAGAATCCGCCAAGTCAAAGGACAATAGCAAAGTGAACGTGAGAATTTTCTCTAAGAGATATGATTGTTGCCGGTTTTGCATATAATGGAAAATTAAAAGTAAAAAGAGGGGGGAAAATGTAAAAATCAAGTCTCACATATTATCAAGACCCTATTTTATCCTCAATATTCTAGGTAAATAATACTTCAAGTTAAGCTAATGGTAAAAGATAAAGGTCGGACTGGAGCAACACAACGAGCTACTGGCGATGGTCCGGGAAGAATACCGAAGGGAAAGTCCGAGGACAACCCCACGTAATTTTGAACCACGGTCAGATGACGAGGTTAACACATGAACTGGCACCCCACTTTAACAACACGCCAACGTGAGGACATCTGAAGTCACGACAGATTTAACGTGCACCAGCCCCCCTTGTACACGACGGTCTTTGGATGGACCTTGAGGTAGCCGAGTGATATTTTCTCACTTTCATTTTCACCCTCGCCTACCCTTCTGCTTTTTCTTTCTCCCTCATTGTGTGGCATGTCTTGTATTTGGCGCATCTTGGTCAAATATGCCCTTGTGCCATAAACCCCGATTCAAACAATCCTCTCATATTAAATTATGACGGTTACTGAAACAAAAAATGTACTAAAACGTATTCTTAAGTTTATTACATTATACTTAAGAATCGTTACCAGAGCTGCCATCTTGGGGAAAATGTTCGTAATGTGGACATATATGTAAGTGTTTCTCCATAACTATAGTTTGTTTATACAGATGATTACCAATTACATCGGTATGATTGTTTCATTTATTCCTCATGATTGAGAGGGATCGGATCAGTCATAAAAACGTTAGAGCCCAAAGCGTTCCTTTTGAATCCAGCTACCTAATGAGTAAGATCCTATTATCTGCAGGTTTTAATACGTATCTCTCGTGTTTGGCGGTCCTGGGCCCCAATCATTAAAGGCCTCCCCTAACATTTGGTTTGATGATTTTTGCAACACTAGGGCTAATTAAACGGGAACCTATAACTTTATATGGATTACGAACTACTATGAACAACCAAACAAGACCGGGATCCGATCCCAGAGCATGTTGAATTGAGAGCCAGAGCTCTGCCTACTAGCCTCCCTCCTTCCTGACGCGGATATTTTATAGAAACAACTTATTTGGTAGCTCATTGACAATGTTTTAAGAAACCATTTTATGGACTCTTAAACTCATTGGGGCCAAGGTTCTTAGGTTGTTGGTTGAAGTTTACGGCGCAAAGGCCATATTTGACCTAGCTGCACCAAACACAAGACATACAACATCAAGTAATGGACATACGCATACAAGGAAAGTTTTTCTGAAACAAGAGAAAAATACAGTCAGGGAAGAATCAAACCTACGCCATCTACAACTCGCAAAAGGGCCCTTAGGAGTTGACACCCACGTGATCTTCACCGTAGTTTTCTTAGAATATGCCATTTAAATTAGAATTATCTTAGAACTTGTTTTAAATTACAAGGCAATTTGAAGCAAATACCGTGATATATGGAACTAAGCATTTCCTCATTAAGGAACGAACCCTTGAACAGGAGGTTGCCACGAGGGAGAAATTAAGATAAACATTTTGTAGGTGGGAAAGAAGGACCGAGGGTGACCATGGGAGACATTCAGTCGGGGTCAGATATGTTGCAGCCAATAATTATTTTTCTTACCTGAGGTCATTTTCAAATCAACTTTGTAAATACTCTTTTTATGTGTAATTGACCTAAAATCTTTTTATCGCTTCCAGTTAAAATTTGTCTGAAATCAGCGTATTAATACCCGAGATGATACCACAGCCAGCTAATAAAAGCGTAAAAGCAACCAGGAAAAAAGACATAATTACATTTTAAAAGACACGACTGCTAAATGAAACAACCTTATGTAATTTATTGCATCGATATATTTGCTCTTTTATGACAATGAAGTCAATAAGGGACGGGAGCAAAGTGGGCACAGTTTGATGTCAGGTCGCGATATGCCGCACGATTGCGACAGCAGCACATCCTTGGATTGGTATGACGTGAAGACGGGGTCGTCGTCAAAGTCCTGGACGATCAGTCTCAATCTGAAGTCGTCCAGGGGTTCGGAGGGGTCGAGGAATTTGGTGACAGGGCACGTGAAGGACGATGACTCTGACGTGTAACTGATTTCTTGAGTTTCCACGTCTTCTTCACGGCTTTCTTGTGTCGTTGGGTCCTTGGCAGAGGGGATTGGTGCCTCCCACGGAGGACCCATGTCGAATTCCTGAATAAGTTCATCGAGGCAATCCTTCTGAAAGGAAAATGTTGTTACTTGACGGTTTTTGAGGAAAAAACCCTTCAATTATGCCTTTAGTTTATTAACCCTACTGGTGGTTGTCTAGACAAGGTATTTTAGCAAATATGACCAGAGCTTGAGGGATAAGATATTTTGTTCAAGAGGGAAACAAATTAACAGATCTCGAACTCATAAAAAAATCCATCGACCTTAAAATGAAATAGACGGAGCATATGCCCTCAGCTTCATGTTATTTCTTCCAGTTGCTAGGTTTGAAGACCTGTCACGTGGTTTTGGGTAAGAGTATGATTCCTAAATTATTGATTGGTTAAAATGATCATCCAACGTGATAAAAAACATTAGTCTGCGCTTCCATAGCCAATCGGCTAAGTCGATTTGTGATATACCCTTCAGAGATATTACGACAGCGACTCCTCCCTCATGATCCGTCTTTTTCATTAGAAAGTCGATGAAAAAATCGGCAATACCTTGATGACTAGATATCTCGTCTTCAGCAAAATAGTTTAAATCTTTGGACGATATATCCCCACGAAACCACATGGAGGGTTGAAATTATAAAAGAATATAGATTTACAATATTGGTCCCCAAAA
Source organism: Meta bourneti (assembly GCA_933210815.1). Classification (NCBI taxonomy): domain Eukaryota; kingdom Metazoa; phylum Arthropoda; class Arachnida; order Araneae; family Tetragnathidae; genus Meta; species Meta bourneti. The sequence goes on along the minus strand of OW119930.1, from coordinate 92,179,653 downwards.
TACACTGTAAAAGAATAAAGAAAATTCTTGAAAGTTAGTTATGTACGAAGATACTATAAAAATGGATATTTCGACCAAGATATGCCATGTTTCCCATTCCTCATGACCTGGCTTCAATTCAAGAGAACGCCGCTAAATATTCTGATGTAATACAGAGGCTGTTCGGACATTTTTTGAAAGATTTTAATGGACTGAAGCTCAATTTTTTTACATGAAATTTTTGTGTTTTAAATGTTCCATTAGATAGCCCTTATTGTTAACTATCTTTCTACACCTTAATTTCCATGATAATAATGACTTTTGTAGTATCGACAGTGGTATTTTGTCCCATTCTACCTTGAATGGTTTTCGGTCGACGTTTCGATAATGCCCTTTTTAAAAGTCCAAAAGCACAAAAGTCCGTGGGTGAAATATCTGGAGATTTAGCAGGAATATCAGTAAAGGGTATTGACTGGATACCAGTTTCTTGTTCCATTTTTTTCTAAGAATTTAATAGTCGATATAGATGTGTGGCTGCTTGCTTGACCCTGATGCAGTTCTATTGATTGTTGGCACTGTGGGTAAAGATATGGTATTTCTTTTTTGAATATTGAGGATAAAGTAGGGTCTTGATAATATGTGGGAGTTGATTTTTACATTTCCCCCCTCTTTTTACTTTTAATTTTCCATTATATGCAAAAGCAGCAAGTCATATCTCTTAGAGAAAGCTCTCACGTTCACTTTGCTATAGTCCTTTGACTTGGCGGATTCTCTTTTAAAATTAAAGATCTTACCTTACAAATATTCTCAGAAATTTTTTCTTTTTTGGATACTTTTTTGGAAGTATTTTTCCACTTTTACGCGTTTATTCCTTTCTCATTAATAATATTACTTATCGTACCTCTATATATAGAGAAACCATGACTTTTACAGCGTTTTTGAATAAGCCTAATTCTCTTCGGAAAGAGCGGAAACATAGCCTTCCATCCATTGCTTATGTAAAAGCGCCATTTTGAAAGTAAGCAAAATTCTGAGTTAGCAGACGATAAGTTATACTTTAACTATTTAACTGCTGCGAAAATAAAATTCTTTCGTAGCATAGAATTTTTTTACAGCTCATCTAAATCGTTCAAAAAATGTCCGAACAGCCTCTGTAGTGAAAGGACACATAGCCCACGTGGTTTCATACTCGGATTAGCAATGGGATTGGATTTTTAAACCTCTTGTTTGTTGTCTCGAAGAGGTGTTTCGTTATTTGCAAAACTGACCATGTCTTGATGGACAAGATATCTCGTCATTAGAAGAAAACTGATCAAATCTTGATCTCGTCATCATAAAAATGTAGGCGAGATATCTCGTCATTTCCAAAATTGATCAGATATTGATGGACGGGATATCTCGTCGGAATCATTTCGAGGGTTAATCTAAAGGAATAACAAATAAATCTCCATACTATAAATCGAAAAATTTCCACACTCATCAAATAGCGATATGCTTTAAATAATTGAAATAACCAAAAAGGCCGGTCGGTTTGGGGGTTTTATGGCGCAAGGGCCCATATTTGGCCATGCAGCGCCAGACACAAGACATGCAATATCAAGTAATAGACAGACACACAATGAAAGAGTTATATTGATACAGAGAAGAGAAATACACCCATGGAGGAATGCGCCTGACAGGAATCGAACCTCCGCCGCCTGCAACTCGAAGGTTGCTAGCGCAGTGGGCACATCCACTGAGCCACGACGGCCCCACTAACCAAGAATGACATCATACTTGTGTAACATTTTTCCCGTTTTCCTGTAAGACGAATCATTTAGTACAAGATGATTTCTGAGTATACGTGGAATTTAGTGATGGGATCGCACGTATATTATAAAACTTTCGATTGGAGGAGAATAAATCACGTCTGAATCACGTGATTCAACTTAGTGTGAAGAGAACTTCTGTTCTAATGGAAGAAACTTCGTGATTTATCGTCAGGAAGTCCCATTACCTTCAAAAGATGATGATTTGGAATTATATTACCTGCAATGGGAATGGGGCTGCTCAATATACGATACGGTGATTTATAAAACTATGAACGCTATTTTCATTCCAATCACGATTTTTTACTTCTAAAAGACAATTTGTCACACGTTGGAAGAACATGGTTCAGAAACGTAGCTTGACCGTAAATGGGAGATGGGAAAGATATTATTGAGAGAATTGACGATAAAAAAATGTACATTTTTTCCTTTTCTTGCGATTGTATCCAAGCATTTTTCAAATATATTAACTCCTCATCATATCGATCTGTTTTGACTTGTCCTTCGGTATCGGAAGTAAAGGAAACTCGATCTTTCACTAAAATTGCGAACTCAAACTGATTGGTTAAAATGGTTTGTCACAAAAGTGATGACGAGAAGAAATTCCTGTTTCAAAAATATTCTACCCTATTTAATATTTTAAAAATTTATTCCATTGAGATTTTGCGTTGAACTTGTAATTTTACAAGATTTTTATCAAAACGCAAGTTTATCCTATAACTCATGGGAGCCCAGTTGGAAGAGTAACAGATTTGCAACCTGAGGTTTACTACTTCGAAACTCGGTTAACTCATAGACTCAAATGTACTCATATTGGCGTGGTGTCAAAGTTTGGAGAGTGGGATATGCCAGCTCAGGTGTTAACATCGTCATCTGACCGTGGTTCAAAATGACGAGGTGTTATCCTCGGATCTTTCACATCGAGATGGATTCCGGACCGTCTCCATAGGCAGTTGTATTGGTCTAGTCCGTTGTATTGGTCTAATTTTCATATTTGAGAGAAAACGAAAAGCTTTTTACCTCTATCAAATAAATCTTATCGTCGTTTGGATGTTGGGGTTTTATGGCGCTAGGTCCCAAAACAGATAAGCGCATGATAAAAGCAATATAGATATTAAAGCTTTATAAAAAAGTGGGTATAACAGTCTAGAGGAAGCTATTCATAGTAGCAAGATAAAATAGGAAATTTAAGAAACATGAATCTTATCGTCGAAAATAATTTACGAATTTAGACATGAAAATTGAAGGGCTCGATAAAGGGGAATGAATTACATTTTAAGCTAATATAAAATTATTATTAATTAAAAATTAGGGGCTCGAAATTGGACCATAATTCAGAAACAGCTGGTCCAAATGTCTTAAAGCTGTAGGTTAAAGTTTCATATTGATTCAAATTGTGACGTCGAAATTGGGTATTCTTTTTGGCAGTTATGTAATACATATGCGTACTTCGATATTAAAACGATTCATCATGCACATTTAAATTCATAATAGACATTTTGCACTATTGAGTGGTACTTTTGAATTTATTCTACTATTAACGAAGCCCGAACAAAGGGTGTTGTTCGATTTTCCCCGTAACTGTCCGTAAAGTTTGATGCAATCTATGGACAATTAAAAAATGTACTTTGAAATGTTCCACTCTTACCCAGTGAGGTGAATTAGGACTGTGCACTTCGATGTCTTCACCCAAGTCTTTAGGGTTTGCTTCAATATCAATGATCTGTCCGTTAAGTTCCTCTGCTTCATCTCTTTCCCCTGACGTGGTTGCCTGAAAAAGTACAGATCAAGATTGAAGTATCGATTCTTGAGTGCTGATGAAATCGATTAATTACTAAATTATTGTCCGTCTCAATTTAGAGTGGCCTTAAATGTCCTCACGTTGGCTTGGAAGTTTGGACTGCCAGCTCAGGTGACAACCTCGTCATCTCACCGTAGTTCAAAATGACGAGGACGAAAATCCTCGAATCTTTCCCTTCGAGATTAATCCCGGAAAGTCGCCAATCTCCCTTTACGTTGCTCCAATGCGATGTTAATTCAACTATCACATCATCAATAGAGGTCATTGAAATGAAGGGATACCACATCTGGCATGATTAGAAGTCGTAAAGTTCTAATAATTGGCGATGGTAATTTACTTTGTTTACACAGATAACCGCCAATCTTGAGGAATGCAAAACCGAGAATTTAAATCGATAATAGGCTAATTGCAAATACACAAGTTCCTATGAGAGGGATTTTCAGTGTAAAACAAACCTGGCGGTCTGCGAAGATTTTAGTTGTGCTATACAAGATCATATTGGGGCAATCTTAAAATGTATTTTATCGCAGTTTCGGCAGCGTTTGGCGTTTTTTCTATTGAACAAACTTTCGGAATTTATTCTTGGCAATTTTTATTGTGAAAGTTCTGAAATCGTATTCGAAAAACAAGCTGAGTATTCACGTTCAGAATACTTACAGAAAACCCTTATAGAAGCAGAATGGCCTCTCACAAACAAGCGAATTTTTTAGAGTTGACAATTGCACATTCAGAACTATAGATGAATTGGTGGAAAATCGGTAAAATTGTGCCGCCACGGCAATATTTATTTACATCAGTCGTCTGTAAGGTTGTTATAGAAGATAAGTAGAGCTTTTCCTTTAGGTGGTACTGCCTCTAAGCATTTTGTTCATTGAAGTACTTGCATGGTCAAACGACGTAATCGTATTCAATAAAGTAGAATGATAAATTAAATAAAAAATAATAAAGCATTGAATTTAAAATAAACATTCAAGAGTAAAATATTAATCAGAATCCATTCATTCTGAGATAAATTTGTAGTATTTCAAAGACTACATATTTATGGCAGAACTATCCACTTTGTAATATAAATACACACATATCGAAATTAACTTGACCTGAAGCATGAAAACGATGTACATAAACCTATTCATTTTCTATGGATTTATTATTTTCAATATACAGAGAAGTAGCAAACGATAACAGAAATCTGAGCAACGGTAATTTTCCCCCTTGAAATGCAGTTAAGGAAGGTTGCCAAAAATCTATAAACGAAGCGCCAAGAATAAACGCTAAATAAAATTAAAATACAGAGTAAATAACAGCCATGGTTAGCTTTAAAAAAGCTCGTAAGTGACATAAATACGGTCTTCACTTGAGACGGACTAGTCATGTGGGGTTTACGTACTCGATCAAAATTAGCGACATCCTTCAAAGGGGAGCCTGATTTCAGAACTGATTGATTTTCCTCCTTCGTTGTGAAACAAGTGTGATAATTTTCTTGGTCTCGCTTGGCCACCTTTTCATTTGGTATGTCGTCCTGAGGACTCTGAAATATGAATCAGACACCTGTTAGACATACAGAGTACAGTTTGACGTTCGTAAGCAACTATCTTGCAGTTTATTCATTATTAACACATGGAGAGTGGGAAAATTTGACTACTAGAACCACGAAGGAATTAAATCAACCTCTTCCTGGGTTTCGAAATGTTTTTTAGTTCTTAATTTCAGACTTAACCCTCCAAGTGGTTTTGAAGAGATATCTCGCTCATGAATATCTGGCCAATTTTGCTGATGATGAGATGTCTTCAAGATATTGCCGATTTTTTATGATGATATCGAGACCTGGTCAGATTCCTTCTAATGACGAGATATCTCGTCAAGATATTGCCGATTTTTTATGAGGATATCAAGACCTGGTCAGGTTTGTACTAAAGACGAGATATCACGTCCATCTGGATCTGGTGAGTTGTGCTAATAATGAGATACATCGTCGAGGCAATCGCTAAGAGTCCAAATAAATGACCTTCACTATCCTGAGAGAAATCCTTCTTAATATGAATAAATAACTTTTTAGAATCATATCGTCGGCTTAAAGCAAAAACTCATTAACTGACAAAAATAATTTTTTACAGTACAGCTGTTTAACTTTCTAAGGCATACGATTTTAAAGAAAATAAACCCAAGTTGCACAGAATTGTTTATTCATTATTCAGCTTCAAAATTAGTAAAAACATCAAAATCAAATTTTTTTATTAAACGATTCACTCATAATAAATTTTTACGGAAAACGACATTTACCATTATGAAATACAAAAATTCACATCACACAATTCGCCAACCTTAATTACAACAGTGTCAACAACTTACTAATGCGTTTTGACGTGTGTAAATTTTTGTTTTCAGTTATTTACGCATTTAACGTTAGTTCATAGCATTGCCAACTCAATGAAAAACTTTAAATAAAATAATAAACTGTATGACTATGAGTTATTTCAACTTTTTGAGGTGGGTTAAAAAATATCCCTCCCACCATGCATAAAAAGCTAAGCAAAAGGCGAGACACAATTTTTAACCCACCTAACCCCAAAGAGTTAAAGACTAATTATTAGTTGCTAGGTTAAAAAGTAAAACTTATAAACACTTTCTGATAGTGTTATATCTTTCAAAACGATTATAAATGATTATGCATTTCTCATCATTTGAAAATAAGCATTTAGTGTCTCGAAAAAATGTCAGTTAAAGAGGTTCTTCTCTAAGCCGATGAATGTAATGTTTGAGAGAAAGGCTTCAATATTGTTAGAAGTCTACACATCTACTACAGAAGCCTACATAGCAGGACCCCCACAAGGAGAGACGGCTACATTACGTGGTACCGAACATTCGATTACTACCTTTTAAGCAAGTGTCAACTGAGATTTAGCAGTATGGGTTGCTTTATTTAATTTTTAACGATTCTTAGCGTTTCATTTAGTTATAGCGTTTCATTTAGTTAGCGTTTCATTATAAAGAATGACAGTTGACATATACGAGGCTAGCACAAAGGCAGAAAAGAAAAAGCTGGCAGGGGGTTCTCTTATTTGCTTACATAGAGAGGTCTCCACCCGGGGTGAAATGAACTCTCTCTAAGAGGCGTGCCGCTCAAAATCCATGGTTCAGTTTCAAACCATGCTGTGATGGGTTTTCTGTGAAGCTAAATACAAAGGGCGATAGTGTTTTATTAACAGCGGTGATTGTAGTCAAAATGAGCGCCAAATACCATCAAAATGGCCATAAATCTAATTAGTTCGAAACTGGAAATATTCTACTTCTGGGGTAGTTTATGTTTGCAAAGATGTGCTGAAATTTCATTCGGGAAAAGACAAAAAAATCGTCGTTATCGGAATAGAACAATAAATAGGAACTACCACAAAACCACCAACATTTATTTAGCTTTACAAAAAATACTCTCAGAGTCCTAAAATATGAGTAAAATTTTTTTTTTAATGCTTCAGATTAGTGACAACGCTCTCTTACATTATTTCCACCTTATAGTGAAGTTTTCAAAACAATTACACTTTGTATAAAATTTCATACATTCATTTTAAGTGAAGTCTAACCTACTTCATGGTGCTTAAAAGTTTTATCCACGTTAAAGTACTTCCATATCAAAATGACGTATAAATTGGAAACTCAATATGAACTTTTAGTGAAGAACGTAATGAGCAAAAAACCACGTTCCTTTTGACATGACTTCAAGTAATTAGAAACTATCCTTTTAAAAAGTAATTCAAGAACTACAAGAAAAGTTGGAGTATTTCTCTCTAATTATAAATTATTTTTGGCCTTATTTTAAAATATTTCGATGATTATTTACATCAGCTCAAAAAATGACGCAAGTCTTAAAATTCAACTAATTTAAGATTAATTTCAACGGAAAATAAAGTTTTAAAATATTGGGAAATAAATTCGTATCCATGCTCATAGACTGTAATGATAAAAAAATTATTTTACAATTTTAATATGAAATACAAATTTGTCGCTGGGAAAACAAATGATTTTATCTGTATGAATTAGAGTTATTATTGAGGTGATGCTTTTTTAGAATTGTATCGCATCCAAAATAGGAGTTAAAACTGTTTCTTGATAAATTAATGTTACATAATTTATTTACAAATTTTAATTAGTTACGTGATTAAAGAATTCGTGTTTAAAAATTAAAATATATGAAAAAACTTTTTCTAGAGTGGATCTACAAATTTTAACTAGTTTCGGAATTTGAGAATTCATATTCGAAAATTGGAATCTCTGAGAAATGCATTTTCTTCAATTAAACTACAAATTTTAGCCAATTACAGAATTAATCTAAAATTGAAATTTCTGAGGAATATATTTTATAGAATTGAATTGCAAATTTGAACTAATATATAACAGAATAATTCAATTCTAAAATTAGAATTTCTGAAAATTTATGCTCTAGAATTTTATGTGAGCACTGAAATACAAATTTAAATGCTTAAATAGTAGTTATTCTCACCAATACTCGTATTTTTCTTTTTCTGGAACTTCGTCTTAATTCGTATACACTACCATAATTCATCTAAAAAATAGGGAGGGGAGAGATAATGTTAAATTTATTATATAAAAAATCTTTACTTTAAAGATCTGTTTGAAACTAACTTTCAAGCGCAATTGAAAGCAACTCAATGTGTGCTCTCAAAGACACATTCGCAAGGAAATAAAATATATAGATAGAATTGAAAATAATTTTTTTTTAATGAAAATTAATTTCTTATAGAATAAAATTCTTTCCAAAGAAAGGGTCGTACGAAAAAAATGAAACAAGTCGTACCAAGAAGGTTTTGGTACTTACATTGATCCCAGTCTTTTTATTCCTTGATTTGCATTGTCTTCTGGGGATGTAAAGCTCTATATTTTCCTTTTCCACCTCTTCCTCTGAAACGACTTCCTTTTTCAGAAAATCTTTTAGCTAAACATCGAAATAAAAGTGCACGCTTTTATATTTAGCATCAACTATCTAAGATGGCATTTAAAATTAAAAAAAAACATGGTCAAGAAGGTATTTATTAATTGAAGACATAAGTTTTCCCGAAACTTATCACTTATCCCTTATTACGTAATAGAATTTTTTAAGAAAGTACATTCAAATATAAAAATTAGGTTAAACCATTTCCAACATATGTATTATCGAGCCTAATTAAATTCAATAGTTCATATATTAATTTATTAAAATATGGACAGTAATTTGGCAAGTTTAACAATAAGCTAATTTAAATTTATAAGCAAATGACAAATGTTATGCCGAAAAGTCAATAGATTTAGTTTTGTTTGTCGCTGTACTATCAGTTTTTGCCTCACAGGGCTAATTAGATCCAAAAATAAGTGAAAAAAATATGTATTAGAAAATAATAAACAGTAGAATATTTTCTTAAACTTTGAAAGAGATCACGGTTTCATGTGTATTTAAATTACATGGTACACACACGGGTATTTTAATCTTTATCAATCCGTTTAGTCTTTAGTATGCGCATACAAGGGTTTACAGATTCGAATCCATACGTATATTCAAATACACGGATATACGTGTATTCAAAAGCACATGTTCATATGTATTTACGAAACATAAGTGACTAAGATGATCTAGTTTAATTCTTTGAATAGTAGCAATTTGAATACCCTTTGAAATGAAAATGCTTAAAATATTTTCCATTTGCTTCCTACAAAAATTATTTCCGATTTCCATGGCTAAAATTATAAACAATGGACATCCGAATGTTTGAAGAGCTAGAAAGTAGCAAAATATTAAAAGTTCAATGAAATTATAGTATTCCAAGTTAATTCCTTGGAACTCGATCTTGAAATGAAACTGAATACACGGATGGGGGGAACCCCGTAATTATCCGTGTATTAAGAACACGCTCGAGAAGTGAAAGTCTTGACCAATAGAATAGTTTTCAGGATTCTTTCATCCAATCGATTTGGATATTTAGTCATTGTGTGTTGTGGGGTAAAAGCAATACTACCTACTACACTACTTTAAAATTGCTTGACGCTCACAGGGTTAATATAGATTTGATATTAAAATGTAATACATAAACTATTGTTAAATCTTTCCCGTATGACAAACGGCAAATTATGATATTTTATGTTCTATACCATCTATAAAGCTAACGCATTGCCTTAATTATTTAAGAACACTTATTGATATCCTATTATGGAAGAACAATGACTCGAGTGGAATTCGTGGAAACCGAACACGATTAATATTAATTACAACATGTTAGAAACTTTGATGGAACAATAAACGTTTGTTTAATAATAGCATATGTTAATTTTAAGTACTAATACCACTAATGCAGAATATCTTGAAAATTCACCCAAATTTTTCACTCGTGCCGTTGTTCTTTATCAGAACAGCAATATGTAGTATATTCAAGTACTTGACAATATTTTGCTCAATTGTTTCACGCATATGTACATTGAACATCACATTGATCGGTAATGTGTCACACTGAAACATATAATCATTAGAATAATCACTGGTTTAAGTTAGATATTATTTTCAATGCTTTTTCTACAATTTAAGTTCTATTGTTAAATTTAAATTGCGATACGTAATTATAACAATATCATCATTTATTGCAAACAGCCTCCTATCGAATAATTTAATAAAGAACATCTAGAAATAAAACATTTCACTTACCGTTAAAACAGGTCTTGAATTATTTCTAGTCACCTTAACCAATAAATCTAATCTATTCCTAATAAAATATTGATTAGAGTATTCCTTTTCGCCACAACAAATCTCCGAATTTTGTGTAAGATCCACCATCTTACGAAATCCGTACAGATTCAGCTGCCGAATGAACGACGACACACTATTGCTTTTACAAAAATTATCATTCGGATCCAGATATTCTCTCTTGAACTTCTCCATATCGAAGATTATAGAATCGCCAGAACTACTCCATTTGACAGCACCGGTTCGGCATTCGTTAACAACACGCCATAGTTTGAACTGGAACTTTTTAATTCTCATATTGTATAAATTCAAGTTATTTAAAAATTACAAGCTCTTACGACCATCATTAGCAGCGGCACAAAGTTAACAATGATTTATAATGAGAATACATTTTTCGTCGAGAAAATAACGCGGGAAAATAATTAAAGTCGTCTGCTTGGATTTAATTCGCTCCTTAAATTCGGACTCAATTCAGCTTATCGCAGACGAAAAATCTTCGCAATAATTGAACTATTAAAAATCGTCTGCTAGTTAAATACTTGAATTAATGAAAGGAATACCGAGTTAGACTCTAATAAAATGTTTTACTGTTGTTTGATGGTAATTGCAGTCATTTGCATTCAGTGCCATTAAATTTTGAATGATCAGTTTTGAAATTGTTTCATTCTATATATTCTGTATCTTTTATTGACATGTTTTAAAGTCTCCTGAAATAATATGGATTTTTAACACTGGATCTAATTTATATTTATTTTTAAGGTCGTACATCTGTTAAAATTGAAGAATTTGAATATTTCACGATTTTCTTTTAAGGAAAAGGAATGTAAAATCCTAAGTAAGTAATCGTCATCTGACCGTGGTTCAAAACTACGTGGTATTGAAATTTTGAATAAACCATAGTGACGTCACATACCTTGGGAATGCCATGTCCAATCAAAAAAGAGGTAACACTTTTTCGGGTTGGTTTTCTACGAGGAATCGTGGTATAATTACTGTATGGTCGATTTTGTGTGAGCATCTCCTGAATAATATTTAAATACGGATATTTTTCCTGTTATATTATTCTAAGCATTAAATCTAAAATGACATTTTAATGTAATACATATATAATGTACAAAATGTATTATTTTAATTATTTTAGAATTTATATTTTGTGAAACTTGATACATTAGCGTTAGTGCTTTCTGGAGTGATCCACAAAATAATTCTTGAAGTAAAATGTAAAAGAAATAGTATTCAAAATTTAAAATATAATCAGTGATTAGTAGAGGAAACATTTTTTTTGTACCTTATATTCTCGTTTCATTCTTAAAGATTGTAAGAGTGTATAATTTTTATTTGGTCTCCTTTTTTGCAAAAATATCCATTTTAATAAATCTTTTGCCTTATAAATATGTTTTTGCTTCGTTACTTGCATTATAACTTTTATTCATTTTCAAATCCCCAAAAATAATAAATTTAGCTTATACGTGCAAGAAAATTAACAATTACAAAAGTAAAGTACACACAAACAGCGTACAATTCAACAAATGCACGAGAAAAGCTTCAAAATTATTGCTGTACATCTGGAAACAAAATTACGTTTAGGTATGAAACTGTTGGAAGGAAAGAATGTAAACCAAATTTTCTGCAGCACTTTACTATTGAGGTGAGATGCATATCTGTCGCAACCTGACCAGACTTTTTGCTGAGAAGCCTTTCGGAGTTCATCCTACACCGTCGCCAGTGGACTGTGTTTACATTTTCGACGCAGACGAGGCGCACAAATCTGTTGCGCTTCGAGATGTTTACGTTCTTCGGGAGGCGAAGGAAGACGCTGTGATCGGTTCAAGTGTAGAACATTAAAAACTTTTGAGGACTATGCTTTTTCGTTTGACATGTCGGGAGCCATATGTAAGTTTCTACTATTAAGTTATTTTTTATATAAATTAGCTGCACTTTATTCTCTCCAGAAAGTAACTACAGGAAACAAATTCCAAGATTAAGCAGATAAAAAAGACTGGTAGTGTTTTAACGTTGACAATATGCTATAATATCTGACAAAAATGTTGACGCAAATGCAGCTGAATTTGATAATCGGAACACAGAACGAACTGCAAAACACCAGGTGTTCTTGAAGAATATTTTTTGTTCGGATGAATTTAATCTTATTCTTTTTCGCAAGACTGTTCGTTTTGATACTTTTTCATTGTTTTTATCCGATTCGTCGATTTGTTTCAATAAATCGTTTTTTTCGCAAGAAATCGTTCGTTCCAAAGAATTCTTATTAAGGTTGTTATATTAATGAAAAATATGAAGAGAAGATTTCAGATATCAAATAAGGGTCTTATAATCAATCTTCTTCGTTTACTTTGCTTTTCTGACTCATTTCGTTTTTCAACTTTAGAAAAAGTTAATTCCTTTTTCATATTTTTTACAAGAATTGAAACATCTGTCGAACGACGTTGAAAAGTTCTTTTACAGACGATTAAATAATGATCAGCACTTGCAGTGTTGACATAGTCCACATGGCTCGAAAGGGTCTAGACTCTACAAATAGTATTCGGTGAAGAAAAACAGAATGTATGGAAATGACTGGAATGTTCTTTATGTATAAAATGTTGGATTTCTTACTATGTTCAGAACTAATTGACATCGTAATAACTATTATCAATTTTTTCTTCTGGAATGTCAAATGTGCTAGCATTCAAACCTAATACGAAATTTTATTTAAAAAAATATGGAATTATTATTAAGTTCGTCGCTATGGGGTCATTTTTTGCTACTCAAGAGCTAGTTAGCTTGACTTACGTCTTGAAATATCATTACTTTAAATAAATTAACGACGCGCGTAATTATATATGCGTAATTAGAACTATTAATAATGTTATAAATTAATCCTCCTGGTGGTTGTATCGAAGGGGCATCTCGTCATTAGAAGAAAACTGACCAGATCTTGATGTCGTCATCATCAAAAAATCGGCATAATCTTTATGAACCTTGATGACGAGATATCTCCTCATTAACACATTGGTCAGATCTTGATGGACGAGTTGTCTAGTCAAAACCACTTCGAGGGTTAATGGTGTGGTTTTAGATATTTCGAATTTGTTTCAGCTTTTAGCAAGAATGTTTCGTATGATGAGGATAATTCTTCTTGCAGCTACAGAGTAGCCCTCTTTTCCTTTAACAAACCACAGTTCAAGAGTAGTCACTGGACTGTTACCAATTCTATCATTTAGCAACATTTTTCGAGTCACAGAAATCTATGTCCAAAGCAAATGCAACAATATATGTTGTTCGAGGATGGTCTAGGAGTTTCTTAAAACAAAACACATTACTCGTTGATAAAAATAAAAATTCTTTGTTGTAGAAAGACAATTACTGCTAACAATGTCCAAAATTTCTTCAGTCGGTAGAACTATATTTCGTAAGAGTCATGACGTCACAAAGTTAGCGCCATCTAGGGACCAAATAGATAGTCAAAAGTTAAACATTGAACAATTTTTCTACGAAATATATTTGTTTCTTAACTACAGTAGAACCTTCACTTTCTGACCTGCGATTTACCGAGTGTCCTTGTTATCCGAGCCGAGTTTGATTTCGAGTATCCTTGCTTTGTAAATCTCACAGTAATATCATGAAAAACAGTAAGTTTTTCTCTGTACATATTTCGTATAGGCTGCTTCGTGTTGCTACATCCATATTATCCAAGTTCCTGGTTTCGTCATATGACCATGGTTCAAATTATCATGGTGTTGCCCTCGTATGTTTCCCTTCGGTATTGATTCCGCAACGTCGCCAATAGCCCATTTTATTGCTCCAGTGCGATATAAATTCAACTACCTACTCAAGTTTCTGGTTATCCGAGGTGATCGCGATGCCCACAGGTCTAGGAACCTGCGAGTTGTAGGCGGCACAGGTTCGATTCCTCCCTGGATGTATTTCTTCCTTTTGTGTCAGTCAAAGCTTTCTTGTGACTATGTCCATTACTTGAAGCTGGCTTGTGTTTTGCGCAGTTCAAAGAAAAATGGCTTGCACCATAAAAATCCAGATCAACCGAGATTTTCCGCATTATGTCGGATAATCAAGGTTCTAGAGTATAAATAAAAAGTGCTAAGTAATGTGTATTCAAATTTCACTTAACATAAAATCTCATATTTCCTTACAAAAAAATATAAGAAAAAAAATTACAGGGTGTTTAAACTCTCCAAATAGTTTCGACGAGATATCTCGTCAATTAAGATCTGACCAATTCTGATGACAAGATATTTCGTCAACAGGATATTGCCGATTTTCCAATGTTGACGAGATCAAGATCTGGTCCGTTTTCTTGTAAGGACGAGATATCTCGTCCATCAAGATCTAGTCAGTTTTGCTAATTACGATATACCTCGTCGAGACAACCATCACTAGGGTTAATAATACAATATTCAATTTTACACAGAATAATATTATAAATGTATGGGATATATCATTTAAAAACAACACGGATTAATTTAGTAATGTTGGCTTGAGGAAACTACAATATGCTACGAGAGAAGTCCAGTGATAAATAATATAAATGTGATTCCTTATTGGTCTACATGCCACACACCGTAGACATCAGTGCACAATCGAAGGGAAAAACAAACCTCTCCTTTTCATTCGAGCAATTTTAACAGTAGAGACAAATTTGAAGATAATATTCGCCACGGAACAACATCTATAAATTTATATGCATAAAATTTATATAAGGGGCTGTCTTCATATTAAATTGAGCACCAATTCATAATTTTTAATGGCAACTACCTATTTCGACAACAAAATTTAAAATCTGCATTAAAATTAAACTTCAGATATCAATCAAGTTTCATGACATTCGGTAAAGCCGCTTTGGAATTATAAAGAGTGTTGGAGCTCTTAATGTTTAATCAATCTTTCAGACTTTCATTCATATCTTCGGCTGATATTTTGTAACTTTAAGCTACCCAAACAAAATTTACCTAATGTTTTACTTTTACAGTTTTTAGTTTGCAATATAAATGTTAAATAATAAAATAGTAGTTAATAATAATACACTGCTGGCCACCCAAATTGCAACACCAAGAAAGACAAGAGATATCACAACAAAATTTATTTTGTAGATAACATGTTGACCAAGTATCAAATGATTAAATTTATAGACTTCTGTGAAGTGTGGTTCCTGCCAAAATCAGTAGCCAGAGTAGCCACCATTGTTGGAGATCACCGCTGCCACACGCCTCGGCATTGATTCAAAGAGACTTTGGATGTGTTCTTCGGGTACAGCAGACCAAGCAGCTTCCACACGTTGCCAAAGTTGATCTGGTGTGGCAGCTGGGGATGTATTCTGGGTCAATCGTTGAGCAACCATGGACCACATGTTTTCTATCGGCGAAAGATCCGGAGAGCGAGCTGGCCAGGGAAGCAATTCAATCTGGCGATTGACGAAAGAACCCTTGGACAATGCGTGCCACGTGTGGTCGCGCATTATCCTGTTGAAATATGGCTGTGGGCAAGCCCTGAAGGTAAGGAAGGACAACTGGCTCCAACACCTCGGAGATGTAGCGCTGGCTGTTTAAAGTACCGGCAATGCGTACTAGAGGAGTGCGAGAGTGATATCCAATACCGCCCCATACCATAATACCCGGTGCAGGACCAGTGTGGCGGTGCATAACGCAGCTGTTCAGCATCCTCTCTCCACGGTGTCTCCAGACTCGAATCCGACCATCGTGGTGTTGCAGACAGAAGCGTGACTCGTCAGTAAAGACAATTTCATTCCATTCTGCCGTCCACATCCTTCTTTCATCGCACCATTGGCGGCGGAAACGTCTGTGGTTCTGCGTCAAGGGTAGACGAAGCAATGGACGTCTTGCGGACAGACCACTCTACTGTAAACGGCGTCGAATGGTACGCGCAGACACTGGATGATGCGGTACAGACTGAATGTGCTGTGCTATGGTTCGTGATGTGGCTGAGCGATCCGTCACTGCCATACGCACAATATGCCTGTCATCACGTGAAGTGGTGCACTGAGGTGGATGCGATCGAACACGTCGGTCCGTCGTACCCTCCTGCATCCAACGATCACATATCCGCATTACAGTTGTTTGGTTTCGTCCAACACGACTACCGATTTCCCTGAAAGATAATCCACAATCTCGGTAGGCCACTATCCTTCCTCTGTCGAACTCGGATACTTGATCAAAAGATGATCGCTGTTTTCTACGAGGCATAATTGATCGTTTTTTGAAAAAACCACAAGAAAAACACAATTGCCGTACTTGAAATCGTCGAAATCTCCAAGCCTTAAATAGCGCTTTGAAGTGGCGCCACAGGCGCGCGTGATGTGCGTCTGCGCTGAAATTCTAATCATTTGCATATCTCACCTCCGCTAATGCATGTTGTAAATTTCATACTATTTGCATGCTTCCTTCAGGGTGTTGCATTTACGGTGGCCAGCAGTGTATAATAGTAATAAAATAATAGTTTATAACTGTTAAATTAATAAAAAATTATGAATAGGAACCATGACACGCTTTGCGAAAAAGCGATTCAGAAGGATATAATGATTTTTAAAATGCAAAATTTTTTTGAGTTCTTTCCTCCAGATAGTTTTTTTTGCACTTAAATTTTCACCCCAATTGTGATCTCAGGGGCATTCACAAGTTGGAAAAAGTTATGACAAATCTAGGGAGTATATAAATTTTTGAAAAATGTTAGGAAATGCCATTTATGTAGTCTAACGGACATTGCCTTCTACCAATCATGTGGGGTACAGCTGAACAATAATCAATCTAATAATAGAGATGGGCAAAACTATTAGGATAACTCTTAACTGCCATTGCACACTTGCTATAGCAGATTATTAACTGCTACTATAAACAGCTTATTTCATAGTAAAATTCCAAAAATAACACTTCCCGGATCGTCGACAATACCCCGTTGTGTTGCTCCAATGCTACGTTAATTAAATACCTACCTTCCTAAAAATAACAGTAAGGGAATGAGTTTAACAATTATTTTTAAGTGTTAAAAATTGAAGTAAAGGATAAAATGAAACAGTTAATGTTGATTATTTCTGTTTCCAAAAATTTTAACACATGGCAATAACTTGACATTTTCTACAGTTGTTATACTTTTTGATAGCACTCTTATTTTAAAAGTTGTAAGAATAACATTGTATTTCCAATCGAAAATATTAACAGTTCTCGATAAATGTTATTGGGATACTAGTGAAACAACCTGGTCGCTCTTTGCTGTGGCAGAGTATGCAGTCCGAAAGATTATATCTTGACCAGAGGTGCAATTAAAATATAAATAGCAATATAAGAATATGTGTTTCGGTGTGGGACTGCATGTCTGCTTAAGGCACAGGAATTCTGCTTCGGATTCCTGGGTGATTGAACGCAGCTGCTTAATGCGATATATTGGAGCATTTAATGATAGTTGATGTCCTGAAAAACCACTTGAGATGACTTTTTGCTCTTCCAGTTGCTAATAAGTATCGATTTTATTTAACTAGTTGGGCTATCCAACCAAGAGTGGGATTAGTTTTATGCATTTCAATCACGAGACTCGCCTACTTCCAGTAGACTAATGAATTCATATACAGAGATATTTGAAACTGGTTGTTTGGTTTTTATGACGCAAGGGCCATATTTGGCCATGCTGCACCAGACAAAAGACATACAATATGGAGTAACAGACATACACACACAATGAAATATTACTGACACAGAAGACGGAGGAGACAGAGATATTTGAAACTGCACTTCAGATCATTTCTTCGGGAGAGAAAATGAGACAGATATATTATTGTTCAAGTAATGACACATTAATAACAAAATATTAGAGATGGGCTAATTCCTATAGGAGTTATAATAACAGTGTTAGTAATTTTGAATCACGGTCAGATGACGATGGCAACACCTGAGCTGGCTCGCCCCTCTCCAAATTTCCCCATCATGCCAACGTGAGGACATTTGGGGATACGACAGATTCAACGTGCACCAGCCCTCGTGTACACGACGGTCTTTGCCTGGACCGAGTATCGAACTCTCAACCCTCCGGTTGCTAATCCGTTACTCTTCCAACTGGGCTGCGGTGGCCACATATCGATGTGGACACGGTTTAGTTTGTGTTGGAAATGGGCCGCGGAATGACTCATTCTTTTAAGTGTATGCTTTTGTGATTCATTGTCAGGGTCGTCTTGCGGTTTCCATCTCCAACACCTGTTGTTGCCTTTCAAATGGAGTGGGGCGAGTTAGTTTCAATTCTCACTTCTTGGCTCCTCCCCTCCTCTGGTGGTTTCAGTTCGCACTTTCGCGAGTGCGAGCGTTGCTTTTTTACTTGGTTTGTTATTTATGTGCTTTCTGTTTCTATGTTGTATTTGTTGATGTTCATGTATGCGCTGTATAATAAAAAGCCAGATTTGAAAGAGCAATCTCGGAGGATGGTTGTGGATTTTTTTAGACTTGTTCTTTCGTTTGATAGAATCATTATGCGTCAAGTTGACGTGAACGGCCCTACAACTTTTATTGAAAGGGAATACATTTTGTTTTAGGCCCCGTTCACATGAGGCGTTTTCCAACGCGCGTTTTACGTCTAAACAAAACGCGGGTAGCCAAAGTACATAGAATTCTATTGGAGTGTTCACATGCAGAAATCGCGAGAATCCAAGCGCTAGATTGCTTCGGCGCTTCAACAATCTCCGGTCGTTCTCGCGATTTGAAGGCGTTTTGAGAAGCATAGGTTTCTTCTGCAGCGTTCACATGACACGCGTTTTGACGGGCGTTAGGCTTTTTAATTCCTCTAATCCAAGTTTCTATCTTCGCGATCGTTAAAGATAGAGTAAAAATTTCAACGGATTTGAAATCTGCGGAAAATTTTACACCAGATCGATACCTGAAATGTGATTTTCTTTAAATAAATAATTTTTCAACTGTAACTTTAATATTTTCGCGATACTCATTTGACGAATATATCCATTACGAACACAAAAGGGAGTATTAATCTCGTTTTTATAGAAAAGATATAACTTGATTGGAGTATTTTGTCTTAATCCACTGATTTATATTTATGGCCATTAAAAATAGGATGAGAAAATTGAATCGTATTCGATTTATTGAAGAAATTTACCCTGCTTTCACACAAAACTTGCAAAAATTTGATAGTTTATAACTAAAGAGGATAGTGGGTAATTTTATTTCTGAGAATAACGTATACCGACAACTGTCCGTTCTAGTTTTCATGTGCGGCAAACGTCTTTAAAATAAAGCTTAAAAAAATATTCAGTTTAAAAGAGCTAAACTTTAGTTATTTTTTTATTTTTCCTCAACGGGTGAAATGCGTAAGATAAGTTTCAATTTTCATTCATTTTTCACATCCTCGTGTTACATTGAACTCGATATCACTTTTGAAAATGAACTTAATTTACTGTGAGCTTATTTTTCATAGAATTTATATTTTAATCTTGCAGTTAGTGTTATTACTACTTTAATCAAAATTTTTATATTATATATACGTGTAGACGCAAATTCTATTAGCAATCTCCTGATTTTCGATATATACTGCTTTTTGGTTTTTCTTTGAGATTTTTTAGTTTTAACAAAATTTTGTCGTTTCATCGTGGGGTTTAATCAAATTTTAGTTAAAATATTTCCCAGTCATTATTCCATTCGTGGTTCCATTTGTGCTACAAAACCCCTGAAAGAGGGTAGGTTGGAGGGTTAGTATTCGTTTCGGATAGTTGGAACTCTGGGAAAATTGTGTTTAAAAATTAAAAAACTAATTATTGTTATATGTGTTATTTGTGCTGATACATTAAAATGTTTAGAGATAGGTTTTAAAGAAGTATAGAGATTTATTTGAAGGAAAATTAAATAAAAATTAGCTATAGATCGTAGGAAACACGATAAAACCTGCAAAAATATCATAAAAAAGAAAGGTTATCACCAGAGCCGGATTTTGTTTGCGTGTCATCCTTTGATAGTACTTCGTAGACAATGCCATATAAACAGAAATCTGTTTCCAATTTCCTGGTTCTAGAAATAACGTTTTTTGGGGATATATTTTTACTTTACACTGTCAATTTTAAAATTTTAAGGAAATTCTTTGGTCATTTTCTAATTAGTTTCGTTTTTTATCAAAGTTTTACAGAAATATTCCAATTTTTCTTACGCAGTTTCGCTTTTACGATAAAACGCATTACAAATGACTCATCTGCTAGCTTCTTGAGCCCAAAAAATCCGTGATCACCCCTTAACACAAAACAAATCCTACTTTTTTTTTGGTGGGTGAATCATCGACACTGGAGAGTGAAGATTATAGGGTTTCTTCCTCTAGTCTTGACAGTAAAAAACGAATACTTTAAGATTTTAGAGTTAATGAAAATGTTTAATAATGCCACAATTTGAGCTACATAAAGCACTGCTTCTCCGTGATCCGCTGGCTCTTACCGGTTCCTAGGTCCAAAATATCCCGTCATTCGAAAAATTTTGAAAAACGTACGAAAAGCTAACGTACAAAAATTTACAACCGAGGTTGATGGCATTGGAATCGTATACTACACGTTACGAAAGATTTACCTGTTTAGGTTGTCATTTCTGGTCAGCATGTCGATTATATTGCATTTATTTATGTATAAAGGTTGAAGTTCAAAAACACTTTATTCACAGGCAATTAGGGATGTTTTACAAATCGAAAGAATATCAAATTTTTACGTCGTTTTGAATATTTTTTAGATTATTTTAGGCATTTTATTGCTCATTATACATTTCTAAGTTAATCAAATACAGGCTCTTGTGAATACAGAGAAATTAATTTTAGGTTGGGAAAGAAAGATTTTCATCCTACTTTTAAAGGCTGTAAAATTAAAACAGTTGATAAGGGGCAACAAAATATCGTATTAAAGTGACATTCCCTTTAAAAATAAGGCAATACTTCCGCTTACGCTTAGTATAACAGGAATATCTGAAAAAAGATTAGTTGCGACTATTGACAAAAAAATAATTTTTTCAAAGAAAAGCATGATTTTGGTATCGATCTAACGTAAAATTTTACGCTGATTTGAAATCCGTTGAAATTTTGGCTCTATCTTTAACCATTCAAAAGATAGAAAGTTGGATTAAGGGAATAAAAAAACATTTTAATGCATAACGGAAACTGACCTTGAAAAGCGTCCAAGTGCTGTTCACATGGTAACGCTCGAAATCCCGGATCAATCCCGGACCTAAAGATCAGAGGACAACACCACGTAAGTTTGAATCACGGTCAAATGACGAGGTCAACACCTGAGCTGGCACCCCACTCTCCAAACTTCCACACCTCGCCAACGTGAGGACATTATTTGAGGCCACGACAGATTTAACATGCACCAACCTCCGTGTACATGACGGTCTTTGGTTGGACCGAGTTTCGAACTCTCACCCCCTGGTTGCTAATCCGTTACTCTTCCATCCGGTCCACCGCTGCCCCCCCCCACCAAAAAAATAAAAAATTACCATCGGAACCGTCGTTGCTCAGTGGGTCAGCCTACTGCTCAAGCAACCTGCGAGTTGTAGGTACTGTAGGTTCGAGTCCTCACTGGATGTGTTTCTTCTATATCTTCTCAGGGATACATCTCCTTTTGGTGTGTACGGGCTTCACTGATATGAGAAACCCTAGTGATCTTTTCTTTTCCCATGGGATTTACTGTCTTTTGCAAACACGAGGGTCGGGCTCCCGGGATACCCAAGCGGTCTTTTCTGCTTTCATCCCACTATGTTCTCCAATCCTTTCTTTCGCTACATTTTTCACGACGTTGTCTTATGTATGGCGCAGCTTGCCTAAATATGCCCTTCCGCAACAAAACCCCAAACAGCTATTTTGTATCAATAAATCTTTAATTGTGTGTAATATCCATCTTTTGACGTTGGCTGTGTTGGTGGCCTTAACCACATATTGCCCTTGCGCAATAAAACCCCAAAACAATCAATCGACCACTATTCATACATCCGTATTGCTTTAGTTTGCTATGGACACGTTACAGAACCTATCTATATATATAAAATAGGATGTGTATGTGTATATTTTCTATACAAATCTACACCGTTTGACCAATCCACACCAAATTTGATACACTTATACTTTAGAACACTTCGGTCAGCATAGGCTAACTCTTAACCCCCGTTCTATTGACCCTAGGTGGCTAAAAACTATTCGAAATCGCCATAGAAATAACATTGAGCATAGATTGATTGCTTTAGGCAGCTATGGTTGCTTTACCAGTGTTGATCGAAAAACAATTTTTCCGTAACAAATTAAATTACAATATTTATGTTTGAACTGACTTTTTAGTTCTTCCCATGATGTAAATAAATTATAGATATTTTATTGATGAAGAAAGAATATTTTAAAATATTTATTTTTGGCAAGGAAATTCAAGGAAAGGTTTTCAAGTTCAATGATGATTTTCAAGGAAAGTTAGTGTATATTTCGACCCACTTTAATTAAATAATTTATTGAATACGTAATGATTTGTGGAATTCTGTTTCATAAGCTTTTTAGGTAAGGTGTGTAACTTATTTTAAAATGTCCGGAATAGATACATGTGAATCCTCCGTTGAAAGCAGTGATTTTCTTTCTTAAAAATTCTGCACAAACGAAAAAATCACTGATCATAAAAGCGTAATTTTGCTACTCGGTATCTGGCAACACCAGAATTGATGTTTACTTTTTTATGAAACTTTGTAGAACTTTCGAGAAAGTTGGGGAAACGGAAACTTCCTTGGACTCATGATGGAGAACATTCCAGAACCCACTCGATTCTTAACTGGTCGTATTTAAAGGAAGCTAACTCGGTAAGACTTCCAGTTTATCATCGAATTTTTCGAATTGCTCTATTTCAGAATACACTCAGGCAATCGAAATTCGACACTGCGCACCTTTCGTTTTTTTAGAATTCTGCATTTTTTCGATGGAATTTCGTTTCTGTTTGTATTTATGTCTTAATCTTTTACATATTGCAATATATTCAGGAATTAAATGTATATATTTGCGTCCGAAGTATATTGTAGAAGCTATGAAAAAGTTAAAACGTATTTTCCGTACAACTAAAATGATTTCATTTTTCTGTGAAAGAAAAGTGATTATTCTAATTCACTTTTCAAGCAACATTTAACCATTTCAACACGAGAAACGCCGGGTAATTCTGCTAGTTTTGTATAAAAATCTGGATGTATTTGTTTCAATTTTATCTTTAAATTTATTGCGTTCATGTTCAAAACAACCTGAAACTGCCTTTTGAAAAGGGATGTATACTATAGGACTCATGGCATCAAATGATAAAAAGATACCCAATATAGAATGTTTTAACTTTAGGAACGTTTGACAATTTATAATTCATTGCGCCATTATTTTGAGCTACGTCGTTTTCTCACGTCCCCTTCATTTATATTATCGATGCTATGATATACATATCTACTTTTAGAAGGCGTTTTGACACAGAATACGTCTATCGTTTCGTCCCTCGGTAAAAGACGTGGGCTGGTGCACGTTAAATCTGTCGAGGCCTCAAATGTCCTCAATTTGGCGTGGTGTGGAAGTTTGAAGAGAGGATGCCATCTCGGGTTTTGGCCTCGTCATCTGTTCAAAATGACGAGGCGTTATCCTCAGTAGTATTTTAATTAACGTCGTACTGAAGCAACACAACGGGCTATTGGCGACGGTCCGGGATCAATCCCGAAGGGAAAGAGATCCGAGGACAAACGCTACCGTATTTCGAACCAAGGTCAGATGACGAGGTCATATATGAGATGGCATACCGCTCTCCAAATTTCCACATCACATTCAAGGTCAGATGACGCAATAGCTAGCGACGCAAGCGTCTGCAATCTCATGGTAACTAAGGGCCGCGAGGTGACAGTACACACCGCGAAATGCCATTCCTTTCGTCTACGCAATCTATTGATATCTTTAATATTATTTGTGACAAAACTTGATTTGGTGTGAACAATTGTGAAATAGTTAAGAACTGTGTGAAAATTCCCAAAAATGTATCAGTACCTTAATTTAATACTCCCAATAGTTTCGAGGAGATATATCATCCATCAAGATCTGGCCAATTTGCTAATGACGAGGTATCTCGTCATAAAGATGTTGCCGATGTTTTTAATGATGACGAGGTCAAGATCTGGTCGCTTTTTCTGATGACGAGTGACAGGTCGTCGAGACAACCGCCAGGAGGGTTGAAGCCTACCGCAAACAAAAATGAGTCGAAAGGAATCGAACAAGCCTAAAATGTCCGGGGCTTAACATTAGAGAATCGGAATAAATAAGCCAATCTCTCGGAACATATCAATTTCTGCACAAGATTTCTATAAACGGACAAAAAAATTATAAATCTATAAATTTAAGCTATGCGCATTCACTCATTTCTAATCCCTACCAACAAATATTCTACTCCTAAAATACCTGTGGCCGTAGTATAAACACAGCCCCCCCCCAAAAAAAAAATTATGTATGGGGTGTATCTTTCAAATAAAATCTATAAAACACCTAGATAAGTGAACACATACTGATCAAATGCAGTACATTTTATTTTATGTGTGGAATATAAAAGCATATTTATTTTGATTAAAGTGCTCGTTTCGGGGTATTAATTATAGAAAAAGAAATACATAAGAAAACGACATTAAACATCCATAGCTAAATTAACCAACTGAAATTTTTAAAACGCGTATTATATTACATTTTCTTGCTCCTATTTCAAGCTAACTACCGAAGCAAGACGACTTGAAATAAAGATCATAATACCAAACATATTTAGAGACAAGTGGAATGAAATAGAAATAAAATAAATTTGCTTTTAGAAAAAGTTATTCTATTTCCAGAAATAAGTACGTTAAGCTTTCAGCTAGAATTTAAAAACATCCTGAGGATAATATTAAATTGTTTACATAATGCACAGATTATTTCGGAACATAAATTCTTTGAACTGAAGTTTTTATGAAAGGGAAACGAAAACAGTTTCTCAGAATTCAGTTTAAAGATAATGAAGATTTAATTAAGGAGCTTTGGTGGACAAGAATGTATTTATATATTCAAAGGGATTGTGTTGCATTACATTTATATTAATACCATGGAAAATGCAAAGAAAACTAGTATCATCGTTACATATTAATTAATTGGTATAACATTAAATGCATTTCGAAAAATATATTTAAAGCAACAGCTTTCCTCGAAAATTGAGAAATAATTGAACTAAAATAATTATGAAACTCATTTTTCAAACTGATTTATTTTTCCAAATGAGTAGATTTATTTTGACTGAATTCAAACAGTACCAGATCCCTTTTGATAACTTTATGAGAGGAATTTTAAGCTAAATGTAGGTGGGCGGTAGTGTCTGCGACGATACGTGTTTCTTGTACAAGTGAAGTCAGTTGACTTGTTTTTCAGATACGATTTTTATATTTTATCAACAAAATTCCAAAGATTAATTTCTAAATTATTATGAAATAGTAAATTGGTCAACATCAATCAGATTAAACGCCAAACTTTGCGAAAACGGTGATAAACGACATTTTAAGTAAGCTCCAATATATATTGAGGGAAAGCATTTGGACAGCAAGCGTAAAATCTTCGCAGTATGGTTTGTTTTTGCAATAAATATCCCTCTCATACAGTGGTGTGATCATAGAGAAGGTACGAAAGTATAGTGAGGAATGGTAACCTTTTTATGTACCCTGGATCATGTGACCAAAACTACTAGTAACGTGACCCTTAGACTACTATCGCCTGCTTGGAGGAAACGAATATTCCATCTGATTGGTCCAATAAGACGACCATCCAACAATTCATCATCTGATTCATCCGAGCGACATTATAGACTTGGGCGATTTCACCATTTTTGTGGCCACTCTACAGAAATGCGCATTCACAAATCTACCCTATGGTAAGATGTTATATCGCCAAGGGAGGTGATAAAATGCCAAATTGACCAAACAAGTCAATGTTTCACAGAGCAGTCACGTGACTTCTAGTCGACATTTTGGTCATTTATATTTCACGTCCATGAGTTTGATAAAAGAGCGCACGGGTATTGAATTCAACGGTCTCTGGGCTCCAATCTAATTGGAATATAATCGAAATTCCGTTCAAATTGATTGGCGATTTAAAATAAGAAATCTGACCGTGGTTCAAAATTACGAGGTGTTGTCCTCGGATATTTCCCTTCGGAGTTGATCCCCGACTGTCCTCCATAGCCAGTCTTCTTGCTCCAGTGCGACGTAAATTCAACTGACTTCAAATAATAATTAAATACAAGTAAATATAAAATTATATGGTGTGTTATTGATTGCTCTAGTATAGAAACTAATAAAAGTGAGACCGCGGTAGCCCAGTTTGCAGACTGTTCAGTCAAAGACCGGTGTATACTTCGGCGCTGATGCACGCTAAATCTACAAATGTCCTCACGTTGGTGTGGGTGTTTGGAGAGTGGAATGCCATCTCAGGTATTGACCTCGTTGTCTAACCGTGGTTCAAAATGAAGGTTTATCCCTTCGGGATCGATCACGGACCGTCGCCAATATCCCGTTGTATTGCTGCATTGCGACGTTAATTCAACTACCTACCAAATAAAAGAAATCGGTGAGAAGAACTTTGTTTGTGACGTCACTAAATCGCTGTGCCCCCGAGCGTAGGATTTAGGATCTATTGCCATACCAACGACCATTAAAAGAAGTACATTCATTTCTGAGAAAGTGTTATTATGCAGACCGAATTTAACATTCGAAAAGCCATTCAAAGATATCAATGGGCAAAAACAAGTGGGAGTGGAGGTGATTTCCATTTTGCATTCCACGCAAACTCGAGCAAATTAGATTTTGATGTCGATTTGGGAGACGGGATTCACAAGTCCATTTGCAGCTTCAGGAGGCAAAGAAGGTCAAACTCGTTATGTATTTATTTATACATGCAGGCAATCATTCAACGGCTTGTTTCCATGCCCTGGGGGATTTAGAATACTCGCGGAAAGTTTTCGGAAATCCTTTCCCCACTTTTTTCCTCGGGACTTTCTGAGCAAGATTATTTCTCCAAGTTTTAAACTTGGAGCAAATTCACGTTGCCTCCGCTTCCTTGAAGTATTTGCGCGCTTTTACGATTCGGTTCACTTTTACGAATCGAAATAAAGACTAGCATCTTCATCCTGTAGAAGCTGTCTTTGGAATTGAATTCACTTTCAACAACATACGGTTTGGTCTTTAACCCTCCTGGTGGTTGTCTTGACGAGTTATCTCATCACTACCAAACTTGACTAAATCTTGATGGACGAGATATCTCGCCATTAGAAGAAAAGTGACTAAGATCTCGTCATCATTGGAAAATCGATACTATCCTGATAACGAGTTATAGCACCATCAGAATTGGTGAGATCTTGACGAGACGAGATACCTCATCAAGATACCCACTACGAGGGTTGAGCAAAAATGTATAGGGCCACATCACAGAACGTCCGCATAAGGACAAGATGCAAAAGCTTTTCGTGACGCCCATGACCAGTTGCCATGCAATTCGGTCGGCGCACTCGATGTATCAGTCCATGCATTAGGGTAAGGTTGACAATGTTTAGATATTTGAACAGTTCACACGCATATAATCTTCAACAGAAACTCTTCTTCCCTTTCCCATGGCTGCGATTAAGGATCTCTTCCACTCATCATACTTGTCCCTTGCGCATGTCATTCTCATCTTATATTCTCGTTTTTGTATAAAACTGCCTCAAGATATAAGAAAGTTCATCCACCGTCTGTACAGTTACTTAGATTGAGTGTAATCATATCCTTTGGTCGCCTTTTTAACCCCACTGTTGGTTGTCTCGGCAAGGTACCTCGTCATTGGCAAAATTGACCAGATCTTGATGGATGAGATATCTTTTCATTTGAAGCTGACCAGACCTTGATCTCATGATCATCAAAACTCGACAATGTCTTGTTGACGAGGTACATCTTCATTAAAAATGGGTCAGATCTTGATAGACGAAATATCTCCTTATTCGGAAAACTAACCTAATCTTGATGAACGAGATATCTCTTCATTAGAAGAAACCAGACCAGATCTTGATCTCGTCATCATCAAAAATTGACAGTCTTGCTGACAAAGTAACTCGTCAATAGCGAAATTGGTCAGATTTTGATGGACGTGAAATCTCGTTGATACCACTTGGAGGGTTTACTTAGGGCTCAAATGATTTGTAATGTATTGCCTCTGCAGAAAAGAAAGAAGGACGAATGGAATTGACATAAGGTTGTCTGCAGCTGACCATAAGATGTTTTTTTGCTTTCGATTCAATTTTGTCTTCCGCAGTTACCCATGCCATGCTCCGCTGCTGATGTAAAAAGCCTTGTAGATTATAACCAAATTAACTGTAAATGTAGAGTTTACAGTTAAAAGGTATTTTGTTTTAAAAATCTAAATTAAATTAAAGAAAAATTTCCAGACTCCCTTTCCCTTATATTAGAACATTTCCCTAAAACATAATGCACTCAAAAGATGTGTCCATCCTTTTCCTTCTCAGCTTTTTTAAAAAGTTGATTAAAATAATTTTGTTTTTCGTTCGCTCTCTGCGACAACAATGAAATTTTCCTTAACCTTAAGAGGTTTTGTCTTTTCTTCTAATTTAGTTTGACATCAGGAACAAGAAGCTATATTGGGCTCAAGAAAGCATATGCTATAGCGGGGTGTAAATTACATATAAGTGGTAGGGGGCGTGTGGGACATTCTATAAAAACTGGAAGTAGTTTTTTGTGCGTTTTCAACACGCGATTCAAAAAATCGTGTAGACATCAATATTCTGTAACTCAATATGTATCCATGGCAACCGTTCTGGTGAAATAAATTTGTATTCGAATATTCCCGTTTTATAAAGATCTTCATTTGCCCCGAGGCATTTATTGAGATGAGTACTTTACTTTAGAAATCTAATATATTTTATTTGGTTGAATGAAATAAAGTTGTATTCGACAATACCCTGTTTTATAGAGCTTCATTTACCTCAAGGTAGCTGTCGAGATAAGTATTTACTAAATCTATTTTCTATTTGACTTACATTCATCTTAATTAAATTGGCTTTACTGTGGAACGATCTATATATTTTCGATTTAATTTTATTATTGTTCGAATTGATTAGAAAATTAGTGTTGTAACTGAATTATATGACTGAGTATGTTTCATTTCTTTCTAGGTGAGTACCGAAATCATTTACCAGAAAAAATCTCTTATACAGGTAAAATTAAATTTTGTTTTTCGTGCATGATGCTGTAATGTGTACTTAAAAATTATAGTACTAGCAACAAATGCATGTGCTTGAAGAAAATAATTTAGCAGACAGTAAAGTGACTCAAAGCTGATAAAAGATTACGTTATTTACACCTCTTTCACTCCTCATAAATTAAAAAAGCATTTCCATCGAAATATGATAATGTATGACGTAGTTTATGCAGTCATAAAATCAAATGTTATTTCCGTAAAGATGTATTGGGGTTGCTTAATGTGTATTGATATCATGAGTATTACTTTTAATTAATAATTTGGGTCTTTATTTGAAGAATGTCAAGGTGTCTTCAGACACTTTCTTATATGATGAGAAATTCAAGATTTGGTTATTGCTTTTAGAATGATCTTACAGTTTTAAAGTTAGACAGGATTGAATTCCGTCTAGAGATGCTTATTTTTTTAAACACCAAGCTCACACTTATTATATAAAATCATACAAATAAATTTGATCGACAGCGAATAAGTGTTTAACAATCAATAAGTGTTGTTTTTACATAGGGGGTGTGCGTGAGAAATAAGTTTCAGTGGACAGCTCGCCGATAAATAATTTTAATAAAAAAAATTATTGACACTATCACATTGATGGCAATTTATAAAAAGCAACATTATAGCAGAAATCGTAAAGTGTTGTATAAAATCGAATTCTTTCATATCACACTTTTAAATGATACGTTTAAACCTCCTGCTGATTATCTAGATGACGTGTCTCGTAATTAGCAAACTAACCATATCTTGGTGGACGAGATATCTCGTGAAATATTAGAAAATTGGTGAAGTCTTGATAAACGAGATATCTCGTCGAAACTACTAGGAGGATTAAGTATAACATATTGATAACATCTGACCTCTGTACATAAAGAAACTACAATGATCTATTACTTTACAAAGAAGCAATTCGATAGTCCACTTAGAACTCGTATAGGTAACTGTTCTTAGACTTCGTTATGCAAATTATTTTTATTTTACCAAATATACCATAAATCGCACACCAACATGATTTATATCTTAATAGATGGTCTGTGGACACAAAACAATTATTTTTTATCTCTTTATCAGGAAAAATGATTTCAGCATCCAATTCCGTTTATTCGCAGCGTGGGTTCACCCATCCCGAATCAGTATCGTGAAAATTGATTGAGAGAAACCAGGTTACAGAAATTAAAGACCACGAAGGATTTATTTCCCGTATTTTTGGATGAGTTATTTAAGAAACGTGAGTTCTTAATTTCGACTTCTGAGTTAGGTTAACAATAATATATTACCCTCAATATGGAACAATCCTCTTGATATAACTTTTTCAAGCACGAGCTTCACACGTACAGCACGCAAATACATTATTTATATAGATTTTTCTGAACATAATCGCTGTCTTAAGACTGCACATGTTCAATTATATAACAGGTAAAAATAATAATGTTTTGAAAATATCTCAGTATATTCTACAAACTAATTAGTTAAAAATGCATTTATTCTATAATGAAATTAATTTGACAAATTTCAATGTAATTCGTTGATGTATCTCCGAATGCTGTTCATAAAGAAACTGAACAATAGAACTGAACGACTACAGTAGTCAGAAAATGTCTGTGGACACACAAAAAATATTTATATTACATTGTTTGGTTAATGTAGTATATGTATGTGTTTAGATATACACTAGCCTTGAATGAATCATGGTTCATCGCAACAAGAAAAAAGGTCACAGAAACTAGAAAGACTAAACATTTATTTCCTGTACTTTTGGAATCAGATCGATGAACTCACGTTCTCAATTTCGACTCTTCAGTTAAGTTGACATACATTTTTTGCCAACAATATGCAACAATCCGTCAGACAGCTTTCTCAAACACGTACAGCACACGAATATTCAATGATTTCCACAAATTTGCAAGAATTTACTGGATGTCTTAAGAATATTCAACCATGAAACACGTAAAAAACATCAACGTTCTGGCAAAGATCTTAAAATATTCTGAAAACTTATTTGTTCAGATCGTATTTCGGCTATAATGAAATTAATTAATGGTCATGAATTCCGATGTAATATGTTGATGAACATCTAACCATTACACATAAAACAATTGATCTATTAAGCTACAAAGAAACAGCTATTGATTGCAATGGAGAAATGAAGCGCATATGAGAAGTAATTCTTCTAAGCAATCCATAGAGCATGTACTATTTCTATTTTCATACCATAACTTGTTCTCCATTATTTATTTGTCAGTAAATGGTCTGTGGACATACAAACAATTATTAGCATTATTGTCCAAAAAAGTAATTTTAGTATGCATTTTTTAAAATTCATACACCGGCCTTGCATCAACCATGAATAAGTGACACGAAGAAGAAAAAATTAGAGAATTGCAAGAAACTAGTAAACGACTCAAAGTCTCTTTTCTGTATCTTTTGAAATCAAATAACAAATTCACTTTCTCAATTTCGGCTCTTCAGTTAAGTTGCCATAAATATCTTGCTAACAATATGCAACAATCCGCCAGAGACAACTTTCTCAAACATGCCCTTCACCGGTACAGCACTCGAATAAATAATGATTTCTACAGATTTCCCACAATTTAATTGCTGTCTTAAGAATGCATATATTCAACCTTGAAAATTCATTACATGTTCACCAGAGAATCCCCACATTTCGAAGAGGAACATGTAAGATATGTCCCTTCACCGTCTGCTCCGATTTGTTATATTTCATGCTGACACCTGCATCCCATGAATTATGCCTGATCATTCAACCACCCGGGAATAGTAGCTAAGCATGTTTTCCTCTGACGTCAGAGGACATTAGGATGAGCTATCCCTAGGAAAGGATGGGACTAAATGGTATGGGCATTTATTTTCATTATGAAGGGTATCGTAAATTAGCCAGTTTGAGGACGGATGGTCTTCTAATGGGGTTGGTTTGGAAGTATAGGACGCAGTGTATATATGCAGTATATATATATACATATACACTTATACACGATGTATGAATCACGTATTTGATTTACTCGATGTCCTGCATAAAGGATATGTTTTTTGATTGTCGAAATAGGCTCTTGTTCAGATTCATTGCTCGTCTTTTTTAACCTGAACTCTCACAAATGTAAAATAACCTCACAATTCGTTACGTGAAAGAATTGAAGAGTGTTGAGAATAACCAGTCTGTTGTATCTTTTGGAATCAGATGATTAATAAACTTGCACAATTAATAAACTTGAAACCATGTTTGAATGAAACGTGCAAGCTCCGACACACATTACTCCCGAAATGGTGGATGGCTTGGTTGTTTCTGGGTTTTATGGCGCAAGGGTTATATTTGTACAAGCTGCGCCAAACACAAGACAGACCAACGTCAAGTAAATAATGTAAAAGGGGGAAAAAGTGGGATCGAGGAACATAATAGTGGTACGGAAGCAGAAAAAGATTGCTTGGGTTTACCGAGAGCGCCACCCTCGTAATTACTAAAGACATTAAACTCTGAGTGAAAGAGATCACTAGAGTAACTCGGGTCCATGTATCCCGTACACATCTAAAAGAGTTCCCCTAAAGGAACCCGAATTTGTGGATCAGAGCTTCAAAAAGACAGGAATATCGAGTGCTATGTATGGTTGAGAAGATGTGACCACTGAAAATGAAGGTGACCATGGTCTGGGGTGCCCGAGGATGATGACGATATCGATGATAACGACAGTGACAGCTATTGCAATATCTATGATGATGAAAATGATAAATGTTTTTAACAAGGTTATAAATATTATCTAAATGTGAATATTCGCATATTTGACCCTCCCTACTTTTCGGGTTTGAGTTTTGTTGAAAAGGTTCTTATAGTGGAGAAAATACGGTATGCATTCTATGATCCATACCTTATCATTCAACCACTCAAAGCATGTTTTTCTCTGACTTCCGAGAACGTTAAGGGGAATCATGCTGCTGTGCTTAGCTTTTTAAGTGTTGAATCTCAAAGCTACAGGGTATTTCGAAAATATCGGGCCAAATTGTAAAGGGGTGGTAGAGGGGCCCGAAATAAACATTTTTTGTCGGCTATGCGTCGTAAATGCCACGTTTAGGTGGTAAAGGGCGTTCGGTCGATAACATTGCTCCTGTGGCGCAAGGCTTCATTCCACGCGTGGATTTTCAACGGTATGCATCGCTACACGAATTCTGAGCTTGCCGTTGGAAATATGAGCGGGGAAAACACTAACGCCACAGAAAGTTATCTACTGATCTAAACGTGACATTTTCGGACGCCCATTCCTGCCTATCCTCTTAAAGCTGAGTTACTTGACTTTACATTTAAACCCAAGAAGCTTCAGGCTATCCTTTAATCCTCTGCATACGTTGGGGCAGAATATCGTTTCCTTCTTTGGTTACGGCAGCCGGCCCAACGGCTTTACAGGCGATTTACTGAAACCGACCGAAACGGCCTTTGCAGTGCTTTCCACCAGGAGGAGAGGGAATATGTCCCATTATCACCTAATGTGCCGGTTTATTGTCGGGCCGTGGGTATGCCTAGAAGGGACAGATTCTTCCCCGGTAAACTGAAAGGGCGGCTGAGACTTTTTTAATGTATCTTTTCATATACTAAACCTCTCACAGACTAGATGCTCGAGGATAAATAATTTGCGAGGCTCCCCGTCGGTAACCCTGACATCTTTGTCAACGGGGAGATAAGGCTATTCACGCGCGGGTCTCTTTGGCACATAAAAGAGGGGATGGAAATCGTAATGGGCTGCTGTGATTCTTCAGGAGTTTGAAGTCTTACAGAATCCGAGCCTTTCGTATCGAGGGGACTCGAAACTTTCGGTCGGTTCGGCCGGTCCCCGTATCCAGAGGGTTAAGGACAAAGTTCAAAACTTACCTAATTCCAAAGAACACTTGCTATGACGTAAATATTGCAACTCTTTGTTTTAAGAACACGGCAGCGCATTTCTCAACCCTTCAAGTGGTTTCGACGAGATATCTCGTCCATCAATATCTGATTGCTAATGACGAGGTATCTCGTCATCAAATATTGCCGATTTTTTTATGATGACGAAATAAAGATCTGGTCAGTTTTCTTCTAATTACGAGATATCTCGTCGATTTAGGTCTTGCCAGTCTTCTAATGGCGAGATATCTCGTCCATCAACATATGATCAGTTTTGTTAGTTGCAAGATACCTCGTTGAGACAACCACCACGAGGGATAAATATTGACAACACAATGTGCTTGACCTACATATTTCCAATTACTACCGCTGAACTTAAGTTCTCGAATTTTTGTTCCGACACATTTTATGGCTGAATTAGCAAGCCTATTGGTTGCAAGATTCCAAGAAAACCTTAGATGAATGAATAACTAAAAATGAAGGTTAGCCATACATAGAATGGTTAAAGCTTGGAATTATACGACCCACTGCTTAGAATGCTTTATACATAATTTTATTACTAGTCTAACGATTTATGAAAATACACATTATTCTGGTTGCAATGTCAAAGTACACTCATTAATTTGATCTAAACGCTATTTTCGTATTTCTGTTTCACGAATGTGTAAAATTTCACAATTTAAAAAGTACAGGTCCCGAAACCAACTCGAGATCGTCATGGCTCAATGGGTATGCCCACTGCGCTAGCAACCTGTTAGATGTAGGTGGCACATGTTCGATTCCTCCCTGTGTGTATTTCTCTCTTTTGCGTCAGTAAACCCTTCCTTGTGTATGTCCACTACTTGATATTGCCTGTCTTGTGTCTGTCGCGGCATGACCCTTATAAATACGACCCTTGCACAATAAATCCTAACGAAACCGACACCTGGCAGTTAATGTTCTGAAATAAGCAAAAATGGACTGCTGAATTAATGTATTTTAGTATGCATCCCTTGAGCCAAGGTTCATATTAAGGTATTTGAAGTTAGTTAAATTTTTTAATAGTCGTTTATGACTAAGTAAATCATCAGCTCTGAATGAAACGCCATTCAAAAAGGTACCCTTTCTATGGTGTACCTATCCATGTGCCATCTTAAATACCTCAATACCGTTTCCTCCACTGATATACTGGAGTTCGCAACGCTCTTTCAAAAAATATTTAAGCGAATTCAAGTCACTGAACAAGACTCGGAAACATTTGTCAACCTCTAACCTTCAAGCTAAGCTTTCCCCAAACCATAATCCCCAGCTTTGCGACGACAAAAATACACTCCCAAAGTCTCAAGTCAACAGGAAATAACTTGTTCACAAACATTTATTGAACGCAATTCACCACCGGAGAAGAACTAAACCACACCAAGAGGTAAAATGGAAGTCCCTTCGGGTCGTTATTTAATGAGATATAGGTTGCTGTTGGGAGAAATAAAACATCTTTAGATTCCGATTAACATTCCTAGTGGTTGTCTCCACAAGGTATCTCGTCATTACCAAAACGGATCAGATCTTGATGGACGAGATATCCCGTCGTCTCTCATCATCATTAGAAGAAATCTAACCAGATCATAAAAAAATCAGCAATATCTTGACAATGAGATTTCTCGTCTTTAGCAATATTGGTCACATCTTGATGGACGAGATACCATTTGAAAACCACTTGGAGGGTTAATGGAATATATCGGGATTTTCATATTTGACGTCACTTCATCCATTTCCCCACCATCCAAACACACGTCTTGACAAGTTAATGTCCTAATTCTTGGGTGTATTTTTTATGCTCTTGGTAATTTATATTAGTTTGTTAAATTCATTTATATAACTCTCAATTCCATCATGGATACCGATACTATATATACGAAGGGTTTATGGTAAAAAAATAATTTCCCATAACGTGGAAGATGATTACAGGATGAAGAATATTCTTGGGATGCAAACCAGAAATTTTAAGCTATGAAATTCACACGCAGGTGCTGCTCTAAATAATTCTTAGTTAAATAAATTTTTTGTGACGGTTTTAAGAGGCAAGAAACTGAATTTAAGTGCCGTTATCTTTAGGTGGAAAGAGGTTAGGCCCAAGGAATATTTTGCACATCAAAGTCGACTCAATTTAAACCGCTTGCTTCAGTTCAAATTCCCTGGAGACCACCAATCGCACGATTTGTAAGATTTTGCTTTGTAGTAAGGGGTGAACAGCCTGGCGTCATAGTGCTGGTTCCTTGATGTGTAGATGAGTTGTGATGGGGCAGGTGGTAACATAGTGGTCTGCTTCCATGCCGCAAATGCAGTGGTCACTGCAATGAATATTCCTACGAAATAAATACTGCAGGAACGGGTCCCGTGTAAAAGTGTGTGAGTTCTGGGATGGAGATGAGGCGCTTTGTACAGACAATATTTTAGTTAAATACGTCTCCTTTATGGTTCCAGGGTTACACATAAGATGTTTCCTTTCTAATATATACTTCTACGTCCTAGCTCTGTATTGACAGAGTTTTCAAACGTGCCCTTATAACATCCTTCGGATATTACTCTACCGATTGAATCACAGGTTTCAACACTCATTCAAATCCTGTTAACTGAATGAGTTTTCAAGAACAGTTTGTGTACTCAGTTTCTATCAAGCAGTCAACAAGACAAGGAAATAGTTATTCACTAAGCAAATTCTTCCTAAGATCATAATCCGCAAGGACAGACATCCTCCACAAAGTCTGAAGTCAACAGGAAACAACTCGTCCACAAACATCTTTATCGAAAGCAATTTACCAACCAACGAGCACTAACCAAGAAATGCAAAACGGAAAAGGACGTTATTTAATAGGAAATAAAGGCCCGCCAGTGGGAGAAAAGAACCATTTTTAGATTCAAATTACTGAATAAATGGAGTATCGGTACTCCATATTTGACGTCACTCGGATGACCTCCCTCCCCTCCAAACACGTCTTGACAAGTTAATGAGCGTCGCCATTTGCATATTTGTGCCTTAACAAAGGCGTTATTGTCAAATCTGTCATTACTGAGGATGGGGACTGCTCGTTTTTGTGCCATCTGCAGGTTCGAATGTTCTTCAATTGCAGGACAATTCGTTCTAAATGATGATGAGGGTGCTTTGGAGTGGTCTGGGATTCTCTTGATGGGGTGGAGCGAATGTTTTTTTTTGTAATGCCAGTAACAAGGAGATTTGCGGTCTTTATTCTTATCAAATCGCCACTCTGTTTCTTGCATGTTGTTTTATCGGGATTATTTGTTCAATTTAATTTGTAAGAGGTGAATTTGTTTTTCTCGTGTTGAGGGTTTATCTGTATGAATGTATAAGAGAACATCCTGAAAAATTATTGATTTTATATGATCTTTAACTCAACTCAGAACTTATATATTCAAGAACTAATGTTGTGGGACTGTTGCACGTTA
The DNA here is from genome assembly GCA_933210815.1 of Meta bourneti. NCBI lineage: Eukaryota > Metazoa > Arthropoda > Arachnida > Araneae > Tetragnathidae > Meta > Meta bourneti. The sequence continues at coordinate 92,141,740 of OW119930.1, read as the reverse complement.
AATCTGTCGTGGCTTTTCATTTAATCAAATTATTTTAATTTAATTTCAATTGCATAAAATTATAGAGGTAAGTGAAGGGCAGATGGCTCATTGGGAGGTACGAAGTCGTGGTTAAAATTCGAGTATTACACGTGCTGTTTGTCTGAAATTCGACTTGCTTTCAATCACTAGCTAAAAAAGACAGTGTTGTAACACGTTATTACTCAATCAACAAATTTTATAATCTGTTGTAGAAATGTGCGTACAAATTATACCGTTTTTATAGCTTTTAAAACATCAATTCGACGCTATAATATAATCAAGCGACTTATTTCTGATGTTTATTGCTCTTGAAAGATATTTTGGAATGTTTAGAAGTAAAATAAGCAATATAATTCTTATTGTCAGTTGCATGTTCAAAAATGGCAATGTCATTGAAAATTTGAAAAATCTCTCCCTGACACTTGGGGAGATCAAGCACCTTATATACAGGTAAGGTGACGCATTTATATTTTACGAAATTTGGCGTAGACCATTCCTATCGTCTTTATGGCATCATCTACATCTCCACTATATCCGAAAGTGAATGTACTTGAATTCAGGACAAAGCAAATAGCAATAGCACAGTTTTTGCTGCTGCAAAAAGTATTGCTATTGTCTATCGAAAAACCATTCAAGCTGCTTCTTAGAAATCGACTCTTGCTGAAAGTGAATCGGCACGAATCCAGATTTGGGCGGCTGCAAAAGATTTGACATCACTAGAGGATATAGTTCTGATTAAAAAATGGCAAAACGGCATCAGAAAGAGTCGGGTAAAGAAACACAAAAGATGCTCCAGTGTGACGTTTATTATAATACCTACCTTCCCTGACGGCCCCGATTTTAGGTATGGGTAATTAATTAACGCACTGGAGCAACACAACGGACTATTGGCCACGTTCCGGGATCAATCCCCAGAGAAAGATCCTAGGACAATACACGTAATTTTGAACCACGGTCAGATAAAGAAATTTTAGGGTGCATCCAAAAGGTTGAAAAATGTATGACAAGCCAAAGGAATGTTAAAATTTGTTGAATGCTTGTAAATGTCACATATGTAATCTAAAATGCACTGCCCTATATGTGATAGATATTAACTCTAATAATCAATGACCAATCGAATGTAAAAGAGACAAAACTATTATTTTAAGATAGGAATAAATGCTATCACAAGACTGCTAACTGCTAACAGCTTTATTAGTAGTTAATAACTGAAACTAACAGTTATTAAATAATTTTTTACAATTACTAACTGTTAAAATTGAAGTTCACGGTAAAATTAGTTACTATTGCTTATAATTCCTTCAAAATTTTTAATAAATTGTTAAACATTAATATTTTTCATAACTATTTCTAACTTGTAATTTGTAATAGCACTGTTATGTTAACTATTATAGGAACAACATCGTATCTTTAATCAAAAATTTTAGCAGTTTCCATAAATGTTATTCGAATAGCAGTGAAACAACATGCGAGCTCTCTCATTCATTCAGTATAAGAGGCAGAGATTTGCACGAGTCCTAATTGGTTGCTAACTGTTGGACGTCAGATGAAATTCCGTTCCCTTCATGGTTACGAGCTCTACAATCGTAAGAAAAGGATGGACTAGAGTATACAGGTCAAAAGGTCATAGTATGACCAGCGGTGTATTCTAAATATCCATCGCAACGTAAGATTATGTGGTGTGGGGTTGCAATGGAATTCTGCATCGAATTCCTGGGCGATTAAATCCATGGTACTACCTACTGTGATATATAGGAGCACGTTATGATACCTGATGTCCTGGAAACCCATTTCAGAGATGGTACTTCCTCTTCCAGAAGAAAATAAATATGAATTTTATTTATCTTTATTATTCTATCTTACAATTTCCAGCTAAGATTTGGATTAATTTATGTATTTGTATAGAGTTAGACGCGCTTAGCGATAGTGCACGAATGAACCCAAAAACAAAAAGCAGAAGCCTTTCAAACTTCCTGCGGTGGCCCGGTTGGAAGAGTAACGAACTTGCAACCGAAGGGTTGCGAGTTCGAATCCAGCCAAAACACCGTCGTGTACAAAGGGGGCTGGTGCACGTTAAATCTGTCGTGGCCTCAAATGTCCTCACGTTGGCGTGGTGTGGAAGTTTGGAGAGTGGGGTGCCAGCTCAGGTGTTGCCTCGTCATCTGACCGTGGTTCAAAATTACGTGGTGTTGTCCTCGGATCTTTCCTTTGGGATTGATCCCGGACCGCCACCAATAGCCCATTGTGTTGCTCCAGTGTGACGTTAATTGAAATACCCCCCTTTCAAACTTCCCTTTAAGCTCTTTCTTCGTGAGACAGATTAGAAGGATTTTTTAATGCTAAAATAATCATACATGTTAATTTACTTTTTACAAAACATTAAATATAGGAGGTAATTCAGATGTCAGTGAAAATACTAGTTGAAATTAATAAGAATCCAAGTAATTACTGACTCTTTAAACTAACGGTTAATTTCAAGTTACAATAGTTGATAATTACTGCTAAATTTATTTCTTCCCTTTCTACAAAACAACATAATTATTGTACTACATTTTGATTTTTTTTAATTAAAAACCATGTAATAACTCAGTTCTAATTCCACTAGACTCGTTTACGACGCATTTACTAAAGGAGGTTATACTTGTATTAGCAAGATTTTTAGGACATATTGACATCCTGAATTCGAAAGAGACGACTTTGTGGAGAAAGCCATCTTTCCCTCTCTTTTAAGAATAGCCCGTTGTGTTGCTTCAGTGCGACGTTAATTAAATACCTACTTACCAACCCCTTTTTAAGTGGGGCCATAGTACCCCAGTTGGTAGAGTCGTGGATTAGCAACCAGAGGATTGCGAGTTCAAAATTCGGTCCAAGGACCGTCGTGTACACGGGGGCAAGGGCCTCGTCACGTGACCGCTGTTCAAAATTACGAGATGTTGTCCTCGGTTCTTTCCCTTCGGGATGGATCCCGGACCGTCGCCAACAGTATTGCTCCAGTGCGAAGTAAATTCAACTACATATCGTCGTGTTCTACAACTCGTAATTTTTATCCACGATCTGATGACGAGATCAACGTCTGAGCTGGCACCCCCTTCTCCAAAACTAGAACCGATAAAAACCGCTATTGAAAACTTTCGTCCAAAACAAATCAACTTTACGTCCGATATATTTATAAGATGTGGTTGAAAACCTGACAAATTTCGACAACCCTCTAGCGAAAAAATTATAACCTTTATAACCGTCCTCTTCTCAATATCCCGTAACTGACGACATCTTCAACACAGTCTAAACTCCTTTAGACAACCCCGAAGAATCTTCCATTTCAAGACACAATATCTCTCCTAACGAAAACCCTTTTCCATAAAAAACGCTATCAATACCGCGACACACGAAATGAATATTTAAAAGTCCCCGTCCTGGCGGTGAATGGTGGAGAAGCCAGTCCAATAAACTTCTCCGGAGCCCATAAAAACAGAGCCCATGTCCCGCATAGGAGACAAGATAAGCCCATTAGCATATCTGCCCATAACTGGCTCTGCTCGTGATTTTATTCCTCTATCCTAAAAGAAATATGAAGGCGGAAATCGGTCGTTACCTTCATATCCGAGAGTATTTCGAGGTAAAGAATTAAAGTGGATGTTCCCATTGGTCAGAATTATGGAAACCCAGGTGTCTGAAAAATCAATATTTGTGGTGTTTTGCTGTCCTCGTTGATGCCATAGGTAGGTATGTATTTTAATTAATTAATGTCACATTGGAGCAACACAACGGGCTATTGGTGATGTTCCGGGATCAATCCCAAAGGGAAAGATCGAGGACAAAACCACGTGATTTTGACCCACGGTTAGATGACGAGGCAACACCTGAACTGGCACCCCACTCTGTTGATGTCATAATCCGATGAAGTTTGAATGACTCTTGGTTTTAGTGTGATCAGTAATTGGCCCTTCGAGTTGTAGGCGGTGCGGGTTCCATTCCTCTCAGGTGCACTTACTCCCTCCGAGGGCGGGAGTAAGTGCACCTGAAAGACAGGAACGACTACGTGACATTCAAAGTACATTTCTTTAGGGTCCACCAGGTTTCACTACTTCCACAGTCTGCCGTTCACCAAATCTGTCGCGCATCCAATGATTGTAATGGTAGTTAATTAACGTCTCACAGGAGCAACACAACAGGTTATTGGTGGCAGTTCGGGATCAATCCCCAAGATCCGAGGAAAACACCACGTAATTTTGAACCACGGTCAGATGACGAGGTCAATACTTGGAATGGCACTCCGAACTTCCACCCTACGCCAACGTGAGGACATTGAGGACACGACTGATTTAACGTACACCAGCTCTCATTGTACACGACGGTATTTGGTTGGATTCGAACTAACAACCCTCCGGTTCCTAATCCGATACTCTTCCAACTGGGATACCACGGCCCAGATTTTCACAGAAAGCGCTCAATTTTGCTTTTTAAAAACTATTCGAATGCGTTCAAACAATTTGCAAGTATTTTGTCAAAAAATATAGTTTATGAAAGATTTCGTGAACAAGAACAGGCACAATCGTTGCTCAGTGGCGATATCCATTGTGCTAGCAACCTGCGAGTTACAGCTGGCGTAGGTTCAATTCCACCTTGGGTGTATTTCTGTCTTCTGTGTTAGTAAAACTTTCCTTGTTTGTGTATGTCCATCACTTAAGGTTATCTGTAGTATTTTGCACAGCCTGGCCAAATATGACCCCTTGCGACGTTAAACCCAACTCAACCGACCATCAAACTAGAAAAATTCACAGGAAGACATAAATGCTTCCGACTAAGAACTTGTTTTTATTTTTATTCATTTTTTTATGTTCATTTCTTGGCTCTGAATTATTCGTGTCGCCAATAGCCCGTTGTTTCTCCAGTGTGACGTTAATTAAAATACCTACCTAAATTATTCGTGATGAATAATTACCACCGACTTCATGGATTCAATTTGCTACACTTGTTAGGCCATGCTTGCAATTGGGAAAATCAAATTTTAAGCAACGTGTTTAAATCGCAAAACAAGAAAAGTGACGTCATTTCCATATTAAAACAGGAAATGCACGATGCAAATATATATTTAGCGAGTTCGAAATGGTACAGAAATAAGATTCATGAAGGATATGCGTGAAAAAAACATTTCTAATCAGTACACATTCGAGAAGTTCATTTTGCTAACGAAAGTATGCTTCGGTGCAAAGCGTTTTAAGGAATAAATGCAAGTAACTGTCAAAACATAGGTATGCAACAACTTAACGCATAACACATACAAAAATACCACTTCAACATGCTCATTATTCAAGGCCGTATAACCTCTTTTTCAAAAAGTATAGAATCAGTAGAGAAACGTGTAGCTATTATCAAGTTGTATATATGTATATGTATATATATATATATATATATATATATATATATATAAAAAGATTAGTGGTAGTGACGTTATTCAGGTGAATTCTAATAAAATAAAGGCAATTAATGTGTGAAATTCAGTTCAATGTTTTGGAACGTACTTAGATCACTGACAAGTTTTGAAAACAAAAACGGTTTATGAATTGTATCAAATTGATTAATTTTTCGCTTTACTGTAAATCGAAAAAAATCAACACAATGGAAACACATACATGGGAGATATCGAAAATGTATCTAGGAATTATAGATGGTCGCTGTTTCTAGATAGGTATTTAATTAACGTAGCAATGGGAGCATTAGAGGGAATCGACATCAGCGTCTGAGAATCATGGGGTTCCATGGCACAAGGGCCATATTTGGCCATGCTGCGCCAGACACAAAGCATACAGTATCAATAGACACACACACAATGAAAGTTTTACAGACACAGAAGAGAGAAACACACCCAGGGAAAAATGCACATGATAGAAATCGTACCTGCACCACCTACAACTCGAAGGTTGCTTGCGCAGTGGGTCCCGGGTATCTCAGATGATGAGAGTGCAAAAATCACTTTTAAATGGTTGTTTAACCATATTAATTAGGACACATTAATTAGAATGCTAGCAACCGAAAATTCAATAGCATGCGGGACAAGAGATATCAAAGCCATATTTATTATACAAATAATACCAAGCCCAAAGGCGTGATATGATTGGAATTACAGCTACTTTGGATACGAACAAGAAGAAATGGGTACTTCGTGCAGCCACCGAGGGCTGCAGTAAGTGTCGAAGTGTCTTTTTACATGTCAGTCAATGCTGCTTCGACACGTTGCCAAATTTCATCTTGAGTAGTCGTGGGTGGTCTGTGATGTGCCAGTGATTGAGCGATCATTGGATGCGCGACAGATTTGGTGAACGGCAGAGTATGAAAGTAGTGAAACCTGGTGGACCCTGAAGAAATGTACTTTGAATGTCACGTAGTCGTGCCTTTTTCTGTTGTCCAGTAACGCGTTGTCCTTAACGATAAGGGAGGAAAACAGACTACAGACTTCATAGATATAGCGGTGTCATGAGTTTTGGTGCATGTTACTAGGGGGGTGTGGGAGTAGAATCCCATGGCACCCCTACCATCTACCTACTGGGCCGTCATCTGGCATTAGCCAGGTAGGTAAGTAGGTGGGGGTTTGTACACGTTAAATCAGTCGTGGCCCCAAATGTTCTCATGTCGGTGTGGCATGGAAGTTTCGAGAGTGGTATGCCAGCTCGTCATCTGACAGTGGTTCAAATTACGATGTGTTGTCCTCGGATCCTTCGCTTCGGGTTTGATCCCGGACCGTCGCCAATAGCCCATTGTGTTGCTCCAGTATGACGTTAATTAAATACCTACCTAGCACTTGAAGAGTTTCGAAATTAAATATCTTATGTAGGACATCCACTGACAATTTCTAATCTTCGGAATATGACGTTTTTTGAACAGACAGGGACATTTTCTGTAAAACCAGGACAAGGTCGCAAGCCAACTGTACTGCAGAGCAGAAATTCCAACTGCTGTGGAGCAGCAGGAAGTATTACGTAAATTGGATATGTCGTATAGGATAGTGTGGAGAGTTATAAATATCTTGACGTTTTACCCTTATAAGATATTCCACACTCATGAATTGTTTTCTGATCATAGCGATACGCGTAAAACATTTGTTTCGATACTCATCGCTCGTATGACGGTGAATGACCTTGGAGAATTCTGTGGCTCATTTCCATTTGAATGGTGCTCCAAACACTCATAACTGTCATATCTGGTCTGACACAAATCCTCGCTTTCAGCCACTTCCTTTGCAAGCACCAAAAGAAACTGTTTTATGTGGCTTCACGACACCCTTTATCATTGATCCTCACTTCTTTCAATAAAACACGGCCTCAGGGCTAATGACACGTTCTGTTAGTTCCAGATGTGCTCCGGAACTTTGTATTTTCATCACATCAACAGAGGAATGGTCTTGATACAACAATATTCATGCAATGGAGATACACCCCCTTATATCTTTACCCATGCAAGCCATACTTCGGCAAACTTTTCGCAGATCATTTCCCACGTCATAGTCTCCACGGTCACCAGATCTGAACCCCTATGACTTTTAGCTGCGGGGCTATTTAAGAGTCCCATTGATCTAGACCAGTGGTCGGCAAACTCATTAGTCAAAAGAGTCAAAGATCTGAGTACAACGATTAAGATTTCTTTTGAGAGCCAAATTTCTTTTCAAGAACCATGTTTTTAGGAGTCGGTTTAAACTAATTTACATAAAACCAGATATCATAATAATAATTATCTTACTGACAAAAAATATTTTTACATTAAAATAAAAATGTAACAAAACACGCATTTAATGTGAACAATGACCTTGCATTTCCTTGGAAAGTTGGGTTAAGTCAGGTTTGTATGTCGTTGTTTTTAATTTCAAGCAGGATTCCAGGTTCTCATCAATAAGACGATTTCTCAATTTACTTTTGATAAGGTTCATGCTTGAAAAAGATTGTTCGCATGAATATGTAGAGCCAAAGAGTGAAAGAACAGCAAATGCTAGTTTTTAACTCATCATATGAGTCAGGAATACTATTCCAGGTGTTGAAAATTATCATAGTTTCCTTCTCCAGATTTTTCAAAGCAGACCACTTTTTCTGTGAACTAAGATCACATTTATTTTTCTCCGATTTTTCCATATTAACATTAAGGCGTTCAAATTTGGAGCTCCATAATTCTTTGTTTTTTAACTCCAGTAATTGCATTTCAAAAGCGCCAATGTCAATATTAAAGGAAGAAAAATTCAATTCCGTTACGTCAGCACTGAGAGGTTTTTTAACAAAGGCTAACGTCGCTATGCTATTTCTGAATTCCTGAAACCTCCGTAGAAAAACTTCCCTCATATTTAAAATTGTTGTTTTGAAATAGTAAATGTCAATTACCGAGTTATTTTCTTGGCGATGTTTCAGCGGGCTTGGAAAATGAATTAATGTTTCTCTTTCAAAATCTTGAGCAAAAAGGGATAATTTGTTTTCGAATGAAATGACTTTATCCAACATCGAAAAAATTGTGTTTCCTTTCCCCTGTAGTTTACGATTAAGATTATTTAGATAAGACGTAACGTCTACCATGAAATAAAATTTTTGGATCCACTGATCGTCCGTTAGTTCAGGATAGTCAACACACTTCTCAAGGAGAAATGCTTTAATTTCAAATAATGAGGAAGCGAAAGGTTTTAAAACGTTTCCTCTTGAAAGCCAATGTACCTATGCAACAGAAGATCTGCGTATTCACTCTCCATTTCAACTAAATATTCTTTAAATTGGCGATGATAAAGAGCTTTAGCTACAATTGTATTGACAATCTTGATCACCAATTCCATAACATTGCAAATTTCTTCTGGAAATGTCTGCGCACAAAGCTCTTCTTGATGAATGATGCAATGGTAAACAAGTATCTCGTGATTACTGTTTTCCTTCAAAATAGAAACAAAACCTTTTCTAACTCCGGTCATACTTTTTGCCCCATCTGTTGAAATTAAAACAATTTTATCGAGTGGAATATGATGTTTCTCCATGCATTCAATGACAGCATTTGCAATATCCTCGCCACGTGTTTGACCTTTCAGTGGCAATAATCCTAATTTCTTTAGGACCCGTAGACAAAATAAATCGAACAAAAAGTGAAATTTACGCTATTTCATTTATGCACAAGATTCGTCAACAGCTATTGATAAAGCTGAAACCAATTTAAGATATTCGATTTGCTGATTGGTTATATTCGAAGACATTTTGACTGTTCTGTCTTTTACTGTTTTAGCAGACAGTAGTAATTTTAAATTTTTTAAGAATTTCTGCATTGTTATTAAAATTCCGGAATAGCTCTTCGGATGCATTTATAAAACAAATTTTAATGTATTCGCCGTCTGTGTATGGTTTGCCTCTCTTAGCAATCTCCTGACTAACAATAAAGCTTGCAATATTAACATTGTTGGAAGATTGCACCCAATAATTAAATACAGAACTTGATTTCTCTTGAATCTTCTGAAGTTCCTCAACTGCTATCTTCCTCGCATCACCGGCGGGATATTTACTGCCAAATGACGCGTGTTTAGTTGTAAAGTATCTCTCCAAATTTTATTTCTTGTTATGCGCCAAATTTTTCTTGACAAATAAGACAGGCCGGAAGGCCATTTGAGATTTGTATAAACGCGAACGATTCGGTCCTTTCAACTTTAAATTCACGGTTTTCGTCTTCTATTTTTCTCTTTATAGCCATGTCAAATAGGTGGCACCTAAAAACGTGTTTCGTTTTATAACAATAAAAGCAGCAACACAAAGTTATAACAACTTATTAAATTGATGCCAAAAATAGCTGTGAGATCTGCAGCTGGTTGAAAGATAAAAGTAGCTTAATGCGACGAGTAAGTAATCTCGTCGCCAGTCACAAGCTGTGACTGGCTCGCTCTCGCTCAACTCGTGCGTTAGTCGCGTGTGCCTCCTCCGCGCCGCATACCCCGTGCCCGCCTGCGCTACGTCAACACGACCGACACCCGGCTCGATTCGTGGCAGAGCTGCACTCAAGTGGCTAAAGAGCCGCGGTTTGCCGACCACTGATCTAGGTAATGTTACGAGTTCAGTTGTCTTAGACAGAATTTGTGAAGCAAATCAATGCGAATCTACTTCGTTCCGCTGTCGAGTGTTAGACACGAATGCAATTTACAGAGCAAGGTAACGGAGGACCCGTAGACTAGCAACCCTCCGGTTCCTAATCCGTTACTCTTCCAAATAGGATACCACGGCCCAGATTATCACAGAAAGCGCTCAATTTTGTTTTTTAAAAATTATCCGAATGCGTTCAAACAATTTGCAAGAATTTTGTCATAAAATATAGTTTATGAAAGATTTCGTGAACAACAGGCTCAATTGCTGCTCAGTGGATATATCCACTGCGTTAGCAACCTGCGAGTTACAGGCGGCGTAGGTTCAATTCCACCTTGGGTGTATTTCTGTCTTCTGTGTTAGTAAAACTTTCCTTGTTTGTGTATGTCCATCACTTAAGGTTATCTATAGTATTTTGCACAGCCTGGCCAAATATGACCCCTTGCGACGTTAAACCCAACTCAACCGACCATCAAACTAGAAAAATTCACAGGAAGACGAAAATGCTTCCGACTAAGAACTTGTTTTTATTTTTATTCATTTTTGATGTTCATTTCGTCTGGCTCTGAATTATTCGTGTCGCCAATAACCGTTGTGTTGCTCCAATGTGACGTTAATTAAAATACTACCTAAATTATTCGTGATGAATAATTACCACCAGACTTCATGGATTCAATTTGCAACACTTGTTAGGCCATGCTTGTAATTGGGAAAATCGAATTTGATCAAATGTTAAGCAACGTGTTTAAATCGCAAAACAAGAAAAGTGACGTCACTTCCAGATTAAAACAGGAAATGCACGATGCAAATATATATTTAGCGAGTTCGAAATGGTGCAGAAATAAGATTCATGAAGGATATGCGTGAAAAAAGTATTTATAATCAGTGCGCTTTCGAGAAGTTCATTTTGCTAACGAGAGTATGCTTCGGTGCAAAGCGTTTTAAGGAATAAATGCGAGTAACTGTCAAAACATAGGTACGCAATAACTTAAAGTATAACCCATACACAAAATACCACTTCAACATGCTCAGTATTCAAGCGCGTACACCAGCCCTTTTTCAAAAAAAGTTTAGAATCGGGTAGAGAAACCTCGTTATCAAGTTGTTTATATCTATATATATAAATATCTCTAAAAAAGATTAGTGGTAGCGACGTTATTCGGGTGAATTCTAATAGAATAAAGGCAATTGTGTGGAATTCAGTTCGTTTTGGAACGTACTTAGATCACTGACAGGTTTTGAAAAAAAAAACGGTTTATGAATTGTATCAAATTGATTAATTTTTACTGTAAATCAAAAAAAGCAACACAATGGTTACACATACATGGGAGATATCGAAAATGTATCTAGGGATTATAGATGTCGCTGTTTCTAGGTAGGTATTTAATTAACGTAGCACTGGGAGCATTAGAGGACTATTTGTGACGGTCCGGGATCACAATCCGGATGAGAAAGATCCAAGGACAATGGCTCGTGAACCACTCTTGACTGAGAAACATGGGAACAACTATTTCCGTTATCGGTCTTACAAATTTTGTGCAATCGGTTTTTTTTTCAGTTGCTGATTGAATTTTATTTTTGCTCTCTTTTGAGCAAGTTTGTTTCATATACACTGCTGGCCACCCAAATTGCAACACCAAGAAAGACAAGAGATATCACAACAAAATTTATTTTGTAGATAACATGTTGACCAAGTATCAAATGATTAAATTTATAGACTTCTGTGAAGTGTGGTTCCTGCCAAATTCAGTAGCCAGAGTAGCCGCCATTGTTGGAGATCACCGCTGCCACACGCCTCGGCATTGATTCAAAGAGACTTTGGATGTGTTCTTGGGGTACAGCAGACCAAGCAGCTTCCACACGTTGCCAAAGTTGATCTGGTGTGGCAGCTGGGGATGTATTCTGGGTCAATCGTTGAGCAACCATGGACCACATGTTTTCTATCGGCGAAAGATCCGGAGAGCGAGCTGGCCAGGGAAGCAATTCAATCTGGCGATTGACGAAGAACCCTTGGACAATGCGTGCCACGTGTGGTCGCGCATTATCCTGTTGAAATATGGCTGTGGGCAAGCCCTGAAGGTAAGGAAGGACAACTGGCTCCAACACCTCGGAGATGTAGCGCTGGCTGTTTAAAGTACCGGCAATGCGTACTAGAGGAGTGCGAGAGTGATATCCAATACCGCCCCATACCATAATACCCGGTGCGGGACCAGTGTGGCGGTGCATAACGCAGCTGTTCAGCATCCTCTCTCCACGGTGTCTCCAGACTCGAATCCAACCATCGTGGTGTTGCAGACAGAAGCGTGACTCGTCAGTAAAGAAAATTTCATTCCATTCTGCCGTCCACATCCTTCTTTCATCGCACCATTGGCGGCGGAAACGTCTGTGGTTTTGCGTCAAGGGTAGACGAAGCAATGGACGTCTTGCGGACAGACCACTCTGCTGTAAACGGCGTCGAATGGTACGCGCAGACACTGGATGATGCGGTACAGACTGAATGTGCTGTGCTATGGTTCGTGATGTGGCTGAGCGATCCGTCACTGCCATACGCACAATATGCCTGTCATCACGTGAAGTGGTGCACTGAGGTGGATGCGATCGAACACGTCGGTCCGTCGTACCCTCCTGCATCCAACGATCACATATCCGCATTACAGTTGTTTGGTTTCGTCCAACACGACTACCGATTTCCCTGAAAGATAATCCACAATCTCGGTAGGCCACTATGCTTCCTCTGTCGAACTCGGATACTTGATCAAAAGATGATCGCTGTTTTCTACGAGGCATAATGGATCGGTTTTTTTTAAAAAACCACAAGAAAAACACAATTGCCGTACTTGAAATCGTCGAAATCTCCAAGCCTTAAATAGCGCTTTGAAGTGGCGCCACAGGCGTGCGTGATGTGCGTCTGCGCTAAAATTCTAATCATTTGCATATCTCACCTCCGCTAATGCATGTTGTAAATTTCATATTATTTGCATGCTTCCTTCAGGGTGTTGCATTTACGGTGGCCAGCAGTGTATAAACCATAAACATGTTACTAGTCGACTAGGCCGGCACTTTGAGCCATAAAGGAAAAACTGAAAATTGATCTAAACCTGCATTCATCTTTCTTTATAATTTTGTTTCTGTAAAGACATTTAAGGAAACGCCACATATTCTTCAAAATATGACTTTACATCAAACGCATCCAAATTGTATTTATCCAAATAAATCGTACTTCCAGAGTTTCCAAATATGTCCTGTTGCAAATGAGGGCTGTAGTGGCTTAATGGGCGCTAGAAACCTGCGAGTGGTAAACTGCGCGTGTTCTATTCCTCCCTGGGTGTATTGTTCTCTTCTGTGTCTGCACAATTGTTTGTGTATGTGTGTGTGTGTATCCATTACTTTATGTTGTGTGTCTTGCGTTTGGAGCAGCCTGCCAAATATGGCCCTTGCGACATTAAACACAACCAACCCATCGCTAATTATTTACTTTTAACCCACCTGGAGGTTGGCTCTACGAGGACCTCGCCAATAGCAAAACTGACCAGATCTCGATCTCATCAAAAATTTGGCAATATCTTGACGAGATATCTCGTCATTAGGAAACTTTATCAGATTTGGATGGACGAGATATCTCGTCAAAACTACTTGGAGGGTTAAAACCACATTGTTGTTTTATCCACTTGTATTATTAAAAAATTCACAGATAAAATCTTAACGCATCAACATTTATGTAACCTTTACAAAACCTAGATCCCTTAGTTCTAAAGCTAAATTTGCACATTTTTTAAAACCATTTTCATTGGATTTTCCATTTTTAAAGACCCGATAAAAAAGGGCTCGTTTGAAACATGCACCACCCTCCAAATTGAATGAATCGAAGCAAAAAAACGACCCTCGCTCATCGTTATGTAAAAAAAGCCGCTCCTATCCTATAAGAGTTGCTTAATCTAATTTCCTGCCTTCTCTGATCTAAGACACCCTTATCTTGAAACCTGGAAGCAGAAAAAAAGCACCATCTTTTCTACGGCAAAGAATATCGCGCGGCAGTTTTTGTTTGGTTGTTGAGATCGCTAAAAGACAAAAAAAGGCACACTACCTTCACTGCACGGTATATGTTCAGCTCTAACGAGCTACAGAGAGAAATATTCCCCCAAATAACAAAAAACGGGGTATCGGAAACCGTTGTAACTATTGGGAAGCATCGTCTTCAAGCAACAGCGCATCAAATATTCATTTTTGTGCTATTCGGCAAAGTATAGAGAGCAGAAGATTGCATACCGCACGAGCAGTAGAGGTTAATATGCAAAAGGAAAATGCTTGAACTTTTCTATTTATGGATTTCCATTTTAGAGATCTCGCTATTGCTTGGTATCGGCCACGCTTGTTTTCATGAACATCATCAGTAGTGAGGTTTTTTAGTTTTATTTTGCCAGTTTGTAGAAAGGACCTTATCGGAATTTTGGGGAGTTGGTAAACACTGGAGGAAATATATTGGAGGTTCTGTTTCAGATAGGGGTTCCCCTTAAATTAGGAAGCAACAATTTTCTTTCGGGGTATGAGGTAGGTAAAGATGTAAATATTATCCCTTGCAAAGCTCGCGAAACAGGCCAGTCCCCTTAACCCTCCAAGTAGTTTCGATGCGATATATCGTCTAAGATCTCGTCAGTTTTGCGCATGTCGAGATATTTAGTCCACCAAGATCTAGTCAGTTGTGCTAATGAAAAGGTCGACAAAAAAAACAGCTCTACTAATCCAAGGGGAATGAAGATCCAAGTAGGAAAAGCAGATTGTTCCTTGCCTAGAACTGGTGACAGTTTGGAACAGGTTTTTGCATCAGATACTGGCCACTATAGGGCAGTTTCACAAGATAAACCACCAGGAGGGTTAATGTGTCTACAGAAAACCTACATGAATCCTAAGAATGATGATGACCATACAGAAAATTTTAAGGGTTAGTAAACACAAGGGAAAGTCTACTGGAGGTTGCGGTAGGTGCAGTAATCAGTATGACATAATAGCTCTACCGCAACCTCCGTCTTGGGTTCTCCTCCACAAATTAACGTCGATTCGCCTCTTAATCAATTGAGGCGAATTAATTTATTAATTGAGTTTATTCGAGTTAATTAATTGTCCTCTTAGAGTTAATTAATTGTAATGACAAAGGCTCAGGGGTGAGTGGTCGCGCATTATATTAGGGGTACCCATAAGTAATGTCGTTTTTGCGGGCTTTTTTTAGCGTGTTTCTTAGGGTTGCTGTAGCATTGAGCTCATTCCAGGTTTGGTTTTAAATGTATACATGTTGTTGTGCTTCAGCTGAGATTTTTTAGTGAGTGTTAAAAATACTTTACGAAATGAATAACGCGGTACCTGGAGAAACTCATATTAATCAGTGTATGCTCTTTCAGTTTAATTGCTGTCAGAGCGCAACTATGGCAACTGCGAATATCCATGAAATTTATGCAAATTGCTTAGATGTGCTAACGATGGTTCAACAGATTTTATAGCGGCAATTTTGACATTGAAGAAGTGGTCATTCAGTTAAATTTGATCAAGACGCTTTGCGGGCTATTGTGGAAGAAGGTCCTTGCCAAACTATTGAGAAAATTTCAGAAAGAATGTATTATTCTTGGTCAACAGTTCAACGCTACTTGAAATCCATTGGAAAGTTTCAGCATTCCGGTGTATAATATATATCCCATACGGTCAGTGATGAGAACAAACTGCAAAGGCCCTCCACATGGAACTTGCTTATAAACGATCATAAAAAAGAAACGTTTTTTGGTCGTATCATAACGGGAGATGAGAAATGGGTTCTTTATAACTCAGTGATGAAAACACGACTTTCCATTTGAGAACCGAAAAGAAAATTCCAAAGCCCAAAATCCGTGGAAGCAAGATTATTCTATGTTTGGTGTAACATTCATGGTGTGGTTCACTTTCAGCTGCTTAATGTCGGAGAAACAGTTACTGCAGCCTTTTATTGTGGTCAACTTGACTGGCTGAAAGCAGCCGTTGCAGAAAAACATCCTATTTTGATCAACAGGAAAGGTATAATCCTCCAACTCTATAACGCGAGACAACATGTTGCGAGGATCACTCAACAAAAAAATTAAGGAATTCGGATAGGAAGTTCTGCCCCATCCTCCATACTCACCTGATCTTCCCCATCTGATTATCATCTTTTCAGATCCTTACAGCACTTTCTTGCTCGGAAAAAATTCAATTCTTATGAAGAGGTTAAAAGCGCATTGGTTGAGTATTTTGACTCCGAAAATCCAGAAGATTTTAAAACTGGGATAGAAAACTTGAAAACCAAATGAGGGAAGATCATAGAAAACTATGATGACGACTACGTGTTGATAAATGCCGCTTTTAAAATAATGTACTACATTTACATCTTACGGTAAAAAACGACATTATTTATGGGTGCCCCTTATAAAAAAAGTTAAATGCCACCAATCTCATGAATTGATATCTTGAGTTAAAACAATGATTACGGGAAACAGACTGGAATGTAACAATACTCTATATAAAACGTAATATATGCATGAAAATATTTTACATATTTTTAATGTTTAAATAAAACATTCATCTCTTATAAAGGATCGTCGTGCTTCAGTTAATTTACCTACTGCGCTAGCAACATGCAAGTGGTAGTCGACACAAATTCAATTATTCCCTGGGCGTTTTACTCTCTTTTGTGGAAGTACAGCTTTCCTTCTGTGTGTCCATTTATGACGTTATTTGACGCAGCTTCGCCAAATATGGCCCCTGGGCCATAAAAACCTAACCCAATCAACAAACCTTCCTGATTAATCCAAAAGTCCTGCGTCAGGGACGAAAAAGTACGTAATGGATGTACTGCCATTTTCGATTAAGTCCATAACAACTCCGGATGAATTCTTGCCATTTATCAAATTAATTATTCATACCTTACTTTTTATCGCCAAAAATACAACTTATTTACCTCAACTAAGACAGTCTATATATCATTTCCTTCCAGCGACTAAGAGAAGTTAATTAGCGAACTCCGGCAATTATCACGGGATGGTTTCAGCGAGTGAATTTTTCAGCTTTCGAATTAAAAACAAGGAATCAAACTTTCCCCTTAATTCCTCCGAAACTTTAAAGAAAGGCGCAACCGATTTCGATTAAAGGCCACTGCCGAATCGATATTCTCCGCGGAAAACCATTAGTCACGTTTCTTGCCTTGCTTTAAACATTTATTCTTATTTTGAATGAAAATGTTCTTCGACGTGGGAGGACCTGAACGAGAACAAAGGAGAGGCCTTTTGAGTGCCGAGTTCTGAGAGGTTTCGGGCTTTTTGTGGGGTCGTAATTTCGGAGGAATGTTAGCACGTGCGGGTGGGATCGATTAGGGAGGGTGGACGGTGGTTTATGAATTGCGCAGATTGTGAAACCTTTCTTCCGTTGGATGGGGTTGTGTCGATAGCAGTCACGTCTCTCTGGGATTCTATTTTGCATTCTTTACTCTACCCTCCTGGTGGTTGTCTCGGCGAGGTGTCTCGTCATTAGCAAAACTGACCAGACCTTGAACGAAATATCTCTTCATTAGAAGAAAACTGACCAAATCTGGTTCTCGTCATCAACAAATCGTCAATATCTTTATGACGAGATAACTCATCTGTAGCAAGGGAGTAATCGAGGTAGTTGAATTTAAGTAGCACTGGAGCAACACAACGGACTATGGGCGACGGCCCGCAATCAATCCCAAACGGAGAAAGGAAACAAAAGACAACACCTCGTGACTTTGAACCAATATCAGTTCCGAGGTCAACACCTCAATTCGAACCTCATTCTTCAAACTTCCACACCACCTCGTCATTAGCAAAATTGTTCAGATATTGATGATGGTCAGATATGTATATCTCGTCGAAATCATTTAGAGGGTTAAAACGTATCTGTACGCTTGACGACTATATGTGTTATTTAATTGGCTTAATTAAATGTTTGTCAGCTATTTAAGAATCACCTGTTCTTGTCGGGGTCAGATGGTGTCCATAAAAAAACATAAGCGAAAAGTTTAATTAACTTAGTAGTGGAGCAACACAACGGGCTATTGGCGAAGGTCCGGGATCAATCCCGAAAAGAACCTTCCGAGAAAAACACGTATTTTTGAATCATGGTCAAATGACGAGATCAACACCGGAGCTGGCACCCACCATTTCAAACTTCCAAGACGCCAACTTGAGAACATTTGAGGCCACGACAGACTTAACGTGTACCAGTCCTCGCATACACGACGGTATTCAGTTGGATCGAGATTTGAACTAATAACCCTTCGGTTGATAAAGCCCGAATTCCAACCATGTTTCCATTATATGTACAGATTATTACTGTGGCCTCCAGTACGCTTAAGGTGTTTATTATACGAGTGGTAGTGAATAAATAGGTTTACCTCAGGGCTCGCAAGCCAGATATGGCGCTCCACAAACTCTTTTAATAGGTCCCAAATGAGATACACCCTTCAAATAGGTTTACGCAATGCCCAACCAGATAAGAATTCTAGATACTTCTCTAGAAGATACTCATTCATAAAAAAATATTTAAAAAAGTAGCAAAACTGAGCCAATTGTTATTTCGCAAATAGGTACCTTAAGTTTGCGTAAGCCAATTTATATGTACATATTCTTTGTTGTGTTCCTTGCTGTCAATAGAAATGTGTCAAAAGCAGTCACGTTTCTTGGGGTATTTCATTTTGACACTAGTATGAGAGGCTTTTTACGTTTCTTGGAATGTGTTTACGACGTGAAATGCAAGTAGATTGAGCATTGCTATGGAGAGGAGCTTCAAACAGTGGGACCAAAATGTCAACTAGTAGTCACGTGATTGGGCTATGAAAAATTGTCTTTGGCCCATTTGGCATTTTATCACCTCGTTTGGCGATATAATATCTTATTATAGGGTAGGTGTATGAATGCGCATTTCTATAAAGTGGCGACAGAATTGATGAATGTCTTCTATGTCCCTCGGACCAATCAGATGATGAATCAATGAATGATCATCTTTTTCCATCTCAGAGTCAATCAGATGATGAATATTTGAATAGATGAAAGTAATCTAAGTGTCAAGTTACTACTAGTTCTGGTCACATGATTCTGGTCACGTAAAAAGTTTACTATTGCTCACTCTGCTTTTATATTTCTACTATGGTTACACTAGCGTCCTCTGTATTTAACTTTAAGGCAACACCCTCTCATAGCAGCAACGTTTTATTAAAAAGGATGCAGAGATTTAGTGTAGGGTTATTTATACAGGTTCAAATACATTTTAAGATAAACTAATAATGTCAGTACATAAAACCAAATAATAATCGTAAAGTTTCAATAAATAAGGCTGTGTCAATATCAATTGCGTTTTTTTTATTCTATGTTAAGTATTCAATTGCGAATTAATTAGACCACGCGTGGGATTTTATTTTGATGCATGTATAATTAATTCGTAATTTAACTCAAAACGCTTCGGTTTTCGCTTGACAATTACCTTTCTCGTTTCATGCGACTCAATAAATGTTTATCTTGTCATTTTCAATTAACCTAAATTAATTTCCTTTGCTCCACGCGACAGATACGAATCTGTCAGCATCATCATGGCTCTTGAAATTCGTGTCACAAAGCATGAAATGTAACATGATTTAGTTAAACTGGGTGAGGGGGTTTTCGATGTAAATATAAACGCTCAGAAAAGGAAGAATTTGTCGGTTTAAGATCTAATTTTATCCATCGGCGTACGCATGATCTTTGGTATTCATTTTTAAAGTAAGCGACGCTGAAATTATAACATATTAAGTTACGTCAAAAGTTACAAAAACGATTACCAAAATACTAGCGCCCTCTGCATTTAGTTTTACGAAAAAGTATCTCATGATAGCACTGTATTTCAGAAAGAGAGAGCAGCAACGATTAGCAACAGGAGGGGTACTAGTTAGAAACTCAATACAGCCAAAGACCGCCGTGTACCTGGGGGCTGGTGAGCGCTAAATATGTCGTGGCCTCAAATGTACTCCCGTTGGAGTTATGTGGAAGTTTGGAGAGTGGGGTACCAGCTCATGTATTGTTCTCGTCATCTGACAGTGGTTCAAAATTACGAGGCACTTCTGGCGTCACTTTGCCTGGGTGCTGTCCTCGCTTCTTTCCCTTGGCAATTGATCCAGGACCGTC
This sequence comes from Meta bourneti, assembly GCA_933210815.1. Lineage (NCBI taxonomy): Eukaryota > Metazoa > Arthropoda > Arachnida > Araneae > Tetragnathidae > Meta > Meta bourneti. Next base: position 92,121,468 of record OW119930.1, on the reverse strand, counting down.
GCCAATAACCCATTGTGTTGCTCCAGTGCAACGTTAATTCAACTACCTTCCAATCTCAATCAATAACAATAAAAACTCAATCCATAAAGCTATGTCAATAGCAACAGTTTTGACGTAACGTCAATACTGATGCTTCTTCAGTGTCGATCATGCAAGGAAAAAGGTGGTGGCTCAGAAACCTGTTACAAACTGTCACCAGTTCTAGTCAAGGGGCTACTTGTTCTTCCTACTTGGTCTTCATTCCCTTGGAGTAATAATGCAGTTTAGTCCCTGGGAGATATCTTGTTATTAGCAAAATTGACCAGATCTTGGACTAGATATTTGGTCGAAACACTTTGAAGGTTAAACAGAGATCAGAGGAAGTAAACAATATTGAGGACGTTAACTTAGAACAATGTGTAAATATCTTGTAATTGTGTAAACAACCTATCTACCATTGTCATCCTGTGCTTTGAATTGTTATCAATTACATTGTGTTCGCTTTATCCTGATGGTTCTGTCTGTGTCCTCATCCCCAATCACCGAAGTCGAATAATTTGAATTTCCACATGCTCCTGCAAAGAAAATATTACCCAATTATCTATATCTCATAACACATCGGCGTATTTACTTCTAGAATTTCAAATCCCTATTTGCCCTGCAATTAATATAACTTTAAATACCCCCAGAGAAAGGCGAAAATCTTGACTTTCATTTACAGAATAAACAAAGAACCCTCGTAAAAGCCTTTTTAAAAATGAAACCTCTTCGGCACCCCGCCATTGCTCTCGAAAGCAAACATTTTTACGGTCATTGGCAATTAGAAGCCATTTTAATTGCTTTCCTCTCGGAACGGCGGAACGGGATTTTTCTGTCCAAACAATCCGTGAAAATTGTCAGCGATGTAATTGCTGTCGAATTTGTTTTCCATTGCCATTTTTAATTGCGTCACTGAGCAATTATGGAAAACGGCTTCGGTTGATCAGGAAGATGCAGTTCGATGGACGAGTTTGTTGAGACTTTTCAGTGATTCATCGGGTTCATTATTAACATAAAGTTTCTGACTGAAATTTAATTGGGATACATTTTTGTTCGTAAAGTGATGCGACACATGGGTCAAGTATTTAGTTGTAGAGAAAAGTGAGAAACATTCAAATTGCTTTTCATTGAGATATTAAGGTGTATGTATACACTAGAACATTTTTTTTTAAATTTTGACTTTAAAAATTCAGTTTTTTCACAATAGGTCATTGGTTTGTGCATAAACTCATTTCAGTGTGAAAAATTCTGATTAAGCTACTTACTAATTATCTAATTTAGATATAATTTGCTAATTAGCATGTTTTTTGAACAGTGATATCTCAAATTCTAATGTGTTCAGAAGGACAATTCCTGTTGGAAATTATTCCTGATATTATTCTTCATGTTTTGACTCTCCATCAAGTTGCTAAAGGGAATACGTTCTTTTTTTCAATTTTTTTCACGAAGGAAGTCTAAAAAATCAAGATTTTTTCAGGATTTTCGACATTTAAAAATGAACTAAAAATTCATTTCTTAACCAATAACTTCGACTGAGTGTCAAAACATCCACTGTATTACATAGATTATAATGACTTAAAAGTAATTATAATAGATCAATTCATTGTTGAGTTATCACTATTCGAAAGAAGCATCCTATTACAAAAACAGTTCTTTAGAAATCAAGTTTTGGAAACGTGTTTGTCTAAGGTGACAGTACCTAACCCAAACCCTTGTGACCTGGAAACTATTTCGAATATTTATAAGATCTTGGTACCGTTTGAAAGCTAAGGGGTTGGACACTATTTTGAATTATTAAAAAATCGATCGATATTTTGGTCAGTTTTCGTGATATCTAGTGTATACATACACCTTAACCCTCCAAGTATTTTGACGAGATAGATCTGGTCAGTTTTGCTAAAGACGAAATACCTCGTCGGGACAAAACTGTCCTATTTGTCCAAGGGGAATGAAGGTCCAAGTAGGAAAACCAAATTGTCCCTTGCCCAGAACTGGTGACAGTTTGGAACAGGTTTTTGCACCAGAGGCTGGACATTACAGGAGAGTTTTCGACGCGAAAGTAAACCACCAGGAGAGTTAAAGAACTAATTTGACTATTTAGTTTGTGGTGTTATGCCATTTTCTTATAATTTTTATTTTAAAGAAAGTTTTCTTATAACTTTTGAAAAGGACTTACATAGATAGTCATTTTCAGAACATTGAACTGAAATTCCTAAAAGGCAGAAAAGCTATAACAACTTAATGACTGTGCCCATCTCATTCTTGTCTTCGAGTTGTTCTGAAGCCCCTTGACTTCCGCATCCCTCTTATTTAATTTCGTAACTCGTGATAAAACCAGCAGTTATATATCTTCGGCTTATATGTGAAACACACCAAATCGAAATTTACAAGATATGATTTTTTTAGCTATTCTAGATCAGAATGCTGTGATCTTTAGATTGTATGATGAAAACATTTTATATTTGCAAGAAGGTTTGCATTTCTTGAGGAACAAACTTAACGAGTAGAATTTTTTCTCCGTTTTTTCGTGAATCATTGGGTGCTTGTCCATTTGTCGATCTCAGATGTCTATTTTCTTGACGTTATATGTCTTTTGTTGCAATATCTTGGCCAAATGTGGCCTTTGCGCTAGAAAATCAACCCTCCTTTTCTTGGAGTGGCCGCGGTAGCCCAGTTGGTAGAGTAACGAATTAGTAACCGGAAGGTTGCGGGTTCGAAGCCAACTAAATACCGTCGTGAACAAAGGGGGCTGGCGCACGTGAAATCTGTCGTGGCCTCAAATGTCCTCACTTTGGAGTGATGTGGAAGCTTGGAGAGTGGGGTGCCAGCTCCGGTGTGATGTAGTCATCTGACAGTGATTCAAATGACGTGATGTTGTCCTCGGATCTTTCCCTTCGGTTTTGATCCCGGACCGTCGCCAATAGCCCGTTGTGTTGCTCCAGTGTGACGTTAATTGAAATATCTACCTATCACCATACCTACCTCTTGGAACGGCGTGTTTCGACATGAGTAAAGATAATAATAATTTGCGTACGTAGACCGTTGCCATCACACGTTAATAAGTTGTACCTGTCCGAAACAACGCTCAAAACTGAAAAATGCTCGAGCATAAAATATATTTCTGTTACATTCTTTTTCCAAAGCAAATTCATTCCAGCCCAGTCCTGGCTTACATACTATAATAGCTGATGAAGCATAAAAGGATTACACAGATGATAATCCCCGTTTTCTCATTTCCTTAAGTGGGGATTAGGCTTCTTATGGTATTTCGAGGAAAAAAGGAACCACGTAAGATTTTTTTCCCTAGAAGTTAGCTGTTACTCGATATACGAATCAAGCTCAATTCTATAATAGGATCGGATAATCCTCCAGTGTGAAAGAATATAATATCCTGTTAATAGCGAACAATGGAAATAAAATTTTAATCAATATTAAACACTTGAACAAATAAAAGCCGCTTTTAAAAGTATCATTTGAGCACTATCAACTTCTTTTTGGTGCTTTCATAATTGATATTAATTTTCAATGGCAATTATCTGTAGTAATATATACGGATACTCCAATTATTTATCGTGATATACGAAGCATTATCGAAATATCTGATGTGTAAAAAAGGTATTTCTTCATAAGTTGACGAGTCGTGTGACTCATTCCTTAACTTGGTTCTGCAACTCGTTTGATTGTTAAGGAGCTTCACACACACAAATGACTTGTTTTAGTTCTCTCATTTCATTTACCGTTGTTTGTCATAAAATTCTACCATCTCCTTTAGCTGCTATGGAGCTGCTTCAAAGAGTCTGTCTTTTGGATATACCATCTCCTTTAATTGCGATGGGGTTGGAAATAATCTGTCTTTTGATTATATCAACTCGTTTAGATGCTACGAAGCTTCAAATAGTCTGGATTTCGGATCTAACAACTCGTTTAACCGTTACGTAGAACTAAGCAAAGACAGAACCAAGCTCTAAAGCAGCAGAACCAACTCGAAGTAAAAGACAGGGTATTTGAAGCTCCCTCCGTTAGTGAAGCTTCAAATAGAATGTCGTTTGGTTCTTCCATCTTGGTTTAATTGCAGTGGAGTTTAAAATAGTCTGTCTTTGGGATCTATCACCTCGTGCAGATGCTATGACGCTTCAAATAATCTGTCTTTGGGATATTTCATCTTCTTTAGCTACTATGAATAGTTTGTATTTGGTTCTGTTAACTCTTTTAGTTGCTATGCGGTTTCATACAATCAGCCAACTAGTTCATTAAATTGTTACAAAGCTTTAGATGGCCTTTATGTGTTCTATCATCACTTACCTTCATCTTATTTCGTTATTATGAATCTTTTGGTCCGTCCTTGGTTTTAATTTAGGTTAGCTTTTACCTAGTTTCATAAGGTATGTTGTTTCTTTTAACCATCTAAGAATACACGTTGAACTGTCGTCCCAGTGTGGTATCGATGTGGTACTCGATGTGGTATCTCGTCATTAGCAAAACTGACCAGATCTTGAAGGACGAGATATCTTGCCATTAGAAGAAAACTGACTATATTTTGATCCAGTCATCATAAAAAATCGGCAATATCTTGAAGACGAGATATCTCGTCGAAACCACTTGGAGATTTAACATATCTCAAGAAATATGTCTACAAATCCGAATATGGGTGGTGTTAAACCATCAGTGGTATGTATACATCTTCGGGATACCACGTCCAATCAAAAACCAGACAACTTTTTTTTGGTTTTCTCTAAGAAATCGCGTGTTATGATTACTGTGCGATCGACTTTGACCACCCTGTAAATACATAGACACCTAATTTTACAATTACGAAGACGAGTACAGTTAATCCTATCTTATAATTTTTCACACATCTCACCACCAAGAGCATAAAAGCAATCCCTTCCATATCAGAGCAGCAGGCTTCAATTTCACGATCATCAAGGGGAGGTTTAAACAACGCGTGATGCATCACACGCTGCATGCTTTACCAAGCGTAATTAAAGTTCGAGCACTGAGGCTCGCGATGAGCGCACAAAGGTCGGATCAGTAATTATTCAGCTTGATGAATACCTGTTTACCTAGCGCTCGATTCCACGGTTTCAAGTTTTGCTGTGATGGGGTGGATGTGATCGATGATTGGGCAATCGATACTTCGAAAGGTATGTGAAGGTTGGCGATTACCATTAAGGAGTCTTTCAGCGTAAACATAAACAGACCATCAGAAAACGAAATACTTAGGGTGAAGAACCAGGTTAATTTATCACCGTTTCGGCATTAATTCCACTCATGCTCAATTAACGATCCACGAAAGACCATCGTGCATGTAGGGTTTGGTGCATGTTGAATCTGTCATCAAATGTCATCACAATGGCGTGGTGTGGAATTTCAGAGAGGTGGATGCCAGCTCAAGTGATGACCTCGTCATCTGAACGTTATTCAAAATGGCGAGGTATTGTCCTCGAATCTTTCCCTTTGGGATCGATCAAAACCAATAGCGCGTATGGCTCTCATGTGCTAACAAATTCAACTACCTACCAATTCATACTAAATTAACTGAAAGCTATATTTTGGGTCAATGAATATTGTGGTTGGTCGTAATTCGTTTCATTCCCGAAGTGACGTTTTTCTGCAGGCTTCTTGAATGTAATGTCACTTATGAGAGGGATTTTCAGTATAAAATATTGAGAAGATATAAAAGCGAATAATGGTGACATTTGTATACCCCCAGGAACGTGTAACCAAAACTAGTTAGTAACGTGACACTTAGACTACATTCGTACGTCCGGTTGAATCGAAAATCCATCACCTCATTGATCCACGGGAAGAGAGAAGACACCCATCCATTGATTCATTGTTTGATTGGTCCTCGTGGTATAATAGTACATTGGCGAATTCACCATCTTTATCGCCATTCCATAGAAATGCGCATTCAGACCCCAACTCTGTCATAAGATGGTATATCCTTAAACGAGGCAATGGGGTGCCAAAGTCCATTTTTCACAGAGCAGTCACATGACTACTAGCCGACATGTTGGTCACACTTTTTGAAGCTCCTCTCGATAGCAATGCTCAGTTTACTTATATTTCACATCTATGAGGCTGCTAGCGCAATGGAAAAACCTGCTGCTCTCTCGTTTGGAACGATTGAAGCAAGACTGTGGAGAGAGTTTGATTTGCAACCCATGCATTGAGTGTTTTCAGTTAAAGAAAAAAAGCAAAATTCACAATTTTTTACATTTGTGCATTTGTAATTAATTCTATTAGAGACATGGTGGCTGAAATCGCATTCGTGTACCATACCAACTTACGTCACTTACGAAAGTAAGTGCGTACACCCACGAAAATACTATACTTGAGATCAACTTAACCCTCCAGATGGTTGCGACGAGATATATCGTCCATCAAGATCTGACCAATTTTCTTCTGACGAGATATCTCGTCATGGAGATATTGCCGATTTTTTTATGTTGATGTGACCAAGATCTGGTCAATTTTCTTCATGTGACGAGATATCTCGTCCACTAAGATCCAGTTAATTTTTCTAATTACGAGATACCTCATCGAGTCAACCACCAGGAAGGTTAAAGATAAACATTTCGAATTTTTTCCGTTCGTCTGTGTGTCAGTAGTCAAATAAAATATCCAAGTTACCCCGAAAACTCAAAATTTGGAGACCAGATGAAAATGTAGATATTTTTATAAAGCATCAAAATAACATGAAATAAAAAAAAATTCATCTCATCACACTAGTTGCGAGTCAAAGACTGTTGCCAAACCGAAAAGAAGAAATACATTACATTTCAAAGTCATGGTATATAGGCAGCAGTGTGGTCTGACTTGTTTTATCAAATAATAGAACCCCTGCCCTAAGTGTACCTAAGTGCATCATGGTGTATCTAGTCAATGATCGCACCTGCCCTAAGTGTACCTAAGTGCATCATGGTGTATCTAGTCAATGATCGCACCTGCCCTAAGTGTACCTAAGTGCATCATGGTGTATCTAGTCAATGATCGCAATTGCCTATGCATATTCACATAATAATTGTTGTAGATTTGTTTTCGACCCTTATATGGAAACTTACAAAATTACTGAACAGTTATGCAGTAATTCAATGATCATTTTCACTTGAAAAAATTATTTTAAATTTGTGAACCGCCAGCGGAAACGGAAGATAAAAAAAATTATCTTGCACATGAAATATGAACGAAATTTTTTTTCTACTGTTAAATGGATCTTAAGTAACATAAAAATTCTCATTTCTGATACGGAGACCGCAAGTAGGATGAAAAAATTACTCCTTTCACAGGAAAAGATAGCTTGGGGATATTAAAAAATGTTAAATCGAGTCTTTCAATAACTTTTTCTACCCGATTTCTTTATCGTAAATCTGAAAATATTTTTCACGTCGAAATTTTCTTTCAAAATCTTGCGACTGAAAAACTTCGAAAAAAAACCCAATTCGTTGCCTTTTCTTTTTATCAAATCGTTCAAAAGAAATTCACATCTCTGCTCACGAATTTCCCCATCGCAGTAGGGGAAAAAATCCCCAGAAAACACACCACTCCGAATGATGAAGGGCAAAGACGAAGAAAAGCGAAATAAAAAAAGATCCAAGCTGCGTGAACGGGAAGAGAGAAAAACCTCTCTGACAGTCGAAGGCTATTGCAATGGTAAACGCTTCTTCGCACGTGAAGGCTGGATTTGTTGGAGCAGAAATAGGATGACAGGGTAATCTCGCGTCCTGACACTGTCATTGGCCTGGAGGCTAGAAAGGGAATGGATTTCTGCAGAAGGGCCTGCGATAAGGCCCTGCAGGAAAAGAAGAATCCGCGGTTCAGGTCGTAACGGAAACCGTACTCGAGACGCTTTTGGAAGGAGAGTTATGACAGGCTGCATTTGTAGTCTCATATAGCAATGCATCAAAGCTAAGAGGATTACAAGGAGGTAATATTAACCTGGGATGAGAGATATTTTTTTCCCAACAAAGGGTTTTCCTTGACAGCATGGTTTAATGGCGCAAGGGCCATATTTGGCCATGCTGACTCAGACACAAGGCACACAATATCAAGTAATAGACACAGACAATGAAAGTTTTACTGACAAAGAAAGAAATACTCACAGGGAGAAATGCGCCTGAACCGAATCGAATCTGCGCTGGCCTACAACTCGATGGTTGCTAGCGCAGTGGACATGCCCATTGAGCAAAGACGGTCCCAGTATGAGGTTGGCTTTCTGGATTGGGAAAACCTGAAAGATAATTGCGCAATGAGTGCGTTTCTCAGTAGACTTAGAGGGCGCTAGTGTATTGTGGTTGTACTTAATTCGCTTCATTTTGGAAGTGACGTTTTTCTGCATGTTCCTCTATTGCAATGTCACTTTGGAGGGTATGCAGGTATTTTAATTAACGCCGCACTGGAGCAGCACAACGGGCTATTGGCGACGGTCCGGGATCAAACCCGAGGGGAAAGATCCGAGGAAAACACCCCGTAATTTTAAACCACGGTCAGATGACGAGGTTACGCCAACGTGATTGCATTGGAGGTCACGACTGATTTAATGTACACCAGCCCATTTTGTACACAGCGGTCTTTGGTTGGATTCGAACTCGCAACCTTCCGGTTATTAATCCGCTACTCTTCCAACCGGACCACTTTTCATTGTAAAATATTGAGAAGATATAAAAGAGTGACAGCAATGGTAGCATTTTTATATGCCCACGATCATGTGACCAACACTAGTAGTCACGTGACACTTAGACTACTTTCGTTGGTTCCTTGGACGAGAGAAGATACCCATCCATTTATTCATCATCTGGTTGGTCCGAGCGAGGTAAGTAGGCAGTTGAATTAACGTCGCACTGGAGCTACACAATGGTCTATTGGCCATAATCTGGGATTATTCCCGAAGGGAAAGAGCCGAGAAAATCTCGTCATTTTAAAACACGGTTAGATGACAAAGTGAACACCTGAGCTTGCACCCGATTCTCCTAACTTCGACAAAATGCCAACGTGAGGACATTTCAGGTCACAGCAGATTTAACGTGCACCAGCCCCCGTGCACGACGATCTTTGATTGAACCTACATAGTTTCAGACTCGTAAATCTTCGGTTGCTAATCCGTTACTCTTCCGGCCCGTTATCCACTGCGACGTTAATTAACTACTTACCTACCGTTACTCTGCCAACTGGGATACTTTGGCTAACGTACTTCTAAAAGAAAAGTAAGCAATTTCATAAATACATAAAAATAGCTTCCATTTAGGGCTTGGATGTCTATTTTTCTGTATTTATAATTAACGTCACTCTGGAGCGGGCTATTTGGGGTTTGGGACCTTTTGCCAAAATACCATCGATATATATAGTTTATAGCCGTTTTGGCGACGTTTGAATATCATACATGAAATCGAAATTTATTCTTTAGATTTTCAAAATTCTTCGAAATATCCCGTTCTGTTGCTTCAGTGCACGTAACTACAACTACCTACCTACCAAAATTCGTCTGCATTCTGTTGAGGACGTGCTGGAACCGTATTCGAAAAAACAAGCGGTGACAAAATTCGAGCAATATGCCAAGTTATGAAAGAGGTTATCAAAACACGAGCGGTCTCTATTTAGCTTTGCAAAAAAAACATTCTCATAGTCCTTCCGCAATTCTATTCCTATCAGATCCAGTTGAGAGATTTGAAGGATTATAAAAATGCAAATTTTAAAACGCTGCTGATATTTATTTAGGTATCTCAATCGATGTTCCGCATGAGTTTCGACGAAAGCGCAAAGTCAACAGCCCCTATGAATGAGGGCAACACAGATGAGGGCAAACTGCCGCCTCTGATATACGCAATATATACGGAATATAAGCAAATACACCAAATGGTTTATTTATGGAACATCCATTTGTACAGAAGACGGCGATTTCTCGCGCTGAACAAGTTGTTTACACTGCGCAAACACATGACGTGTTAAATCCGGACTACAGAACCTTCAGTGAGGCACGTCTGAACTTCGTTTCCGAAGAAACCTGTGGCCGTGGTAGCCTGGTTGGAAGAATAACGAACTAAACCGGAGGATTGCAAGTTTGAATCCAACCAAAGACTATCGTGTACAAAGGGGGCTGATGCACGTTAAATCTGTCGTGGCCTAAAATGTCCTCACGTTGGCATGGTGTGGAAGTTTGGAGAGTGGGGTTCCAGCTCGGTGTGACCTCGTTCATCTGACCGTGGTTCAAAAATGCGTGGTGTTTTGTCCTATGTTCTTTCCCTTGGGATTGATCCCGGACCGTCACCAATAGCCCGTTGTGTTGCTCCAGTGTGACGTTGATTAAATGTCTACCTACCGAAGAAACCCTAATCACCAAATATTAAAATGGACGAAAGAGGTTGTAGGTAGTTGAATTTACGTCGCACTGGAGCAACACAACAGGCTCTTGCAAGGCTTCTACATACGAAACCATAGGTAGGTATTTTAATTAACGTCATACTGGAGCAACACAATGAGCTATTGGTGACGCTCCGGGATCAATCCCAAAGGGAAAGATAGAGGACAACACCACGTAATTTTGAACCACAGACGAAACCATAGTTTAAATATAAAAGTACAGTGAGCAATGGTAATCTTTTCATGTGCCCAGGATCATGTGACCTAAACTAGTAGTAACGTGACCCTTAAATTGCTTTCGACAGCTGGGTGGAGCCGAATATTCAACATTTGATTGGTCCAAGGAAAGGGGAAGACGCCCATCCATTGATTCATCATCTGATTGGTCCATTGATTGATCATCAGATAGTAGACTGGTGATTTCACCACTTTTTGTCCCCACTCAATAGAAATACCCATCCACATTTCTACCCTAAGATGTTTTTCGCCAAAAGAGGCAATAAGATGTCATAAGGGCCAAAGAGAGTTGCCATGCGACCATTAGTTGACGTGGTCACTTTTGTTCAATAGCTCTCAATAGCGTCGGCGTGGTGTGGAAGTTTGGAGAGTGGGGTACCAGCTCAGATGTTGCCTCGTCATCTGACCGTGGTTAAAAATTACTTGGTATTGTTTTCGGATCTTTCCCTTCGGGGATGTTCCCAGACCGTCACCAATAGCCCGTTGTGTTGCTCCAGTGTTAATTAAATACGTAAATACCTAAACTAAAACTTTTTAACTTCGTCATTCACGGGATTTCGAACGTGGAACATCATACGTTTTCTGCTTTGCCTGACATGCGCATAGACGCGGGTTGTAAGTAGACTGAGCATGCTATTGCGGTAGGTAGGAAGTTAATAAACTTTGCACTGGAGCAACACAACGGGCTATTGGTGACGGTCCGGGAATCAATCCCGAATGGAAAGATCCAAGGACAGTTGCCTCGTAATTTTGAATCACGGTCAGATGACGCTATTGAGAGGTGCTTCAAAATGTCGACTATTCGTCAAGTGACTGCTCAATGAAAAATTGACTTGGTTGGCCGATTAGCGATATAACATATTGACAGGATAGGTATTGAATGCGCATTTTAAAAGAGTCGTGACAAATTGGCGAAATCGTTAATCTACCATCTTGTCCCATGGACCAATCAGATGTTGAATCAATGGATGAGCGTCTTCTCCCGTCCCTTGAACCAATCAGATTATGAATGTTCGGTTCCACACAGCTGACGAAGATAGTGTAAGGGTCACGTTACTTCTAGTTTCGATCATATGTTTCTGTTCACTTAAAAAGGTTATTGCTAGCTCTATTTTCTTTCATTTCCACAGTTTTCGAACTTTACGGCCGACCCGCATCATTCCTGCATGCTCCAGTTTTACACAGCTTGGCGGTGTGAATGCTCGAATATTCGATTGAAGTGAGCGCACACTTGTCCGCATCGCACGGATCGGATTTTAGAATTACTTGCGTTGTTTTGAATGAGACTGACCACACCTATTCGCATAGGACGTCGGTAATTCCGGCGATGATCCCGGAGAGAGAATAAAATCCGTTCCGTCCGTACGATGCGGATGACTCATCCGAAATTTCCGAGTCGTGTGGACACCGGATGTTGACGTTATACATTCAGTTGTGTTTTTATTACCCTAATCCAAGTTTCTATCTTTGCAATGATTAAAGGTAGAGCGAAATTTTCAACGGATTTCAAATTTGCGTAAAACTTTACGTCAGATCGATACACTAAACATGATTTTCTTTAAAAAATTGTTATTTTTCCAATAATCGGAACTAATCTTATTGCAGATATTCCTTTTATACTATATAAAAACGGAAGTATTGTTTCCAAGAAAATGTCGACGTGGCCGGTCAGTTTTTAAGTGAAATGCCGATGCTCCGAATGCAGAGTGCGTACACTAAATTAATCCGTTCCCTGCGATACGTGCCGTCCGTCCGATGCGGAATATGGCGCGCTTACCTTTATTCGGCACCGTTCTATTGGGAAAAACACACTAACAGTACAATCTTTGAGGAGTTCTTTTATTTTTACTGGCAGACCCTTATGTTAGATGCATCTCAGCCCTCTCGAAATTACTGTAATGTTCCACCATTTGCTAAATCCGAGTTGCGAATGACGAGGTTAACACAGAACGATTTGGCAAACAAACAAAAATATCCGTTCTGTTCGAGAATTCAATGCCTTTCTCCCTCGTTCCTTCTCGTCACCGAGAGAGAGTTAATTTATATAAAGGGGGGGGGGAGTGCACCGAGTACCTTTAAGGGCATCCGGACGGGAAGTAATCTTCTAGTTGGATAGGTTGTCAGGCTTACGACGGACGGTCAATAGAAGCCTTATAAGTGCTGACTCCTTTACCCAAACCTGTTGCTATGGACGCTTCAACATGCATTCACCAAAACACAATTGGTGTGAAGCTTTACAGAAACATCTCATATTTGAAACTTCTAAGCGGAACGCTATATTACCTTTTCCCTCCCTTTTCAGTTTATTTGAAAAAAATAAAAACTAAGAAAAATTAATAACCCTAGGAGATTTTCTAGTAAATATTGTGCGGCTTTTGCAAAACAACACACCGAATGACTAAATAACTCTTCTTTTGGTTGAAAGAATCCATGGATTTTTCTTCTACTACTTTCGTTCGAATAGATTTCTCAAGAAAGCGAAAGTTGATAAGATATCATGCATGGAAGACTGAAAATTTGCAGGGTGGTAACATGCTTGTGAACGCCTCAGATGGTTAAATTACGATCGATTCTTTAACCGACACTTTGAAATTAAATTCAAGTAGCAGGTCAAACTACAGTTCCGGAATGTGTGAGGGGGGTGTAAAAGGAAATACATACTACCCAGAATCACTAGCGGTCTTTATCTCGATACGAAAGCACTCACACTTTGATGTGACTTTATTAAAGGTTGCGATGATTCATTGAGAATTTACCTCATTTATTCATATACATTTTTCCTATGAGGACGAACTTGTCTTCTTAGAGGAGAAACCCATCAACTGACATTTCTAGGTGACACTAAATGCTTATTTTCATGATAATGGGAAATACAATCATAAAAAAGGAGTGGTATTTCGAAATTAAAGATGAACACTAATTATTGATTCCCTCCAGTTTGTGTTTAAAGTATATTTAACAGAGCTTTTTGTAGTACACGTTTCCTGTTTCATTCCAGAAGTGATTACCTGCCATATTAAAATATATTTAGCAGACAAAACAACTTGAAAATATATCGGAGTAAAATTACAGAAAACTGTCTACATTGACGACGATTCATATCAATGAGACAGGAGTCGCAAACATTCCTTTCGAGTTTCTTCATCACAAATTTAAAAATGTTAATGGGCATTTAACAGACAACATCCACAAAATGATTCCCTGTAAAAATCAAAAGAAATAAGTTTATTGATCGAGTAAAATCGTTAATAAGTTCCATTTTGAATCATCGTAAAAAGAAGCACTCCGTCTCGATCTCTTAAATTATTATAACCGACCTGAAGTAGTTTTGGATGAATAACATTTCAAAACGTAGGAACTATTTACACAAAAACCGTCCTCAAGCATCAGTCTGAAAAAATTAAACTTCCCAATTTGAATAACGTAGGATCATTAATACACAAGTTTTTCATTAAATTCAAAGATAAACGCGGGCAACTCCTCATCCTTTAGAAAATATTTCCAATCAAGCACTTTTTAATTAGAAGCAAGTAAACATTTTTTAGTTTCGTTTTCATTTTTTACGACCTGTCAATTCGGAGAAAGATATGAGAGGCTTAGAGAATATTAAATTTTAATGCATTTCCCTGTAAGTGATTGGAAGTCCTCGATAGGGTAATTAACTTCTCGGAGATGAATGGAAAGGGTTTCGAAAAACCAGTATTGGAAGACAGTTAATCTCAATCGAGTTTGTGAGATGTTTTTTATTTACAAACTGAAGACTAAAAAATAATTGCGATCCGAAGAAATAAGTTCATCTAACGCTGTTCTGGTGATGCTTGGAGTTTTTTTTTTACAAGAGAAACATGCTGACATAAAAGTGGAAATATAATGATAAGCACGACATGAGTATTTATTAAACTTAAAATTAACCTGAAAAAAATATATTTGTACAACTTAAAATTTATAACTTAAAATTGTCCTGGAAAATTAGCGTTATTTCGAAATTAAACTTCCTGGTGGTTGTTTCGACGAGGTATCTTGTCATTAGCAAAATTGACCAGATCTTGATGGACGAGATATCTCGTCATTAGAACCAAACTGATCAGGTCTTAATCTCGTCTTTAGGTAGTTATTTAAATAACGTCGCACTGGAGCAACACAACGGGCTATTGACGACGGTTCGGTATCAACCCCCGAAGAGAATGATCCGAGGACACCACGTAATTTTGAACCACGGTCAGATGACAAGGTGAACACCTGAGCTGCCACCCCACTTTCCAAGCTTCCACACCACGCCAACGTGAGGATATTTGATAGATAAATTAACGTGCACTAGCCCCTTTTGTTCACGACGGTATTTGGTTGGATTCGTACTCGCAACCCTCCGGTTGCTAATCTCGTCATTAGAGGAAAACTGACCAGATCTTAATCTCGTCATCGTACAAAAATCGGCAATCTCTATCTTGATGACGAGATATCTCGTTATTAGCAAAATGGGTCGAAACTTGATGGACGACATATCTCGTCGTGGAAGCGTTAAAGATGGCATTTCTTTTATGGCACTTTAATTAACGTCACACTGGAGCAACACAACGGGCTATTGATGATGTCCGGGATCAATTCCATAGGGAAAGAACCGAGGTCAACACCACGTAATTTTGAACCCCGGTACCACTGAATGAATCGCAGTACAAATAAAATAAATATGTGTATGGATCGAATTCCATCGTCGACAAGTTTCATTTACGAACATTTGGGAAGCACCATGGAACCAAACACTCGACTCGATCTCTTTCAATTCTCGATTTTTACTTGAAGAAGATTCTCCGTGAATGCCATTCCAAAATTGCGTCACCGATTCACACAAAAGGGGACCTCAAGAATCAGTCTAGAAAACGAAAATATTTCATTTTGAATGCGTAGGATAATTAATACGGTGATCATTAAGTTCGAAAATAAACGCGCTTTTTAAAAACAACTTCCAATCAAGATTTTTTAATCTGGAGCAAATGAACTTTATTTTTATTTTGTTTCTCTTTTATGACATGTCCATTGAAAGAAAGATTATATGTTTAGTGTGGATTAAATTGAAATGCGTTTTTCTTTTACCGATTGGACATCCGCACTTGGATAATTAATTTCTAGGAATTGAATTTAAGGTTTTTGAAAAACCAGTACGGCGACGCCTGCTTGTTTGATTTGAGTTTTTAAGAAGATTTTCATAAACAAACTTCCGGAGAAAAAATATTTCCGTTCGTAAGAAATGAGTTCATTTCAAATGTTTTGGTAATGTTTGGCTTGAATTTTATTTAGAGTTAAAATGCCCTGAAATTGTAATCGGGTGCCAGATTACTCCACAAAGTACGAAACAAGGCTACAATGCACTCGGCCGAGTTGTTTACTAAGAATGGCATAGCTAAAAGACAATTAGCGGAATCATACATTAATGCAAAGGATTTTGTACAATTTACATTGTAATTTTAGAAATATTGGAACTAACATTACGATCCATGGCATATGTGGTGGACATTGTTATATGTAGCATACCATCGACCTTCCAATAAAATAGACGTAGCATGGGGTGTAGCCGATGGAAGATCTCTGAAGGGTAAATCACGTGGACATACGAATCGACTTAGCCGATTGACTGTCGAATCGCAGACTAGTGTTTTCGATCACGGTGGATAATCCCTTTAACCAATCAATAATTTAGGATTCATGCTTTTACCCACAACCATGTGACGGATCTCCAAACCGAGCAACTGGAAGAAATAACATGAAGCTGCGGGCACGTGCTCCTTTTATTTCATTAAAAGGTTGATGTTGCATACATTGCCAGCCAGGAAGTGGGCAATGAACGCACAAATCCGTGAATGTGTTTAGAGGTTGCTTTAAGATACTATACTCATTCAAAACAATGTGATCCTTTCGAACTGTGCTCGGTCCAATCATGGAATGCAGCACCACGTCATTGCCAAATTAACCAATCGAGTTCACTTGAATGGAGTCCAAAATTAATTTATTTCCGAGATCAGATGGCTGAAATTCACTTTATTTTGAAATATTGTCTTCACATGACTTTTAGGAGCATGTCTTACAAAAATGACAGATCCAGCAGCCAAACTGACATGATATACAGGGTGAGTCTAAACTAATAATACAAACTTCAGGGGGTGATAGAACACAACGAAACAAACACTTGTCACCATAGAATGTAGGGTCGAAAGTGCAGCGATTGGCCGCTAGAGAGCGCTTTCCATTTCGGCACAAATACACGGTCCGATGCAAGTTGGAAAGAAGAGGCATGAAATATGGAAACAACGCTTTAATGTCAAATAAACATCAATAACTGCTTGACAAAACAAAATAATACAATTAGATTTGCATAAATTAATGATAAGTACAAGGAACAACGGGTAAGAAAGAAATGACATGTACAAAACATGAGACACTTTTCACATGAAAATGAAACGACATGTACAAACATCAGTCGGTAAGTACAACGCAAATGCACAATTACAGAAGCTGTTCAAAATGTCGACCACCACACCTGATGTAGGCCTCGCGCGCATCGCCGAAATAACGCTTTTATACAAGCGTTTGACTGCGCTCTCTAGCGGCCAACCGCTGCACTTGCGACCCTACATTCTATGGGGAAAAGTGTTTCGTTGTGTTCTATCACCCCCTGAAGTTTGTATTATAGTTTAGACTCACCCTGTATATACTGCAATTGTTAATGTTTTATGAGTGAAGCTTTTGTGTCGTAAATAAATGTTGAGCACTAATATTTTGCATATTTACATTCATTAACCTTCTGAGAAGTCTCAGAATCAAAAATTGCAAACTATAGAGTAAAAATATCTTAATCCCGTGGCAAATGTAGGGACAGGTCTCTCGGCTGTGGGTGTTGTAAGGAGGGATTACCAATGTTGGGAATCAATTGAAGCAACAGGTGGTGGGGGCCTTAAAACGTCTTTTCATTCAAGCGTGCGGTTTTCCATTCGTTTCATCTTTTCACCAAGGGACTTTTAATTTTGAAAAAGGGGCAACTATCAACCCTTAAAAGCATCTGGTAGGAAAGATCTTCCGCATCAAAAATTTGACAGGTTCACGACCGACGATCGACGAAAGACCCTTCGGCATTGACTTCTGACAACAAAACTGTTGCTCTGGGCATTTTTCAACGTACTCCACCCCAACACTAGCAATCTCTCGATTTAGCCTTACAGAACTCATACTTCAAACTGCCGAAAGGACACCACCTTTCCTTCTCGGTTTTAGGTATGCTTAAGAGAAACCAGGAAACTCAAAACAATTTTACAACTACGATCCATTCTATAATCGACGTGAAATTGCGATCAAGAAAAAAGCTAAGCTCTTATTACCGGAATGCAGGAAACACATTTTACAACAGCGGTCTTAGTATTTAGCATCGAAGGAAAATCCTCTACCTTTGGAGACTTGAAACTTTCTTTGACGATTAAATGAGACTTATTCATTCGTATTTTCCTGCTTTTGACTTTAATCAGAATTCCATAACTTGCGTTAAGGAATTCAGTCTAAGAAGTAAAACTCATTTAATTAAACGCATAGTACATGGACTGAATTAATGCATAACTTAAAATTCTCCTGAAAAGTGAGTGGTATTTTAAAATTAAAGATGAGCTCTAATTTTGACTGTCCTTTTTAAAATATTTGGATTAGCCCCTACAGTGTCACCCAATCTGGTTTGGTTTGTTCAGTTGCTTTGCAATCCCTCGTTGCTACGCGAGAGCTCATTTTACCTGGACCAACTGCCTTAGTTGGTAGGTAGGTATTTTAATTAAAGTCGCATTGGGAGCAGCACAACGGGTTATTGGCGAGGGTCCTGCATCTATCCTGAAGGGATCCAAGGACAACGCCAATTGTGATTAATACTTTGAATCTGGTGAAAGTCATGGATAAATGTCCGTCTGAATGAGTGTGGCTTTTATATGAACGGGTTGTGCCTAGAAACTGGGGTACGTTTGTGAGGTGTAACATTAATTGGTGGACTAGTGGTTCACAAATGCACCTATCTAGTTCAATTGACCGGGCATTAGAAAAAATAGGGACTCTCCAAGTTAAGGTAGGTTTAGTATGTATTTTTAATTAACGTCGCACTGGAGCAACACAACGGGCTGTTGACGACGGTCCGGGATCAATCCCGAAGGGAAAGATCAAGGACAACAGCACGTAATTTTGAACCATGGTCAGATGACGAGGTCACATTTGAGCTGGAACCCCACTCTCCAAACTTCAACCTCCAAATTAAGACTAAAATGAAATGAGCCATCATTAAACATTTATTTCTAGTATCCTCATCAATAATTCGAGAATGTTAATTGATACGAGATAAAGTATTGAGATAAAATATCTCACACTCAAAAACCTTCGATGTCTTTTCAACCTCGTCACCCCGGGGCCAAATCATGGTATATAGGACGTCACCAAGCACCCCTTAAAAGCATTTGGACGGGAAGATTTTTACAGTTGGGTAGTGATAGGTTTACTACACGAGGTCAGTGACGACATATGCCGTTATTGCCTCATAATAGCCTCAAAGTGTTGCTATGACGTACACCAACCAAAACAATAACAAGCTCTTGATTTCACTTTACAGAAGGCATAACTCTCAAACTGCCGAAAGGACGCCCTATTAGCTTTCGCCCACTATGGTAGGTGCTTTTAGAAAAATGAGAACTCGAAGAAATTGCAAAACTATGATCAAATCTAGAACCAATGAGATGAAATTGCCTTGCAAGTAACTTGCAAAATTACGTTATTCAATTGGTATTATGCAAAAAACAACAACAAGCGGCCCCTGTGCTGTGTTTTACACGAGATTCCTCTCATACTTTGATGGAAACTTTCAAGGTTGTGTTGGTAATAGACTGATTAACCTTATCTCTTCGTACGCGATTTTCTTCATGATTGGAGGTTTTCGTTGGAAAAATAAACATTCAAAATTCAAAGCTAATTTTTAATTCAGAAAAATTTCAGAAAACCGCAACTTAAGTCACGAAATTCTTTTAAAACGATTCAGATAAGGTGAAAAATTAGCAGTGGACCAAAGGAGTAAAGGAATAAATTAAAATTCTGATGAAAAGTGAGTGGTATTTTAAATTAAAGATGAGCTATAATTTTATTTTCTCCTTTTGGTGATTTTGGGCTCAACCTCTACTCGGTCACCTAATCAGATTTGGTCTGAATCTAGACGTCTATTCAGTTTTTCAGAAGTGAGCTCATTTGCCATTGATGAAAGGCTTAACTACGTCTGTTCCGAACCCAAGGTGGTTTGTATTTTGTCCGACCATTCGCAGCTCCATCCAACATCTATCTAATTGGCGAGATAGAACTGGCATAGCGATCCTGAAACTCGAGCATGTCTCATCCTTCTGTGAGGTGCACCTATTAGTGGATCCCGTCGCACGTGGACCTCAGGGGAAACGAAGTAGCGGATGATTTGGAGAAGGCTGAACCATTGTCCGATACCCACTCACTGACGTTTCTTGAGCTTCATAAAAAATATGATTGATAAGAAGGCATGAATCGTTCCCCGGTACACTCTTGGTATCGTGGAGAATGCCCCAGAAGATCTCTTGCTCACAATTACGACAGATATTCAGATAGCGCTCTCCCGATTTTTCAGTGGCCATCTGAGGAATCTCACCTTTTGCTGTCGCCGCAAGATTCATCCCGTTTGCTTAAATGCCAATCTGGCCAAGCCTCCCCAGCACACATTCTCGAGTGTCTGTTGTCCGTAGACGACCTGTTTTCTGAATCTCTTTTGGTGTTTACTTTGTTCAGATGAATGGACTCGTGGATTTGGTCTAGCTGGAGTTAGACGTGGAGATAAGCTCCAACGACAGCAACTGTCAATCTTTGCTACTCAAGGTTATATTTTTCTTGTACCAACGGTTGAAATTGGAATCCACTATAGGCATACAAAGATCGGGTTTCGAACCCACAGCTATAATACTAATACTTTTGCACAGAACTTTATGAGAGGGTTTTTCAGGTAGGTAGGTATTTTAATTAACGTCACACTGGAGTAACACAACGGGCTATTGGTGACGGTCCGGGATCAATCCCTAAGGGAAAGATCCAAGGGGGGTGGAATTTCAATTAACGTCATACTGGAGCAACACAATGGGCTATTGGTGACGGTCCGGGATCAATCCCAAAGGGAAATATCCGAGGACAACACCACGTAATTTTGAACCACGGTCAGATGACGAGGCGACACCTGAGCTGGCACCCCACTCTCCAAACTTCCACACCACGCCAACGTGAGGACATTTGAGGCCACGACAGATTTAACGTGCACCAGCCCCCTTTGTACACGGCGGTGTTTGGCTGGATTTGAACTCGCAACCCTTCGGTTGCTAGTCCGTTGCTCTTCCAACCGGGCCACCGCGGCCCCTGGAAAGATCCAAGGACAACACCTCGTAATTTTGGACCAAGTTCAGATGACTAGGTCAACATCTGAACTGGCACCCCACTCTTCAAACTTCCACACCACGCCAACTTGAGGACATTTGAAGCCTCGACAGATTTAACGTGCACCAGCTCCCTTTGTACACGACGGTCTTTGATTGCATTCGAACTCGCAACCTTCCGGTTGCTAATCCGTTCCAGCTTGCTACCGTGGTCCATTTATGTTATCTAGATTTACATGTGATATGAATTTAGGACGTTTATGATAACAGGGGGCAATAAAATTCCAGTTTAAAGGATAAATTATATTTAAGTTTAAATAAAATATTTCAAAATTTTGGACATATTTTCATTATTTGACGATTAAAATAATTTAAATTTACATTTGTTTTTCATGTTTCATGGGTATTGAAAGATGTGCTCCATAGTAGTAACCACATCTATCATTCTAAGAAGGTACGTGATTTCCATATAGGAACCGAATCTCTCAATTGAAAAAGGTTCTGACTTTAAACTCAATGTCTGGGATTAAAGCGAATTTTGTGTAAGACTGCTGATCTTGTAATAACATATTTAGGATATATTTTAAAGCTATTTCGCTTCAGAAAACTGCTGCTCACACATCAAATCCTCAGAGTCACTGAATTTATTATTGATGGATTTCAAATTATAAAAGTAGAACTGGTGCAGTTTTCCTTGATGTAGCGAAAGCTTTTGATCGAGTTTGGGTTAGTGGTCTAATCCACAAACTGATTACATTCGTCTTTTCTGCTTCACTTACACATCTGATACATTCCTACCTGACAAGTAGGCAATTTGTTTGCATGAATAAAACATTTTCTACACGCCGTGCCATTCAGGCAGGCACTCCACAGGACTCCATACTAGGGCCTAAATTATTTAACATCTATGTGAACGACATACCTAGAAGCTACTCTGTACTACTCTGTATGTTTGCAGATGACACTGCAGTACTAGTAAAAAGCAATAATCTCACCAATATCAGTAAGGCACTTACACGCTACCTACATTCACCTGAGTCCTGGCTTGATTGGAGGATCCAAATCAATATTGACAAATTTCAAGTGGTTTTTTACTAAAAAGCGAAACCTACCACCACCTGTGCACCAAGGATGTGTTCCCTGGTGCCCAGCTCGTATATACCTTGGTGTCATTTTAAACATAATTATTTTAACATAAAATAGGCACACCTCCCTCAAATCTAAATTTCTAGCTGCACTTAATATGTATACCCCTTAATTTCTAAAAATTTGAAAATGTCGAAACATAATAAAATACTCATATATAAAACTATTCTCCGCCGAGTGGTTAGTTACGCCTGTCAGGTCTAGGGATATGCAGCTAAGACCCACATAAACAAACTTGAAGCACTCCAAAATTCTACCCTCCGTATCATTATGGACAACCCGTTGTATTACAGAAATACCAAAATAAGAGAACTAGGAATTTGAGAACTCGAAGAATTGTTTGGAAAAAATTAGCATAACATTTTTCGCTCCTTTCGTTGCAATGAAAACTCAGATGTAGCGCAGATTCCCAGATATGACCATCGTCTACCAATTAACAAAAACTGACCAAGAGACATGAATTGTGCTGAAAATGGAAACAATAACTTAAATTTATACTTTTAATTGAAAATTCAAATTTGTTAAAATTAAAACTAATTTCCCTTTTTAAAACCATGTAGTCTTCCAAGCCTTCTAATTAATCCATAATTTCAATGCTACTTTTAACCGCAGTAGCCACAGGTATTACGAGCTCTCGTATTTTTGAGATCTCAATAGTGATAGGCTTGCCTACCGCTCATTACAACGCCTTCTCCTACAGCACCAACTGCAACTGCACCCCCTTGATAACTTGGCACAGACTTTGCTTCACCGTTAAAAGTTTTTGTGCTAAACACAAGTTAACGTTAAGTAAAAAATGTCGTGAAAGGGGGAACGAGAGAGGATTGGCCAACAAAGCAATGGGATGAAAGCAGAAAAAAGATCGCTTCCGTATCTCGGTAGCGCGATACCCGTGCTTACTAAAGGAATTAAGCCCCATGCAAAAAGAAAAGATCACCAGAGTTCCTCGGGTCCGTGAAGCCTGTACACACCTAAAGGAGAAATGCCCCTGGGGGCACCAGACTATTAAAATAGCAGCGTTCACCCCACAGCTTCGTTGCTCACCAATTGAGCTCCCTTGTCCACTAATTGAGCTGTTCGTCTCTTTCGCGATGCAAAGAGAATGGGAGAAAAGTTTGTCATTAACTTCTGAGCGTCTTATTCGCGTACCTGTGTCACCTATTGATTATCAACTCCCTTAAATATGGGCTGTACTACTTGGACAGTAGGTCCGTTTTGAATGTCAATTTGTAAACGCATGACTGTTGGTCACTGCTAAGAGTAACTGCGGCTTTTCCTTTGGTTCTTAGCCGTCAATTTGCTCCTTGTAGTGCCGAAGGCCAAAGACTTCGGGGTCGGCATTAGAAATAAATATATACCTATAAGTTTTACGAATTGTAATAGGATTGGCAGGGACGGCACGAAAGGGAAAGTTGATTTTTAAATTCTGTGTTCCTAACTCTCCTGGTGGTTGTCTCAACAGTATCTCGTCATTAGCAACAGTGACCAGATCTTGATCTCGTCATCATCAAAATATCGACAATATCTTGATTCTCTTCATACGCTTGGCATGATTGGTATGATGGCGAAAGGGCCGTATTGGGTCATGCTGCGCTAAACACAAGACAGACAGGTAATGGACATACAGACAAGAGAGTTTTGCTAAAATAAGAGAGAACTAAACCAAGGGAAGACGCACAGCAATGGAAAATTCTTCTGTTACTAACAAAAATGTGTTTGACCCTCTGAGGGTAACGAGATTTACCAAGCAGTCGAGTATTGTTTTTATCCCTGCTGAATATTTTCCCAAGCGATGGCGCGCAGACTGCCTGACATCTCGGGGTGTCTTAACACCTGCATGTTTATGTTTGAAGGGCTGCTTAACCCCCTCCCTTTCTTTTGTACTTTGCTCTAACTTCCAAGGGCAGTTCACCAACATCACAGGTTCGTTCTGTTATGACGCTATTTGTTTTTAACAAACGTGTTTGTTAATCCTGAGTTCAATTTTCTTGAATCATCAAGCGCAGAACGGGACCGATTGATCTGTTCAAACGATCCCAAAGCACGTATTATGAACAAATAATCCCGTCTATTATCTATAGGAATCCTATAACAGATTCTCTTAATCCAGAAACGGTTGGAAATCATGGAAGTAGGACTACGGATTGCAGAACGGATGTATACGTATAAACACTTCGAGGGTTAAAATTAGAAGACCTTTTTTTCAAAAAAGTCCGCAACTTTTTATTAAATATTTCTGAAAAGCGCCCCCAGGCAATGGCGTTCGGTGGTTCTCTCCCTGTACCCCCCCCCCTTTAGTTACTCCAATGCGCAATGCTATGACTTAAGCAAGAACTACAACAGGTCTTTGGTACATCCCATGAGGCATTTCGAATTTCCTATGAGAGGTATTTGCAGTGCAAACAATTCAAACCAGACGGAAAACCGATATATTACTTCATGTTAGTCAATTGCTATGTGCATCATAACATCGGGGTTACCTTCAAGTGCTTTTTATCTCCAGTTTGGCGACGATTGGCGTTTAATCTAATTCGTGTTGACCCAATCATCTATCATATATCAATTCGGAATTTATTCTCTGGAATTTTTATTGGCGATATGCTGAAACCGTATTCTAAAAACAAGCCCAGCGACGTGAAATTCGGAATAGGACATGAAACAAATATCGACACAGATACACTACATTTAAAATGAAATAGCCCATTGTGTTGCTCCAGTGTGACGTTAATTGAAAATACCAATATCAATACCATTTAAAATGACAGAAAAAGCATCTCAATGTCTGGCAATTTCGATTTTAACGAAAGAGGATGATTAGCATAGCACTGGAGCTATTGGAGACAGGCAGTCCTGGATCCATCCCGTAGGGAAAGATCCGAGGCCAGCAACCCTATAATATTCATTTTCCTCCTATTGGGAATCCTTTTGTTACTCTATTTTCCTCCACCTCCTTCCCACATAACGTGGAGGCCGCGGTAGCCCGGTTGGAAGAGTAACGGATTAGCAACCGAAGGGTAGCGAGTTCAAATCCAACTAAAGACCGTCCTGTACAAAGGGGACTGATGCACGTTAAATCTGTCGTGACCTCAAATGTCCTCAGGTGGTCAGGAAGTTTGGAGAGTGGGATGCTAGCTCAAGTGCGACCTCTTCATCTGACCGTGGTTCAAAATGACGTCGTGTTGTCCTCGGATCTTTCCTTTCGGGTTTGATCCGGGACTGTCGCCAATAGCCCGTTGTGTTCCACCAGTGGGACGTTAACTAAAATACCTACCCACATAGCGATCCCGAATTCCTCTTGGGATTTCAGAAGTGGAAGTCTCCACGAATTCTTCTGTGTTCATATTTGGCTTTGGTCCGTCGATGCGAGGGTTCATTTGCGGGCCGCGTTTTCTTAACGCTAGCTGCGAAGTATTATTGAGTGAGCCAGCTGTGCTTGTGTTGGAATACAAAAGATCATTCTTCATTGAAGACTTGCACGTGTCGCACACTGAGGAGACAAAAGATTGAAATTATATTTCATTCAACTTTTCAATTTGAAATTAGGGGAGTAGTTGAATTAACGTGGCACTGGAGAAACACGGCGGGCTATTGGGAACGGTCCGAGGAAAACACCTCGTCATTTTCAATTACGGTCAAACGACGAACACCTGAGCTGGCACCCCACACTCCAAACGTCCACACCATGCCAACGTGGGGACATTTCAGACCACGACAGATAAAACGTGCACCAGCTCCCATGTACACGAAGCTCTTCGATTGAACCTAGTTTCGAACCCGCATCCCTCCGTTACGGCAATTTTAATCGACTGCGATTGAAGTGTCGCTCGTTGGAAATGGTCTTAAGCAAAGTTCGCGTATCAGTGGTGTCATTTGACGTGCCGATTCATAGGAAGCCTCCGCTAATGAGTTTGAATGCACCGTTTAATTATCCTACATCAATGGAATTCCTGAATTGCATGCAGGTACCACATTCCCAAATGATTCGGTACTGCAGCCTGTGTGCTGGATTTCAATATTCTGCCTAATCGCACGTTAAATGGCAGACTGCCGTAACAATATGATTGTGCTGCCCATAATTAATATGGACGGCGTCCTTTAATCCTCTGGATAGGGGGACCGGCCGAAAGTTTCGAATCCCCTCGGTACGAAAGGCTCGGAGTCTTTCAGACCTCAAACTCCTGAAGAATCGCCGCATTACGATTTACATCCCCTATCTTCTGTGCTACAGAGACCCGCACGTGAATAGCCTTATCTCCCCGTTGACAAAGATGTCAGGGTTATCGACAGGGAGCCTCGCAAATTGTTTATCCTCGAGCATCTAGTCTGTGAGAGGTTGAGTAAATGAAAAGATACATTTAAAAAGTCACCGCCGCCCTTTCAGTTTACCGGGGAAGAATCTGTCCCTTCTAGGCATACCCACGACCCGACACTAGAAACCGGCACATTAGGTGATAATGGGACGACACATATTCCCTCTCCTCCTGGGGGAAAGCATTGTAAAGGCCGTTTCGGCCGGTTTCAGTAAGTTGCCTGTAAAGCCTTTGGGCCGGTCGCCGCAACCAAAGAAGGAAACGATATTCTGCCCCGACGTAAGCAGAGAGTTAATGTTATTTAACGGATTTGTTTAATTGGGTTATTCGTATTTCTGCACGAGGATATTTTAATGACTTAAAAATCCGAAATTAAATTCCACAATGGTATGCGTCAATTCCCATTTTAAACAGAACTGAATACCATCAGATATCAATATAAAGAACCTCCATTATTCGATGTAATGCGGGAGCCGCTGTAGTCCAGTTGGAAGATTAACGGATTAGGAACAGGAGGATTGCGAATTCAAAACTCGGTCCATAAAGATCTTCATGTACACGTGGTCTGATGCGCGTTAAATCTGTCGCGACTTTAAATGTCCTCACTTTGAGGTGGTGTGGAAGTCGGGAGAGTTGAGGTGCAGCTCAGGTGTTGACCTCGTCATCTGAACATCAAAATTAAGTGGTGTTTCGGTTCGGGATTGATCCCGAAACGTCACTAATAACCCGTTGTTTTGCTGCATTCGGACGTTAATTAATTACTTACCTACCTACCGTTGTAATGTGGATTGAGGCAATCTTGGTAGGTAGGTAGTTGAATTTACGTAGCACTAGACCAACACAAAGGACTATTGGCGACGGTCTTGCATCATTCTCGAAGTAGTAGAGGGGGATTCGTGGTTCAGTGTGTATGTCCACTGCGCTAGCAACCTTCGAGTTGTAGGCGGCGCAGGTTCGATTCCTGCCAGGTTCATTCCTCCCTGGGTGTATATCTCTCTTCTGTGTCAGTAAAACTTTCATTGAATGTGTATGTTTATTACTTGATATTTTATGTCTTGTGTCTGGCGCAGCATGACCAAATATGGCCCTTGCGCCATTAAACCCCAACAAACCAAACCAACCCAAGTAGTAGATCTGAGGACAACTCGTCAATTTGAACCACGGTCAGATGACGAAATCAACACCTCATTTGACACCACACTCTCCAAACTTCCACAACATGCCATCATGATGACATTTGAGGCCACGACCGATTTAACGAGCACCAGCACCAGGTTTTTATCTGAACTGAGTCTCAAACTCGAAACCCTCCGGTTGCTAATCCGATGCTCATCCAAATGGGCTACCGTGGACATTTCAAATTAAGGAGGACAATTAAATTTAAGTACACTAAATATTTACAAACACGTAAACTTAACATAACGGAGCTGGGGAGCACATCCACCCTGCCTCGAGCACAAACAGAAATGCTCTCCTTTCCGGCTCGCTTTTTCTCCCCACATTACACTGTAGTTTTCCTGTTGCTGTTCCTGGTGGTGATCTCACATATTCCAATCTTTGGAAGATTGTATTGGACTTTTCCTTGGCATAGAATATTTCTTTGGAACGATTATATTATTCCTTTCCTTGGAATAGAATCCTTTGGATCTATTTTTTGGCTCATTCGGTAGAATCGAATCGAAGGATTCTATCGCTACTTTACTTAGAATAGAATCCGAAAACATTATATTGATAGAAGGTCAAAATTGATAAGTCATGCTGGGAAACTGCAAGTCGCGAGGTGGAATTATGATTGTAAACCCCTCAGGCCAAAATGCTCCCAAGCATCTAGAGACCAACAGTTCTTAGCACCACGAAACCCCTCTTGCTACACGTCTTCGATATCTGAAGAGCTCCTCTTTCATTTGTCTTCATTTTAAAGGTAATCCTGTGAGACGAATCCTTCGGGAACAGGCAGGAGCCAAATCTTTTCGGTGGGAGATCCTGCACGATGAATGGCTGGGACTTGATTCGGATTATACTGATTCCTTCAGGGATTGTGGCACTGCATCAGACACCAAAGGCCGAGGCATCAGACACCAAAGGCCGATTGGGGCACAGCATTCAGTGCGAACAGGACGACGTACGGGTTTGATTGAGGGCCCCAGACGCGGAAAATCCTTGGCTAAAGTTAGAACCTGCAACGGTGCTTAGTTTTCCGGAATCAGTCAGTTAATTATCCGGAGGTTTCATCAGTAAAGCATGGAACGACGTTGAACGAAGTGAACATACAAAGTATTGTGATGTCACATAATTAGTATGTAAATTAAGACAAGTTGATTGGTATTGGTATTTTTCAATTAACGTCACACTGGAGCAACACAACGGGCTATTTTAAGACAAGTTGAAAGTTGGATAAGTAATTTTACTTTTTCTGGATGAAACCAACCAACTATTGATAATTTTCTTGATTTTGTTTGTCGCTGTATGTTCATTTTTTTGCGCTTTATTAGGGATAATGTGACCGGGACCTATAACTTAAGCGGACTTATAGCTTAAGCGTTCGGATTGCACATCCGAACCATGAATGGACTGGAATGGATATGTCTCATACGGAACACTTGTCAAATATTTAATTTGCTATGTCTTCGTTTACTATAGAAATAACCGTGTTGTCCTTAGAAAGCCTCTAATGCCAATTCATCAAATATCGAACCAAAAATAACCCTAGTCTGTTTCACTTATAAGGCCTACGACGCAATTTCAAACGGGGCCGCGGTAGCCCGGTTGGAAGAGTGGCTGATAAGCAACCAGAAAGTTGCGAGTTCGAAACTATCCGACCGAATACCATCGTGTACATGGGGGCTGGTGCCCATTAAATAAATCTATCGTGACTTCAAATGTCCTTACGCTGTCGTGGTATGGAAGTTTTGGAGAGTGGAGTGCCAGCGCAGTTGTTGAATTCCGAGTTGTCCTCGGAGTGGATAGTCCCTTCGGTATGGATCCCGGATGGTGAGCAATAGTCCGTCGTGTTGCTCCAGTGCGACGGTGGTTCAACCTAGCTACCTACCCCTGCGCCGCAGTTGAATTGCTTTAATAGCGGTTAAGATTAAAGAGATAGATAGAATTTAGGTAGGTAGATAGTTGAATTTACTTCACCCCCTGGAGCAACACAACGGGCTACGGTCCGGGATTAATCTCGAAGGGAAAGAGGGGGCCATGCAATTCTGAACCACGGTCAGATGACAAGAACAACACCCCTGAGCTGGCACCCCACTCTTCAAACTTTCACACCATGCCGACGTGAGGATATTTTAACCTCCAAGCGCTATGGACGAGATATCTCGTCCATCAACTTCTGATCAATTTTATCAATGACGCAAAACCTCATCAAGGTATTGCCGATTTGTTAGAATGATGAGATCAAGGTCTGGTCAGTCCAGCAGGAGGGTTAGGTCCGCAACATATTTAATGTGCACCGATCCCCACGTGCACGAGTCTGGTTTAATCGAGTTTTGAGCCACGCACAAGGAGAACTTTACTGACCCAGAAGAGATACAACCTGGGAATGAAATACTACTCGCAGGTTGCTAGCATAGTGGGCAAGCCCACTGAGCCACAATTAGATCAGAAAATGATGTGTGAAGGTGAAAGTTAAAGGTGGTGGATAGACTTAAGGATAGGATAATTGGCATAAAGGAAAGGTAAAAGAAAAAAGAGAGAATGTATACTTTACATAAATCCCACCTACTTGATGAGTGATTTGACCCTAAATGAAGATTTTATGTTTTAAATTAAACTCGATGGAAACATAATCAAGAAATATTCCACTTGTTTTTAATGAAGATACAAACATATCGTCTACTTAGACGTAAAACACGCTAAGTAAAAGAAAAACATTGTTCTCAGAAAATGAAGGGGAAATATTCTACTCACTAATGTGTTTCTCAAGAAAAAATATAACCTTCATATATAGATAAAACGACCTC
Organism: Meta bourneti; assembly: GCA_933210815.1. Lineage (NCBI taxonomy): Eukaryota > Metazoa > Arthropoda > Arachnida > Araneae > Tetragnathidae > Meta > Meta bourneti. The sequence goes on along the minus strand of OW119930.1, from coordinate 92,090,988 downwards.
GGTGGTATTCCCTAGTCTAAAGATATCCACATTCTAGTAAAGAAAAATTGGAAAAAAAACTATCTTGGAAATTTTGATTTAGGGCCAGATTCAACTGCAACATTTCTCGATCATTTCGCCTTGAAACTCGATTGGTCGTGACTTAACTCCGATGTTTCGATGCAACTGAAACAACTCGATTGTGTAGACTCAATTCACTGATCGAGGATATTCTACTCCTCTCTGCGTCGCGTGTTCTCTCGATGTGATCATTTTCTGCTTACATTTCTTCTGGGCATGGCGGATATCATTTATCTTTCAAGAAGGAGAATTCCTCTATATTTACGAGTTCGAGGAAATCCTTTCGATTCGCCCAGACCCGCAAGCATGTAGCTCGACGGCCACTTCGTTCCATCCTTGCCACTGTTCGGCTAAAGTGGCATAAGAACCGCCGCTTTCCTCTCACGAGATCAGGGGGACTTCTAAGGCGGCAACCAACACTTCGCTTTCTTTGCTCATTCTAGAATTGTCAAAGGAATTTGGATTGAAATAAGGAGATTGTGAAAAGATAGTTGGGATGCTTAAAATTGAGAGTGAAATTAAAGAATCGGTTTTACCAACTTATACAATGTAGTTCGTAGAACGTTCAGAGCGACAAACTGAACCGTCAAAAATAGCTAAACAAACATGACTCAACTGCACGTTCTCTTATTGGTCAATTGACGATCATGTGACGTCAATTAACTATTAATTGGCGATCATGACCATTTGAGCAATCGTCTTACTATGGTAATAACAGACTCGATCGTATTTAGACGGGGAAATGAATTACAAAATAAGACTCGATCGTAGTGCTTTCAATCGATCGAAGAGATCGAACACGTTTCAGTTGAATCTGGCCCTTAGTGTGTTTCATGTATAAGGTCGAAGATCTAATTTCAAATGTGGTCGCGGCAGCTCGTCTAGAAGAGTAGCAGATTAGCAACCATTGCGAGTTCGAAACTGGATCCAACCGAAGATCGCCGTGTATGTGTGGGCTACTTCACGTTAAATCTGTCATGTTCTCGAAAGTCCTCACGTTGACGGGGTGTGGAAGTTTGGAGAATGGGGTGTTAGTTTAGTTGTTGTCATCTTACCGATCTGATCATCTTACTGTGATTCGAAATTGCGAGGTGTTGTTTTCCGATCGTTCCTTTAGGGATGAATCCCGGTCGGTCACCAATAGCCCATCATGTTGCTCCAGTGCGACGTTTAAACTCCTCTACATCGCTAATTTCAAATCGAAAAGTTGAGTGGGGATGTAATTTTAATCTTTTGGTTATATCCTTAAAAATCACTTTTTTGAACTGTGGGACTTTCTTCAGGGTGAAATACGTGCAAGAAAAATATTCTCTCTTAAATGAAGAACAGTCTTCTATTCCAACACAATTCCCAGCTTGCTCAGGCAATAAACCTCGCAGCCGACGCTAATAAAATCAGGCCCACAAATAAACCCTCGCATCGAGGGAGCAGAAGCAAATAAGAACACAGATGGCCAACACGGAGACTTCCACTTCGGAATCCCGGGGGAAATTCGGAGCGCGTTACGTGGAAAGGAGTTTGAGGAAAACAGGGGAACAAAAGGAGTCCCAATAGGGGGAAATGAATATTGTGCATCGTCAATCATTGGGGCATGCAACTGGTGGATTGTAGGTGGTCCCCAGGGGATGGATTGCGGCTTACTTGAATTAAGGTACCGTCTTCTATCCATGTACTCTATGACGTGACACCAGTCTATACCAGTGGATATACTGTGTGGGAGTGCAAATACCAGTGGCGCATCCAAGGTGGTGTTTGATGGGATTTGGCTAAACAGGAGCCGTGTGCTCTTATGGAAACGAGGATTTCCAAATGCATACAAGGCGGGCCAGATTTTAGTTCTGCAACTCACACTGGGTGCATTTTTCTCTTCGAGTCAGTAAAACTTATTTCTGTGTATATCCATTACTTTATCTTGTCTGTCCTGCGTTTGGCACAGCGAGGCCAGATATGGCCCTTGCGCCATAAATTCCATCACGACAAACCAACGAACTGTATCCGACATTTAACCTCATCGGTCATAACAGATAAGATTCCAGATCGAATGTTTCAGTACTCTCCACCACACACATCATAAAATGCGTAAGTAAATTCCCCATGCACAAACCGAATATTTATCTTTCTATTCCTCCCATCTCGACCCACCGAATTCTAGGTGAAGCAGGTTCGATTCCTGTCAGGTGTCTATTACTTGATATTGTATGTCGTGTCTGGCAGCATAGCCAAATAGGGCCCTTGCGCCATAAAACCCCCAAATCAACCAAACCTATGTTTTTGCTCCAAACGGGTAGAAGACTATTGAATCTGGGGATCAATTGTGAACTTTCATGGATAAGGAAACTTCACCCCATCCCCAACGGTAAGTTGCCTGTGTAACGATTTATCTGGGTTGCGTGGTAGATTCAAATCTACAGAGAACAGTCTAGCTTAAATAATAAACATTAATTTTATTCAGAACAATTTCTTGATTAGATGAGGGTCTATATACAAGGCACTTTCACGAATTCGATGCTTCTGCTAACGGGATGCGTTGTGGTAATCTCAGGTACGCACGAAAGTCTCTGAGTGAGAGAAAGGTCTCTCGACGGTCTCTGGATGAGACTCTACTCGTCGGGTGACGATTACATAAGATCAGCACCGGATCCTCACGGGATGACGGGTCAATTCAGGTTCCCTGCCGGACGAGAAGTCGGCACCGGACTCTTCGCAGGTCGTCTGTTCGGCACAAGACTGGCACGGCTCCGCTGGGGTCGCTGGTTCGAATCTCTCGAACGAGAACAAAGCAGGAACTCGAGATAGGCAGCCTAAGCCAGGCTACAAGAACGCGTCCTCTCGGGGTGAGAGAACCGTCTCTTAACAATGCTTTTCTCCCTAAGGTGTGACCGCTCAAAGGGTCGCTGAGTCAAGCCTCTGGAACGAGAACACCGGCAAGAACTTCCGATTCGACTCTCTTCTTTTCCTTCTGAAACCTCGCAGCCTTTGTTCGCTGGTGGTTTTTTTTATTGGTTCTTGCTTTTAATTGGTTCGCTTTTGAGGTTGCTGATTCGGTGGCGACTGTCTGAAGTGGTGTGTAAGTTTGGAGAGTGGAATGCCAGCTCAGGTGTGACCTCGTTATCTGACCGTGGTTCAAAATTGCGTGGTGTTGTCCTCGATGTTTCCCTTCGGGTTTGATTCCGGACCGTCGCCAATAACCCGCTGTGTTCTTCCAGTGCGACGTCAATTAAAATACCTACCAATATATCTATGATAACTTCTAGAAAAACATCCATACTTTTTCTTAAGATACATATTTTTTCGTTTTTATCTATGTTAGGTTCTTCCAAATCTAGGCAAAAATTTAAATAAAAAGTATAAAATACAAAAATACGACGTTTTACGTATCTTGTGTTCGTATGGGAAATCAATTCCTAAGATGTATTGGGGTACTTTGGATCAAATGAGATTTTACGCCAGTTAAATAATGTGATTTTTCATTAAAATAAAAGTTTTAAGACAAGTTTTTATCCTGAATACACAGGAACTGATTTTCTGGGAAATATGTCATATCTGCCTCACTCAGCTTTACAGTCTGAGCGACTGCTCCATGGAATGAACAAATGTTTCCCAAACTTTTCCTACGACGAAACACTTCACAAATCTTGAAAATTTAACGGAACACCTTGATTATTTTGTATAGATAAAAATAAAAGATAAAAATAAGTGACTAAACCTAGACATTCGTTCTCATGTTATTTATTTAAAACGAAACACATAAAAATAGTGAAATAAAAGCGAAACAGCAATATACAACGGGGGTATTTCAATTAACGTCACCTCTCCAAACCTCCAACGCCAACGTGTAGACATTTGAAGTGATTGTAGATTTAACGTGCACCATCCTCCACGTCAATCTTTGGTTGGATCGAGTCTCGAACTCGTAACCCTCCGGTTGCTATTCCGCAACTCTTCCAACCTATAGTTTGGGATACGCCGTAACAGACCATCCCTTAGTTCCTCTTGCAAGTAATCAATTTAAAGTACTCCTCATTCACTTCCTCTTAGGAGCGTGGCTAAAAATGCTGTTTACTATTGATCCAACCTGGCAACAGTTCGGAAGCATTGCCACCCGGAGGCCCCGTAACTCATTTCCTATCAAAAGATTCACTTTCCTTTCCAACGACTTAATTTTCGCGATTCACGATATAATCGCACTCAATGATGATTATCGCCCGCTCGACTTCGTCAAGGAGTTTAAGGGGCAGCAAAACTTTCACTTGAGTTGTTCGAGTCATTAAGCCTCTTTGAATCTCGTCTGTTGTTCCTTCAGGGCAAGAGGAGAATCTTTCGGTTTCCGGTTGCCCTGCCATTTTGTTTGTGATGAAGTAGTCTGTGCACGAGATCCCCAATCTTCGCCAACCCCGGGGGCGTCTGGAGGATCTGAGGAGGTGGTGCGTCACAACAATCAAAAGAATTTCCATCTACCTGACGAGGTTTGCGCCTTTGATTCATTAAACAAAGAAATAAAAGATCCTCAAAACCCGACTTGCTCGGGGGCCGCGGTGGCCCAGTTGGAAGAGCGTCGTATTAGACACCGGAGGGTTGCCTGTTCGAAACTCGGTTCAGAAAACACCTTGGTGTACACGGGTGCTGGAGCACGTTCAATTGGTCGTGGCCTCAAATGTCCTCATGTTGGCGTGGTGTGGAAGTTTGGAGAATGTGGTGCCCGCTCAGATGTTAATCTCGTCATCTGACCTTGATTCAAAATGACTTGTGTTGTCCTCGTATCTTTCCCTTGGGGATTTTTTCCGGACAGTCGCCAATAGCCCACTGTTACTCCAGTGCGACATTAATTAACGACCTACCTCCTCATGTGGTTTTGAAAGTCTCTGAGCGTGTGCAAGCGAATTTAATTTTCATTGGGTGCGTGTAAACTGCTACTAACGTATATGTAAGCGCTATTGTGTCTTAACATTTATTTATTAAGCAAACTGTAATATTAATAAATATATTATTAATTATGCACGTGCAAACTGTAATCAGGATATGGAAATTGATAAAAAAATTGAATTTAAAAGATTTGAAAGAATAGATAGCCGAGATTCGAATATCTCGGCTATCAAGATCTGACCAATTTTACTACTAACGAGAAACCTCGTCGTGATGAGATGAAGATTTGGTCAGTTTCCTTCTTATGACGAGATATCTCGTCCATCAAGATCTAGTCAGTTTAACAAATGACGTCGAGACAACCACCAGGAGGGTTATTAAATATTACATGTTTTATAGAAAGCGTTCGTTTCCATATCTGAAATCTTGTCTACAACTGTTTAGTGCACTCGTACTGATATACAGATCTCATTCAAAAAGAGTGAATCTTCCACCCAAAGTGAATTGGAAACCGACTCAATTTATTTTTCAAATTGTTAACAAATATGTCCTTTTTCTACATAGTCTCCTTCCTTTTCGATGCACTTGGTCCAGCTGTCCACAATCCCTCCAAGGAGGACTTCGGTTTTTCGCCCATCCACTAATGCACTGCTTTGTCCGTAGAAAATCGACGATCTCGTAAACCATCTTTGAGCTGTCCAAGGAGATGATAGTCTGAAGGGGCGAGATTTGGGCAGCGTGTTTCAGCCCCTAGAAACTCAAATGGGTAATGGTTTCAAGGACGGCCATGTGTGTGCGTGCATTGTCATGCAACAACACTTTCTTCGGCAATAGGCCTCGGAGTTTGGTGCGAATTTCCGACCTCAGATTCTTGGCCAGCAAATCACTGCCTCTTGCACTGTTGATCGTTCGCCTCTTTCCTAGGTAGCCAGTATAGTCACTTGTGAGTCCCCGAAAACGGTTAGCATCTTCGTTGGCGAGTGTTTCCACTTCATACGTTGCTTTTTGCATTCTGGCTCATAGTGATGGACCCACATATTGTGTTTTAAGCCTCCAATGACTTTCTGCCGCACCTTCCGACCAGAGAAATCATATCATTGCTCTGTGTTACTCCTTGGTGCATACTGCCAACGGAGCGACCATGTTCACATTGAAACAGAAGCAAGAAAAATAACGCTATCAAGCTCAACCTTCGATAATGTGACCACGGTAGTATCAACTCTAATCATGCATGCGAAGAAGGCAGTGTGACAAGCCAAAAGATGTGTTATGACGAAAGTGCGGACACTTTTTGACATATCTCCTTACATAAACCATTATTCCATTAAACTTATGAGGATATATCCAAGCGATCTTCCTCCTCTACATTCTTTGTTTTCCCAATTACTTGACATCGTCTTGTGTTAGGCTCCTTGGCTTGTTTGTCGTATACGATTTCAGCATTTTGCCAATAAAACTCTCTCAGAATAAATTCTAAATTGATACATGATATTTGATTTTTCAACCCCAATTGCATTCAAACCCAAACGTCACCAAAAGATAAATAACATTTTAAGATAAATACGATATGTATCATATGAGACCTATTAGGCAGAAGTAAAATTTTCGCAGACCGTCTGGTTCGTTTGATACATTAAATATCCCTCTCATAGCGGACGTAATTGTTTTTGTTAGCATGTACTTCCTGGTTTTTCCGGAAGTAACATTACTTCGCTTTTTCCACGAGCACCGTCACTTGTATACGATCACAAATTCACGTGTTCAGTCAATTCGTTAAACTAATTATGGTAAGGAGGTAGGTAGTTAATTGCGTGCAAGTAGAGTGGCATAACGAGCTATGGAGACGGTCTGGGATCCATCCTGCAGGGAAAGATTGAAGGACACACACACACACAACGCCTCGTTGCTTTTAACCGCGGTCAGATGACGAGGACAATCCCTGAACAGGCACCCCACTCTCCAAATTTCCATATCCCGCCAACGTGAGGACATTTGAGGCCACGAGATTTAATGTGTACCAGCCACCGTGTACATGACGGTCTTTGACTCGATTGAGTTTCGAACTCGCAATCCTTCGATTGCTAATTCATTCCTTTTCCAACTGGGGCCCTCTCTCTCTAGACCCTCATCTCTTCGACTCACCAAACGGTTTAGTCATAAGCGAACAGGTGGGGAGACTGCGGCACTCTAAATATAGGCAATACATGTATTGCGAGTGCTTCTTGAAGTCTGGTATTTTTCATACGAATTTAATGACGAATAAAATTAATTCTTAAGATGTATGTATACACTGGAACATTTTTTTTAAATTTTGACTTTAAAAATTGAGTTTTTTCACAATAGGTCATTGATTTGTGCCTAAACTCATTTTAATGTGAAAAATTCTAATTAAGCTACTCATTAATTATCTAATTTAGATATAATTAGATAATTACATGTTTTTGAGCAATGATATCTCAAATTCTAATGTGTTCAGAAGGACCATTCCTGTTGGAAATTGTTCCTAATACTATTCTTCATGTTTTAACCCTCCATCAAGTTGCTAGACGGTTAGGTTCTTTAGGTTCTTAGATAGGTTCTTTTTTACAATTTTTTTTCACGAAGGAAGTCTAAAAAATCGAGATTTTTTCAGGAATTTCAACATTTAAAAGTCAACTAAAAATTCATTTCTTAACCAATAACTTCGACTGAGGGTCAAAACATCCACTGTATTACATAGATTATAATGACTTAAAAGTAATTATAATAGATCAATTCATTGTTGAGTTAGCACTGTTCGAAAGAAGCCATCCTATTGCAAAAACATCGTTCTTCAGAAATCGATTTTAAAGTTTTGGAAACCTTTTTGTCTATGGTGACAGTACCTAACCCAAACCCTTGTAACTTGAAAACTATTTCGAATATTTACAAGATCTTGGTATCGTTTGAAAGCTAAGGTGTTGGACACTATTTTGAATTATTAAAAAATCTATCGATATTTTGGTCAATTTTCGTGATTTATTGTGTATACATACACCTTAAGTGCTTTCTTTGTTCCCTTCCACTGACTTATATTTACTCTCAAAACATCAACATTTTTCTGATAAAACCAGTTTTACGTTGTTGGCATTGTTTAAAAAACGGAACGATGCGCTTCCCCTTTAAGCCTAGTTGCAATGTTACAACTTTAAACACTCGGAAAGTTCTTCGATCAGGTAACCTCCGTTACCTATTCAACGCTATTAACGTCGTACTGTGTTACTCTTATGTTTATAACTATTACAGGTAAACATTTAACTGGTAGCAAATAAATTATTCTACTAAACAAAAGCAATTTTTGCAAAAGCTCCTTTGGGCTCACACACCAGAGGGGCTGTTTGAATGTGATTCGAAATTCCATTATCAAATTTAAAGATTGTAAGTAAAATAAGCATTTTTGTGAATGTTTGCCCTGCACCCGTAAGTTAAATGCAAGATGGTAGTTACCGGCATAAATTTCGAAGGGTCAAAAGACAACGCCTTATAATTTTGAAGCTCCGTAGGAAGGGCAACCTATTAGCAAACGGAGGATTACGAATTTGGAACTTGAAACAAAAGACCGTCGTGTACATGGGGTCTGATGCACGTTAATTCATCTACCTACCTATCTAACAACTAATTTGATTTATTGCCATTTGGTGAGATATGTTTTGTGTTAATTGCCATACATGTGTAAGCTGTTGTTTTGAATTTAAAAGTTCTAAACAAATCATAAGTTTATGATATATTATGTAAGCGACGTGCTGAAATACTATTCGAGAGACAAGCACTGACGTCACTTCCGTAATAAAACAGGACCATAAAAGCAACAACGTATATCGTCAGACCAGAAATTCATGAACTGATATTCTCGTATTTAAAAGATATAGAACACTAAAAGAGCGTATAGTTTTTATTTTTGGACCTCGAAACTTAGTGTTTAGGTAGGTAAGTATTTAATTAACGTCGCACTGGAGCAACACAACGGGCTATTTGCGACAGTCCAGGATCAATCCCGAAGGGAAAGATCCGAGAAAAACACCACGTAATTTTGAACCACGGTCAGATGACGAGGTCAATACCTGAGCTGGCATCCCACTCTCCAAACTTCCACACTACGCCAACGTGAGGACATTTCAGGCCACGACAGATTTAACGTGCAAGAGCCCCGTGTACACGACGGCCATTGACTGGGGTCGAGTTTTGAACTCGCAACCTTTCAGTTGCTAATCCGTCGCTCTTCCAATTAAGTTACCACGACTCCTTAGTGTTCAAACAGCTCTACAGAAATAAATTTGTTTTGTCAGTTTCTGCTCTAAGCCAATGATATGTAACTTTACGCCTCATACCCAACATGAACGTTACGCAATTAGCACGGAAAACATTAACGAAAGCTCTACGTCTAAATACAATATTCTCATACAGTTCAGCTATGCAGAGAAAAATGACATCAAGTCCGAAAACGAATCCAGTGCAACATCTAGGCGCACAACGAAGCAAAATGTAAAGCAATTGAATGAGAAATAAATTCTACGTTATTTAACTCACTCAAACATCGAGCGATTTCTTGAAAGACAAAACGCATCTGGGAAATGCATTACAGAACTTCATGTATGAAACGGACATCTTGGGTTTATTACAATGCATTGGAACGAGTTCTTTGGATTCTTATTCATTGAGTATCTTTGTAAAATCGTGGATTCTGCAAAGGAAATATCCGGATTGGTCTTCACTCAAAGGCTTCATGCTTCGAGACTGAAGCTAGCCCGGTTGGTAGGTACTTCAATTGACGTCGCGTTGGAGCAACACAACGGGCTATTGCCGACGGTCAATCCCGAATGGAAAGATCGAGGACAACGCCTCGTAATTTGGAACCACGGTCAGATGACTAGGTCATACCTGAGCTGAAACCCTTGTTGTCTACAAACTTCCACACCAAACCAACGTGAGGACATTTGAGGCCACGACAGATTTAACGCGCACCAAATCCTCTTTGTACACGACGGTCTTTGGTTGGATTCGAACTCGCAACCCTCCGGTTGCTAATCCGCTGTCTTCCAACAGGGTTACCGCGGCCCATCTCCTACATACCGATCTGAAAGCCCTTGTGGAGGTTGCCTCGATGAGGTGATCATTATCAAAACTGTCCAGACCTTAGTGAACGAGATATCTCATCATCATAAAATAATCTACAAAGTCTTGAGTACGGGATATCTCGTCGAGGTTAAATATCTAGGTTGTTCCATATTTACTTGCATAGCTAGAAATTCCAATATTATCATGTTCTTATTGAAGGTAAAGTTTCAACATTTCTAGGTCGTCCACCAGGTAGAGTGGTGATTTTTTATAAGTTTTCAAACTAATTACTAAGTAAATTTATAGCTAAATTATAAAAACCAAAATTCAAAATCCATCATTATAATTACCATTACAACTAAGACTTTTAACAAACTTATAGTAAACTGAAATTATTTATAAACACGAATGAAGAAAAACTAATTTTCATACAAAGAAATGCATACAATACAAAAGAAAATAAAACAATCGAGGTACACAACTGATGGAATTGATCGCTTCGTGGCTTTGGATAGGATGACTCTTCACACAAACCGAAGCTATAGGGAAATTAGATTTTCGAAATCGAGACCTAGCTAAATAGCTTTCTGGAAACCTGAATCAGAAGATTTACAAATTCCATCAAATTGCTCTGTCCCATCTCCGTTTTTAATCCTCCTGTTGGTGAGGACGAAAATTAGTCATTAGCAAAATTGGTCAGGTCTTGATGGACGAGATATCTCGTCGAAACCACTTGGAGTGTTGAGAAATAAGGATTATACATGAAATTATTCGCCTTTACTGTATAGGATATCTCAACCAGTACTAAAATAATTAATCCATCAAATATATTAAAACATATTTGATTAACCTAGTATCGTTACTGATCGTTTTCTTCGATGTATTGTTAAACGCGTTTAATCGCGTGCGTGACAATGAAATCTAAGACTGGATAAGTGTAGGGATTAATTGTACCAGTCAAAATTCGAAAGATAAACAGTGTAAGACAAACCCCAGAAATCGAATATCAACATTCAAAATATCAGTTTGCATTATAGTGATATTGTGCGCATAAATACAAAACCCACTAGAGTATAATGAATAGATTACGTATTAGTTACTGCCTTAGTTAATGCATGGTTAAATTGGGATTCCTAGGTTCTCTTCCGTAACTAATCGGCTTTATGTTGAAGTCCTCCATGTTGTCATGTAATCTATCGTTGCTTTCTTCACAGTCGAGTTCCGTAGACGTCAGACTTCTCATTGGGGTTCGTTTCTATGGTGTTCTCAGCACTTCATAGAGCGTTGTTTGAAACGTGAACACTCGTATTAGCAGGGATTTCAATCTGCTGTGCTTTTTGATTCTGGGAAATGTAACATGCATAATCCATATAAGATAATGAATAATAGAACGACGTCGACAAAGCATTGAAACGAGTTTTTCTTTGGACATTGAGTATCGTAGCAAAGTCGGGAATTCTGTGTTTCTGAACACTGTTCACATAACTGCTACTGCTTTCTTCATAGTCGAGTTACTTCTTTCGGGTTAACTTATATTACGTGCTCAACATTTCGTTCTTTACAACAATTGGAGTGTGAAGTAAATTGTCTGGTTGTAGCAGGACTTACAAACTCCTTTGCCTCTTATCTCTGGAACAGGCAATGTGCATGATGGCCGATATTTGGAGATCGAAGTCCTACGCATTGGGTCGAGCTTTACTCCGGATTACGATTCATTGAGTAGCATAGTAAAATCGGAGATTCTGCCCGTACATTTGGCCTGAGATGTCAGAAGCGAGTTTGTAAGCCGATTTTCACCCAAAGAAAGGCAATATGCTTCGATACCGGAATCCGATTGGAAAGCAGAAAGCATCTGCTCGTGAATGTCCAGGCTCTTCCATATTTACTTGTTTCGCTTGTTCTTTAAACGGCCTAATAACAGAATTCATTAATTGCAATACTAATTGTTGTAACTAAAAGTATTGTTGACGAATTGTTTACAGTCCTGCAGAACACGAGTAGGAATAAAACAAAAAAAATGTTAGACAGATTTACAAATAGGTTAGAACACTGAAAGGCAATCTCGGGGTCCTATAAATCTTGTAATCTTGTTCGTTGGTATCTTGTAAAATTATTATTGCACACACCGAAGCACAATAGGACAACTGAAATATTCTTTACTTTTTTAAATTCAACTAAACACAATACCACTCAATAAACCTACAATTTAAACTGAATTAAACATTTTTATTCCGCTGATGAGCCGTTTTTTATATTAAACCTGTTATTTCTTTCCATAAAGATACTTTTTTCCCCTCAATAAACTAATGCAGACACATTCTTGACAGTGATGGATCGTCATTTTGAACTGCTAATCGCAGGTAACTTAACACTTGCTCATAACTGGTTTTTGCATATCAAAATATATCGACATTTTTATTTAATAAAAATAAAATTTTATAATTAATCAAACATTAAAACCAAGAGATATGCATTAGAATACTTGATTAATTTGCTTCTAATCGAATGTAAATTATTGAATTTTAATTATTAAACAAATAATTCACATTCCTATTTTTCTCTTAAAGTGTGTGTGTCGCTTAAATTAATTACTCTTATCTAAAATATTGGTTAGTTGAAGAAAAAATTTTTACACCTTATATGTAACAAGACAATTTCCTTACATTTGATAATTCTGGAGGTACTGAAATATTCAAGGAGAAACTGTTTCAAAACATTAATTTTTCTAAATTTTAGTAACATCCGAATCCATTTGTTGTTATTGTTTTCTATCATAACACTCAAATTTAAAGTTAAATATTTTCTTTTGCCAAAGATAATATTGTTTTCTATCATTTTTATAAATTCATATGCGTAAAATTTGTTTTGGGGATTGTTTTCGTACTAAATTGCATACGAACACCCAATTTTAGGTAAAATTTAGAATTTATGAAAAATTTTAATGTCATATTTCAAGTCATTTAATCTAGTAGTTTCTGAATTATGAGTATGAAAATTTGGAGTTACTAATGACAAAAATAACGATATATTTCTCAATTTTTTCAGTCACAGAACTGGAAAGGACTCAACATAACATGAATAGAAATATTTAAGGATATGATTAAAAATAATTTTTTTGTTTGAACAAAACCTAAAATATGGAAAAAAAATTCTAGATCATGTGTTCTTTATATAAAAATATAACTAAATAATCAGAGAAAGTGGAAGAACAATAATTAATTTGGCATTTAAAATAGCAAATTTTAAAAACGTTTTCTTCAGAACTTTCCTTTAAAGTCTAGCTTCTTTTTTACTTAGCCAAATGCGCGGTAAAATGGTGTCATAAAGCCGCCTTTAGCATCGGGTTGAAAATCCAATTCCTCTGGAGAAACCCTAAGCTTTCACAGATCCCCACACTCCATCGAGGGAAATCACCGATAAACCAGCTGTCACCCCTACCCCCAAATCACCGATAACTCAATCAGTTTTCACTGCTACCGAATCACAGATCCCAGTCGCAGTAGCAGTATCGATATCAACCAAGGGATAGCTTAGGTATCAGCCAATATATCAGCTAAGCGATATCTGCTCAATCACTGTTACCGAATCACAGATACTCTCAATCAATGCTACCGAATCACATATACTCTCAATCACTGCTACCGAATCATAGATACTCTCAATCACTACTACAGAATCACAAATACTCTCACTCACTGTTCCAATAAATCACTGCTATCAAATCACGATTATTTTGATATTCCAATAACATGTAAGAACTGTGATTCAAGAGTATCGGTGATTGAGTAGCAGTTCTGTGATTCGCTTAACATCCCTAGCCTGAATAGAAGTAAACGTAGTTTTCCATGGATTGAATGTTTGGTTTATATGGCACACGCTCCAAAAGGTAGATTTCCCTTAGAATTCTGCGATTTAAACGCGTAAAGTGCCGTCTACCGACGAAAATATGAACTAAAGTTATTTTTCTCATCCTAGAAATATCTCCGTGAGAAAATTTTTTCGCACGGAAACCGCATTCAAAATTTGCGAATCCTAGAGTTTTAACGAATTTTTGAAGTGTTTACGAATTTATGGGACCACCCCTTGTTTTTAATTCTATTATACTGAGCGAAGCGTTCATGTCCTTTAAGTTGTTGACATATAACTTGAAATTGGTGCTTAGGAAGATTATCGTTAATTTTAACGCAAGCACATGATTTGCAGTTAATTTTACTGACTTTTCCATAGTTGTATCTCTTCTGGGAAAGCAGCAGAGTACTCTGACGATTTCAAGTAGAATATCGTTCTCTGTCTATCGTAATTTACTTCAGTGAACATTGATAATTGTTTTCGACAAACTGTCTCTGCAAGATTACGACTTTTCGTTTTTTATACTTGAAACTAGTCTTTAAAATGTTTTGGGGCCTTTGAGGCCTATTTTTCAAACCACTGTGAATCACTCAGTAGATCTCGAATCACAGTATGGGAAAATGTAAGATTTCCAGAATTATTTCTCAGGAATAGTTCTCTGTGCCTGTTCTTTACTCTTCTGCTCAATTCTTTGGCAAGTTATTCGTGAATTTTCGCTTTAATACTATTTAAAATATTCACAACAGTATCTGGTAACAAATGTTTATCCATTTCTTGAAAAATTTTTGTAAAAAACATCGATTTTCGTTTACTTCGAATTTATCACTCAAATGTCAAAAATAGACTGACGAAAAATTTTCATAGTTATTCTGAAATTTGAGGAAATATATCAGTAGTGCAAACTTACGCAATAAAGTTTTTGTATTGCGCACGTCAAATGAGTCAGGCTATAATACGCATGTAATGTTTTAGTGATATACGGTGATATTATACGTTAAAAGTCTAGTTAAAATTTGAAATTTGCATTTGCGTTAGAAGCTAATTAGCTACAAATTCAAAAAGATTGTGCAAATTAATGAAATGGTATTCAAGAAAATAAAAGGACGTAAACATACCTCGATGAACAGAAGATAATGATCGTATCCATCAAATAGTGGTAAAAAAGAAAATTTAGAACCTATATTTTTCAATTAAACTCAAAGTACGTACTAATATTCATTCGATGAATGGTTTTACAACCAACTCAGAAAGTAAGGCTTAGACCCCCTGCATTTCCTGTCAGAAGAAATTGTTTAGAAATATACACACTTGTCTTGCTAGTTGGACATACAGCTTTTAGGATAGGATGTATTTTTGACAATTCGCGATACTAAAAAATTTGAATTTTGTCCGCGGAGATTGCGAAAAAGACACACTGTGCAACAGCGAAAGAACTTTATGATAACAAAATGCGTTTTTTACACAATCAGCTTTGGAGACACGGCAGCAATTGAGTCATCGACGTTCTTACGGACTTGGATGGTCCATGGTTTTAGTCGCGAGTTAATTCCACTTATTATTTTGAAGAATCTTTTTTGTGGGAAGGTTTCACGTAAAAATTTGCTCAAATTTGAAGAGTAGGATTTATAATGTTTATGAAGATCTTTCGTTTTGATTCTTATTAGGCTGCCATCTGGTGGCGAATGTTTCATTCATATCTGCAGAAAAATAATTTAACTTTTAATGAAATATTTTTATTCCTGTGAGTGAAAAGATTGTTTGCACCAAGTAAAATTAATACTTTTCGTGTGCTGAGAGTTGAAAAAGATTTATAATGTTTATGAAGATCGTTAGTTTCGATTCTTAGAAGACTCATCTGGTGGCAAACGCTTCATCTATGTTTCGTTATCCGTCTTTTTTACACGGTCCCTTCAGAGACGTATAAATGGTGCTTTTACTGCATATGATATATTTGAATTTAAATCGTCTTCAGTATGTATTGTAGCAGTCGCCATCTTTCGTAATTGTCAGAAGTTTCATCTAAAGTCAGAATTATTTGAATATTCTAATTTTTTGTTGGGGCCCTATCCTCCATAACAAAACAACTCAGCAATTACTCATATGTCAACTATTTTAAACGCATTTTAACAACCGTAACCTTATAAATCTAAATTGGAGGCACTTGCCATCGATTAGATACAGTTGTATCGAAGTGAATGAAAATGAAGCTCCCAAACAAAAATGTAAGTGTTGTACTCTATTTCGTTTCCCACGAAATTGGTTGCAATATCCAATTATAATCTAAAGAAATCTTTTTTATGATCATTGTTCCAGCTATTTGTTTCGAGTATTTCAAAATTAATCTCGAGAAATGATTATATATTTCCAATCAAGAGAAAAATTTTGAAATTTAGTATTGTTTCCTTTCTTTCGTTAGGGGGTACAAGTCCAAGGTCCAGATACGCTTGTTTGGTAGACCGAAGGCCGAACTTTAGGCCATAGTAACTAAACGGTCGTTTTCCATTTAACGAAAAGGTCAATGTCATATTAATATTTTCAAGTATTTTTCTACCACTCGAATAAAAAATATTAATGTGTTATAAACAAAGCTTTACCTTCAATTAACATTCTTTCCGAGTGCAGTAATTATTCAGCGAGGAAAGCGAGATCGGTAGATTTCGTGCCACGCTTCAGACATTAGTGAAATTTGTGATGTAGCATGAATGGGAAGCTTTCCCTTCTCTACTGGTCCAACTGCCAAGGATGGGCGTTCTCTATCACTTATAACAGTTACTGAATCTTGAAGGAAGTGGATGCTGTTTTGTGATTTCAGATATTTTGTAGAGCACACCGGAATTACCCTACAGATGAATCCTAACATCGCGACTTCCAACGTCAAACTCAGTTCGAAACCTATATTATCTTTTTATCTACCACTGAAATATCTATTTCTTTTAACACCAAACACACTTAAACACTCCGTTTAATAATAAATTTCCCAGCCGATGAGCTTTTTTTAAAGAATGTTATTCGTTTCCCCATAAAGGTAACTTTCTCAATATATCAATGGGGGTATCCTTTTTTCTTTTCCTGACTCAGCTTCTAATTGCGTCAATTATCCTTTCTAACTACTTCCCATTTCATTTTAAAATTTTTGTCAGATGGATTTCCTTTTCCCCAGTAACTTTACTTTATTCACATTTTCTGTCCCCATAGTATAATTTATACAATTTTTCTAAAATACTAATCAAGTTGTGGATGTAGAGATGTTCTTTAGAACTCAGAAATTCATAACTTATGGAAAAGTATTCTTTATTTCGAAAACTAAAGTGTGTAAAATTTCTATTTCTTTTATAAATACATTGACAACAAATTCCAAAAAATAAATAACGAAAATTTACGATTGAAGTATACTTTAAAAATAAAACATATAATATAATTTTTTAGTCACAAAAATTGCACTTTCGATATTTCAGAATATATTTATTACTGCTATTTACATAATTGTGTTGGTTCTTCCGAAAATTGCTTTTCTTAAGACTCAATTTTAAGAGAATTCAGAAACTCGTAAAACGATAAAGAAATGCGGTAAACATTACTTATCAAGGAAATAAATGACACATGCAGTGGCGGATTCAGTGTGATAGGAACCCTTTGCCTGAACCCCTATTAGCTTTCCTGCATACTTTTATACATTTCTTATAATTTTAAAACCATATTTTGTATGGAAATATAACGTATAACGACATTAACATTAACTATTTTTCAAGTCTCAAAAACAACCTCACATATACCAAGTTCGAAGTCCATTTGATCAACTTTTTAATTAGTTTCTGGGAGTATTTTGAGGTAATCTTCGTATCATGCTCAATTATTTTGTTGTTTCTTTTAAAGAATTGTATCAGAACTAATGCAGCGTTTCTTTTGTTAAGTTAAACTTTGGTATATAATATCAATTAAGAAAGTTATTGAACATCGATTTTGGTATGTAATCAATGTTGACACTCATGGTGGTAGTCACGACTAAATATCTCACCACTAGCCAAACTGAATCATATCTTGATGAACGAGATATCTCGTTGAAACCACTAGGTGGGTTAACGCAGTGAAAATACTCTCTCTACAATGAATAATATTTTACATTGTTGTTTTTCAATACACAAAAGAGGGCATACGTTTACGTTCGTTTACACTCAATAGACGAATCCACTTCTGCCAAATAGATTTTTATAGGGAAACTTTTGAGCATTGATAAATGTTTGACAACTTTATTAAAACTTAAGAACGAAATTCTCCCTGGATATTCATGAGAATCAGTCGTCCAAACACAAAAATATCATTGACTACAAAGATTGAGTTTCAGTCCTTCCCTATGTCCATTTATTGGAAATTTATTAAGGTAGGTTGTTATTAATGTAGGTAGTTAATTAACGTCACACCGGACCACGGGCTATTGGTGACAGTCCGGGAACAATCCCGAAGAAAAAGTTCCAAGGACGATGCCTCGTCTTTTTGAACCATGGTCAGATGAGAACACCTGAGCTGGCACCACACCAAGCCAACGTGAGGCCACTACAAATGTCACGTGCACCAGCCTCCACGTAAACGATTGTCTTTGGCTGATCCTAGTTTCGAACTCGCAATCCCTCGGTTGCTAATCCGTTGCTCTTCCAACTGGGCTACTAAGGCCTTAAGTACAGTTATTGAGACATGGGTCAATTAGTTCAATTTAACAGTAAACAGCTGTTATCGAAAATATTAACCATTGTCGAGAAAAAGTATACCAGTTGTGCTTAGGTTTAGCGATTTTTTTTTATAACCCATACTCTCCCCGGCTCACCATAAGGTTTAGAGCCCAAGAAGGGGAGGGTTAGTTAGGTTTAGCGATTAAAGAAGCCGTAGACTAGCATTTATTTTCGATTAGCATGTGTCTTTCAAAACGTTTCATAGGGTTGCCCAGTGACGTCACGGGGGATGATGCTCCGTCGCCAAGGCGAAAGTTACAAACACGGAATATCCTGCATTAAATTTCCCACAAGGGTCATTCCACGCAAAATGAGCAAATCGGCTGTGGCTGACATATGTCGGAGTTTACTGAAAATCATTTTTTAAATAGGTCACATAGTAATGACCAACTGCAAAATATTAAGTTTCAGAAATCTATATTTCGTTAATTATTGACATTTAAAGTTCAAGGCCACAAACTTAAATTTTCTAGCACTAAAAGTGGCCTGTTTGTGATCCTGTATTTCAATAAGTTATTGTTACAAATTTAAAATTTTTATATTGTTGCATTCCTCAGAAAAAGGTCTCTTAGGAAACGTCAGAATATAATTTAATAGCCGTCATTGTTGAATCTGAGGGATCGACGAAAATAGAAATTTTGCCAATCTGCTACAAATTTCAAATTGCTTTGGTACCTCTAGACAATATTAAAAAGAATACTAGAAAAGACAATATTAAAAATTATTCTTAATAAAGAGCCTTTCCTAACAAATAGCGTGGCGTAATTCGGTGATTGTATTTCTACTCCTTTATAAGGAAAAAACATTTAAAAGTAAAAATTATGGAAAAATACGATTTCTCAATTTTCAAAAATGTATATTTCATTGTGAGGAAAAGCTCCAAGAACATCAACACTTTTCAACATAAAAGAGCAAGATGTCTTATGTCCTGAAATTTTCATAATTGTAATTTGATTATTTTTGTCTCGGGAAATTTTTAATTAGACGTAAATTTTACTTTTTTGTCGCAGCTGATAATGAATTATAACCTCCGATAGTATAAAAAATGCGGTATAAGAATGAAATGTAACTATTATTTGGTTGCACGTGTAAAATTTCTATTTAAAGTCTGTTTAATCCAAGGAGTGTTTCCATCAGTGAAATAAATAGGTGGAAAATTAATTTTGTTAGAGAAGTCTTTTCGATTTACTTTTCCATTTGGAAGCGTGAGTATTAAATAATATTACTCGTAAATATTAAATGCGTTTTGTAATTAAGCATTGTATTAGTCAGGTAAACACTAATTTTGAGAGTAAAAAAAATTAAACATCGTTGTTAAACTAAATTCTCCCAAATGTACATAACTCACGAATCCTTTTTCCATATTTATCACAATCACTAGTGAAATTATGATTCAAGATTCGGCAGCACTAGGAAAATTTCAGTTTAAGCAACTACGATATTGAACAAGATTTATCAGATTGAAAGTGAATTTGAAAATAATCAAGTAAAGGTTTTAAATGTTAAAGCTTTTTTAATTGCGATTTGATGTCCTGCTTCTAAAATTTCCTTCAAAAGTTACAAGTAATGTGGTATTTCATTGTTGATTTGGGGTTTCAATGTTTCCATTTCATTGTTGCCACTTGAAACGAGTAATATGCATAGAATGGGAAGGAAATGCTATGATTGGCGATAATAAGCATTTCCAGTTAGTGCGATACTGATGGAATATGGTAACCCGTCGTAGAACATCCGGATAGTCATTTGGCGACGAAACTTTCAGTCGCCAATTGATTGGAAGGGCAAGAACGTGTTTTTGCGTTTCACTAATTTTGTTATTGTTGCTTTGGGACTCAAAATACAATCCTGAATTTCTTTTAACAAATAATAGACATATTAAACTATATTTTTCCAAAATATAGTTTTCGAAAACTATATTTTTTTCTCTGACGAAAACTATATTTTTCCAAAATATAGTCCATCATTTCATTTTGAATGCCTATTTTAAGTGGAAAATCGTCATTTTATAATTTTCCTTTGCTGTTTGGAAGATAAAGGAAATAAAAACCGACTTCCAAACTTCAGCAGTAGTTTTATCATACCTAACACTGTATCTGGTATGAATTTCAACGATGCATTTAATTTCCTTTAGCCCCCCCCCCATAGAAACCTTTTTAATTCTATCAAAATCGACTATTTTTCATTTTCCGCTACTAATTTTTAACTTAAATATGTTTAAAATTGTTGTTTCCAAATAGATAAAAAGATAATTCTTCATAGATTACAAAATATGAAATATTATTGTCTACGTTAAGTAGTTTTTGAGAAAGAGATCTTCAAACATGCAACATCAATCGATTTCACAAGTGCTCTTCAAAGTTGCAAGACTTCCAAACTATTTCATTTTGACCAAAATATTTTGGATATCGTTGTTTATGCATAAATTTAATTCGTTTATGTTTATGCATAAACCCTGTAGCAAATTTCAAGAAAATTCGTCATCCTACAGCCACAAGTTTTTTCTGATTTCTGCTCATTTCACATGGAATGACCCACAAACGAAACAAGAACTTTTCGAATTGCACTGAGATAATACATGAAAATCACTTAAACAATTGAGACAAAGTTTGTTTCTTAACCAAATTCAGTCTATCAGGCAATTTCATATTTTTAAATCTATCACAATGATATAATTGATGTGTTTGGTTTTTACAAGTCAAGCATATTCTAGGCGTTTTGTTAGATTTCACGATGAGAGATTTCGATCGTTCTGGATTAAACTTAGATGAAATATTGTCATTAATGCTATTTAGAATTTGACATCTTTCTAAGAAATCCAAAAATTCATCAAAACTCGGTACTTCATTATCGTTTAGCGTTAATTCATATTGCTTTCGGGTTTCGCGATCTAACTTACCCGGAATGACATTTAGTAATATAACGTTAGAAAATTGGTCTATCGAGATCTAAGATTTTTTTACAGTATAATAAATTCCGAAGATCCTTGGCGGATAAATGCGGTGGTACCTTGAGATACGAGTTTAATTCATTCCATGACCGAGCTCTTAAGTCAAAATGCTCGTATCTCAAATCAATTTTCCCCATTAAAATTAATTGAAATGAGATTAATTCATACCAGCCCCCAAAAACCACTCCAATTTTTTTTATAATAATGTATTTATAATGGACAAATATTGTAGCTGGAGCCTTTATCGAGTCCTTCAGAATAGTACATATCGCAGAAGTACTGTGATCGTGCTGCGTTGCCAAGTCTATTACTCTTATGCCTTGCTCATGTTTGTCTATTATCTCACTCTTTATTTCCATGGATATTACCTTTTTCCTTTTCTCACTACTGTTCTTTACACTCACCTTCTTTGGACTCATGGTTATACGAAGAAAATTAGCTAAATAACTGCACATACACCCTGTTTTTCCGTTTTCAGAATTGACTCATCTGGTCGGAGAAAAGAAAAATGAAAAAAACAAAAACACAAAGGAACTCGGGCCTCAAATTCTGGCTCGGAACTCAAGGCAAAAAATCGACCTAGTGACGGCTCATATCTCAAAAAACTCGTATATTGGGGCACTCGTATCTCAAGGTACCACTGTATATATTTTTAATTTGGAGTTTAAGAAATTTATTTTCTTCTATCTGAATAATTGTAGTATAATTCAAATCCTGAAAAATTTCAAAGCTTAATGCAAATCCATTTTCTCTTTGAAATAACATAAGTACCAAATTGCATGCGTCTGGTTATGTTTATCATAGTTAGTGTTTGGAAGAGGCTCCTAAATTAATTAATAAAACTGTAAGTGACGTGGAATATGTGATTCAGACAAATAGTGGTCCGTTATTGCAGTGCTATTGAGATCTATTACTCTAACCGCAATTTCCAATCTGACCATTCTCTTACCCAGATAAGTTAGAAAACCCCTTCTCTATGGGGTAATAATAATTAAATATTGGATCTTGTATCGGATAAGAGTTGAAAAGTAAATGGAGTCTCCAATTTCAAAATAATTACTTCTTAATCATTCGTTTGTATCTGTCTACCGTTATTTCGCGGTAAAACTGGTAGATGGCGCCACAAGTAGACGTTTCAAAAAATTGATTTTAATTCGTAACGAACGCGAGTTTAAAGCGTTAATTGCAGCATGAACGTGCAAAGGTATGTCGTGTAATTTTATAAAAATTGAGTATTTTAAATTTTGCCTAACAAGTAATGTTTTCTCTAAGAATAATAATGATTCATTTGGTTGGGAAGTTTGTTCGAACGTTACGAAAATAAAGAATATATTGCCATAAGATCATCGGTTTAATTTTAATTACGTTCTTTTCACAGCATTATTAGCTCTTAACCCAACGAAGTCTCGTCATTAGGACCTCATAATGGACAAAACTGACCAGATCTTCATAAACCTCACCTCGTCATTCGAAAACTGACCTGATCTTGATCTCGTCATCAGCAAAAAAAAATCGGCAATATCTTGATGATGAGGTATCTCGTCATTACCAAAATTGATCAGATCTTGATGGACGAGATATCTCGTCGAAACCACTAGGTGGGTTAAATTACGTTATAAATTGTCAGTTTCTATCCTTCATTAAGAGTTTTGGGTTTCTAATTTGATTAGATTCTGAGCGATCTCAAGGAAGACTAACATAAAAATTTACTGTTTGTTGAACATGAAAGAGTTGGTAATGAAATCCATCGCCTAACAAGTTCCATTAGTATGAGGTCGTGGCCTCAGATGTCCTCTCGGTGGCGTGGTGGGGAGGTTTGGAGAGCGGGGTGCCAACTCACAGGTGTTGTTCTCGACGTCTGACCGTGGTTCAAAATTACAAGCCGTTGTCCTCGGATCTCTCCCTTCGGTCTTGATTCCAGACCGTCACCAACAGCACGTTGCGTTGCTCCAGTGTAACGTTAATTAACTACCTATCTCAATTCGCATGAGAGGTAGGTAGGTATTTTAATAAACGTCGTACTGATGCAACACAACGGGCTAACGTGTCCGGAATCATCCCCAGAAGGAAAAGATCCGAAGACAGCACCTTGTAATTTTGAACCACGGTCAGACGCCGAGAACAACACCTGAGCTGGCACCCCACTCTACAAACTTCCACAGCACCCCAACGTGAGGACATTTGAGGCCACGATAGATTTAACCTGTACCAACCCTCCCTTTATACACGATGGTCTTTGGATGGATTCGAACTCGCAAATTAGTATGAGATTTTATAAGCAGCTTAATGTAAGTAGCGGAAGCTTTTCCGGTACGTATTCCGAATGCGACGACACTTGTCTTATTTTTCGAACACGAGATTTCAGCACTTCGGCAACAAAATCTCCAACGAATGAATTCCGGATTGATACACGGTAGTTGATTGGTCAACGCAAATCAGTTTGAACGCCAAATGGTAGTTACCTACCATTCACCCTCCTGGTGGTTGTGTTGACGAGGTATATCATTGGGAAAACTACATCATTGGGAAAACTACAGTCAAATTTCGATTAACCGTCAGGGTCGGGACCGTGACGGTTAATCGAATAGACGGATAACAGAAAAACCTTAAACAACAACCCACCCCATCCATTGCATTGAAATACATTGTACATGTATTTTATTTTACAGAAACAAACATAATTCGCAATAAGCACAATATAGTATATATGTACATATCGTTACATAAACTTACGCTCTAGACGTATATATACATATTCAAATTTTAAAATAGTCTCATTTTCTTTCGTTTCTTCGGGCTTGCTTTCTGAGCGACAATATTCCGTACTTTACGTAGAAGTATAGTATGTATGTGTATGAGTATAGTATGTATGCATTTGTGCACGTACTAATAATTTTTAATATTTAATTAATTAACTTTTAAGAAAACGGACTGACGGTTAACAGAAACTGACGGTTAATCGAAGTTTCACTGTAACAAGATCTTGACGGAAGAAATATCATCCACCAAGTCTCGTAATTAAAAGAAAACTGACCAAATCTTGATCACGTCATCACAAAAACAATCGGCACCATCTTGATGAAGATATATGACGCCATTAGGAAAATAGGTTAGATCTTGATGAACAAGGTGTCTGGACAAAAGTACTTGGGAAACTGAAGAAAATCCCAATATGTATCACACGAAAGCATTCGGACAGCGAAAGTTAAATCTTCGCTCTCCCTCTAGTATATTTGCTCATTGTGAGTTTTGGTATAGACTCTTCCCCCGTCCCATGCTTCCAACTGAGGCTAGGGGGCAGCGGTGGCCCGGTTGGAAGAGTAACGGATTAGCATTTGGTATTTGGTATTTTCAATTAACGTCACACTGGAGCAACACAATGGGCTATTGGTGACGGTCCGGGATCAATCCCAGAGGGAAAGATCCGAGGACAACACCACGTAATTTTGAACCACGGTCAGATGACGAGGCAACACCTGAGCTGGCACCCCACTCTCCAAACTTCCACACCACGCCAACGTGAGGACATTTGAGGCCACGACAGATTTAACGTGCACCAGCCCCCTTTGTACACGACGGTGTTTGGCTGGATTCGAACTCGCAACCCTTCGGTTGCTAGTCCGTTACTCTTCCAACCGGGCCACCGCGGCCCCAACGGATTAGCAACCGGAGGGTTGGGAGTTCGAATCCAACCAAAGACCGTCGTTTACAAAGGGGGCTGATGCACGTTAAATACGCCTTGGCCCCTATGTCCTCACGTTGGCGTGGTGTGGAAGTTTCGAGAGTGGGTCCCAGCTCACGTGTTGCCTCGTCATCTGACCGTGGTTCAAAATTACGTGGTGTTGTTTTCGATCCTTTGGGATTGATCCAGGACCATCGCCAATAGCCCGTTGTGTTGCTCCAGTGTGAAGTTAATTACCTTCTATTGATGCAAGTCTCAGTCTAGCCAGATATGAGCAGTATATCCGCCCGCATGATCTATCGAACCAGTTTCACGATGCAGTGCGGATAGCTCCAACGAAAAACCAGTCGACCTTCGGTCAATCGAATTTTTGATAAGTGTGAAAGGACATTAGAAGGCTACCGTACGTAAAAGGTGATCTCCGTGGATGTTTCCTCGAATGACAACTTGTTATCAATGCTATCGCTTTCGGTACCGAACGATGAGCCTGAATCGCTGTTAGATTTCTGTTGTGGAAGCTCTGTTTACACTACCACCAGACCCCTACTTTAATTACTCGTACAAAACCGGCTGCCCAATTGGTAGAGTCGCTGATTAGCAAACAGAGGGTTGCGAGTTCGAAACGTGTTCCGATCAATTGGAGTCATGTACGTGGAAGGCCATGGCATGTCAAATCTGTCGTGGCCTCAATTGTTTCCTCAGGTAGGCGTACTGTGGAAGTTTGAGAGTGGAGTGCCAGCTCAGGTGTGACCTCGTCATCTGACCGTGGTTCAAAATTACGTGGTGTTGTCCTAGGATCTTTCCCTTCGGGATTAATTCCGGCCCGTCGCCAATAGCATGTTGTGTTGCTCCAGTGCGACATAAATTGTACTAAATACCTACCCACCATTCCGGAGTTGTTTGTCACTATTTACCGGTATTTCAATTCCGGTATTAAGCCTTAAAAGGCACCCGATAAACTCACGATGCCACAGCAAGGAGTATTTACACTTGCGCGTCGATCCGAATTCGCTATCCGCATCCGTCGGACCAATGAGCAACGAGAAAGTGAAGGATTGGGAAGTTTAATCCCTCCCGTTCTCGTCGTTCATTGGTTCGACGGATCCGAATACTGACAGCAGATTCGGAGAGACTAGCAAGTGTAAATGAGCCTTTAAGGATTTTCATTATCGTAGCGGGAATCGAGAGGTTTGGTTCTGTAAAGACTACTCCCGCCTCGCTCGTCTAAGCACCATGTAATCTTCATTTGTTCTGATGGAGGAACGAATGCCGCTTTCGAACACTTCTAAGAATTCTTCGTTGTTTTGCTCGCTTTCCGAGCAGATTGGAATCCCGCTTTATCCGTGTTATTGTTCGAATTCGTTGCGTGCCAAGGGGTGATTAGTTCTTCACCCTGTGCACGCGATGGATCACGAATTGAAATGTTATGTTTATCAGCTCACTCAGAAGTGCGTGAAAGGTTCTTCTGTTAAGGGTGTATGTATAGACTAGAATATTTTTTTAAATTTTTGACTTTAAAAATCCAGTTTTTTCACAAAAGGTCATTGGTTTGTGCTTAAACTCAATTTAGTGTGAAAAATTATGATTAAACTACTTATTAATTATTTAATTTAGATATAATTAGCTAATTAGCATGTTTTTTTAATAGTGATATCTCAAATTCTAATGTGTTCAGAAAGACAATTCCTGTTGAAAATTATTCCTAATATTATTCTTCATGTTTTGACACTCCATCAAGTTGCTAGAATAGGTTATTTTTTACAATTTTTCACGAAGGAAGTCTAAAAAAATCAAGATTTTTTCATTAATTTCAACATTTAAAAATCAACTAAAAATTCATTTCTTCACCAATAACCTCGACTGAAGGTCAAAACATCCACTGTATTACATAGATTATAATGACACAAAAGTAATTATAATAGATCAATTCATTGTTGAGTTAGCACTGTTCGAAAGAAGCATCCTATTGCAAAAACATAGTTCTTGAGAAATCGAGTTTAAAGTTTTGGAAAGGTGTTTGTCTATGGTGACAGCACCTAACCCAAACTTGTTACCCAAACTTAGCACCTAACCCCTTGTAACTTGAAAACTATTTCGAATATTGACAAGATCTTGGTATCGTTTGAAAGCTAAGGGGGTGGACTTTGAATTATTAAAAAATAGATCGATGTTTAGTCAATTTTCGTGATTTCTAGTGTATACATACACCTTAAACTAAATATAGAGGCAGGGCATAGGTGTGAAATATAAGTAGACTTCGCATTACTATTGAGAGGAGCTTGAAAAAGTACGACCAACGTGTCTACTAGTAGTCATGTGACTGCTCTGTGAAAAATTGACTCGGTTGCCGGATTGGGTATTTTTATCGCCTCGTTTGGCGATATAACATCTTATGACAAGGTATGTGTGTTATTATGCATTTCTATAGAGTGGCGACAAAAGTGTTGAAATTGCCAAAGTCAGGTAGGTAGGAATTTTAATTAACGTCACACTGGAGCAAAACAACGGGTCGTCATCTGACCGAGGTCATCACCTCGGTCAGATGACGAGGTCGCACCTGAGCTCCTACTAGTATCAGATGATCAATCAATGGACGAATTAGACGATGAATCAATGGATGGGTGTCTTTTTCGGCCACATGATCATGGGCACATAAAAAGGTTACCATTGCTCATTCTACTTTTACATTTCCTCTATGATGGCGGTAGTATTTCTACGGTGGAACGTGACTCCCGCAATATTCCGGACGTAACGTCTCTTGGTTTGTGCTTCGAATACAATTTCAGCACTTCGCCAATAAAAATGCCAAACAATGAATTCCGAGTTGATACACAATAGTCGACTGGATCAACATGGATAAGGTGAAACGCCAAACGTCGCCCAAATGGTGATAGACAATACTTTAAGGTAATCCGATATATATATATATATATATATCACCGGAGAGCATTTGGATGGCGTAAGTAAAATCTTCGCTTTCCAAGTAATTTGTTTGGATTTGAAAATCCCAATCATAGTTTCAGTTGTAACCATGACACGATGTCATTGGTAGCAAACTATAGTTGACCAATGTTGGTTTGATTTTTTGTGCAGTAGGGGCTAGCCTGGCTAAGCAGTATTTTTTCCGACTAGTAAAGAGACATACAAACAGGTTTTTACTTATACAGGGTGATTCTACGGTCATGGGACAAACTTCAGGAGGTGATAGAACACAACGAAACACACATTTTCCCCCATAGAATGTAGGGTCGCAAGTGCAGCGGTTGGCCGCTAGAGAGCGCAGGCAAACGCTTGTATAAAAGCCCATAGAATATCTATTGGGTGAGTCTAAACTAATACGACAAACTTCAGGGGTGATAGAACACAACGAAACGAACACTTTTCACCATAGAATGTATGGTCGCTAGAGGGCGCTTTCCATTTCGGCACAAACACGGTCCGACGCAAGTTGGAAAGAGGCATGAAATATGGAAACAACGCTTTAATGTCAAATAAACATCAATAACTGCTTGACAAAACGAAATAATACAATTAGATTTGCATAAATTAAAAATAAGTACAAGGAACAACGGGTAAGAAAGAAATGACATGTACTAAACGTGAGACACTTTTCACATGGAAATGAAACGACATGTACAAACATCAGTCGGTAAGTACAACGCAAATGCAATTACAGAAGCTGTTCAAAATGATGCAGGCCTCGCATCGCCGACGTAATGCTTTTATACAAGCGTGCACCACTGTGTGTGTGTGTGTGTGTGAGCTGGTGCACCACTTTCCGAACCATCACACCACGTCAATTGCACAGAAAGGCAATGCAATTTGAAGAGGTTGGTTTTTGTTTTATTGCGCATGAGGCCATATCTCTCCATGCTGCGCCAGATACAAGAGAGTATCAAGTCTTGGACTTACGCATACAAAAGGAGAGTTTTTGCTGATACAGAAGAAATACACTCAGGGAGCAATCGAATCTGCACCTCACCTACAATTCACTGGTTGCTACGCAGTGGGCATAGCCACCGAGCTACGACTGCCCTTACATATTGCAGGAAATAAACGCGAAGCAAAGTAAGAATTTCCAAAAGGCCTTCTCACGAAGATAAACAACAAATCAAGATTCGATTTCAATTAACTTTTTCTTTCAGTAATAGAATTATTGATCTCTAAACGTCGCAGATTTTTCTCACTATCTGACAGGACAGAATTTATTCAGAAATCCACACTCCTCCAAACTCCCCCTCCCTACAGATCACATCGACTTTTATTTCATTTTTTATCAAACACTCTTATTTTCAAAAGGGGAGGGGGTCGTTGCCAACTCCTCCCAATTAATTATCGGCGTCATAAATTTCTGGAAGGGTCTGGATGTTTTGGGAGTGGTTCCACGTGATTAGGCACTGAAAGGCTCCGATAAAATGCAGCTTCGCTTTAATCAAAAATGAATTGCCTTTCATTAAGAATGATCCCGAAGGTATCCCCGATATTCGGAGTAATTATTGTAGGAAATACCTCCCGCGGCTTTGTGTTGATTCAGAGACAGTTTTATTTATTTATGGATGCATCTGTCAGTGTTGCGTGGTTTTTTCAAAGAACTGGAGGGTTCGCGTGGATTGTTTTCCGCTTAAGGCATTTGCGTCATAAAGAATGTGCTCTGTTTTTATGCTGTTGAATATGTAATAATTATTTAAGTGCTGTCGTCGGGTTGGAGGATTAAGAATTCACGGTTATTTAAACCTCTGAGAGTGTCACGTTACTTCTGAGTAGTGTAGTGCCTTTTTAGCTGTTGACATTAATTACATAAAATCCTCTACACGGGATATCTCCTCCATCAAGATCTGGGCAGTCTCGCTAATGACCGAGGTATCTCGTCCATCAAGATCTGGGCAGTCTCGCTAATGACCGAGGTACCTCGTGCATCAAGATCTGGGCAGTCTCGCTAATGACCGAGGTACCTCGTCCATCAAGATCTGGGCAGTCTCGCTAATGACCGAGGTACCTCGTGCATCAAGATCTGGGCAGTCTCGCTAATGACCGAGGTACCTCGTCCATCAAGATCTGGGCAGTCTCGCTAATGACCGAGGTACCTCGTCCATCAAGATCTGGGCAGTCTCGCTAATGACCGTGGTACCTCGTGCATCAAGATCTGGGCAGTCTCGCTAATGACCGAGGTACCTCGTCCATCAAGATCTGGGCAGTCTCGCTAATGACCGAGGTACCTCCTCCATCAAGATCTGGACAGTTTCGCTAATGACCGAGGTACCTCGAGCATCAAGATCTGGGCAGTCTCGCTAATGACCGAGGTACCTCGTCGAGACAACCACCAGAGAGGTTGTCTTTCTTGTTAATGCTGTCAGTTTCATGTTTAACATAACAATTATAGAGTTTTTCTGGTCGTAATGTATAGATTTTTGTTTAAAGCATTGCTTCTTGCATAATTTGTATTAATTGCTCTTATACTAAATACCATCTTTTCTATTTTAGGTAAGTTCTCAAATATTATGAAAGTCTAATATATACAGGTAAGGTACTCAATTGTTGCATGTTTTTATCCGTCTTTGTGTATAAAAATAAACGCTTCAATAAATAATTATTGAGAAGCATTTCTCAGAAAATCTATTCAGACATAAATGTAAAAGGGAAAACATTGCTCGTTCAACATAGTTTTACTGTCTTTTAAGCTACCAGTTTTATAAAGAACTTTTACTTCCAGGAAATAAGTTTTTCGTGTATATTTTGCATAAAAATGCACCGCATGGGACCTGGACCAGTTCATCACTGTCACTTTTAAATCTATGTACTTTTTCAATTGTTGAGAACCGACACTTGCAAGTGGCGGAAAACATGAAAAACGTTTGGTATGTCGGCGATGTAGAAATGCTACATTTGCGACCACTGGTATAAGAAGGGGAGCACGAAAGTGTTGATTTCTGATTTTTAAAACATCTCTATGAATTGAATTTTTATAAATGCATGGAATACTTTGTCAATGGCAGGTTGATTGAAACATAGCTTTGCGAGGTACTGTTTAAATCTGAATATGAGCTATCTGGAACAGGTCTTCCAAAATTTCAACCCTTCAAGTGGTTTCGACGAGATATCTCGTCCATCAACATCTGACCGATTTTGACAATGACGAGAAATCTCGGGTTCAAGAACTCCGATTGAATTCCGAATGAAGATATTGCCTTGTTTGATGATGACGAAATCAAGATCAGGTCAGTTTTTTTCTAATGACGAGATATCTCGTCCATCCAAATCTGGTCAGTGTTGCTGAGATGCTGCTGATGATGACGAGATACGTTGTCAAGACAACCACCAGGAAGGTTAAATAACCACTCCAAATGTTGTTTAATACTCGTGGTGGTTACCTGAACGAGGTATCTAATAATTAGCGAAATTCACCAGATCTTGATGGACGAGATATCTCGTTCATTAATCACTCGTTGTCTCTAAGAAAAATTATCAGATTTTGAACTCGTCATCATGAAAAAAACCGGCAACATCTTAATGACGAGATACCTCGTCATTAACAAAATTGGTCAGATCTTGATGGACGAGATATCTCGTCGAAACCACTTGGAAGATTAATACAAGCTCATCCGAAAAAGGCTTCCAATGTTGTTCTTCCCTTTACTTAATTTATTCAATTGCACAAACCCTCAAACAATTTGATTTTTGAATTGCTCTTCCCCTAACATGATCCATGTCTAATATGTTTCTGAGATTTCCTTCCAATCATCCCGGCTGCTGGGAAATGCGGTGCTGGTTATGTTGGTAAATCCAAACTAGCATTGAAATTCTAGCTGCACAGGAACATTGCGTTAAAAATAAGGAAATAGACAAACCTACCATCGTGTAACACTGTTAGTTGTTTTTTCACTAGTTTGATTTAAGACCAGCGATTTTTCATTTATGGCCATAAATCCTTTCCCACCTGTATAAAGTGCGGTTTATTACCAGCCTCTCCTTCGCATATCCTGAATTGCATAGGAGCCATGAATGAAAACATTTTTAAGGACCCATCTACCATTGCCCAAAAATTGTTTTTCTCAGACTCAACAATTTAGTTTAATTTGTTTTATTTTTATATTGGGATGAGAAACATGACCAGCGCAATTGGTCCAATATCCGAGATCTATACACGAGTTGAACAAAAAAGCATTATTTATTTTGCGTTGTCGATCACACCAGTAAATGAAACTAGTGCTTCCGATAGAAGTGAAATATAAGTAGACGGAGCATCGCTATTAAGAGCAGCTTCAAAACCTATGACCAGCATGTCGACTAGTAGACACGTGACAACTCTGGAACATTGACTTGCTTGGCTGATTTGTTATCTTATTGCCTCTTATAGCGATATAACATTCTATGGCAGGTAGATGTGGTGAATCCGCATTTCTATAGAGTGGCGACAAAAGTGATGAAATCGCCAATCTACTAAAATCAGATGTACAATCAATGGACCCATCGGAAGATGGATCAGGGGATGAGTCTTCTCCCGTTCCGTGGACCAATCATATGATGAATGTTACGTTCCAACCAGCAGACAAAAGTTGTTTGAGTGTCACGTTATTGCTAGATTTGATCACATGATCCTTGGCACCTAAAAAGGTTACCATTGGTCACTCTACTTTTCTATTTCCTTTATGGTGCTTCGCCGCTTTTACACGTGACCTGTTTTGGCTTATTTAAAAGAGTGAGGCATAGCAACGTTATTCTAGAGCAACTACATTCAAACTACTTACCTTCCTCTCGTGGCTTCTGTCTCAGTAGGTATTTTTTATTAACGTCGCGTTTGAGCAACACAACAGGCTATGGGTGATGGTCCGGGATCAATCCCAAAGGGAAGGAGACAGGATCCGAATACAACACCACGTAATTTTGAACTATGGTCAGATGACGAGGCAACACCTGAGCTGGTACCCCACTCTCCAAACATCCACACCACGCCAACGTGAGGACATTTGAAGCCACGACAGATTTAACATGTATTTGCCCCCACGTACACGACGGTCTTTGGTTGGATCGAGTTTCAACCTCGCAACCCCGTGGTTGTTAATCCAATACTCTTCCAACCGCGCTACGGCGGCCTTACCAAGAGGGAGGCAATTCTACTCTCTATGCTTTTCTCATTAAACATGTTTCTCAAGAAGAAATCTAATATTCATGCAAATTAAAAAATTACTTCAAAAGTTTACAGATCAACACATTTTGGTTAAACTAAAGTGTGTAAAAACTAAAAACTAAAAAACTTTGGTTAAACTAAAAAAAACTAAAGTCAAGTTCAACAAGTCACTCGAAAATGTTGACTTAGTAGTGTGTTTCACTTGGTAACCGACTATATGTTAGAAAATTTAGTTCTTATTAAAATTAATTACTTATCAAGAATCTAAATCCCCAGCTTTGTTTCGTATTTTTTTAAGTGTTTAGACTCGGTTTAGATAAGTATTTTTAGAGCTAGGTCCTGAAGAGAAACATCGTTCTTATGAGCTGTTAAACACACTATTTGGCTCTTAGCAAAGTAGTTGTATTTAACCACGAAGAATTTTCCACTCATTTAAACGTCCAGACTGCCTCTGAAACCCTCACCTTCCTCCAGGAGGGGAACTCCGTAAGGGTCAACGCAATTAGCATTAAACACGCGCTGTTTAATGCTAATTTGCATCTCGGATTTACAGTGAGGACTCTGTGAGGACCCAAAGGAATCCTCAACAAAGCAAGATTATCCGAGGACTTAATGTCCTCAATCGAATACGAATGTAGATGTCGGATGGAAAGTGCACTCAGCTAACATTTAGGCTGCTATCGACCTGTGTCGGAGGCTCAGACAGAGTAGTCTGAGTTGCTAACATTTAGACAGCTATTGCGTATGTCCATGGTACAGTGTAATTTGTGTTGCTATCATTTAGACAACTATTGTTTAAGTATGTCCGTGTGGTTCAGTGTAATTTGTGTTGCTAACATTCAAGCAGCTATTGCGTATATACGTGGTTCAGTGTAATTTGCATTGCTAACATTTAGGCAACTATTGTTTAGGTACATCGATGGTTCAGTATAATTTGTTTGTTGCAACTTTCGTTGTGTAAAAATGTTCCTATGTTTGAATATGTCCAACATGCCTTAATATAGATTAGTGTCTCTTGCACCTTGACATAAGTCAAAATGGCGTCGCATATTCAGACAGCGCTTTCCCGCTTTTTCAGTGGTCATCTGAGGAGTCACATTTTGCTGTGGTCGCAAGATTCATCCTGTTTGCCTTAAATGCCAATCCGACCAAGCCCCCCCCCCCCAGTACACATTCTCGAGTGCCTGAAGTTGTCCCGAGACGACCTCTTTTCTCAACCTCTTTTGGTATATGACTTTGTGAAGGTGAATGGACTTGTGGATTGGGTCCAGCCGGAGCTAGACGTGGAGATTAGCAACAGCAACAAAGAGATTAAAAAATACACTTCAACGTTAGTTAAAAAGAAATTAAAAACTCATTTAAACAAGTTATAATTTAAGATTGTCGAGGAGTAAATCGAATGCATTAATTCAAAATTTAATTAAACAGATTACACCTTCCAGGGGGGTTAGAAATCGAAACAAAGCCATTTTCTGTTTTTATATTGGCTTAGGAAATCACCTCTTTGCGTCTGTGAATTCCCTCAATGCGACTTTCAATATTGCGTGATTTTAGTTTTCCACATCCCATTTGAGATCTCGTGATTGCCTTTCTAAATTAAAAAAAAATATTAATCGATGAATGTAGGAGCAAAAAAATGAGGGAATCTGTTTAATTAGATTGATAATGGAATTTTAATGACTGCTTAATTGCCTCGATGAATTATAATTAAGATTCTTTCGCACGCGGAACGGTTTAGCAACGTTTTCTGTAATCTTTATCACTCTTGTTTTAAAAAATAAAAAAGTAATTCATTCGGCGCAAAGTATATTCGGTGCAAAGACCAAAGTTCAAATTCATTTAAAAAATATTAGTCATTCGTCAAATCAGTAAATTTTTTAAGTATTTTAAAGCGTAATACTACTAAACAGGAATCATAAGTGGTATTGAAACGCATTAAATAGTTTGCTTTGGTGGCTTATACATAAAATGTAGAACAAATTAGGCTAACTTTAAATTTAAACATTTCTCTTTCTTAACTCGTATATAAAATGTAACACATTTATTAAGCTAACTTTAAATATAAAAGCTATGTTAGCTCATAAAATGTAGCACATACTTATTAAGCTAATATTAAATCTATACTTTTCGTTTTGTTAATTTATACAAAAATGTGGCACTTTATTTAAGATAACATTTAAGTTTAAACATTTCGCTTTATAAGCTCATAGATAAAATGTGGTACATACTTATGTTATTATACTAACATATTAAGCTAGCATTAATTCCACACATTTTGAATATTATTTTACACACATGTGTTGCGTTAAAAAAGGGAATCTACAAATCTGCCATCCTAAGAAACTAGAGAATTTTCTTATTAGTTTCATTTTAAACACGTGAAAACGATCCAATCTACGATATCATTAAAACTCTTGTATTTTTTTACCCTATGTGACACACTAGAGTAGTGGTTACCAAACATTTCTTGAGACGGAACACTTCATAAATCCTGAAAATTTAACAGAACATCTTGGTTATTTTGTAAGGTAGGTAAATATAAATGATGTGCAAAATAAATAAGTAAATAAAAGGACTACGTTCGAAGTCCGGGGTCCCTTTTATTAAACTATCAAATTATAGTATTTATTACTTCTTTAAGGTAAAACAACTAAAAAGCACATTATAAGACGAAGCAATCACTAAAAATTATTATAATTTATTAAAACATATGCAAAAGTTTGAAAATATTTAGATAAAAAAATGACGTTAACGAAACACATTACAACTGAAAAACATGAGCACATTTGCCTAAAATTGTTTCTTAAATATAAAAGCTAGGGTATGAACTAAAATATATGAAATACTCATGAGATATTGGGAATAATTCAGAAAACATGAATATTTGAAATCTTTCCTTACGCCACAACACTGAAATCTCTAAAGTTTTCCTTTCAAAGTAACTAATATCCTAGTTCAGACCCTCGTCATTTAACCGTGGTTCAAAATGATGTACTTGGATCTTTCCCTTCGAGATTGATCCCGGATGTTCGCCGATAGACCGTTGTGTTGCTCCAGTGCAACTTTAACTCTACTACCTACCCGACGCGTTCCCTCGCTGATGATTCCAGTCACCTAGGAAAATAAACCTGACCACATAATGAAATTAAACATCCGTCCACATATAAGAGACTGGAATTGAAAGAGGGCTCTCCCCAACACACCGCCCCCGCCTTCGGCAACTGCGAGAGCCCAGTCACGAGCCCAAACAATCGAGTAAACAAGCCCCTCGCTTTCGCTGGGAAACGAGTTAAATATTAAGCGCGATCGATAAGTTTGCGAACAATACTTTCCCCCACCTAATTCATTTCCGAAACTGGCACACACGGTAAATGAATTATTCATTCCCATTGGTTAGCGGCGATCACGTGGGACAGTTTAAAATAACAAATAGCGAAGCCGAGATTTTGGGATGGGAGGGAATTCGTCGCTCACTCGGGACACTCAGCCCGAGGTGGGCGACAAGGTGCATCGCGTTTAAGCCCGAGTGAATTTGATATCGAGTAGTTGGCTTATTGGTTATGAATGACACGATGAGAAATATCTTTTGACGGAGCAAGGGTATATTGGGCCAAGCCGGGTCAAACACAAAATTCACAATATCAAGTGGGTCGGGTTGTTGAATTAACGTCGCTCTGGAGCGGGCTATTAGAGACAGTTGCGGGATCAATCCCGAAGTGAATGATTCCAGGTAGGTAGGTATTTCAATTAATGTCACACTGGAGCAACACAGATGGCGGTCCGGGATCAATCTCGGAGGGAAAGAACCGATGGCAGCACCAGATAATTTTGAACCACGATCAGATGACGAGGTCAACACATGAGCTGGCACCCCACTCCTAATTTCGACACCACGCCATTTGCGGTCACGACAGATTAAACGCGCTCCATCCCCACGCGCACGACGATTTTTGGTTGGATCGAGTTTCGAACTCAGAACCCTCGGTTGCTTATCCTTTACTCTTCCAACCGTGGGCCCTGGGTTAGCAACCGGAAGGTTGCGAGTTCGAGACTCGATCCACCGAAAGACCGTCGCGTACGAGGGGGATCGAATTCGTTAAACCTGTCGTGGCTTCAAATATCTTCACGTTAGCGTTGTGTGGAAGTTTGGAGAGTAGTTGCTGGCTCAGGTGTTGACCTCACCATCTGACCGCGATTCAAAACTACGAAAGAGTTTTCTTAGGATATTTCCCTTCTGAATCGATCCTGGACTGTCGCCAATAGCTGTTGCTCCTGGGTGCGACTATCCAACCCTCTTTAGATTAGATTTTGAATTCATCCCTTCATAAACTGACATCTAAATCCTAATCAGCCATTCCGGAACAATAATCTCAGTTTCGTCTGTCGGTCCGAGGCTTCAATCGTTATTCCTCTTACAGATGATCCGGATCTGATTCTCAGCAATGTCCCGACGGACCGACTCTTGAAAGGTTTACTCATCTGACCGGGATGCAAAATGACGAGGGGGTTGTCCTCGAAAACATAAGGATTTTAGTTAACGTCGCACTGGAGCTAATGGTAACGTTTCTGTTTTTGTGAATTGGTAGACGATGGTCATATCTGAGGCTTTACGCTACTGCTGAGCTTTCATTGCAACGAAGGGAGCGAAAAAAGTTTTGCTAATTTTGCAAAAAAAAATTCTTTGAGTTCAAAAATTCCTAGTTCTCTTATTTTAGTATTTCTATAATACCATGGGCTGTTCCATAATGATACGGAGAGAAGAATTTTGATTGGTTGGATTTGGGGGTTTTATGGCGGAAGAGCCATATTTGGCCATGCTGCGCCAGACACTAGACATACAGCATCAAGTAATAGCACACACAATGAAAGTTTTTACTGACACAGAAGAAAGAAATACACCCAGGGAGGAATGCATCTGACAGGAATCGAACCTGCTCCGCCTACTACTCGCTAGCGCAGTGGGCAAACCCTTTCGGAGTGCTGTATGTGGCCAGCGGACCCGGTAAAAAATATATGGAAGAGCCGTAACTGCCCAGCGGGCCGGATAAAATATTCGGAGGCCCGTATCTGGTCTGCGTGTCTGATAAAAAAAT
Source organism: Meta bourneti (assembly GCA_933210815.1). NCBI lineage: Eukaryota > Metazoa > Arthropoda > Arachnida > Araneae > Tetragnathidae > Meta > Meta bourneti. The sequence goes on along the minus strand of OW119930.1, from coordinate 92,052,572 downwards.
ATTTGTAATGCCATATTTAGTCTGCAGGCCCGCTAGGTAAACTGTCCGGATGGCCGTATCTGTTCTGCGGGGTGATGAAAATATTTGAAGAGTAGTAACTGGTTTCGGTGACTGATCAATATATTCGCTACAACTGATTTATCTTTTACGGATTTTTTTGACTGTCAGGTGGTTAAACCTCATTCCGACGAGAATAGCTATTTCTCAAATGGTTAAAAAATAAAATGAAATCCTGTTGCACAAATGTCAACTATTGCTCAAATGTAAAAACTATTTGCGAAAAAATGCAAATACTTTTTAGATTATTTCATGATTTTGATGTATTTGGTGATGTATTAAGACAGGACTTTTATGTGGTCAAATATTAAAACGTAATTTTAACTGCATCTTTATGTAATTCAGGAAAATAGTAATAAATGTGAAGTGGGCCAACGAGGCGTAAAATACAGCTGTACCAAACATCGTTTTCATTAGGAAACTATTGCTTCCAAATATAAACAAATGAATATTCCTGTAAAGATTGTGCGACTTACGTAATAGGAATGAGTAACTCTCCCACAAAACCTTAAATAAAGGTTTTACTTTCAGATTACTACGGTTTAAGGGTATTTCAAATAAGCATATTTTAGTTTGTTGTATATCCTCAGTGTTTTACTACATTTCGCAAGATATGTTCTTATTTTATCTAACGTTTTTATTTTCACCATATCTTTTCAAATACTTTTTATCTGGTATCGGGCAAATTATATCTCGTGAAGAAAAACACTAGTGACAAACTGAATTTATAAGGTTCTGAAATTGCTACCAACTATAAAAATAACTACTTGGGTTTAAGTATTTAAATAGAATCTTTTCATCGAAGTGTGTTTTTAAAATGCGTCCGTAATGGATGCATAATAGCTAAATTAAAAGAACGAATATTTAAGTAAAGTTATAATTGTTACTTTCTTTGTTATAGTATTTTTAAAAGGTCCAAAATAAGAAGATGGAGGTAGCAATTATAAAACAAATGCAAGAGTTGAAATTAACCTTTTTCTGTAACAAAACAAAATTTAAGCTATTTTTTTAAAAAAATATTAATTTAAAAAAAAATTTAATTCAATTGAAAGTTACCTTTTTAGCATTTGGGAGCATCGTTTATTGAAAATAATATTCAGAATTGGTTTAGTTATTCCTCGGATAACGAAAACACCGGAGAGGCAAACTAATAAAGTTTCTGGATATCTCTACCACTATTTCAAATTAAGATTTCTGTATTGGTATTTGAAGAGGATTTATTTCCCTAGCTGGTTGAAATAGTCGAATGAGTTTCTATAAACCGTGTTTCAAGGGGATACGGTGTTTGATAATAAGAGAAGACATGTTAACACCAGTTTGACAAATTAGTTATTAACTTCCTTGCATACCAATGTGTGTTTTTAAAGTTAGAAACACAGCTAACTGGACAGACGAAGAACTGCTAGTATCGGTTGTAAGGATATTTGAAAATTCCTTGTTACAGTTGGATTTCGCTTTTCTGCCACAAAGCGCTTTCCGTTTACCCCATTTTTATAATGGCCATTTAGAGAAAAGTTAAAAGTAAAAACATTTATATCGCATTATAAAGTTATTTTTAAGCCTCCAAATCTTTTAATAATTTCGAATCGAATATAAAACTAGTTTTTAAACGAAACAAAGGCCTAGTTTCTCAAAAACGAAATTTTGCAAACTCAAAGGTTAGTCGACTTTTTATTTTGCAAGGCATCTTTAACCTTATTCAAACACAAAGAACCTTTAGAGAAAGTAGGTATTTTAATTAACGTCGCACTGGAGCTCAGCATAACGGGCTATTGGCGACGATCCGGGATCAATTCCAAAAAGGAAAGTTCCGAGGGCAACAACACGTAATTTTGAACCACGGTCAGATGACGAGGTCACACCTGAACTGGCACTCCACTCTCCAAACTTAAACACCATTCCAACATGAGGATATTTGAGGCCACGAAAGACTTAACGTGCACCAGCTCCCTTTGTACACAACGGTCTTTGGTTGGATTCGAACTCGCAACACTCCTGTTGCTGATCCGTTACTCTTCCAACCGCGGCCCAGGACTTATAGGAAAAGGTGGTCAAAACCGTGCGCGTTTTAAAAGTCCGTTCACGTGTTAACAGAATTGGATTTTTAAAATATCATTCAATATCTAGTTCGTTGTCGACACCAGACTGCGCCCCAAGCAACCATTTTAGTGACTAGACCTTACCAATAGACACATATCCCAATAGACATCTCGCATCCTCCCCTTCAGGCCGTTGTGTTGTGCTCCAGTGCGACAGTAATTAAAATACCAGTAGACATAAAAAATCCGAACAGCCGCCGTTGGAAGTTTTTAGCCATTCTAGTTAACCGTAGTTAAAACCATTAAGTGTGGAACATGTGTCTAAATTTTCCAATTTCATTGGTCGTCCAGTATAATGAAGGAATTCCTAGGCCCAAAGGGGAGGTAGGTATGTAGGTATAGGTTGAAGGTAGGTATACACGACGGTCTTTGGTTCGATTCGAAATTGAACAGCCCACAGTTGGAATAGCAACGGATTAGCAACACGAAGGTTGCGAGTTCGAAACTCGGTCCAGCGAAAGACCGTAGTGTACAAAGGGGACTGGTGCATATTAAATATGTCTAGGCTTCAAATGTCCTCACGTTGGAGTGGAGGTTTGAAGAGTGGGGTGCCAGTTCAGGTGTTGTTCTCGTCATCTGACCGTGGTTCAAAGTTACGTGATGTTGTCCTCGATCTTTCCCTTGGGGATTGATCTCGGAACGTTGCCAATAGCCCGCTGTGTTGCTCCAGTGTGACGTTAATGAAAATACCTACCTCAAATCATTCTTCCTTTGGTATCAAATAAACCGAATAAAATGAATGAGTTTCTTGGCACATTACTAAACAAGTATTTATACCCATTTAAACAGTAACTCCTCTACGATTAGTTTTATAGGAAAATTTTTTCTGTTAGGCTGTGATGTTTTTTTTTTTTTTTTTTAGTGGTAGTGTGCATTTTCTATTTGAAGTGACGTAACTTGGCATGCTACTCGTATCAATTTAACCGAGCGTCGCATATAAAATGTTTCGTGCCTTTTTATTTTTCTTTTGTTGTTTGTAATTCTGCTGTTTGAAACAAATTATTTTTGAATCTTGGAGACATGCCCAATACATGTGTTGAAATGTTTGCTCCGAAATGTCTGGCTCTAATTTATCCATGCGAATAATTTAGTTTTAAAGGGAATTAGTGTCAAACGTCATGAAAAGGATAAATCAAATTAGTCTTTACCAGAAGACAAAAAAGCCCTTTCATTTAAGAACAAATTTTATTCATCGCCCTTTTGACCTTACTTTTGACTGTGATTCAAAATTACGTGGCGTTGTCCTGGGATCTTTCCCTTCGGGTTTGATCCCGGACCGTCGTCAATAGACTGTTGTGTTGCTCTAGTGCGACGTTAATTAATTAATTACCAATTACCCGGTCCGTCACCAATAGCCCGTTGTGTTGCACAAGGACGACGTTAATTAATTACCTCTCTACCTGTCAAGCTAAATATTGGTAAGCGGCAGTGTGACGTCTGTTGGTTTGTTTTTCAAATACGATTTTAATACATCACCAATCCGGGGGGGATTTCAATTAACGTCACACTGGAACAACACAATGGGCTATTGGTGACGGTCCGGGATCAATCCCAAAGGAAAAGATCCGAGGACAACACCACGTAATTTAGAACCACGGTCAGATGACGAGGCAACACCTGAGCTGGCACCTCACTCTCCAAACTTCCACACCACGCCAACGTGAGGACATTTGAGGCCACGACAGATTTAACGTGCACCAGCCCCCTTTGTACACGACGTTGTTTGGCTGGATTCGAACTCGCAACCCTTCGGTTGCTAGTCCGTTACTCTTCCAACCGGGCCACCGCGGCCATCACCAATCCGGGAGACACTTCATAATAGTTGATGTAATCTATATTTGATTTTTCATAATCATTTACATTAAACGCCAAACTACATTTTGAGGCAACTCGGTAGGTAGGCATTTTTAATTAACGTTATACTGGTAATGGTAATTAATTAACGTCGCACTAGAGCAACACAATGGGCTATTGACGACGGTCCGTGATCAATCCCGAAGGGAAAGATTCTAGGAACCACCACGTAATTTTGAACCACGGTCAGAAGGCAAGGCAACACCTGAACTAGCACCCACGCCAAAGTGAGGCCTCGACAGACACCAGCCCCCTTGGTACACGACCGGTTTTGGTTGGATTCGAACTCGCAACCCTCCGGTTGGTAGTCCGTTATTCTTCCAACCTAGCTACCGCTGCCCTTTGAGGCAACGCGGATATGTGTCAAGATCATTTGAAGTAAAATGTCCGTCTGATTTTTTTACACTGTAAATCTCTCATACTCATCCTGAACCATTTGAAGGATGTTGGGCCCAGACATCCTGAAATCCAGGAGCTCGTCAAAGCAGCTCTCCTAGAATAAAGAAACGAAGACACCGATCGTTAAAAGCATGTTGTGGACGAGCCATTATTTAGATGAGGTGTTGGCAGCATTGGGCCTCAAAATCCAATACTTAGAGCGAACTCTTTCCCGGATACAAATTGGCTCCGATTCAGGAACGCGTGCCAAGTATCCGCTGCAGCTGCAAGTATCCGGTGCGGTAGTTTCGCGATAAACACCGCGACATACATATGAGTCGTAGGGGAATCATTTTGGGAAGGGACATTATTTTCAAGTGTCATATAACGTTTAGGAAAGATTTGGGATAAGATTCTGTATACAGGGTGAGTCTAAATTGTTTTTACAAAATAAGAGGGGTGATAGTACCCATCCAGACGAGCCATAATTACCTTGGAACATAGGGTCGCATTCCACTCTGAGAGGCAGAAAAGAGTCAAATTAGAATTTCAACATGAACTTACAACAGTGTTGGGAAAGCGAATGAACGATACCAAAAGTTGCACAATCTGATTTAGTGATCAGAGAAAAACTCACAGCAAGTGCTCAAAGTGGCGTGTCGTTGCACAGTTCACACCGGCGAAGGAATAACTGGCTCTCGAAGATTCCTGGTGTTGTGTTAATTTTGTCTGCGGCAACACCGATTCTCGCTACGAGATCTTCAGCCGAGTCCACAGGCGTCTGGTACACTAAAGATTTCATGTGCCCCCAGAAGAAAAAGTCCAGTGGGTTGAGGTCCGGTGAGGCCAAGCCACAGGTCCTCCGCGTCCGATCCATCTTGCTTAGGAGATATGCTACGTGGGCAGGTACAAAACGACGTCAGAGGCGATGACTTGTTCATGCTCGACGCGTTTCGACTTTACTCTTTTCTGCCTCTCAGAGTGGAATGCGACCCTATGTTCCATGGTCATTATTGCGCGTCTGGATGGGTACTATCACCCCTCTTATTTGGTAAAAGCAATTTAGACTCACGCTGTATATTTCTCTGCCGTAGCGAGAAAAAGGGCACCTTTTGAATTCATTCTTTGGTAATGGGTAGATGAAGTTTCATGCCGTTTCTACTTTATTTAAGTAGGTTAATTTAGCTACCTATTTAAGTGGCTGAGGGCCGCGGTGGCCCGGTTGGAAGAGTAACGGACTAGCAACCGAAGGGTTGCGAGTTCGAATCCAGCCAAACACCGTCGTGTACAAAGGGGGCTGGTGCACGTTAAATCTGTCGTGGCCTCAAATGTCCTCACGTTGGCGTGGTGTGGAAGTTTGGAGAGTGGGGTGCCAGCTCAGGTGTTGCCTCGTCATCTGACCGCGGTTCAAAATTACGTGGTGTTGTCCTCGGACTTTCCCTCTGGGATTGATCCCGGACCGTCACCAATAGCCCGTTGTGTTGCTCCAGTGTGACGTTAATTGAAAATACCAAAAATACCAAATACTAAGTGGCTGAATTAACGTCGTACTGGAGCAACAACAACGGGCTATTAATGCAATAGCCCGTCGTGTTGCTCCAGTACGACGTCAATTAGCTACCTAACCTAACCGGTATTAATGCTTAGAGGAAATAGGGGCCGCGGTAGCCTGGTTGGAAGAGTAGCAGATTAGCAACCGAAGGGTTGCGAGTTCGAATCCAACCAACAGATCGTTGCGTACAAAGGGGACTGGTGCACGTTTAATCTGTCGTGGCCTCAAATTACCTCACGTTGGCGTGGTGTGGAAGTTCGGAGAGGTGGGGTGCCAGCTCAGGTGTGACCTCGTCATCTGACCTTGGTTTCGAAATGACGTTGTCCTCGTTCTTACATTTCGGGTTTGATCCCGGAGCGCCGCCAATAGCCAGTTGTGTTGCTCCAGTGCGATGTTAATTAAATACCTACCTGTATAGAGGAAATATAAAAGTGGAGTGAGCAATGATAACCGTTTTATGCGCGCAGGAACATGTAATCAAAACAAGTAGTAGCATCACCCAAAGACTACTTTCGTCCGCTGGGTGGAGCCTAACATACATCATATGATTCGTTCACGGGAGTGGAGTAGACTCCCATCCGTTGATTCAGTGTCTGATTGGTTTATTTATTGATCACCTGATAGTTAATAGACTTTGGTGATTTCACCACTTTTGTCGCCCCCTATAGAATGCTGCATTCACACACCTACCCTATCATAAGATCTTACATCGCAAACCGATGTGATAAGATTCCAAATCGGTCAGCAAAGTCCATTTTTGGACAGAGCAGTTCACGTGACTGCGAGTTGACATGATGGTTACACTTTTTCACGTCTGCGTGGACCAATGCCGAAGAGAGATTCCAGGGCAACACCTCGCTATTCGGAACCGCGGTCAGATGACGAGGTCAGCACCTAGGCTGCCACCCAAACTTCCGTGCCACACTTAAATGAGGACATTTGAGGCCATGGCAGATTTAATGCGCACCAGTCGCCCCATGTACACGATGGTCGGTTGCATCGAGTTTCGAACTAACAACCCCCCGGTTGCAAATCCGCTATTCTTCCAACCGGGCTACAAAGGCCCTCATTTCCATATCACAATCAAATCTGTCCGCTGAAAATACGCAGGTGGTTGTATTTAAAACAGAACAAACGCGCTGAAAAGTTCGACCCCTATGAGGGGTTCTGCAACCTGCATCGGATCTTTCCTTTGGGGATTGATCTCGGACCGTCGCCAATAGCCCATTGTGTAGATCCAGTGCGACATTAATTAAAATACCTACTTGCAATCTGCAGTCTTCCCAGCCTGACGTCTGACCAGTTTTGACCTTCCTGGCCAATATATTTCCAAGGAATCTATCGGGGGCCAATATATTTCCAAGGAATCTTTCGGGGGCCAATAGATGAATTTAAATTATCAAGTGTTACCTCGTGTTTAGGACCATGTCTTCAAAATTTTAAGCTTATTCAAAAATATGAGTCAGTCTTTCCAAGCAAAATTATTTTCCTTTTTTTCCTGAACTCTAAATATCAGGCTTAGCAGCAACAGAAAAAAACCCACGAAAATCACAACCAGAAATCTGATACGTTCAATTCCCCAAAAAAGTAGAAATTAAAAAACTATCAGAACAAAAACTAGAAAAATACAAACTTCAAAAGATTACTAATAAAACGGCATAGCAAATTCTGAAAGGAAAACCTAAGCTTGCATAGCAAAAAAATTTTCAGCTTGCTGCGATAAAAATTATAAAAAAATCAAACGCAGTTGCTTAGCAACGGGAGAGAAATTTGTGTCTCAACTTCAAGTTTTACGTTTATAACGAACCTAGGATTACTTCACGTGAAAATAAATCCTTAATGAAATGAAATACAAAAAGTGAATTTAGTACATCCGCAATAATTGGATATTGCACTTTTTAATAAATTAGATTCATTTGATTGTAAATTTTGAAAATGTGATTAAAAACGCATCTGCAATATATCAAGTAATGAATGTTGTGTTGACTTTTGCCTACTGGTATCTGTCTGAATTGTAATGCATCTTTATCAAGATTCTTTTTAGACGCATTATATTGTATTTTTAAATTGAAACAGTTAATTAAAAAATATTTGTTAAAAATGTTTGAATAGATGCCTAGTTAACAAAATATTCGTTAACTGTTTGAATTGATACCTTTCATTTAATAAAATATCCCTTAAATGTTTGAATTAACAAAATCTTTCCGAGTGTTCGAATCGATACCCTTTAGTTAACAAAATATGCCAAATGTTTGAATGCTATGGTGGATTATGATTGAGCTATGATTCGCACTGGAAACCATTGATGATTACTTAGCCATCTAACAGGGTTGGCGATAGGTGTATAGTATATATGAGTACCAAAAATACAATATAAGAGTGTGCAATAGGAGAAGTAGTATAATTAAGTTTTATAATGTAGTATATCAAATGTATTTGAAGTAGTAAAGAAAGAAGCGCAGATTACAAATGCAATGAAAAGAATGTTTGAAAAACGTTGGGGCCCGGTTGGAAAAGAGCAATCGGAGGGTTGCGAGTTCAAAACTAGGTCCAACTAAAAGACCGTCATGTACACGGAGGCTGGTGCACGTTAAATCTGTCGTGGCTTCGAATGCCCTCACGTTAGCGTGGTGTGGAAGTTGGGAGAGTGGGATGCCGGCTCAGGTGTGACCTCGTCATCTGACCATGATTCAAAAATACGTGATATTGTCCTCGGATCTTTCCCCAAGGGAAAGTCACCAATAGTCCGCTTAATTGCTCGAGTGCGACGTTAATTAAAAATATCATACCTACCTTGAAAAAAACGTTAAAATATATTTCATACTGGGATATTACTTTACTTGAGATATTTTGTCATTCTTCCACAAAGCTATTCTAATAATGGCTTGACACAACTTTTGAAATTTGGCTTTATAATTCTAATAAATGTGTTATCACAAATAAATTATCTGATAGGTAGTTAATTAACGTCACACTTGGTCACTAACGTCACACTAACACAACGTGCTATTGCCGACGATTCCGGGATCAAATCCTAAGGGAAAGATCGAGGACAACTTGTCATTTTGAACCAGGTTCAGATAACGAGATTAACACTGTCAACCCACTATCCGAACTTCCACACCAAACCAACGTGAGGACATTTGGGGCCACATCAGATTTAACGTGCATCAGTCTCCACGTACATGACGGACTTTGTTTGAACCGAGTTCGTAAATCGCAACCCTCCGATTTCTAATCCGTTACTCTTCCGACAGGACTACCCCAGCCCACTGCACCGAACATAAGACACAGAACGTCAAGTAACGGACATGCACTTACAAAGAAAGCCAAACTGACACAGAAGTGAGAAGTTCATCCAGGAAAGAATTGAACCTGAAAGGAATCGAATTATATCGTGCTAAAATCGTGTTAGAAAATTTAGCCAAATGATATCACGATCGGAATAAGCAAGCTGTCCTTATTTTACCAATTTCCCGTTGTGTTGCTCCAGTGTGACATCAAATACCTACCTACCTTATTTTATCCATCTGACTGTGGTCGGACCTTTCTCTTCAGGATTGATCCCGGACCGTCGTCAATAGCACGTTGTGTTGCTCTAGTACGAAGTTAATTAATTACCATTACCCTCTGACTGTGGTGCAAAATCACGTGGTGTCTTTCCCTTCGAGTTTGATCCCGTACCGTCGCCATGGTGTTGTTCTAGAATCTTTCTTTTGGGAGGATGATCCCGGACCGTCTCCAATAGCCCGCTGCGACGTTAATTAAAATACCTGCCTTATTTTATCCAAATAATTAGATTACTTAGCCAAGTCAATTAGGGATTGATCTCGGACAGTCGCCAGTAGCCAATTGCGGCATTAGTTAAAATACCTACCTTATTTTATCCAAATAATTAGATTACTTAATCAATTATTACAAGTCAATTAGGGATTGGACAATCACTAGCAACCGTTGCCTTGTTATAGTGCGACGTTAATTAGCTACCTCCCCTAGGCAAGTCAGCCAGTTTTCAAGAGTGCTATTTACTATAATTAAAGCGGATAAAGCAAAACAGACCATTCAAATGTATTTATTCTCTGTCCCAGCCGAAATCACGCATGTTTGCTTCAAGAAAACAGCTTTCTTTCTGTCCTTCGGAGGGTAAAAAGCGCTACATCGATCTCATTGCCTTTCATCTCGAACACCGATTTTTGTTCCACCAGTGTCCCACACCTCTTTACACTGATTGGATAACTTTTTCCACGTCAGCAGGTTACGTCACGATTCCTTTCATCGGACGATCATCGCCAACTCAGCACAGGGACGGGGGGAGAGAAAGTCACGAAGTTCCCCTCCTATTGATCACCTTTAAACAATAACAATAGAAGGAAAGGGACTTCTTTCTTTCTTTCTCTCACCTTTTCTCTTTATTTCATTCAGGGAGTGAAGGGATGCTTTTTTTTATTACTGTTCCTTTGTTTCTGGAAAAGCCGCCCTACTTTCATTTCTCACTTTTTCGTTGCTGGGACACAAATGTGTAGAATGTTATGAATGATGGGTTTTGAATAAAAAAGATTTAACTCTTGAGTTCACACGCATTATTCCACTCTACAACTTACAGTCTTCCATGACTTCTAAAAAGTTTTGACTTTCTTGAATCTTCCAAAAGGAATCTTTTATAGGAAAGTACCAACAGAATCCAGAGCCGAGTTAGCCCAGTTGGAAGAGCAAAGGTTACCAACCGGAGTTCAAAACCCGGTCAAGCCAAAGGCCGTCTGTACACGGGGATTGGTGCGCGTTAAATGTCCTCATGTTGGCGTGGTGTGGAAGTTTGGAGAGTGGAGTTCCAGCTCATCTGACCGTGAGGTGCTCTCGTCTTCCGTTACCTTTCCCTTCGAGGTAGATCCGCCAATAGTCCGTTGTGGTTGCTCCAATGCGACGTCAATCAAAGACCTACCTACCAACAAAATTCAGGTAGGTATAGGTACTTTTAATTAAGTAGGAAAGGTAACGGAAGACGAAAACACCTCATGGTCAGATGAGCTGAAACCCCACTCTCCAAACTTCCACACCAAGCCAACGTAACGACATTTGAGGCCACTACAGATTTAACACGCATCAACCCCCGTGTACAGACTGTGTTTGGCTTAACCGAGTTTTGAACTCGCAACCCCCGGTTGCTAAACCGCTACTCTTCCATCCGGGCTACATCGGCCCCACAACTTTCAGGAAACGCATTCTACTACAAAAACACTAGCGCCATCTACACTTAGATTTATAGAAAAGCCTACAGATACATAACTGTGTGCTTTCAATTTATATGGAATTTTCGTATCCCATATATTCTGCCACACATTTTTCACATTGCGATTCCTAATAAAATCCCATCTCCTAAATAACCAGTAGTCCTGACCGTATTTTTAAAAGCTTACTTCAGACAATGGACTAGAGGTAAAGGCACATAAACTCCACGGTGGCCTAAGCGGTAATCAAAAGCATTTATTAAGACTGAAATCCTCTCCTAAATGCATATTTAGCTCCTCGTATAAAATTCCCCTTTTTAACGACGCCTCTTGGACCGGAACGCACGGCTGTCTTAAACGGAAAAGCGCGTAAAAGTGCGTTTTATGAATTTCCCAAACGCCGCTTTCGTTACTGGAGAGCTGTAACGACTTCGCCCAGTCTAATCTCACTTGGTTTTGGCTCTGCAGATTGCTTTTAGAGCAGGAGTGTCGAAGCTTTCGGTTTTCCTGAGCAGGATCTTGGACCCCATATAATACGGAATGTATTAAAGCAACACAATTTCCTTTACTTTTTATAGCATTTTTCTTAACGCTTCATCATTCGTAACGTGGATTTCGAACTTAAAGGAACATTACACGAATTTCGAAACGGCTGAGATTTCTGCTGGGCTGCAGAAAGGGAAGAGCTATCAAAGATTGTACCATAAATGTTTACCCAATAAGCGAGTTACGAATATGGAATTTGAATAAAGAATCTATTACACCATGGCGAGTATGCTTATTGAACACTTAAGCATACAAGTGTCCCGGTTTGAGCAAGACGTAGTAGGCCTTCTTCAAAAAGTGCCGATTTGGAAGAAAATGTGGTAATTCTACTAAATCCCTTCTTTTCGGCAAGCAAACAAATTTACTTTTGGTCCTCGCTCTACGGTAGGACACAAGTTGAACTTCAAACAGGTGGTTTGGCACGTAATGGTCAATTTTGGTTATGTGAAGACAAATTTGATCAGTGGCTACTGTTTAAAGAATTTGAACCTGTTGTACCAGACCGAGTATGCCCATTTATCACTAAAGTGTATACGTGTTCCGGTATGCTTGGTTGGTGTTTGGGATTTTGTGGCGCAAGGGCCATATTTGGCCATGCTGCGCCAGACACAAGACATACAATATCAAGTAATAGACTCACACAATGAAAGTTTTACTGACACAGAAGAGAGAAATACACCCAGGGAGGAAATGTCCCGGTATGAATATAACTTAGATAGCCTACATAAAAATGTGCAGGTTTGAACAAATCTAGTTAGCCTACTTCAGAACATCCCGATCTGAACAAAACATATTAAGCCTGCTTCAAAATGTCCCAATTTGAACAAATCATATTGAGCCTACCTAGAAAAGTTTTCCGGTTTGAATGGAGTATAGTAAACCTACTTCAAAATGTCAAGCGGTTGGAACAAATCACAGTAAGCCTACCTTAAAACGTCTCCCTGTTTGAATAGAACATAGTAAGTGCCTTTGCGATTCAAAGATATGGAATAGGTCGATAAAAATGGACTGGAGTTTTAATTGAATTTAATTAATTGATAAATAACGTTATTTACAACTTGAATGATAATTTTGAGCACCATAGCTGAGGACAAGAGATGGACAATACCATCAAATATATATGGGCACAAGAGCTCGTATAAGGGGATGAGAGCTGGATCAGACGACCTTCACCCTCGAGAAACAATTATTTTCTAAAATAGAACAAATATATAAAAAAAATCACACAACTCCCACACTGCGCCAAGATTGGCGCGTTATCGCTCGAAGTGGTGACGAGACTCCAACAAGTACGCCTACTGCAAAATGTCCCTGTTTGAACAAAACATAGAAAGCCTACTTCAAAATGTCCCTGTTTGAGCAAAACATAGTAAGTCTGCTTCAAAATGTCCCAGGATTGAAAAACAATTCAATCTTCTCCGTCCCAACTCATCTTCAATGAAGTATTAGAAAAGAAAATTTTAAGTTTGGGTGATCTACGTTAGGAAAAAAGTTGAACTTCAACAAGCAGGTGGGCAGCAAGCGAGTGAGTGAAACTAGACCCGTTTCAACAAACTAAAAAACCATAACACTACCAATCTGGGACAGCACCGACGGTGAGGACACCCACGACCGAAGACATTTCCTCATTAATTAATCGGCCGGTGACTGCTTAATTTGCATAATTAGTCAGCTCGATCAGAGGAAAACTTTTCCGAAACGTACGCACTACGTTAATTAACGAAAGATTAATGGGATCGGACTATAGCAACAGCCCATCCCAAACAGGGCCGCCCAGCCTCTCTGGGCTGGAATCAATTTTATCAGAAGTGGGAGAGCACCTGCAACCGTGCTAAGCGTCTGCGCTTTGGGATTAATTTGGCCGGAAAATCGGGTTTCCCAACTGAGCCTATTAATCCGAGTTTGTTTTCCCCAAACTGGTTGTTCGGCTGAGGGTTAATGAATCTGTTTGGGGGTGAGGCGTTTTAATTGCTTCAATGGCTTCATTAGTGTGCTCCCTGGAACCTCTTAGAGCCCTATTAAGGGGTAAATCGTGAAGATAATGCTGCCTGGTGCCTCCATAGAGAAACTACGAATTCATTTACTCTTAACCCTACAAGTGGCTTGGGCGAGATATCTCGTCGAGTTCGAATCTCCCCCGGCTTTTCTTTCGAGAAAGCGAGAGATTTCGTTCCAAATTCTTCCCGATGCATCAGTTTGGTATGTAGTTTTGAAGGATGACAAGTTTGAAAATTTCCTCTGAATTTGAAGAGCGCCTCTTTATGGTCAAAATGTCTGCTTTTTCATTTCACACAATAATGTGCTTGTCACTCACTGTAAAGATATTCTGTGAGTTAGTTATTTTAACCCTCCTGGTGGTTTATCTTCACGTGGAAATCTGCCCTGTAGTGACCAGTCTCTAATACCAAAAACCTGTTTTACATTATCACCAATTTTAGAGAAGAGACAATTTGTTTTTCCTACTTGAATCTTCATTCCCTGTGGATTTATCTCGTTGAGGTATCTCTATTAGCCGGATTGACCACATCTTGATGGACGAGATATCTCGTTGAAACTACTTGGACGGTTGATCGTGTCTTGGTCTCCTGAATCCACGGATAATTGTGTCGTTGATTGCATGACAGTACTTAGAGAGAGGAACTGGATTTCGAAAAAAATGACAGCTTTCTGGAATGCAGAAAGACCAAACGTAAATTGTCAAATGCCACGAAAAGTGCCCCGATTTCCCGTCAAAGTTTATTTTAAGCTTCCTATTGGTTTGTCTCGAAGTATCTCATCATAAACATCATTGTTATCATCGAAAAATCCGCAATGTATTCATGACTAGATATCTTGTCATTAGCAAAATTGGTCAGATCTTGATAAAATACATATCTCGTTAAAACCACTTGGAGGATTAAAGGCTACAATAGGTAAATAAAAAGCATTGCACAGAAGACTGTTAAGAAAATATGATCAGAATCGCCTTAGAAAAATACCTTACAATTAGAATGAGATTTCTGATTTTTAAAATTAGGGAGAGAATTATAAGGGAAAGATGGGAGGGAAAGAAAAGAGAGCGAGATAGATGTGTTTTATTACAGGTAATCACACCACTTCTGTTCTCCATTTACGTATCAACAATGCCTCTTAAGTCACACACATATATAAGTGATTTAAGATGCATTGTTATGATATAGTACTCCTGTTTAACGTGAATATTAAGGACTCCTGTATTCCAGGCCCCCCGTCCGGAATTTCCGAGACTGAGACAAAGATTGAACAGGACACACTTTAACGGATAAATTAAGAGTAAATGAGAAAAATGAGTGATCCTCAATAAAATAGGGGAATATATGCATGAATTTTTTAAACGTTAGGCCAGTGCTACCGAATTCAACGCTCTTGGAGATTATTTCGACGAGGTATCTTGTCATTACCAAAACTGACCCGATCTGGATGAACGAGACATCTAATCATCAGAAAAAATGATATTGATTTTGATCTCATCACATGAAAAGATCGGCAATATCTTGATGGCGAGGTATATTGTCATTAGCAAAATCGGTCAGATCTTGATGGACGACACATCTCGTCTAAAACCACTTGGAGGATTTATAGTGTCTTGGTCACCAGAACCCGTGGATAGTTGTGCCTTTGGGTGCAAGACTGCTCGAAGAGCAGAATTGGATTACGAAAGAATGACAAGTTTCAGAAAATAAAGGATGAAAAAATGCAAGTTATTACAAGTCACGAGATTTACCTCGATTTCCCCGTCAAAACGTATTACAAAAGGCTGTAATAGGTAAATAAACCAAGTGGAGTACAGAAGACTTTAGAAAACACAGAGAAGAGAGTGACAGAGGGAGCGTGAGATAGATGTGTTTTGTTATAGGTACCAGACCACTTCTACTCCGAGGTGTGTACCGTTTATCATTCTCTATATGGGCCATCCCTTTTCACAATGGATTACTCCCAATTCCGCGTCGGAATCCGTTATTAAATTTGCACAACAAGTCCTCTCAAACACCCGATGAAAATCCATCCTGGCGGCAGCGCATTATTCACTGAAGCGAACCCAACGCATCTCTTGATCGATATATTTAAAATGCGTGAACACTCCAATCCACAAAAATGGAAGACCTGTTTATGCATTCCATACCCAACCCAACAAAACGTCCCACTCAAAAGAAAAAGCACAAAGAGAGAGAGAGAGAGAAAAAACATCTGCTCTTTTAAATAACAGGAACCCAAAACACCCTGCGGTCTTCTCCAGAATTGATGACGAAGGCTTGATACGGTTCGTATCTGGTCCTCTTCCCTCCATCGGGGTTTATTTACACCCGTAGTCTTGGGGGTAGTATGCAGCGCCATCTGGAGGTTTCGTGCAAAGGAGATGTGGCCATGCATCTTCCTTTTTGAGTGCGAAACCAACACCTTTTTCTGGATGGGAGGACGAGAGAATCAAAAGAATCGAGGATATTTATTTGAAGGGATGTTTTACGAGGAGGGTGACAGTGATATGGATATTTTTCATGCGTGCAGTTTTTCTTGCAAATCGAGTTGATGTCGGGAAAGGATCCTCTCTGGGTTTACTGTCCCCAAAAATAGAATGCGATGAAATCTATTTGCTGAGTCTCTAAATGAAGGAAGAGAAAGTTGTATCAATTTATACACAGTGTATTCAAAAAGTTCCAGGACTCCCGCTCGTAAAAAAGTACAGATGACGCTATCGCTGCGAAACCGGCGGGATGACGTAGCAAGGACCTTCAGCCACGCGTAACACGTGGTTGCATTCAATTCTGACTAGTTCCGACTTGGCAGCATTCATTTGCGTAAAGCGTGTGTGTGCGTCATTGTCATCGAAAAAATGGAGCAATGAACGAACATCAAATTTTGTTTAAATTGGGAAAAAATCGGCCACAGAAACGTACGAAATGATTATATCTGCGTATGGTGACGATACTATGAGTCGTTCGCGAGTATTTGAGTGGTTTTCGAGGTTTAAAGCTGGAAGAGACTCGACCGAAGACGATGAGATCAGGTCGTCCATTTTCGAGTCGAAATGATGAAAATGTGGAGCATGCACAAGCGTTGGTGAGATCCGACCGCCGAATAACGATAGAAATGATTACACAGTCGTTAAACATTAATGTGGGATCTGTTTTCAGGATCATGACGGAGGATTTGAAAAAAAAAGCTTTGTGCCGCATCACTCTGACTCCTGAACAAAAAGAATACCGAATTTCCAACTGCAAAGATTTGATTGTCGTGGCCGATTAGGTTCCAACATTTTTGAAAAACATTGTCACCGGAGATGAGACTTGGTATCTCGAGTACGATCCGGAGACAAAACGTCAAAGTGCTGAGTGGACAAGTCCGAAAAAGAGACGGCCGATGAAAGTTCGCGCTTCGAAATCAAAAACGAAAACGATGCTGATCACCTTTTTTGACAGTCGGGGCATCATTCATCGAGAATTTCGTCGTCAAGGTTCCACTGTGACTGAGGCATTCTACAAAGATGTTTTGGATCTGCTTTTGAAACGAATGCGGCGTGTGAGGCCCGATTTGTTGAACAGTGGAAATTGGTGGCTCTTGCACGACAATGCACCTTCTCACAAGTCCATCCTTGTGCAGCAATTTTTGGCGAGAAGGCAGGTTGTGTGCATCAACCACCCCCTGTACTCACTAGATCTGTCCCCCGGACTATTTTTTATTTCCCAAGTTGAAATTGAAGATGAAGGGGCAGTGGTACGAGTCGATAGAGGAGATTGGAGCAGATGTGACATCGGAACTCAATAGTGTTGGAGTGGAGGCGTTCCAGAAGGCGTTTACGGACCTGTACACTCGTTCCAAGCGTTGTATTGAATTGGGAGGAGACTATGTCGAAGCTTAATATCAAATTTAAGTATATCCTCTATGTTATATGGTCTGTGTGTGATCAGTCCTGGAACTTTTTGAATACACTGTGTACTTCTATTCTTTTCTCGATAGAACTGCATTAGGGCCGTGATGGTTGAGTTACGCGATGTTAAATATCATATTTCGAATTCTCAATGCGCTACCACATTTGAACCCACAAGTATTGTTTCGGTAATCCCTTTGTAAAGAATTTTGGAATTCCATTGCGCCTATTTCCCCCCCCCCCCAATACAGCAAACATCTCCTTTCTCGATATAGACTGGAAGGCAGAACAGGAAACAAATAACAGCACTAAAGAACATTAACTTTCCGATCACCGAAACTTCCAAAATAGCCGAAATTCTTCCGTCCTCTCGTTATGGGTGAATCCAGATTGTTATGTACCTCAAAATTCTGACTAAGCGGCACGATTTCATTAAGATTCACTTTCCCCTCCAGTTTTTGTGGCAAAGAAATTGGGGTCTGAAAGGCCTCATATCCGATGGCAGGGAACTAGCCCGATAATCCGTCCACTCTAATCGTTTCAGTCGGTCTACTAGGTTCTGTAGGAATTAATAACAGCAATTAAAAACGAAGAGGACAGAAAGTCACCAGACACGCAGAGTTTTGCCAGTCACAAGGCCGCATAAACTCAGTCATGGTGCAGAGTGCATGCTGGGCTATTCAAAATTTGAAACTTATTCAGACGGACGTCTAGGCAATCATGCTAGTTTAAAAGCAGTCACCGTCTTTTATAGACTATCAGACAGTGGGAAAATGCTATCTTTCCAAGTCCAGTTTATTGGATATCTAACTTTAACCCTCCAAGTGGTTTCAGGGGTAGCTGTAGCCCGGTTGGAAGTGCAACCAGTGGGTTGTGAGTTCAAATACAACCAGACCGTCGTGTACAATGGGGACTGGTGTACGTTAAATTGGTCAGGTCCTCAAATATCCTCACGTTGGTGGGGTGTGGAAGTTTGGAGTGGGGTGCTAGCTCCGGTGTGCCCTCGTCTTATAAGCGTGGTTCAAAATGTCTTGTCATGAGCAAAATCGGTCAGATCTTGATGGATCTCGTCATTAGGGACTTAGCCGGTAAGTTATGTTTTGGTTTTCTGAATTGTGCATATGTTTGCAAAACAATACTCTCTCGAATAGCGGAACGAAATGACGATTGAATGACAGCTTTCGATAATGAAGGAAGACGAAATTTAAGTTGTGAAAGGGCCAAGGAAACTGCCTCGATTTCCACGTCGAAATGTGTTTTAAAGGCTACAACCGGTAAATGATATCCAAACAGGTTGCAGAAGACACCGTTAAGAAAAATATTAGAATCAGGATCACTTTAGAAAAATACAAACCATACAAAAAAAAATTCTGTTTCGTTTTGGAGGGCGAGCGAGATGGATGTGCTTTGTTACAGGTACCACATCACTTCTACTCCGAGGTATGTCCCGTTTATCATTCCCATGTGGGCCGACCCTGTTCATAATAGACTACTCTGATTACCCGTTGAAATCTGTTATTAGATTTGTACAAGTCCTCAAACGCCCGACGGAATCCCATCTTGGCTGCTAAGCTTTATTCTCTGAAGCAAACCCAACGCATCTCTTGATCGGGAGATTTAAAATGCGTGAACACTCCAAGTCCACAAAAATGGTACACCTGTTTATGTATTCCAATCCAACAAAACGTCCCGCAAAGGAAAAAGCACAAAGAAAACATCTGCTCGTTTTAAATAACCCAAACCACCCCGCGGTCTTCTCCAGAATTGATGACGAAGACTTGATACGGTTCTTATCTGGTCCTCTTCCCTCCATCGAGGTTTTATTTACACCGTTAGTCTTTGGGGCAGTATGCAGCGCCATTTGGAGGTTTCCTGCAAAGGCGATGTGGCCATGCATCTTCCTTTTTGAGAGCGCAACCAACACCTTTTCTGAATGGAAGTGCATAAAAAATCGAGGATATTTATTTGAGGGGATGTTTAACGAGAGAGTTGCAGCGAACTGGATATTTTTCATGCGTGCAGTTTTTCCTGCAAATCGAAGTGGTTTGGGAAGTGAGGCACTGCCCACTCCGGTTTTATTGTTACCGAATGAGGTGAAATCTGTTTGCAGGTCGTTTATATGAGGGAAAATAATGTTTTAATTGGAATTTGTGTTTCTATGGAATCGGAATTTATTCCTCGTTTGAAGTGTATTAGGATGATAAATTAGAGTTAAGGGATGAAAATTATCATATTTCAAATTCCCAAAACGCTATAATATTTCAACCCGCAAATATTATTTCGCTTTGCCCTTTTTTCCTCGTCAATTGACCTTAGTTCAAAATTACGTAGTATAATCCTCGGATCTTTCCCTATGGGTTTGATCACAGTCGCCAATATCCCGTTGTTTTGCTCCAGTGCGACGTTATTTAAATACTTACCTACCGTCCCCTCTTTTCCATGTGACAGAGCTGGCGCAGCTTGTCCGCTTTTGGACTAACGCCATAAAACCCAAACATCTAATCTAATCCATGTGACAGAGATTTGAGCATGGAAAGATTCAGCCGATGACAGGGCGATAGGCCCGATGGTACGTCCTTGTTAATCGTTCCTCCTCGGGCTACTAGGTTTTGTAGCAAGTAATAAAAGCAATTAAAAACGTAAAGGACCAAAATGTCTCGACTCAGTTATCAGAATTCATAGGGCCACACAGAGAAGGAGGTGGACATCATTCATTAACCCAATGCGGTGCAGAGGACATGCGAGACTATTCAAATTTTCAAATTTATTTAGATGAACTGCTAGGCAACGCAACTAGTCTAAAAGCAGTCACCGTCTTTCTTAGACGATCGACAATTGATGGATGCTTTCTTTCCAACGTCCAGTTTTATGAATATATCTAACTTTAACCCTCCAAGTGGTTTTGACGAGATATATCGTCCATCAAGATCTGACCAAAAAAACTAATGGCAAGAGATATCTCGTCATAGATATGCTTTTTTGGACGATAGCGAGATCAAGATATGATCAATTTTCTTCAAATGACGAGACAACCACCAGGAGGGTTAATGGTCCAGATTAACCGTTAAGTGATAGGGAATCTTAATTTCAGGTTTTTTTTGTTTAAATTAATATATAAATAATCCATCACGAATCCGGTCAGTTTTGTAACGTCGAGATACCTTCTAGATACAACCACCAGGAGGGTGGAACAAGTTAACTACAGAGTGCTGATTTATAAGAAACTACTGAGAAAAGCCTGTGCCTCTCTTGGCCAGACAACCCATAGCCTCATTTCCTGAGACTTCACATGTTTTGTTTATGCATGAAACAAAACAAAGAATTACATACAAAGATGAAAACAATATTGAATTTTCATAAATTATAAGTTGAAGTCATATTGGAGTCATTAACAAAATGATGTTTAAATCCAAAACAAACAAAACCGACATTAATAGGATATGTGACCAACCCTCATCCTCATACAAAGTTTACAGCGTGTGACCATGCTTTCCACAAGGTGATCAACCACCCCAGAGTCAAGTAATCACCATTCCTCCTGTAGAGCAGTTTGAAACTGTGAGAGTGACTGGGGGTGGGAAACGTGCAGACACAGCACGGCTGAGGGCATCCCAAAGATTTTCAATGGGATTAAGGTCGGGCGAGTACGCCGGCCAATCCATACGTGCAATCCCCTCACTCTCCAGGTAGTCGTCGACGATGTTGGCTCGATGGGGACGCGCATTTTCATCCATTAAAATGAAAGCAGGACCAACTGCTGCAGCGCACAATCTCACAGTGGGTTCTAGGACTTCATCCCGATACCGGACAGCCGTCACAGAACCCCGTCTATAGATATGCAGGTCGGTGCGATATCCCAACGAAATCCCTGCCCACACCATGATGCTTCTACCTCGGAATGCGTGATGCTCGATGATGTTCTGGGGCCGATTGCGTGTGCCTTGTTCTCTCCAGACCCTTACACGCTTGTCATCTGGCTCCAGGGCAAATCTCGACTCATCCGTGAACATAACGTTGGCCCAATCAGACACAGTCCAATTCACATGTTGCCGACACCACTTTAATCGTGCCCCTCTGGATTGGACGGATAGAGGAACACAAACTCGTGGTACCCGGGCGTACAGTCAATTCATGTGTAACCTTCGGCGAACAGTAGTAGCGGATATCGTCTTACCAATGGACGCTGCAACCATAGATGCCACACGTGTGGAGGTCGCTCTGCGATTCCGCTTGGCTAAAACAGCAATATATCGATCTTCCGTGGGGGTCGTAACCCTTGGGCGACCGGCCACAGGTCTTCGAACAACTGTTTGGCTTGTTTGGAATTGTTTCCATATCATGAAAGGACGGAATGATGAACGCCGAAGAAAAGAGCAACATCTGTGATTGATTATCCTGCTTCAAGGCGTTCCACAGAACGCCAGCGCTCACTATCTGCCGTTCGACTTCTGGAAGCCATAGAAACACGCCTGTCTTGAAAAGTAATCGTCTGCCTTTTTGCATATTTCTCGACACGAAACCGTGATTGGCTGTTACAGAACATATTTCCATTCTTCCATCTACCTCTGCAGCGAAATGCAGCCTCTCAAATTCAGATTGGCTTCCGGAAATTAACATTTTCCTTTCCGTGCTTAACTTTTGGCAGTGAGTGTAGTTACTAGTACTGTTATGTAGTGTTAAGTACCGGATACCTATACTGGGATCGAAATTCCCTTTAAGGATTGTACGGTGTTCTAAAATAAACATTTTTTTTTCTAGAGAATGTATGCCCGCAAATGACAGAGTGCTAGAAGCTGTTCGGCGTGTTTGGAAATCGTCCATTTTTCAAAAGTCGTCATTTGCAACGCGGTTTTCGAGTTCTTTGATGAAGCATTGAACGAATTTCACGATTTCTTAGAAGCATCTTAATGTAGTGGGGCTTTCAATAGAGGAACTGATCAAAGATGGTATCATGAATATTTGAATTAATAGGTGAATTTGAGCGTTTGCACCGCCTACCGGTACCCAAGCGACATGAACTGTTCCCGTTTCATACTGCTGACGATGCGAATACTCAAATATTTGACGACAGTTAAGTTATCAAATAGATGAGCACATCGTGTCCCTGACATTTGGGCTCCTAATGTCAAAGTAAGATGAAGCACTGAGATATGTGTTTAATTTTCAACAAAAATTGCCGTAGAACATTCAATACCACCTACACCTTCGATTGTTGCCGAAAGGGAATCTACATAAATCTAATTGTTTGGTTGTTTTGGGGGTTTTTTATGGCGCAAGGGAAATATTTAGAGAACCAACAAGACAGCGTCAAGTAAAAAAGTCGTGAAAGGAGAAAGGGGGATTCAGAACAGACTTGTGGGATGAACGCAGAAAAAGATCGCTTGGGTATCCCTGGAATGCGAACTTCGTGTTTAGTTAAGACAGATAACCCCGCGGGGAAAGAAAAGATCACCAGAGTTCGTCGGCTTCGTGAAGCCCGGACACACCTAAAGATGTACCCCTGAGATTACTTAAATCTAGGTTCAAGCAATCCACAATAGGTTTTACTATTGTGAAACATTGCTATTGTCATTCCATACGATTTGGGATTCGAATATTGCTGAAATGGAATTGCGTGAATTGAATTCAAGAAATGTGCAACAGTTTCGACATTATGGGATATATTTTAAATTTTCAATAGCCAGGGCAACATATAAACGGAAGACGTACAAGAGAAACAAACTTCAATACAATACATGACGAGTTTTACACCGCAACTTAAAAGAGAATACAACAGGAAACGAAATTAAACAGAAGTTATCGCCCTAAAAGGTTCTGTCGCTTTGAGGTATCTGGAATTCTTAGTTTCCATGAATTGCTTTGCAGCAAGGCAGTAGAATCTCCAGACATTATTTGTTTCATTCTGTCCGCGGTCAAGCATTTGACGAGTAGACCAATTGTGCTCTAAAGTTATCAAATAAGGTTTAAAAGCATTATCGACAGTTTGATTTGCAATTGTCAGGAAGGATAGGATATTCTTTAGGGTGGTCTCCGGTCATTTCGTCTAGTTCTCAAAGGGGTCTGATCACGCTCTTCTCAAATACGATTTAAGTGTCTTTGTAAGCAATCATGTCCGGTTAGAAGTCGAAAGCAAGCGACTCTTACAGCTCTGGGCTAGGAACCTGCGCTTTTTATTGCTCAATAAAATATTCCAGTTCTTATTTATCTCTTTGTAAGTAATCTCTGTAGATTGAAAGTCTATTAGTCCTTACAGACGAGCATATAATCCTCTTGATGCTACGCAGAGGCAAAGGGATTTGAGATTGGAGCAAATAATCTCCAGCTTTATCCAGGCTCATTATGGGATACATTAGGCCGTGCATTATGAGATATAGATGTATTATGGACGAGTTTCCCTATCCTTTGGTTTTGATGGATTAAAGGAAGAGAGTTTTTGTCATTTTAAGCAATTTTAATTCAGATTTAACAATTTACAGATGGAAATATATTCAATGAAAATGAAAACAACTACACTGCTGGCCACCGTAAATGCAACACCCTGAAGGAAGCATGCAAATAATATGAAATTTACAACATGCATTAGCGGAGGTGAGATATGCAAATGATTAGAATTTCAGCGCAGACGCACATCACGCGCGCCTGTGGCGCCACTTCAAAGCGCTATTTAAGGCTTGGAGATTTCGACGATTTCAAGTACGGCAATTGTGTTTTTCTTGTGGTTTTTTCAAAAAAACGATCAATTATGCCTCGTAGAAAACAGCGATCATCTTTTGATCAAGTATCCGAGTTCGACAGAGGAAGGATAGTGGCCTACCGAGATTGTGGATTATCTTTCAGGGAAATCGGTAGTCGTGTTGGACGAAACCAAACAACTGTAATGCGGATATGTGATCGTTGGATGCAGGAGGGTACGACGGACCGACGTGTTCGATCGCATCCACCTCAGTGCACCACTTCACGTGATGACAGGCATATTGTGCGTATGGCAGTGACGGATCGCTCAGCCACATCACGAACCATAGCACAGCACATTCAGTCTGTACCGCATCATCCAGTGTCTGCGCGTACCATTCGACGCCGTTTACAGCAGAGTGGTCTGTCCGTTAGACGTCCATTGCTTCGTCTACCCTTGACGCAGAACCACAGACGTTTCCGCCGCCAATGGTGCGATGAAAGAAGGATGTGGACGGCAGAATGGAATGAAATTGTCTTTACTGACGAGTCACGCTTCTGTCTGCAACACCACGATGGTCGGATTCGAGTCTGGAGACACCGTGGAGAGAGGATGCTGAACAGCTGC
Organism: Meta bourneti; assembly: GCA_933210815.1. Classification (NCBI taxonomy): domain Eukaryota; kingdom Metazoa; phylum Arthropoda; class Arachnida; order Araneae; family Tetragnathidae; genus Meta; species Meta bourneti. The sequence continues at coordinate 92,027,677 of OW119930.1, read as the reverse complement.
GTTATGCACCGCCACACTGGTCCTGCATCGGGTATTATGGTATGGGGCGGTATTGGATATCACTCTCGCACTCCTCTAGTACGCATTGCCGGTACTTTAAACAGCCAGCGCTACATCTCCGAGGTGTTGGAGCCAGTTGTCTTTCCTTACATTCAGGGCTTGCCCACAGCCATATTTCAACAGGATAATGCGCGACCACACGTGGCACGCATTGTCCAAGGGTTCTTCGTCAATCGCCAGATTGAATTGCTTCCCTGGCCAGCTCGCTCTCCGGATCTTTCGCCGATAGAAAACATGTGGTTCATGGTTGCTCAACGATTGACCCAGAATACATCCCCAGCTGCCACACCAGATCAACTTTGGCAACGTGTGGAAGCTGCTTGGTCTGCTGTACCCCAAGAACACATCCAAAGTCTCTTTGAATCAATGCCGAGGCGTGTGGCAGCGGTGATCTCCAACAATGGCGGCTACTCTGGCTACTGATTTTGGCAGGAACCACACTTCACAGAAGTCTATAAATTTAATCATTTGATACTTGGTCAACATGTTATCTACAAAATAAATTTTGTTGTGATATCTCTTGTCTTTCTTGGTGTTGCAATTTGGGTGGCCAGCAGTGTAGTTAATTGCCAGTTCCTGAAAACTACATCGTTTCCATTCTAATCTTTCTCTTGTACTGCGTAAGGTTTTTGCTCGAGCATTAGCTGGATCCTCATTGGTTATTCTTGTCCATTGGTTGGTCTGCTGATACGAATTACGTAGTTGCTAGGGTCTCGATGATGAAATATACGCTCTGGTTGCGTATTTCGGAATTCACGTAGATGTGGTTAAAACGGCAAAGAAGCCAGAATCAAGTGAAGGAACTTGAAAGGTTTTAGAATGAAAGATAAATTTAAAAAGTGGTAATTGGTAATGGTAATTAATTAACGTCGCACTAGATCAACACAACGGGCTATTGACGACAAACTAAAAAGGAAATTTGTGAAACGTTCTATCTGAAACTCTCAAGACGTCGTACATTGAAAAAGGTGGCATTTCTGATAATCCTGAACCAGGGACAGTGGTGATGGATTTGAACTGATGTGTAGACTGCTTGGGATATTAGCTTTAAAAATTATGATTGGATTGGCTGCATAGCCTGTACGTTATGTGCGCCTCCATACACCTTGCTTGTAACTTAGGTATTTGTACCTAGGTTGAGGTACAAATACTAGGTTGAGGGGATTGTTATAATGCTTCGGATGTAGGCATTTAATGTCTCTTGAAGTTAGAAAATAGATAGAGTAACAAAAATAGTTGAAGTAACAATCTATTATGTAATGTAAAAGTTAAGTAGGTAGGTAATTAACGTCGCACTGGAGCAACACAACGGGTGACGGTACGGGATCAATCCCCAAGGACGACTCTTCGTAATTCGTAATTTTGAACCACGCTCCGGTGACGAGGTCAACACCTAAGCTTGCACCTCACTCTCCAAACTTCCACACCACTCCAACGTGAGGACATTTGAGGCCACGACAGATATTAAGTGTACCAGCGCTCTTGTACACGGCGGTCTTTGGTTGAACGAATTTCAAACTATAAATCCTCCCGTTGCTGATCCATTACTCTTCCAACCGGGCTATCGCGGCCCATGATGCTAAGTACCAGATGCTTGTGTTATTTTGAAACTACCGTCCCCACCCAGAGACCAAACTGAGAGTTAGACTTGGTAAGAGCACACTATTTCGCATCGGACGGCACGCATCCGATAACTTTAGTGTACTGCGCACACTGCTTTCGGAGCATCGGCATTTCACTTAGAAACTGACGGGAAAATGCCGGCCACATTCCTTTGGAGGAAATACTTCCGTTTTTGTTTGGTATAAAAGGAATATCTGCATAAAGATTAGGTACGACTATTGAAAAAATAACAATTAATTAAAAGAAATGATGTTTTGTATCGATCTGACGTAAAATTTTACAGATTTGAAATCTGTTGAAATTTTCACTCTATCTCGAACCATCGCAAAGATAGAAACTTGAATTGGAGGAATAAAAAAGCGCAATTTAATGTATAACGTCAACATACCTGCCCACACGACTCGGAAGTTTCGGATAAGTAGCCTGCATTGTACAGCGGAACGGACTTGATTCTCTCTCCAGAACCATCGTCGGTATTGCCGACGTCCGATACGTACGTTGCAGATAGGTGTGTGCAGTCTCATTCAAAACATTCTAAAATCCGATCCGTGCGATGCGGACTAGTGTGCGCTTACCTTAATACGACAGTGTTATGCTGCGTTATTAAGGGGACACTCGTGTAAGCATCACGTAGCGACTGCCAACTCAATGCAATGTCAAAACAATGTAATTCTTAAATCCGATCCGTGCGATGCGGACTAGTGTGCGCTTACCTTAATACGACAGTGTTATGCAGCGTTATTAAGGGGACACTTGTGTAAGCATCACGTAGCAACTGCCAACTCAATGCAATGTCAAAACAATGTAATTCTAAAATCCGATCCGTGCGATGCGGACTAGTGTGCGCTTACCTTAATACGACAGTGTTATGCTGCGTTATTAAGGGGACACTCGTGTAAATATCACGTAGCAACTGCCAACTCAATGCAATGTCAAAACAATGTAATTCTTAAATCCGATCCGTGCGATGCGGACTAGTGTGCGCTTACCTTAATACGACAGTGTTATGCTGCGTTATTAAGGGGACTCTCGTATAAGCATCACGTAGCAACTGCCAACTCGTAAATACGAAACTTGGCGATACTGTCATCTCGACAAGCACGGCAGTGTTCATATTGTATTTAATAGTGTCCTTTAATTTTACGTGGCAGTACATGTGTATAGCTCATATTCTTTAGTTTGGAAGTCAGATCACTTTTCTTCGGTAAGCATCTCTTTGGGAGGGAGGTTGTATGGGGGATGGTTTATGTGGAGTTGATTTTCTTGGAACAAACTCTCCTACTGTTGATTCGCATACAATAGGGTATGCACACTTTCACCATCACCATTCTCTCCACACCAAGTAGGCGCATGAGGCTTTCAGTTTGTTCTAATTTTTGTACCACTTATATTTTACTTTAGGATATATGAAATACGCATTCTCTCCAAAGTCAGCTTTCATGGAAACCGCGTGATTTAGCCTATACTCCAAAAGTAACAATTACTCGCTTCACTAGTGTTACATTTCATAAAAAGAAAACACGATTCAAAAATTACTCATGTATTCTTTCAATAGAACTACAAACTTAAAGTTCAAGCCCTAAAATATAAAGCTAGGATTTCCTGAACTTAAGCCCTGGGATCTTTATCACCGACATAAGAAAGATAAAGCAAGCTGACAAGTGTCAGAAAAGAGTGAGTCCATAAATTACCTAAAATTTTATTGAAGCGTTGGAAGTATTTTGAAATGAAAGGCGAGCGTTATTCGTTATCCATTTTGTTTTCAGTTGAGATGATACAAAGTGTATCGAGTTACAAGATCCTGCATTGTTTAATCCTATTTCACACTATTAATGCATTATTCATGCATTATATATAAATAATACATTATATCCTGTTTCGTCGGCTAAATACAGTATTGGTTGATTAAGCGATCGATCTTTTATTTATGTTCTAAGTATCATATATTCATGCGAGCAGAAAAAACGAAATTGAGTTGTACTTTATGGCGCAGGACCATAAAATACAATATGGCCAAGTTGCTTCAGTAAACAAGGTAGGTATTTTAATTAACGTCGCACTGGAAAACACGGGCTATTGGCCACGGTACGGGATCAATCCCGAAGGGAAACATCCGCGTAATGATGAACCACGGTCAGATGACGAGGTCACACCTGAGAGCTGGTACCCCTATCTCCAAATTTCCACACCAAGCCAACGTGAGAAAATTTGAGTCCACGATAGATTTAACGGGCACCGTCCTCTTTTGTACACGACGGTCATTGGTTAGATTCGAACTCGCAACCATCCGTTACTCATCCAACTGAGCTACCGCATCCCTGAACCATCCTCCGCAATGCTCCAGAGAGCACAGTTTTCTCCGACGAAACCGTAGAGACCAGAGAAAGGGATCTCGTTTGATCCCTGACCGTCTCCAATAGCCCGTTGTGTTTCTGCAGTGCGACGTTAATTAAGTACCTACCTACCTACCAGAGAGAAAGGGAGCTCTTCCGCGAATTACCTTCATCCCCAGTCCGTGGAAGTAAGTGCTCGATTAATACAGGGAACTCCCGATGAAGACAACGCCGTCTGTTGACGCTCTTCCTCAATGGGGTTCCTCTTCGCAATTAAAGCGAGCGCTTAAAGCGGCCGCTGAATGGGAGGGAGTTGTTTGAAGTCGGGTCCGGAGTAATCAGGCACTTGATGGGGCGAGTGAGTCTTCAATGGGCGCTTGTCGTGGCATAATCAGGTTGCTTTTAATTGCGAGGGCGGTTGTTTTAAACAGTTCCGGATGGCGGAATTATTTGAGAAAGAGGGGAGGCGTTCTCCTTTGGGCTTCTTCGTCGAGCGTTTGTCGCGAATTGGTGATTTCGACGAGATCCATCAAGACCTGATCCACAGTCCTAATGATCTCGGTAGAACACAGCGAGCGATAAATGGACTGTCAAATTCACCTATTTATTGTCATCTCTCACTCATAAAATTATTGCATCATCATGCATTGTTTTATTCTTTTAAGATCTTTATAATACTTATTTTAGTTGTTTTATGTACTCATTTCTGGTATCGTCCTTCTAAACCGGTAGGTTGTTCACCGGTCGTCCTTTTCCTATTGTTTTATTGTTATATTGATATTACTTTAAATTTGTTTTATGTTAATTATTGTATTGTCCACCGGCAAATTGTGACCTGTTCCTATTTTGTTGGCCCTGTTGGCCTATTTTTGTAATTTATTTTTGGTTTTAATAAATGGTGGCGCCCTGGATGCTTGGGGCTGCACGTGAGGAGTCGGCGGTGTTTTCCACCGGGGGGCTGGTTGACTCGCTGCCCTCTTTCGTGGTCACGGTGGTCATCTACCCCCGCCTCCCATGCAAAAGCTCTAAGCCTTAATTCGGCGAACTGGGAGGAGGTGGGTCTAGAATTCTAGAAATGGACTGTCCGAGATCAATCCCGAAGGGAAAGTTTGAGGATTCCTCGTCATTTCGAACCACGGTACCTTCTCCCACATACTAAACAGTCTTTGGTTCGATCGAGTCTCGAACTCTCTACTTTCTGTTCGCTAATCAGGGCCTTACCAACTAGGTTACCGAGGTACCTTAGTTGTTATCGGTAGGTAGTTAATTAATATCGTACTGGAGCGACACAATCGTTATCGGAAATTCCGTACAACGGAGAGAAACCCTGTTCCATCAGATCAATGCATTCGATAATTCCCTTTGTGAAGGGGGAAGTGGTGAATATCCGTAACAAAACCGTACAGTTGGCTATCGAGCACAATACGGATGTGTATACTTCCAATGTGTTGGTAAGATGCTATTAGTCCTTATATCGGTAGCCCAGTTGAAAGAGTAGTAGATCAACAACCGGAGGGTCTTGAGTTCGAATCCAACCAAAGACCGTCTTGTACGGTGGGTGATGCACGTCAAATCTGTGGGGCCTCAAATGTACTCACGTTGGCGTGGTGTGGAAGTTTGGAGAGTGCGGTGTCAGCTCAGGCGTTGTCGTCGTCATCTGACCGTTGTTCTAATGACGAGGTGTTGTCCTCGTAGCTTTCCCTTCGGGATTGATCGCGGATGGTCCACCTATCGCTCGTTGTGTTGCGACGTAAATTCAACTACCTACTGATAATGACCAGACGTCAAAATAGTCTTAATCCGGGGACGAAGGAATTAATTTTCTTCCGGATGAAAAGGGTTTTAGCGCACCATTTAAATTTCCATTTCTTCGGAGACTTTAGGGAGCATCCAAAAGTTGAAAAAACTCGTATATTCACATTCTTCTCAGCGCCATATCTATATCCAATTAGCGTTCAGACAACGAACATACAGCAAGAAAAAGAGCTTGTCAACTAGTGTTAGGTCACATGAAGAGACAACATCCATGTGCAATTTATCCCAATACATTGTAGACTCGCCTCCTCCCAACTCACCAAGGGGTTTAATCCCAATAGCCGGCAGGATTTGAAAGAAATAGTGCCAAGCTTGGTGCGGTTTAGTCAAACGGTGATTTGTATAGAGTAGACAGACAGACTCCAATTCCGCTTTTTATGTATAGATCCCACCCTGGCGCTCTGAGTCATACTGGGCCGTGATGACTCAGAGCGCTAGCATCCTTCGAGTTGTAGGTGGTGCTGGTTCGATTCCTATGCATTCCTCCCTTGGTGTATTTCTCTCTTCTGTGTCAGTAAAACATTCATTGTGTGTCCTCACTTGAAATTGTATGTCTTGTGTTTGGCGTAGCATGGCCAAATATGCCATGCTACCATAAAAGCTCAAAACGAACCTACAGGCTACATACCACATTTTCACGTGCATTACTGTGGGCCGCGATATCTCAGTTGGCAGGACAACGGATTAGCAACCGGAGGTGGAAAGTTTGAGTCCACGCAAATACCATCATGTATAAAGGTGCACGTTAAATCTGTCGTGGCCTCAAATGTCCTCACATAGGCTTGTTGTGGAAGTTTGGAGAGTGGGGTGCCAGCTCAGGTGTTGCCTCGTCATCTGAGAGTGGTTCAAAATTACGTGGTGGATCTTTCCCTTTGGGATTGATACCGGACCGTCGCCAGTGGCCCGTTGCGTTGCTCCAGTGTAACGTTAATTGAAATACCTACCTACCACGTGCATTAGTATCGTTGAAATGTTGCAAAATTCAACTTTATTTCATTAATTTTAAAAGCTATTATTTTTCTTTTAAAGTATGAAGAAAAGAATTTCATGACAGTTGTAGTTGTTTTTTTCAACGTAATTAACGTTACAAGGGTACTTTTATGTACGCAGGATGTGTTGATGTCGGGTGTTGTCCTCATACCTTTCCCTTAGGCTTGATCCAATAATCCGTTGTGTTGCCCTAGTGCGACGTTAATTGATTACCAATTACCATTACCATTCGGAAGGTAATTTCACCGTTATCCCATTATGTTTATCTTTTCCAGAAAACTAATAAGGCAGATTGCGATCGAGTTTTAGTGATTATGTATGAATTTGTTCAAATATTCACATCTGTTTTTATGGGTGCAGCTTGGCCAAATATGGCCTTTTGCCATAAAACCCCCAAACCAAACATCAGTTAATGTTCTTTTTCTAGAGTTAATGTGCATCGTATACTTAATTATGTAGCATGTAACAGCCGTTTACCGTGAAACGACCTAATTCGGAGCTCTTGAATCACATGCAGCAGAATACGTTAAAAGTGCAACCGTGTTAACCTTCCTGGTGGTTAATCTTCGCATGGAAAACTATATTATATTGGCCAACTTTGGGGTAAAAATATGTTCCAAACTGTCACCAGTTCTGGTCAAGGGACAATTTGTTTTTCCTACTTGGATCTTCATTATTCTTGTAGTAATAGAGTAGCTTTGTATCGACAAGATATCTCGTCCTCAGAGAATTAACCAGATCTTGGTTTAGGTATCTCGTCCTCAATAAAATCGACCAGATTTTAGTCGAGGTACCTCGTCTTCAGCAAAATCGACAAGATCTTGGTCCAGGTATCTCGTCCTCAGCAAAATCGAACAGATCTTGGTCCGGGTATCTGGTCCTCAGCAATATCGACCAGATCTTGGTCGAGGTATCTCGTCCTCAGAAAAATCGACCAGATCTTGATCGAGGTATCTGGTCCTCAGCAAAATCGACCAGATCTTTGTCGACGTATCAGCAAAATCGAACAGATCTTGGTCCAGGTATCTCGTCCTCAGCAAAATCGAACAGATCTTGGTCGAGGTACCTCGTCCTCAGCAAAATCGACAAGATCTTGGTCCAGGCATCTCGTCCTCAGCAAAATCAAACAGATCTTGGTCGAGGTATCTGGTCCTCAGCAAAATCGACCAGATCTTGGTCGAGGTACCTCGTCCTCAGCAAAATCGACAAGATCTTGGTCCAGGTATCTCGTCCTCAGCAAAATCAAACAGATCTTGGTCGAGGTATCTGGTCCTCAGCAAAATCGACCAGATCTTGGTCGAGGTATCTGGTCCTCAGCAAAATCGACCAGATCTTGGTCGAGGTATCTGATCCTCAGCAAAATCGAACATATCTTGGTCGAGGTATCTGGTCCTCAGCAAAATCGACCAGATCTTGGTCGAGGTATCTGATCCTCAGCAAAATCGAACATATCTTGGTCGAGGTATCTGGTCCTCAGCAAAATTGAACAAATCTTGGTCGATGTATCTGGTCCTCAGCAAAATCGACCAGATCTTGGTCGAGGTATCTGATCCTCAGCAAAATCGAACATATCTTGGTCGAGGTATCTCGTCCTCAGCAAAATCGAACAGATCTTGGTCGAGGTACCTCGTCCTCAGCAAAATCGACAAGATCTTGGTCCAGGTATCTCGTCCTCAGCAAAATCAAACAGATCTTGGTCGAGGTATCTGGTCCTCAGCAAAATCGACCAGATCTTGGTCGAGGTATCTGGTCCTCAGCAAAATCGAACATATCTTGGACGGGTTTTACCAAAGACAGTAAACCCCATGTGAAAGAAGATCACACTAGTGTACATTGGATTCGTAAAGCTGGTACACGCCTATTGGAGATGTGCCTCGAGGGCAAGTCTTGTAGGGAAGACTGCCGGTTGCAGAAAGGGTGCACGCGTGTGAACCCATCAGAGGGTTAAGTATCTGATATTTAATAACTAGGGAAAGGAGTTTGATGAACTAAGAATTACATGATTTCTTGACATTCTTTTGATTTCAAACTGCTCCCTCTATCTGGTTTTAATTGACTTGAAGACACTGGTTTTCTTGAAACTCGGTCAAACCAAAGACCGTCGTTTATGTGCACGTTAAATCTGTCGTGGCCTCAAATGTCCTCACGTTGGGATTTGGTGTACAGGTAACCCGATTCGACGCTTGTAACGCTAATTTAAGTGCTTATGGAGTGCAATTTCAGCAATATCTTCTATAAGAAATAAGCGGTAAAAGTTAGAAATTCCTTTTACGAAATTTTCTAGTACTTGATGCTTACACTAAAAGAAAACCGCACGTGGTAGCGTGAAAATAATTCTCGAGAATTCTGGTTAGAGGATTTTCTGTCCGGAGTTGGAAATCATTCAACTGGAGTAGCTTTTCAAAGTATAAAATTGTTAATCTCAAACAGCAAAATTAGCAAACGTTTCGTCAACGGTGGATTTTGAAATACAAACTTGAAAATCCTGGAACCAGGATTCTCTGCCAAGAAGAGAAGAATATATTTTCGGAGATACAATTCCAAGTACACTTATTTCATAAATTAAAAAACCTAAGAAAAACAGAGTGGTACTTTTGAATGTTGGAACTAGGTTTCGTTTATCTACTGCTTAAATTGTTTCAAACCACAAACAACCCATACCGGGATTTGAATCTAGTCTGTTACGGTGAAATGAGATGCCAGCTTAAATTTCTCATGTAGACAACATTGCCTTAACATACCACCTGCATACGACATTACTGTCAGGCTACAGTTAAGAAGTGGTCGTCTTCATGATTGGCCTTTACTTGTTTTAAAGGCCGTGAATGTTAAAAGTATTCGAAGAAACACCAATTTTAAAATACGATGTACGCTATTTCGACAAAATTTGTTATGAAAATGAAGCGTATATTAATTTGAGCATTGCTCACATAAATGTAATACGAATTTCATTTTGATGTGCGTGAGTTAGATTTGAAAACAAAAATTCAAACATTAACCATCGCTTGGAGAAGCAAAAATGCACTTATATTAACTTGTTACATTTTCCATTTGTATGTAAATATATTTTCTGAAATTAATTAATTCACTTGACCTAAACTATTATTTTGCAAGTTGTAATATGCAAGGTGAGAAAACTCAAATTATGATTTGAAAAGGTTGTGGTAGGAACTATTGTTCAGATTTACTTCAAATTTTGCATTAATTCTCTGTTACTCATTAAGCGCTACCCTTTTCACCACCCCAAACCCCCACCATTTTCGATACATTTCGGTTTCGCTTAGTCGTTGTTTTCGATGCGCGCGATTGTTTGCAAACTGCGTGAACCACTTTTAAATGTTAGCAATTTGATTTTCTGCATGAAGGCTAGTATCACTGGATATTTTACCCTCCCTCATCTCGAATTCTACTGAGTTCTAAGATTAGAAATACGCAACAGTATTAAAATCAAGTTCATAGGCATCGTGGAACTTTCCCGTTTATGTTGATTGTTGCTTTAAAATCGGCGTATTAACCTTCTTGCTGATACTTGTCTTGACGAAATATCTCGTCATTAGCAAAAGGATAAGATCTTGATGGACGAGATATCACGTCAATAGAAAAAAACTGACCAGATCTTGATCAAAAATCGGAAATATCTTGAGACGAGGTATCACGTGGAAACAACTTGTAAGGTTAAGGTAACAACTGTAAGGTGAAAGTAACCTTTTCACTGTCAACGTATTATCCCATTGTTTCAATTTCGTGTTTGGCCTTAAGCCAAACACTAAATTAATCCTTCAATCGACGTCCACATTGACATATGACTTGACTCAACACAAGCGAGGTAATTAGATTCCAGGCTTCAATCGCTGCCGATATTGTCTTGGTTAGTGTGTGGGGAAGAGGAAGTATTTAATACACGCGTAAATGTGCTATGAAATCCGATTCGAGTATATTTGTGCTTGTATTTAACCACTGACAGTGATGTAGCGCATTAAAATACTCTGTAAAATTTAATCACGAGATATTTTGACAATTGACGAGGAATGTTGAAAATTGTGATTAAATTTTACAGAGTATATTTTAATGCGCTACATCACTGTCAGTGGTTAAATACAAGCACAAATATACTCGAATCGGATTTCATAGCACATTTACGCGTGTATTAAATACTTCAATTAAAATACAGCTCAACTATTTGTTGTTGATTTTTAAAAGGGGTACCTTTTTCACTTACAGCTCATAAATATAAATATCGCGTTCTATTGAAAAATTTCTCTTTTCACACATGGTGGTATTACATAAATTTCATACGTAGTATATAAACTCATCCTTAAAATCTCAAGACACATCTGTGAACTAGGTCAACAGATGTATTATCGGATGAAGAGTAAGAACGGTCAACTAAAAATGATGTAGCAAGTTATTTCGCTTTTATCGAATACTTGAGAACCCTAGAAACAGGTTTCTCTCACGGAGCATTTCAGTAAACATGTCAAGATTGGAAGGTACCAATGATATACTAAAAGTTGTATGAAAACCAAGTGGTACTTAAAAATATGGCGGGATTTCGTCGGCTAGGAATCAGTTATATATCGATATCTCATTCAATCCTAGCTTTGTTATTTGATGCAATATTCGAAAGTGTGATTAAACATTTATGCGAAGTTTTTGGCGTGTTATTTTCGCCAGTTTATTGCAATCACGGCGACATGTTATTCTCTAATAAAAATCGTACGTTATATTTTCATGCTTACTGAATTACTTTCATTGAATTATATTTTTTTACTCCATACCCCATCAAATTTATTAACTATTTTTTTCGTTTACACATTATCGTGAATGCATGTATCCCTCTTGATATAATTGCTCTACCTTTAACATTAAATAACTATAAACTTATACAAGACATTAGCAATTGTTAACCCTAAATTATAAACGCGTGAACAGAACAGTCTAAATGCTAAAAATTAGTCAGGTAACGCCATGACTTTCTTTACAAGTAGGCACAAAAACCTTTCAATAAAGTTTTCTTGCCAGATTACTGATAATTTGAGATCAAACGTTAATGAATCGACACTCAACGCATAGATGAAAAATTTCGTGAAAAATCGAGTGGTGATTACAGAAAAGACGGTAAAGAAAAAAATTAAGGGGGATACCGTTTGCAGGTGCAATATTCTAAAATTTAGGCTGTGGATATTTACATTTTTATCTATCCTAACGCTGGAAAACGGAGCGTAATTAACCTGAAATCTGTCGAGTGATCATCTCTAAGTCATACTTTTCCATTTCCATAACTTCAGTTGGTGGCACTCTGATGCGCTTTTTTCGGTTACGTTGGATTCGTTAAGCCCGTACACGCCTATTTGGAGATGTGCCTCGAGGGCAAGTCTTACAGGGAAGACTACCGGTTGCAGAAAGGGTACACGCGTGTTAACCTATCAGAGGGTTAAGTAAATGATACTTGATATCTAGGGAAAGGAATTCGATAACCTAACAATTACATCATTTCTTGACATTCTTTTGATTTCAAACTGCTCCTTCTGTATCTGGTTTAATTGATTGACATGAAGACACTGGTTCTCTTCGACCAGTCGTATATACAAGGGCTGGTGCACATTAAATCTGTCGTGGCCTCCAATGTCCCCACTATGCGAGTTGGGGTACTTTTAACTCGATTCGTCGCTTGTAACGTAAATTTAAGTGCTTATGGAGTGCAATTTCAGCAATATCTTGTGTAAGAAATAAGCGGTAGAAGTTAAAAATTCCTTTAACGGTATTTCCTGGTACTTGATGCTTAAGCTAAAAAAATTCCGCACGTGTTAACGTTGAAAAGAAAGTTTGAGAATTCTGGTTAAAGGTTTTTCTGACCGGAGTTCAAAATGATTCAACTTTTGTAGATTTTCAAAATACACTCAATTGCTAATCTGAAAAAAGCAAATTTAACAGCAAAAATAGCAAACGTTTCGCCAGCGGTGGATTTTGAAATAAAAACTTGAAAATCCTGAATACAGGATTCTCTGTCAAGACTAATTCCGAATCATACACTTTTCGAAGTACACTTTATTAATAAATTAAAAAAACCTAAGAAAAACAAAGTGGTACTTATGAATGTTGGAACTAGGTTTCGTTTATCTACTGCTTAAATGGTTTCAAACCACAAACAAGCCCATAGTTGAATTTACAGTCTGTTACGGTGAAATGAGATGCCAGCTTGAATTTCTCATGTAGACAACATTGCCTTAACACATCACTTGGATATGATACTACTGTTAGGCTATAGTTAAGAAGTGGTCGTCTTCATGATTGGCCTTTACTTGTTTTAAGCGCCGTGAATGTTAAAAGTATTCGAAGAAACACCAATTTTGAAATATGATGTACGCTATTTCGACAAAATTTGTTACAGACTACTCTTGCATAAATAAATTAGAAATTCTTACACATGTTATGTGTTATTTACAGAATAGTAAAATTTTGTTTTTACTACTTTCCCTACATTTACTAAATAGGCGTTTACGATTTGATAATGGAGTAAAATGCAATTCGTTTTGTTTCGATGCAATTATAAATATTTTACTGTAACATGGGTCTTTCGAAAACGAAGCATATATTAATTTGAGCATTGTTCACATAAATGTAATACGAATTTCATTTTGATGTACGTGAGATGGATATGAAAACAAAAATTCAAACATTAACAATCGTTTGAGGAAACAAAAATGCCCTTATAGTTACCTGTTACAGTTTCCATATGTATGTAAATATATTGACTGAAATTACTTGATTCACTTGACCAAAACTGTTTACTTTGCAAGGTGAGCAAAACTCAAATTATGATTTGAAAAGGTTGAGGTAGGAACTATTGTTCAGATTGACTTCAAATTTTGCATTAATTCTCTGTTACTCATTAAGCTCTACCACTTTCACCCCCCCCCCCCCAAACCACCATCTCTTGAAGCAATGAAGATTTTAGACAAAAAACAATATTTCAAAATGGGCATCTAGATGGATATTATTACAGTTAAGAGAAAAAAAATCAAAAACACAAGTTACTTAAGTGTTCTATTTGCCGTCCTTGGTTTTGTGCTACGACTTAAAATCGCAAAATATGCATTCAATAAGCGGACGGGCTGCTGTGTATATGGTATGTAATGCCTGCTTTCAATCGCACCAAGTTTGCGATGTGCTCTTTAAAAACAGTTCTTTAGGTGTCACTCAAAGCCAAAAGTAACAGCACTTCATGTCAGGAAAATATAGTGGCCACGTTGTTGGAAAATGACTGATTACTCGTCTCCAAAAAGAATCGAAAGCCACTTAACTGACGTTGCTATTTTGACAAGGGCGGAGTGCATCAATGCATCATGCCATATGTTTTTGAACTTGTCTTTCACCAGACCGATTTCCATTGATTTAAGAGTAAAGATACAAAATTTGAGTTTTTCAAACAAGTTCCGATTACAGGACCGATAAATATAAACTTTAATTACCCTTGCCCTGAATATCCGGGTACGAACTAAACTTTATATTATAGTGATTCATGTTTACTATATCATGTTTACTATATTTGCAACAATTTATACCTGTAGGCCCGTATCATTATTTTGTATTTTGCTCGAGATATCCTTTCACTTTGGAATTGCGGTTGAGAACAATGGACATTTTGTGTTATAAATGACTACGCCATCATAGTTAAATCCTCTAAGTGGTTTCGACGAGATATCTCGATCTGCTCAGTTTTGCAAGTGACGAGAGCGAGACAACCACCACGAGGAGAGTCAAGAAATGGTTTTTTAGCGACAATGGGGCTACAAATCACCGAGAATTACACCGACGTGCTGATCCAAAGTGGTATTATCAAGTATGACATTTTTGTGTTGACATCGACCTTCTGATGAAATAGACATGCATGGTTTGTCTACATTAGATCTATGGTGGATGAAATGAAATGGAGGGAGAGGAGCAACTGTCCGCAGCTTTATATTATTTCTAACGATGGTACTGTTTGAAGATCTTATGGGATCGGAAGTTTTTGCCAGTATTGCTAGAAAAACAATTAAAAAAACTGTTCAAAGAATTTAAATTCCAGTAGTTATGTTTGAATTTAATTTTTATTTCTTTCCATATCAATAATTTATAAATTTTTGACTAATAATTAATGATTGAAAACATTTAATTTTGCATAACTTACATTTTGTAAGGAAGCGAGTCTATTCAAGCGAAATACTCCTTGATAATAAAAGTATTATTTTGGTACTTGGCATTTGGCAACGCCAAAATTAATGTTTGATTTTCTACTTTTGAACAAAGTATTTAGTTTGTGCTAAATATAGCTAAAGATGGGTTCGTTGATTCGCGGATGCATTTGTATATTTCGACCCACTTTCCAAAAAAGTCGTAGATTCAATACATAATGATTTATAGAATCCAGCTTTATAAAAATAAATCAATCGTTCAAAAAACCCTTCTAAATAAGACGGTCTTAATTTAAAAAGAAGGTAACGCTAAAATAAAGTTATTTTTTAAATAAAAAAGAAATTCATGAAAAGTCGAGCGTTACAAAAAACGTAAAAACTGTTTTGTCTTGATTTTAGAATCAGAAGAAACTTTCATAAGATAAGTATATATAACGTCGGGTACACAAAGGATGCTCCTAACAGGAACCTAGTGCGCAGGTGCACTGAGCGCTTGGAGGGGGTCCGCATTGTGTCGAAATTCTACGGTGCTGGCGAGCTTTGGGTCAGTGTAACTTTGAATTGCTTTAAGCTAAAGATCAAATGTGTGTTTGGAGTGACTTATTAATGTGACTACTAGCCATAACAGAACAGATGCTCCTTAAATGTAATAGAAGTACGAAAAAGCGAGTGACCTTGATGGCACCTGCGTTAAACAAAATAACGCTTTATACATTTATAAAAACTGCGAAATTGTAGTTTATGTAGTCTATTATATTTTGCCAAATTAGCATACGATAAACATAGAAGCCATTCAAAAACGCAATGAGTAAACGTTTAAATTCATTGAACTTAAAACTAGAAAACGCCGACCTTAAAGATACTAGCTTCTTGACTATAACCTGACAGTGAAGCTACATTCATGTGGTTTAGTGACCCAATATCGTCCGCATGGGAAATAAGATTTTAAACATTTCTCTTGTTTAACCTAGCAAGACAAAACAACCCTAACAAGCTGAGGGTTCAAATTTCAAGCATGTAGGAATATTAAATCTATTTTTAGCCGTAGACAAATCAAACTTATCTAGCTTCATCTAGCATTCGTATCTACCACTTTTTTTTACAGTTCTTTCAATTTATTCATTGTACGAGTATGTGCTTTGACACTTTCGTCTTTTGGTAGAATATTCGTGATAGAGAATCTTGGATTCTTTGATTCTCAGGTATTTAGGAATAGCGTAGTTTCAGGACGTATTAGTGTCATCTTTCAAAAAATTGAAATTTGATGTTTAACGTTACACCATTTCCGGTAAGTGAAGTACAGCTTTTACCCCGCAATGACTAAATAAACACACCTCTTGGTTGCAGAAATTCACGGCTTCTTTTGACATTTGAAAAAACGCTTTGGCCGTTTCCCTTGAATGAAATCCTTAGGAAAAACATTGGTCATTTTATTTCAGTAGTATCCTTTCGAAAGATTCAATTGGTCAATGATGTCATGCAAGGAAGGATGCTGATTGCAACGTAGAATTATGTGTGTGATCTCCACAACACCATATGTTAAAATCTGACCATCAGCAACCCAGCAGGAATATCCCACAGGGACTTCTATTGTACACACAAAAATACTTATAAGAATCATTGATCGAGCTCATGTTTTTGTTTTCTTGTTGATATGTAGTTAGTCAATAGCAGTTTCTGTAGGTTCACGTAAGTCAAACACATTGATGGCCAATGAAATTAGACATGAATGCCCTAGTAGATATTTCAAAACAGCCCAACAGGAACTTGTGTCCTCACGTATTCTAGCAGATCACTGGTACAAACATAATCACTCGCTTTAACCCTCCAAGTGGTTTCGACGAGATATCTCGTCCATCCATATCTGGTCGGTTTTGCTAATGACGAGATACCTCATCGAGACAAACTGCTCTACTGCTCCAAGGACAATAAAGATCCGAGTAAAAGAAATACATTGTCCCTATGTAGTGACAATTTTGTACGGGATTTTGCATCAGAGGTTGGCCACTATAGGGCAGTTTTCGACACGAAGGTTAATCGAAAGGAGCGTTAAAACTAGGATATAGCTCGAGTGTGGGCCAAGAAAAAGGAATAATAGCATCTGTAATAGGGTTTTTCAAGTAGTCTGAATCTCGGGGTGTTGGTATTTTGGTGGGTGTTAATTGCGGAGGAGTCGAAAGTTGTGAGTACAGTTGTATGCTGAGAATAATTTAATAGTGTATCTGTTAAATGGATTCGTCTGTTTTCCTCGCCTCCATGGTTGGTCTTAAACCTCCTGGTGGTTGTCTGAACGAGATATCTAGTCATTAACAAAAATGACCAGATCTTGATCTTAAATGGTTTCAAACCACAAACAAGCACATACCGGGATTTGAATTTAGTCTATTACGGTGAAATGAGATGAGACTTAAATTTCTCATGTAGACAACATTGCCTTAACATACCACCTGCTGAGAAAGCGAAATCATTTTCTGTTTTGCTTAGTCGTTGTTTTCGATGTGCGATATTATGTTTGCAAAATGTGCGAACCATTTTTAACTGCTAGCAATTTGTTTGATTTTGTGCGTGAAGGCTAGTGTCATTGGATATTTTACCCTCCCTCATCTCGAATTCTACCGAGTTCTAAGATTAGAAATAGGTAACAGTATTAAAATTAAGTTCAAAGGCATCGTGGAACTTTCCCGTTTATGTTGATTGTTGCTTTAAAATCGGCGTATTAACCTTCTTGCTGATCCTTGTCTTGACGAGATATCTCGTCATTAGCAAAAGGATAAGATCTTGATTGAAGAGATATCACGTCAATAGAAAAAAACTGACCAGATCTTGATCAAAAATCGGAAATATCTTGAGACGAGGTATCACGTGGAAACCACTTGTAAGGTTAAGGTAACAACTGTAAGGTGAAAGTAACCTTTTCACTGTCAACGTGTTATCCCATTATTTCAATTTCGTGTTTGGCCTTAAGCCAAACACTAAATTAATCCTTCAATCGACGTCCACATTGACATATGACTTGACTCAACACAAGTGAGGTAATTAGATTCCAGGCTTCAATCGCTGCCGATATTGTCTTGGTTAGTGTGTGGGGAAGAGGAAGAGGGCACGAGATATTTAGAGAATTGAAGGGGAATGTTGAAAACTGATTAAATTTTACAGAGCATTTTAATGCGCTACATCACTGTCAGCGGTTAAATACGAACACAAGTCTACTCGAATCAAAGATTTCATAGCACATTTTCGCGTGTATTAAATACTTCAATTAAAATACAGCTCAACTACTTGTTATTGATTTTTAAAAGGGGTACCTTTTTCACTTACAGCTCATAAATATAAATATCGCGTTCTATTGAAAAATTTCTCTTTTCACACATGGTGGTACTACAGAAATTTCATACGTAGTATATTATCTCATCCTTAAAATCACAAGACATCTTCGAACTGAGGTCAGAACAGATGTATTATCGGACGAAGAGTAATAATAGGAAGAGTCATCTCACGATAATGTTGCAAGTAATTCGGTTTTATCGAGTACTTGAGAATAGTATATTCAGGTTTCTCTAACGGAGCATTTCAATAAACATGTAAATATTAGATGGCACCAATGATATACTAAAAGTTGCATTAAAACCAAGTGGTATATAAAAAATATGGCGGGATTTCGCCGGCTAGGAGTCAGTTATATATCGATATCTCATTCATTCCTAGCTCTACTATTTGATGAAATTGTGGAAAGTGTGATTATACATTTCTGCGAAGTTTTTTTGCATATTATTTTCGCCAGTTTAATGCAATCACGGCGACATGTTATTCTCTATTAAAAATCCCACGTTATATTTTCATGCTTAATGAATTACTTTCATTTAATATATTTTTTACTCCTTACCCCGTCAAATTTAATAACTATTCTTTTCTTTTACACATTATCGCGAATTCATATATCCCCTTGATTTGAATGCTGTACCTTTAACTCTATATAACTATAGAAACTCATACAAATTAGCAATTATTAACCCTAAATCAAACGTGTGAACTGTTTTTTGACTAGGAGTGAAAACAGAATAAACTAAAGGCTAAAAACAAATAGGTAGCGCTATGATTTTCCTTTTAAGCAGGCTTGAAAACCTTTCAATCAAGTTTTCTTGCCAGTTCACTGATAAATTGAGATCAAACGTTAATGAATCGACACTCAACGCATAGATGAAACGTTTCGTGAAAAATCGAGTGGTGATTACAGAAAAGACGGTAAAGAAAAAATTAAGGGGATACCGTTTGTAGATGCAATATTCTAATATTTAGGCTGTGCTTATTTACATTTTTATCTCTCCTAACGCTGGAAAACGGAGCGTAATCAATCTGCAATCTGTCGAGTGATCATCTCTAAGGTTATATTTTAGCATTTCCATAACTTCAGTTAGTGGACCTATGATACGCTTTTTTCGGAAGTGTACGGGACTCACGAATCCAAGGTACCCTAGTAACCTGTTCTTTCTACATGGGGTTTAATGTCTTTGGCAAACACGGGAATCGTGATTCCGGGTCACCCAAGCGAACTTTTATTCTTTCTCTCCCTACCCTCTCTCATCCTGCTATTCAAGGGCCGCGGTAGAACTTGATAGCGGGTAGATTAACGGACTGGCAACAGGAGTGTTCCTCACGTTGGCATGGTATGGAAGTTTTGAGAGTGGGATGTCAGCTCAGGTGTAACTTCGTCATCTGACTGTGATTCAAAATGAAGTTCTGTTGTCCTCGTATCTTTCCCTTCGGGGGATGATCCCGGACAGTCGCCAATACCCCGTTGTGTTGCTGCAGTGCGACGTGAATTAAATACCTACTTACTTTATCTCGCTTTCATGACTATTACTTAGCGTTGTTTCTTGTGTTTGCAAAACGTGGACCGTCCAACATAAACGCCAAAACCAACCACAAATACTCCCGTTCAACAAAGGGTGAGGTCAAACCTCCTTAGAAATATGATGTAGCGCTTTATATCGAAACGAACACTTGATAATCTGGAATCCAGTGTCCTGATACGGGAGACGAATATATTTGAAGATGTAAATTTCACGAAATACATTCTACTCAAAGGATAAATTAATCCTCAGAGTTTGACACTCAATTCCACCTAGCAAGCTGCAGTGTACAATGCTAATCAATGCTCTTCTAGCTAAATTTGGTTGGTTGTTATTGGGTTTTATGGCGCAAGGGGCCATGCTGAGCCAGACACAAGACATACAATATAGTAATAGACACACACAATGAAATTTTTAGTGACATGGAAGAGAGAAATACACCCAGCGTGGAATGCACCTGACAGGAAACGGACCTGCGATGCTAGCTAATTTGGATCTTGACAAATTCCAACGGGTTCTTTTCCAATGAAAAAGTAATAAAATCGTCCCAACTAATTATAATCTAAGAAAAGAACTATTATAATATTTCGAGATTCTATTTTAAGAAAAGGACCCACCGTTTTATACAAAGATTTTATTCTAAGGAAGGTACAATAAAAATTTTCTAACAGTTGAAAGAATCCATAGATTCCGTCTATAGGGTTTTTAGTCGTTAAGAGTCGTTTGTGGGGTGAGAGCAACGTTACCCATGTTAATCTCACGACGCTCAGAGTTAGGCGTCGGGGCTCAGTGGGTCGATTCGAAATGGTCCACTGCCATCTCTGCACAAATCCTTTGGACCGAAAGGCGAGAAAAATAAGGTAATTTCTTCTCATTTCATCAATGGATGTTTTAAGTTTATCCCATTCTAAGTCAATATCCATTGTTTCAGGAGGCGTACAAGTACTCGTAGCGACGTTGAAGCTTTCGCTTTTCTTACGTTTTCTACACAACCTGCATTCTTCATCATTGGTCAACTTGACCTTTTCTGATTCCTTTTGAATTTTTCGTACCAATAATATACGATTCTTACATTCATGTTAATTTGTCCTCGATTTTTACGGCATTCTGAAATTTTTATGCAAAAATATCTTAACAAATTTTATTCTATCCGTTAGTATTGCTAAATATTGCAGACCCTGTTATTCTCTAGAAATTCCATGTCTTATTTCATCGCCATCCAAAGTTACAATGCCCAAAAGCATCAGGAGAGTGAATTTTCCTTGTATTCCGAATAGGTTTAGGTTATCAAATTTTCAACGGTTTAGCAAAGTCGTGGGTTATCAAGGGGATGCAGTTGTAGTGACCACGGCTTGAAGTTTACAGTGAAAACGTTACCCTCCATGACCAATGCATGACCAATGCTCCATGACCAATGCATGACCAATGCTCCATGACCAATGCATGACCAATGCTCCATGACCAATGCATGACCAATGCTCCATGACCAATGCATGACCAATGCTCCATGACCAATGCATGACCAATGCTCCATGACCAATGCATGACCAATGCTCCATGACCAATGCATGACCAATGCTCCATGACCAATGCAACCCCGACTACCCACCCTTTTTGATGTGGACCATAGCCGCTTTTTTCATCCAACATTTTAAACTTTAGATTACACTTTACGAGATATAAACGAGAAAAATCTAAGATACACTACATTTTAAGATACCTCGAGATGTGTCATGCTGGAGAATTTGGTTAGGGAAGTAAAATATTCGTTCCTGTCTGGTTTATTCATTAACGCTGAAAACTCCATATATTACGAATTAACTCGAAAATTGCAATAAAATAAATTACTCAACGGTTGATCGGTAGTTCAATTAACGTCGCGCTGGAGCAGCGCAACGAGCTATTTCTAATGGATTTCCTTTTTCGAATAGCTTAAACTTAAAAAAATAGCTTTTTAGGGTAGCTTTTAAAAATAGCCTTTCGAGTTTTAAATGCAGAGAATTATGAAGTATTCGCGCGAGACCCCAATTTTCATGTGTGAAATGTAAGTTAATTTGACAAAATAGATAGAAAAAATTCCATTCCAAAAAGAAGAATTGTGCATTGCAAAACGCTATATTCTCAAGATGTAATAGCTGTTATCATTTCTAATATCCTGTGAATGAAAATATCCGAGCTCATAACAAATAATCGTGTATAAAAATTGCTGATTGAATTTTTTTATTTCCAGATAAGAGGTAATTAAAACAAAGATTAAATACACTATCACCAGCATGAAATTTAAAATATTGTATCTGTAGATGAATCCCCATTGCATTGTTTTGCATCGTTTTCGTTAGTACCATTTGTTTTTCATATTGGTTATAGTTTATCCATAGATGGCTGCATTCACTGACTTTGGTTTTAAGTCTAGCTTTGCTCATTCAGAATTCTGATTCAGGGTTCTAAATTATTTATGACGTTTGCTGAAATATGTTATTTTACCTTAGTCGCATTTTATTCACTTCTCCTTTACTCTGTTTAACAGAATCAACTTCTCATCTACCGCCATTCTCTGGAAGACATTCAGATTGATTAACCCGTTAATCGTAATGAGATTCCGAGTAGTATGATAGTGCTTTTACCTCAGAACTCAACCGTTGCATAACCACTTCTATTGGTTGAAAAAAAATCAATGGATTATTTCAATCTTTAGAACGATTATATTGGTCCTTTCCTTTGATTCGAATCACATGGAAATATTATGTTAATCTTTTCCTTAGATAGAATTGCTTGGAAGGATTAAGTTGGTCATTTCCTTATATTAGAATTATTTGCAAAGATTCTATTGTGGTTTCCATAGTTTTGAATCCTTGGGAAAAATCCTATTGGTCGAGATCAAAACTAGTTAAAAGACATGTAGAAAAGATTAGTTTAGAATTTAGAATGCCACGATTCCCTTCCGTAAAGAGAATCCAGACCCAGGGTTCTAAAGTATTAACTAATGTGACAAGCGTCTGAATTGTTTTTATTTTACTTTTCTGTTGTATATCTAGTACAACGCCTCATTGGCTCTCCCTCTTTAACCATATTAATAACTCACCTGCCATGATACTCAGGAAGACAGTATCTCTACGAGTGATTAACCTTCTGAGGGTTAAGATGTTTTCGAGAAGTTTAATAGTGTTTTAACCCCACAACACACATGTCTAAATGAAAACATGTAGTTGAAAGAATACAAAGTAGGATTCTAGATTACAACGGCCCAAACTGGTTATAAGTCGCAGGGAACACTGCAGGTTGCAGGACGGATATAAACACCTCAAGAGGTTAACAATCAACAGTTTCAAGCAATCCTAAAATATAGCTAGTACCATAATAAGCATATGGTCCTTTAAGTGTTGAAACAGCAACCAACATGGTAGCAGTGAAAGGCATTTAAAACAACCAATCCTTGAACTATTTAAGAACAAGCATTAGAAGACCAAAAGGGTGCTTCTAAACGAAAATACGTTTCTTCATAAGTTATAATAACCTTGAAAAGTGAGTGGTATTTTGAAATAGGTAAGCTAATTCTTCATCAATATTTTTTTACTTGAGTTTACGCAAGATATTTTGTAAGTTTTAAAGCACGTAATTTTTTGCTTTATATTAAAATTACAAAATAATGCATAATCCGCAAATCGCTATTTGTGAATTTTCAATATTGGGAGCAGTGCTGGAAAAAGGAAAACGGTGAGAGTTCAATGGCATCCATCCTAGTACTGAAACTCAACCAAAGGACAAGAATTTCAGATAGCGACGACGGGCTTAGAGAATCCCTTAAGAAATTATTGAGAGATTTCGGAATTCACCCATACATAAACTGAGTTTAACAGCTGACTGGGAACAAGAGATCATTTTCAATTTCGTGCAGTCATTTTCGATGCGTGTGGTTGAACATTTTCAAAGTATGAACCATTTCTTTCTGGTTTCGATTTCTTTGGTCCATATTAGTAAATTTTCTCGTGCAAATTATCGTGTCGCCGAATATACCGTCTAATCTTCGCATATATTGAATTTTATTGAATTTTATGATTTCAAAATACTCAGACGTATGAAAACGAAGTTCAAACAATATCTGAATTTCATCCATTCCTGTAGTATAAATTTTGTATTTTTTAGTCACCTCGGGGTTTCCTCTCTTAAACACTCCAAGTGATTTCAACGAGAAATCTGGTCCAAGATCTGGACCATTTGCCCCGTCCGACAAGATCTGGTCTGTTTACTACCGACGAGATGCTTCGTTTTGTGTTTTTTAGTCTCCTCAGCGGTTTACTCTCTTTAACACTCCAAGTGATTTCAACGAGAAATCTGGTCCAAGATCTGGACCATTTGCCCCGTCCGACAAGATCTGGTCTGTTTACTACCGACGAGATGCTTCGTTTTGTGTTTTTTAGTCTCCTCAGCGGTTTACTCTCTTTAACACTCCAAGTGATTTCAACGAGAAATCTGGTCCAAGATCTGGACCATTTGCCCCGTCCGACAAGATCTGGTCTGTTTACTACCGACGAGATGCTTCGTTTTGTGTTTTTTAGTCTCCTCAGCGGTTTACTCTCTTTAACACTCCAAGTGATTTCAACGAGAAATCTGGTCCAAGATCTGGACCATTTGCCCCGTCCGACAAGATCTGGTCTGTTTACTACCGACGAGATGCTTCGTTTTGTGTTTTTTAGTCTCCTCAGCGGTTTACTCTATTTAACACTCCAAGTGATTTCAACGAGAAATCTGGTCCAAGATCTGGACCATTTGCCCCGTCCGACAAGATCTGGTCTGTTTACTACCGACGAGATGCTTCGTTGAGACAAAACTGTCTTTTCACTAATGAAGATCCATGCAGGAAAAACAAATTGTCCCTTGCTTAGAACTCGTGACAGTTCAGAAGTTTTTGCTTCGAGAGCTGACCACTAGATTTTCGGCGTGAAGAAAAACTACCAGTAGGGTTAAGTAAACACGGCAACCACAGCCCCGAGGTACTCTAGTAAAGTTATCTTCCTTATTTTACCCTGGTTGCCTTCTACGTTTCTCTCTATTCCCTACCTTGTTTCTTACTTGACCCTCTCAGACTTGTTTTTGGCACAGTTTGGCCAAATATGTCCCCTTGCGTCACATAACACCAAATAACTTTTACAAATTCATGATTGCGATACGTTCAGTTGTAAAAGCACCTACTAAACAACACAAAAGATGTAAGAATCCTCAAACCGATAATTCAGAGTGTTGCTTTCTAATTCTATAGCGGTTGGTCGAGTTTCTTGGATCAAGGGGTATATTTGGCTGTAACGCTACTTCGCTACATCGCACTTAAATACACGGCATATTAACAACCTTAAGTCCGAATGTGTAAATACTTCTTCCTGGACCAGGAGAACAGAACAAATAGCCAAAGTTCCCAACTTAATCCTCTGATTAATCCACGAGATTTCCTAGGCGTGTATTATTGATTTTACCCCAAACACACATAATGACTAAATGTGCATTAGATCAGACTCAGGCGTTAATTTTACCACATCTGTCACCCCTCCTACACCACTCTCTTCAGCCGGAATGTCTCATCTTCGACGCTATTGAAAAAGGTAACATCTCAGATTGATTGTTTGGGGCTGAAGACTGTTACGTGCTGCGAAAAATAATACATATATACTCCCCATTAACTCCAATTCCAAACACAATACCTTCAAGATGAATCTTTTAAAGGTTCACCTTTCCACAGATTACCTAGAAGCCGTATAGGTCAGAATGACTTCAAACTAACACGACAGTAAATCAAAGATGTTTCTTGGTGGATGGTTTTCTTACATTAGTCTGTAATAAGTTCTTACGAGCCGCGAAATCAACAATAAATCTCTGTCGTAAATAATTACTCGATATACTTAATTCGACAACCTGGCATTACAACGTGCACTCAATGGATCAACTGAAAGGATCGTAAAAACAGATCGATACCTATCTTATCTAGATAAAGATAGTCAGATTTCTACGGTTTAAAGTAGGTTTACATACTCCAATATGACCCTACCCTGATTTTAACCGCAGCATCTTAGGTGGAACTACATATGCTTTACTGTTGGATGTAGAGAAGCGAGAATCTTCATGCTATGCACTCTCGAGTTTTTAATGCAGTGAATGTAAAATGAAATCGTACGAACCAAATTTTCAAATGTTTAATGTTTGCTATAATTTGACAAATTTCATTGTGACGATCAAAAAAATTCCGTTCCGGGACAGATAACTGTGCAATGAAAGACGAGTAACGATATATTCTCAAGATATAATAGACAGTAATGATTGATAATGTGCTATGTATAAAACTGTCTTGTCTTCATAACAAAAATAATCGTGAATAGAATTTGATGATTTAATTTTCTATACAATTTCAAGAGTTAAGAAATATCCAAACCAAAAGATATATTAAATAAGGGAACATAATATGTATTTAAAAATATTGTATCTGCAGATAAAACCTGACATTTTTTACATCGTTTTCGTTAGTACCACTTGTTTTCCACTAACTTTTAACTTATGCGTAGAGTGCAGGCAGCATTGCAGTTATTCTCTTTGATCTCTTTCTGTTCTAGTAACGAGAATTTTAATGCAAAATTCTCAAATATTGTATTGTGACAGCAACTTTCAATTTTTTTTGTTTATAATCGCTTCCTGTTAACACTTTACTCTCAAATTAATTTCTCTCCTGACGTGGAACTCAAGAAGATACGATCTCACATAAAGCCTACATAACCATATTTCATTATTTGAAAGAATTAATAGATTCTTTGAACCTAATTTCTTCGTAATTTCTTTTAATTAGAAGCATTTGGAAGTATTCTATCGGTCCTCTTCCCTCGATTAGAATCACTTAAAAAATTCCATTGATACATTCCTTAGATTATAAACTCTTGGATGAGTTCAGTAAGTCCTTGTCTTAGATTAGAATTTTTTATAACATTCCATTGGTCCTTTTCATGGATTAAAATCCCTTCTAAAGATTCTATTGGTCGAGAAGGTCAAAACAGGTAAGAAGGCTGCAGTGTGGAATTATGCGGGTAAACCCTTGGATTGTAAATTTTGATCGAAGATTGTTACATGCTGCGAATAGTATTAGATATTCCTATATATTAATTCACATTCAATATGCAGGGTCAGCATAGCTTAAATTCTTATTTCGAAAGGCTTGGGTAGGAACTATTGTTCAGTATGACTTCAAATTTTGCATCAATTCTCCTGGAACTCCTTAATCTCTAGCCCTGTCCCATAACCACTGCCAACCCCCACCATTTTCTATACGGAACGCAAACACTTTATACAACATTTAAATAGGCCTTTGAAGTTTACCAGGAGCACGAAAACTCAAGCCATTTTATACGAAGCCATTTAAGTTAACGTCGCGCCGGAACAACACAACAGGCTATTGGCGACCCGAAGGGAAAGATCAGTGGACAACACCACGTAATTTTGAATCACGGTCAGATGTCGAGGTCCCACCTGAACTGGCACCCCACTGTCCGAGCCTCACGCAAACGTGAGGACTTGTGAAGTCACGACACATTTAACGTGCACCAGCCCCCGTGTACACGACTGTTTACTAACTGGATCGGGCTTGGAACACGCAACCCGCCTGTTTCTAATCCGTTGCTTTTCCAACTTGGCTACAGTTGCCAGGCGCTTTTTCGGATAGGATAATTGAACACACAAATAACTATCAAACATGGCTATTACAAGGCAATCGAAAACTCTGGATCAAGGATTCTCTTTCATGAACGAACCTTCACACATTCTCGAGAAACTTAAGTTCTAAAATACACTCCACGAATAGATTGAAAGAACTGTTAAAACAGAGTGGTACTTATGAATGTTGGTTTGGTTCATCTATGGTTTAAAGTGGATTCTAAACCTACATGCCCAGACCAGGACTTGAACCTTGAACCTGTTTGGTGACGCACGAAGCAAATATCTTCATGGTCGGCGTTAGGCATCTTGTCTGTTTTTGGAGCTTGCACCATTAAGCCCAAGAAACCAATAAAGGCAGACGTTTCCGAGTATTAAATGCAGTGAGCGCTAAAAGCATTCGTACAGCATTTTCAGATGCTATTATATCTATAATGTATGCTAATTGGATTTTTGTTTCAATGCAATTATAAATATTTTACTGTAATGTGAGTTTCGAAAACGAAGTATATATTAATTTGAGCATTATTCACATAAATATAATACGAATTTTATTTTCATGTGCGTGAGATGGATATGAAAACAAAAATTCAAACATTAACAATCTTTTAAGGAAAACAAAAAATGCCCTTATAGTTACCTGTTACATTTTCCATTTGAATGTAAACATATTTACTGAAATTCCTTGACTTAAACTGTTTTTCATTAGTTTTAAACAAATATTTTGGTCCTTTTGTATTGAATGGGGCCCTTATTGGAAGAGTAGCGAAATAACAAACGTAGGTTTGTGAGTTCAAAATTCGATCTAAACCAAGACCGCCATGTTCGTAATATCGGTTGCACGTGAAATCTGTCTTACCCTCAAATGATCTCGATTTGGCGTGGTGTGGTAGTTTGGAGAGTGGGGTGCCAGCTCAGGTGTTGACCTTTTCATCTGACCGTGGTTAAAAGTTACGAATTGTCCTCGGATATTTTCCTTCGAGATTAAGATCTGAACGTTATCAATAGCCCGTTGCGTTGCTCCATTGCGACGTCATTTTAAACCTATCTATTTTAATGTTATTGAGCAGCTCAATAGTGTGTATATAAATGTGTTAAATGGAAATTAAGCATTCACTCAACAACGCCTGCACTCTTCTATCGCAATGCTAATAGAAACTTGCATATCCTTTATGCAGTCAAACATATCAGTCTTATGTTTGTGAGTAACATGAAAAAAATATATTTTATACTTCAAATGATAGATACGTAGCAACATTGAGCAAATCTTAAGCACATTCGCACGAAGCTGTCATTTGACAACTCTGCGCGAAACCATATATGAAGCCGCTCGTGCTGTTTCTACTCATTTAAAATCTAATGTCGCAGTTTTAAAATATCTTTTTATCGAAAGTCTAAATGTCGTTACGTTAAACCATTTGACTATTATTTATCGTTGTTGATTGTTACGTTAAAATAAATTACGCTTTCTTCCCGAGATGCTATTGTGCAGTTGACGACACGCGCAATCAACATCAAGTCATTTGTTGTTGCTAGTCGGCATTTGAGCTTGTCTCCGCCTAAAGCCAAAAGCGGTAGGACCAAAGATACGCGTGATGTCATGAATTTTACGGCATAATGAAATACGAAAATAGTAGAATAGGCTTCCCGTTTCAAAATAACAATTACGCAAATAAATTTTGAGAATCCTGCACACGGGATTCCTCTCATGAAACAGATCGTTTGAGATTATAGATTGGCTTTTCTATACATATACTCCGAATGGAATTATAACTTAAAAGTACCTTGAAAAGCAAGTGGGAGTTTATTGCTCCGTCATTTTTTGCTACATGAAGACTAGTTATGGCGACAAGCGTCAATATTACCTATTTGGGAAATGGCTGTTGTTCTCGTGGGGGTCGGGTTTAAGGAGATTCACGAGATTTCCAAATAGTGCAAAATTGATTCTATTTCCACAACACACATAGATCGGAGATGAGCACTTTGATTTGTTTAAAGAATCCTGGGAAAGAGTGTATCAAGAATTTTAGATTTATTTAAACGTCGGTTAGGGTGGTTGTTTTGACGTTTTATGGCGCAAGGGAATGATTGGCCAACCTGAGCTAACACAACAATGTCAAGTAAAAAATGTTATGAAAGGGAAAAAAGAGGTATTGGATAATAGAGAAGTAGGATGAAAGGGTGGGAAAGATCACTTGTCCCGAATGCCATCGCCGTTATTACCAAAGACCGTAAGCCCCATGGAAAAGAAAAGATCACACTAGTGTACATTGGATTCGTTAAGCCCGTACACGCCTATTTAGAGATGTTCCTCGAGGGCAAGTCTTGCAGGGAAGACTGCCGGTTGCAGAAAGGGTGCACGCGTGTGAACCCATCAGAGGGTTAAGTATCTGATATTTAATAACTAGGGAAGGGAGTTTGAACTGAGAATTACATGATTTCTTGACATTCTTTTGATTTCAAACTGTTCCCTCTATCTGGTTTTAATTGATTGACTTGAAGACACTGGTTTTCTTGAAACTCGGTCAAACCAAAGACCGTCGTATATGCAAGGGCTAGTGCAAGTTAAATCTGTCGTGGCCTCAAATGTCCTCACTTTGGGATTTGGTGTACAGGTAACCCGATTCGACGCTTGTAACGCTAATTTAAGTGCTTATGGAGTGCAATTTCAGCAATATCTTCTATAAGAAATAAGCGGTAAAAGTTAGAAATTCCTTTAACGGAATTTTCTAGTACTTGATGCTTACACTAAAAGAAAACCGCACGTGGTAGCGTGAAAATAATTCTCGAGAATTCTGGTTAGAGGATTTTTTGTCTGGAGTTGAAAATCATTCAACTGGAGTAGCTTTTCAAAGTATAAAATTGTTAATCTCAAAACAGCAAAATTAGCAAACGTTTCGTCAACGGTGGATTTTGAAATACAAACTTGAAAATCCTAGAACCAGGATTCTCTGCCAAGAGAAGAATGATATATTTTCGGAGATACAATTCCAAGAATACTTTATTAATAAATTAAAAAACCTAAGAAAAACAGAGTGGTACTTATGAAAGTTGGAACTAGGTTTCGTTTATCTACTGCTTAAATGGTTTCAAACCACAAACAAGCCCATACCGGGATTTGAATCTAGTCTGTTACGGTGAAATGAGATGCCAGCTTAAATTTATCATGTAGACAACATTGCCTTAACATACCACCTGCATATGACATTACTGTCAGGCTACAGTTAAGAAGTGGTCGTCTTCATGATTGGCCTTTACTTGTTTTAAACGCCGTGAATGTTAAAAGTATTCGAAGAAACACCAATTTTAAAATACGATGTACGCTATTTCGACAAAATTTGTTATGAAAATAAAGCGTATATTAATTTGAGCATTGCTCACATAAATGTAATACGAATTTCATTTTGACGCGCGTGAGTTAGATTTGAAAACAAAAATTCAAACATTAACCATCGCTTGGAGAAACAAAAATGCCCTTATATTAACTTGTTACATTTTCCATTTGTATGTAAATATATTTACTGAAATTACTTGATTCCCTTGACCTAAACTGTTTACTTTGCAAGGTGTAATATGCAAGGTGAAAACTCAAATTATGATTTGAAAAGGTTTAGGTAGGAACTATTGTTCAGATTTACTTCACATTTTGCATTAATTCTCTGTTACTCATTAAGCGCTACCCCTTTCACCACCCCAAACCACCACCTCTTGAAGCAATGAAGATTTTAGACAAAAAACAATATTTCAAAATGGGCATCTAGATAGACATTATTACAGTTAAGAGAAAAAAAATCAAAAACAGAAGTTACTTAAGTGTTCTATTTGCTGTCCTTGCTTTTGTGCTACGACTTAAAATCGCAAAATATGGCATTCAACAAGCAATCTGAATGCTTCGGACGGGCTGCTGTGTATATGGAACGTAATGCCTGCTTTCAATCGCACCAAGTTTCCGATGTGCTCTTTAAAAACAGTTCTTTACGTTCCCTCAAAGCCAAAAGTAACAGCGCTTCATGTCAGGTAAATATAGTGGCCACGTTGTTGGAAAATGACTGATTACTCGTCTCCAAAAAGAATCGGAAGTCACTTAACTGACGCTGCTATTTTGACAACGGCGGAGTGCATCAATGCATCATGACACATAATTTGAACTTGTCTTTCACCAGACCGATTTCCATTGATTTAAGAGTAAAGATGCAAAATTTGAGTTTTTTAAACGAGTTCCGATTAAAGGACTGAAAAATATAAACTTTAATTGCCCTTGCCTTGAATATCCGAGTACGAACTAAACCTTATATTATAGCGATTCATGTTCACTGTATCATGAATATTATATTATTATATTATATTTGCTCGTATCATTATTTTTTATTTTGCTGGAGATATCCTCTCTTTGGAATTGCAGTTGAGAACAATGGTCATTTTGTGTTATAAATGACTACGAGATATCTCGTCCATCAAGATCTGCTTAGTTTTGCAAATGACGAGAGCGAGACAACCGCCACGCGGAGGGTTAAGAAAAAGTTTTTTATCGACAATGGGGCTACAAATCACCGAGAATTACACCGACGTGCTGATCAAAAGTGGTATTACTGAGTTGACATTTTTGTGTTGACATCGACCTTCTGATGAAATAGACATGCATGGTTTGTCTACATTAGATCTATGGTGGATGAAATGAAATGGAGGGAGAGGAGCAACTGTCCGCAGCTTTATATTATTTCTAACGATCGTACGGTTTGAAGATGGTATGGGATCGGAAGTTTTTGCCAGTATTGCTAGAAAAGCAATTAAAAAAAACTGTTTAAAGAATTTAAATTCCAGTAGTTGTGTTTGAATTTAGTTTTATTTCTTTCCATATCAATAATTTATAAATTTTTGACTAATAATTAATGATTGAAAACATTTAATTTTGCTTAACTTACATTTTGTAAGGAAGCGAGTCTATTCAAGCGAAATACTCCTTGATAATAAAAGTATTATTTTGGTACTTGGCATTTGGCAACGCCAAAATTAATGTTTGATTTTCTACTTTTGAACAAAGTATTTAGTAGTTTGTGCTAAATATCGCTAAAGATGGGTTCGTTGCTTCGTGGATGTATTTGTATATTTCGACCCACTTTCCAAAAAAGTCATAGATTCAATACATAATGATTTATGGAATCCAGCTTCATAAAAATAAATCAATCGTTCAAAAACCTTTCTAAATAAGACGGTCTTAATTTAAAAAGAGGGTAACGCTAAAATAAAGTTATTTTCTAAATAAAACAATTTGCGTTAAAAAAAGAAATTCATGAAAAGTCGAGCGTTACAAAAAACGTAAAAACTGTTTTGTCTTGATTTTAGAATCAGAAGAAACTTTCATAAGATAAGTATATATAACGTCGGGTACACAAAGGATGCTCCTAACAAGAACCTAGTGCGCAGGTGCACTTAGCGCTTGGAGGGGTCCGCAGTATATCGAAATTCTACGGTGCTGGCGAACTTTGGGTCAGTGTAACTTTGAATTGCTTTAAGTGAGGACTGTTTGTGGTTTTATTCAACATTCACCGAACTACTCTACAATCCCTAAACAAAAATAGATACTTAAATATACAGCATATTTATGAACGTTAACCTAAAGATCAAATGTGTGTTTACAGTGACTCTTATTAATGCGACTTCTAGCCATAACAGAACACATGCTCCTTAAACGTAATAGAAGTACGTAAAATCGAGTGACCTTGATGGCACCTGCGTTAAACAAAATAACGCTTTATACATTTATAAAACTGCGGAATTGCAGTTTATGAAGTAGTCTGTATTATATTTTATTAAATTAGCGTACACTAAACATACAAACCATTCAAAAACGCAATGAGAGTGAACGTTTTTTACATTCATAGCACTTAAAACTAGAAAACTCCGACCTTAAAGATACTCGCTTCTTGACTATAACCTGATAGTGGAGCTACATTCA
The DNA here is from genome assembly GCA_933210815.1 of Meta bourneti. Classification (NCBI taxonomy): domain Eukaryota; kingdom Metazoa; phylum Arthropoda; class Arachnida; order Araneae; family Tetragnathidae; genus Meta; species Meta bourneti. The sequence goes on along the minus strand of OW119930.1, from coordinate 91,994,190 downwards.
GGTGGTTTAGTGACCCAATATATTGTCCGCATGAGAAATAGGATTTTAAACCTTTCTCTTGTTTAATCTAACAAGCTGAGGGTTCAAATTTCAAGCATGTAGGAAGTTTGAAATTCATTTTTAGCCGTAGACAAATCAAACTTATCTAGCATTCGTATCTACCACTTTATTTTTACAGTCCCTTCAATTTATTCATTTTGCGAGTATGTACTTTGAAGCTTCACCTTTTGATAAAATATTCACTTATTCGTGATAGAGAATTCTGAATCCATTATTCTCAAGTCTTTAGAAATAGCGGAGTTTGAGGACGTATTAGTGTCATCTTTCAACTATTTGGAGTTTAAGGTTACGAGGTTTCCTATAAGTGAAGTACTGCTCTTACCCCACTATGACAAAATAAACACACCTGTAGATTGCAGTAATTCACGGATTCTTTTGACCTTTGAAAAACGCTTTGGCCCTTTCCCTTGAATGAAATCCTTAGGAAATATATTGGTCATTTCCTTTGAGTAGTATCCTTTGGAAAGATTCAATTGCTCAATAATGTCATGCACTGAAGGATGCTGATTGCAAAGTAGAATTATGAGTGTGATCCCCACAACATACAATATGTTAAAATCTGACCATCAACAATCCAGCAGGAATATCTATTCTATTGTACACACAAAAATACTTATAAGAATCATTGATCGAGCTCATGTTTTTGTTTTCTTGTCGATATGTAGTTAATCAATAGCAGTTTCTGTAGGTTCACGTAAGTCAAACACATTGATGGCCAATGAAATTAGACATGAATGCTCAAGTAGATATTTCAAAACAGCCCTACAGGAACTTGTGTCCACACGTATTCTCGCGATTTTGCCTTTTGCCGCCACTGTGTAATAATACTCATTCACTTTTACTCTTTTATGAGATTTTATATCGCAAAACGCGGCAATAAAATGCCAAATAGGCCAACCATGTAAATGTTTCAGTCACGTGACTACTAGTCTACACGTTGGTCATTTTTTGAAGCCTCTCTCAATGGCAACGCTCAGTCTACTTATCTTCCACGTCTATGGTGGCTATATCAGTGTTGATTCTCAACATTCCGTTGGCTGTAAGGGTCTGGTTTGCAAGTGTAACTGATATTCCATCGGTGACGATTAGGTTGGTGGAGGTTTATGGCGCAAGGGTCATATTTGGCCAAGCTACAGCAAAGCAAATGGACATACACATAAGGTAAGCCATATTGACACAGATGGTTAGCGTTGCGTTTTATGGCGCAAGGGCCATAATTGGCCATGCTGCGCTAGACACAAGACATACAACATCAAGTAATCAGCAAACATACACAATGGAAGTTTTCTGATACAGAGGAGAGAAATACACACAGGGAGGAATGCGCTTGACAGGAATCGAACTTTCGCCGCCTACAACTCGAAAGTTGCTAGCGCAGTGGGCATACCCACTGAGCCCCGATTGCCCCACTGACACATATGGAAGGAATGCAATCAGGAAGGAATCGAACCTGCTGTACCGCTTTGGATGATCAGTCCATATATTACTGTTTTGCTGTGGAAGTCAAGAAAACTTATTCTCGAAATTTGGTATTTAGCTAACGATTGGGTTAAATTGCTAAGTATAAAGGTATCTGATGCCTCATAACGCTCGAAAACCGACTTGACTTATGGATTGGTTGAGAGCTCATAGTTTCCTACAGTTGTTGGTAGCTTAGTGGGTTTGCCCACTCCTTTGGCAGCCTCCGGCCTACGGGCAGCTGGGAAACTTTCGATCCCTGTAACTACCCAAATTGATTCCTCTTATGTATCAATAAAACTTTCCAAGGGCGAGTATGTCCAACTACTTCACGAGAAAAGCAATTCTCGGTCTGATCTGGGACTTAAGCCATAAAAACCGTTGAATTGTTAAGCACCAGATATACTCGAACCATACAACCATGCAACTAAAACTAGCAGATACTTCCTTCATTAATAGGACACATGTAATATTCGGAAGGTCAAACGGTCTTTACAACTAAGAAATTCAAAACTATTTCTATCTACCACTAACACTTAATAGTCTAGAATCCACGAATCTTCAAGGAACAAACAAACACGAGGAAAATCAGTCCATTTGATGCTTATGCGTTTGAGAGGATTCAGTGAATTGAATGAATATTGAATTTAAAATAACAGATTACAGTAAATATGCTAATGAAAAAAGAATGTGAACAGTCGCTGAAAAAAACCGAACCATCCCTCTTCATTCCAATAATTTTAAAGTAGAGCAAATTCAAATATGGTATTCAAAGGAAATAACGTCTATACATTCATATACATCAAATTTGTATAAGGGGAGTATTCATATTAAATTGAGCACCTACTTCATAATTTATAATAGCAACCCTATTTTGACACTGAATTTCCAAACTTTATTAAAATTTAACTTCAGATACAAAGTTTCGTGTTATTCGATCCAGCCGTTTCGAAATTATGAGTATAGAAAGTTTAGAGCTTATGTTAAATCAGTTTTCAGACTTATGGATATCTTGTTAAATAATATTCCTCAAATCGCTGAAATTTTGTACCATGTTGATATTAAGAAACCTAAACAAAATTAAACTAATGCTTTATTTTTAAAGTTTTTAGTTTGCGATATTAATTTTTAAAGTAATATTTAAAACAATTATGAATGAAACTGAAATGTTTCGTAGAAATCGATTCATAATAACTTTTAATATGACCATACAAAATTCCAGCTATTTCCTCCTTATAGTTTTTGCGCTACACTTAAACTTTGGTCACTACGGTGATTTTAGGGGTCGTCCAAAAGTTTAAAAAATTGACAAAAACCTGAGGAATGTAATTGTTTGAAAAATGTTTGGAAATATTTATATAATCAAACGCACTTCATTGGGTCTTCTACCAGTCAGGGGCAGTATAGCTGAACTATGATCAATCTAATTATAGATAGGCAAAACTAGTTTTACAAGTCAACTGTTATTGCTAACTTGTGATAACTGTTTTTATTTGCTATTATAAAATGCTTCTGTAATAGGTAATTACTAAAAATAACCGTTAGTGAATAAGTTTAACAATTATTATTCAATGTTAAAATTTGGCGTTTGACGGTAAAATTAAACATTGATCTTGCCAAATAATGTAATAATTATAATATCGATAATTGCTGCTAACTGTTTATTTTTACTGTTTTAAAAATAACTCATTTTTAATTGAAAATATAAACAGTTATCGATGAATGTTATTGGGACAACAGTGAAAAAACTTGCTCTCTGCTACGGCTACAGTGTGTACTCTAGAAGGTCAGCTTTTAGACTGTATTCAAAATATCCATCGCGTAACAGAATATGTGTGTGGGTTTCATGTTTGCTCAAGGCATTGGAATTCTGCTCCGGATTCCTGGGCAGCTACTTAATGCGATATAGGATAAAGTAATGATACCTGATGATGTTCTGTGAAAAACCACTTCAGAGATGGTAGTTTCCTCTTCCGGCAAGTAATACAGATTTTATTTAACTCGTCTATTATACCGACTAAGGGCGGGACTATTTTGTTTGTGTATTTCAATCGGGGCGTTAGACGCACCTAATTCCAGTAGAATTCAAATACAAAAGCCAAAGGCCTTTGAAAAACTTCACTTGAAATCATCAAATTAAAAAACCTCAGAAGAGAAAATTAGACGGACTTTTTTATTGTTAAAATGATGATACATATTAATTTCCTTTAAAACGAAACATTCCGATAGCAGTTAAAATAACAGTGTTGTTATAAGTTAACAATTCGCAATTGTTATGGAAAAATTAAATTTAGCAATAGAAGTTGAAATACTACTAATAATTTATCCCTGTTAATAACCTTTAAAAGTTATCAACGTCTTGTTTTGCCCCTCTAGCCTAAACAGGTTAGTTAATATTATTTCTTTATTAGTTATATTTCTTTACTAGTTAATATTATTCATAACTGCATAACTCGTTTGAGGGTGTCATACTTTTTTGGCAATAGTTTTACTTATTTTAAGATACGCAAATATCAGTACTTAGTTCAATTTCTATTGCAGCGTATGAAAATTTCTAAAATATTGTGGTTTGGAGAAATTGAAGTATTGGAGAAAAAGAATAATAATGCTTATAATGTGCTTATATACTTTTTCATTTTGACATAAAATTGCTTTCTTTTGAGAAATGATTAATAGAATTTTCCCCAAAAATGTGGACAGGGGGATTTTATGGACTGGTTTAATTGTCCTTGCTTGTCTGTAATTAAGTTAAGAGGTTTGATCTGTTAGATCTGTGAATTATTGTGACCACCACTAATATTTGGAATTCCTGCACTAGAAATAACTTGTATTGTATTGAATGCTTCTAGATACAACATTAGTTGTATCGCTTACCCTAAATTATATATTTTCTCCTATTTTATGGTCGTTTAAGCTAACTTTATTAACTTTTCTTGCATAGAAGTTTGTAAGTTTACGTAATTCGGTTCTTAGTTGTGATGTTGTGGTTGGCAGTTAGCTGCTTTGTAACGTGCTTTATGAGGTTCAGCGTATACTCGAATCAATATATGTTGTGTTCTACAACTGCTCGTCCCCATCAGGTCTCTGGTGAAGACGTGGACAACATGGTGTTATGGTATTAAACTGGCCTACTAATTCAGCCTATCGTAACCCTATTGAAAATGTATGGGCTTGCAGTAGAAGTTTATTTTCGGGAGAGATCTGGCGATCTATAGTTTTGATCCGAAATTATATGGGAAGAGATCCCGATATCATCAATCGGCTCTTAGAATTCATGTAGGCTTCGAGATATTTGATCAAGAACGGAATCAAGCGTCCTGTTGATTCGTTACAAATATAAATGCATTGTTTAATAGATTTTTTAATAATTGTCATACTTTCAATTTTTAAAGAAACTACTGAAATTTTAAATTCACCGTGTCATTTTTTTTAAATTGCAGTACATGCTGCCCTTCCTCCTATTGTAATTACTCCTTAATATAAAAGGTTTTAAAATGTAAAACTATCAGGGAATTTAGGCTAAAATGGGTTTTTGAATTCTAGCAAAACAATACTGCACAGTACTATGACAAACTATATCTTTGATGGGCGGAATAACAATACAAGTCAGTTGTGATGCGTACAATTTTCTTGGTACGAACAGTACGTCACTTAATTTTGTCACAGGGTCACATCGAAAATTTCTTAATTTCCCCTTTAAAGTTGTCACACGTAAGGTGCAGAACTGATTTTATTCATTCACAATATGTAATGTTAAGGGGTTTTTTGTTCTAAAAAAAATATCATTTTTTAACTTACTGTTATTCCTGCCCATCAGATATATAACCTCTTAGGATAAGATTTTAATATAATTATAACATTAATTATAACCAACTTAGGATAAGATTTTAATATTATCCTAAGTAGAATATTTTTAAAACTTTTAAGCAAAAAAATGCTGAACAGATTAGTTAGTTGTTTGGTTAAATATTTTTTGAGATTGATAAAACAGCAATAACCGTGATAACTGCTATTTGCTTATTTGGCGATAACAGATATTATTACCTGTTAATATCAAGTTTTGCTATCAGCAAGTAGCACAAACTGTTAGCAACTGAATGTAATAATTGTTGTTGACCTAGAAATCGGCATAAACAGCTAATTTTAACTGTTATCACTTCTTTAAATTAATTTGCTTTCTCCTATTGTAACAACAGTTACCGATAACTTAATATTTTTGTTAACAGTTGCTAACCATTAAGAGTTTCGATACCAGTTGCTAACTGTTGTTTTGTGAACACACTTATTAAAACTACTGTAGAAATAACAGCAAATTTCTTAATTATTGGTATTTAAAAACGAATATTATGTCGAGAATGAATCTTTTTTTAAGGTTCTGAGAGGTTTCTTTCAGTCAAGCATCAAATGAACAGTTCCTGATTAACTACAAATAATGTAGATCTACGAATAGCGACTTTCAATGTGTAGATGATCCCTGAAATGGACAACGGCTTTGACATTGAATATTTCGGATATAACTATTCATGAAACTTTACATTTAGACTAATCTGACGATGAAGAAACTAATTAAGTCATCAAAACGGGGTATAGTGTTTGGAAATTTTGTTGTTTATGCAAAATTTAATTGGAATAAGATTCCTTATGCAATTGGTATAATTATGAATTCGTAGACGATGTTAATGGTGCCTTTGAATTTTCTATACTATGCGTTGCAATTAAGGTGGGGTGTTCCGTTTTTGTTTTCTGCGACTGTGTGCAGTCAGGAAAAAACTCCTGACAATTCAACTTCGTTCATTTTATACTTGTTCTGCTAATACTAATCCGTTGTGTTTACGAACACATTCTTCCTTGGCGATATTTTTGGCCGCAAAGAAAACGTGGTAAAAGCGTTGTCACAAGAAAGTCGTTATACTGCAACCGTGCCGATTATAAGGAAAGCTAGGAAGATATTTTTTAAAATCGTACAGAACAGGAAAAATAGAGTATTCTAGTTTTTGATAACACTATTGTATTCTGATATTTAGTGATGTATTTTTCAACTTCGAGTATGAGCTTCCATATTAATTGCCTTTTTTTCTTTTTAGGTAAATACAGTATTCACAGTGTTCATTTACTTGTAATTACATTGATTGCATACAGGTAAGAAATTAAATTTTTGTAAAATGTCTTTCCTAATTTTATTGCTTATCGCATAAGTCGTGAGCTATTACATCGAAAATTTCTTTTTAAAATTATAACAGGGTGTCCCATAAATTTATTAATGTTTCAATAATTCATAAAACTGAAATGAGATTTGCATAAAAGGATCTCAAGGATGATTTTTTTCGGCAGAGGAAAAAATTTTGTTCGAAATTTCACCGATAGAGGGCGATTGCAATTATGATAGTCAATGGCTTTGAAAAGTGTGTACTTATTTAGGTATAGCTATGATATAGACTTTTTGGTGGGGAGGTTTTTGGCAGGTCACAAGTGGTAAAGCGGCCTAGTTATGCTATGTATTTTTAATTAGCGTCGCACTGTCGGGAATTAACCCCAGAAGGGAAAGATCCGAGGACAATACCACGTAATTTGAACCACTGTCTGATGACGAGGCCACACCTGAGCTGGCACCCCACTCTCAAAATTTCCCCACCACATCAATGTAAAGACATTTGAGTCCACGACAGATTTAACGTGCACCAACCCCCTTTGTACACGACGGTCTTCGGTTGGATTCGAACTAGTTCGTTACTCTTCCAACCGGGCTACCGCGGCGCTGCCTGGTTTTGGAGTTGAGGACAAAGAAATCTCTGATCGCGTTCGTTTTTTACGAGACCTCCCCAGTGATGGATTCAAGGTTGGAGCACCTGAAGAGCTTGAGCTGAGACACTGATCGTTGCGTTACTCTTGTCGCGAATGCGAGCCTGATATCGTTTATGCGGGCCTGCTTCTCATGCACACGCTGGAGAGAAAAGACTGCTGATTTATTGTGTGATTCGGTTGTTTTTCTTGTGCGTCTGTGTAATTATGTGTACTGTTCTTTTTGTGAATATATTGGGTTGGCAACTAAATTACCGCCGTTTTGAGTCGTTCCATCTGTTGAACATAGAGTTCCGCGTTGACCGTTTGGTTCCGTTCAAGTAATTCGTAATGGATAACCCCTTCCCAGTCCCACCATACGCACAACATCGTTTTACGCGGATGAAGATCTTGTTTCACGCGCGGTGTCGCTTGTTTACCGGGGCTAAGCCATTCCTTGCACTGCTTCATATTAATGCACAGGCACCATTTTTCGTCGCCAGTAACGATGCGGTAAAGAAATCGTTGCTTGCGTCCATGAGTTGAGCGGTGACGAGCAAGCAGACCAGCGGAGATTGTGACTCGTTGATTTTTGTTGTTGTCACTTAAAGCATGCGGAACCCATGCTCCACACTTCTGAACCTTTCCCATCGAGTGAAGATGCTTCTCTATAGCAGTGTGGGAGCATTCCATTTTCTCTGCCTTGTCGTTTGACGCGAATTTTCGTGCAAAAGTTGGTTTAATCGCTCTTCATCGAACTCAACTGGATTGCCAGAACGAGGTGCGTCTTTGAGGACAAAATTTCCATTTTTGAACTTGGCATACCAATCATGAGTGCACACATCCGATTTTTAAACGTACGATGCGGCACCGTAAGTGCGGTCTGAGATACAGGAGATCAGACAGTGTAGTCACACATACCTCCGTTGACATTGCGGCGACGTACGTCCACCTTGCGTGCAATTTGTGCAGTAGTTCTCCACGTCGCCGCACGGACCCGCGCATGCTCCTCCGGTCTCTCAGTACCTTGTCCTCTATTGAGCGGTGCACTCATCCGTTATTTTTATAGTAAATACGACGTATTATTATTACCGAGTGAACAGCGAAGAGTCTGGATATATTTAGGGATGGAATTTAATCTATTTTATTTTTTGTTTATGTTATACTTTATTAAATATTTTTAACCGCGTCTAAATTTGTTTTTAATCTAATCATTTAGTTGCCTGCTGATACCCTATTAATTTAAAACTTAAAGAAAAAAGTGGGAAAAATTCTTTGTAAAATTCACTTACCTCAGAGTTAGAGCTACCATTTCCAATGGAGGTATCGAGACGTATTTTGAGACATAAATATTGTCTGTAATTTTTACCGCAGGCTCGTCAAATGATCGAACACTCATTCGGAAGTAATTAAAAAACTTATCTGGGTTTTCTCGTAAATCCGCAAAAGATGTATAAAATCTACTTCTTGTAAGTATTAAATTAGTAAATGGATGTGTATCCAGTAGCGTCTATTTTATTTCAAAATATAGTTTTGTACACCACGTAAGCGAAACAAACACGTTTCCTTCCATTGACATCCATCACAACTGGCGGACAAATGAGTGCAGGTGTCATTTCACGGTTGTGTGTGCATAGTTGGCTACGGCGACTCAGCGGCGCCGTACGTTTAAAAATCGGATGTGTGCACCGGGCCTTAGAATCTTTCCAAAGGATTTTATTCTAAGGAAATGAGCGATGGAACCTTTGAATCTTTCCAAAAGATTCTATGCAAAGGAACTGAGGAATGGAATCTTTACAAAAGATTCTATTCTAAGCAAAGGGGGAAAATGAGCAATGGAATCTTTCCAAAGAATTCTATGCAAAGGAAATGATCAATGTAATCTTTACAAAAGGTTCTATTCTAAGGGGAAATTATCAATGGAATCTTTCCAAAGAATTCTATGCAAATGAATTGAGCAATGTAATCTTAACAAAAGCTTCTATTCTAAGGAAAAATGAGCAATGTAATCTTAACAAAAGCTTCTATTCTAAGGAAAAATGAGCAATGTAATATTTCCAAAGGATTGTGTAGAAAGGAAATGAGATATGGAATCTTTACAAAAGGTTCCCTGCAAAGGAAATGAGCAATGGAATCTTTCCAAAGGATTCTATAGAAAGGAAATGATTAATGGAATCTTTACAAAAGGTTCTTTTTTAAGGAAAAATTGGCAATGGAATCTTTACAAAAGATTTTATTCTAAGGGAAAATGAGCAATGGAATCTTTCCAAAGAATTCTATGCAAAGGAAATGAGAGTGGAATCTTTACTAAAGGTTCTATTCTAAGGGGAAATGAGCGATGGAATCTTTACAAATAATTATGTTCTAAAGAAAGGGTCGATAGAAAATCTTTACAAAGTATTCTATTCTGAAAAGAGGAACAATAGGTTGAAAGAATCCATGGACTCTTTCAATCAAAAGATGTGGTTATTTAATAATGAAGTGTGTCCTGAGGTTAAAACCACACTGAACTACTCGGAACTATTACGATCATCAGCGGATTAGTACTTCACTTGCAATTCAGCTGCATCCATTCATTCTGTTGGGTTTCTAAAGAGTTTTGGGGATCATGATCTGATCAGACTTCTTGTTTTCTAAAACTCTTCACACATTATCTCCTCTTTTATACATTCAGATTTACACAATTTTCCATATTGATGTGCCCCACACGGCACTATAATTGGAGGTTTGAGACCGATTCCAACACATTCACACCACTCGCATCCGTACCTCACAGTGCGCACTTCAAATTTCGAAGTTATCGAATCATGCGCATGAACTTTAAGCCGAAAATTCAATCACCAAACAACACAATTTAATTTAACCATCCTTCCATTTCTTAAATATGGACCCCACTAACCCCCGAAGCCGCTACCAATTAATCGTGAGGCCAATAATAATCCCAATTAAGCGCTAAAGCTAACAAGCGAGTGGAAGAGGAGAAATGGAACCCTCGCAGAAAAGAAGGCGAATAAGACGCAAAGATTAAAAGCGCTAAAAGTTTAATTTTACACCCTGAATGCAAATGAGAGAGCGAAAGTAATTACAGAAGTCTTAATGAAAGTCTTTTGGCGTCGTTAGAGCGCAGGGTAATGTATATTCGGGGATAGTTCCTCTTCTATAACAATGGTGCTTTTTCCTAAAGCCCTTTTTTACTAACGTCGACTGAGATGTGCTGCAGTTTTAGCGGCTCGACCGTGGCTGAGCCGTCACTGCACGTTTTGCTTTTGGAGGCGAGTTTGAAGATCGTAACGCTTTGGGTGGTGTGGTTATGTCTTCAGTGGAGATGATAACGAAATGCTGTTATCTTTGGAAGAAGTATAATTTTAATTTGAGGCTTTAACTGTTGTCATGGTCCTTTATTCATCGACCCTCTAATGAAATAGTCAGAGCATGTGGGCTGAGTAGCTGTCGGAATGAGTAGATCTCAGAATTGTAAGTAACGTGGACTTACGAATCGCTGGGGCCGATTGACAATCGAAGGGCAAACAGCATAATCACTATAACAAATCAATAGTTTGTCTCAGATTAGGATTCATGCTTTTCCCCACAACCAAAGAACAGATCTTCAAACCAAGCTTTGTTTGCAAAAAGATAATGCTCCAATATTAAGGCTTAAACCGATTTCACCATCCTTTCTTAGATGTGACAGGTTAGAAATTGGTTTATAAATGCAAAGGGGATATAAAAATGGATCGCGCTACAGGGGATTGTTAAGTATGGATTAGTTTGCAATTGTGTCTGATTAAAAATTTGTTAGAGAGTCTGTGATGAATACAAAGTGACTGGTAAGAAATTGGTTAGGCTACAAATTCCAATGTGGGGTTAGTTTATACAAGTGGGATTAATTTAAAAATTGATAAATGCGCCCTGTGTTCCAACTAAGAAAGGGGGCTGGAGGGTTGCAAGTTCGAAACTCAATCCAACCAAAGACCGTCGTGTACTTGGGGCTGGTGAAGCCTCAAATGTCCTCACGTTGGCGTGGTGTGGAAGTTTGGAGAGTGGGAGCCATCTAAGGTGTGAACTCATCATCTAACTGTGGATCAAAATTACGAGATGTTGTCCTCGGACCTTTCCTTTTGGGACTGATCCCGGCCAATAGCCCTTTGTGTTGCTCAGTTAATTCATCTACCTACTTACCTCCAAATGTGAAAGTAAAATTGCTGTCTCAATGAAACTCCTCTGACGTAGTTTGCTCTTTAAGTTTTGTTTTCAGGGTTAGTTTCTTTTCCTCGGCGATTCTCTTTCCTCAAGCAGTTTTTCATTTTGGTAAAGTGGACAGCTGTTTCAGTAGCTACTCAACCGTCAGTGTTTAATTTGATTTCTGATATGAGTTTAAAAATTGTCACGCTTTTTTGGTGTGGTTGTCTTCAGATGGTAACGAATTACTGTTAGCTTGTCAAATGGCTGAAGGAAATAGCACTCTTAATATTAAGAGTTAAGAGGACCAGGAAAGGAAAAATTTACTCGAAAAACGATTTCTATTTTATTGCTGCATTAAATAGTGCAGAATGTCCTCGTTCCAGCTATATGTCACACTTCTAAATCGAAGCGGAAATTTATAAATTAAGGATGTTTTCCTGAAGCACTTAAAATTACGTGGTGTTGTCCTCGGATCTTTCCCTCTTGGATTGATCCCGGACCGTCATTGTGTTGCTCCAGTGTGACGTTAATCGAAAATACCAATACCAATCCTGAAGCACTTAGCAGCTGACGCGACATTTAAAGGGCTTTCAAATGTAAACAAACCGCTTCAACCGCTTTCATTAGTTTGTGGCTCTACAAATTTATTATCTCTGTTGAGTTTTTTCTACAAGTAATTTTCAGCAATATGGCAACAGTATGATTAACTGTGACTGTTTTATTAGTTTCTAACTGTTTTGATTGATTGATATTGCGTTGTTTGTTGATGATCTTCCAGAAATCGATACAAGTTCTTATCTGTTTTCTTTTCTTTTTATATTTTGTGAATAATTAATTACAGCTGTATTATATATTGTGAGCCATTTATTTCGCATGGGCTAGAGTCGGAATCAATCCAGGCTTCCACTCTCTGAACATACTCAAGCAACTTGATAAGGAACGTGTTATCGATAGAGAGCGTAAACTATCAGAATTGCACAAAAAGGTCAGACAAAAGAATCAAATTTCCAAAAGTAAACTCGAAGACACTTTAAATGAGCAGGTAATAGATTATCCTTATAATATATTATTTTGCATATTTTAGTGTAAGTATTTTGTAATTTGTTGAGAAATGATTTTTTTAAAATTTAAATGTAATGAAGAATGCAAGCTGAAAAGTGACCTTCAATTAAAATTTTCTATAAAATTATAATTTTTAAATATAAAAAATGTGATGTTAAAATGTGTAAAACATCACTCTACCATAAAAATTTTATATACCTAATCCTTATAGTTTCTGAGAAAAAGGTACATGCAAATGAATTTAACATGGCGGAGATAGGACATTCCGGTCACTACCGATTTCCTTGTTCTTTTGTTAAATGTGACATGTTGAAAATGGGTTCGGAAATAGTAATTCTGTAATATTATGATGTTATTTTCTCAAACGTTCCTGGTTGAATATGGGTTCAAAAATGTGAGCAGTAGAAGTGTATTTGTTTACAATTGTGTCGGACTAAAAATATGTTAGTGAGCGACTGCGGAATAGAAATATGACTGGTAAAAATTATTAGTTCATAACCTATGGCTTGTTAAAAATATGTGTTTACTGCACTTTGAATGCAAAGGAGAGAGCGAAAACAGTTGCAGAAGTCAATGAATATCTTTTTCCGCAGTTGATTAGTTGGCAATTGCGACGATACTAGTAAAATTTGGTTAGTTTATAATTGCAATTGGTTAGTTTATAAATATAACTGGTAAAATTTGATTGGTTGGCAATTGTGCGACTGGTAAAAAATATTTAGTTTATGAATCTGATTTGATTTTAAAAAGTGGGGACATTATAAATATAACTGTTTAAATAAATTTAGTGAGTTTATAAATATAACTACATAAATAAATTTAGTGAGTTTATAAATATAACTACATAAATAAATTTAGCGATTTTATAAATATAACTGCTTAAATAATTTTAATTAGTTCATAAATATAACTGCTTAAATAAATTTAGTGAGTTGATAAATATAACTGCTTAAGTTATTTTAAGAATTTACACAAGTGATACTAATTTATAAAATCCATCCAATTTATAAAAAAAAAATCTGAATCGTATATATCTTTGATGGGCGGGAATAACAGTGCAATTCAGTTGATGTAAACAATTTTCTTTGTACGAACAGTACAAGTAACTCAAGTTTGTTACAGGGCCACATCCAAAATTTCTCTTAATTTCCCCTTTAAAGTTGTCAGACATAGGTGCAGAACTGATTTTATAAATTTTATTAATTTACAATATGGAATATTAAATGTCTTTTTTCGTTCTAAAAAATGTCATATTTTGACTTGTACTGTTATTCCCGCCCATCCAAGATATACTCTGTCTAGTTAACTTGAGATTAAACAGAGTATCCTACATAATAGCTAAGAAGTATCACTAGTGTAAATACGGCATTTTAATTTGCTAAGTACTATACACGTTGCTTGCACGAAATAATTCATGTATTGAGTGTTATGACGTGGACAATTTGTAAAACAAAAATAATGAAATCACAATAGCATTTAATTTCAAAATAAGTATTCCATATCTTCAATATTTATTCAAATTTTTATTTATTTATTATGAGATAAATTTGTGGTGTTTCAAGGATTATATTATGATCGTGGAAGAATCCATTTTGTAGTTGAAACACACGCCCAATCAAATTAAGTTGACCCCAAATTGGTCATCCTATTTCAAACACAGCCATTTAAATCTGCCTTCTTTAATACCAAGATCACTAGTGGCAGCAAAAGAATTTTCCACCCTATCTCTAAAATCGAACTCTCCCCATTCGTCGTGGCTCCTTTTCCAGAGATCCAGAACCCTATCACAGCCGTCGCAAGAAATAAAATAATAATCCCGAAGAAATTCCAAACTCCCCAAATTGCGTGTGACGGCAGCCTTCTGTTTCTCCCTCCTGGAAATGACAGAAAATAATTCGGAACTTTTTCCTCCGTGAATCTCGCAGCGGCCATTGAAAAAGGGACTTCAAATTGAAAGCGACGCGCATTGTTATGGAAGTCCGGTACCAGACGGTTTATTGCCTGCTCATTTTTATGTCCACGTCCCTTCGAGTTTGGCAGGGAAGCCATTGCTAGGCTCCAGATCTCGAAACACTATTTTAAAGAGGAGTTTCCCTCCCCTGTAACCGCTGGAAGATATAAAATGCCTTTTTTATGACGAAGTTTAAAAGTGCTTGATTTTATTTGATCATAAACGTTAGTTGCTTTACGATTCGCTTAAGGAAACGTGTGGTGATAAATCTTTAGTATGACATGAAATTCCAGATTTAATACTTCACTTTTAGTAAGGAAAGCGGCCTACCCCGGAATGTAACCTAGAAACTTTCTATAAGAAAAACCTTACAACCCGAGTATACTCGAGGAACTTTGTAGGAGGAAATCGGCATACCCCAAGTACACTCGAGAAACTTTCTACAAAGAAATTGGCATACCCCGAGTATACTCGAGAAACTTTTTACAAAGAAATTGGCATATACTCAAGAAACTTTTTACAAAGAAATTGGCATACCCTGAGTATACTCAAGAAAATTTCTACAAAGAAATTGGTATACCCCGAGTATACTCGAGAAACTTTCTATAAGGAAAGCGGCATACCCCGAGTATACTCGAGAAACTTTCTACAAAGAAATTGACATATCCCGAGTATACTCGGAAAACTTTCTACAACGAAAACGGCATACCCCGATTATATTCGGAAAATGTTTTACATGGAAAGCCGAATGCATTGAGTTTTCTCGAGAAACTTTCTACAAAGAAGGAGGCTTACCCCAAGTATACAGTTGAAACTTCGTACAAGGAAAGCGGTATACCCCGAGTATATTAAGAAAACTTTCTACAAGAAAATCGGCATCTCCCGCGATTTCTTGTGAATAGAGATATCTTGTGGTGGGCCCGATTGAATTTGTTCAACTGGTTTTCCTTCACACCGACCCCCTGCTGCGTGGCAATGAGAGGGATGGTCTGTGACCACTTTGCAAGTCTTAAACCAAGCTGATCAAGATTAAGAGACATTTCTTCAAAAAGGAATCTATTACTTTTCGCAGTTTCATTAAATGTAATGTTTGTGCATTATCCCAGAGTCTTCTAAACAAGTTTACCCTTTTCGACCATGTAGAGTTTGACAGAAGATCCATCTTCTTGTTTAAATGCGAGATTAAACACCATCACCCCCGAGTCACCACTTCAATGATATACATTTTCAACAAACATTTTATTACATTACAAATATTAAAATATAAGATTAGACTTTAAAGAAGGACATGTGCAATGAAGTCGGTCAACGATAACAGCAATGTCAACATCACATACCCGCTGCAGTATCTTTTAGAGTGAAATCATAATGTCAAAGAAGTTCCTGAAATTGGGCTGTTATAGTAATGCAAAGTTAAGGTATGCTCAAAAATATTATCGGAAACACATAACATTCGCATAATACACTTTTCCCAAAGAAATAAGTGCTCATGCTTCATTTAAGTTGAGCTCTATATAAAATAACGAGTCAAGTACCTCAAATCAAACTATATCAAATCCCCTATCTCAAATATCGATCCTCTTTTAGAAATTCTTTTAAGTAAACGTAAGATGAACTCGAGTATGAAATGAAATTCCAGAGACATCATAGTTTTTCAAGCGCATCTATCTGTTCTGTAGTCTTCCCTGCATGACTTCAGTTGTGTCCTTTTTGACCCGTAGGATCTTCCCAAGGATTCTTTCAACCAATTAGATATGGTTATTTATCCATTATGTGTGTGTTGCGACTCAGTACAATACTCGGATATCCCCTGCCGCTCATAGGGTTAGTACCCATTGGAGATTGCGCAGCAGAGATTAGTGAGAATCATGTACAATATCAAGTAATAGGCATACACACACAATGAAAGTTTTTACTGACACAGAAGAGAGAAATGTATACAGGGAAGAATGCACCTGACAGGAATCGAACTTTCGCCCCTACAACTCGAAGGTTGCTAGCGCAGTGGGCATACCAACTGAGCCAAAATAGATTTCGTATGCGTGGCCTTGCAATGTATGATTGCGACACTGATTCTCCTGCGTTGCCTTTTATCATCTGAGGGATCGCAGGTTAACAGTTTTGAAATGAATATAAACGCAATAAAGTATAAATCTGCAATAGAAAAAACAGTATTTGCAATCACATGGCTTCAGACGGTTGCAGGTATGATCAGTGAATTTGCAATTCAATTATTTATCATTGACTATCCATTGAAGTGCAAGCCGATTGTGTGGCGAGTGCCACGTGGCTTATTTTGAAAGCGCGCATGTTCATAACTACGTCTACCTGTCACCAATGTAGCAGATTGAGCAAAAACAGTGCAACTGAAGTCTAGCAAATGTTAATTCACATTTCAGACTTGTTGCACTGCTCTGTATACTACTACATTGAAAGTTAATTATTGTAGTGGTGGTTAAGTTTCCCGCATTTTAAATATGAAGTGTCATCTCGAAAATGCTCGTAAGTACAATCCCCCGAAAAGTAGAATTGTTCCATTTTTGCAACAACGCCATTTATTGGTAGAAAATTCTGAAATCTGAATTTTATTTAAAATGATGTTTTCAAGATCTGTCGTTCGTCGTCACAATGCTCAGCTTTTCTCATTCAAATAGCCTTCTCAAAATAGACCGATGTGTTCTTCAGAGCATTTCTGGTGTACTTCATGTTAAACTAGAAATTTATCCAGAAAATGTCTATTTTGAGTCTCTTAGAGTCAATTTAAAATCAATGTAAAGGAAGAGTGAAACAAAGTCAATAGCCCGATGAATAAAACAGCAGTCAACTATTGCAGAGGCACTTGCGAGTAAACTATTTTGATATCATTTGACGTAAATGTCAAATGGAATTTAACATGGTGTCAAATTTAAGAAATGAGGAAAAGGAGCTACTTCTGTCAGAAGTCTGCAAGGATTGTTACCGACTTTTCACGATGTGGTAAATATTCCTTCTTATTCCTTTGCCTCAAACTGCGTTTATAAGACACTGAATTCTATTTGAAGAAGTTTGTTTTAGTTTGTTAGGTGATATCAGAGTTGTTCTTTTAATTTTGTACTGTTTCTGGTACGAATTATAACGGTTTTTTATACGACTAATACTTTTACAAATAAGAAATCTAACTTTTTGAAAGGTTTACAGTGGATTGCTTTCTAAACTTTTAGGGATATTTACCTCCAATATCAAATCTTTGTAATTAAAAAAGCCACTTACAAGATTAAAGCCGAGTGGTTGCCAAACCTAATGTTACGTTGGTGTGGTTGCCAAAGCTAACGTTACGTTGGTGTGGTTGCCAAAGCTATCGTTACGTTGGTGTGGTTGCGAAGTTAGGAGAGTGGGAATCCAGCTGAGGTGCTTACCTCGTCATCTTACCATGGTTTAATATTAGTAGATTGGAGCATTCATCCTCTTCCGAATTGATCCTACTAGTGGTTGTCTCGACGAGGTATCTCCTCATTAACAAAACTGACCAGATCTTTATCTCGTCATCATCAAAAAATCGATATCTTTATTACGAGATATCTCGTAATTAGCAAAATTGGTCATGTCTTCATGGACAAGATATCTCGTTGAAACGACTTGGAGGTTAAACAGTTAATGACTACAAAATCACTCCTTTTCATTGAAGGAATTAATGGATTCTTCAAACATTTGGAAAAATTATATTGGTCCTTCCTTTGAATAGAATCCCTTCAAAAAATTCTACTCTTCCTTTCCTTAGAATAGTAATTCCTTCCTAGAATAGAATTTTGGAAATATTCTTTTGTTCCTCTTAGAATATAATCCTTTGTAAAAATTCCATAGCTCATTTCCTTAGAATATATCGGATCTTTCTTTTCGGGATTGATCTCTGACCACCGTAAATAGCCCATTGCGTTTCTCCAGTGAGATTTAAACTCAACTACTACCTACCCAAATCAAACGTAAAACTTAATGGGTTTCTTGGATTATGGCTGTTTGACTGTCCCTCTCTTTCGGATTGGCTTGACCGACATTATTTTCTGTTTATTATGAGACTCCAGATACGTTGTTTCCAACGATGATATTTTTTACGACCGTCTCCCAACCAACAGATAGCTTAACCCTCCAAGTGGTTTCGATGAGATCAAGATAGATTCATCAAGATCTGACCATTTTCGCTAATGACGAGATATTTGTTCATCAAGATATTTACAATTTTTTATGAGATCAAGACCTGGTCAATTTTGCTAGATGGACTAGATAACTCGTCCATCTTGATCTGGTCAGTTTTGCTAATGACAATTTTTCCCCCATCGAGTCAACCACCAGAAGGGTTAAGTCCGGATTAGGTGTTGCCGGGAGGAGTGACATGATGCATAAAAGACAATGCATGGAACAGATCATTTTAAAAAGGTATGAAACAAAAGTAGGAATACAAACATTTCGCGCTTCACTCGATCAGGCAAAAGATGATACGCAAGTCTCTTACACATGCCATGCAGCAATGATGGAAATACAAGAACGCTGATCATTTAGATAGTGCACGGTACGTAGACTGTAACGAACTTGGTGCAAAAGTAGTGAAGCTAATGGCGTAATAGAGAAACGATCGGCATTTGCTGAAATAAAATTCTTGAGCTCTAGTAATCGACGTGCTCAAATAGCTTGGTAGTGGCTCAAATAAGTAAAACAGATAAGTATTAGGAATACACAGTATTCGTATTCATACATGTATTTTATGTTTGCTAGAATATGAATTCACCAGAGATAAAATTGAAGTACTAGAATCACATGATGTTTGTGTTACAATACAGGTGTTGCAAATTTCACACTCTAGTCTAGATCTGGTGAGTTAGCACTTGATATACGTGTGGGTTTGGATGAATCTTTTCATTAGACTTCTTAGTTTATCTTCGTGTCGAAAATTGCCCTGTATTGGCTAGCCTTCGATGCAAAAAATGGTTCCAAATTGTCACCAGTTCTGGGCAGGAGACAATTTGTTTTTCCTACTTGGATTTTCATTCCCATGGAGTAAAAGGGAAGTTTTTCATGACGAGATCCTCTTCCTTAGCAAAATTGATCAGATCTTGGACGATATATCTCGTCGAAATACTTGGAGGGTTAAATTAGTGAGCAGATCAAACTTAAACAATGCGTTCCCATAAACATCTTTAATGTGGTTTCTGGCCATGAGTTTATCGTTCGATATCAAAAGGAACAGGTACTACGAGTTAGTGAAACCAATAATCATCTATGGTTATGGTTAAATATATTAATCCTATGAGAGATCAACACATACAACTCCAGTATGACTGTCTTCTCTATATGACTTCAAACCAGTTTTGACCTTCCTGATGAATAGAATCCGTCAGGAAATTCTTTAAAATAATAGATGTGGTTATTTAATCTGTTACGTTTTGTGTGTGAGTTTGGAAACATTTTGTATTAATCAGTCTTCGTATTACAACGTTTGTCAGTTTGTGATTGTTCCATATAATCGTATTCAGAACAAATGTGTTCGGCAACAATGAATTTTTATTAGATAGTTTTTGTACTTTAGAAACGTCAGTTTTCTGTAGTAATTCCAAATTAATTCTTTTTTTACAACAGATGTGCACGTTCTCGTTTGGAATTCCATCTTTTGTAGAAGTGTTAATAAATATAGAAAAATTATTGGTTTATCATTTTAATTTATTTACATCGATATATGCTGTGCTTCGTTTAACATGCAGTACCTTTAGAACTTTTAAATTGTTTGATTCGATACACGATTGGTCGTCCCCAACATAGACATTGTGTTGAGGAGGAAAAACAACTCTACTCTACTCGGAAATCTCTTGACGTTCGGAGGGTCAAGAAATTATTGTACGTAACCCTCGTGTAGGAAACAATCTTATATCGACAAAGAAACCAAAATAAAAAAGTCAAAAAATCAAGCAATCTATACATGAATCGGCACATTTCTGTTTTTAATAAAATACAGAATACAGATTTAGCATTCAAAATTCGTTTTCAATTTATTAGTCTGTTCAAATATATTTAATGATTTTTTTCATGCCTCACCATCACTTAAACCCAGTTTATTTTGGTAATATTTTTCAAGTTTAAAAGGATCCCAGACACATTTATTAATTCGCCGGAAAATGTTTCTTCTGCGAATTGTCGTTTCGCCTTTCCTTCGCACACGTGTCAGTGAACGGTGTTTGCAACGTTCTGAAATTCCCAGCATCACTTTATCACTTTCCCGAGACTTTCCGTCACATCTGCGGCCCCGTGTAGAAAACGCCGGGCCTGACATCTCGGGCTGGAGTGATTTATTGCATCCTTCACTATTTTAACTGATTTTCACTTGAGGCAGGGCGTGCTAATTCAGTTAAGGGCCGAGGCGATTTGTTGCTCCGATTCTCTGAGCGCTAATGACGTCTTTTAAGAATTCCGTCTGACTGACGAAGAACCGATATTTCAAGTGTCTCTGATGGCAACACTTTTGAGTTCGTTAGCATTGAAATACGTTGCGCGTATTTGAGAATTGAGTTTTAACTTATTCTGTCGGGAGAGTTTACAGTACATATAAAGGGTTTTTAGAAATCCCGTCACCAAATTGTAACCCTCTGAGGGGTTTACGCGCGTATGTCCGTTATTCAAACTCCAGTGTTCCTTGGATGACTTCAAACCAGTTTTGACCTTCTTGACCAATAGAATAGTTCCTAGGATTATTTGGATCAATAGCTGTGGTTATATACATTGAGTCATTACGTGTGTTGTGAAATGATAGTAATACTACACTACTTGGTAATCTTGTGCCGCTCAAAGACTTTAAATGAATCGACCTTCTGATGAAATAGACAGAGCGTGTGGGTGGTGTCTCTGTCGTGAGATGTCAGAAGGGTAAGTCACATGGACTTACGAATCGACTTTGGGCTCATTGACTATCGAAGGGCAGACGCGTATTTTTAATCGCGTTGGATAACCTTTTAACCAATAAAAAATTTGTTCTACATTAGGGTTTATGCCTTTCCCCACAACCACGTCACAGATCGATCGTAAGACAGACAGATCTTACGATCGGTCTGTGAAGATCATAACGTCAAAGTCGATTCATAAGTTCACGTGACATACTCTTCTGAGATATGTATATGATACGTATGTATCATATTCTGCAAAATACATGAACCTAAAGTCATTTGAGACGAGAATAAAGCAGATACAATCAACTACAAATTGCTTTTTTTGTTCCATTAATATATTTATTAATTGAAGAAAAAAATAACGAATAACACTCTTCAAATTTAAATCTATCTTCTAAATAACGTAGGAAACTGGGGCTTGCTGATTTCTGTGTATGCTATTCTTCAAGAAGTTTTTTTTACATCTGTCTCATCAGAGTTTTGTATTAATTTTATACATGTTAATGAAAAGTGGAAAGCTTTTTAATTAATTTTACGAATAGTTTTTTTAAAGGAAATGTTTAAACATTGATAGTTCCATTATCTTTAAATATGTTTAACAGTCGTTATTTTCTATACACTACTGTTTGTGAAAATCGCAACACCATGAAAGAATCATCAGAAATAACTGAAATTTATTCCACGTATTACTTAGAGTGGTTTAAATAAACGATCCAATTTACAGAGCAATAAAACACAAATAGTGCCGAAAATCAATATCTTGTGCAGCCGCCACGCGCAGCGATGAGAGCCTGTACACGTCGTGGCATCGAATCATACAGATTTTGAAATCATGCTGAGGAATGGCATTCCAGGTGGCTTCTATCTGATGCCAAAGTTCAGCCGTACTCTGCCCGACGAGCGGTACGAGCGAGTCGCCGTCCGATGTAATTCCAGACATGTTCAATGGGCGACATATCCGGGGAACGTGCTGGCCATGGAAGAAGCGGAACCTGTCGTGCACTGAAGAAGGCTTGTACATTTCGAGCAACATGTGGACGGGCATGGTACGCTGTACGGTCCGTCACCGCCATGCGGATGAGGTGTCTATCGTCCCGTGGTGACGTCATATTGCGTGGCCCACTGCCGTCGTTTCGACTTGTCCTGTTCTCCATGGTCCATCTCTTCCACACACGCATCACTGTTGTGGCATTACACCCCGTGCGAGTGGCGATTTCACGATACGAAAGTCCACCCTCACGGAGGCCGATCATGCGGCCCGTTTGAACTCCGTTAGTTTCTCGTATGGCACTCTGCGTTTTAGGCAAGGCATATTGACTTCTAATCAATCATTTACAGCAGTCAAACGACGATGCACACATTTTAACGCACCTTTACAGTGCTTTTTATACACGGCTCACTTGGAAGTTTAGAGGGCGTTTCTCGGCCCACACATGCGCGATTGCTTTGTAATTCTAATCATTTGCATATCCTAACTTGTTTTGAATTTCCTGCAAGTTTCGTTTAATTTGCATGATTCCTTCATGGTGTTGTAATTTTCACAAACAGTAGTGTATGATTGTTACATTTAATGTTAAACGATAAGTTATTTTATACAATGAACTACTGAAATCTTACTAAACTATTCATTAAAAGTGACCAGCACTTTTAATGCAATCAATACTTTTAATGCGTCAAATAATTATTGCCTTCAATGCAATCTCTACTTCTGATATCTTATTAAAATTAGGGATTGTGTGTTAAATAAAATGAAATATTAATTAGAAACAAAAGAGTTAACTCTTAGTGGAGTATATAGGAATTCAGGTACGCAGTAGAAAATAAGTATCAGTATCGCAAACAGTAAATGGATACTCATTTATGTTAATGCATTCTGTAAAATAGACACTGTTTTAAATACAAGATATTGGGTAAATTAATCGAGTATATGTATTATTTCATGAATAATGGTGGATGCATCACATATGATAAGTAATTTCTGTTAACTATTCATTGTGCTTACATTGTAATCTGAGTAATAAATATTGTATTTTGCATAATAATTAAACTACGTATTTGAATTTGTGATTGCACTGGCTTTTGAAAATGTTAACCCTAACAGAAGGGAATAACATTGGAATCAATGGTAGAGTTACATGAAGTACCGTTTGATGGTCTAATCGAATTCCCCATTCATTCACATTTGTTAACAGTAGGGTTTGAAAATCGGATATTAAATAATGATAAAATCCTGTTGGCAAGTTTGGTGATAATTACTGTTGCGAAATATCACTATCAGATTTCTTATATATTTGTAAAATTTAGCCCCATTGCTTCATGGTTTTAAAGTTTAGTTCTATTTGTTTCATGGTTTTTTAATTTAGCTCTACTTGCGGCATGGTTTTAAAACTTAGCTCGATTTCTTCAACGTTCCTTAAATGTAGCCCGATTTGCTTCAGGAGTCAATTTATATTACAATAGTAGAGGCAAATGCATTAATGTAGAATATAATGCCGCTAAATTGAATACCAATTTTTTTTCTTGAGGCGTAGGGCTAAATAAACAACAATTAGGAAATGCCAATTCCTCAAAAATATATTTTATTTTTTTTCTTAATATATGTGCAGAAAAGATTACTATTCACGATTTAAAAAGCTACTTTTCTCTTTGCAGAGTGGTCAGAATCGGTCAGCCAATAATCCTACTGCGTGATTCCTTGTCGAAGACCAACCCAAAAATGCTTTCATTTTTAGATTGAGCGAGTTGTGTGATTTTTAGATTGAACTGTCTGTTGCAGATGCGATCAAGCGTATCTGCAATAGACAGTTGAACGTCACACATTCGGATTTACATATTAATCTGGTGCTTTGTTTTCATTTCGATACTCTCAGATACCGATAACTCTATGGACGCCAAAAGAATAGTTAGATGCTCTTAGCTCTGAAATTTCGAATGATCGGAAGTGATGTCGTAATATTTTTGAAGCAAATATCTCCAATTTGGTTTTTGGCAAGGAATAATAGGTATGATTATTGTGCGATGGATTTTGATCACCATGAATATGTGCTTCTGGAAAAGAAGTAAGTATCGACTGCATGACACTCAAAACATCGTCGAGGTGATACTCTTTTATACAGTACACAAAATACCCTGAAAATATTTTACATTGACCCCTTAACAATTTAGAGATGTTTTTCAGTTAATATTGTTAAATATGGCCCTTGCGCCATAAAACCTCAACAAACCAACCAGTTAATATTGTTGTACGGAACGATTAAGTGCTCTATGAGTGGTATTTTCTATCAAGCTAAATGTAGGTGGTGGTAGTGTTTGCGGTGAAACGTACTTCCTGTACGCATTCCGGACGTGACGTCACTTGGCTTGTTTTCGAATACGATTTCATTAAAAAAATTCAAAATGATTTATGAATTTATAGTTGATTGGTCAACACCAAATAGATTAACCTTCCTGGTGGTTTATCTTCGCATCCAAAAATGCCGTGTAGTGTTCAGCCTCTGGTTAAAAAACCTATTCTAAGCTGTCTCCAGTTCTGTGCAATGGACAGTTTGTTTTACTTGGATCTTCATTACCCCTTGGAGTAAGTAATAGGGCAGATTTGTGTCAACAAGAAATCTTGTCCTCAGAAAAATTCAGCAGATCGACGAAATATTACTTAAGAACACTTGGAGGGTCGATCAATAAACATCGCCAAAATGGCGATAAACTTTATTTTAAGGTAGTCTCGATATCTATCATGCGAGAGCATTTGATTAACAGGAAATAAAATCTGTCTTTCGTCTGGTTTGTTTGCTGACATGGAAAATCTCTCTCCTGTTTATGTCTAATTAGAGCCTCCAGCTACAGGTAGGCAGTTAATTAACGTCCGACTGGAGTAACAAGACAGGTTATTGGCAACGGTCCGGGCTCAATCCCCAAGGGAAAGATCTTCGTCAATTTGAACTACGGTCAGATTAAAACAACACATAAGCTCGCACCCCCACTCTCCAAACTTTCACACCACGCCAACGTGAGGACATTTGAGCTGACGACAGATTTAACGCGCCCCAGCCCCCGTGTACACGACGTCTTTGGATGAACCGAGTATCAAACTCGCATCCCTCCGCTTGTTAATCCGTTGCACTCCCAATTGGACAACCGCGGCCCTCCAACTACAGAACAAAGTAGAACTAAAAACCGGTATAAAACTGTACTAGAATACCCGTGGATAATTTGTAAATACTAGTTAAAACTAACCTGGAGAATTAGGGCGAATAAAAAAATAAGTAAAACACTATAGCATATAAAATATGTATAACGTATGTACCGTCCCATCATTTTATTTTAGTAACTTTACCTTTATAGGAGTATCAGTTTCAGCCATGTAATTTATTCATTCAGCTTTACCATTTCATTACCCGTAGCAATTTATTGCACGTTAAGTTAATCTTTTTGATCGCACATTAGATGCATGAATAGATTTCCTAAGCTATATCTAAGAATACCTTATTCAAAGTGACTGAGACCTGAATATAAGGTTCTTGCATAGGTCGTTAAAGGTCTTAATGTTTGAAAACTTTGAATGCATAAAGATTATAATTACAGGCTTCACTGAAAATTGTCCCCATAATTTAACGTTTCGGAAATTGGAAAGTTATTGCTCTCTTTGAAGAGAATCGTGATTCATCTCAATGAATTCTAGTTTATTTCACTTATTTATAACGTGCATTATTTGGTTTATAGTTAAAGTTTCATTACTTTATATTAAATCCATGAAAATTATATGTTATTTCACAGTTTAATCATTACAATCCCACTATTTTGGACTTTGATTGAAACTAAGGCAATTCTCAGTGCTTCATGAGAAATTTGGAAATCGATTTGGATATCTTCCCATACAAATTTTTCCCCATCTAGTTGGTCATGCCTGATCAGACTGCAAGAAAGGAAGATATGAACGAAATAGCATTATTTTAAATGCACTGTTTTAAGCGGACAAGGCCGTCTGGTGATCACTGTTTACTTTTTAAATAGTGTAAAATCGTTTCCAACCAATTTTAGAGTAATAATCTTTTCTCACCGAGGTTATTAGATTTTCGTCGAAAATAGAAATCTGTCCAACTTGCTTTTACTTAAATACAAATTTTAGACTGTAAAGAAAACTTTACATACATCTTCACACATACAGAGTTGAACTACTTGTATCGGCCAGAGGATTAGGCATGAATATATATTCTAGATAAACTCAGACAATTGTCAGTGCTTAATGAAATGTATAAATGTGGTTACAGTTGATCCCTTCTCATGTAGACATCAGAGGAAATGAAATGCCAGATAAATTGGCAAAGGTGGGTATCTCAAAGTCATTGCAATCAAATACCTCGAGCACTTAACCCTTCTGGTGGTTGTCTTGACGAGGTGTCTAGTCACTAGCAAAACTGACCAGATCTTGTTGGACGAGATATCTCGTCACTGGAAGAAAGACTAATCACAATCATTAGAAGAAAAGTGACCAGATCGGGATCTCGTCATTCTAAAAAAATCGGCAGCAGCATCTTGATGACTACATGAGGAGTTTAGTTTGTAAAAATACATATTTACAACGAAATGTATTTTTGTAATCAAACGGAATTCAGAAATTTCTTTTCACTATTTCTTCATAAAACTCGAAGGTGGCAAATGGGATAAAGATTATTAGGTTTAAAGAGTTATCAAAAAACGTCGTACTACAAAATATGCCCCACATGAAACACATTTACGACCTAAAACATGTCCTGAAAACAAAGTTACCTCAAAAATTGTGTTATTTGCTTTTTGCAGAAGTTTTAATTAAAAGAAAAAGTACAGGAACTGAAAGAAAAATAATTTAAACATCCCTATGAGACAAAAAAATCTTTAAAGTGCATTTTAACGTTTTACAGTTTCTCCATCGTAATGGAAGGAATTATACTTTTCAGAAAATTCCTTTGTCAAATCGAAAGTTTGAATTTCACGAAAAAGCATTCGATGGAATGTTTTCAGTTTGCTATGGCAAACTGTTATTTTTATTTTATTATTATGCTAAACAGAACAAAAACCAAAAGCAAATTTTCGAGAGTGATTTTCTCTGATCTTCCAACGAAGCTTTAAACATTGAAAAGCTTTCATTTCTACTTGTATTGAGAGCAACACATTTTATATTTTGTAATATATTAATTCCATATTTTTACATCTGAAATTTCACTTACGAAAATTTTTTCCCTAGAAACAAGGATGAAAATTGGAGCACAGGAAAACAGGTTTTTTGAGAAATTCATCTCAAAGGCTTTTCTTTTCTTGACTATGCAAAGCAGAACTAAAAAGTAACAAAATGTCCTTAAAATGAACGACAATTTTGAAGAATGCCAATTTTCTTTAAGACATAAAATCCATGAATATGAATTACAAAAGTTGTAAAATAATCTTTGTTTTTCATGATTGCACTGCTATAAACTCGAAAAACATTTCAGTCTTGCCAAAAAGAATTTAAAATTTAAAAATACTAGCTTTAAAAATAAATAACACACTTTTATCATTTTATTGACTCAAATAATGAACATAACTGATAAGAGTAGGAATATTGAATTTATTTCCGTCCCCAAAAAGTATCGAACGAAAATCGAAAATAAATTTTTAAATATCCATATATGGGGTATTTAAAGAATCCTCTTCAAATTCCAAGAAATCGTATTTTAAAACGCATTACAGATAATGATAATACGAAAATAAACGCATCAGAGGCATTCCATTTCGTATGAGACTATCCGATTGCAAATATGAAAATGGCTGTATTTCTTTTTACATTTTTATTAACTCTTGGTGATATATCTTCCCTTCACAAACTAACCTAAACTAATAATCAGACTCTGATGCAAAAATCAGTTCCAAATTGTCACCAGTTCTGGGCAAGGGACAATTTGTTTTTCCCACTCGGATTTCCATTTTCTTGGAGCAATAGGGAAGTTTCCCTCGACGAGATTTAGATCTTTCTCTTTTGGTTTGATCCCGGACCGTCGCCAACAGCCCATTGTGTTGTGCCAAAGTAACGTTATTTGAAAACCTACCTACCTACCTACCATCCTCAACGAGATATTTCGTCATTAGCAAAACTGACCAGATTTCTATGAGCGAGATATCTCGTCGAAACCTCTTGGAGGATTCATTCAAAAATATTTGTTGAGACCCTAATTACCTTCCCTTAATAAAGCTTATCCTAAATTTTTGGGCATAAGTCATTCAATTCTGTACAAAAAGAGCTGATAGGAATCCTTCACGTATAGGAGATCTCAATGTGACCAGAGATGTCCCATACCTGCCGGATTGATATTGGATCTTTTTGTGTGGAATAAAATGAGACAATATACCCAAACGTGTGGGATAAGCTAACTTAGAGAAAGTTAGCTTATGTTCAAAAACAATTTTTTGATTAATATAGAATGTCGAAGGACACCGCTATTTTTATGACTAATATCTTCTGTCAGTAAATATTTCATTGTGTCTGTCCATTACTTGATATTGTATATCTTATGTCTGGCGCAGCTAAATAAGGCCCTTCCGCCCTAAAACCCCAAAACCAAATAAGCAATCCAACGTGAGAGTGGAATACCCCATCAAAAACGTATTGTGAAAGTAACTTCGGGGACTGTCCTGGCTTTCTCACTCCTACAGAAATGTTAGAGAGCACGTGGTTCAGTGGGTTTGCCCATCGTGTAATAATTTTCGAGTTGTAGGTGGCCCAGGCTGAATTCCTCCCTGGGAGTATTTCTCTATTCAGTGTCAGTAAACTTTCCTTGTGTGTGTGTCTATTACTTGGCGTTGTCTTGCGTTTGGCACATTTTGGCCAAATATGACCAGTGCGCCATAAACTCAACCAACCATGTATTGAAAATTGTGAATTAACCCTCCTGGTGGTTGTCAAGACCAGGTATCTCTCTCTTTCTCGCCATTGACAAACTGACCAGATCTTGATGGACGATATATCTCGTCATTAGAAGAAATCTGACCAGTCCTGATATCGTCGTCATAAAAAAACGGCAATATCTGACTCAGAAAAAATGACCAGATCTTGATGACGAGATATCTCATCATTAGCAAAATTGGTCAGATCTTGATGGACAAGACATCTCGTAGAAACCACTTGGAGGGTTAAGTACATGGTTCCCAGTACTCTGGAAACACCACTCGTATTTATAGATAATGGTAATATTAATTAATTAACATCGCATTGGAGCACCACAACGAGCTATTATTGACGATCAGGGATCAAACCCGAAATAAAAGATCTGACGACAACACCACGTAATTTTGAACCACGATCAGAAGACGAGGTCAGCACCTGAGCTGGCACCCCACTCTCCAAACTTCCGCACCACGCCATTTGAAGCCACGACAGATTTAACGCATATCAGCCCCGTGTACTCGACGGTCTTTGGTTGGACCTAATTCCGAACTCGCCACCCTCCGATTGCTAATTCGTTACTCTTGCACCAGGGTTCCCTCGTATTAATAGGATAAGAACAATGCGGATTGACAAATAAAATCACCCCTGATCTCGCAAAAGACATAAATCTGCGACATTCATAAATTGCTTCCCTGTCAAACGCGTATGAGATAATACCCCGAATAAAGGCGGCCGAAGGCGCTGATAGGACAGAGGGGATAAGACAGGGAATGCAGCCAAAGAAAGAAAGAAGCCGCCTGGGACAGTTCCCAGCGGGCAGGAGGGCCGCCCGTAAGCCCCACCGACCGGCGGCAGCCCCCGCGCACGCGCACTGTCCCGCGCGGTCAGGCCTGCTCGTCGCTCGCTCGTTCGCCTGCCAATCCAAGGGCGGCAGAGGAGCAGGGCACACTCTGCCCGGAATTACCCCAGAATTAAGACAACTCGCACAAATACCGTAGGAGAAAGAGGAGGAAAAGTTTGTGATCGCACAGGTGTCGGGGATCTATCGGCACCCGGATCTATCGCTATTTGGATCTATCGTGCGCGTTGGTGTGATTGCATCGGCTGTGTCGGATCGTGCGGTGTGTTTTTGGCCACTGACGGAGTGTTCAAGTTTCGGAGTGATTTTTTTTCTATCTCCCGAAGGCGCTGGATTAGTATTGCTTTGTGGTTGTGTTGTCATCTGTGCGGTTTCGTTTTCGTTCGGTTCAAGCCTGAGGATTAGTCGGAAGGTTTGTGTGAAAGCGAAGGATTTGGAGGTCTCTGGTTCTTGTGTTTGTCGACGTTTGTTTGGGTGCCGCTTTAACGTTGCCCTTAAATTCTTTCTGGAGTGTCATTTGATGCGTAAAGAAGCAGTACAGATTTAGTTTTTAATGTGTTCAAGTTGTCGTTAGTGCTGATCTGAAGATTAAATTTTACTGGATTATTATTTCAGGCTAGAAAAATTCTGATTTCACCGATATTCATGAAGTATATTTAAATACTAAAATATCTTTATTTTATCAAATTTACCTTTTGAATGTTAAAACAGTTTCCCTTCAGGAAACGTAAACTAAAATTTTAATCTGTAAGATTTATTTGTAAAAGTTTTTCCCAGTTATGTGTTGTTACGTTTACAAGTGATTCAAGTACTATCATAAGAGCAATTTAATTCGAATGAAATTTTTATTTTAAAATATATTTCATTTTTGAAAAATAGTTAAGTGAGGAAATTTTAATTTCATAAAGAAAATCGGCGATTGAATTTCTGTCAAAATTATTTATCCTGAAGGGGATTTTATTATTTAACCCAAATAGAGCCAAGAGAATGTTGCTTGCAATAAATCTTTCCATATGCACTAAACACACCAATGCAAATAATACCTAAATGTAAGGAAGAGACTCGGGGGAAATATTGCAAACTGCTTCTGTCATGTTTAACTTTAAAAACTCGAACCAGCTTCTATTACGGATGCTCGTGCTGGACTTTTCAGAGATATCTGTCACAAAATATAACTCGAGTGGAATTTTTCTGGTAGAATCTCCTATAGATATTTTGAGAATCACACTACAATCATCCATATGTAGCTAAGACAAGCAATATGAGTTATAAGCCTCTATTCTTGTAGAGTTTACTTGTTACAATCTATGCAATTTATATTACCTTAGTTTGGAGGATAGTTATATTTGGTAATCCTTACCCTTGAGGTAGTATATAGAAGCAATATTTTACAATTTTTACGTAACAGACTCACACAGGTGCAATGCCTTTGCTTCAATAACGCCATGTGATATCAAAGGAACCTGAAGAATAAACACGCTGTCGAAATCATGTGCCTGACGTGCGATTTAGCACCTCTTCGAGATTAAAACTACCTGTTGGAAGCGTTAGGAAGAATGAGACCTTACCTAAACCGTTGAAACCGAAAACCACAAGCCTTGCAAAAAGTGGCCTCAAATTCCAAGCTGTATTCACAATCATAGTATAAACGTCCAAACTAGCCTTGTATGTGTAGCAATACTGCGAAGCATGCCTGTCTTGAACTTCAATAAGGATACCAGTGTGGAGTCACATTTGGCAATCCTGATGTGTTAGAAGGGTACCAATCTCAATAGGGATATCACTGTTCTGTCAGTAATCCTGATGTGTTAGGAGTGTACTAAGCTTCACAATGGATACCATTGTATGTGTCAGTTTGGCAATCCTGATGTGTTAAAAGAATCTGCAATACGGATACCACTGTGCTGTCAGTAATCCTGATGTATTAGCAACGTATCAAACTTCACTAAGGATACCACTGCATGGCACTTTGGCCATCCTAATGTGTTAGAGGAATCTGAAAAAGGGATACCACTGTGCTGTCTGTAATCCTGATGTGTTACGAGTGTGCCTAGCTTTACTAAGGATACCACTGTATGCTACTATGGTGATTCTAATGTGTTAGAAGAATCTGTACTAAGGGTATCACTGTGCTGTCAGTCCTAGTGTGTTAAGGGTGTACCAAGCTGGACTAAGGATACCACTATGCTGTCAGCAATCCTTATGTGTTAGGTGTGTACAAAGATTCACTAGGGATACCACTGTGGCAATTCTGATGTTTTATAAGCTTACTAAGCTGCACTAGGGATACTGCTGTGATGTCTCTTTGGCAATCCTGACGCGATCGAGTCTGCACTGGAGATACCATCGCGGTGCCGCTCAGGCAATCCTAACTGTGGCAGATGCATTAGGTTAGCGTCGAAACAATGGGAGACAATCAGAACCAAGGCGGCAGGAAGAAGGCGGCGAGCAAGAAGAAGGGGGGCCGCTCTTCGTGCAAGGACGGGGTGCTGCTCAAGGTGTCGGACATAGAGCGGGAGTGTGACCGCTTGCGGCGGCGACCTCGCGCTGCTCTTTACCCGCTGCTGCCTATCACAGAGCCCCTGAAGCTGAAGCGCAAGTCGCTACACTTCCAAAAGGGGCGGCGGCGGCACCGGAAGCACTGCCGCAAGAGGCTGGGGGTGTCGGGACCGAAGCGCAAGCCGCCTCTGCCCCCCAGCAGTCGCTCCCGGCTGCTGACCACCACCACCAGCGAGGTCAGCAGCCTCGCTTGCTCAAGGAACAGGGACCTCCTCACGCTGCACAATCAGAACCTCAGCAAGCCCCACTGGGCCTCGGCGGAGCTCTTCTTCGGGGACTGCTCCCTGGAGCTGGGGCCGCGGACCATCCTGGGGTGTACGCACCCACGCCACCACCACTACCACAGCGCGAAGAAGCAGAAACATCGAATTTGCCACCACGACCCGCTGCTGTGCGGCCATCGGACCTCGGGGACCACGTCGCTGAAGGACCTGCGGTACCAGGCGGGCAGGCACCGGCGGCGCTGCGCGGACCCGGAGGCCGGCCTCGGGGACAAGGACAGCACGGGCAGCAACAGCCGGTCGCGGAAGATTGTCAGCTTCATCGTGGCCTCGGTGGCCTCCTTCATCCTCATGATGTGCGTCGCGCTGGTGGCCGTCACACTCAGGCTGACGCCGGCCATCGACGAAATGGGTGAGTGGCCACCCTTCCCTTTTACTTTGGTCACCCTAACTTCCTCTGACCCTCCTGCTGGTTGTCTCGACGAGGTATCTAATCTATCGTAAGCTAAACTGACTAGATCTCGATGGACGAGGTACATCATCGTTAGAGAAAGCAACTGACCAGATCTTGATCTCGACACCATTGGCAATATCTTGATGATGAGATATTTCGTCATTAGCAAAATTGGTCGGGTCTTAATGGATGAGATATCTCGTTGAAACCACTCGGAGGGCTGGTCATAAACCTCGACGTTGTCTTCTGCTAAATTTCAAACTTTGGGTTTTACGAGGCCAGGGACCTGAGGTTTGCTTACGGTCTGTCCACTATGGGAACTGTTCCAGACAGAAAACCACCGGATATCTCTATGAAAAGAAACGAGTCATTGGCCATTGTTCATTGGGGAATCTTGAAGCATTTCAGTTCCTTATGTTGGCACAACAGCTGGCTGTTTGTAAGAGAGAATACAGGATTGCAAGGAACTACTTCCAAAATGCCGCCAAACCACCCATCGCCAAAACCTCCTCCAACTCATCCCACTCTAGTTGTACCTGATCCGTTTCTATAGAGAGTACCAGTACCTAGACTTAGTATCTGGAACAGTACTCCTGATATACAGGCAGTATACACGTAGGTTCAATTCTTCATTTCTAACAACAAACTGTGCTGTAGAATTGTAAGCCTCTGACTATACCAGTTCAGACACCTGTTTGACTAAGATCTTAGATTTTACAGGCTTAGATGGTTGCTTCTTAAATACGGACGCATACTTCACTATTTCCAAATTCCCCCCCCCATTATAACTTTTTCAAATTTTTACCTTACATTTTACGAAATTGCTCGAACATAATGACTTGTTATTGTATTTAAAAATGTAAAACTTGTTCTGCAAAAAGCTAAGTAAAGTTTCTGTTCTTCAACACCTTCCCTAAACATTGGAAAGTCTGATTGTTAAAAATTATTAAAACAACCAAACCAACTAATCATTGAAATGTTTGATTTCTACACTATTGATTATTAAAATTTAAACGCTCATAGGTTTGCTTATATCTAGATAGGCGTTTTTTCTTTCTCTAGTGTATTCTTTCAAGAGTATAATCACTTTTGTTAAATTTGAACCCTTGCTTATACAAGCTTATGCAAGCTTACACACAAAATGTTTGACTGCTCCTATACGAGTACGTTCTGTTTTCAGCATCTTTCGTAATCAGAAGAGTTCCCTCTATGAATCATAAACCTTGAGCCATATAAGCCTAGGACATAAGGGTTGCTTATACAAAGATAGTTCTCTTTTTTATGAAGCATCTTTTCCAAAGAATTGAGTTCCTTATGTTGAACTGTGAGGTCTGGCTTCCAACAGCTGGAACACATAGATTTGGTTATACCGGGAATGTAGGTTCTGTACTTTGGCATCTTCCTAAAATAGAACTCTGCTGAATTAGACCAGCTGAATTAGACCACTCCAAGATATTAACAATTCCATATTTGTTAATAATGTGGAGACGTATGTTCTGTTTCTTTCTTTTTCAGCACTGTTTTTGAAAATAACAATTTCTTCTGTTGAATTTTGACTCTTGGATTATACGCCTCGACACATAAAGTGCTTATTGCTCATACTTCAACAATTAGGTTCTTGTTTTTCCATGAGAATCTTCCCATAACAATACAATCTTTATGAATACTAACCCTTGGTTTACGAATTTCGACTCTTGGATTATACACCAAGACGCATGCACATACACTGACACTACTTTCTTCAGTAGCTTTCCTAAATTTAATCATCTATCTTGGATTTCAACTCTCAAATTATATAAGCCGAAACAAACAAGATAACTTACATGTAAATACTCAGATTTTGTTCTACATACCTGTGTTTAGACTCAAGCAAAGCTCGTGCTTTTCAGCATATTCCCAAAACACTGAAATTCTTGTGAACTTTCAATCCTTGGATTATACAAGCCTAGATGAATTTTTTTTCAATCTAGGCACACAGGTTCATATGTTCTTTCTTCAGCACCATATCAAGCATCTCATTTACTCAACAGTTACTTTTCTTGAATGTTTACTCTTGAGTGATACAAGTCTGGATATGTAAGTTTTGTTATACCTAGACACACTGATTCTGTTCAACAGAAGCTTAACCATTTTCCCAAAGTTTTAGAATCTAT
This sequence comes from Meta bourneti, assembly GCA_933210815.1. Classification (NCBI taxonomy): domain Eukaryota; kingdom Metazoa; phylum Arthropoda; class Arachnida; order Araneae; family Tetragnathidae; genus Meta; species Meta bourneti. The sequence continues at coordinate 91,958,654 of OW119930.1, read as the reverse complement.
TCAGTTTTGATTTTTCAATATACCAGACTGGACAAAGCTTTGCTAACCCTCCAAGTGGTTTCGACGTGATATATCGTCCATCAAGATCTGACCAATTTTGGTAATAATGATGTATTTCGTCATCAGAATATTGCCGGATTTTTTTATTATGACGTGATCAAAATCTGGTCAGTTTTGCTAACGGGATAACCATCAGTATATTTTAAAGTTACGTTAAATACGGAAACGCATCTTGGACTTATTTACTCTGTGTGTGTATCAGATGTCTACATATATTCTATAACTTAATACTGCATTCGCAACTTGATACGAATATAGAGACGAAATTTCTGGTCAGGACTGAGCTCTTTACTAAAATATAAAATATTCCTTGCTCAAGTTTGACTATTGGATAACGCAGCCTTGGTATATGAATTTGCTCGTACCAAGATGTAGGTTCTTATAGATAAGTTTAAACTGACCCACTTGAATACGTATCCTTTGATAATAGATCATAGCATTAAAATAATAAGTTTCTGAAGAATTTTCCTAACCCATCCTTCTTATGGTCACCTAGTCACAATTTACGTACAACCGATTAAAATATATTAATACCTTTCTCTGAAATATCTATCCTTCGTTGTACAGTAATTTCTCAATGTCTATTTACCGAGAAGAGGTAAATAGGTTAGTCCGAGCAAAGCTTTCTTATTAGAAAGGAAAAGACACATTATATACTAAATTATAAGTTATACATCTTTGAAATTACATAAAACTTCTATCTCACCCTCTTGGTGGTTATCTATCATCAATTCATTCATCATTCAGGTATCTCGTCATTAGCAAAAGTTTTAAGATCTTGATAGACGAGATATCTCGTCATTAGAAGAAACCTGACCAGATCTTGATCTCGTCATCATAAAAAATAAGCAATATATCAACTAGATATCTCATCATAAGCGAAATGTTCAGATCTTGATGGACGAGATATGTCGTCGAAACCTTTAGGAGGGTTAACACAAAATAGATGGAGGAACCTTCAAAAGTAATACTAATTAAGGAAGAATATTTTTGGAAATCTCATCCGCGCTTTCGAGGTATTGAAATATGTTTACCAATTCAGTAATATAACTATTTGAAACAAGGTTCTTAAAAACACTTGAGATTTTCTTTACTTTCTGCAGACTTAAAATTCATGGAAGGACAAGTAAACAATAGTACAACAGTCGTACCGGGAGATTATTCCTTCCTAGAGCGGCTCGGTACAGATGCGATTTTATCCCCCTTTTAAGTGACTGCTGACATCGATCACTATTTGCGAGCTGTCAGCGACTGGCCCTAAAGAGGAACGGTCCTTTTGTTCGAAGCCCTACCCTGTCGAACATTCTGTGACGCTGGGAAACTCAGAATGTCGCGCAGGTGATATCTCTATCATGCCAAACACTATGAAAGGAAAGCGCGCTAGGTGGTCAGTCGTAATCACGACTCTCTCTCTCACAAGTTTTGTAGGGGGAAGGAAGTCAAGAGAAATCTGCCGTTCTGAGACGCGGGTAACGAAATTTGGGCGCCGTAGTCTAAAGGGATGCCGAATATGCGATAAACTGAGGTGAGATATAAGAGGGGTTGGTGTAAATCTATCCAGTTTTTAGTACGTGTATAACTAGAAATGACGGATTATAATAGTATAACTATAAATAAATGTATTACAGCGTTTGGTTTGATAATATAACAATACCTAAAATATATGAATTGCATGATTTAACCTTCCCAGTAGTTTCGACGAGATATCTCGTCCATCGAAATCTTACCAATTTTTCTAATGACGAGATATCTTCTCGTCATCAATGCATTACTGATGTTTAGATGACGGTGTCAAGACCGGGTCAGATATGGTTTCTTCCAATGAAAAGGCATCTCGTCCATAAATACCCGATCAGTTTTGCTAATGATGAGATACCTCGTCGAGATAACCATCAGGAGGGTTAAGACAACCATCAGGAGGGGTAAGACAAAGAGGCAGATAATTCAATGATTCCTAAATGTACTCCTCTCTCACTTAAAGATTTGTGTGTGAACTATGAATCTTAAATTAAGTACCGCCCTGGTGGCTGTCTCGACGAGGTATTTCGTCATCTGCAAAATTGTTCAAATCTTGATGGACGAGCGTCATCTGGTTCAAGATGACGAGGTTTGTCTTCGGATCTTTCCCTTCGAAATTGATCCAGGACCATCGCCAATAACCCGTTGTGTTGATCCAGTGCGACGTTAATTCAACTACCTACCTACCTCGATGGACGTCGTAGAAACTTGATCTTGCTGAAACCACTTAGAGTGTTAAGATAATGTAAGAATTACTGTCATTGATCTATATCCTAATGCGCACATCCTTTTTGTCACTGAAGAGCAATGTCATAGAAATAAAAATTATGAAATGGTGTTTACTCAAACGAAAATTAATTTGCCTAAATAACTTAATTTCTTAGGATCAATAAACATTCCCTAATTCGCAGTTCGTAAGAGTTTAAAAACAATTCTCTTTAAAAAATCAATAGTACTCGTGAAATGTTTCTAAAGTAAAAGTGGCAAACTTGTAAATATTAAAAGAAAATATAATTCTCCAAGATCTCTTCACAGTAATAAAAGAGCAGTTGAAAAACTGTTTCTTAAATGCCTTAGGAATAAAGTTTATCTTTCTCCTAGGTGTTTTTACTTATTTATGTATTGAAACTAAATTATCTAATTTGCAATCAATGGAAGTTTAAACACGCTATTTGGGAAATTCAGGTACCTTATTGCGTTAGAAAAGAAGTGGAGTGGAAGTGATTCCATCGCAATCAAGTTTTTCGATTTTCGATAACAATTAAAGCGGTGTTTTCCAATCTTTGAGGAGCACCCACTTGGGGGACGATAATTTAAGCTATGATGAAAACAAATATAAATTGTAACGATTTCAACCATTTTGTAGGGGAAAACTATGTCGAAATTTACAAAAATCTTTGAAAGATTACAACAATCATCTAACAGTTCTATATTAAAAAGGTTTTGAGCTGTATATTTCATTTGTTGTCATAAAATGGATTGGTACAGCCGCAGATGTTTTTATACCATGGGCCCCATATTCGGAAATAATTATTCTTTAGAAAGAATTAAATAATTTAAACACAAAGTAATAGAATTTAAATATGTAACCATTATTTTAAAAGAATCCCTGTAAATACTGATAAAAATTTGGAGTTTCAACCGTTATTTCAATGCTCAATTTACATTTCAGTTTTTCCGATATTGGCAGGTTAGGGTTGATTACAAGAGGGCGCACAGCTATTACCAAAATTATTATTTTTGAATACAGTATTTAATTTTGTACAACCTTTCCCATAGTCATATTATTCTTATTTTTAATTATTTCCACAGCTTTGACTTCACCTTTAGAAAATTACTATTATGTTACAACGGGAGATTTAGTCGTCGTTATAATTTATTGTAAAAAGGAAAGTTCAGTGTTGAGTCATTGTATAAAGTGATTGGGGTTGTTTACTTTTTCTGTCTTTATTATTATTTCCTCTTGTGTAAATTATTATGTGCTATGGTTCGTCTCTCTTTTTGCAGACTTTTTATGTATGTTTTGTATATATAATAGACATTTCGGTCAACCCTTGAAAGAATCTTAAACCGCTTGTGTACAGTCGGAGAAAAAAACCCGAACCAGCCCCTCTCATTTCGATCAGTATTGATAATATAGCAAATTCAAAGGCACCATTCAATTGGGAATAACGTCTTCTACAAATTTGTATCTAAAACAAAGGACCATCTTTGTGCCTAGATTTTCATGGAAAACAAAATTTTCTATGACAAAACCAGGTTTGCGTGCTTAAAACATATATTACATCATCCAATTGGTTTAAATATAAAGTTTCATAAATTTACTATCGTTGTGTATCCGGAGATCATCAATGTCATAATCAATGTAATCTTTCCAAATGATTATATTTTCAAAGAAAAGGACCAATAAAATGTTTCCAAAGGATTCTATTCTAAGGAAGGATCAATAGATGTGGTTAGTCATTATGTGGGTTGAGGGGTAAAACTCCGAAATCGCTACACAATTCCGAAATCGCATGACGTTCAGAGGGTTAATGCAAAATATAAACAAGACACTAAACAAACAAGACCCAATTAAATTAAAGTTAGACTCTGTCGAGTTGACATGTGAGTCACGGTGTTTTGAAGGCGTCTATTCGTAGAATAAGGGGTAGGTTAAAGGTAAAGATGGGAGGATCCGAAAACATAAGTATTCGTGTTCTCGATACTTAAAAGAATCTCGCGATTCTTCCTCGTATTCGAACAGTAGCATTCATTCGAAGTATTCGAGTACTAAAATATTAATTCAAAGTATTTGTGTACCAAATTTTTCATCCAAAGTATTCTAATGCCAAAATATTCATCTTATATATACGAATACCAAAGTACTGTAATTCCAAAGTATTCATCATATGTATTCGAATACCAAAGTATTCATCATATGTATTCGAATACCAAAGTATTCATCATATGTATTCGAATACCAAAGTATACATCATATGTATTCGAATACCAAAGTATTCATCATATGTATTCGAATACTAAAGTAAACGGATATCAGTGTATTCGAATACCAAAGTATTCGAATATCAAATTATTCGAATAACTAAGTACTTGAATTTCAAAGTATTCATCCTAAGTATTCGAATACTAAAATAATCATCCTAGGTATTCGAATACTAAAATATTCATCCTAAGTATATGCAAAGTACTCGATCACCAAAGTACGTGGATTCCAAAGTGTTCATCATATGTTCTCGAATACCAAAGTAAGCGGGTATCAATGTATTCAAATACCAAAGTATTCGGGTACCAAATTATTCGAACACGTAATTACTCGAATTCCAAATTATTCATCGAAAAGTATTCCAAAGTATTCGAATACTAAAGCATTTATCCTGAGTATACGAAAACCAAAGTTTTCATCCCAAATATTCGAATAGCAAAGTACTCATCCCGAGTATTCGAATAGCAAAGTATTCATTTGCCTTATTTTTATTTTTAAAAAGCCTTACATTGCAATTGGCTGATTCTTACTATCAATTAGTCGTTTTTTGAATATGTCCGAATACTTATGCGATACTTGAAAGTACTCAAATATTAAGTATTCGATTCGAAGCAACATTCGATTCTGCCGACCTCTAGTTAAAAGTAAGCGATGCAATCCCACAAATGGCGTCTTTAACGTAGTTTCTGGCTCCGAGTTGATCGTTGGTACTGAAAAGAAAACAGAGATTCCGAATTGGCGAAACAACCATAGCGATCGCCACGCATTTTTTTGAGTATGTAAGTTTTTCCCCTAGTGATCTTACCACTTTCTACAAATGGACTTGCCCAAGGTCATCTGCTTTCTCACTGGGGCTACTCCATACAAAAATATCTACTTCCAGCCGTACAAATAACGATAAATAAATGAACAATATAACCAATAGTGAAATGAGTAGAATATAATTTAAAGAGAAATAGATTTAAAACTTCAGAATAAAGTATTTGAAATGAATTTTTTTATAGCTTCCGTATGTAATAATTATTGAAACTAAACTTTTATTTTGTATCAGGTGCTAGTGCCGAAACTATTGGAATCCTATGTTTTGAGAAAACCAAACATTTGATTTGTAATTTAGTCTTATAATATAGTTTAAATATCGGTATTTGAACTAACATTGAGTAGCTGTCACAAAAGAAATGTTTGTCCCTTTTCAAATCACTGATTTCAAAAGTACTGACGCAATTCTCAAATCTCAATTCAACCCTGATTTTTTTATTGGATGTCTGATGATTTGAGTCTACGATAATCCCTTTTCAAAATTATTTTCAATCTGCATATTGCACTGGAAATCCACAATTAACCACTCGAATGTGCGTTATATAGAATTAGCGTTTGGTGCCAAATTTTTGAATAGTATTAGCTTACTGTCTTATCACGTTCTGCTATATTGGCGACCCGGTCGTGATGAACATGTGCAGCTTCATTGAAACCAACTGAAGCTTCAGACAAATTCTGAATAAAATCACCATAATCGGCGCGCAATTCGATAACCATCTGAATCACCTCCATCAACTTTCTGACCCGATTGATAAGAGACAATGCTTCTACTCTTATCATGGCTTCACTCTTCGGTTGCACTGTTACAAGGCTTACAGGGTTTCACACAATAGGCAATCTGTCAACTAGTGTTAGCATCTATCGGATTTAAGCAATGCTAAATTCTATAGGGGTTATTTAAGTGAACAGCAACCACTCAAAACTTTACTTACAATATTGTAATACGTACCAGTGCAACAAATTCCAACCATTCGTTACATTTAGGTAGACTGAAGCTGTAGTCGTTTCACACCCTGATAAAACATTTTATTTACTTTTAAAATGAATATATGCTATAAATATACGTATATTGCATTCAGTTTTATTACTTATTATATAATAGAATCTGATAATTAAAAGAGTATTACTCTTCCATGTATAAAAATTTTGCAAGTTGAATAAGGTACTTGAATCGATTTTTCTATACGAAAGGATTATTTTATTTCAAATGCATGCTCCATTGAAATCTAACATGTTTTCAGCAGTTGCATTCTTTCCTATACTTTAAACAAAAAGGAAATCATTTTTACAAGTGTTTCCGCTTATTGATTTTTTCGCTCCAACAATTTCTGATGCATTTTCCTATCTAAGATAACATCGAAGTCAAAGACTAAAGTTTAAAATCGCTTTAAGGTAATGCTATATTTTGAAAATATATATACATCGATTTACTTACGGATAGACATCATAAAATAAAATAAAATGAACTTGAGTTTGAAAAACAGTATCGATTTGTGCTTACAGAAAGCATATTCATGAAAATTATTATTTTATTACCATGCAGACAATAAATGGTAAATGTGTAGACGATAAATAAGCAGAAAGAGTTCCAGGTTCCAAACTGACATTTGACATTAGTTACAGTCGATATTTTTCTTTAATTATTTTCTTTCATTTAATAATATTTTATTTTGTATATTTGCTAATGGCATCATAGAACTTTCTAAATGATTCTTAGTGAATCCTAAAACATCAAATGATGTTTAATGTTGTATATAACATTGATTATTCTTTATTGATTTATTTCGATCCACTTATGCTTTGCTCTGTTTCTCTTTCCTCAAATAAACCTAAATTTTATTCCTTCGAATTTTCAATTAGTATTTCTTCGTGACAATATGAATGCTGAATACTTATATTGTCACGAGAAATAAACAATGAAAGCAGAAGAGGGTTTATCAAAACAGTCATTTATCTTATAAAAATACAAATTTGTTAAATTAAAAATATTACAAACAATCGGCACCCGGTGTTAGTGAAATATTATAATTACTTCATTGAGAGAAATCGACATTAATTGTATTGTAATAAACTGATATAAACAATACAAAATAAACCGCTGCGGTATTCATTCGCTAATTTTGTCGCATAGTTTTAATACGATTGATTTAATTTATGGAGCTCCATTATATTGCCAATGCATGGAAGAGTTCGGTGCCCTAATGAAATTCTTCAGTAGTCTGATAACAAAAGGCAATATCTGGAGACAAATCAGAGCAGAAAAGAAAACGTGAGAGAGTAAAAATAGATTCAGAAATAAAAATATCGAATTGCCTTGAACAAGGCAATGGGATACTTTCTAAATGATTCTTAGTGAATCCTAAAACATCAAATGATGTTTAATGTTGTATATAACATTGATTATTCTTTATTGATTTATTTCGATCCACTTATGCTTTGCTCTGTTTCTCTTTCCTCAAATAAACCTAAATTTTATTCCTTCGAATTTTCAATTAGTATTTCTTCGTGACAATATGAATGCTGAATACTTATATTGTCACGAGAAATAAACAATGAAAGCAGAAGAGGGTTTATCAAAACAGTCATTTATCTTATAAAAGTACAAATTTGTTAAATTAAAAATATTACAAACAATCGGCACCCGGTGTTAGTGAAATATTATAATTACTTCATTGAGAGAAATCGACATTAATTGTATTGTAATAAACTGATATAAACAATACAAAATAAACCGCTGCGGTATTCATTCGCTAATTTTGTCGCATAGTTTTAATACGATTGATTTAATTTATGGAGCTCCATTATATTGCCAATGCATGGAAGAGTTCGGTGCCCTAATGAAATTCTTCAGTAGTCTGATAACAAAAGGCAATATCTGGAGACAAATCAGAGCAGAAAAGAAAACGTGAGAGAGTAAAAATAGATTCAGAAATAAAAATATCGAATTGCCTTGAACAAGGCAATGGGATACTTTCTAAATGATTCTTAGTGAATCCTAAAACATCAAACCATTTTTAATGTTGTATATAACATTGATTATTCTTTATTGATTTATTTCGATCCACTTATGCTTTGCTCTGTTTCTCTTTCCTCAAATAAACCTTAATTTTATTCCTTCGAATTTTCAATTAGTATTTCTTCGTGACAATATGAATGCTGAAGACTTAAATGAATTGACATTCAGAAGCTAATTGCTGAAATATGACTGAGATGAGCATTTTTTGCCATGTATTCTTATTGGACATATGAAGTAACACCATAACGAATACATACATGTTTATATTTTTGATTACTTGTATTTCATTTAGAGGTATCAAATGTGCATACACAGATGCTTATATTCGTTGTAAATGGATTTAAATAAGGTATCAAATTTGAGTAATGACATCGACATCACTAGATAAAGCAATTAAGAAACTTTAAATGCAGGTGCTATGCGCAGGTCTGCTTTATTCGATAACAGTAACCAGTTAAATAAATGGATCTAGATATAAAGCAGAAATTATCTGTCTGAAGTTCACGTTGGTGTGATGTGCAAGTTGGAGAATGGGATGTCAGCTCAGGTGAAGACCTCGTCATCTGAACGTGGTTCAAAATGACGAGGTGTTATCCTCGGATCTTCCCCTTAAGGATTGATCCAGGACCCTCACTAATAACCCCTTTGTGTTGTTTCAGTGCGACGTTAATTCAACTACCTACCTACCATTAGCCTGAAAATAAATAAATTATTTAAGTTTGACATCTTTTCCATCAAAGTAAATACTTACCTAGTACAGTGAGAATAATCAGTTGTTTAAATGTTTTTGTTTTTAAAATTCTTTTCGTTATCTTTTAATTACTTCTCGCTAAGCCTTAAACGGTGTTTTTGTAAGAAATTCTTCTTTGGCGACAAAAATCGCGCCTATTGTGATGGAATTTGCGTAGGTTATTCTTTATGGAATTTCTAGGTCAACGCAACTATTTCCAGTCGCTACGTCTTCCCCTTGGAAACATAAAATTAACTTTAATATGGAACACTACGCAAGAAGAGACCATTCAAAACAAAACGTCAAAATCTGTCAAGAGCCAAGCGATTAGAATATAAAAACACAAGCTTGTGAAAAGGGCTAAAGAGCAAAAAGCTGTGCAACGACGTAGCAAAACAGCTTAGGAAACAGTTAAAAAGTAAAATATGTTTTGATATTTCAATCAATAGTCATGATTATGTAGCCCTAAAATGAATTGTAGAGTAAAATCGATAGTTCTCTTTAAAAATGTCTAATTCTCAACGATAACTAGCATTTACTGTTCTGAGAAATGTTTTAGATCGAATGGTTCAATTCTTATTTTATTAAGTGCTTTCAACTTTAAACAGGTAGGTAGTTAATTAACGTCACACTAGAGCAACACGACGGGCTATTGGCGACGGTCCGGGATCAATCCCTAAGGGATGATCCTAGGACAACACCAAGTAACATTGTACCACAGTCTGATGACGAAAATAACACATGAGCTGGCACCCCACTCTCCAAACGTCCACACTACGACAACGTACTGAAGAGAACTTTGGAAAGTATATGTGGCATGGATTGGAAATCACAATAGGGCCTTATTTTGGAACCGGAGAAGTGACAATTATATCTCGGACACAGCAATATTCAAATGCGAAGGTTCAAAGGAAACTGAGAAGTTAGAAATAGTCACATTCCTTTCGTCCTCGCATTCAAAAGTAAAGGGATATTGTGTTTAAGAGAGACGCGTTTTTAACAAAAGTTTATTACACTATAAGTTCATTACAAAACATGTTCTATAGATGCGTATTTACAATAATTTCTCTGACGTCTAACTGTTTGGTGCTCTAGATTTGGAGGTTTGCTTTCACTCCAAGTCTATGAAATGATTTCAACTCTTCCACTTGAAGGAGTGAGGGTTGTTCGTGGAGGACTCTTAAGGCACTTAATAACCACAAAAATGAAAGTGGATGCAATGCTGGAGAATTTCAGCTGAATAAAAATAGTAAGCTTTTATGCATGGCATGCATACTTCATTAATCCTCTTGGGGGTTCGCACACATATATCCGTCAACAACCTTAGTCTTCCATCCATGACTTCTCTAGTTTTAACCCTCTTGGCCAATACAATCTTTCGTACGATTCCTTCAACCTGTAGATATTTAGTCATGTATGTGGTGGGGTTAAAATCAATACTGCACTACTCTGAAATCTTGTGATGCTCAGAAGGTTAAACTTATTTCTGTTGTTTCTGTATTTAAATTCGATTAAGATCTCAAAGCGCGATTTTCATTAAAAGTGACGTTCACTTGCTGTGGTAAAAAAATTACCTGCAAAAAAGTGCTATTACGAGAGAAGAAAATAACAATTCTGTTTTATATATATTTATTGAGTAAATTCTTTTATTTCTAAACTATGATCAATAGTAATATTGGTGCTGTTTGTGTCCCTTTTTGTTCTTTTTATTTTCCCTATTGGTCGTAAGAATCGCAGAATCGACCCTCGGTACCGAAAAAACTGAACCATTAGACTCCAACCATTTCTTTCGAATCAATAGAAAGCGATACCTGCTCAAATCCCCCTCTAAGTCCTGATCCATTCCCTGCGAGAGTATTTATTTTCGGAGGAAATAGTTAAACACAAACTAAGTCTGCGTGCTCAATTTATTTCTGGATTACAGACAAGACTTTGCGAAGAAACTTCGCCGTTTGTACCTCAGTATGCAAATATATTTCCAAATCATTAGTTTCGGTAAACTTCAACTCTGGCAGGATAAGATTTCACAGCGTCTAGACTGAAAATCGGAGAGTGAACACGATGTTTTTCCAATTTGGGAAAAACAGTAAGGGTTTTCACTTGCTCATTTCGTAAATATTTCGTATTTGGAAGGTGATGTTCATAAGTTTCCATCACTTCAAAGTGACAAGTAGAGTTATTTATAGTTACATGAAAAATCTTCCTGCGCAGAAAACTTTTTGAAATTGAAATAACGTCACAATTTAAGTTTAATTTCTTTGAAGGTATTTATTTTCTGCTGTCATTATTTTGATATATATGTTTGAATATTTATTATACTATAAAGGATAGAAACATTAGCTGCTATATCTGGCTACTACAGAATTGCTGCCTCAATTAAGTCTGGGTGGTGACCATAGAGGAAACTTAAAAGTGGAGTGATTTAAACTTAAAAGTGGAGTAACCTTATTATATGACCAAGATCATATGACCCAAACTAGTATAATAGTAAGTGACCCTTATATTACTTTCTTCAGCTGGGTGGAACCGAATATTCATCATCTGATGGGTCCACGGGACAGAAAAAGACACCCATTCATTGGTTCACCATCTGATTGGTCCGCGTGACATAGTAATAGGCTTTGGCGTTTCTCCAATTTTGTCGCCACTCTACAGAAATACGCATTCCCCGTCATTAGATGTCATAGCGCCAAACGAGGGGAAAAGATGCCAAATTGGCTAACCAAATCAATTTTTCACAGAGCAATCACGTGACTACTAGTCGACATGTTGGACACGCTTTTTGAAGCTCCTCTCAATGACAATGCTCTGTCTACTTGCATCTCATGTGTATGATGGTGTAACAATCATAAAAGGTCGCGTTGATCATAAAAGGTAGGTATTTTAATTAGCGTCACACTGGAGCAACACGACGGGCTATTGGCGACGGGCCGGGGTCAATCCCAAAGGGAAAGATCTTAGGACGACACCACGTCATTTTGAACCACGGTCGGATCATGAAAGGAACAGAGCTCCTTCATTTTGATTAGGGACAGCGTAGTTTTCTTGTATAGATCTCGCATGTAATGTATGCGAATGTAGTTAAATAGATAAGTTTTGATAAATATAGTTAATCGGCATTTCGGTGACGTTTGGAGTTAAATCTAATTAGCATTGACCTATCGACTGTCATATCGCTATTCGGAGTATAGTTTCTATTGGTGGCATGCTGAAAGCGTATTTGAAAAGCAATCCAAGTGACTCCACGTCCAGAACACGTATAGGAAGCACGTTCCGCCGCAGAAGCACTATCGCTACCTACGTTTAGCTGAACACCAAATTCTCATGAAATGCAAAAAGTTAGCTGCTTCCAGCTTTTTCCCTCAATTGATTGGATGGTTGGTTTGGGGGTTTTATGACGCAAGGGACATATTTGGCCATGCTGCGCCAGACACGACACACAATCTCAAGCAATAGACACACGCAGTGACACAGAAGAGAGAAATACACCCAGGGAGGAATGCACTTGACAGGAATCGAATTTGTACCACCTACAACTCGAAGGTTGCTAGCGCAGTGGGCATACCCACTGAGCTACGACGGCCCCTTTCTCTAAATTGAATTTAATATTCTCAATAGTAGCAGATTTTTTTCACACATAAGACTAATTTCTATTTGGTGGGAAAATTTGAAAATTTCAAAGTCAAATAAGAAGTCCTACTAAATTGATTTCCATATCACTGTTGAAGATTTTGGAACTTGTGAACTCTAACTGTAACCGTGAATGCTGGGTCATTTTTCGCAACAGATCTCGATGACGTATCCTGAAATGACTAATGACTATTTTCATCTCAATTCTTAAAGACTTGCGGTCACTAGAGTCTCGTAAAAATGTGGTGTTACTTTATGACCACCATGTAAAAGTAGCTGTTACGTAGGTAGTTAATTGACGTAGAACTGGAGCAACACCATGGACTATCGGCGACGGTCCGGGATCAATCCCGTAGGGAAAGATCCGAGAGCAAAGCCTTGTCATTTTGAACCAGGATCAAATGACGAGGTCAACACCTGAGCTGGCACCCCACTCTTCCTACTTCCACACCATGCCCACGTGAGGACATATGAGGCCACGACATATTGAACGTGCAACAGACCCCATGTCCACAATGGTCTTTTGGTTGGACTGAGCTAAGAACTAGCAACCCTCCGGTTACTAATCCGTTACTCTTCCAACTGGGCTACTGCGGCTCTCACCCTGCACAAGTGAATTGGTTGTAATTATTAAGTTCTGGTTCGAATTCAACCCGTCAGAAAGCGTGCCTGAATTAGTTTCTCAATGAATGTTACCTTCAAATGAAATAGACTGAACGTGTTGGCGCTGTCGCCGATTCATAAGGTCGCACGTGGGCTTACTAATCGACTTGGACTAATTGGTTATTGAATCGCAGACGTGTTTTTAATCACTTTAACCACTCAATAATTTGTCCCACATCTATTCATGCTTTTCCCGTAACCACTTGACAGATCTTCAAACTCTGAGAGGAACAGCACGAAGCTGCGAGCAACATGCTCCGTCCATTTCTTTTGAAGATCGATGATGGCACACCGATGATGTCAACACCAAGAGAACGATTCCTTTTTCCAATAGCTGGCTGGCAAACGACCAGTATATATATCGTTCACGAAACGACCCCATTTGGCAACATGCTTTGAACTTTTTAAAAGTTAATCGGTACTTAGGCTCCTATTAATGAAATCGAAATAGAAAATAATCGTATCCAGTGTAAAAACATGTCGATGAAAATAACAATGTATAAGTTATCGAAGGTTATTTAACCCTCCATTGTTTCGACGAGGTATTTCGTCATTAGCAAAACTGACCAGATCTTGATGGACGAGATAACTCATCAAAATCGCTCGGAGGGTTAAAACGAGGATGAAAACGCACCACAATGTAATGCAATGTGAGACAGACACGGCAAGTACCATGACCAGACGACTTTCGTTAACCTGAAACCCAACGATTTTGTACGGTCCATTGCGTGCCTAATTAATTTTAAATGTCATTAACTGCATTACTCAAATACCAAATAAAAAGCATCAAGAGGCATGCCGGTTTCCTCTTACTCGTATTGTTACAAATGTGACACTCCAATTCTCAAAAACCGAAGGGTCTTGAAGTGGTTCTTAATTCTCCAAGTGGTTTTGACGAGATATCTCGTCATAAAGATATTGAAGACTTTTTTATGATGACGAGATCAAGATCTGATCGTTTTTTTAATGTCATCCATCAACATCTGGCCAGTTTTGCAAATGACGAGATACCTCAACGAAATAACTAACTGGAGGGTTGAGATTAAGGACATATATATATGACAGATATATGAGGATTAAGGACAGATATATGATACAGATTAAGGACAGATATATGAGCGTCAGCTACTAGTGTGCACACCTATGGTATATACAGTGGACTCCCTCTTAACCGGCCACCTTTTAACCGGCCGCCACTTACCAATTATGTACTGTAAATACAGTAGCCTACAGTAACATGTGTTTAGTTTTCTCCAACAAAGGAAGTTCTTATAGGTTAAGTTTTCTTAATTATACCTATCATATTACAATAAAGTAGGCTGTATACTTAGTTTTATTCTAATAAAAAGGATTTCGGGAGTGTATTTTAATGCTATTAAGGGAACGAAGGTTTAACCGGCCAAATCGTTATCCGGTCTGGGTCCGATCCCGAAGTAGCCGGTTAAGAGGGAGTCCACTATATTCATAAAGTTTCGTTCTATTTGAGTTTGATAATGCGTGGTATTTATATGCACGCTGTTCTCCTTTTTGTTTGAAATCCTTAAAAATTCCCATTATACAAGACTGATGGGATTAAAACTGATTTTTGAGCTGTAATGAAGCATAAGATTCAGTTAGTAACAAGGTAATCCCTTTCTCAATTAAACATTCTTTAAATAAACGTTCTATTTGAGGACTGGAAAAGAGGTTACGCGATCCTTCCCGGGGTTATTTAGTAGGTTATAAGACAGCCTAGAGAATAAACGTTCTGCTTGTATCATGACATGACGATAGAAAAGAAACCTGTTAAAAATAATGATAAGAGCACAAGTGGCAATTGATACTTTTACATCGATTGGCAGTCACGTGATTGACAAGAATAACCCGAGAGTTGATTAGATAATATGAAAATCATATCATTGATGGAAGAGATGGACCTACCAGACATCGGAACTAATCAAGGATAACCGGAATTACACATATAGGAATAGATTGTAGCAGGAGAATGTGAGAAGTTTAGCCTTATGTAGTTATTAAATATGTTCTGTAACGGGTACACCGTATTTCAACAGCGCACACATTTTAATTTTCAATCTTTTATTCATTTTGATTCCTACACTTTGGCACACTATGGCAGTGTAGAGTCTTTCTTCAGTAATTTAACTTTTTGGATAGCATTGGTTTTACCCATCATATTTCATTTTGTTTTACCCATCGTATATTTGACATGATACTTCTGATATGATTTAATATATATGATTTAATCTTCTTTTCATTGGGAGACTTTCTGATTTGTGTAGTAATGCTTTTACCTCACAATACACATACTAAATAACCACAGATATTGATTGAAAGGATTCATTGATTCTTTCAACCTTTGGAAAGATTCCGTTGCCCATTTCCTTAGAATAGAATCCTTTGGAAAGACTCCATTGCTCATTTCCTTTAAATAACATCTTTTGGAAAGACACCCTTGCTTATTTTCTTAGAATAGGATTCTTTCGAAAGAGTCTCACTGCTCATTTCCTTAGAATAGAATCATTTGCAAAGACTCCATTGCTCATTTCCTTAGAATAGAATCCTTTGCAAAGACTCCATTGCTCACTTCCTTAGAATAGGATCCTTTCGAAAGACTGCATTGCTCATTTCAGTAGAATAGCTTGAAAAATAGAATTCTTTGGAAAGATTCTATTGGCCAAGAAGATCCAAATTCATTAGAAGTCATGCATGGAAGGTTGCAGTTTGTATGGTGGAATTACGCAGAGAGTTAATTAATCTTTAATCCAACTAGAATTTCACTTTTTTGAGTTATGCTGGTATTGCAGGCCGGGGTTCGATATAAAATCTATAAACGGCACGGGATAAGCAGACATTAAGGACAAAAGGGGACCACCATTTCCGGTTGTTATCACGTGTTTCAAAAACTTTTCATTCCCACACTACCAATTCGTTAACACACAAACGGGAAAATAAATTCAAATGCCAACGATACAAAGAAACCAAAGAACCCCAAATCTCTCTATACATAACACAATTTTCCCATTCCTTACACAGATACAGAAACCGTATATTGTGTAAAAACTGCTATTCCCACTTTTCAAATATATCGAATTCCTATTGCTGCTTCATTGGAGAGGAGAAATAAACAGCAGCAATACGACCCAGAAGAGAAATAATCGCAAATATTTTATTCCACTCTTTTTCAATGCCCCGGTGGCATCGCTAAATAGAATGATTTATGGCCGCGAAGTTCCGCCATTTTTGTTTTTCGGTTCCCTCCTTCTTTCTTGGTCGGCTTCCAAAAATAAATTACACTTGCATATGTTTACCAACCCCTTTAGGTTCTCCCAAATTTTAAATGCAAAATAAGAATTTTGTAAAAATGCTCGCGTGAATTATAAAAATTCTGCGAGGAGAATTCGGGTTTTTTTACCTTCTGGCTTCAACTTCTTTCGTTTCCTTAGTACAAAAGCACGTTTGCTTTTTAGTATAAGCGACATTTTTTTTTGTTTGACTCGATTTTTTGGAATTTTGTTCTCGCTTCTGATAAGCTGTCTTTTTGTGTCTCGAATGTATGCAGTTGTTCGTATCGTTTTTGTTTTCGTAGCTTCTTTTTTGTGTTTTAACCGCACATTCCACATGCTTATTTTGCTATAGTGTTTAAGAATTCTCGCATCCGCTTTGCATTAAATGATGTCTCGGAAAAGTCATCTGTGAATGAAAACTTGATTTACGTGTTTGTATTTAACAGAATGGCAACACTTTTCTTTTTAACATGAAATCAAAAATGTGAATGCATGGGTCAATATGGATTTTATGAGTCTGGCAACATTGGTACTGTAGTCAATGGCATATCCAGGATTTTTTTCGCAGAAGGCTCAAAATGAAAAGGATATTTTTTTTTATTGCAAAGGTCTCTTATCAGATTTTTAGAATGGTCTTGTATTTTTTGTTGCAGGACTATGGACTTTAACACCATTACTGTAACAACATAAAAAGTGACGTTATGGTGGAACTAAGTACTTGAATGACTACAATAAGTTTTTGGCAAACATAAATATAAGTATCATTAACCCCCTAGTGGTTGCCTCGAAGAGGTACCTCGTAATTAGAAAAATATTGACCAGATCTTGATCTCGTCATACGAAAACTTTGGCAATATCTTGATGACGAGTCATATTGTTATAAGCAAAATTGTTCAGATCCTTGCTTAACCATCCAACTGGTCAGATCTTGATGGACGAGATATTTCGTCCATCAAGATCTGACCAGTTGGATGGTTAAGCAAATAGTTGAGACTACTTTCTTGAAATTTACTTTTGTGTCACTGAAGAGATTGATGGAATCCTTAGATATGTGAATAAGTGAGTAGATGGTCGACTCAACATGATAAAAACCATGACAATAATCATTGCGTTCATTCTTCGCAAGGATTAAGGGCTTAATATTACGTCCTTAAGCCTTTGAGCGTCACGAGATTTTTGTATAGTATACCACTGCGATTTGCCCCAAAACACACACTGAACCCTCCAAATGTTTAGACTAGATATCTAGTCCAAAATCTGGACAATTTTGCTAAGGAGGATATATCTCGTAGTGACAAAACTGCCCTATTACTCCACGAAGATCCAAGTAGGAAAAATAAGTTGTGCCTTGACCAGAACTGGTGACAGTACGGAACAAGATTTTGCACCAGAGGCTGACTGAGCAGTTTTCGACCCGAAGATAAACCACCAGGAGGGTTAATGACTAAATAGGCACATCCATTCGTTGAAGGAATCCCAGGAAATATTCTATTGCTCAAGTTAAAAACGGAATTTTTTCGCTAAGTTAAGATCTGATCAGATTTATATTCAGAAATGCATTTTTGTGTTTTTTTTTAGTTACTAGACTATGGACTTTGAAGTAATACTGTAAGCGCATGAAAAATAACGTCTCGTTGAATCTACGTAAACAGATTATCTTTCTATAAATAAATATAAAAATAAATAGCACTAAATAGCGTCAAGAAAATATTTAAACCTTGCTTCTGTAAAATTACTTTTGTGTCATGTATCACCGAGGATCCGATATTATGGACACGTGGATAAGAGAGAAGATGCTCATTACATCAGAAAAATAACAGAAATTATCACTGTTTTCATGCTTCGCATCGAATATTACTTCATCCCTCTGACACCTACCTTCTAATGAAATAGACAGTGCATTTGGGAGGAGTCACTGTCGTAAGATCTCAGATGGGCGAGTCGTGTGGGAACAGTCTAGTCTTTTTAATCGTGCCGGATAATCACTTAACGTATCAATAATTTTTTACGACCCAGACCACCCAGTCTACCAACAAGAGTAGACAAGGGGTGACTGGGAAGATACTCCTGACTCCACAGTAGACAGCGCTAGAATCTAAGTAGAATATAAGCACATTCATCCAACAATGTTGCTACACATACTATACAGGGGGGTGATTCTACGGTCATGGGACAAACTTCAGGGCGTGATAGAACACAACGAAACAAACACTTTTCCCCATAGAATGTATGGCCGCTAGAGAGCGCAGCAAACGCTTGTATAAAAGCGTTACGTCGGCGATGCGAGGGTGGTGGTCGACATTGTGAACAGCTTCTGTAATTGTGCATTTGCGTTGTACTTACCGACTGATGTTTGTACATGTCGTTTCATTTCCATGTGAAAAGTTTCTCATGTTTTGTCATTTCTTTCTTACCCGTTCTTCCTTGTACTTATCTTTAATTGATGCAAATCTAATTGTATTAATTCTTTTTTGTCAAGCAGTTATTGATGTTTATTTGATATTAAAGCGTTGTTTCCATATTTCATGCCTCTTGCGTCGGACCGTGTGTTTGTGCCGAAATGGAAAGCGCCCTCTAGCGACCATACATTCTATGGTGAAAAGTGTTTGTTTCGTTGTGTTCTATCACCCCCTGAAGTTTGTCCCATGACCATAGAATCACCCTGTATTTACAATCATCCGCTGCAAGCAGGTACAGGATAATAAAAAATTATAAACTTCAGAGTTAACAGACCTCTTTCTAAATGATTCGTCCCATATTAGGACTCGCGCTTTTTTCCTCAACCACGTGACAGATTTTCAGACAGAGCGATCGGAAGAAATAGCATGAATCTTCTCGCACACAGTTTCATTAAAGGTGCTCTCTGAGCGTTATGAAATTTCTTTGTGCAGTATGAGAGGTTTTTCCAATCTAAATGTAACAGGTAGCGTTTTTGTAATGAAACGTGATTCTTGCATGTATTCCACACCTGACATCACGTGGCTTCTTTTTCAAATGCGATTTAAGTACATTGCCTATAAATATTCCAAAGAATGAATTTCTAATTGATATATAACTGATTGGTCAACGACAATTCGATTAAACGTCAAACGCGGCCAAAACGTCTATAAATTGCACTTCAAGGTATCTCCGATATGTATCACGAGAGAACATTTGGTTTATAGGAAATAAAATCTCGGTCTTCAGTCTGATTTGTTTACACTGCAAATTCTTTTCACTGCGCTTTCCCCCACTACATACGGAGCCCGTTGGTACAGTCATGGATTAGCAACCAAAGAGCTGCGAGTTCAAAACTCGATCCAACCAGACTGTCACGGGGGTTGGTGCACGTTAAATCTATCGTGGCCTCCAATGTCCTCATTTTGGCATGATGTGGAAGTTTGGTTAGTGGGGTGACAGCTCAGGTGTTGTCCTCTTCATCCGACCATGGTTCAGAATTACGAGGTGTTGGCCTCGGATTTTTCACTTTGGAAGGGAACCCGGACAGTCGCCAATAGCCCGTTGAGTAGCTCCAGTACGACGTGAATTCAATTACTACTACTAACAGAACGTCCCACACAACATACACATATTGACTGATGCCACGTTGGAAGATTTTTAGGTTATGTAGGTATTTTAATTGACGTCACACTGGATCAACACAACGGGCTATTGGTGACGGTCCGGAATCAATCCCAAAGGGAAAGATCGAGAACAACACCACGTAATTTTGTATCACGGTCATATGACGAGGAAACACCTGAGCTGGCACCCCACTCTCCAAACTTGCACACCACGCCAACGTGAGGATATTTGCGGCCACGACGGATTTAACGTGCACCAGCCCCTCTGTGCACGACGGTCTTTGGTTGGATTCGAACTCGCAACCCTCCGGTTGCTAATCCGTTGCTCTTCCAACCGGGCCACCGCTGCCCCGAAGATTTTTAGGGAAGATCCTATTGATCAAGATGTTCAAAACTGATTGAAATTTAAGATGGGAATATTAAGCGGTTAAATGGGGTGAGGTACAAGTCCCTCAAGGGATTAAATTACTTTTTGTAAGATGAATATGAATTCACAAAATAATAGGTACTTTAAGAATAAAGTAACTGTTTCGTTTTAAAGAATAAATGTATTTTATTTATACCTTTTACCCAGTATTTTAAAAGTTAGAAACTAATACTTTGGGTGTTATTCCCTATATTACTATTCCATTGACTCGAGTTATTTCAATAGTGAAAGCGGACTTTTCCAGAAGACATTTATCCACTTTTCATTTTTGGGATAGTTGAAATAAAAGCACAAGCTTCAAAGTTTGGATTTTTCATTTAATATTAAGTTCCAATAATTGTAGAAAAATTATGTTTTGAAACGAGATTAATACATTCTTTAAAATAATTTTGTGACAGTTAACCGGAATTACAGTAAGGCAAATAAAATTTGACTATCTTACCTCCTCTAGATTTGCGAAAATTCCAAAAAAAAAGAAATAAGATATAAAATATCTATTGTCGTAACGCAATAAAAATAGAGTATTTTGTAGAGTAAATATCAAACAGAGATGATAAAAATGTTCAGTTTCCTTATTTGATCAGTTTTATTGTTTTGTTTTCCCATCACCCAATTAGTTTTATTATAGTTTTACTATCATCTGACCACAGTTTTAACACCTTGTTTTTTTATCTGCCTAGTTTTATCCTCTTTTTATCATCATTCTGACCATCTGAGTAGTTTTATCCTCTTCATCTGACCTCATCTATCCTCATCATCTAACTAGCTTTATCATCTACAATTTTTATGATCTTTTCACTATCATAAAAAATTAGATGTATTGTATAAAGCAGTTTGCACCAATTATTTATAATTTCTTACTTAGAACTCACTATCCAAAGTTCATATACTTGCTTCATTTTTATCATCTTGTTCTTATCATTTTATCTGTTTCATCCGATTGTTTCATCATCAGAACAGTTTTATCAACTTTTTATTGGTCGTTTTAGAATTTACACGTTATCTAAAATAATTATATCGATTTTCAAACAGTCTGACAGTTTTACCGAATTTTTGAGCACTTATATAAAGAGTTATTATATTTCAATTTGCAATTACCTTGTTTATTGTGAACGAAGAAGTCATGTGATTGTTATAATTACAGATTTTTTCCACTACTGTTTGAACTGTTTCGTCGTGTGGTGGCAGCAGATAATTATTTCTGATGATACTAAACTGAATTATAAAAAGATACTTCAAGACAATTCATTTTAACTTTATTTGAAGATTGCAATTAAAAAGATTTTGAATTGAGAAGAGACTAATAAAATGTTTCCATTTCTTAACAAAAGCTAAAATATACTCGAAAATATTAATTTGTTTTTATCAAATTCGACATTATTACCACAATTACTTTCATGACACGTTCTGTTAGTTATACATGAAATGGCTAATTAAAATACTCTTTTCTAAAATGTACTGGCATGCAATTAGTTGTAGAATTTAATATTTCCAATATTGCTTTTCTTCATTTTTAACATTCCACTTTTATTAAATATAATGCTTGCGGTTTATTGCTTTCGTGTATAATATTGAATTACACTTAGCAATTATATCCGAGCACTTATATTTCTAATAGGAGAAAATAGTCTAAAAGATATACATTTAATTATAAAATGTCAATTTTAACATTTTGTTGGTATGGCAAGTAATTAAACTGAGAAAATTTCCGAGTTTAACTAAACACTATAAAATACGAAATCCGATTTACTATATCTCTATATGGAAAAATCTGATTGATAATTTTTACATGCTGCACTAAAAGTAAATAGTATATTTAAGGATTTAAATGATTCCGTAGGATTTAATACTTTTTCCAACAATCAAACTGTCTAGACAAGTATTTTTTTCCTGCTTATTAGATGTATTGTATAAAGCAGTTTGCACCAAGTATTTATAATTTCTTACTTAGAACTCACTATCCAAAGTTCATATACTTGCTTCATCATCGGTACATATTCGTAATTAAGAAGGATTGTGCCATTCAATTTCATATTCCTGATAATACTTTATCCATCTTTTACTACCTCAAACACATTAGAAAATTTTATTTACGCTGTATTTATTAAAGTGGAAAGTGCTGATATACTCTTGATACGAGAATAAAAATGTTTGAAATTTAACCACTGCTATTAAACTAGTCTTGTAGATATAAATATTACGTTTTTAAAATATATTACACACCATTAAGTATGTTTCATATTTTTATGCAAACACTATATACGGTTAAATTTCTCTTATTTCCTTTAAATGTGTCTGAATTTCAAATTCAATGAGTGAGACTGTTATTTGGTTTAAAAATTATATTTTATTGGGTTGGTTGGTTTGGTTTGTTGGGGTTTTATGGCACAAGGGCCATGTTTGGCCACATGCTGCATATTTTACTGGGAATTCATTGTTTAAATTAAAATGGTAAAGCAAAATGTAAAATCTTAAATTATATTCAAGACTCAATTTCATAAGTATTGCTTATTTTACAGTGTTAATCATTGCAACCACAAAGTTATAATTGTTTTCTTTGTAAGATAGAATATACGAATCTTAAAAAGACAGTATTAAAGTTTCGTTTATACGAGAGTGTAAAAATCAGCATGCCTCCTGTGAAAATATGATTGATTTGTGGTATAGATCTGAGTAATACTGATAAGCTAAACAAAAAAACTCGCCACTAATAAAATTCCCCAGCAATCCGTTGACAGAACTCTATGTGAAATCAACGGAAAAAAAGAAAGTAGATTAAGACTGAAAAATACCAATTGGCCTTTTAACAAGTGAATAGAATGTGATTGGAAGTGGACGTTTAGGATCTAATTGTGACAACATAATGAATGTGCACACCTATTTTACCATGAACTTTATTAGAAATACGAATTAACACCATTAAGTGCACAAAATGCTACTTTAAAATTTCGATTAACTTTATTTCGCTTGGAGGTATTAAATGTACATACCTATGCTTGTCTCCATTATCCTACTGAGCGTCACGATATTTGCGTGTAGAGGAGACTTGCTGCCTACCCTACAATACATCCCCATAATGACTAAATAACTACAACTATCGATTGAAAGAATCCATCTATTCTTTCACCCTATTGGTCCTTCTCTTAGAATAGAATCCTTTAGGAAGACTCTCTTTGTCCTTTTCTTAGAATAGCATCATTCGGAAAGATTCTATTGGTCTTTCAATGGAAAATAATCTTTTGGAAACATTGTACAAGTTATTTCCTTAGAATAGAATTTTTGAAAGGATTCTATTCTATTCTCCTTTGAAAAGAGTCTATTGTTTTTTTATTTAGATTATAGTTCGTTGGAAAGATTCTATTAGTCTCCTTTCCTTTAAAAGAATTATTTGAAAAAATTATTTTATTCATTTCTCCTTAGAAGATACTTTTGTAGAACTATTCTATTAGTCCTTTTCTTAGAGTCAATTAGAAATATTATATTGCTTAAAACGGTCAAAACGAGTTAGTAGTCAGGTAGGAAAGACTGCAGGTTGAAAGGCGGAATTTTGAGTTTGAACCTTCTGGATGGTTATATGGATTTAAATAAATTATCAAATGTGAATGACGACACTGCCGTCAGAAGCAATTTAGAAATTTTACCTCAGATTCCATGCTCGAGTCTGCTAATATGAGTATAAAATAGCATGAATCATTAAATTGGGGCCACAATGGTTGGTCTTTAAAAACGAACTTGCCAAAATTATATCCAAAAGCATTAAAATTCCTAAATAAACCCAATCCACTTAAAAACCCTTACAATCTTTACCTTGGAAGGTTATTTCTACATTCCTAATTTCCTTTTATACCTCAAAATATCCTTTCCCGCTTTTTTATCGGTATCTAAGAGCCTTTTTTATCGGTATCTGAGAGCGAAAAAATCCCCAACTAAAACATTTGTACAGCTTCAATCCAAACGCTAAGAGATCAAAGCCCACTCTCTAAAAGCATCAAGGATTCGAAATTAAAAACCTGTTTTAACGCACTTGTAATGGTGTGTTCCAGTTGAAGTATCTTTTTTCCTGCTGCAATTGATATGCAAATTCTACACTCGGAGAACTTTTTCCAGTCAAATTAAAGGAACTCTCGGATGCTACAGCTGAACGTATTCAGCAAAAACCGTAAACTGTTGCTACGCGAAAGTGAATTTTTTCAGCTGCAAGCTGCAATGAATCCGTAACCCCTTTATCAAGTTAGATTCAGCGATGAGAATAAAAAGGTTTAATCAAGGGGATCTTTTTTTGTGGACTTTCGGTTTGTGCTCTTTTACTCTAAAAGGTCGATGCCTTGGGTTGTAAAATAACTTAAAAACGCAGGTGCCCAAAGTCGACTAGAAGCAATCGTCATTACATTTTGTTAGTTAGGTTAGTATGAAAGGGATTTTAAGTCTAAACAAATATGCAGTTCTGAGAGGATTTTACTTCGGATGTCCAAATGCTTTAAAATTGTACGTATCGGTTTACCTTAAAATCTAGTTCATCGCCATTTTAGCAACGCTTGGCATTTATTCTAATTGGTGCTGACCAATCAATTATCATATCAATTCGGAGTTCATTCTTTTGAATTTTTATGGGTGCTGAAATCATATTCGAAAACATGCCATGTGGCGTCACATTCGGAATACGTACAGGAAAGACGTATCGACATAGGAATAGTACCGCCACCTATATTTAGCCTGACAGAAAATGCCTCTCGTACATTCATACGGAATCAAACGTAAACTATTTAATTCCATAGTTATCCACAAGGCAATTTTAAATTTTCAATGGAAATAGACAACTTACATTAACATCATTTTTTAATATAGTTTCCTCAACTTTCAACCATGTTGTGTGAAATACAGTGGTTACATGTTTGATTGTTATGTGAGAAAGTTGCAAGCTGTGTATTTAACATAGGGATTTTCAACCCTTTAGTTTTCCTTTGGGCCACATTGCGTGAAGAGAAATTGTGTGTGCCGCAACTATACATAGAAAGCACAGTTGGCATCTGTCTGTTCCCTATACAAATCTACACCGTTTGACCAAACTACACCAAAACTACTACAAAATTACTACTACTACTACAAACTACTACAAAATTTGGTACACTTATTCTTTGGAACCCTGCGGGTAACATAGGCTACATATTAACCCCCGTTCTATTTGTCTTGGGTGTGCAAAGGGGTGTAACATCCTGGACAGAGCACTTGCTAGGGGGCTCTCTCTCCTGGTCTGACTGTGCAGATGACGTCAGAGTTAATATCTACAGGAATCGCCTCTCAAGATGACCTTGGAATTTTTTTAGAATCCCCAATCACTCCAAAACTCAAAATCGACTTTTGTATATAGTCATCTCAGTATCAGTTTTTGTTGGTTTGTCTTGCCTATATGTATGTGAAATGGATATGAAGTAAATTGTAGAAGATATAAAAATCTCAGTTTTTGAAATAAGTTTGCGCTCTCTTATTTTTCTCTATATTTGCATTTTCTATGACAGAAAAGTGATTTTTTGGATCACTTTCAATCGATGTTTAACCATTTAAACCCGAGCAACGCCGGGTAAATTAAGCTAGTAGAATATAATATACACTGCTGGCCACCGTAAATGCAACACCCTGAAGGAAGCATGCAAATAATATGAAATTTACAACATGCATTAGCGGAGGTGAGATATGCAAATGATTAGAATTTCAGCGCAGACGCACATCACGCGCGCCTGTGGCGCCACTTCAAAGCGCTATTTAAGGCTTGGAGATTTCGACGATTTCAAGTACGGCAATTGTGGTTTTTCAAAAAACGATCAATTATACCTCGTAGAAAACAGCGATCATCTTTTGATCAAGTATCCGAGTTCGACAGAGGAAGGATAGTGGCCTACCGAGATTGTGGATTATCTTTCAGGGAAATCGGTAGTCGTGTTGGACGAAACCAAACAACTGTAATGCGGATATGTGATCGTTGGATGCAGGAGGGTACGACGGACCGACGTGTTCGATCGCATCCACCTCAGTGCACCACTTCACGTGATGACAGGCATATTGTGCGTATGGCAGTGACGGATCGCTCAGCCACATCACGAACCATAGCACAGCACATTCAGTCTGTACCGCATCATCCAGTGTCTGCGCGTACCATTCGACGCCGTTTACAGCAGAGTGGTCTGTCCGCAAGACGTCCATTGCTTCGTCTACCCTTGACGCAGAACCACAGACGTTTCCGCCGCCAATGGTGCGATGAAGGAAGGATGTGGACGGCAGAATGGAATGAAATTGTCTTTACTGACGAGTCACGCTTCTGTCTGCAACACCACGATGGTCGGATTCGAGTCTGGAGACACCGTGGAGAGAGGATGCTGAACAGCTGCGTTATGCACCGCCACACTGGTCCTGCACCGGGTATTATGGTATGGGGCGGTATTGGATATCACTCTCGCACTCCTCTAGTACGCATTGCCGGTACTTTAAACAGCCAGCGCCACATCTCCGAGGTGTTGGAGCCAGTTGTCCTTCCTTACCTTCAGGGCTTGCCCACAGCCATATTTCAACAGGATAATGCGCGACCACACGTGGCACGCATTGTCCAAGGGTTCTTCGCCAATCGCCAGATTGAATTGCTTCCCTGGCCAGCTCGCTCTCCGGATCTTTCGCCGATAGAAAACATGTGGTCCATGGTTGCTCAACGATTGACCCAGAATACATCCCCAGCTGCCACACCAGATCAACTTTGGCAACGTGTGGAAGCTGCTTGGTCTGCTGTACCCCAAGAACACATCCAAAGTCTCTTTGAATCAATGCCGAGGCGTGTGGCAGCGGTGATCTCCAACAATGGCGGCTACTCTGGCTACTGATTTTGGAAGGAACCGCACTTCACAGAAGTCTATAAATTGAATCATTTGATACTTGGTCAACATGTTATCTACAAAATAAATTTTGTTGTGATATCTCTTGTCTTTCTTGGTGTTGCAATTTGGGTGGCCAGCAGTGTAGTTAATGCATAAACAAAATTTTTTTAATTTTCTGTATTTCTTATTATGACATTAAAAAGAGGACAGGCGTTTCCAGGCGTTATTAGTCACATATTTGTATATGTACCATTAACACCGGCGATGTCTATTGAGATGTCTAAACTTGGATATGTTGCCTTTTCGTACGGACTAATACGATATAACAAAAATTAGGATTTAAAATTTTTCTCTACCACTATAAAAATGTTTTGTATTGCACACAATTCCCCCGCTTATCCATCATTAACTCTCTAAGTAGTTTCGACGAGATATCTCGTCCATCAAGATCTGACCAATTTTGCCAATGAGGAGATACCTCATCATCAAAATACTGCCATTTTTTATGATGACGAGATCAAGATATGGTCAGTTTTCTTCAAATGATGAGAAATGAGATCTTGATGGGCCAATTTTGCGAATGGCATACCTCGTCGATCCACACGCCACTTAGCCAGGAAGATTAAGTGGCTTGTGGACTACTTTTATACAAACATTAATTACGAACAAAAGTAACAAAAGTAAGATATGTAAACATAATTAAATGTATCGTACTTTTTCCAATTTCAACTATGTGTAGAGATAATTTTTAATATCCTAAACTGTTTTACTTTGATATACATAGATACAGTAGAACCCCGATTATCCGAGATAATGTAAGACGAGGCAACCTAGTATAAGCAGAAACTCTGACGATATGCACGTAGTAACGCAATACAGATCATGTGAAATACAGAAGAAACATTACTGTTCTACATGGTTACTACTGCTACTGAAATATTCATAAAGCAAGGGTTATAAATAATCTATACTTGAGTTTGTATCACAATATGTATTTATTGTAATAATTTTACAATGACTAACTCTCATCGTGTGATAGACGACATTCTGCCCGATAAACCCGACCATTCAATGACGAACCTATTCGAGGCTTTATTTAAACCTTAAAAAGATTCAGTATAAAATTCGGCACAGATGAAACGGGCAAATGGCGTACTCAATATGTGAGTACAGACTTCTGGTCATTTCCTTCCTTAACCTGGATCCTCTTGATCTTTAGCAGAATCCTGTAAATATATTATGTTTTGAAGGCGAGAGCTCTACTGGACTTGGTATAGCTTAGTCTAGATCAAGAGGAATCAGTAACAACGAGTCTTCATCCATAAAGTTATTTTTGAAAGATAAAAAAGTTTTAGCAAAATTCCCTTCAAAGGATTCAACTGTCGCTGCAAAAAAATGAGTTTTTCCAGATGCAAGTCGTAATGAATATGTAACCCCTTTTCTTCGTCCTGACTCAACGCTGAGAATAAAACATTTAATCGCGAGGTGTTTCTTTTTTGCGGAGAAAAGTTTTTCCTTCTTGTTATCAGCGAATACGTCGTTACAACTGGGTTATAAAACAACTGAAAAATACGGAGGGTGTCCAAAGCCCGTTTTCAGGAAAGAAATAGGGGGTAGTTATTGGATTGGATGGGGAAACAAAGGGTATTTGTGTTTTTATGCGTTTTCCAGTAAATGAATCGCGGTTTTTGCGATTCTGAAATATGGTTTGGAAGGATATTTTCATTATTTTCCTGGCTTTGGATTTTATTTTATTCAGCTTTTCATATTTAGTTTATATATTGTGGCAACTAGTAATGCGATAGATAACAAAATTTAAATTTTAATTATTTTTAGTAGCGACTTGCATTTTGTACTGTTATTGTACCCTTTCTTAGATCGTAATTTTGATTTCTTTCGTTCCCTTTGAAGCCCGGCTAACTGTATCGAAAAAATATTTAGTACCGGCTGTCCGGATTTTCGTCATTTTGGTCTGTAGTAACTAAAATGGTTGCTTGGGGCTTTGTTAGCCGATCCTCGTTGAAAGCGAACTGGTAGGTGTAAAAGACGTTGGATTATATTTCGAAAATTCCATTCTGTCGAAGCGTGAATGAGCTCTTTACCTTCCTGGTGGTTGTCTCGACGAGGTATCTCATTAGCAAAACTGACCAGATCTTGATGATGAGATATCTCGTCAGAAAAGGAAACTCACCAGATCCTAATCTCGTCATCATCGAAAGATAGGCAATATTTTGATGACGAGATCAAGATCTGGCAGGTCTTTCGAATGACGAGACATCTCGTCCATCAAGATCTGATCCGTTTTTCTGGAGACGATATACTTCGTCAAGACAACCACCAGAAGGGTTAATCTTGTTGTGCATCTTGTTTAATTGAAGAACCCTTCTGACTTGAAGAGGAGTTACAGAAATCGACCCCACCGCCATCTATGCGTTTGTCTTTACTCATATAATATGTTACTTGCCCTCTTAGACTTCTAGCCCCAATACCATGGTAGGGGACGCCCCTTCCATTATAGGACCCCTGCTCAGTATACCATGTTACTATCTATTCGGTCCCCTACCGATTGCAGATGAATGTGTCGCGATGAAAATGAATTACGATCATCCAGTTTTGATAGGCAAAATCATTGCGCGAATATATATGGATTGTAACCTAGTTTAGTAATGCACTGGAACAGGCTTCCCACTTCGCATTAATTCGGTTCGGTACCGGTATTTATCAAATGGATCGACTCTCTACGACTATTTGCTCTAATGCGGGGGTGTTACTATTTGAGCAGAAATTTGCAGAATCTCGATGGATATCAGGTTCCCTAACCCTCAGAGCGACACGAGATTTCCAAGTAGTGTAGTATTTTTCTCCTCACTACCCACATAAATGAACCCATTTATTGATTGAAGGCGTCCTAGCAAAGATAGTATTGATCCAAACTGGTTAGAAGGCTGCAGGTTGCGGAAGGGGTATATGCGTGTGAACCCTTCAGAGGGTTAAGTTTGAAATAAATCATAACTTAACTTAACCCTCAAAGAGGTTTCGACATTATAATTCTTCCACCAAGATCTCCTCGGTTTTGCCTATGGCGAGATATCTGGTTGAGACCACCACCAGGAGGGTTAATACATATTCTTTAACCCTTGTTTTACAGTTCAGCACAGGAAAAACAACATGTAAGGTAAGACTTTAACCTCGAATTTTCTTGTTTGCTCAATTAGATTTTAACCCCCCTGATGGTTGGCGCGACAAGGTATCGGTTTTTCAGCAAAACAGACCAGATCTTGGACTTGAGGAAGAGGGTCTTGATTTCATAAAAAATTGGCGCTATCGGGTCATGACGAGGTATCTCGTCATTAGGAAAATTGTGAGATCTTGATAGACGAGATATCTCGTCAAAGCCATTTGGAGGATTACAAAAGTGGTCCAGTTTCTGAAATCTATTCTCGAGTTAAACATTACAGAAGACTTCTAGTGCCGCTCCCCGTAGAAGACAGTCAACCCTGGGCAAGTTCATTTCTGAATAAATGTGAAAGGCACATTAGAAGGAGGTTGACATACGGAAAATCATGAATGCTGATTGCCGTGGATTTTCTTCCCCTGGCAACTCGTTATTACTGCTGCAGCTTAGGGCACCGAACGATAAACTACAATCCAGAATCCACCCTAAAGACGCCAATTTTGGAGGGGATTTGTTTACGTTACCACAAGTCCTCTAATTTAATTAATAAACTCTTTCAAAATTATGACTCAATTGCCTTCTTACGAGAGCCTTATTATGCATGGAGGACCTAGAGCCTCATTTAAGCGAAGAAAGCGATTTGACCAGCTCTATTCAAAGATAACAATTAAAACTAGAGTGTTGTTTACTTTAGTTTCCTCACCACCAAATCAGGGCCTGATCCCCATTGATTTGATCGCCAATCGTAAACAAGCGCAACCAACGCATGCTTTACTGACGTTAAACTTAGGAAAGTAACTGATAAATTGTACAGCACAGGAAAAAACAATATTCGAATTTCTGATAACTTAATTGTATTCTAATTTACAGTGATGTATTTCTCTATTTTAAGTATGAGCTTCCATGTTAATTGCTTTTTTTTTCTTTTTAGGTGAGTACACTATATATATATATATATATATTCATTATTTGAAAACATTGATTACGTTCAGGTAAAAAAGTTCAATTTTTGTAAAATGTCTTTCTTGATTGCATTGCTTTCCACATAATTTGCTTGCTAACATATCAAAAATGTTGTTAAAAATTTATTTTATTGTCTTTTGAATGATCCTGTCATTTACCAATTAAATAAATGTCGAAAAATTGAATTGTGGATGGTTTGCACGTGCCTACACAGGTTTATAAATCGATCGAATACAAACGGTCTATGCAGCTTCAGAAATAATAAGCATGATTCCATCATAAAAGTTAATTTAAGATTCAAAATTTTTAAGCTTTGTCACAGAATGTATGTGTTCATATGAATCTGTATTAGTGAATGCTAGCATAATACAGAATGGATTTATCCGTTTCAATTATATGGAGGTTGGCGACGTTTTATGTAAATAAAGCAGGTTATCATCATCAATTAACATAACGCCATACTTAAATGCATGCCAAATGTGAGAGACCTTTAAACTTAATTTCAATGACAGCCATTTGAAAAGCAATAAGAGAGAATATTCTTTAAGCAGACATGTTTTATTAAATTCATTCAGCATAACGACTGATATATTTTAATAATATTTAAGTATTTAACTTGATGCGGACTATATGGACCATATAGATGGGAAATATAAGTAGACTGAACATTGCTATTGAGAGAAGCTTCAAAGACTGACCAACATCTCGAGTAGTCACGTAACTGATCTGTGAAAAAGTGACTTGATTTGTCTATTTGATATCTTATCGCCAAGTTTGGCGATGTAACATTTTATATGACAGGGTAGGTGTGTAAGTGCGCATTTCTATGCAGTGGCTACGAAATTGGTGAAATTTCTCAAGTCAACTACTATGTGGCACGGATCAATCAGGTGATGAATCAATGGATGGAAGTCTTCTTCCCTCTCGTGCACCAATCAGATGATGAATGTTTGGCATTCATCATCTGATTGGAATCCAGCAGAAGAAAATAGTCTTAGGGTCACTT